>CM032427.1:8774757-11174757 GCA_019049465.1 Dryas iulia moderata | reverse complement strand
GGCGTTAAGTTCCCCCACTTAACACGCAATGCCTCCGAATTCGGCGGAAAGTGGGGAACGGAGTGTCTTAACACTAGGTTCCCTCTGCCTACCCTGCTGTGTGCGGGATATAGCGTGAAGCTATAGCGAGAAGCAATCATAATATACTGAGTACTAAAAAAATAAGATTTTGGCTAAGTTCGGCTTAAAAATGAGTCCTTATGCATTTTTTTAAATTTTTAACAATTTATTACAGGTTGTCCTCCAACCATCAGAGGCAGGCATAATCACAGAACAGTTGGTACACTGTCTAGGTCTAAGATGGGACGCTGCGGATTGGGAGGCTCTCGGCTCCTCTATAGGACACTTCAAATGGGCAGCTTTCCTCGCGGTGTTGGAGGCAAAGTATTGTTGCGATCAACAATTACACTCGGAAGCTTTGGTTGAAGCTGTAGATGAAATCTACGATGTTTTTATTGAGGATATTATTAAAAAGGTTAGAGTCATTTATCATATCATTCACATATTAAACGTGAATAATAAAATGTAAATACTTTTTTTGGATGTTTATTTTAAACAAGAAAGCCATATTTTTAATAATAATAATGCATTAAATGTGTAGGTATATTAAGTCATTGAAACTGCTAGTAGTTTCAAAGATTAAATACAATTTCGTCTACTCTAAACTATATATTCAGTAAATACCGACTAAAACATGCATATAACTCGTATATAATCCTAATTACTTCAAACTAAGTAGCCACTATGGCGCAATATGACAGCGTTTGACTCTAAACACAGTGATTGTGGGTTTGATCTTCACTTGAGCCAAGAATGTATTTAAATTAGATAATATAAAGCGCAGTATTGAATTTCCTACATATTACGCCAAGTAACAAATGCAAACAGAATATAGAATATTAAGTTCCAGTAAGAGAGGGTGTCGTAACACTAAGTTCCTTCAGCCATGGTTTGCGGGAAAAAAACAAATAAAAAAAACTCTCTCTCTCTCTTTCTCTCTTAATTCATTTAAAAAGCCTTGGTGTGGCATTGGAATATTCTATGAGGTGTAAACAGGAACATAATTGTTACGGCATTTCGTACACGATTAGTCTCAGTCAAGGTACATTTTTAATCAACAAAAAATTAGCTTTATCTATTTATACATAAATTTAAATTATAAAACATTCCTATTTTAAATTATAAAACATTCATTTGTTTCAGGGTTACCTCTTCAAACGCGGCTATCTGTTACCAACTATGCGAGAATATTGGTGTGTTCTTCAACCCTGTGCCTTGACATATTATAAGAGCTCATCACAAAAGGACCAATGTGGAAGAATATCTATAGATGCATACTGCTCTGTTGAAGCGGCCGCTGGGGAAGGCAAGATACAACGGTTTCAACTTATCACCCCTGAAAGAACCTTTGAATTTGGCACTCAAGATCATAAGTAAGGAAAAACCGTTATCTTTTCTTTTTTTTTTCTTTTTTAAGTAATTCTAAAATAATAGTTTTTATTCTACCATATTATTAATAAAATTACTTTTGTAAATGGATTTTGGATGATGGATCGATGTGTATGACATATATTTTATTCATATAGTATTTTTTTTAGATTATTATAAAAAGAATAGGTATAATTTTTTTGCACTTTTTCACCATATGCCAATACTTACTTTTCCCTTCGTAGTAAAAAAGGGTTCAAAGTTTTTCCTTTTCATAATCTGTATTCATTGGTACAAATTACACTTAGGAAAATTGAAAAAGACGAAAAAACTGTCTTTTTCAATTGGAGTGTCTGTTTGTATTATTAAAGTAATATTAAAATAACCTTTAAATGCATATGTACGTATAAACGATCTGTACCTACGTATAGACGTTTCGATCTATCTTAGTTCCGGCTAATCTTTGGAACGCCTGGATCGATTTTGACGGAACGTGTTTAATTTTTGTTATTAAATTCAATGCAAACAAAGTCACAGGCACAGCTAGTACTCGATATAATGATTATAGCAGATAGATTAACACGGTAGACCAACGCTCAATATCAACAATCGATCCTAAACCAAAACTGCAACCTTATGATTGATGAAGCAATCATTTTTTTTAAATAAATCATTTTTTTGAGTAAAGTTAAAAAGAAGTAAAGTTTTTGTCAATAACCAATCGAAAGAGTGCTTATTCAACATTTTACTTAAAAAATTAATTGCTCGATCAATCTAAGGTGGCAGTTTTTGGATTAAAATAGATTATTGATATCGGGGGTAAGAGAACCTAGTCTTAACTATTATTACCATCCAGGAGTCGCCTCCAATGGCTGTCAGCATTACGCCAGGCTGCAGCAGTATCTGGTGGGGCAGATGGGTACCAAAGACGAGCTCGCGCTGGGCGGCGGGGTGCTGGCGCGAGAAGGGAACAAGAAGTCAAAGAAGCAAGGGCTAGGTTACAGCTTGAAGTTCGCGCTAGATTAGCTGCTGAAGCTCAGGCTCAGGTATAAGTTACGTTGTTGTTTGTTTTATGGTTATCATGAAAAAAAATCAATTAACTTGATTTTTGTTGTGAAATGGTTTATAGCAGCTTTGCGCTTATTGCCGCATAGAAGAGTAGTCACAGAGAACGTAGTGTGAGGACATTTCGTTCTCTACTTTTCGCCCAAAATCGAGGTGATATGTGTAGAATGACGAAATTCTAATTATGAATATAATTTAATACTTAGCAAAAAATTACCAAATGGGAAACTAATTGGTCCTTAGATACCACTGGAATCTTTAAAAAATAATATTACTTATATATATATATATATAACTGTGTTCTGGAAAGTTATTGTTTTTTTTATATTTAAAAGTCAACAAAAATGTTTATTCCTTATCTCCAGGAGTTAGCAGAATTAGCACAAAAAGATAACAAAAAATTAGAAGAATTAAAAAATGCACAGGCAGAGTTAGAAAAACTTTTACAAGAAGAGACACAGGCGAAGCGAGACGAAGAAATAGTTAGAGCACTACAAGCCAGGTAATGTTTATTATTATAAAATATTTGTTTATTATTATACTATGTATGTTAACTAGTAATAATTAAGGGTCGTCGCAGTGTGACAATTCTGACTGTAAATGGGTTATGGGTTCGATTCCCGCTAGAAGCATTATTTAAATTTTCCTTTCCTCCCTCTGGTACCATAGACAAAGCGTACCCTTCATTTCCGTCATTCACCACGTAATGTTTTGATTTTGGACGAAAAGTGCAGGACGGAGTGTCTAAACACTAACTAGGTTTTCTTTCACTACCCCGCCATGAAAAGCTGCTTTTAGAGATTTGTTTTTATTTCTAAACTAGTAACCATATTGATGCGTAAAATACACGTTTCTTTAACAACGCATGTCTCTCTGTATAATAGTGTCAAAGTCAAAGTTAAATAATTTTATTCAAAATAAGAAGTTATAAGCTTCGTTTTTTGAACGTCAAATAGTTTACCACCGGTTCACTAAATTTAATGCCTCAGACCTGAGAAGAACCGGCGCAAGAAACTCAGCAGGACTCCTTTTTTTTAAAGTAATTGTTATATACAGATTTATTGCTAACAGTGATACTTTTGAAATAGCCTGGAGCGAGCATTTCATTCCCAAGGCGTGTTATCATTTATAAAATCTTGAATTAGGTAATAACCCTTAACACACAAACGTCTTTTCACAACTTTTTTAAATTGTGATATAGAAAAATCTTGGACGTTTTCTGGGATCCTATTGTAAAAGCGAAAAAGTGAAAAGTGTATTTTGAACATATATTAATGCTTGCAATTTTTTTCTAGCTTTTTCCGTGTAAAGCTCATAGAATCTATTGTCCTAGTACTCCGTTCTTCACTTCCTGCACCGAAATCAAGACATTACGTGTTGAGTGGCGGAACTCAACGCTACGTTTTGTCTTTATATTCATTTTATTTTAATAATGTACATAAATGCTTTATTATTAAAAAAATATGAAATCTCGATATATAAATTCTACAAATACTGTAATGTAACGTAAAAATTTTAGAGTTTTAGCTGAAGAATGGGAACGACGAGAAGAACTGGAAAGGTTGCAAGAAGAACAAAATAAAATGTTAGAACAAGAAAGACTGAAACGAAAACAATTTGAAATGCTCCAAGCGGAGAAGGAAGCGCAATATAGAGGTATGATTCTATTAAATTACATTAATTTTGAATTCATATCCAAAGAGATTAATATTAATAATAGTAGTTTCTTGCAAAGGCTACGCAAGTAAGTACATCAGACAGATAATTTTCCAAATATGTTTAACCTAAATTATTAATTAAGAAACAATTCCCTTCATATCCATTTAAAGACTGGTAAAATGTTGGATGAGATATTTATACATACTATTGAATTATTACATTAGATCTACAATAATAACGTTTTTCTTTCTTAAGAATATATCTGTCTGCCATATCAATCAATGTCCAATCTGTGGCCAGTCGTGGCCCAGTAGCACAAGCGTGTGACTGTAAACGACTGATTGTGGGTTCGATTCCCACTCGAGGAGTAGAAATTATATTTCCTTTTTCTTCGGTCTGGTGTCGAGGTAAAGCGCGTTAAGTTCCGCCACTTAACACGCAAGCCTCCGAATTCGGCGGAAAGTGGGGAACGGAGTGTCTTAACACTAGGTTCCCTCTGCCTACACTGCTGCGTGCGGGCAACAGCGTGAAGCTAATAAAAAATCAATCATGTTAAAAATGTTATATTACAACCCTATTTCGCCCCACCGACTTTTCCTCGACCTGCATTGGAATTGGCTGCTTGGAAATCGCACATGTGTTCGAATTAAAGTTTCTTTTAATACACGTATTATATTTACAGAAGCTGAACGACGTTTAAAAGAACTGGAGCAAGAGAAACAGCAGCTAGATGCGGAACTGAGGGCAGCACAAGAGAAGATCTCACAAACGGAACACAACGCGCAAGCACTTCACGTACAACTTAGGGTATTTTTTTAATATATATATTTATACATTTTTTTATAAAAAATATTATTTTAAAGAATTAAATATTATAGCTAGAAAAAACGTACATTTTTTTGTAACATCTTGAATTCCACATTTTTTTAATATTTTCCAGTATTTTGCAGCGGAGTCATTAAATAATTTCAGTATCGTGGCGCAATGGTTGATAGATAGTGTCCGACTATAAACACGATTACTTAGTTATGGGTTCGATTCCCAATATGGGGAAATATGATGTTCAAGTTATAGTAATTTCTCCGCTCTGGTACTTAAAATGTAGCGCTATGTGCGAGGGGTCTACCGTTGTTAATCAACATACAATCGTGTATCAATTTAATTTTCATGTGGAAAGTGGAGTATGAAAAATCTGGAACCCTTACCAAGATTCTTTTCTTCTGCAAGATCAAGTTTTTTCTAACTAACTTGCTATACGTAAAAAAGCATAAATCTCTAGAAAATTATAGTATGTTATGTTACATATTTAGACAATCGTCATATTACGATATAACATGTACCTATATGTTAATGAATTATAATATTTTTTTGCGATTTCAGGACCTAAACCCAATTCTCCGTAACGGAGAAAGGGCACGTAGAGCAATATCCTTCGTGCCTACAACGAAAAGTTCATCCGACACTCTAATCGACTTACGAGCTTTAAGGCATTTGAAAACTTTAAATGACGATGAAAAAATATAAGAAAAACATCAGGAAAAATAGACAAGGATATAGTTAATGGCAAAAACGAAACAAAAAACAAAATGGCGGACAAATATCTAAGAACAAAATGGCTACTTGTGACAACAAAAGATGGCTTGCTTTAAATGTTATTCGTGCTATAAATGTTACTTAAATAAATAAAAGTAATTCGATTACAATAGTACATATATGACGACTGATATACCTACTGTTTTCTCTTTTTTATTACATAATATATAGAAGTAACTAATGAATTTGAATAGGCCTTAACGTATAATCTGCCAATGTACTTAAATGTAACAACATTATTAAAGACGTTGGTGTAATATGAATTTTTGCTAAATTATTATCTAAAAAAACATACAAATGTTATTTTGCTTGCATTTTTGGATGAATTGTATATTATGTATTCCATCCATCGTTTCTCAACCAGAGGTTATTTTTTATAGAAGAAAGCAATCTGTTGAATAATAATAAATACAAACTACATATAGATAGAAAAGATTGGCTTATAGAAGGGATATTATTATAATTTTATAGTGAAGAGATCCCAAGACTTTTGATTTTTGGGCTTTTTCGCGACGTAAAACTGGTTGAGAAACGATGATCTATTGTATAAAATAAAAATCAAATACAAACACAGTAGTTTTATTTATTATTAGATACATAAATCGTGTTAAAAATGATATCACGCCTTTGCTGCCTTCTTCTGCAACTTCTTTTGCAACTTCTTGAGCTAAGTTAAGGAATAAATATTAAGGACGGGTAAAAAAAATGGAGATAGGAGAGAAATAAGAAAAAAAATAACATTTTTACAATGTTATTTACACACTTAGATATCAAATCAAAATAATGGATGCTTCCAAGAGGCTCGGGTTTGAATCTCACTGCATTAAAAAAAATATACGTTTTCTAAAAAATGTTTTTGTATGGTCTATAATATAGGGCAAAAAAACAATGAATTTCCATTGTTTACAAATAAGGATGAATAATGAGGACTTAATATGGTGAACTTTGACTAGGATAAAGAGAAAAGGAAACTAAGCTTTCTTCTTCCCTTTTTTGCCTTTTCCTTTTTGCTGCGTGTAAAATATCAACATATATGAATGTTATTTCTCACCACTTGTCGTGAAAGAACAGTGTGCGAATGTAAATGCTCTGGTTGTGGGTTCTATACACACGAGGTACTGATTATATTTAAAAAAGACATTTAAAGAATTTTTATACGTTGTCTTTAAATGTCTTTTTCAATTTTCCTAAGTGTGGAATAACACTTTAAAATATTTAGAAGTGTATTTAAATTATTGTCATTTCTCCGCTCCGCTACCTATGACAAAATGCGGCACTGAGTTCCACCTCTGTCACACACAATGCCTCAATTTCAGGCGGGAACAGGAGAACGAAGTGACCTAACACTAGGTTCTCTCTGACTACTGTGCTTTATGAAAAAAGGTGTAAAGCTGAAAAAAGAACTTGTCACATCAACAATATTCGTGTCATCGTGAATATTATGTTTCTTTTTTGCTTCACGCTGTATCCCGCACACTGCAGGGTAGGCAGAGGGAATCTAGTGTTAAGACACGTCGTTCTCCACTTTCCACTGAATTCGGAGACATTGCGTGTTAAGTGGCGGAACTTAACGCCGCGCTTTGCCTCTGATACCAGAGCGAAGGAAATTGAAATACTAAATATTTCCACTCGAGAGTGGGAATCGAACCCACAAGCAGTCGTTTACAGTCACACGTGCCACTGCGCCACGACTGGCCCCAACAACAACAAAAAAAAATGGCGGATAATATGTTAATTTTAATTATTTAAACCATTTTACTTAATAGTACTTAGTTAAAGAAAATTCTACAACTATAAGAATACATCTTTCATAAGCATATAACGTTTAAAATTGTAAAGCAAATTGGTACCCGTTTCTTCTCCGCCCGGTTAGCCAGAACCTCTCTCCAGGCGTTTTGTATGACTCTCGCAGCATGCTCTATAAGGAACTTGTTCATCTTCTCAGTCATTTCCTGGTGGTATTCTTCTTCACGCTCTGCCATTAGTGGGATGTACTCTTTGTCTTGCTCAGCTAATTCTTTCTAAACATTTATTTGTATTTTTATTATTTGAATTCGTGGCCAGTCGTGGCCCAGTGGCACAAGAGTGTGACTGTAAACGACTGGTTGTGGGTTCGATTCCCACTCGAGGAGTGGAAATTATATTTCCATTTTCTTCGCTCTGGTGTCGAGGTAAAGCGCGGCGTTAAGTTCCGCCACTTAACACGCAAGCCTCCGAATTCGGCGGAAAGTGGGGAACGGAGTGTCTTAACACTAGGTTCCCTCTGCCTACCCTGCTGTGTGCGGGATATAGCGTGAAGCTATTTAATTTAATTTAATTTATTATTTTAATTTAAGATATATTGGCTCAGTGAGACCGCTGTCTAACTGAACCTGATTATACCTAAAAGGAGATAGTCATGGGTTCGATTCCCATTCAGAAGAAAGACTAACTCTAAAGAATAATTTACACTTTTCCAGTCTGTTAATATACACAGGAGTTAAGTGACACAATAGCTAAGTAATAAAATCTCAAAATATGGCGGTAAGTAGGAAGATCTTAATTTTACGTTGTGTAAATTTACTTGTATGAACTTGAGACCATCGTAGGACAGAAGTAGCTGTAATCGTGATATGTTTTGAGTTTGATTCCCACTCACAACATTATGGGACATGTCTAAAATGTATTTTTTTCTCCTCTTTGGTATTTAAGAAAAGGCGCGGCGTTGAGTTTCGCCACACAACGCCTCGATTGCAGGTGAAAAGTCAACAGAGTATCGTGACACTATTTTCTCTCTGACTACCCTACTGTATGGGAAAATACGTGACGGTGTTAACTTATGTTCATTAATGACTAATGTATAATAATAATAAGTGTTAACTTAAGTTAAGTTACATTTAATAACTAAGAAAACTGGACTCTCTTATGGTATATTTAATAACCTTAGTTTTAAGCTCTGATATTGTAATCAAATAAGGAATTTATATATAAAAAGAAAAAGATTATTTTAAAAAAAGGTACAGACCTTATGTCCGTAGTGGTGTAAATTAAATTGTAAAAAAAAAAACTTATGTTCATTAATGACTCAACTTAAGTTGCACTTAAGTGCATGTAATTTCACTAAATACGTGGAGCGCAATGTTTATGTTACAAAATGAGGCAAGCGTAAAAATAATTTGTCAAAATGGGTTCAAATTAACAATTTAATATTTTTAAATTATCTAGAAAAAATATGATTATTAGGTAAAATATCAAAGTATTATAATCAATTTTATGATCATAATTATATTAACCTCCAAGACCTCGCACTTCCCGAGTTCTTCTTCATATTTTTCAGTAAATTCATCAAGTTCTATTTGCTTGTCGCCCATTTCGAGGTCGTACTTCTGTAGCCACGATAGCAATTGAGTCTCTACTTTGAACCTAAAATTTGTATAATGAAGTAATAAAATATATAAGACTACTTTGTTTTAAACATAATGCGGCGTTATATTTGTGCCAAATAAGATGCGCTAAAATAGTTATAATTATTTATGAATACTTAGCAGTCCCATACATTCCCGTCTATTTCGCTTAATACCAAAGTAGATATTGTAATATTTATTTTATCAATTGATTGTATTTCTGGTATTTTTTTTGACCTGCACACAGCGTGGTAGGTCAGGCACTCTACCCAGGGTAAGTTCTCCCTTTGGAGAACCTAGTGTTAAGACACTCCGTTCCCGGGTCTAGTATATATATTATAGAGAAAGGCACTTAGACTTGATCTTATTAACAAAGAGTTCTATAACTGTGTCTATACAATATTAAAATACTCATTTAACTTATAGCTAATGGATATACAACGATAAAATTGAAATCTAAGAGTAAAAAAAAAATATATAAGAAACAATCTTTCGCTTAAATATTAACAGTAGATATAAATTAAATAGTGACCTTCTAGCTCGTTGATTCTTTTCTTCAATGAGGTGCGTCTTTAGCAAGTTTTCGTACATCTCCCTAGACTCCACCTCTTCCTCTTTCAGCATTTCATTTTTAACAACATGAGCTCTTGCTGCTTGATCCATTTCTCGTTCGGAATCAAAACTGTAAGAAAACTTACATATTATATAAATAATAGTTTGTTTATTATTATTATTATATATATAGATATTATTATATAGAACTACTTAACTGACATTTTTTAACCTGAGGTGAAAATATTAAGAGACTGGGAATATTTTTTTCGTTTCAAGCAAATATTTGAGATAGTTAATAATATAAAAAAAAATATTTTTAGATACAGTATACTTTAGAACGCCGCGGGATTCGAACCCACGTGTTCTTTGAAAATTGTTAATTTATTAGAAATGCCTGACAGTCTCTCTACAGAGATCTTAATAATAAAAATAATTTGTAATAAGCAGCAGCACGTAGATCGTAGGACCTGGCAAACATTTCGACGACTTCCAAGAGGTGTAAGGTCGAATTCCGCAGCGTTCAATTTTTTATACGTTTTCTAAAAATGTGTTCAATTCCCTAAATGTATAACACTTTCAAAATGTCATAAATATTAATAATATACTTTAAAAAAACATTCAGGAAAGCAAAGCTGCAAGGCTTTCCTTGAAATACAAAAATCTTAGAGTATAATTTTAATGACTCACATTTTCTTCTTAAGTTTTAGATCAGCCTCTTGGTTCAGCATTGCCAACTCTTTTTCTAATTTGGATATAATGTCAGCTTTCGTTTTCATCGTCTCTTCGAATCTATCATTTTCTTCCTTTAATGTGTCAGTATACTCTGTAATATTTTTAAAGAAGATAGTAGGTACATATGTTAAATTTACTCAGTTTCATTTTTAGTCATCTTTATTAAGGTCGTTTTGCAGTGAGACAGCATCTAACTATAACCACGATAGGTAGTGGGTTCGATTTCCTCTCAAGTAATGATCATAATTCAAAGTGACAATAGACAAAATGCATCGTAAAGTTCGGCCACTCAACACATAGTGTCTCGAGTGGGTGGTAGGTTCTCTTAGATATTATTTATTCTCGATTTTACACACGTCTTACAAGAAAAATATACACCAAGGTGAAAAAATATATACATCGATCATTTCATTTAAAGCATACTTATAAATATTATTAGATTACCTTTAATTTTAGCAAGTAATTTTTCATTAGAAGCTTCTAGCTTCCTCGTGTTTATTTTTGCTGCTAGTTCTTCAGCCGCTGTGGTTTCCATCTGACGCACCATCAGATCGCGAAAATGCTCCAATGTAAGAAGATAGTCCATTCCTGGAGGTTGGTTTGACTAAAAAACATCACACTTATTTAAATAGTAGAGATTACAAAAAGAGATAAGTGGACTAACCTGTATAAAAATAAACTAACCTGTAAACTAAAACCTAATCTGTATTATTATAAATTTGTCATTGGGAACTATTGTGATGCAGTGGATGAATATTTAACTGCAACCGCGATGGTTATGGGTTCGATTCCCAACACGGGGGTTATACATATAAATTGTAAATTATATATTACTATCGGCCCGCTCTAGAAGAACTACATAACTCTTTCGTTATATTGCAACCATCGGGTGTGGATTTTTGAAAAAATAGCATATGTGTAAACTTGGATTATCAACTATATTTATGCCAAAACTCATTATAATCGGTCGAGCAGTTTAGATTTTTCATATAAACTTTCATCCTCTATTTCAATCTTTTAGAGATGGATTTATATATATGGAAGTAGCCTATGTACTTTCATCCAAATCGGACCAGTAGATTAGCCGTGAAAGCATGACAGGCAAATAGTCAGACTTTCGCGTTTATAATATAATATGGATTTTCATTTTTCTCCTCTGGTACTTAAGACAAATCGCACCGTTGAGTTCCGCCAGTTAAGACCAAATGTCTCGGCTTGGGCAAAAGTAGAAAATGAAATACCTTGACACTAAGTTCTTTCTAAGTGGAAAGAGTGAAGTTGCAACCAAAAAAATACATTAATAATCTACCTAGTAATTTATTTACAGATTTAACAAAAAAATTCTCATACATACCTCACCTGAATCTAAATATTCGGCTTTCATCTAAAAATTATAATGTAAATTATTATAATATTTTCAAAATCATAAAAAGACAAAACAAATGCATTTTTAAATATTTATAAAATATAAGGTACCTTGTGTGGCCAGTCGTGGCCCAGTGGCACAAGCATGTGACTGTAAACAACTGGTTGTGGGTTCGATTCCCACTCGAGGAGTGGAAATATTTAATATTTCCATTTTCTTCGCTCTGCTCTCGAGGTAAAGCGCGGCGTTAAGTTCCGCCACTTAACACGTAATGCCTCCGAATTCGGCGGAAAGTGTGGAACGGAGGATCTTAATACTAGGTTCCCTCTGCCTACCCTGCTGTGTGCGGGATACAGCGTGAAGCTGAAAAAAAAAACCAAAGAAGGTACCTCTTGAATCATCTCTTCGACTTTGGGACGGAGAGCAGGATAACTGTTCATAATGTACATCAAGTGTCCCAGCTCTGGATTTAACCGATTCTTTAGTGATACATCACCCTTAAACCAATAACATATTTTATATATATCATGTTTCGTGTTTAAACGTGATATAATTTGAGCAATGCATAAGAACGATAATGTTTTTTTTTCTTAACTTCACGCTGTATCCCGCACACCTAGTGTTAAGATACTCCGTTTCCCACTTTCCACCAAATCCGGAGGCATTGCGAGTTAAGTGGCGGAACTTAATACCGCGCCTTGCCTCGACACCAGAGCGAAAATAAAAATATTATTAAATATTTCCACTCCTCGAGTGGGAACGAACCTACACCAGTCGTTTTAAGTCACACGTCTATGCCACTGCTCCACGACTGGCCCCAACGATAGTGTTGGGCTCGTAAACGATAAATAAAATAAAATAACTGACCTGTATAATTTAAGTCTTATTTAAGATGTCACAATAAATGAACGAAAAAATCTTATCAAATACAATACCTGTTTTACAATATTAAATAATAAAGACTACGTATTAATTGAAAAAAACATTAAAATAATACCCACCGCTCTTATATCTTCCAACGCTGCCATATTCAGTAAGCTAGTAGAAAACAGCGGATTATCATACTGCTCGAAGATAAAAATCAAATCTTCCATGTGTTGAGATGACAATATGGAACTGAGTGTACGATATTCTTGCACCAGACTTGGTAGACATAGAGCTAGCTTGGTTTTGTAAACAGCCTCGTCAAGAATCTTAGTGATGCGTTCCGCTTGTATGTGGCACTCCAAGTCGATAGGAGAGGCAGCTGTATCATTAAATATAAAATGTTACTGTGAAAATCAAAAAATCTAAATTTAACTATTCTTTTTTCAGCCAGGACTTTCGAATCAATCAGTCAATTAACATATAATGTCAGTATTGTCAGTCCTAAACGAACACTGGAACAACTACTTGATAAAAATTTGAATGTGGCATAAACAACTGTTTTTCAATTTTTCAAAACAAATTCTAACTTGTTTGATCTTAATTGCGTGAATCAGATTATTAAATATTAAATTGAATATGACTCGCACGAAATAAATTCGTACAATACATTTTCAAAATCAATAAATAATGAATTGTTTGACCATAATCACTCTTGACTACGCATAGTAATGGGCAATCGACACATACGCAAAGAAGTCCCAGGGCACAACACCTAATGTCATTCAGCTTCACGCTTTCTCCGCTTAGAATACGGTAGTCAGAAAGAAATTAGTGTTAAGTTACTTCGTTCCCCACGTTCTACCTAAATCCGAGATTCGATGTGCTTTCGTCTTGTCACCATAGCAGAAAAATGATAATAATAAAAATATCTTAAGCCATGCCACTCAGCGGGAATCGAACCCACAAGTATTGCGTATATATACAGACGCTGTCACACTGCGCACGATATCTCCAATATGAATACTACACAATTAATAGCAAAAATCAAAAATAATTACAATTATCTTTAGAAAAGTCTTCTTCATCTCTCTCGGTAGTACCGGACTTGCTGCTGACCGTCTTTGAACTATCAGAGTACGTTGACGGAGACTGTAGAGTTCCAGTTGATTGAGCATCCATTTCTTGTTTTACTAACTCTTGTTTTTCAGTATTTAAACAAATAATGATATTAAAATATTAATTGTCAAGAGAAAAATAATATGTCAAAAATATTTTAAGAAATATAAAAATATAGTTTTTCGCTACTATATATAAACTATTCTGTGATTTTTTTACTGATTTTTTATTCAAAGTTAAACGTTATGTCCTGTAACGTTAACAACCAAGGATATTTATATAATAAGTGGAAAATCAGTTTAATATTGGTATCAGTTAATAGATTATCTGTTGCTACGATACTGTTTGTATGTTTGTTCAATAACATCTATTGAAGCTTGTTGCGTTTTTACTTACTATAACTACCTCCAACACTTGTTACTTCAAAAGTGAGTCGGTAAGTAAAAATTTAAATATAAGTTTATGTATGTACATTTAAGCCATTGGGACGCAGTGGAACAGCGTCTGGCTATAAGCGCGATTGGTTGTAGGTTCGATTCCCACTATGAAATATTACTATATTTTTTTTCTTTTGCCTACTGTAGTAAGGCATAATGTGTCATTGGGTTACGCTTATCAACATGCAATATAGATATTTCGTGCAGAAAATGTGAGAGTCTTAACATGACCTCTCAGTCAAAGTTCATTATCTCGCTATGCTGAAAAAGCACGAAGGAGAAAAATGAATATATATATTATACTACTAGCTCGCCCTAACTTTGATTATTTTCTATAAATGCATTTGTTAACATAATTTAGTATTATTTGTAGCTTTACATTCTCTTGACAGTCCATATTAAAGAAGATCTAGTTTTAAGACACTCCGTGGCACACATTCCTTCCTTACGAGTAACGGAAGTTAACGTCACATATAATTTTGTAAACGGTATACCTGTTAAGGTTAAGGTATACCTGTTAAGTTTACCTGTTAAGTTTAAGTTGTCTTTAAAAATTATTATTAAAATTATAACGTTTTATAATGTTAAAACGTCACGACATCTCGTATTGTAATATATACCTACGTATATACGTATTAATTTTTAAATTCACTCGGATTTACTTATAACATATCTATAAAAAAATCATTGTTACTTATTATTCATTTGTTAATTATAGTTATTGAAAAATAACCAAAAATGCCGAAGAAAGCTAAAGTGAACAAGCTGGCGCGTATGTCCGATGAAGAACGAGCTAGATATCTACAACATCGCGCTGATGTAGAGGAAGAAGCACGGCGGAGGAAGCGAGAGCTTGTCGCAAGATTTATTAAGGTAAAGTATATATTTTTTTTAGCTTCACGCTGTATCCCGCACACAGTAGGGTAGGCATAGGGAACCTAGTGTTAAGACACTCCGTTCCTCATTTTCCGCGGAATTTTGGAGGCATTGCGTGTTAAATAGCGGAACTTAACGCCCCGTTTTGCCTCGACACTAGAGCGAAGAAGTTGAAAATATTTTCACTCATCAAGTGGGAATCGAACCCACAACCAGTCGTTTACAGATAAACATGTGAACCTGCGCCTGCCCTTCTTTACAAAATTTACATATAAAAGTTTTTACGTTATCGTAAATACATTTTTAATTTTTGAGCCCTTTTATCATTATTTTAAAAGCTTCTAGCTTATTCTCGTATAGCAGCAGCATAGTCGGAGAAAACCTACTGTCAAGACACTCCGTTCTCCACTTTTCAACAGAATACCAGACATTGCTTGTTGGGAATGGTGAAAATCCACGCTTTCCTTTGTCTTAGGCCCCTCTGGTACCTGGAAATGAAAATTATTTGAATGTTAATATATATTTAATTCCTCCGAGTCCAAATCAAACCCATCATTAATCGTGTTTACAATCAGACACTGCGCCACTCTAATCATTTTTGATATTATTTTATTTATTTTTTTCAGAATAAACTCGACAAAGAAGAAACTTTCGCCAAAATAAATACAGCCAAGATAAACCAGCAATGGCGGTATATTTTACGAAAAATAAAGTGCAAGCAAATGTCGCAAGATATACAGGTTTTTTTACAGATGTTAACTTGCCTAACTTCGAGCTAATTATTTGAGTTGCCTAGGTCTAATTATAGACACATACTCCGTACTTTTTTAATATTTCATTGCATTGATTTATTTTTTTCTGTTTTGCTAAAAATAATCTTAGTCATATAAAAAATTGAAAATAAGTTGTAACAGGCGCATAAGTAAGTATATGGAAATAGCGTAGGACGTATGGCTTATAGCTCACAGTGCTTAGACGGTACCAAGAAGCGCGGGGTTGCGTCCTGGTACATTCGAAATGTTGCAAAACTTTTAATGTCTTTTATATATACATATAAATATATAATAAAAAAGTAGAAAAGTCAATTCTGTACATGAAAAATTTCGGAAAAATTTTAATTGGGTATGTTAATATATCAATAACAGAGGCGAAAAAGCAACTCAGTAGAATTTTTGTCTGTCTGTCTGTCTATCTGTCTGTTAATTTGTTCGTCAATCACGAAAAACTACTGGATAGAAATGAATGAATTTTGGAAGTGTGATAGCTTATAGCTCAAAGGTACATATAGGATAGTTTTTATCCCGGTATTCCATGTATTTTTTTGGAAAAAATAAAAAACTGATTTACGTAAATCTTTGTATACTGATATCTACCGGGTAGAAATTAATGATTTTTTGTATGGAGTTAGCTTAGAGGTTAGAGCAACATATGGGATAGTTTTCACCCTGGTATTCAACACAACTCTTGCAGAAAAATAAAATTAAAAAAATACATTCAAATTTTGTCGATAGTTCACGAGTGAAGCTAATTTTGTTTTAATATCACTAATTAAAATAATTATAAAATAAAATAAGCGTAACAATTATTAAAGATACATTTGACCTGTCTATAAAACTATATATAAAAATCACTACGTTTTCTGGAACGGGTAGCGCCATCTATTATTATATAGCTGACATTGTATTAGATATATCCGTACTCATTAACATTATTATTATAAAAACGCAAAAATCTATATCTCTTCTATCTGTTGTTTTCACGGGTAATCTACTGGGCCGATTTAGATAGAATTCGTAAAGAAGATTGTTAAAGACGCAGGTTCAAATATTGACTACTTTTTAAAAAATCAAACCCTAGGAGGTTGCAACAGTGGATGAAACTTATGTATGTTTAGTATATAGTGAGAATGAAAGATCTAAATTCATTGACTGGTGTGAATTTTCTCAGTAAAATAGTTAATGGGGGCAAGGTCAAACATAGGCTATATCTCTCTTTTTTTAAAAATGACCCGAAAGGTGCTGAAATACGGTATAAAAGTAGTAGTTTGTTATCAAATAGTATAGACATTTTACTAGATGTATCGATGATTTTCTCAAGGACATAATTAGTGACGGAAGGTCAAATATAGACTACGCCCCTTTTATAAAAAAAAACCAATCCCATAGAGGCAATAGAGGATGAAAGTGGTAGTACACGTGGCGAAGCCGCGAGCGGGTTGCTAGTATACATATAAATATTTAAAGATTATTTTCGTTATTTATGAAAACATAATACCGTGAAGAACACAGTATACAACTTTTGAACCAAATCGATGGACAAGAAGAAATCTAAATAACGTTTTTTTGCAAGATTTTCTTACGAAGATTGTATATTATAGTATATTGTAGTTCACTAATAAAAGAGTATTAAACATGATGCAAAATATATGTAATATAGCAAAATAATGAAGCATGAAGGACAATTGATGAATCATTATTATCCACCATGTTATCTGTTCGACAAAGGAAGTACTTAGGATAAAGTTATAAAACTCCAATATATTTATAATGGAAATCTAGTACTTTGCCTATAAATGCTTTTAAAAAAAATACCTTTTGCGATTTTTATGCATTTTAAAGTAAAATTACTAAAAAATGGACATTTGGGTTAAAACACTTTACAGTAGTCCTTGATGACATTTCTCTTCCATTCGTCCTTTTTTCTTAGTCATTGCATACAGAATTTACTACATTTATATTTCATTATAGATTCCGTTTCCAAAAGGGGACTAACATTTTTATACATTTTAATTAGATTAACCTATAGCTAGGTTCTTATTCGTTCAACATAAAAAAATATTAAGAATATAAGACTATTCTTAAAAATATTATTTTCTAGGGTATGATGGCAAGTTTCAACTTCCTGGTGGAGAGAAAGGACCGTCTTTTAAGCTCCCTCATGCGAGCGATAGAAGATTCAGATGACCAGCACCGAAGAGCTTTTCAAGCCCACACAGAAAATTTGAGCGATTTTCTTAGTAAATGATTAATTACTTGTAAAATGTTGTTATTATTGGGACATTAATTAATTAATTTATTAATAAATGTAGATTTCTATATTATATTATATTTAAAAGCCACAGGAAATACATGGCCCCTAATTTTTATCAATGAATGTATGTATTACATTTTAGATATTGCTTCTCGAAGACTCGACAAATTGCAAGGTGAATATGAATATCAAAAAAATAACTTTCTGGAAAATTGGGATAAAGACGAGTTGGACATAACAGATAATCAAGACAGAGCCGAATTCAAATTGACACTCGTTACCTATATACAGGAGAGGGACTTCCTAAGTTTTAAGAAAGAAAAGGAGATTCAAAGAGCTACTGAAAAGAATGATGCTCGACTTGAGGTTAGTAAATCATAGTCAGAAATAAGTAAAGTAACAATTGTTTACCGACGAACACAAGCAGAAAAGACACAACTTTTCAGGAGAGCGATTTGAATTACCTAACCATATGCCATATTGTCATTGTTTTAAGGAAATGAAATCTCAGTTAATCATTTCCTTTGAACACAAAATCACTACGTTAGATTCCTTCAAATGTCTCTTGCGTCGGTTATGAGGTTCATTCCCATTCAGAGTATTGATTATATTTCACGATTTTTCATAACTCCACTCTAGTACTACAATGCGTGGCACTGAGCTTTTCTATATAACACACAATGCCTTGAATGTGTATAAAAAAAGAATGGAACGGAACTTGTTACGTTAAATTTTTACCCACTCGACTATGAGGCAAAAAAGAGAGAGAAACTGCTTATTGATATTTGTTATAATGATGTGAAAGCGAAGATATACCATTAAATAGCCACTAAATTTCCTACTTTTAACTTCCCACCTTGCAGCGTAAACAGAGGAAAGTGGAGAACGGTATCAACAGATTTCTCACGATCAACAGATCTTCTCTATCAGACATTTCGCCTAAAATCGAGATACGTCTTCTTACCAGAACGGTGAAATAAAAATAATTTCAACAATCATTCCCCTGATAGATAATTGTACCCACGATCAATCGTATTTACAGTTGAACGCTACTCCGCTACGCTACGATGGTGTAATGTTATAATTCTATTTTTGCTGAATTTCTGTTTTAATTTTTGATCTAAATTTCAAAATATTATTTTTATTTATAAATATTTTTTTAACAATGATATATAAAATTTTAAATTAAGTGAATTTATTCGTGGATTATCAATTACTAGACAGATTCCTCTAAATGAACTAAAATATTTTAGCTCATAGATGATAAATGAGAACAAGACCGTCTTCCTATCAATTTAGATTCTAAAATATTTTGTAACAGTTCTAAAAAGTAAAAAAAAAATTAAAACAAGGTTATAATGTGATAAGTTTATTCAGAAATAAAAGTATTAAATATGTCATTCAAATAGAAAACTAGTCTTCCCTGTCCAGTCATCGCAATTCGCCCTTCCCTTTTCAGATAGACATGTTAATAGGTTTTTCGAAAACTCACATTTGTCTTCTGTGTTTTCTGTTAAACAATAAAATAATAATGAATATTTTAAGTATTTTAACATTACAAAGTCTTATTTACACACTTAGGAACGTCAATTAATAATATTCAAAACATTGTTTTTATAAAATCTATATAAAAAAATTAACGCAGCAGGATTCGAACCCGCACTTCTTAGAAACTGCCCAAGTACTCTGGTCGCTATTAACGTACGGTTTCTAAGTGGGTTCAAATCCTGCTACGTCCAGAAGAAATATTCGCTGTAAAAGAAATATTTTTAACATATTAATTGTTTTATAGATCCATAAAATGTGGAACAAACATTTAATGGACTTGTTAAATAATAAAAAAAAATGTAATAAAATATTTTTTTTTATAATTCTATTTTATCACTCTACGGACATAACATATGTACCTTTATTAATATTAATCTTCTTTTATCGTATGCATTTTTTTTGTTTACAATATCAGTACTTAAAATTAAGACTTAAAGTCCATTTATTACAAAATATAAGTTGCCTGTTTCCATTTTATACAACTTATGATATAAATACTAAAATTAATTACTATTACTATATACTAAAAGCACTATATATACCAGAAAAAATACCAACAGCTGCAGCAAACTAAAAGCTATTATTTCCAAATTTGTCGAATTGTAAATTTAATTGAATAAAAATTTAATTAATAAATCACCATTATCGAGTATTTGAAAACACTCTTCTATTGATTCTTGCAGGAAATCCCTCAGATCCTCATTCTTTTCGTCTTTTATAAGAGAATGGGTGACCAGATATCGGTCTGGCATACCGGTGTCTCCTGTCTGAAATATATACATGTATTATAGCTTATTATAGCTTACCGTAAAAACAGGTTACCTAAATATTAATCCATACTTATATTGTAAATGTCTATATTGTAAAGTCTGTCTGTTTGTCTGTCACGCTTTCACGGCAAATCTACCGGTCCGATTTGCATGAAATTTAAAATGAATGTAGTATAAAGTTCAGGGTCAAACATAGGCTATTTTATTTTTCAAAAATCCATCCCCGAGGGTTGCAATATAACGAAACAGCAATGTAGTTCACGCGGTAAAGCCGCGAGCTGGTCGCTTATATCTACTTATATTTTAGGAAATTAAATAAGAGATAATTTAGGTTACAAATATAATTGCAATTCACAGTTGCAAGGAGAAACGAAAAATGGGAACAATTATTTTTCTTATTATATAAAGAAATATAAGGAAATATAGCTTATGTGTTGTTGTTCACTCACTTAAGATACGAAAGTTATTTTTACAAAACGTATAATAAGCGTATTCTCGTATATAGTTTAGATACATACATATATTACATAAGCGCTTAAGAATTTTGTCGTAACGAGATGTTGAACGCATGGCTTAGTGGTCAGAGCGTTTGGACGGTTTCAAAGAGGCGCGGGATCGAATCCCGATTTCTAAAAATTGTTCATATAAAAATTGAATCATCACTACATAGCATACTAGTGGCCAGTCGTGGCCCAGTGGCACAAGCGTGTGACTGTAAACGACTGGTTGTGGGTTCGATTCCCACTCGAGGAGTGGAAATTATATTTCCATTTTCTTCGCTCTGGTGTCGAGGTAAAGTGCGGTGTTAAGTTCCGCCACTTAACACGCAAGCCTCTGAATTCGGCGGAAAGTGGGGAACGGAGTGTTTTAACACTAGGTTCCCTCTGCCTACCCTGCTGTTGCGGGATCCAGCGTGAAGCTAAAAAAAAAAGAAAAAAAAAACTACATAGCAATAAACAAAGTTGCTTCCCGCGTCTGTCTGTATGTATGCTTATATACTCAAAACTGCGTCATAAATTTTGATGCGATTTTTTAATACATGATTGTGATTCAATGTGTGGAACGGAGTGTCTTAACACTAGGTTCCCTTTGCCTACCCTGCTGCGTGCGGGATACAGCGTGAAGATAAAAAAAAAATTGTGATTCAAGAGGACGGTTTATATGAATAATACGCACATAATATAGTACAGAAGTATTGATAATTTTAGAGCTTTCTAATATGATATAGGCCTGACGGGCCCGCCTATATATAGCAAAATAGTTATAGTCGTGTAGTCCACGCAGATGAAGCTGCGAGCGGGTCGTTAGTAGGTAGACAATAACCTCATTTAATACAATATATACCATGCCTCACATAATACAATATATACAATACATACCATATGCAAATTTTCCAAGAAGCAATGCAAAACACAAGCTTTATCTACTTCCTGGCTGGAGGTATCACTAGAATTTTTATCGTTATTGTAGTCATTCTCTCGACGATTGGACTGTTGCGAGTGAGGGTTGTATTGGCTGCGTTGTCCTGAATTCATTTCCGTACGCTTTTCCCGCTTATAACGTCTTGAATATTGTGATTGGTATTGAGAGGGATAGTTTTGGTTAGAGGTTTCCTATAATATTATTAATGTGTGATATTAATTAATAGAAAAAAAATTGATTTTTAATGTCTAAGTTATGTCTGTCTACTAAACACTATTTATTTTATAGTTAGAAGTAGTCCTCGTGCTTGAAGGTGTCTCACGAGACCTCTTCAAATATAACCTAAATCATAACAAATTTTCTTACGCTGCTCCACTCTCACTTATTTGAAAATTTTATTTGGTTTACCCCCTGTCAGCTTTTAGCAAAAATTTAGGAACACAGCTTAGCTTAACTAAAAAGAAATAGGGCCTCGTTCATCCACATCCTTATTAGTCCACTTCACACCACTAGTTATAAGTGTAAAGAAGAGGTTAGAAGTCTAGTGTTTCATTTGAAAAATCATTTTTTTAATAATGCATTAAAAATACTAAAATAAAAATGTATGATATATATTTATGAGGTCATCGTGGTGCAGCCGGACATCGTCTGGCTGTAGATTATTGGTTTAAGGTTCAAATCCCATTTCGTGAAATGACCATATTTTAATTATTTTCATTTTTTTGTTCTTTTGCACAAGACAAAGCGTGGCATTAGATTTAAACGAACTACATTGGAGAAGAATCGTAAAGCTAGAAAGAAACCAGTAAATTTATTATATACCATACACTTACGCTGCCATATTCCTCGCTTTCTAAAAAATCGTCTTGTCCGCTCAAACGGTCGTTTCTACCATAGTTATTCATTCCGTTCCTTCCTCTACTGCTCACATCGACTCCGTTCATAGTTCCAGTCCTATCATTTCTAGTCCCCATTTTATTTTGCCTGGAATCCATTCTATTATTGTCATCCATCCGATTATAACCATTATTATCTCGTTCATTATATTTATTTTGTCTGTTCCATTCGTTTCTATCATCGTCATTTGTACTCCGATCTCTATCTCTATTTCTCTCTCCGTAATTCCCGTTTTCGTTTCTGTCATCTCTCTGCCACTCTTGTCTCTGGTCGCGGCGATCTCCCCATTCTTCTGTGTTCCGTCTATTATCACTGCTGTTGCCTTCTATCTGTTTTAAACAGTTGTTATATACTTTTTTTAGTTCACTTTCCTTTGATGTGTGCTCCGAACGACATGATAGAGCCTGATGAAATTTACGAAAATATTTTTGATTTTTAAACAATTTTAATTTAAAATATATTTAGGATTTAGTTTATCTTTTTGTACAATATTTTTACACAAAACTATATGCTATATCCATATCACTGCTATGCAGTGAATTAAGTGAGAGAGTCTAGTGTTAAGACACTCTGTTTTCCACTTGTAACCCTTACATGGAAACTTTGGGTGTCCAAAGGTGATCCTTTGGATTACCGAAGCAGGAAAATTAATAGAATAATAAAATATTTTTTTTATCTGAATCGTAATAGAATCCACAATCAATTGTGGTGACAATCAGACGCTGTCCTAGTACGACACGATGACATCAAGTTTAAATGACTCAGTGCAATTTCCTAATATTATTAATTAAATAATTTAAATAAAATTTAACAAAATTAAACTTATACTGGCTTACATAACTAAGCCCTGCATACTTACGTGACTTCGCGAAGTACAGAGAAAAAATATAAGAACACAATATTTCCATCGCCGCATATTTGTTTGCGGTATGACCAATACAATGAGGCTTTGTGTCCTGAATTCGTAATTTATAGTAAGTCGTCATAACGAAGCTCATGCTCCACTAATTCAACAAAATATTTTAAATTAGTAAAGTTTCGCTGCAGTGCTTCGATTAGACTGAAAGGCTTTAGGTTTGATAAAGCCTTGAAAGTATATTAGATCAAAGTTCGTGACAAAATTAAGGAATGCTTATTTTTGGATGTTTTTTTCTGAAAAGTGACATTTTTGTCTCAATGCATGATTAATAGACTATATGTATAGATTATTTATTAAAATTTAGTTCTACTTTATCCTTTTTTTATTTCTATTTTACAAATAGTGTCAGTCTTCAAGTTAACTTGCAGATCGTATTTATAAAAAGGATAAGGCAAGTGAGCGTTAATTATATAAAATTTATTTATAATTATCTAAAATATAAGAGTAAGGAGCGAATAGTAGGTATATTGTTATAATCATGATGAATGAAACGAAAAATATTTTCTATACAAGTGATAATTCCTCAATATAATAGTACTATAAGAAAGTTTGCCTAAATAAAATCTTTATGATATTTTTCATATTTATTCATCTAGTAGCAAAATTGCAATTATTTCAAAAGACACATTTTCAAAAGATTGGAAGAAAACGAAATGTATAATCCAGAGGATTAATTACAAAATTCACAAAAGCCTATAACGAGAGGTATCGGGGAAGAAATTTAATAAATCAAAAAGTTTTCTCGTGTTAGAAAAAAATGTGTATGCAGTTTTTTTCAAGGTAAGACAAGACAATTAATAGGTTAGGTACATAATTAACCTGTAAATATATTTATAAAGTTATATCTAAAGAATGACAAATGAAATATTTTACGTAGGTGGTTTTACGTTATAACTTTATTATAATTACTTCATTGCATTTGTCATTTTTTTGTTGAGACATACATTAAACGCAATATGCACATAACGGCTCATATACATACATACAAAGAGGATTATTTTAATAATTTTCTAATTATATAATGTAATATTGCTAAATTATTCGTAACTAATTCATATGATATATCACGCTGGTCGCGGATGCCTGACGAGACGAGCGGAACGCGTTTGACAGTAATCACAGGAAGACCGGCTGTGACCAATCCTAAATTACCTTGTTTGTCTGTCATGACAACTGATAAATAATTAAGTATATTTTTTTTTATAAATATATATTTAAACACTTGCTCATAAATATTATTTAAAGGGTAGCGAAATGTTTCTAAGTCTAATCATTTTAATTTTGATTTGATTTTAACCCTTTATTTTTCGAATATCAAAAATTCTTGTTAAATGTTTAAAAAGGTTATTTCTTAATATGTTACCAATTAAATTATTATTAAATTATAGTAATTATAATATATGACATATTGTAATAACTTCTATATAACTGAAAATCCGTCAGCATTACTTCTTACTTTTATTTTCAGATTAAAGTTTGTTGTAAGAGTATAATTTATTGATTAATGACGTCATCGTGGGGCAGTAGGACAACATTTGATTGTAAACTCGATGGTTGTGGGTTCGATTCTCTACTTTATCTAAAACAAAGCGTGGTTTTAAATCCTGCCACTCAACAAGCAATTTCTTAATTTCGGGCAGAAATAGCTAGGTTACGGACAAGTGGGGGAGCCAACCGCGGCGTTAAGTTCCGCCACTTAACACGTACTGCCTCCGAATTTGACGGAAAATGAGGAACAGAGTGCCTAACCACTAGGTTCCCTCTGCCTACCCTGCTGTGTGCGGGATACAGCGTGAAGCTAAAAAAACAACTAGGTTACCTCTGACTGCCCTGCAGCAGCAAAAAAAGTATGAATTATTTTAAATCTCAACTTTTTTACTTATTTGCAGCACGAAGAAGAAATGCGTCAACTGTGTCGACCTAAGAAGCTGCAGATAGAGTCATACTGGATGAAATTACGTGAAGTATACGACATGTACCTTGAAAAGCACAATCCCATCATGGGCCACTACAACGCTCTACGGGAGAAAGATGAGTTCTATCAGAACGACATAGCTAAGAACGATTTACAAATTCAACAAGCGTCGGTAAATATTTTGAATTTGTATTAAATTTGCGTGGCGCAGTGGCACTAGTGTGTGTCTCTAAACGACTGGTTGTGGGTTCGATCCCGCTCGAGGAGTGCAAATATTTAATATTTCTATTTTCTTCGCTCTGGTACCGAGGCAAAGCGCGGCGTTACGTTCCCCCGCTTAACACGCAACGCCTCCGAATTCGGCAAAAAGTGGCGAACGGAGTGTCTAAACACTAGGTTCCTTCTGCCTACCCTGCTGTGTGCGGGATACAGCGTGAAGCTAAAAAAAAAAGAAATTCAATATTTTGAAATAAAATTAGTCGTTTAAGATCGAACTTGCGTATTTTTACCTCAAACTTGCATACATAATAAGTTATTTGAAATAGTGGTCCCCATTTTGTGCCTTATAAACCAAAAATATTGTCAATATAACTATTTTTGTGAGCAAGTGAGGATCTATTGATGTATTTATTTAGGTCAACCAGCAGTTTTACAACGTAACAAATACATAAAATACACTATTTTAATTGATTAATTGAAATTATTTTAAAATTATAATACAAATAACTCACATCTAACATACGAGTCACAATTACAAAGCCACAATTAATTTCTTTTTCTGCTTATCTAAACATATTTAAAAAAATTAAAAAAAACGGAGTAATAATTAACGGAATTCGAACCTGCGCTTCTTAGAAACCATCCAAGCGCTCTAACGGCTAAGCCATGCGTTCGATGTACCTATATGTTTATTTAAAAATATATAATACATCCTAAATTTGTAAATAACACTTTGAATTCGTTAAAAATATTTAAGTTGAAAAGTTATTTAGAAAACGTATAATAAAAACGCTAACAACAAAAATAAGTGGTAATAAAGCGTATAAGAATTCGACGCAGCGTGTAATAGAATGCATGGCTCAGTGGTGAGAGTGCCTGGACGGTTCAGGAAGCGCGGGTTCGAATCCCGCTGCGTTCAAATTTTTATATGTTTTCTAAATGCCTTTTTCAATTTTCCTAAGTGTGGAATAACACTTTAAGCATGTTTAAAAGTAATATTTAAGTTATTATAATTTCTCATATATAGGACTCTGTGCTCTTACTCCAAAGCGAATGGAACAAAACAATTAGCTCTATGGGATGTAAATTGAAGCGGATGAATAATCACAAAGAAGAACTGGCTAAGAAGTATTGGCAAATGAAGAAGGAAACTAAAGCGTTTAGAGGTAGAGAAGACGAAATGCTCGCGGTACTGGTGGACTCCAGTCAGGATGCTATAAAGGTGAGAAAGGACCCATTTAGTAATTTTACAGTTAGTCTAACGATTTAGGCTCAATTTAAAGTTTATAATATACTTCTGAATTCATATGGAAATCATGATATTTTACATCCACACGAGAAATTATGTTTATATTTTGTTAATATAATTATTTAAAACTAGTTGAGTGTTTGAACGCACATGAATTATCTTTTGAAATAATTGAGTTTCATACCCTATAGTATGTTGCCGAGGATGAACGGTTACAATGAATAAAATTTCACCACAAAATAAGGATTTTTTTTCGTAAAAGGGGGGCAATAAACGGACAGACCAATATAAAAAATCATATATCCTACTTTTCTTACTTATATAACGCAGCGATTTTTTTTTAGTTTATACACAATATACCTACAGAATTGATCCCTCTAACAGTGTTACTATGTGTATTGCATAAGCATTACGTTCGCTTCCACTCTCCTTCCATAAAAAACCTAACGAATATATCGTCTAATGTACCTATATGAAATACAATATACCTACCTAACGAATAAATACGAATACGGTGTATAAGAAAAACTATACAACTCCCATTATTTACATAAAACATACATATTTTTTTTTCTTTTCCTTTAATATATTCACACAAGGGACTCGCTCGCGGCTTTGCCTAAGTGAACTACACAACTATAGCGGCCTCGTTTTTTCGATAGCCCGTCTGCCCCTAGAAATGTAACCCACGGGGGCCAATCCGGGAGCAGCTCGCTACTGTTTAATATAGAGATGTGGACGTAGTTGCAATTTCTAATAATTTAACATAGAAATAATATACCTAAAGACAATCTCGACGGAAATAATATGTAGAATAAGTAAATATGTAGTAGGTAGGTATATTATATACAATTCTGTAGCTTGCTCCACGATTTTATTTTGGATACGGCTAGACTCGACACGTAAAAGGTTTACTCTTTTAATCACGTACAAATTACAAGTTATCCTGAAATTGTGTCTTGTTGAGGTTTTTTTTTGTTTTTGTAGCTTCAGGCTTTTCCTCGTACAGCAGTTCAGCCTTATGTCAAGATGTTCCCCACGTTCTACAGAACTTCACGACGTGCTTTACTTTTCAAAGCAAAGAAATGAAATAATTGAAATTATTCTCCTGTGTGGAGAACGAACTCATAATAATTATGTATGTGCAGTCAGACGCCGTATTACGTCACGATTAGCCATTAACATATAAAATAAGTACCTACTCCTCAACTTTAAATAGTATAAAATCTATTAGATATACTTATGTTATAGCGTCTCCAAGATGTACAGACTAAATTACATAAAATTAAACAAATGGCGGGAATCTGCAGTAAATATGAACATGAGAAAGATGACATGTTCCTTGAAGATGTCGAAAAAGATGATCTGTTAGCTGAGAATTATGAGGCTTTAGACAATAATATGATTGTAAGTACTGTTCTTAGCTTTAGTTTGCAGGAATTCACTAATGGAGTAATTCTTAATAACCTTAGGTTTTGAATGTATATGGATATTTTAAAAAAATAAGTAGTATACATTAAAAAGATTTAGTACCTTATTAAATAAAATTTAAGTCAAACATGATTATAAGGAATTGTTATTCCACTTATTGCTATCAACTTTATTACAATGAATTTTGATTATAGGAAGAATGCAAGGAATTCAGAAAAATGGATAAGTTTTTGCTAAAAGTAAATCGAGTAAAGGTACAAACCATGTGTTTAAAAGCAGAAAGGGCTAAACTTGCTAAAGAAAATATACAATTGAAACAATATATCAAGAGGTACTTAACAGAGTTGGCACTAAAGGGAAACAAAGAAAGGCCAGCGAGTATGAAGTGTCAGAATGAATTGAAAATAGAAATCAATGGCAAATTGATGTATGTAATTTTTTATCATTTCAAGATTGTTATTTATTTGCTTATTTTTTTTAATAATAAAATTTCAATAGCTTTAGTAGTAATGAATAAATTAAGTTAATAAATCTTAATTAATTATGTTTAATATAATGTTATTGTTTAACACATTTAACATTTGAGTCTAACCAACAGCAATCGACCAGTAACTTGCATAGAAGGAGCTTTATCCAATGCAGTGATGCATGAACAGCGGATGAAGTTGCAACAGAAGAAAAACAAAGAACTACACAATATAAGAGCTTATCCACGAGTTCACTGCTGGTAATATAAAATGCTGCTGGAATTATTATAATGAAACATGGCATTTTAATAGTTAATAATAAGTAAAGTAATAAGAATATATCAAATAAATTAAACAAATTATGTGTTTTATATTATTTATTAAACAATAATAATGTACTTTATAAAAGGTGACATGTAACATCAAAAAATGTGTAAATAGAAAAGACTTACAACTAAGTTACTTTTATTCAAACGCTTGAATACCATCCATATCACTTGATCCTTGTGCTCCTTCACCTAAATCCCAAGGATTATCCAGAGCAACTAATAACTTCGCCAAATTTTTGTGACCCTCAATATCAATCTTCTTGGTCATTTCCTCCGAAAATGGTACATATTCATCGCATAAGACACTCTTTCCTTGGGACACTCCGTGAATTTCATACCATCCTTCGAGATGCTCAGAGATAGGTTCTTTCATTTTAATAAGGATTTCTTGTTCGTCCACAGTTTTAACGTAAAAGCCTTCGCTGCTAGAAACTTTTGTAACTTTTCCCCATAGACTTATTTTGGCGCCATGTCTTTGTGCAAGGCTACCGGCCGTTACATAGGGAATGTATTCATCATTATCTGGATATTTAGTGTCTTCAAAATCACCCTGGTCACCCATAATAACAAATATTTATATATGCAAATAAATGAGTAAGCACGACTCACGAAGGCGGTCTAGTTGAGTAGTTGTGTCAATTCAAATTATAATCGTACAGGAAAATTTTAACGATGAATAAAATATAGTTTAAATACAAATAGATGACATTGACATTTGACGTTAGTAGCAACGCCACAGGTTATAAATTGCTAACTTTAATTATTTCACATGGCAACAGTAGAAGAATATAATAAAGTTAAATTATTTTTTTACATTAAAACTAACAAATGACCGCTTCCAAAATTGTAATCAAGTGGTCCTGTATTAAATAGCTGCTAAGTAGCTTTGTATATAATATATGAAAAATGAAAACGTTTAAATTTAATATACAATTAAAAGGTTGAAAAATAATAAAAGGAACCAGTTTTAATATTACTCTTCTGTTATTTTAGCGATAACAATTAAACAAATATATAAAAATTAATAAGTATATTGACGTTAAAGAAAACATGTATAATAATTATTAAGACTGATTCTGACTAGTAATGTTAGATTACTATGACTCTTATATCCTTTTGATAAATGGCAGTAAAAGGTCTTGAATACAATTTTAGAAGCAATGATCTAAACGAAAAGAAGTTATTAATCTATTCTATAAATGAATTTGAAACGAAACAAACAAAAAAGTGAAATATCTGTAAAAATGTAATTATGGAATGTACTGATCATAATAAATAAATGAGAACAAAGATTCTGATACCTCAATAACAATTGTAAATTCAGTAGAAGTTACAGATTCTAATGAGATAATTAATATTTTTTTCTATCGTAGGTTCATGATTGGCTAATGAAATTGTTCAGTTTCCTCAATAACTATATTGACACAGCAACAAAAAATCTTACTGCATTCTTAGTAAATAAATAAAAAATACTAGATTTATTTATTAAAAAATATATGTTATATCAAATCATGTATTAAAATAAGATACTTAATATGAAAAACAACCAAGATTAGTCTTGGAATCAGGATGTTATGTAAAGGAGTTCATAAAATATAGTTTAATGAATCTTCAAACTCACTTAGAGTAGCCAAAGTTGTATTCATTTACATTGCATAGAACAAAAATAGAGCCCGACAGATATAGATACTGGGCTCTATTACGATATTCAAAGTATAAAATTAAGATCTGGGTACATGTACAAACCTTCAAACATCAACGGCAGCAACAAACACTGTTAAGTGTATAATTGTTACCTTACAATTAATAATAATAAAAATATAAATATGAATAATAAAAATATACAAATTAAAAAACAGGAATCATTTATTTGACAGTAGTCTTTAGGTTAAAAAAAACACAATATAAAATGGAATTACTATTTATTTACAGTTTTCATAATAGGATTTTAAAAATCAAAACTGGTATCCTTTAAATACAAAAACTGATACTCTTATATTCTTATGTCAACTAACTACATTAATAACTAAGCGAAATGATCCTCCCGGTCTGCAGCCAACGTCGGAGCGGTGGCGTCCTCCATTGCAGCAAAGTTCATGAAATGGGCTGGCCTGTGCACTTCGTGATAAAACTCGCGAGGGTTTCCAAGTTGTACGCCATACTTCATGTTTGGATCGTGACGGACGCCTGTTAACATAATTTAAATATTGATTTATTGTGTTTAGAAGAAATTATTTAGATAAGTATTTTTTAGTAGAAAAAAATATCTTTAATAATATAACAATAAAACTGTACATATAATAAAAATGTAACTGATTGTTGTCTGACTGAGTGGAACTTGAGTGGAACTGAGTGGAAGATATATTAGGAGGCATTTCTCAATAATTTGTAATTAATAAAGCTTAAAACAAAGATTTTTATATTTTTCTTCTTTTTCTGTGTGTTACATGCTAATCTTAATGACCTTATTACACCTTAGCGCATCTGGCAATAACATAATAAAAACATAAAAAATATATACCCATAAAGTTATAATTCCAGCTTCCTTGTGAGGGCACCATGAAATAGCCCAAGAATCGATCAGAAAGCAACATCTGAACCCTTTCATAATGACTGGGCAGGTAGCCTTTAGGATTGTTACCCCTGTCAGTATTCTTCGCCCCCCATTCATAACCACTGGGAGTTAATTTATATGCAGTGAGGGAACAAGAGCCGGGGGTGAACGAACAGGTGATCACGATCGTCTTCTCACCGTCCCATGTTGGATTTTCAGCCATTACTTTTGCGTGAGTTGTTATGTCCTGTAATGGAACAAGTTTTTAGTTATACATGGGAATAAATTAAGCTAGACGTTTTTTATTTGTAATTGCAGGCACAAATCCTAAAAATTATAATATAAAAAATATATATCACCGATAATAACCACCATTGGATATAGGTTCGATTTTAATCAAACAAAAATATCCAACAGTATAAATAGTTTAAGCCATGGATTAAAAACGCTTTTGGTTGTTCGGTTTGTTATTCCTCCTTTCAGACGAAACGCCTAAGTTTCACTATAAAAACAAAACATCTCAATTCTAGACAAAAACTGGAAAACAGAGTCTCTCAACTCCAACTACCCCCACTCTGTGGGACATAGTGAATCATTTCAAGTTTTAATTAAAAAAAAAAAAACAAATAATTTTACCTGCGGAGACAACTGAGGCAGCTCATTAGGCTGTGTATGCATCCATCCCAATGGCTGTAAATGCGCAAGAGCCGGATGTTTGGGCAGCTGTCGTGGTAAATGCACCGCTTGGTGGGTGCCCCACTGCGGAGGTAGCACTGCACAGTGGACTTCACGCACTTGAGGGTTGTCTGGTGGCGATGTGCCGTAGAGGTAGCAGGCGATCTATTGGAAAAATAAGAGATTATAGAACTTAATATACATACTAAACTGTGAAAATGTCCTTCTAAAATAAAAGTAACCTAAGTTACTCCTTATTATATAGGCTATCTGCTAGTGAAAGTCCCAAAGTAGTGAAAATAGTTCGAGCCGGTTCCAGAGAATATCCGAAACAGATAGACAGACAAAAATTACACTTAGTAAAAAGCTTTTATTTTAATATTACAAATAGACAGACACTCAAATTTTGTTCATTTGTCTAAAGGTGTGTATAAACGTAATACAGTCAAGATAATTAACTTTTATCATAGTCTAGGTTTTATTTCAGTGATTATTTAATATAAACAAGTATAATACAAACATAAAAAATGGTTAATATTATACTATATATTTCTACCCTAAATAAATAATTAAAATCAGTTACCACCATTAAATATAAATTAATATTAAATACTAGATTAAAATTAATAGAAAATAATGAAAAAAATCTTGTCGTTAAAAAAATACCATATATTATATCTTACCTGTGCTCTCAAATCAGAAATAGTAACAAACTTCTTGAGTAAATTCTTTGGCAGAATATAAGTGTAGCCACTTTCTTTGATATCGTCTGAGCTGACGTAGATGTGGTTCGTACGCAAATGTAGATTGGTCGCAGATATCGCACGAACACGCCATTCGGTTTTAGAACTAAAAAAGAGCAGAGAATTAAAATTTACCATAACAAATATATATTTTATTAAAAAAATAAATAATATAATAAAACAATAAAATAAAGAGTAAAGTCTGCTATATTATATTTAATATTTATGTAAGCACTTTCTATTGTCTTATGGCAATGGCGTTACGTTAAGTTAAGAATTTACAAGATATAACATAAATTAACTTTTTTTTTATTGAAAGTTATTTCTAATGCAACATTTTGTAAAACATGCATAGATAACCTAGTGTCAAAACAATGTGTATCCTTCTTTGCACCCAAAATCTATTTATTTAAATCTAATTACCATTAAAAACATTAATGTCAAACCTTTAAAAAATAAATAAATATGGTTATTTAAAATACCTGAATGTTTGCGACTCATAATTGCTTGTAGTAGACGTTATAATTTCATCACCATGCTTATTGACTGTTCTAGTAGTTGTAGCAGTCAACTGACTTTGTTCTTTGCTCTGCTTCTCTATTTCAGCTATTTGTTGTCTTTGAGCAGACGGCGCCGATATTTCCATACCGAGGATGATATCACGAATCTCAGATTGAGTTAACGACGCTACGTTTACGCTGGAAAAAGAAATTAATTACATATATTAATTTAATTGATACTCTAAGAAAATATATATTATAATTTAACATTTTTAGGGTTATTCATATACTTAGCGTTCTGCCAGGCATTCTTTAAATACAAAGCTTTGCAGTTTAAGTGCTTAGATAGTAAGGACTAGATTCGAATTTCACTGGAATTATCTTTTGTTGGTATGTAAGTTCTTGGAATATACATAAATTAAAAAAAATAACTTTATAGACACTTGCCTACAAATAGTTATTTGTTAACATCAAGTTTCATATAATCGAAAATTAATTATGTAATACAAAAAGGAACTACAAAATACATCACAAATACTAATAATATTTTATATAAAAATTGATTTTAAAAGCTTTCGAAGTATCTACCTCTTCTATGTATATGAAATAAATAACTTACTTATTCTTTTTGCCATAATCAGCCAGAATGAGGTCTTTAAGCTGAACTTCCACCTTGATCCAGTCATCATCAGACATGGTTGGCCAAATGTGATGAGGCTCTGTTAAAGTTGTCTTATCTGGTTTTAGTAGAACCTTCGTCCTTTCTGTGTTTACATGTAAAGCTCGCAGTATGAGAATCAGTCTGCTGAATGCCTGTGAAAATATAATTTAACTGTTTTAGTACATTTTATAATAACTTACAACATTATAATTAACTTATTTCAGAAGATGAAGAATTAGAGGCCAATCGTGACACAGGGAACCTAGTGCGACTGTAAAAATGGCGACTCGTTGTAGGTTCGAATTCCACTCGAGGAATGTATTAATTTAATATTTTCATTTTCTTCGCTCTGTTGGTGAGGCAAAACGCGGCGTTAGGTATCGTCTCATAACAATGCCTCCAGAAATGTAAATACTGATAATTTTTTACAAAGATATTTCTTTAAATATTTATTTTTTTTGTGCCATATACAGAGAGAACGAATGAGGGATCACTACATAATAATTATGATTATAACAAAAACCAACAGTGTAAGTAATGCCATTGGCACAACTGAATTTGTTTTAAGTTTATTTTATTCTTCTCATTATGGTAAAACTAGCAACCCGCTCGGGGCTTCGCCGAGTGAACTACAGAGCTATTTCGTTGTACTGCAACACCCGGGGGTGATTTTTTACAAAACAAAGTAGATTATGCTTAACCCTAGATGTTTTACTACTTTAATTCTAAATTTCATCCAAATCGGACCAGTAGATTAGCCGTGAAAGCCTAACAGAGAAACAGACAGACTTTCGCATTTATAAGTATGGATAAAATAAATAAATAAATAGCTTCACGCTATATCCCGCACACAGCAGGGTAGGCAGAGGGAACCTAGTGTTAAGACACTCCGTTCCCCACTTTCCGCCGAATACGGAGGCTTGCGTGTTAAGTGGCGGAACTTAACGCCGCGCTTTACCTCGACAGTGATATTAAACACAATCAATAAAAAATAAACAGTAAGTAATTAATAAAACTCACAGTATACGAAGATATGGATTTCAACCAGTCATCATACAAATTGAACAACACCATCTGTGGTTCAGTCGCTTTGAGAATGAGGTCACCAAACTTCTCTACTTTAAGACATGCTTGGAATGGCAGTTGTAACTCTGAACCCTTTATTACTATGTTGGGGAAGTCGAGCAAGTGGACCTGAGGAGATAGAAAAAATATTTAGTAATTGTGGAAAGATTATATTTTAAATGAAATAATCCTTTCGAAATTTTGTTTTATCTTTGTATCTTTATATATCTTTTAATTATTCTACTACACTATTTCTTTTAGTATTTTAAATTTAAGAGATCTTTTAAGGAAGGTAGTTTAAAATTAGCTAAATCTAAATTAGTCTATAGTAAATACAAAACATGTAAGTGTTAAATAGTTAAGTAATTTAAAACAGCAACTAAAAGAAGCATGACTAAAATAACTTTAAGTTAATTAAGTTACTTAGGTGGATTTAATAAAATCCCTTTATAAAATAGAAATCTCACCTCAAGTGGATCCAACATTCCTTTTCTCGTGACAATAATTTGTTTTGGTTGTTCCTCAACTGGAAGGGAACGGATCAACGCCGCTACTTCTTCAGCAGTTTTCCACTTGGCGAGCTACAATAGTGGAAAATATAAAAAAAGATAGTAAAATATAAAAATATTTATAATATATTCACTAAATCGGTAAATACAAAAAATAAATTTATTGTTGTCTTAATTGGATTATTTACTTTTGAAATATTTTCATATTACAACTTTAAATCTTTAGTCTAATTGTATAATATTACCTGTCCCAGACGTTTCTGACCCGCCCATACACTAGTGTGAATAATTTTGAGGAAAAGCTGTCCAGTGCGAGGGTTGAAAATGAAGATGGCTCCATTAATAGGTTTCGTCGTCAAGTTGCCTTCAAAAGTCTTGTGGATCGTTACACGGTATACATTTGTGTCATCCACGAACCTTAAGGAAAAAGCACAAATAAAAATCGACATATAGAATAGAATATGCTTTATTTCATACAATTGAGAAAGATTAAGAATAGAATATATAAAGTTAAGATAAATAAATATCCTATATACATTTAAGTTCATAGTAATAGTCTGTTTTTTTGATAATAATTATTTAAAATGCTTAGTAACAAATTATCGTGCTTGATGACATTGTATGACTGGAATCCCGAATGGGGTCGATTCCCATTCAACTAATTATAAAAATTAAATTATTTTATCTGTTTTGGTGAAAAAGACAAAGCGCAGAGTTAAGTTCCACCATTCAACACCAAAAGTGTCAACTTCGGGCTGTTCGGGGGGAACTGAGTGACTTGACACTAAGCTGCCTCTGACTACCATACACATTCATTAACATCCAGCTATTCAAATACATATTAACTAACTTACCAAATAATCTGATTAGAGAACAACTCCCCATAATTCTGACTGGAGAGGTACGGCTCAGTAGGTTCTGACGAATACAGTTGCAGCGCTTTACGTATACGTTCACGTAACACGTATAACGCTGGATTAGCCTTCATTATTTTTGCCATAGCTTGTTGGATGAGCGGTTTGCAGCCAGGGAACCAGTTTCCATATGCACTGTGTAAAAATTAAGTGTATTTAATATAAGAAATTTATCATAAAGCAAAAAAGTGGTAAGTAAAAATGTATGCATATATAAAAAGTATTAGAATATATTCAAATTAGTAAAGGACCTAATGAATTAGAATCGATGACCTATGAAAATATTATTATTTTTTCGGAGAGTATTAAAAATATATATAAAGGTATGTTAGAAACAGATAATTATCTATTTTTAACATTTTTTAAATTTTATTCGCGCATTTACGATTTATGTATAGAAAACATTATTATGAAAGAAACGTAACAAAATATGAATCTGCGCTTCCATAGGGAAACCAAGCACCTTGAACACTAAGCCATACGTCCCATTATTCAGAGCATGTAGCACGACTTCTATGCTTACTATATTGTTAGGAATTATAAAATTATAAAATGTCTTAATAAAAACAAATGCTGATTAATATTCAATAATCAATAAATACCTGTGTAAATTATAAGCCAAATCAATAGCAATAAGCAATCCAGTAGGCGAGGGGTATATAGACATGTTATCAGTGGTGTAATCTAGGAACTTGGCTCTCGCGTATCTCTCTACATCGTGGGAGTCGTAGTCACCCCATCTGAGTTGTATGTCCAGCCAGTACTTCTGTGTTGTTGTGTTGTCCATTGTGTCTCTGAAATAAATTGTTTAATAAATATAAAATGGTATTTAATAGATAGTGTTTTTAAGGATAATAACTTTGAAACTGGTATATCTGTTATAAATGGCTATGGGTAATGTTTGATAAACTTTCTTTAATTTAAAGTACTCTTTCCTTGTGTACTATTAAAAACATCAATTTTAAAAAATGACAATTTATATGCAAATAATGCACTTTATCATTACTAACTACAAAGATAGTTAAATCTTAGACCATTAATATTAAGATTTAACCTTTTTTTTTCAAGATAAAATTATGAATGCTTATAAAAATATAACAATAGGTCGAGTAAATATTCTTATTTTTCTTTCTTATCTCAACTAAAAATGCATTAAATATCTTAGAATTAATCAACTTTATAGGCATATATAAAATTCATGAAATACATAGAATCTAAAAATAATATAAAATATTCTTACTTTGTATCTGCCAGCAATGAGGGCCGAGACACATTCCATTTATAGGCACTGAATAACAAAATGTCGGCGCACGAGGAGTTCATCTTATACGATTTACGTGGATGTATTGTTTCTTTTTGCACCGTTTCAATTTCTAAAGCGTCTAATTCTTGATCAAACACTTGACACAAGTCCATTACTATAGACTCGTGTACTTTCTGCCACAAGTGAGCTCTGAATATTTGAATGAGGGAAATCTTCAATGTTGGTATTTTGCCGTGCATGAATATGCCTGTTAAGTCCAGTTGCACCTGTAATAATATTTATTAGTGTCCGACCGAAACTGAATTTTCAGCCGAAACCGAAACCGAAAACGAACCTTCGGCTCTGACTTCAGTTTCGGCCGAAACCGAAACCGAAACTGCTGATGACGTCATAAAATTTGTATAATACGTAAAAAAATGTACATTTTTATGCTTTAAAAATTACATGTGCATTTGAATTATTATGATTACGTTGATTTTATTATATATGTTTTTTTCGTTCTTATTATATATGTTTGTTTCGTTCTTTTTTCGGTAGGTAGAGGGAACCTAGTGTTAAGACAGTCCGTTCCCCACTTTCCGCCAAATTCGGAGGCATGGCGATACTTAACGCTGCGCTTTTGCCCCAACACCAGAGCTAAGAAAAGGAAAATATTAAATATTTCCACTTCTGTGGGAATCGAACCGACAACCAGTCGTTTACAATCAGACGCTGTCCCACTGCGCCACAAAGACCTATAAACGCGATTAGTTGTGGAAGGTCGCTAAAACAATGTAAATAAAAAACGTATCTTCTAATATAAATATTTTTCAAGTTCGCTATTGGCTAGGGTTTGCCTTTTCACATTCGCCGATTTGGATGTAGTAGTTTAAGTTTTATTTAATAAACTTTTACACGTTATTGTCTTCACGAGATTATTATCATGTAGAATTACAATGTCTACGATACAACACAGTGCAATAAAAGGATTTGTACTATTAATACTATAAAGTCAAAGTCAAATCAAAGTCAATGTATTAATACTATAAGTATTAATACTATATCAAATGGATTGTCAACTGAGATAATAGACCGATCCCCAAGAGCAAGCACAACTATTTTCAAGACCGGGACCGGGAAGCTACCGTTGTCCTCTTCTTCCACGTCCCGAAATGCCGTATCTAAGAGTAACTTTTAATATGTATAATCTTAGCTTGTTGTTTGGGTCTATTCAAATAGCTCGCGACCACTATCACGTCTAAAATTAACCGCCCAATATCTGATGATGAGATCCGGTTCAATGACATGTAAGCCAGATCTCTCTATATCATCCTTCTCTCTTCTTCATCCTCAAGGTCGCTAATGCATCCACAACTCCTCTAATGTTGTAGATATCCATGAGCGAAGACAAAAACTTACGATCCGACGGTCCTCCTATTAGTTTGCCCCCTTTTAGAAATAATAAAAAAATATTAAGTACTAGAGACCTTCGCCAGTTCTCTTTGCCCAAGGTTTCTAGGGATTTACATAGAGGCTTTTTGAGCTGTAGCCCAGGGACCTGTGGGTTATCAAGACCCTCAGTCTCCACTTAAGACTGGCAGCACTTGGTAAATAGGTATTTTTTTACGAAAATGAAAACCTTTACTTAACTGTGCATTTCTTGCAAGGAAATTTATGTGCTAATTTATGATAAGATTTACATTAGATATATATTTATATAGCAAACGGTTATATTTAAATAATAATTATAAGGCAAGCATCCAATATGGTAACTAGCCCAGGGTTTGAAAAATTCATAGTTATTACGCCCCTTGAAAGGAGCCACGAACAGACACACAGTTACGTTACAGACTAACAGGGATAGTTCATTTAATCTGTCGTCAGCAGTTCATAGTATTCTCGTCATTAATTTATAATTTATAATATATTAAAATTGTTTATTATATCTTAAGATTAGGTTTACAAGCTATAAAAACACTCAGTATAAAGTATCTAAGCGACGTGAAATTTCATGAGTACCTCATGTGTGAGTAGTTTCGGCATTGCCGAAGGTTCGGCAGTTTTTTTGCCGAAACCGAAACTACGGCCGAAACTACATTTTTTGCCGAAACCGAAACCGAAACCGAACCTTCGGTCGGACACTAATTTAGATATTAAAAATCAGCTTTAGGGTTTTTTAGCATAGTAATGATAGAAAAAGAAAAGTAAAGTAAAGACGCTCTATTCTCTATTTTCAGCCCGAAATCAAGACACTACGTATTGAGCGGCGAAATTCATCTCTGTGCTTTGTCAATATTTATATTAAAGTAAAAGAAGATTTTATTTTGGTTATAAAGTATAAAGGAACTGAAATTTCAATTTCATATTTTCATGTGTTTTCGTATCTAATGAAGAAGATAGAAAAAACTAAGTGATACATGATTTTTTTTTATTTATGTCTGACAACTTTCATAAGCGAACTTACAATTATTCTTAGTTTAAATTTATTTACTTACTAGACTTAAATACGCTACAATATGAGCGCATATAATTTGCTATTAATTTATTTAATTTATTTCAATTAATTTATAAGTATAAATGTAAATAAGTGATAATATATATTTTTATATTTCAGTATTTCATACACATAAATTTATTTAAAATTATACAGAAAAAACATCTTTTACATACCTGGAAACCAACATACACATTGGCTCTGTTTATAGTAGGCGACCACCACAATGTGAAACGACGGTTAGGGATTTGATTCAAACCAGATCTCTGGGCGTTTGTCAATTTCTTATATTTCATGGATTCTTCGAAACCTGATGCCTTCTCCCTATAAATAATATTTATTGAGTGTTTTTGTGTTAAACTTTGTATTTGCACCAATCTTGATTACTTTTTTATATTTTTAAGCTGTTATTTACACTGTTAGCATACTAAATCTGGCTACACTTAAAATATTATTCGCTATAACTTATCAGATGTCTATAGTTATTGTAGATACAAGCACATCGACATTGCACATTCCAATAACTTCAAGGAAAAGATAATTTTGAAGCCAAATTTCTTGGGTCGACGTGAAAAGAATACAAATAATTTCACCGCTACTTAACTATCCCACTTAAAAAAAGCACTCAATAATAAAACATTATATGATTGCTATTACCAAATATTAAGACATTAAATATACAGGTTTTCTACATACCAAAACAGACCCTCCCAAGTGGGGAAATAAGTGCCTTTGAAGAGTGTATGTTCCAGTATGCCCTCAACTCCTCCCAGCGCTTGAATCATATCTGTACGATAGTTGTTCAAATTCCACAGTTTACCGTCGTGACGTTGGTGAGTCCACCAGAATGGGTTTTGTTTTAGAACCTGGTTAAGAAGGATAAATTAAGTTTACAAGACAAATCAACTTTTAGTAGAGTAATCCATGAATAAATATTAATTATAGCTCATTTCAAAAGCTTCAATGGAAAAGCATTTTTGATGCTATGTTATATGTTTTTTTAAGTATAAGATATATAAGAATACAAATATGCCTTTAGGCAGTCTGTCTGCAAAAGTTATAGGTATTATAACTTTTTAAAATGTTTTTTTCTAAATATGACAAGTTAAAAAAATTAGATATTTACAAACTTCTTTAAGAAAAAGTAGTGACACAATTCTCTATTTTATTACATTTAATTAGTTAAGACATTATCCTAAAATCTATACTAAAAATACATGTAAACTTTCTTAAGTATAATTCACATATAAATTGCTGAATTGACTACAAAAAATACCTGATATTGTTTAAACTCAGTTCGTATACGCCATCCTTTATCATAGGCGAGAGTATGCCGATCTTTCTGGAACAGCGTATTAATTCTTGGGATACCTCTGTCCCACGAATCTTCCAAATCTTCCAATGTTAGACGCCTAAAAAGAAATTATTATGCATCATATTGTTGAACTGTTGAAATTTATTACAGTATTTATTATTTAAGGTAATCAGATAGCGTATTCTCAGACGACAGTCGCTGCAGTACGACGTGATCGACATCGTCCACAGTCGACGGTCGCCTCCAGAGCACAGGGAACCTCTGGTTTCAGGACCCCTACGCGATTCATCATATTTAAAAAAACTTTTCAGAATACGATAATAAGTTAATTAACTAACATGTTGTTAAGATTAAAATTAGTTTTCAAAGACATGAATGTATAGTACATAATTATTTAAGAAATTGTACAGTAAGTCACTAAGATGATATTTTGCCTTATTAACCTAACCTTAATGACATTACAACTAGAAACAAACAATAAAATATTATTTTATTGGTCAAAAGTTTGCTTCAAAGAAATGGTAGATCCATTTATTTTCTGGGGGGTTGTAATAAAATTAGTTTTACTATTGTAATTTTAGTTCCCTAATTATTACCGCCAAATGATGGTAACATTCAAAACCTTCTATTTCACGCGCTGGATTATGCAATATACAGAGAGTGAGATTTTACTAATGTTTTAAATGTTTGCATGAAAAAAAGTCATTGTTTAAAATAATTTTGTAACAGCAAAAGTTTAACTATTATTAAATATGAATTCAAACGGCCAAACAAACCTGTTCTGAGCATTAGCTTCTTGTCTCTTCAAAGCATACTCCGCCCACACTCTTTGAGAGTCAACAAATTCAGCTTCCCAAGGTTGGATGTAGCGGTACAAATTGGGAATCAGCTGGTCTTCATCATGCGACATTCCTGACCTGAAGTGGGTGATACCAACATCTGTTTGTTTCGACCAGCGAAGATCAGACTAGAAAGACGAAAGATATTTAAAAAATCGTATTTATAACAAATAATAAGTCATTTTTCATATTTGCAAGTTACATTTCAACTATGTTTATTAAGAAGTGCTCAATAACAAAAAATAAGCCGCTTCGCGCTTTACTCGCAAATTAGAGTAAACAGACAGAACATAGTGATGTACTGTTTTTCACAGACAGAACATAGTGATGTACTGTTTTTCAGCTTCGACCATATTTCGAAATATCGATATAGTCTTGTAACAGAGTGAAGAAATGAAAATAATTTAAATATAATTGTTCCCCCGAGTGGGGATCGAATCCACAACCAACCGCCTTTGCAGTCACACACTTTGCTCGACGATAGCCTCAGTACTCAATAATCTTTCTTAAATTGTCATACCTTTTCTACTTAGTATATTAAAATATAGACTACTTATAGGGCAAGTTTGTGAAACAATACTTCAACTATTAAACAAATATCCTTTTTATTATATTCATGTACAAACAAATAAAACGCACATAAAAAGTCAATTCTAAATTAAAGTAAAAAAAAGGTTACCATAACAAAAAGAAAACAATTATTTACCTGTGGAATTAAAACATGGCCCATAGACAACATTCCCAGACCACCCAACTCCTTAGGCGTATAGAATACCACGGGAGGGAAACGGGAAGGCATTTTGGAGTTCAAACCAATTTTAATACGAGTTTGAATCTTGTTTTCACATTTGACAAGGAGATCTAGGAGCTCTTGTGTATTGACGACTGCTTCACGGAAATATGTCATGAGACCTGTACAAAAAATGGAGAATGAATTTAAAAGATATACTTTACTGTTCCTTAATTAATTATAAAATTGAACGATGTACGAATATGTACATTTTTTATTTACTTTATTTCTATGTTATTATAACTAAAACGATAAAAAATCTTTCAACAATAATAATAAAGTCAGAGAGAACCTAATGTCAACACACTCCATTCACCATTTTCAGCTCGAAAATGGAACATTGCTTATTGAGTGACATAACATAACCCCACCATTATTATACCAGAGGTATGTATAACAACAATAATTTTAACAATCATTCCTATCCTAATGCATAACGTAATGTACGTAAACGTACTTAATGACTTTAATTACTACTAAATCCATAATAAAGAAGTAAAGAAGTAAAGTTTGTACTTTTGTAAGGGCTAGTCTTCGGAAATACTCAAGCAATCATAAAAGTTCTTTCACAATTAGAAAGTTGCACTCTTCAGGAATTCTATAGGTTTATATTTAATTTGATTAAGCTGATCACGCGGCGAAACCGTGAACGGTATATATAAAAAATAATTGAATAGTACTTACCAATAAGAGCAGTGTTCCATTTATTAACAATCTTAGTAAACGTAGTAGAACCGGAAGCCATTAAAATCTGCCTCACTCTATTGTGGAAACGGGCTAAGGACTCATCGTCTACTCGCAAGTAGCACTGCGCTGTACGTTCCTTTGTCACTTCGTTCTGAAGGTTCCATACTCCGTCTCGGTGGGATAACTCTTCATGTTGGCTTCGACACTGAGTATATAAATATTTGTTTAATTAATAACCGATTATGGTTGTTTCCTACATTATAAACGAACAAAACGAAAATAATAAAAGAGAAAACAGATTAAAAGATAGTCAAAATGATTTATCTATTAAAAGGTATGCAAGGTGTAAAAATATTAAAATAAAAACAATGCCAGTGATTTTTTTATTTGCGATATATGCGTATTTTTTGCTGTTAAGAAAAAAATGCAATATATTGCACAACAATGGAATTGATATTCAGTTTTTTGGAAATAAAATACTAAAAATACATCATTTAATTAGCCATTACAATATTACGTTACAACTTAACACCTATGTATAAAATTGAGGAAGTAAAACTGAAATTTCCCGAATTTTTAATTTGCCTATGTCTATATTTTCAAATTGTTACTTACTTTAGGTAAAATTCTGCATTCAAAACCTGCCATGTTGAATAGTAAATTGGGATTATCCTTTGAGTAGACCGATACAAAGCTGTTCTCCCACTGTATGGTAGTTACCGAGCGTGGCAAACGATTCTTTATATCCCAGAATACGGCGCGACCCCTGTTAGGAAAAAAAATTTTAATTAAATTTCTCTCTGACTGTCCCCGCAATGGATTAAATTTATTAGACCTAAATAAATATGAATACTTATGTTATTAATTAAATAACCATGTCGTTTATGCATCTCCCAATTCACACGAGTTAGGGAAAATTAATCTTGATAAGTCACTCCGAAATGTACTTTTCACCCAAATCAGAATCTCATTGCAGTGTAGCTAACGTCGCAGATTATATATTATATACTCTCGAATTGTAATCGAACCCATAATCTTTACATAAAGTGACATAATTTCAATTGTGTCATAGCGTAAGTAATAATAAATAAAATACGCAGAAGCAGCAGCAGACAACATAGTGTAATAAAACAAAGTTATCGTCGTTCCGTCCGAAATCGAAACATTACGTCTTCTATGTTGGAACCTAACGCCGTGCTTAGTCAACCAGATCAGAAGAGAGGAAATAATTTAAATATCAATCATTCTCCCTATTGGGAACCAAACCCACAACCATCGTGTTTACGGTCAGACACTTTCCCACTGCTCTACAGCAGACTATACAATAATTCTAACTGTACTTTTTAATTTATATTTCTACTTACAAATTGACATCATGCTTCATCAACCTCATTCTCGCGTCTCGTGGCCAGCACTTTTTATTATTATAGCCAACAATGTTCTCATTGTTTGGATCTGGATGCTCTGTTAGATATCTTTGTATCAAGTCTCTCGCTTCTTCTGCTGTGAATCTGTAAAAATGTTTTAAATTTATATCCAGTTATTTGAGTAAAGAAATAATGGTATTCTTTTTTATATTGATGCTTACATACTAGGGACATATGGATACCTTTTGTTGAAATATTATTTATTTTTTAAATGACCTTTATCCTAACATTTTCAGGACTTAAAACTAGACTTATAAAAATTGTACAAAACTTAGTATCTATAAATATCATAAGAGAGTCCAGTTCTTTAATTAGTTGCTCTCTCTTAAAAATCTCTTTATAAATTACTAGTACATAAATTACTAATAAAATGATTTCATTTTCGCTATATTTCTTCAGTAACCAATTATATATTAACATTTTATATTTGAATTTGTAATAAACTTTATAAATAAATAACAATGACTAATGCTATAGATTTTTAATTATCTTTAAATTTCCAGTTCTTTAATCTTACGAATTTCTACTTAAATAAACACGAACAACTAATAAAAATAAATAAAAAATTAATTGAAATACCTGAAGAATATATGAATTCTATCAATATAGCGGCAATACAATCTGATGGGATGAGCTCCTTCCGCCGCTCTATCTTGATACGAAAGGAAATCATTCGGCAGTTGAGGAGGACCAGCCATCTCACTGGCTCTTTGAAGACCGAGTACAAGCAAATCCAGTACTAAGCCATAGTATTGTACTATAAACGACGCGAATTGAAGCCCTCTAATGATACCGTAGGAGTTAGTGTGATTCATATCCTGTGTGTAAGAAAATACATTACATTAATTTCTTAGTTAGGATATATATTTAATTATTATTATTTTTGTATTGTATCAGATAGCGTATTCTCAGACAACAGTCGCTACAGTACGACGTGATCGACATCGTCCGCAGTCGACGGTCGCCTCCAGAGCACAGGGAATCTCTGGTTTCAGGACCCCTACGCGATTCATCATATTTCATAAAAAAAGTATATTTTTTATTAAAACTTTAATTGATTATGTGTCATTAAAATGGTTTTTATTCAAGTATACACCATAAGAAAACCAAATCAAGCAATAGATATGCTTTAAAAGTTCAAATATAAAAAAATATATATTTTAGAAAAAGTATAAGCATTCCAATGGAGTGATTCGAACTCGCGCTTTTTGAAAACTATCTAAGCGCTTTAGCCACAAAGCTTAACGTTTTTATCCAGCTGTTTTTCGTTTTCCAATTGTATTAATAAATAACATTTAAAAAATATTTAAAATAGTTTCAGCTTACCTTGTAATTAATAACAACATTGTTCTTCGCAGTCATATAATCAGCTATATTGTGGTCGACTATCAAACGTAACAAACGATTGAGCAGTGTCAAATCTATCTTTTCATACAGTTTCTCAAAGCGGGACTCCAAAAGCACATTGCATTCTCCTTCACCAACCTCCCACACATCTTGCAGGTTATTTATACCTATTTTGTAAAAATATAACAAAATTAGCAAAGCCAATCAAATGTCTGCAATATTCTTGTGATGTATTTAGTATAATATAAATAATATAATGCCTAAAATTACCTAATCTATAGATTTTTCACATAAATTTTTCCTACTGTGTAATATACATTACTAGAAAGAATTCTATGTATGCTTCTAAATGTATTTAAAACCTTTATTATTCAGTTTAAATATATAAAATGTGCACCTAAAGCCATTACATATAGCAAAAATATATTAAGTCACCTTTGGCATAAGTTCTATATGGCTCTATCTATTTCGATGAAATATTAAGAAATTTCAATCAGCATCATATTTTAAAGTTAAATGTAATGTATACTAGAATGATATCTAAGATGATATAATGTTATGAATGAATTTAATATTTATTAGTATTTTCTTGTTGAATTATACAACAAACCAAAGTGAGGTTTGTAACAAGGGGATGGTACAACCATTTGATCTCCAATGCTACAACGCACACTCTGGGCAGTTGCAGTGTCTTCTTTCTTCTAATATCTTCATAATATATATTTACAAGTATATGTGGCATTATTGATGATTTAAAAAAATAATCTAAATATCTCAATATCTCAAAAAAGCATGATATTACTTATTATATGCCTATAATAATGCATGTAAGATAAGCTGGTTGTATTTTTTAATTTGGTATATTTATTTGTCAAACACTTTTTTAAATGCTTTATCATATAATTTTAATAAAAAATAAAGTCACTTTACTACTATTTATATTCGATTGTTAGTTCACTAAACAAGATGCAAGAAATTTACCAATATACAACTAAAAACTACTATTTTCAGAAGTTAATCCTTAACGACCGAGAGCTTTTTTTTTAATACTCGCCCATTAGACGACAGAAAAATAGGTTAAATTATAAAACGTTTAAAAGAATGAAAACTTAAACTAAACATTTAAACTGATTTATTTAGATATGAATTCAATATTTAATAAATATTAAATATTTCCAGTCCTCGAGTGGGATACGGACCCACAACCAGTCACTTTACAGGTACACTTTGTGCCTCTGCGTCACAACTGGTCTAGTTAATTTTTTAAATTCTATAAAACAAAAACGTTCCTACCTTGACACCATTTGTAGACCAACAAAGGCGAGGGTTCTGTATCGGCTGGTTTCACCCAGGGTGGTAGAAGTCGTCGCTTATCTGCCTCATACCAGAGATACTGGTCTAAATACGCATCAGTTATCTTTTCTAGCGGTTCCACATCGTACACTGGTACCAAATGGGAGTAGAGGTCCATGAATTCTATTCCCACCTGTAAATAAGTTATATGAACTAAGTGGAAATCAGAAATAATGTAGTTTAGTGTTAGAATTTATTTTTATTTTAATATATTATAGTATTACACTTTGCACATACTTTTTACTTTCTTTTGTTTTTTAAATATTTACTTTACTATGAATAACATAACTAATGAAGATGTAATGTTTCAGTAAGTAATATTGAATATATTACTAAGAGTAGTACAAAACGATATATAGTTTACAGTTAACATATAGTTAAACTTAACATCTAGATTCATATGTAAATAGTCGATTCTGCCTCATATTGATAACATAAATATAATAAGTCACAATATTCAAAATTCCATCATCATTTATTTTTTTGTTCTATTAAGATATTAGATACTATATACACTGCATTGATACACTATGAAGTTAAGAAGGTTGTCAAAAAGTAAATAAACAGATACTAAATATAGTATAAGTACTTAAAGAAAACAACTTAAATATCATATAAACAATAACTATACCTCTCTAAAAGTTCTCTGCGTAAGCAAATGACGTTTGATTCTGGACAAAGCTTCATGAGGATTATCATAGGCTTGTTCTATAAGACCTAATTCTTCTCTCTGACTCTGATTCAGCCTGGACTTGACGCTGTAAGCTTCTTTCAGTCTCTCCAAAGCTAATATGAGCAGTTTCGTGTCATGTTTGTAGGAGAGTGGAGGGAAAGGTATGGGCGCGAAACGCCGGGACTCCAGCCAGTGGACAGTTGTTGTGTAGATCGCTACTGCTTCCTCTGGTGAGATGTAAGGACCATCCTAGACAAAAATAAATTAAATAATTATCGTTTAATAGAAAAAAAACATCATTGAAATAGTTTGAAAACAAGACTCTTAGTAATTACAATTATAGGTTACATATGGTACATGTAGTAATAATCCATACTTATATTATAAATGCGAAAGTCTGTGTGTTTGTCTGTCATGCTTTCACGGCTAATCTACAGGTCCGATTTGGATGAAATTTCATATGTAAGTAGTAAAAGTAACTGGGTCTAACATAGGCTACTTATTTTTTCAAAAATCATCCGCTAAAGGGTTGAAATAGGGGATGAAAGTTTATATGAAAAATCTAAACCGCTTGACCAATTATAATGAATTTTGGCATAAATATAGTTGATAATCTAAGCTTAAACATAGGGTACTTTATTTTTCAAAAATCCACCCCCGGGGGTTACAATATAACGAAGCAGTTGGGCAGTTCACGCGGCGAAGCCGCGAGCGGGCCGCTAGTCAAATTATAATTGGCTTAACGCTTTCTCCTGTATCACAGTGTAGTCAAAGAGAACCTTGTGTTAACCCACTTCATTATCCATTTTCTGCCCGAAAACAAGACATTGCATGTGTTGAGTGGCTGAACTCAATGAGATGCTTTGTTTTAGTGACCAGACAGAGCAAAGAAATGAAAACATTATACAATATTTCCGCCAAATGGGAATCGAACCCATAATTATCTTGTTCGCAGTCAGAACCTGTCCAATTGCACAATGGCTTCATCTAATAACACCAAATTAAAAAAAATAACATCTACCTTCAGATAGTTATGCTGTCTCTCCTGCTCAGCCTTCAGGTATAACCTAGTAAGTCTTCCCAGATTCTTCTTGCACACAGTTTTGTCTACAGTGGCGCCGCGTCGTATACGCTCTCTATTGTAGTGTGCTGTGTTGGTCCACCAATCCGCTTTCATTTTCACGTATCGGAGAATCATGTTCTCTATGGGCGTTGGGAGCCCTGGAACCTACAAATAGTAACATGATTAAAATTATATTTCAAATAGTAATAAAAATATTTAATTTTGTTTAGCTTCACGGTTTTTCTCGCATAGCTTTCCACCCAAAATCAAGACATTATATGTTGAGTGGTAGAACTCAACGCCGCGCATTGTCTTAGGTACCAAAGAAGGAATGAAAATTTAAATATAACCATTTTCTATTTAAATTATTTTATTTCAATTCTATCCTTTTTAATAATGACTCACTTTATATAAAATTTATACTATCAGCATATCACGACATCCTTCGAATTAAACACTACAATTCCACAATTGCGATTTTAACAAAACAAAGAAATATAAATTTGTCGTGTTCATAAACTTATTTAAATATTATATAAATTGTTGAATCAAAAACAAATAAAGAAAGAACATACTAGCTTCTAAGCTATAAGCAACCTATATCTTTCACAACTCAGTCCACCTGAGTAGGATGTTTTCATAGAGTACAAAAACTTAAAGTAACTTTTAACATTTTAATGTCTTATTGACAAACAAAGAAAATAATAAAAACATATAAAAATTGGAATGCAGCATGCTTTCCGGAAGGCATGGCTTAGTGGTCAGGCTTGGACGGTTTCTAACAGGCATGGGTTCTAATCCTGCTGCGTTCAAATTTTTATACATTATCTAAACATGTATTTTGTTAAACATACCTTCCAAGGTATATTCGCCTTCCAGCACCTCCAAGCCTCGGACAAATGTTGCAAAATAGTCCTTGCCTTGTTCTGTTTGATACCTTCAGGCATCATATCCACAATGTCGTGCATCACAGAAGCACGCAACTCCAAGTCGAAGTGAGATTCGACACGCTGCTTTGTTACTGTCTTTGCTACACCTATGATAATAAATGAGACAATTTAGAATTTGTAAAAAATATATTAAAATTAATATATTGTTATTAATATATAGCCCATGATATCTGATCAGATTTTACTGCTACTATACAATATAGAAAAAAAAACTATATATTACAATATTTAATATTTTTCTTAAGAAAACGAAATAAAATTACAATAAAAAGTGTAGGACACAAAGAAACTTATATTTTTATTTAGTTCCGTTTTTTCGGCGTAACAAGGCAATCAGAAAGAACCAGTTGCATTTTTATTCTTACAAGCTTCACATCATCAAAATTACTAGCAACATATAGTGAGTAATAATCCACATACATTAATTTGTTTATTATTAAAATAGCTTCACGCTATATCCCGCACACAGCAGGGTAGGCAGAGGGAACCTAGTGTTAAGACACTCCGTTCCCCACTTTCCGCCGAATTCGGAGGCTTGCGTGTTAAGTGGCGGAACTTAACGCCGCGCTTTACCTCGACACCAGAGCGAAGAAAATGGAAATATAATTTCCACTCCTCGAGTGGGAATCGAACCCACAACCAGTCGTTTACAGTCACACTCTTGTGCCACTGGGCCACGACTGGCCACAAAAAATTATTATTAAAAGTAATTTAACTTTACCTTAAAATGGAATAAAAAAAAATAAAACAATTAAAAAGTGTACAAACCCTTAGAGTGACGTCCTTCAAACTGTCTAGACAGCAAGTTTCCAAGCCATCTCTCCAGCAACGGTGTTATACCACGCATAAAGAACAACCACACACGCCAACCAGGCGCCCAAAAGCCGCAACCAGGGCCTTTGGACACAGGACCCTAAAACAGAAAATAACTCATTTAAGTATTACCATATAGAGGCCAGTTGTGGTGCAGGGGGCACAAAGTGTGACTGTAAGCGTGACTGGCTGTGGGTTCGATTTCCGTTCGAGGAACGGAAATATTAAACATTTCTTAGCTCTGGTACCGAGGTAAAGCGCGGCGTTTATACAAAAAGTATATATTAAACCTGACCTAGTAGAAGAGGGATGAGCAATATATTCATATTATATGCATTAAATGAGAAAAACACGAGACAAAATATATTAATGGATTAAATATAAAAAAATACAAAAAGATCATATGAACTTTGCCTGTTGCAAAGTACATTCCTATGTACTTTGTAAAAGGCAAAGTTCATATGATCTTTTTGTATTTTTTTCAGATCATTCTTTTTAGGAATAAAAGGAAAAATGACCAATCAAAAGCTGATCATTGATTCAAAGTTTACTCTCTATGAGAAATAATAACAATAACAATGTCATTAAAAACTTAACTTAAACTTACCGTATTAAATCTATAATAGATCAAATGCTTCAAATCCTTACACATTCTGATCTGCCTCATCAATTTGTACTTGTAACGGTACATGCCAGTGAGTTGTCCGACATGAGCAAAAATGTACTGCAGACCGTCAGCCAGTTGGAAAGAATCCACGTTGTTCAGACGATATTGTACGTGGGAGTCTACTATCAGTTTTGTTAAACGGAGTATTTCACGACATAAATGGAAAGCTATAACAAAATCATGTATATTTAAATGGAAATCTCAATTAATTTTAAGAATTTAATATGGCGGCAAAATATATATAAATATAGTATTTATCTAGTATTTTGTAACTATTATTAATAATTAGTTGAGGCCATTGCAGTGCAGTGTGATGTCTCGGCCTCGGCCTCGATTCCCACTCGGGAGAAAGAGAATGAGAATTTTATAAATTTTAGTTTAGGTAAGTGCGGCGTTGAATTCTGGTACTCGACACGCAATCTTTACATTTTTTGCAGAACGTGGAGAACAAAGTGTCTTGACACTAGGTTCTCTCTGACTGACCTGATATGCGTAAAAAAGAGTAAAGCTTAAGGTTTAATAATGAATAATATTTTTTTAATGAATAATGTTTACTTAATTAAGTGATAGAAAGTTAATAGTAAGCCTCAAACTATTCAGATATAATTGACCTTAAATGAGTAATCATTTCTGATTTAATAATATACCTTGTATTGTATTAATGATAACTATACATTAATTGAATCTACATACTTTTAAAATCAAATTAACAAAAACTAAATAATTTTTATTTGATAATTATTTCAAATTAATAATATACATGATTATTATTTATAAAATATTATATTTACCATTTCCAAATCTCGATTTCTTTCTTTCTTTAGTGGTAAGAGTTTTAACAGGCTTCAAGTTAAAGTTGTAATCAAGATGCAAATAATTGAGGTTCTTTCGGTGAATCAGTAGATTGAGCATGTTGTATCCTTGCCGGCATACTTGCAGACCAGCTTCCACCCAATCCAAGGTTGTGGTTTGGAAGAATTTTGTTGATTTAAATGAGCGGAACAGATATCTAGAAAAAAAAACAAAGTGTTAGTATTTACACCTTCTAAATTGTAAATATCTTAAAAAATTATATATTCCTAAGATAATTGGCTTCAAATTTGCGTCTTATACATATATGAGATCTTATAAATATATATAATTGCAATCTAATATACCAATATTTCTGTGATTCACAAAATAATATTGAATGGCAGATTCTAATATAACATTTTTGTTTGATTGTACTGCTGGATAGTCTATTATTACTATTTCAAACATATCCCAGACTAGGATTTTAAGTTTGTAAACAGTTAAATATCTCTTTAGTGTTTAGTGATCAGTTCATCCAGTACAAGGCTTCAATTTTTTATTAAATTAAAACTAATTGACAATATACCTCTTCTTCTGTGGCTTAGGTGGTCTATGCTTCAAAGCATTCAGCACATAGTACTTCAATAATTTTTGGTATGACACACGAACTTTTACAGGCTGGCCGGGGGGACAGTGTTCTTTGTACCAAGTCTTGACGAGAGGCACGTCGATGGCACGACGAGTTCGACCTAAAATGATAATTTAAATATATAACACATTTAAAATGAATAAAATTGGAGTGTTTGTTTATAATCTAAAAAAATAACCACTTTCAACTGAATGCATATTTATGTACACACAGTACATGCACTAAAATATTTTTTTTAAATAATAAGCTATACAAGTATATATTTCTATTATGAAGAAAATTGACAAAAAAATTAAATTAAATTTTATTTTATTTACACAATAATCTTACCAGATCTCATATTAAATGGCCTCGGAGCCCACAAAAGAGCAATTCCATTAGCAGTATTGTCGGTATACAACGCTGTTTCTTGTAGAAACGGTGACACTTCTTCAGGAAGTAGAAAGTCTTCTTCCTCTGGTACTGGATCTAAGGACTTCACTGAATGTCTGTGAGATATTGGGTTGATGAGAGGGTCGAAGTAGAAAGCTGGCAAGTCGGGGTCTTCCGTTTTGATGTAAACCACATTTGGTGTGTGATACCTGTGGGAATTATAATTGTTAGAAAAAACACTTTTTCCAGGTTGAGGGAAGGGAGAAAGAATGTCAAGACATTCACTTTTCTATCTGAATTCAAAACATTGCATGTTAAGTAGCAGAACTCATCATCACACTTTGTTTGATGTCTTTGTATTTCCTTGAGCTCAGAAATGAAAATATAACCATTCACCCGAGTAGTGATCGAACCCTCGCAACCAATCACATATTAATTCAAAATCATTAATAATTCAGAATGTATTATGATTTATAGAAATTGATACTTTTTATTGAATCATTCAATTTTATTTCATTAAAATAAAAAAAGTAGCTAGACATAAATAGATGAGATAAACTTACCAAGAAAGCTGTACAAAATGTGGCAAATTATTATACAGGTATGGAAAAGCAATCCTGTACTCAGTTCTGATTGGTTGTCTTATTATTATCTTGTTTATGTCATTGAACTCATTCCAATCTTCATCTCCTGCAGAGTTATCTTTCACTAGAGGCTCAAACTTCGGCCCACCTGGTATCGCCATGTTCAATGCTTTAGCAGTGAAAAAACTTTTTGAATCAAATAGGTAGAAGTAATTATCATCTACCAAATCTGTTAACAATTGATTGGCAAGTCTGTATAGTGTTGCCATTTGAGGCAATGACAAGTTCCATTTTCTATATGTTGAGCCATTAACATGCCGAGTTCCTAGCAGCGGCTTATGGTCGTAAAACCAAGAAGCAACTGCTCCGTCTTCTTCAGGATCTAGTTCAATCTGTATAGGCTCTAAAGGCTCTACGTCCAAAATATTATCAGCATAGTCTAGAGGAGGTTCTTCATCGTCAAAGGGTGGGAATCGCATACGTTTGAAGTGTCGTCGATCACGCTTTTCCCTCCGCATCATAATCCACATAGTACCCCATTGAGCAATGTACACTGGTTCTATAACCCATGGTATTTCATTGACAAATGTAATTGCACCAGTAATGTGGTACAAGACTTTAACGTCTCTAATCTGTTCCCAAGGCATAGGCATGTTCTCCAAAAGTTTCATAACAGCATGTGGCATGTACTTCAATGCTCCGAGATAAACTCTTTTGTCATGTCTGTATTTGCGACTCGTCATATCTCCATGGTCTCTTATAATTTTTCTTATATGTTCTGGTGGCATGTCCTCCTTCTGAGCATCCACAAAACCGAATTTTCGTTTTTCCGCAAAACGTTTTGATTGGAGTTGTAGCCATTTCTGGGCTGCGGATACAAACACATTTTGTAAAATTATAATATCACTATAATACACATCTTTTTTCAGTTAAGGCAAAATTGGGATGTGTTCTCTAAAGTTTAATAGCCTAACCTAATGCAAAAACTGCAACCTAAACTGCATCTAGCAATTATTTTTTTGATTAAAGTACAGGTAGAATATGCAGTCCCTACTTGGTTAGTACAAAAAACCAATTGAAGGATTGCATATTCTAAGAAAAAAAAAAAATTGTTAGATCAATCTAAGGATGCAATTATTGATATTGGGCATAAGACTACTTACTAAGCAAACTACTTAAAATACTATTAAATAATATACCATTGAATAATATTGCTCATCAAAATTGATGAGCAATATTATTCAATGGTATATTTATACGGCTCTCACATTTTGAAATATTTTAAATGAAACTATGTAAATCTATATAAGATCAATTCAAGCATTAATTTGAAAGCAATGTTTCTAGGATCTTTTCAAATTTAGATATAGATAAGTAACATAAAAAGAGGTACTCTAGTAAGCTCTTCAGACTACACAAGCTCCTCTTTCAGCTTGGTGAATCCATGGAATGCTTAGGAATTTTGTCTAAACAGATCAATTACATATATTTACATTTTTCAGAAAACTTTTCAGTAAACCTATAGAAACTTTATAGATCAATAGTCAAAGCATTTTTGTTTAAACTGTTTGCAATTACAGCATTTTTCACAAAGCTGAGGTGAAAAAGAATATCCATTGCATTTATTTTATATATCCCTTTTTAAATGTTTACAGTAAATAACTAAATATTGTAACTTGGACAAAGGGAACGGAGGTTTATTTTAAATAAAAATTTATTATTAAAATTCAGCTAGTATTTTAATTTCAGAGTTGTTATAACTAATAATCAACTAATCAGTTTTGTTTTGTAGTATTTTAGCAAAACTTCATTCATATCATATTTGTCTTTGTTTCATGTACATAATAGAAAAATTAAAAAATGTATTAAATCATTTAAACTACTGCAAATTGTATGTTTATTTTGAAAAGTTTGTATACCACATTATATGTTTATTTACCACAACAAAATATTGGAATTAGAATAACTTTTACAATTTTTGATACAATGCTTTTGGTATATTTTTTAATTTAGTGGTATTTTGATGTAACTTGTAAATTTACATATATCTTATATCACAATATTATAATAACATTAGAAATCATGCCATAAAATGATAATGGAAAGAAATTGTGTCTTCTATAATATTTATGCAGTTTGATTTGTAGTTTAGTAATAGACCACATCTAAAGTTTATAACATACAAATGAAAACAAAAACAAATATATGACTTCTAATTTGATTATACTAAATCATTAAGGAAATATTCAGTCAATTTTACCTTTTTCTTTGATTTTTTCCTCAGGTATGTGATGCGGCTTTGGCGGTTGTGTTGGCGGCACAGGGGGCGCTGCAGCAGCGGCGGCGGCGTGGGCTTGCAAAGCCGCCTGCTGCGCCGCTGCCAGCTGCTGCTGCGCCATCATGGTAGCCCATGGGTTAGGCCCCAAAAGATACGGCGGCAGCGACATGGCTGCGCCTTCTTACTAAAATAAGCACGTGGAAGGTTAACATTTACTTGTAAATACAATTATATACAAACACCGGTTCACGGTAAATGCTAACGCTAAATAGATATAGTTACTCACTTAGCCTACTCTATCAGTTCTTTATTTTTTTATGGTACACATTAAAAAATATTAATGAAGCAAACGAAAGCTTCAAACTAATGTAGCATTTGCAACAAATAGCACAGCGGCCATTTGCTTTCGCATCATTTTTGATAGTTAGTGTTGCCAGAGTTTAATTTTTATTATATTCTGTAAATTGTAATTTATTTACTTCATTAATTATTTTAATTATTTGTAAAATACATCGTATTATTTTATATAATCTCAATATTTGTTTCATTGTTGAAATATGAGTAGGTAATAGGTATTACCACCAGGTAGAAGCTTTTTTTACGAGATGAAATAGATGAGAAAGGTTGCAAATACCAGCCCGAGATTGGAATCAGGCGCGACTATGTACTATATACAGACTGACAAAAGGTACGCCGCCGAATACCCACTAAAACCTCACGCTGCTCCTTCTCGGGCGTCACTAGGCTAGTTTAACTCTTTAAGAAGCAGAATTGTGATAAGTTAGAATTTTTTACAAATTTACTTTATATAAAAGTTTTAAAAGTTTTATGTTCAGAATATTTTATCAACTTCGAATATTCATGTATCATGTCTATGCATCAAAATATTTGATTCCTAAAAAATGCACTGATTAATTTTTACAATAACACAGAACAAAGCAAACGTATTGGTGTTTTTTAGTAAGTCAAAGGGCGGCGTTATGTACTTCAGTCAGTACTCAACACGCAATGTCGAACGTAAAACGGACTATCTTGACAGTAGGATAGGGGCCGTTCAAGTACATATTACGAACGCAGATTTATTAAAATGATTTACTCCCCCCATCCCCCTTGTCAGCAAAAGTAAGCAAAGCTCTTAATTATATATATATATATATATATATATATATATATATATATATATATATATATATATATATATATATATATATATATATATATATATATCTATATATATATATATATATATATATATATATATCTATATATATATATATATCTATATATATATATATATATATATATATATAATATGTTATAAAAGTTTCCGGGAATCCTCGAAAATGCGTTTAGTTTTCAAGTAAAGACAATATGAGGGTTGCCATTTGTGTAAAAGAATAAATAACGTAATCTAGACTTCCCCATGTCATACCCGGCCCCCCGAACCCCCGGCGCCCTATAGTGGCAGTTGAACGGCCTCAAATAAATAAAACAAAAAGGATTTTCAAATTTTAATTCAAAATTTTGTTTACTGTAATAGAAAAATCAAAGCAAATAATGTATGCATGCAAAGGTACAAAATTAATCATATCCGTCATTATAATCCCTAAATTCCAGTGGTGGCGTAAGAATAATATCATCGACTGTATTTATACTACTTTTTTTTAAACTTTCATTAATTTCATTGATTGTCTCTATCATAAGATCTTCATCAATAGACATTTTGCTATTAGAATCCATACTTGCTGAGGTTTCTTCTAAAATTTGAGTCAATGCTGAAGCTATATCTGAATCACTTTCATCATCAACTTCATTATCATCATTAAATGATGAAGTATTACATCTAGCAAGATTTGAATCATTATTGTTAACATCAATAGTTGTTTTGAAATTGAATTCATTGTCATTAGTCATTAAATCATCATTTATATCTTGATTTAAAACTTCTTCTAAATGATTATTATTGTCTATAGTGTTAAGTAATTCTGTAGAATGCTTAACAGAGTAAACAGTTTTGGCAGTTGTGAAATTATCTTGGATAGAGTCATTAAGCTCTGCTGTTGAATTTGAATTACAATTATTATAATTTATTTTCTTATGATTATTATATAAACGAGTAACATTTTGAATAGAGTTAGATTCAGAACTATTAGGTTCTATTGTATCGCTGAATACGTCACTGTTTATATTTATTCCATTATTTGATGATATGTTCCTATCTTTTTTCAGTTCTTCTAAAAGCCTTTGATTAGTATTTTTAAATTCTTGTAGGACGCGTTTAGAAGTTTTTTCGAAGTCAACATTTTTGCGAGATTCTTGTTGTATTTTCGCGTGTAGGTCATATAGGATTTTGTCCACAACTGGCGTTGGTGATTTAAATATTTGAGGCTAAAATAATTATTAATTCAAAATATATAAATATGGATATAGAAATGATATTTATAGGTTGTATTTTATACAGATTTCATACATGTTATAATTGCGGCCGTGTCTGGCTTCAGTGGGACAGCGTCTGACATACGCGATGGTTGCGTTTTAATCCCACTCTTTAGTACGATTATATTTAAATTATTTTAATTTCAGCGGTTTGTTGACTAAAGACACCATACTAACTCAACACACCATACTATAATATAAAACGAAACTATCACAAAATATTTAAAAAATATTTGTTGAGGCCGGTCGTGACGCAGGGGCATAAAGGGTGACTGTAACGCGACTGGTTATCGGTTCAATCTCACTCGAGGTATGGTAATATTTATTATTTCCCTTTTATTCGCTCTAGTTTCGATGCAAAACACTGCGTTAAATTCCTCTTATGCCTTCAGAATTTGCCGGAAATGGGGAAACGGAGTGTCTTGACACTAGGTTCCCTCTGCCTACACTGCTGTGTGCGGGATACAGCAAGAAGCTAAAAAATGTATAACAACCTTTTTATTCTTAGCAATAAGTTCAGCAAGCTCTTTTGCTAAGTTAACGGTGTCCTGTGGTAGATTAGTTTTAGCTGCTAACGCTAGGCCATAGTGTTCAATTTTAGTAACACCAGTTTCGATTTTGTGTTGGTAAATCAACTTTTTGTGTGTATCCTGAGAAGTGGTTTCTTCTGCGACGGCTGTGTGACAACTGTAAGTACTTTTTGTTGAAAATTCGTTATAAAGATAGAGTTTGATTTGGAATATCTAGAAAAGATAAGCCTCTTGTTACAGTGGTTTGTCTAATAGCTTGTGAGACTGATTGCTAAGTTAGAAATTGTAGGTTCAATTTTCATTCTAGAAATGTATTAATGTAAAAGTAATAACAACACCTAAATTACAATTTATTTACGTACTCGTGTGAGTTTAAATTATCCAGTATATATCCAGTACACTATAGACTCTATATATAAATAGATGATTTATACATATACATACTTAAGATATCATAAAAAAATCGCGAAAATGTAATTTAAGATTGTAATGAAGGCTTTAATATCCTTCTTTAAAACAATTCCACTGTGTTACATTATTAAGCATCTTATTAGTATCAAATAAAAGGACAAGTAAAGCTTGCAGGTTCTACCACACTATACTAAATTCAGTTCTAGCTCTACGGCTTTCAAGAAAACCAAAATGTTTCTACTCTCATGTCGTAAGTATATCAAATAATACTTAAAAAATGTTAAAATATAAAATAATAAAAAAAAAATACTTTACTTAACAACGTTATAGTACAAGTCTTGTAATCTAGTCAGATATAAGAAATGAGTAGTGAAGAAAGTAAAGGCGTCGCTTCTCAACAGTTCCTCGCATATCGCCCAAGCAATGCTTGTGCCTTCTTCTACACTTGTTCCCCTGTAAATGTATGTATTAAATATGTGGAATATTAAGGACTTTTTTAATAAATATTTTTGTAATTTATATAAATTTGTATTTTTTTGCTAATTATCATTATGCAGCAAAACAAAAAAAATCATTTCTGATGAGGTCATCGTGAAGAAGTAGCACAGTATCTGACTATCACCGTATCATTTTGTGTAGGTATTATGTGTCAAGTACCACTCGGTGGAAAGTTCATAATTTAATATTTTTTATTTCTCCGCTTTGGTACCTGAGACAAAGTGCGGCGTTGAGTTTCGATGTTTCGAAATTTATAGCTCCACGCTTTTTCTGTCATAGCAAAAAAATTTTTAAAAAAGTTTTACTTTCTAATCAAAAGTGCACAAACATTTTTTTTTGCTATAAAGAATATTAAATTATAAGATCTTACCTGCATAATTCATCTACTATAACTAAGCTTGACGACGTTAAACCTTTTAAAATGTGCTGCGTTTCTTTCATCTGTGTAAAAAGTTTAATTTTATATACATACATAAAATTAAAAATTATATTAAAATAAAATGTACCTACTTCTTTCTTTTTTACCATTTGGCATTTACATATTATTGAGCGAAGCGAGCATAGCGCTCTACTACAAACTTATTGCATGCTTTGTGCGCGTATCAATTAAAAACGGCTGAATTGATCATTATGAAATTTTGCGAGCTTATTTCAGCTGATGGTCTGACGATATGTAAAAATTATTTTTTTTATTTCCACGGCAGTGAGCAATAATCGTTAAAAATGTAATTTCCCATACACATTAATTAAGATATGCTAGCTTCGCTCAATATACGAGTCGAAATTGAGGGACTGATGGCACCCCTAGTATTATATCTAGATACATAAAACGAAAAAAAGGCAAACTTACTTCTATGACGTAAGTAGAAGCGTTGAATTCAACATTATCATTGAAACCAAGCCTTGAAAAAATACGATCGCTTAAACGAAGTACCGCGTTTGTTGCTGGTAAGTAGCATCCTAACTGAAAGAACTACACATAAAAACATTCTAGTCCAAGGAGGAGGAGGTTGGTTGTGGATTTGATTCCCATTCGAAGAATGGAAATAATTAATATTTCAATATCCCATTTTCTTCGCTCTGATGTTGAGGCAAAGCGCGCCATTTATCACGCACGCAATGCCTCCAAAAATTCGATAGGAATTAGAGAACGGAGTGTCATGACACTAGATTCCCTCTGCCTGCCCTGCAGTGTGCGTGATACAGCGTGAAGCTAAAAAAATACCCTACCACAGGGATGAGATTTATTTTTTTGTAACGGATCGCAATTGTCGTTTGTTGGGAATTAATGACCCTTGCCATATGTAATCTTTTCTAATTTCCGTAATTTCAACTTGAAAACGTTGAACCAAAATTGTCTTTTGTCTAACGAAGAAAAAATTAAAAACAATATTGCAACATGTAATGTTTTTTTAGTCACACCTATTCTTCTGGATATAATTTGAAACCCTTATCAAAATAAATTGATGTGTTTTTATTAATATCATTGATTAGTAGAATTACAGAATTGATGAGCATAAAGTATAAGTATAAAGTTAGTTAAGAATATGTATAAACTAATATGTACCTGCGCCATAATTTGCATTATAGCAATTTGTTTTATATAAATGCTTTTGCCACCCATATTCGGACCGGTTATTATTGTAAAATTATACTCTGGGCTCGCGAACTGCAATATACATATAATGATTTAATACAACAAAACCATTGAAATAATTATAATAGGGCAGATTATTTAAATGAAATAAATATAATTAATTGCGCTGTAGAACTTCGTCTAACTGTAAATCGTGGTCGTGAGTTCGATTCTGACTCGAAGAATGTTTATATGGATATTATATTTCTTTTTCTGCTCCCAAAAGACAATATGCGGCATTTAGTTCCACCACTCAAAATTCAATGTCTTGATTTCAGGCGGAAAGTGGATAAGGAAGTGTCTTTCAACTAGATTCTTTCCGACTACCCCATTATAGGGCAAAAAGTGTGATGTTGCAAAAAAATAAGTAAAAATTAGGAAAATCTATATTTTATATGTATTTCTTTTTTTTCGCTCTGATGTCGTGGCAAAGCACGGCGTTGAGTTCCGCCACAAATCGGTGGAAAGTGAGCAACGGAGTGTCTTAACACTAGGTTCCCTCTGCTTACCCTGCTGTGTGCGGGATACAGCGTGAAGCTAAAAATATCTATATTTTTTGTTATTAATATTTCTTACAATATCATTAGGCACTGGCATCACTTGAGTATTGTAATCAAGAAGGGGATGGACGCTGTTTCTTATATCCAAATAGCTACTAAATTCTGGTCTAATATATGAACCTATGGTGCTTGCCTGTAAGTAAAGTACAGTCATTATTATTAAATATTATAAAAAATGGTTAAAAATATAATAAATAAGTGAGCTATAATCACAGAAAAAATAAATAGCTTCACGCTATATCCCGCACACAGCAGGGTAGGCAGAGGGAACCTAGTGTTAAGACACTCCGTTCCCCACTTTCCGCCGAATTCGGAGGCTTTGCGTGTTAAGTGGCGGAACTTAACGCCGCGCTTTACCTCGACACCAGAGCGAAGAAAATGGAAATATAATTTCCACTCCTCGAGTGGGAATCGAACCCACAACCAGTCGTTTACAGTCACACTCTTGTGCCACTGGGCCACGACTGGCCACACTGAACTATAATAATCACAGAAAAAAATACTACTAAATATAAGTAATAGTGTAATTAGGCAGTAGGTTTTTTATAATTTGAAAAATTGATAAATCGTTTAATAATGTTTTTTTTTGTCATTTAAAATGGAAGATAATGTTTAAATATTATTTCTTTATATAGCAGGGCTTCTTAAACTTTTGTCACTCACGACCCCATTTATGAATGCAAGTGTCTTGACGACCCCATTTATGATTGCGAGTTTCTTGACGACCCCATACAAATATAAAAGAAAAATATTTTTTTTTTTGATGATTTATTTATTAGGTAACAATATACATAATATACATATGAAAATATATAGTTTTAGAATTCATATTGAAACATACAAAAAATCAAAAGTAAAAATTCCACTCCGCTCCATATTCCGCCAACTCTAGTTTAAGTTATAAAATCGTATATAAATATTTGACTTTAAAATCTCTCGACTCCAGAATTTTGCTACGCGACCCCATTTGGGGTCGCGACCCATAGTTTAAGAAGCCCTGTTATATACTATCAGCCAGAACCAATATAGAAATGAGTAGATGTTTTTCAAATAATTTATAAAATAATTAATAAAAAAATATTGTGATTAGGTGTTTGATAACTTGAATGTATGTAGTGTTCGAAAGTCAAAACAAATAATACGCTTGAGGATTGTTCCTATACGAGTATGTATTATGTATGGTTTTTCCCCGATTGAATTAGACAAAATTTAACGCTGGAATTTCCCCTATCCAGCCCATATTTTTATGGGTGTAAATGGAAAACAGAATACAATATTATAAGGTTCTTCCTCGTTTTTATAGTAAATAGAAGTTACGTGTAATTGTGCACTACACACGCTTGGCAAGGTTCCTAATACTCGACAAGCTCGAAACTCCAATGGGTATAATATGTGTATATGTCCTTCTTTTTATTAGTGCTTCCTTTAATTTGTGTTTAAAACATTCGATTCTATTCTTATTCGATTAGTGATCGTGACTGTTGTGGCGTAGTGGGACAGCGCCTGACTATAAACGCGATGGTTGTTGGTTCGATTTCCACTCGAGGAAATGATTATATTTAAATTACTTTCATTTATTCGCTCTGGTACCAAACGCAAAGATTTATTGAGAAACATGCAATATTTCTCAATGGAGTGTCATGACATAGGTTCACTTTACCTTGCTATGAAGAAAAAAGCACGAAACCTATATGATTACTTTGGATCGGCAACAAGCTCAAGCAAGTTCTCGCAAGCCAAGTTTACTGGACTTTATGGACGCTTGCCAAGCCTTGCCAAGCGTGTAAATGCATTATAAGAATTATAAGTCATATTACATGTGCTAATGCCAACAAAATGTCCAATTCAGCTACATTTTCACACAGTTTATAAAGACTTGACATAAACGGACGAAGTTCTTTTAGCAGTGACGATATAACTCTGAAATAAATAATATTTTTCTATATGTAATAAATTTATGCATATAAATTAATAAAAGCGTTTTAGTATAAAAGTAAATACACATTGCTCATCTTTTGTATTTCGCTCAGTGATTCCTTCGCTTGATGGTCCAATACGACTAGTTCTTCTGTCGTCATTGTAACACTTGCTCCGTTAAAGGCGACCTATTTAATAAACGTTTATGTTTTTTGATATTATTGCACATCAAGTTATGAATAGCATAACAGATAAAATTAAATATATTTATAAATTAAATTAAGCTTATTTACGAAAATATGTATGACTTCATGCATATTTTGTTAATTTTCGGTAATTCCCTAATATTATTTAGAGGGACTGACATTATTTTTGCAGTTACTACAAAAATTAAGTCATGGGCAACGGAGATGTATAAAATCCAAAAAAATACTAGGTATTGTAGCGCAGTAGGACAGTCTGACTGTAAAAGTGATAGTTATGGATATGATATACACTCATGGAAATTATTACTAACTACATCTACATTACTAGCAATAAAAATTATTAAGAAAAAAAAATGGCGCCAGTCGTGGCGCAGTGGCACAAACGTGTGACTGTAAACGACTGGTTGTGGGTTCAATTCCTACTCGAGGAGTGGAAATATTTAATATTTCCATTTTCTTCGCTCTGGTGTCGAGGTAAAGCGCGGCGTTAAGTTCCGCCACTTAACACGCAATGCCTCTGAATTTGGCGGAAAGTAGGGAACGGAGTGTCTTAACACTAGGTTCCCTCTGTCTACCTGCTGTGTGCGGGATACAGCGTGAAGCTATAAAAAAATAAAAATAAAAATTGGCTTATAACTTAATCTCGTTTGTTTAAACAAAGCAAAATACAGAAAAAAAATGTAAACATATTAAAAAATTAGGGCACTGATTTACGAGTGATAAATCTAAATACAGTCCACGAAAACAAAAAAATATTTTTAACTTTAAATACATTATGATGTAAGTAAAAAGAATCTTGACTAAGATTAGTTTGTTGAAGCGTATTCCCCAAATGTAAACTAAAAATTTGTTTATAAATGCTCTGTTTATCACAATAGTGTTTAATTATATTTCGCTAAGAAACTAATTATTACGAATATTTTACTCAGTGCGATAAACAATTAGGTATAAACAAATCACATTACGGCGTAATACAACATGCAGGCGATACGTGCTATGAGGGATATAGTTACTTCAATTTATTTATAAAGTAATTATTATCTGAAGGTAGAGGGATGGCTAGAGGGGAAATAGGTATGGCGGCAGTCGATCTGTGACACCCCCATCTCGTGCTATGTCAGTTCAGCGATACACTGCTGTATACACACACACTGACTAAAATAAACTATTTTAATCCCATTGAGCTGTATCCCACACACAGCAGGGTAGGTAGAGGGAACCTAGTGTTAAGACACTCCGTTCCACAGGCACCGCCGAATTCGGAGGCTTTACGTGTTAAGTGGCGGAACTTAACGCAACGCCTTGCCTCGACAGCAGAGCGAAGAAATTGGAAATATTAAGTACTTCCACTCCTCGGGTGGAAATCGAACCAAAAACTAGTTGCTTTTCAGTCACACTAAGTGCCTCTGCGCCACGACTGGCCCCATTACTGGCTATTATATATTGTTGTTCGATTTTTTTAACAAAGTCCTAAATTTAGCAGTGCAGAGAGAGTATTCTTGAGGAGGGTAGCGTAATTTAACTAATCAGAAAGGGAAAATGAAAATATTTTTTCTCCCTCTTCTTAATCACGCTATTAGTTGAAATAAATCTTAATGTTTTTTCAAGACACTGTTCTTCACTTGATACCCGAAATCGAGACATTGTGTGGCGAGTGGCGGAACTCAACGCTGCGTTTCTATTACCAGTACAGAAATAAATGTAACTATTTAAATAAAAATTCTGAGCGTGAGGTTTAAGCCCACAATCAAATTATGTTTAAAGACAGATGATGTCTCAATGCGCCACTGTGCTTGCTAGTCGAAACATAAGTTGAAGATGAATAATTTTACATATTTCTTTCTGTAAACTTATTGTACGGAGAGCTTCCAAACGTAAACGTAAAAAACTTGTCTATACAAATAAATATAATTGAGGTGTCTGTTTGTGATATTAAAACAAGCGTTTTTTAGTAAATGTATATGTATTTACATATACATGGTACAAGCACCTAATAAAATAACATTTTTTACAATTTTTGCCTGTCTATGTGTGTGTTTATTCTGGCTAATTTCTGAAACGTCTAGACAGACTTTGAGGGGGCTTTCATTAGCAGGTAACTGATTGGGCTATTTTTTTGTTAAACTTCATGCAGATAAAGTCGCGGGTACGCCTAGGATAATATAAAAATCTACAGCTTATCTTATAAGTTGTGACTAGGAATATCTTAACAACCTTATAAAATAACACAAAAGCTACCTGAATAAAAATGGGGGGCAAATCTTCAATATTAAAATGTCGTCTGTTCTTCGGAGCAACTGGCAACACTATGTGAAATCCCTTCATAACGTTCTGGTTTAAACGTATCGGTAAATCGTGCATTTCACTCAATTGCTGTACAATCTTTTGTATATCCTCAATTAACTCTGAATAAGTCCTTCTAGCTACGTCTAGAAGTCCGTTGATTTCTGGTTTCACAGCGAAACACCTTTGAAGACTGCCCATAGCGCCTTTCTCTAAATGTGCGTCGTCTTGTATCACGTTTCGTATTCTATTCGATATTTCACTATAGTGTGGATTTTCGAAATCCTTAAAATTATTTTTTGGCTTTTAAATAGAAAAGTTATGGCTTATGTTAATTTTGGAAAAATAGGTCATTGATCATAAACTAAAGGACCTATAAGTAGATAGTAATGAGTAGATCTTTAGATCTACATATAGATAGATAGATAGATAAAATTCTTTATTGCACACAAAACAAAACACAATAGTATGCACAGACACGTAGGTACATGATTGCAGCATCCAAAGGCGACCTTATCACTATTAGTGATCTCTAACCGGTAATCTTAGGATATTTAAAAATACAGACATATACATATTTAAAAAAAGTCAATTTTCCCACATAGCAACGTGGTTAGAGAACCTAGTGTCAATGCATTCTGTTCTCCACTTTTGATCTGAATTTGAGATATTGCGCATTGAGTGGCGGAACTCAACGCCCACTTTTGCCTTCACCAAAGAGGAGGAAATAAAAAAAAACTCAAATATAACCATTTCTCCGAGTTTGGATCAATGACCTGCGTACGATATCATACTGCACTACGAAGGGTTCAATTTTTACGTCGTGAATAAGTCAACCATATTTCTTTAGCTTCACGCTGTATCCGCACACATCAGGGTGGCAGGCAGAGGGAACCTAGCGTTAAGACACTCCGTTTCTCGCTTTGCGCTGAATTTTGAAGGTATGCGTGTTATGTGGCTTATGACCGCGCTTTGCTTCGATACCAGAGCGAAAAAAAATGGAAATATTAAATATTTTAAGGTCAACCTAAATCCGAATTTTGACAAGGAACACCGATATACCAAAAATATAATTTGAATTTGCACCTGCCATAACCGTACACAGGTTAATATCTAAACTGTCTTGGATATTATATTAAATTAAATAAAAATAGTATTATTTAGTATGAAAATATTTTAAACCAAGCATGATTTTTTTCATATTAAGTTTAAGTTTACCATTTTGATATTTTTCAGCTTTCCGCTCTCAGCATTATTCAACGCTTCTGATAGTTTCGGTACCATTTCCATTGTCATTTTTAAAAGAATAGTTTGGTTTAATTGCTGTTCACCATATTTGTCCATATTTTGATTAGGTGTTTCAATACATAAAAATAAAATTTTATCTATATCCGACAACTTTTTTAGAACGTCCTAAAGAGAAAATTAAGGTTTGTTTTTATTTTAAAAAAGTTCTGCATTATTTAAGTACATAGAATCATACAACTACATGGTATGAATTAAGAAGCTTATTTTGAGTGAATTCGCTCTTCGAAATCAATTACACGCGAAGTCCTACCCAGGGTTAACATGTATGTAACAAAAAAGTTTCATTCAAATCTATTCAGTGGATCAAAATATGCAAGATAGGCAAAAAAATGAATGACTGAAAGCGCAATGTAAAAACAGTTATTAGGTACTGTTTTTACATATTCTATTGAATATGAATCTATGATTTTTAAAAGTTTTATCTGTATGTTGATCTATTACTAGCATACAACTTTTCTAAAAACATTAGATGTACGGACACGTTTTTATATTTACCATAGTATAGATAAATAGATACATAACATTAGAAAAAAATCTAGTATGAACACTAACCTGCAAATCCGCCATTAAACCCGTATCATTTTCAATCAATTCTTGCACCGCATCTAACCTGGCTTCTATAACAGGCTTATTACAGGAAGGCTGTAATATAGCAGCTCTTAGCGCTCTAATACCCCCTACAGTGTAGGTAGGACCCAACACGCCTAACAGGCAACAAGTGGGACCCGCGGATGGTACTAGCGGATGAACTAGCTCTAACTGACTGGCTGTTCCTACATCTAAAAGTAGATTTTTCTTATATAATTTCGTTTTTATTATAGGAAGGCTGTAATATGGTAGGTCTTTGTGCTCTAACACCTAATACCCCTACAGTGTAGGTAGAACCCAACACGCCTAACAGACAACAAGTGGGACCCGCGGATGGTACTAGTGGATGAACTAGCTCTAATTGACTGGCTGTTCCAACATCTAAAAGTAGATTTTTCTTATATAATTTCGTTTTTATTATAGGAAGGCTGTAATATGGTAGCTCTTTGTGCTCTAACACCTAATACCCCTACAGTGTAGGTAGGACCCAACACGCTTCACAAACAACAAGTGGGGCCCGTGGATGGTACTAGCGGATGAACTAGCTCTAATTGACTGGGTGTTCCTATATCTAAAAGTTGATTTTGCTGATATGATTTTATAGATTAAAGGATTTGAACCCGCTTACATTCAAAGTCGTCTAAATAATGCTTTATTAAAATATTAAAAAGATTATATAGATCAGACCGGAAAAGTTTTGACAAATTTCGTAAGTTTTTGGAGATGGTCGAATGCCTATGATTAAAAGTAACACAGGTTTGAATGTTGTTACGGTTATGTTCTGGATATTATAGAATGTTTTTTTATATACCAATAATCATGGTGTTTTCAGATGAGTGATATTCAATTTTTAATGATTCTCTAGCGAAAACAATGCATTGAATGTATTCGACGTACTTTAGCACTGCAGCGGCTGCTGTTAGTGCATAAAATCTGCAAAGAAAATCTTTCTATTAATGTGAGTAACATAATATAGCAATATTGTTGCCCTATTTTTAAATTTATAAAGTCTATTTACCTATAAGTGTATATAGTAGTTATAACATTATTAAGGATTAAATAGGTATGATGTCTAAAATTAAGTAGGTATAGGTGACCTAAGTACATCAATACGTACATAAATATATTTTAACAACATTTATGTGCAATTACTAAAATAAAAATATGTGTCCAAAAAATGATTTTTCTAAACTTCAAAAAACAGTAATTTTCCATACTTATGTAAAACTTGTAAATAAACCGCATTATATTGAGGAGCACACAAAGTCTGAATATTTTGTCGACCGGCTGCGTCGTTAAAATGGCGGCGTTGCACCGCTGTTATATTTACTAAAGGATATTGATCTTTAATAAGTTGATATAATTGATTTGGTTGTACGCCCTCACAAAACGTGTGTGGTACGATTATCTGAAAGAATATAAATATTTTTCTTTTAAAAGTTATAAGCATGGAAATATTTATTAACCCTTTCGCTACGGGCGACTTCTCCACTGCGGTTTTTCCGCTAAACTTGTTTAATTGGTAACTAACGGCCCGCTAGCGGCTTCACCGCGTTTACTGCCTAAATGTTTCGTTATGTTGCAACCCTTGGGGGTGGATTTTTGAAAAATAAAGTATCCTATCTTTGACCTTCGATTATCAACTATATTTATTCCAAAATTCTTTACAATCGGTCAAGTGATTTAGTTTTTTCATATAAACTTTCACCCCCTATTTCAACCCTTTAGCGGTAAATTTTTGAAAAAAAAGTAGCCTATGTTAGACCCATAGTTATTTACTACTTTCATTCCAAATTTCATCCAAATCGGACCGGTAGATTAGCCGTGAAAGCGTGACAGACAACGGAAGGACAGGGAAGGGAAGACAGGAATTGTAATAAAATTTTATTATTTTTAAGTTATAATAATATTTTTGTATATTAATAATTTATTATTAATTATAAATTTTATTATTAATTAAATTTATTAAATTATAATAAATTAAATTTATTATTATTTAGAAATTGAAATATCTGGCTTTCTTTCTATAAAAGAGAGAGAGAGGGAGCGAGAGAGACAGACAGAGAAACAAGCGCACGCGGCACAGCTTACTATAGCTTACTATAGCAAAAAATGTCGTTACAACTATTCTTAAGATTTTTTTCCGTCTCGCCTGCTTTCACAACGCGCGAAGGAACTGCAGAAGGAACTTGCAGTGACCAAAGTCGCCTATAGTGTGTAAAATGCATTTTATGGAGAGAGACTATACTTGCCCGTAGTAAGGAAAATGTTAATAGTATATTAAAAATAAAAATAATTTACACAATTAATCTCGTTTTCAGTCAAACGCTGTCTTACATCACGATGGATTAATAAGCAATAATTTATACCATGTACATATTTTTGAAAATAAATAAATGACAAAGAGTCATATTTCAACGGTTTTAGTGTGACTTCAAAAATCAAAATATCTGTTTTACATGTTGTAGGTTAAAGTACCTAAATATAGTCAATTGTAAATCGATCACATGTGCCAATTGCTATTGTTGTATAGTTAACACGCTTGTCGACTGTCACGTCGACAGCCAATTTAATAAATTAATAGCAATTACATCGTGAGGCTGACTTTATTTTAGCACTGCAGACTGCTATAGTAGCGCAGTAGTATAGTAATTATTGCGATTTGTTGTGGGTTCGATTATATTTAAATTAATTTTATTTGTCCGCTCTGGTATCTTAAAAAAAAGGTAGCGCTTAATTATGCCACACAATACATAACGTCTCGGATTTCAGGCAGAAAGTGGAGAACCGAGTGTCTTAACACTAGGTTCTACCTGTTTACCCTACTAAGCGGAATAAACGTGGCTTTTTGCATACTTAGAGTTCCTTACAGATTTTAATTCTTATGTACAACATATTTAAGTAATTTGAGCCGGTCGTGGGGAGAGGCACAAAGTGTGACTGTAAAGAGCCGTCTCTTTGTGGGTTCGATTACCACTCGAGGAGGGAAGAATATTTAATATTTTCATTATTTTTCGCTCTGGTGTCGAAGCAAAGCGCGGCGTTAAATTCCAAAGTGGGAAACAGAGTATCTTAACACTAGGTTCCCTCTGCCTACCCTGCTGTGTGCGGATTACAACGTGAAGCTAAAATCAAGAAAAGAAAAAAAAACTTAGGTAATCTAAAAGTAAATTAAAATCATTTCAAACCTCAATAGGATTAAAATAGTTTATTTTAGTCAGTGTGTGGGTATACAGCAGTGTATCGCTGAACTGACATAGCACGAGATGGGGGTGTCGCAGATCGACTGCCGCCATACCTATTTCCCCTCTAGCCATCCCTCTACCTTCGGATATTGCTGAAAATATTTGCATAAAAAAGTAATTACTATATATAATAGTTTTGCATAGACGTTGATCCCCAAGATTTTGAGTGAAGAGATTGTATCTCTATTATGTTCATGTTTCTTTAATTTTTTCTGACTTTTCGCTGTCCACTATCAGTATTTCGCTGCCCAATATCAGTGCCCAACATCAATATCAGCTACCTGCACTACATTGTGTACAGCTAAACGCGCGGCTATGCTCACGTTCCACCGTCGCATCAACGTAGAGAGAGAACCGTTAATCCTTTTACCAGTAGCAATATGCCTCATACATCCGTATCATATTTACTAGACATTTTTTCTATCCCGCACACAGCAGGGTAGGCAGAGGGAACCTAGTGTTAAGACACTCCGTTTGCCACTTTCTACCGAATTCGGAGGCTTGCGTGTTAAGTGGTGGAACTTAACGCCGCGCTTTACCTTCACACCAGAGCAAAGAAAATGGAAATATAATTTCCACTCCTCGAGTGGGATTCGAACCCACAACCAGTCGTTTACAGTCACACGCTTGTGCCACTGGGCCACGACTGGCCTAAACATACTTCCCAAATATACCTACCACTTATTCTTTATTAAACTAAAACGTGTTAGTAAAGATGACCTCGTAAAAGACACGTGTCGTCTGCGCGTATAAAACATTGTGGGCTCTTAAGGAAATATCTACATTAAATAAATAAATATTTTTCGAAGTACAATTAAAACATTTTTTAGAGCAGTTCTACTTATGCATGTGCAATATTATTATTTAAGGATCATGACAATGTAAAAAAATATAACACTTCTATAGTCGAAGTGATTCGTCAAAGATTAATAAAGCCGGACCTAAGAACTGATAAAAGTTAGCGTTCGTTATATTCCTTATACGCAGTTTTCTTTACATTTATTATAATTATTTTTAAAAAAAATTATTTTTTTTTAAATGTCTGATATAAATAGAATAAAATCATTTTATTTTGATTCCTGTCTGTATCTTCCTACCTTGTTCTGGTACAGCAGGGTAGTCAGAGAGAATGTAGTGTAGAGAGAACCTAATGTCGAAACACACCTTTCTCCTGCTTTCACCCCTAATCGAGACATTGCGCGTAGAGAGCGCGCAGAGTTTAACTCCGCGATTTGTCTATCATATATAATAGAAAAAAAACAAAAATTAATATGTGATAAGACTTACCTAATATTACGCTAGCTTCAGCAACCGATATACTTGTAGATCTAGCTGATCTCGTGCCGCTATGCCCACCTTATTATAAATATCACTTCCTTTAATAATTAATATTATTTTAATAAAGTAGCTAAGATCTCGCAATTTTTATATTTTTTTTAATGAAAGTACATTTAAAATGATAAACAGCTCGATTAAAAAGAATAATGCTTGATCATTAATTAATTAGTAGCGCATTAAATCTGAATATGGATTTATCATACTAACTTTGTGTTAAGTAATGATTATAAAAAGTAGTCTGATTTTGAGGTTGCACAATATTTTGTAACAGAATTTTAAATACGAGAGATTTTGTACGAGTATGTCTTTTAAATTTGTAACAATCATAAAAGACATATCGTCACTTAGCTATATTCTGTACAAGATAGCTTGATATTTTGACAGACGGGCTAGTGATGGGAAACAGCAAATATCGAGTAGTCCAAAACATAATGCTTTAAAATACTGTATACACTTTACGATCCATATTTCTTTGAAAAAGGTCCCACCTCCAATACGTGGTTCACCACCTAATGGAGGTCCAAAAATAATCCTGCATGTAAAAATTAATGTTGAAAAAGTAAATTATTTTATTAAGAAAGAAAAGCATTGCCAAGATCAACATAACCACAGTCGTCGGTGCTTGTGTGACCATAACGAAGTTTAATTATTATTTCGTGTTCAATAAAACTATCGAAGTGGACATAGCGCATCCATACTTTATATTATAAATGGGAAAGTCTGTGTGTTTGTCTGTCACGCTTTCACGGCGTATCTACCGGTCCGATTTGGATGAAATTTAGAATGAAAGTAGTAAAAGTGACTGGGTCTAACATAGGCTATTTATTTTTTCAATAATCAACCTCTAAAGGGTTGAAATAGGGGATGAAAGTTTATATGAAAAATCCAAACCGCTGGACCAATTGTAATGAATTTTGGCATAAATATAGTTAATAATCTAAGCTTAAACATAGGCTACTTTATTTTTTAAAAATGCGCCTCCGAGGGTTGCAATATAACAAAATAGTTCACGCGGCGAAGCCGCGGGCGGGCCGCTAGTTGTTAATATAACATTGTACAAACATCTATTACTATCAGTGTTTCTATTTAAATTTTACTTTGAGGCAATAAAAGTTCTTAAATTTTTCGAATAACGCTTGAATCTTTAGGGACTTTTATGTTATATGTATTTTTTTATATTTTTACTTTTTTAAAATCTTTAAATTAAGAAAATAATATGTAATTGCAAAGTTATGTCGATATAACAACTTCTCTCGCAAAGTTGGGATATCATAAGTAACTTAGTCTGAAGACACTTTATTCTGCACTTTTTGCTGAAAATCGAAATCTGCGGGTAGGGCGGTGGAACTCAACCGCGCCATACAACCAATTGTCACGATATATGATGATGTTTTACCGTAGAATTGTTTAATTATTATAATATGATCAAACAATATTAGGGTATTTCCCTTCACGTAAGGCCAAAAAGGTTAGCCACGGGAATATACTTTTACTGTATTATTCATAAATGATGTTATTATATAATTCACTGCTAAATAATCTTAAATCGAGCGGTCTAACTTACTAACATTTCCAAGAGTTACTTTTTTTTGTTTTAAATAATAATAGCATAAAGTTACTTCGGTGTGATCTTTTCTAATTACATAGTATGCTTATTAATCTGTTTCATGAATCTGATTAATCTGAGTCATGGTTCATAGGGTACGAAGTGTGCCGGTAAAGCGACTGGTTGTGGGTTCGATTCCCACTCGAGCAGTGGAAATATTGAATATTTCGATTTTCTACGTTCTGGTGTCGAGGCAAAGCGCGGCGTTAAGTTCCGCAACTTAACACGCATTGCCTCCGAATACGGCGGAAAGTGAAGGACAGTGTCTATATACTAGGTTCCTTCTGCCTACCCTGTTGCGCGCAGGATACAGCTCGAAGCTAAAAAAAAAAAGAATATTTTTTCATTTATACTTCTTTTTTCTTTAATATATTAAATATGTTCATACAAATAAAAAATATATACCAAAAAATAAATGAAACAATATTGTATAATAAATATTCAAAAGATATACCTCTACTACTGCTACTAATATATCTTAAAGTTGTCGGTCGATTCTTTGGCGTGCAAAAGTCCGAAGTGTAATCATTGGAAGCGGAGTCATTGGCTAAGATTCGTGGTTGACCGCTTGAGGATGACTCAGGTTTTGTTGATGTTGAATTGTTTATTATTCGTCTTTGTATACGATATAAAAACAAAATAATACTGCGTTTTTATGTAAACAATTAGTTATTTGTTTATTATTACAGTTTCAAATTTTATATCAATTGAAGATTGAATATTTATATTATGTAAGGATTGTCTAAATCATATCGATTTTAAAATTACACTAGCTATAAATATGACGAAATAGTAATTTGCTGAGAAATATTCTTCAGTAAAATATTAAAAAAAAGAAATTATGAATTGAATGTAGCAAGAATGAATTTACGTTATTAAAAAAAAAAAAAAATTCTTGGTGTGTAAATAATATTTTAAGATAGTTAGTACTTATAACAGAGCCTGGAATGGCGCAGTAGGACATCGTCTGACTATAAACGCTATTGGTTGCGGGTTCGATCCCGCTGAGGGAATAATTATATTCATATTATTTTCCGTTCCCCGCTCTGGTATCTAAGACAAAGCGTGGGAGTGAGTTCCGCCACTCAACAAATAATATCTGGATTTTGGGTAGAAAGTGGACAAAAGATAAGTGTTTCTTCCAAACAAAAATATTTTTGTCGTTCAGTTCATTTACCTTCGTTTTACATTTGGAGGTGGACCAGAAGGTGGTCCCATAAATGATCGTTTAGATGAAGATGAATATTCAGTATTGAATTCATATCGGGGCGCCAGGCCTTTATTTATTTTTCTAAATGTATTTGTAGTGTATTGCTTACGTAAAGTTACATTAGAGCCAAGAATACCTACAAATTAATCATAATTCAGTTTTATATCCAAAGTATACGATTACTTGATAAGATTAGTTTACTTGCAAATTAATTTCGATTTCGTTATTTGTGGTACTATTATGCTTAACATTCAGAGGAGGATATAACATGATACATGATCTACCGACTTGAGATATGATAAAGACATGACTCTCATTTATTTATCTATTTAATATTATATTTGATAGGCATTTTATATATGCTTATATTTCAAAAGAATAAAAATTAAATTCTCACGTTATTATGTCAATATGTTAGATTGATAAAAAATATTATTTATTTACCAATGGTTGTATCTTTTCTAATAAGTTCAGATTTTGTTTTCGTAGAAGCTTTACGGGATTCTCTTTGAACCACATTCATTATTTCTGTAATATGTAACACTAAAAACACAATCTTTTCACTTATTTTAAATATTACATTAACAATATCAATGTAGTCGAAGATTTCGCGCCAAAAGTATAAAAGGATTTTTTTTTAAATTGAAATTGTTAATATGAAACAAAGATAATAAATAATAAATAATAACAAATAACAACTCACGTGTTGATACTAAACATTGATTCGTTTTATTTAATAATAAACCTTAAAATAATATTTATGTAATGAATCATGCAAATAATATTTTATAGGTATAGCTGAAATTCAGAGATGAGATGAAATGAAATCTCGTTATGTAATATATAGATAATATACAAAATATTTATGTTATAAATAATATATTAATATTTTAATAAGTAACTAGCAATAAAAAATAGTGAACTAATGTTTCACAGCAAGTTAAAACAGTAAATTTTGTTTCTGAACTATACTTCAATGTCAAATTTTGATTCCGCTAACTTGTAAATAAACTATAATCAGCTGTAACTATTTTTAGTAAAAATAAATATATTATTCAGTTAATTCTATGTGTGACTTGAACTATATATCGATTGACTTAATTTTAATGCTTGTGTATGAGGACTGTTTTAAAGCAAAAGTTTGGCGGATGATCAGCTATTATATAAGAGGTTAGGTTAATTTATTTATTATTTTTTAAATTATAAAGCGTATAATTTAAAAGGATATTGATATTACTTTAAAACCAGTTCGTTATTTTACGATTAATAGATAATAATAGCAATTGTATTACAATTGTCAATTTGATTACTGTATTACAATTTATTATTTATTATGCTTGACCTTGCTATAAAATGTGACATATCACGGTCTTTGATCGTGAAAAATTGACTGAGCGTACATATACACAAAATTACATAAATAAATTATTTTTTATTAAACTATTTTCTACTTTTATCAATTTTATATATATTTTTTATCCAAACTTGATAAAAGTAGAAATAAAAATATATTATTTTATAAACTACATACTTTTTAATTTAACCATTACTCACTTTACAATATTTGTTTATGTATATTTCATTTCTGGTTATATCCAGTCTAATATGTCTCACACTATGTTCCATCAATCAAAAACTCGGATAAATAATAGCTACTCTGATGACATGCTATTTAGCTTTAAGTACATTTTTCAAAGATTTTTTTTTACATCAAAGTACCTAATCTTAAATATTTATAGGACTAAGTTAAAGAACTTGCCATTCAATCATTGCATGACTAAAGAAAAATTAAACGATAACCTTGCATTGATAATACTTCAGATTCAAACATTAAAAAGCATAAAACGTGACTTTTATTTTCCTCATCTATTTTGTTAATAATAATTAAAAAATATATAATTACTTTGAATGATTTGTATGTAATAATGCAATTAGATCAATATTAAGCTTAAGGGTATTTCTATTACATATTGTAAAAGTATTTAGCTTACTTTTTACTATACTAATGATCTTATTCCTTAGGTATGTGTTAAAGAATATCAGGCTGTAAGTTTGTATTCTTTTACCTTATATCAAGTACATGTTAGAAAACACTATCAGCATTTATTTGTAGTATATGGAAGGATATCTTAATACAAACTAAGGGTATTGATGAAGTCTGAATTAAAAGTGTTGGGTAACAATTAGAAAACCCATAAACATAGATTTTTTTATTTAATAACAAAAATTAGTAATGTTTCACAGTAACTTAGTAAACATTTTGATTTTATATATAAATAAGAATGCCTATATAAAATATTTTTTTGTTATAAAGACTACTAATAGAATAAAGTACTCATTATTATTTTCTTTGCAACTGTCCTACAAATGTAACATGTTATATAAAATATTTACATTGCATTTATTTTTGAGTTATTTTTGTATACTTATATGTATGTACTTTTACTTATATAATGTCAAAATGTTCACTAATTGATATTTTATTTATTTACTTTTACTATATAAATGTTGTGATTAATAGTGAAATCTATGAAATATCTCTACAAAATTATAATGACTTGCTGATTTTTAAATATTTAATATTTATAAGTTATTGTAATTATTGCTGTATGTGTATTTTATTATATTATAGCATATAATATTATATCATATAATATTATATCATATTATATAAAATGTGTAACTAGTCTAAGGTAACTTATGTCATGCGTTATCTGAAAAATGATTAATTTTTCCTTAATATCAATTGTTTTATGTATGTATATATATGCAAATATCAATATTATCGTTATCCTACTACGTCGGTAGCCGTTGATAAGGTGATTTTGCGCCCGGCGCAATTCGCAAAACAACTGTTGCCACAAACATTCCATACTGTTCTATCGCGAGTGAGTGAGATAGGTGCAGTTTCGTCGCCCTTACTTTGAATTTGTCTCTTGTCTGGCCGTAGTCTTTGCACGAAGATGACGTAGTGACGTCATTCATAGTACGTAGCTCTCAGATAGAAGTTTTGTAGCTCGCATCATAGCCTTATCTCGCGGAGGCTGGTGGATATAAGGCGATAATGGTGGGCCGAGTACACTCTACCATATGATATCACACTCGACGGAGGCGTGTTCGCGATTGTTTCCGGTCAAGTGGGTTTCATTTAATAGTCTCTTAACCTTAATCAAAAGATTGTAAATTACATTATTCATTACGTTATACGTTGTCCATTAGGAAAGTACCAATACTGTGAACAAGTTTACGTTTTTTTATAATAAAATATAATATATTTGAGAAGACAGCGAAATGGCTCTATACAGGTATTTTTTGGCATAGGTATTTGCACGTTTGCATGATGTTTAAAATAACGTACGTATATATAATATATAATAATAAATATATTTAATAGTGTCCTTACATATTCACCTTAACAGTAAGTGGTATTATTTAGTTCACGGTTATTATTGAGTTTATTTACTGATTTCTTTAACCGTCCTTTGTGAGTTTAATGCATGTTGTTAATAATTACGTATTTATAAGGAAAAAAATATCGAAAATATATATAAACACGGGCAATGGCGGTAGGCAATAAATATTTACTAGACGTTAAAGCGGTCGCATGAGTTATGCATGGTGGAAGTAAACAGAAGTAAAAGCTTGTTATTGAAAATTGTAAACCTGTTTTGTATTCGAGGAACGTTAGCAAATATATTATAGAACTAGAATAATTTAGAATACAATGGATATCAAAGGGTATTAACGCAGAGGGATATATTAATCATTTTCATATATTGTTCATCAATCATTTTCACGTATTGAAATGTTTTGAGCTGGACATTATGATTACAGTTTAAAGAACAATCTTCAACTGGCTACATTAAAGACTTTGTCCCTGGTCTCCATTAGCGTGATGTCACCACAACAGAGTGTTCAAGAGATATTCCGAACAGCGGACTGCGTGTGTTTCGATGTAGACTCCACTGTCATCCAAGATGAGGGTATCGATGAGTTAGCCAGGTTCTGCGGCAAGGGAGATGAAGTGAAACGGCTGTAAGTACTTGATTATAATTTAGTATGATTTTTTAAACCATTTTGGTAAATATTTTAACTTTTTTAAACTTCAAATTGAAAAAAGACATGGTGTTTGTTAGTTTTTTCACTACCATTTATTATAATTAAAATTAAAAAACTGTTTCTGAACTTAGATTTCACATAATATACAAGTTAATTTTTCCTTAAACATTTTACTTACTTAAGTACAAACAATATTTTGAGCTCAGTTCTAAATTATTATTTCTTGGCAGTAGTCAAAAAACATTTCGCACAAGTGGCAAATTCTATTCCGTATTTTTTTGTAGCTTTAATTATTTAACCAGGAAATAAATGCAAATAGGATATTAGATAAACAGCTAAGAACTAATTAATTAACTATAATAACACCTATATATATATTTGTAAATATATAAATTCTGTAATATCTGATGTAATGATTAATTAAATGTTGAGACCGTCGTGGCGTAGTGAGACAATGTCTGACTAAACGCGATAGTTCTGGATTCGACTCCCACTCCGAGGAAAACTTATATGTTATTGTCATTTCTCCGCCCTGGCACTTGCAACATCTCAATTTCGAGCGGAAAATAGAGAACGGAGTGTCTTGCCACTAGGCTATTAATCATGCTGTGTAGAAAAAAGCTTGAAGATGTGAAATATGTATATTTTTTTTAGCTAACTGTATCCCGCACACAGCATGGTAGGCAGAGGGAACCTAGTGTTAAGACACTCCGTTCCCCACTTTCCGCCGAATTCGGATGCATTGCGTGTTAAGTGGCGGAACTTAACGCCGCGCTTTGCCTCGACACCACTGGGAATCGAACCCACAACCAGTCGCTTTACAGTCACACTTCCACTGTACCTCTGCGCCACGACTGGCCCCATAATAATAATGTAATATTGAATAATCGCAAATAACATAGTGACAAAGAGTATTTAGCAATTTAGATTGGTTGACATGCCACCACAAACTCGTGTTTTTAGTTCCAAACGGGTTATCATATAAAACAGGTTTTTGTTTTACCAAAATAAGCAACGAAACATCGAACTGGCACCGCTCAAATTTTCCATAGCACTTTTTTTGATGATTTAAATCACGTCATGCATTTAAGAAAGAAAATAACCATTTTTTTAATGACGATGACCAAATACATGACGATGATTTTTCTTATAGGCTACCTCAAAATGTAGTTAAATAGACAATAGACTTGCCTTGGTATAAAAGAAGAATAACTATCAATTTGTTAAAATGTTGAACTATTTTCCATAAACAATATGGTGTGATCGAAGTGGATGCGATTGGTTGCTGGTTTGACTCCCACTATTAAGAATGATAACTATATTTAAAAACTAAACTATATTTAAATTTTCCTCTCTGGAAATTAAAAATACGCCTAAAATGCCTTAAAAATGCCTCTGGTTAAATTAATTATGAAAAGTTAACTACTATCACGCTATGCAGGAAAAACGGTGATGCTGCAATATTAGTAACTATTTAATTTTAATTATAATTAGGACTCTATGAAAGAAAGAAGAAGAAATTTATAATTACAAAACCTAATTGTGATTATAATTAGATGGGTAATTTCATCTTAGTAACCTTGACCTTATCTATGAGTCACGCTTAACACACACGAGAGGCGCGTGTATTTCAAGTTATTTGATTATTTCAGAACTGCTGAAGCTATGGGCGGCAGTATGACCTTCCAAGAAGCCCTCAAGAAGAGATTGGACATCATCAGGCCCAGTGTTAACCAAGTTAGAGAATTCTTAGAAAAGTTCCCCATTCACCTTACTCCAGGAATAGCGTAAGTGTTTCTTATTTTAGGCTAAATAACATATTAATTGTAATATAATACTGACCTGACCTAATATAGTAGAGTTAGAATTGCGTGATATGTAATTTTTATGCAATATATCAAGGTAGAGTAATAATAGAGTCTTCAAACAGTACATGATGTAAATCACAATTTCGAGTTTGCTTTTAAATAAATGGTAAATAATTCCTAAAAAAATATGAAAATACAATAATTATAACGACAAAAAAGTAGGCCAGATTGCATTTATATATAAGATCCAAAATGATATTTAAAACTGTTTAACTCTATAATGCCCATAATACATGCTTAATCCAGTTTGGACCACTCTTGTGAGCTATCACAGTGACCTCAACTGACTCATTGGTTTAAATGTGAAATGATACAAGCGAATGTACCTAATACTTTATATTGTACTGTTTCGATTTTAGAATATTCATATCATCTCTATATATAATAAAAGAGTAGAAAAGTCAATTCTGTACATGAAAAATTTTAGAAAAATTTTAATTGGGTGCGTTAATATATCGATAATAGAGGCCAAAAATCCACTCAGTAGAATTTTTGTCTGTCTGTCTGTCTGTCTGTCTGTCTGTCTGTCTGTTAATTTGTTCGTCAATCACGCAAAAACTACTGGATAGAAATGAATGAATTTTGGTATAGTGATAGCTTATAGTCCAAAGGTACATATAGGATAGTTTTTATCCCGGATTTCCATGTAGTTTTTTTGGAAAAAATAAAAAACCGATGTAAGTAAATTATTTGTTTTTCGTATGGAGTTAGCTAAGAGGTTAGAGCAACATATGGGATAGTTTTCATCCCGGTATTCCATACAACTCCCGCGGAAAAATAAAATTAAAAAAAAAAACATTCAAATTATGTCGACAGTTCACGAGTGAAGCTAAATTTCTTTCAATATAACTAATTAATTATAAAATAAAATAAGCATAACATTTATTAAATATACATTTGACCGGTCTATAAAACTTTATATAATCTATATATTTATATAATCTATATGACAACAGATGTCACTACGTTTTCTGCAACGGGTAGCGCCATTTGTTATTATATAGTTGATTAGACATATCCGCACTCATTAAAATTATTATTATAAAAATGCAAAAATCTGTATCTCTTCTATTTGTTATGTTTTGACGGGAATTCGTAAAGAAGATTGTTGAAGATGCAGGGTCATATAGGCTACTTTATAAAAAATCAAACCCTTGGAGGTTGAAACAGTGGATGAAACTTATGTATGTTTAGTATATAGTGAGAATGAAAGATCTAAACTCCTTGACTGAAATGAATAAATTTTCTCAGGAAAGTTAATGAGGCAAGGTCAAACATAGGCTATCTGTCTTTTTTTTAAAATTACCCTGGTATTCAAAACAGTTCCCGCAGAAAAGTAATAAACTGGCAAAGTCAAATTGCATTGATTATTTGCAAGTAAAGCAATTTTTTAATATCAATAAGTAACACAATTGTAAAATAAAAAGTGTAAAGTTTATTTAAGATAATATGACCGGTTTATAATACTATAAACCAGATGATATATATGTACGAAATCTACTACCATATGATAGCAGATTTCGTACGTTTTCTTACTAGAACAGTTATCGCTACATGTTATCAAATAATATAGACATTGCACTAAATGTATCGATGATTTTCTCATGAACATAATTTAGCGACGAAAGTCAAATATAGACTACCCTCCTTTTACAAAAAAAAAACCAATCCCAAAGAGGCAATAGAGGATGAAAATGGTAGTTCACGTGGCGAAGCCGCGAGCGGGTCGCTAGTCTGTATATATAAATACATCTTATAACAGTCGCTAGATTGGACTATTTGGAATTTTGGACTAAGCTACGTTTACTACTTGTTGAGTATAATTTTTAGGTCTTTCCTATGAAAAGAAATCACATAAATAAAAAAAAAGTTGTATGCAATTATGGCAATGCGCCGCGTTGAGTTCCGCCACTAAACATATTCCGAATTTGAGCGGAAAATAGAGTTTTTCTCCGTAGCGCGTAGTTTTTTTGTGGAAAGTCCCTTGATTTCCAATACATTGTCTAGTATTTTCCAACATAAGTACGACGATATAACTCAATTTTAGAGAATTAATTTGTCTATTTATTGATCCGTTACAAATGCTTAGTATTGAGCCTGACTTTTCCTAGTTATTTTTTTAACGACTCGAACGAGAACAATTTATTTATTAGAAATTTATATTAAAATATCTAATAATCTCAGACCAATATGTATTTATAATAGGTATACATAATTGTAAAATTTCAAAAAAGTCACCTCTACAACCTGTTTCTAAAGTTGAACACTGATTTGATTACACCTAATTTTATATGGGAAAACTGACGGGCAAAATATTTGTATTAAATATATATCTTTTTTTTTATTTAAAAAATATAAAATATAACCTTTTTAAAGTTACATACCACCACGTGTATATTTCTTCGGTGTCTCATATGTTCCGGTTTTTTTGTTATTTTCTTTAATATTAAAAGATTCCATTTAATAGTGCCTGGCATGGCCTTAATAACTAGGCAAAACAACAGGAAAATCGATTCTAAACCTACAAACCTAGTTATAAATTGTAAATAAATTATAATTTAATATAATTTTTACAGAGAATTAGTGAAGACCTTACACGACAGAGGTGTGATCGTGTATCTCGTGTCAGGTGGCTTCAGGAGTCTCATAGAACCAGTTGCAGTTAAACTAGGCATCCCCATTAGCAATATATACGCGAACAGACTTAAATTCTTCTTTAATGGTAAGTTTCATTATGAGTATGAATTTCGTATATCATATGCTAATAAAATAATTTTAATTATTTTACTTTTGAACTAAATACAAATGTTGAACTAAAATGGGAAATGGGGAACCGAATATCTTAACACTAGGTTCCCTTCTACTTACCTTTCTGTGTGCGGCATACAGCGTAAAGCTAAAAAAAATGCTTTCTCTTAGTAAATTCTATGTTTTTATTGGATACATAGTATCTTAGATATTATCTATATCTATAAATGTAAGATTTGTTGTCGTATTGCGTTGTTTTGTATTTGCGTGTTATTTTTGTATTTAAAAGATTACCGTAAAATTTTATCCTTTTTGTAAGAATTATGAAAAATCTTCTCTTAGCACTAACTTTAGCTTTGTACATTTCTGGAAATTTGAAGTATATGCCAAAATTGAGGTCGCTGACGTTCAGTCGTTCGATATACAATAGTATATCTCTCACACATAGAAAAATAGAAGAGTTTTGTATATAAGTATTTATTCATATATATAAATGATTCATAATATAAAGCAATTTGTAACATAATTGATCAAAAACATAGAAGTAATTATGTTACTGTAAACAATTGCTATCTAGAAGTAGGAAATTATAAATCATTCATCACTAATGGCGTATATTGCTGGGTAAGTACACGAGACATTGGATAAGGAAAAATTAACTTGTATTAGACGAAATTAGCTTAAGAAACTAAACTAGCGAAGCGAAACTAGCGAAGAAAAGCTTAGGTATGCTATAAAATATGCAAAAATAAATGACGAATTTCGAAGTCACTTTTCGATTCTTAATGTCCTGTTTTGGGATGCAATTTGCGTGTTTTATTACAACGGGCATAAATATATTATTTTATTGGAATTTACTACGGAGATTGTTTTATTTAAGATGAAAGAAATATACTGCAAAAGTGACGACATTCTTGTGTGACAGTTTAGTTTAAAATGAGTAAATCTTAATCAGATCTTTTGCCTTCGCGATTATTACACATTTTAAAATAAAACTATTTTTAACCGTATTAATCGCGTATATTTTTGGTATACGAAAATATTTTTTTAAAAAATTCGACGTTCCGAACACTTCACAGTAGTCTGTAGTTACGGGTAGCAGTCGAGTAGACACTCGTGACCGTTAAAAATTAATAAAATTTGATTAAAAGTAAAAAAGAAACATAATAGTAAAAAATCATTAAAAAAATCGAGTGAAATTATGATGAAACTTACTCTTGTAAAGAGTATCAATTAAAGTATACACAGATAACAAAAGCGCAATTTCCATGTTGATAAACAGAGGCACGCCTCCAGAGAACGAGGTCGTATGTTATCTGTGCCGAGTCGAGCTGCAACGTGTAACCGGGTGACTTTTGAATATCATACTAGTTAGGGTCAAAATACTTGATAATTTGTCCAATCATTCGTTTTTTTTTTTTCGATTTTTTGCTTTTTTTATAATGATAATGATTGCATTGGAGTGTGGATTACGTAAGAGATGAGCTAGTTAATTAAGAATTGGCTCTTTCCTAGTAATGGGTTTTAATTATTGGTTATTAATTTATTTTATTGATAAAACTTTTCTAATTAAATGTAAAATCTAATTGTATTGGAATTTATGTAAACTGTTAGTTTCTGTCTTTAATTTGACTTTCTGCGTCGGTTGTAGTATGTCTTTAAAATACTTTTAAAATACACATATAATTAGTGAATGTATTTAAGACATTTTTTTAATAAAATAATTTCATGCTTTCTCCTCAAGGCAAAAGTCCCCTGTAAACAGAACCTAATGTCAAGACAGTCCGTTCTCCACTTTTGTTAAGTAATCAACGTTTTTACTTCGATATAATTTAACGTTTAAAAAACTGATTAAATTATGCTGACAAATTGTAAGTTATACTTTAATCTGACCAGTCATTCTCACGTTGACAACGCGGGTTCATTAAGACTATCATCGGGACCGTTGGCACACGTTGTGATAACGTATGCCATGACTTGGTTATGACTTGTGAATATAAGTGTTCATGTATTTTATCTTATCATTTAACTTTTTTTTAACATAATGAGTTTAATATTTAACATTTTTTTACAAGTAATTTTACGTGATGAAGCACTTTTAGAGATTTTTTTTATTTTTTTTCTAAATTGTTAATAATATTTTCAATCTACGTGTATTACAATTGAATATTTTTGATGTATTTTTTTGCATTGATAAGGCATTATTTACTAATAGCTTTATATGAAAACATTTTTCTTCGACAAATTTTTTGACATGTTAAAACAGTACGTCGCTATTTAATTCAGCCATATGACTGTAATAAGGAAGTTCGATTTTGTATCTATCTCATAAGCGGTTATTCAGAATCTATGTTACTAGTTACGATAACAATCATAGATAATAAATATAAATGAGTTTGCACATTTAAAGTTATATCAGTTTAAAAAAAAATTACAAATTTAAAATTATATCACACTATCAGTCGTACTTATCAAAAAATATTCATAGGCCACCGTGGCATAGGACAGCGTTTGTCTATAAACGCGATAGTTGTCGGTTCGATTCCCACTCGAAAACCTGAGGCTAATAAAAAATAACATCCTTATTTACAAGTTATTGTTGTTATTCAATAAATTGTAAAAGATAATTCAATTCTCCATTGCCATTGTATCTGTCGCAAACAAGCTTGTTATCCTCAGTGCGCGATTGTATTTTTTCCAAGTACTTGCCCACTAATGTATGTATTTGGTACGATTTGTTTCATTGACTTTGACGATACAGCACATAGAAACTAGATTGTAACGACGTCAATTTCTGATAAATTATCGACTGTTGACTAATATGAAGATAATAAATCGATGTTTAATAATAAATTGTTAAGGGAGCTGTTAGCTGTGTGCCCAAATATCATAGGATTTTTGTTAATTTGTCAATAATATTGTTTTTTTTTTATATTTGTGTACAAACTTCAGTATAAATTAACGAAGATATCCTTTGTAATTCTAACTAAATTTATTAAATTCTCAGACTGTAAATAAAGTTGTAATACAAAAGGCAAAGTTAAATAGTTAAATTATCTAACAAAAATGTCAATTTGGACTAAAAAAATATATAAATGATATAGATAATTCTAAATAATTTTCTAATTTTACCTTTAACATGATAAAGCTTATTATTTTCTAAGTGTAATCCCAAAGATAATGTAGTCAGAAGCATACATTTATGTAAGCGACCCCACTGGGTGTGTGTGACCTCATTTATGCCGTTTACGTCGATTACTATATATAAATAACGCGCCAAGATCACAAACAAATGGATCAATTGCTTTCAAATGAAATCTTGTTTTGTTTTGATGAAGGCGATGTTTACGCCTAGATCTATTTTCATCTTGTTTTAATTTGTATAAATATGGAGTGGCCAGTCGTGGCCCAGTGGCACAAGTGTGTGACTGTAAACGACTGGTTGTGGGTTCGATCCCCACTCGAGGAGTGGAAGTATTTAATATTTCCATTATCTTCGCTCTGGTCGAGGTAAAGCGTGGCGTTAAGTTCCGCCACTTAACACGCAATGCCTCCGAATTCGGCGGAAAGTGGGGAACGGAGTGTCTTAACACTAGGTTCCCTCTGCCTACCCTGCTGTGTGCGGTATACAGCGTGAAGCTAAAAAAAAATGGAGTAAAAAGAATAAAAAGTGAAACTTCACGATTTATTATCTGTATCTTTCTGCTCTAAGTCGCACTTTGTCTTGTCACCGTTGCACAGACATGAAAATATTAATTTAACCAAGGAGGGATCGAACACATAACCAATCGCATTTATTGCTAGATGTTGTCCCACAACGCCACGTTGAGCCTGGCAACTAAAAATGTACTTTTTAAAACATTGTTGTAGATAATCTATCAAAAAATATATGTAAATAAGATGCAGACATGTTAATAATAGTCGAAAACCATTAATCTCAATAAGTATTATCCTGTGGCAAAAAAGCACTCAATATTTAATATATTTTTTAATTGATTTATAATATATTCGATTATTATATCTATAATTTTCACTGAAACAATCGACCATTAAGTAAACAGACGTCCCCAAAGGACTGGCATCTGACCTATGCGCTTATGCAATGTGCGTATACCATTTCTCGACCACGTGCTTACTGTCACTTAGCAATCACAAATATACTAATTTCTACTTTATTATAATAATAATAAAGTCTAAATTAATTTGCTCTCTTTAATATATTGTTAGATATGTACAACAAGCAGTAATCAATTTTATATATAAGAGATAAGGTTTATTTTTAATATAGCAAGTGTATTGCTAATATCAATCGAGTAAACAATTGTGCGTTATCAACCACGCAACCAGTCCGTGGTCGCTGGGAGTCTTCGAGTATCAATTTTTAACTTTTATTGTACTTTTTATTTACATTATGCGGTGATAAAAAAATCGTTATGGAGTAAAATTTTCCTTATTCTTTAAACCAGGGGTGAAGTGTCCATCCATATCATATAAAATTATAAAGCTGAAAGCTAATTTATATATAACTATTTATATATATCAAGCCCATTTAGGATTCAATGATCTTTCTGTTAAATCATAATAAAATATAGCCTATAGCACTTCTAAATAGTCTAGCTTCCTAATTGTTAAAGAGTTTTCGTGATCGTTACAAATTATACCTCTTTATTATACTAGTATAGATTAAATTAAAAAAATATATTTGACATTAAAATTGCTCGGATAATCACAAGATTTCTTTTAAATGATAGGATTACTTATCGACACGTGTCCGACGTTTCATATTATTAAGTCGCCTTTAACGATATACTTAATGCGTGTTTCTTATCGGTCGTTATTTTGGTGATATTTTCGTAACTGTAAAGATATGCACAAAAACGTGCATAAAAGATTCTAATAGATTAATTGGTATGTGATAAAAACCGGAATTAAATAAAAGTATTGACGCATTGCGATTAATTGTTTTTAAAAACAGATTTTATATGTATTTTTCTTTTTTCTTTACAGGAGAATACGCCGGTTTCGATGAAAACGAACCTACATCTAGGTCTGGAGGCAAGAGTTTAGTTGTCAGACGGCTAAAGGAACAGCATGGTTACCAAAGGGTAGTTATAGTCGGCGATGGCGCCACCGACGCCGAGGCCAGTCCACCAGCTGATGCCTTTATAGGTATATTATAGTCAATAATTTTTTTAAGTTATTTATTACTTATATCAAAGAGATATATAAAATAATATGATTGAAATTGTGAAATATGTTGACAATGCTCGAAATACCTCGTTTATGACAATGCACGGCTTAGAGTTCCGCTGCTTAACGGACAATATTTAGAACACAGACGTAAAGCGAAGAATGGAGTATTTTTACATTGTTTAATTTAAAAATAAATCTCTATAAAACTTAAACATAAGTCCATTTTTTTCATATTTTTAATACATACTTATATCACGTATTTACGTAACACATTGTTCATATTGACCTAGTACTAATTCAATATCGAGATTAGATAGCAAGGTTAGTCTGGCTTGAGCGTTAGATAAGTACATAATAGTCTCTATAAAAATGCCCTTTATCGTTTATCAATTGTAAAATGTGTATGGTTGCCGTTTTAAAAATTATTGTTTGTTCAAAAATAATGTAAATCATTTACATTCCGGCATCATTCCAATAATTGCATACATGTTAAACTATATCTATTATAAAGAAACATTTTTAGAATACGTATGTATAAAAAAAATGAACGCAGTGGGATTCGAACCCGCACCTCTTGAAAAACGTCCAATCGTTCTGACCGTTAAGCCATGCGTTCAAATTTTTATACGTTTTCTAAAAATATATTTTTCGATTTCCTAAGTGTGAGAATAACACTTTAAAATATTAAAAAAGTATTTTTATAATTTTTTTCTGTTGGCAACACTATCAATCATAATTTCTATAAGCTTAGTATAATAATTCTCTATTTCGAACAATAAAAACACGTGGTTTGGACGTGTTATCAAAAAGGATGAGTTTCAATATGCAGATAAAGAATCTTTTACACGCCGGCATTAATAACATTTTTTACTATTTTACATAAAGTCACGATAAGTCACGTTTCGAAGTTGATATCGTTACCCTTCACAAGTTTCACACAATGATCTATATTATAAAGATTATTTAAATATACTTAAATATTATTTATTTAATGTAAAAATGAATATTTTATTATGAGGTGATTGTGGCACAGTCGATGCCGTGTAAATATAAATACAATTGGTTGTGGGTTATCCCTACTTAAAGAATAATCATTTATTTGCTGCTCTGACAAAGGGTGGCGTTAAATTCCACCTCGAAAGCAAGCAGTATTCCAATTTCGAGAAGAAAAAAAACGTAGTGTCTTGACTCTAGATTCTCTCTGACTACAAAAGTACAAAAGACAATTATATAAGAGAAAAAGCATGAAGCTTTAAATGTAATTTATAAATCATCTTTAATAATAATATCTTTGTTACAGGTTTTGGCGGTAATGTAGTAAGAGAAGAAGTCAAGAGGAAGGCGGCATGGTATGTGACGAACTTCCAAGAGCTTATCAACTCTCTCGCCTTACAAACTAAGTGAAAATATTTAATTTAAAAATACTTGTTAAGTATAATTCGACTTTATTTCTTTACAATTAAGTCGAAAATCGTATACAAAGTACGTATGCCTTTAAACACTGAATTTGTAGATAAAATAGACAATATAATTTATAAATAAACATTAGAAAACGTGTTAAAATTTGATCGCACTGAGATTCGATCTGCATTTCGTCGAAACCGTTCAAGGTTTCTAAGAAGCGTGGGTTCGAATCCTGCAGCGTTTGAAGTTTTATACGTTTTCTCGAGATGGTTTTCAATTTCCTATGTGTGTAATTAATTTACACACATATGAATGACTTAAGGACTTAAAAATATCAAAAATAATATGATTCATATTTATGACTGTAAAAATATTGTAAGTGTTATATGTGTATATTTTAATTTATATTTTTATAGTCAATATAAAGCTTTCATAGGCCATGGTCTGTAAGTATACTTTTATGTATGCTTATAGCGTTTTATATAGATTAAATATATACAGATTGAAATTCTGTCACTTTTGACATGTGTCAATGTCAAATGAAATTTGACCTTATTTTGTTCTTCTTCTTTAAAATCTTATGCCATATAAGATGAATAATATTTATATATAATTAGTAAATAGAATTGTTGTATTTAGCTTATTTTAATTAGTAAAGGTAATTAGTTGGTTCAAAAGATCAATATTAGATTAGTTTGTATACGAGAGAAGTGTAGTGTTATTCGTATCTCGAACAAAATCGTTTTAGTAATCTTACCGATTAAGTTGACAGTAATTTTTGTAATAAATCATAAATGTACTAGACTAGACTATGTTTACATTTGATAAAGTGATAACCACCTCAACTGCCATTAAGGATTGTTCATATGTTGCAGAAAAATCCTATTTTTGATAAAATATGTATGTTAATATAATATTTTTCATACAATTATTATAATAACATCCCTTAATTGTAATATAAGATATATAGTTCAACCTAGAGACGTTGATTTGTGTTTAATTGTCATTAAATTTACATTAATGTCATATAGGTCTTAATTGACGTCCCCGAGTGTGATTAATAATTATAAAAAGTATTAAAGATATAAATTTTATTACAACATATCTATTTGGGCGTTTATTTTGTACTAAATCAGTTATAGTTATTTTCTCAATGTTCATTTAAACTGTCATTTTTTGTAAATAACACATGGACAGTCTCAGGAAGCATAATATAGTTCTTAAGTGGACATATACATACATATTATAATATTATATATGCATTTACAATGTGATGGTACTTTGAGTACAAAAATTTTACTTTAGTATTACAGGACATAGTCTTGTGTAAGCATATATTGATGGCCCCTAAGCATAGTTAGCAAAGTTTAATTGCCATTAATAATTATATATAAACCAATGTTATTTTTTTTTGTGCGAAAATCACAATTAACAATTAATCCAAAGTTAATTGTAGGGTAAATATTAAGATCTAATTAATATTCAGCCAATAGTGATTGTATGTGATCTCCGCACAAACAAATAATTAATTGTTAATAGCAATTAAATTTAGCCCAACACTTTCTATTACTACTATACATGTTTTTTTAAATAGTTAATTTAATTAAAATCTGCTTACAAATCTTTTTCCAGCCTCATTGTGACATTGGTAAAATACAGTTTCAATATTTTACTTAGGGGCCATCACCATGTTTGGTTTAGTCTGAACGGCAGTCACTGCAACTGGTTTAGTTATATAATGGCTGTGTACTTCGTAAGATTTAAGATGGACTATGGATGTTTTGAATATTATTTTAATATGTGTTAATTTAATAAAATGTTTAGTTAATATTATGATATTTTTGTTTTATTTTTTTATTTACACTATGAATTAACATATATATCTAATATCTATATGTTTAATTAAGTCTGTGACAATTAATGCAGTTTCCGTAGGCAACTTAATATATTTACGATCTCAGTATTAAATTTAGTTGATTGACAAAAACCACAAGGAAAACAATAAACAGTTCATAAGAAAACTAAATGATAACATTGAAAATTGGTGTTGATGTTCCTTCTATAAAACAATTTTTTATCAGCAGTATGTTTAATTACGGCTGTCTGTTTGATTATTTGTCTGTTGCAACACATTTCAAGAACTAACTTTTGCGAAAATGACGTATTTCTATAAAAAAGTTTTGTTATACAGCTATTAGTTCTCGGAAACTACATCTCTATTTATATCATAAAACAAAAGATTATAAGGGAAAAGATTTGTTAGTTTGATTAGATTTAACTCAAAAACTACTAGACCGATTTAAACAATTCTTCCACCATTTGGAAGCTACATTTTCACTGAGTAAAATTGTTATGTCCAGAAATAATTAGGGGTCGATACTAAAAAAATTAAATATATATTTTTTATTTTATGATTTTTTTTCTTTAGGTTAGGTTAGGTTTTCCCAGCGTCACAAAAAAAAGGTTAGGTTTTCTAATCCATACTTATATTATAAATGCGAAAGTCTGTGTGTTTGTCTGTCACGCTTTCACGGCTAATCTACCAGTCCGATTAGGATGAAATTTAGAATGAAATTAGTAAAAGTTACTGGATCTAGGCTACTTATTTTCTACTTATTTATTACAAAAATCCACCTCTATAGAGTCGAAATAGGGGATGAAAGCTTATATGAAAAATCTGAAACGCTTGACCTATCGTAATGAATTTTCGCATGATTATAGTTGATAATCTAAGCTTAAAGGCTACGTTTTTTTTTTAATCCACAGCCGAGGGTTGTAATATAACGAAATATTTCACGTGGCGAAGCGAGCGATCCTTGAAAATAACTTTACTAAGAAAAAAGACCAGTAATATCCTGAGCTTACGCTTTACGTAGAAAAGTTATTTATTTTAGTAGTTAACAGCTCAATCCATAATAACTTATTTTTATTTAAATTGAAATAAACAACAAAGCGTGCCGTACGATCACATGCTGCGAGCCTATTAGTTCAACCTGAAACTAGGCCCCAGATTGGCAAAAAAAATATAATAACTGACTACTAAGTATATAGGCCTAGCCATCTTAAAGAAATTAAATTATAAGGGTCACAGCTCACAAGAGCCACCAGGCACCCACTCGGCACCGCCTCCACTCGTCGACGACAAGTGGTCCACGGGTGGACCTCGCACGGTCAACGAAAAACGTATGTAATTATTTTACAAAATGCGGATACGAAGGTTTTGTTTATCTAAACAATCGTAATTTTAATTTATTCTATTTCGCACAAAAACAAATAAAAAGCGTGGCAAGCGTGCGAGCAACAAGTGGGCCACTCGCCGTCCACGCGTGGCCGGCTCACGACCGAGGCGATTCGGAGGCGCTAGGGAATTGATGTAGTGGGCGCATGCCCATACAAATTCTTAAAGAATATTAACCGCGCGAGGCGAGGCGGTGCTGACGGTGCCGGGTGGCTCTAGTGAGCTGTGCCCCTAAAATAAACCGAATGCATTCACTCCCAATATCAATAATTTATCCTAATCCCAAAAAACCTTAGAGTGATCTAGCAATCAATTTCTTGTTATCACCAATAAACCAAGCTTAACTTTACTCGAAAATTGATTGCTATATCAATCTAAGGTTGCGGATTTTGGATTAGGATCGATTATTGGTATTGGGCGTAAATGAGTAAAATTCAACAAATGTTAGATACATTTTATATGTATTGTTTCTGTGTACGTGGCTTGTGCTTTTCATGGGCATAAAAATATCTCTAGCCGTTTAGCATAGGTTAGTAATGTAATTATTTTGAACCGTTGGTACCTAAATTGTTTAACGTTCAAAAAAGGAGGCAAGTAATTTCTTATTTTAAATAAAATTATTTAATTTTGACTTTCACAATTCTTACTCCTCTTACTCTAGAGGAGCTTTTGCGGGAAAGTCATGCGACTGCTGGAAGAAGAAGATGCTCCAGGAGTATACAAAAAGCGACAGTATCAAAGCAGTTTAGTAGATAGTACCTAAGTGTTGCCTTCTGCCTTGCACCTTGGGTGATCTGGGTAAATTGCCAAAAAAGAAAATAAAAGTTACAACATTTTCAACAAGAATATTATTTTGTGTTTTGTAAATGTAAAGAAAATATCTTGTGGCGTTGAGTTCCGACACTCAACATGTCTTGACGCTAGATTCTTTCTGATTATCCTACTTTGCGAGAAAAAGCGTGAAACTGTAAAATTACTTTTCGTTAGCTCTAATAAAAAATATTATTAAGCAATATTTACATATGAACCAAAACAAAGCAAAATAAAAAGAGTTTACACGAGAGCTACCCACTTGCAAGTGGCTTACAACGATCTGTGTAATTGCTTTCACTTTATGACAAGGCGTTTCTTCTTACCAATCAGAGAAATTGTCATATATGTACTAAACTTACTTTGCTTCATGTTTTTACGCATAGCAGAGTGGTCTTATTAAATCTAGTGTCAAAGCACTCCGTTCTAATATTTCTATCCAAATATATGTATAGAGTATAAAAGTATTGGTACTTATTACTATATTTTCGTTTTTAATCTTATCTAGTATTTTTATATACTAAACTATATAAAATTTGCTTGTTGGCATATTTTTTCGCTCGCCTCGCCTTGCCTCGACACCTGAGAAATAATAAATATTTCCATTCCTCCAGTGAGAATCGTACCCACAACCAATCACGTTTAAAGTCACACTCATATGTTCTTGCGCCACGACTGGCCTCTATTTAAATTATATTTAAATTATATGCATATATAAAACATGTCTACCATGATTTTTTATGGAGTGTTTGGGACTATGGACTTCTTGCAAATTCAAATTCCAAATCTCCTTATTCAAATAGACTTTTCAAGTACCTACATTTTAATCGTCTAATGAACATAAAGCTACCCCCGGCTCGCATCGCAGTTCTACTGAGAAGAGCCGGCGAGAAACTCAACAGTTGCTCTTTTCATTTCATTCATATAAAAATATTACAATTTTATTACTTAATAGGGTGATAGCAAACCTGCACTAAACTCAAAACAGATTATCACAATTTACCAGATTTTATTAACCATTGATTTAATTAACCATAGAGGATAGAGGTGACTCACCAACCACTGGACCTGACTCTTTGAGGGACTGCTACAGTCTCTCTATTACATAATCAAATTAAATGAACTGTACGAAATACAAGACACGTGTGACTGAGTGTACTCACTCGTTAATATAAATTAAAAATAAAATCACAAACAGAAAAAGAAAATAGACGCAGAAAAGTACACGGAACTCGAGTCTGTGGCGTTTAAAAAAAAAAGAGAAATAAGCACCACATTATTTCCACCAATGGCACCACAGCGAAGAAAATGGAAATATTTCCACTCCTTGAGTGGGAATCGAAACCACAATCAGTCGCGTTTATCGTTACACCTATGTGCCCCTACGCCACGACAGTTCCGGCTCTGGCTCTGGACAGGCCCTGGATTGTTATATTATCCTAATAATCTTTTTTTTCTATACATTTTTATGTTTTAAGAGAAATATTGTCGAGAATCTTGATTGATTTACCTTATTAGAACAGAAACCATCGATTTTTGAAAATTGTAATAAATACAGCGTCAGCTTATAATGAAAATTGTAATGAAATTTATTATTCAATTTTCACACTCCTCAATAAGCTCTCAAAAATCAGTGAGGAGTGACTAATTTCACTAGATTTTTTTATAACTTTGGATACTTAAAGCTTTATAATCTTTCTACGATATGCTAAAAAAATAATAATATTGAAATTATATTTTCCTATAATTATTTTTTAAGTCACGATGTCCTCTGACTTGAGAAAAGCTTAAGAAAAAGTTCAAAAAATAATTTAGTGCTATTTTTAAATTTGATTATAATTGAATATAATTTAAATTACCTTCTGCCATATCCATTATGTGTCTAAATCATTGTAGTCAATTCTCACACAGTTAATTAAATACATTCTCTATATCTGTACGTAAAGAAAAAGACGGTATTCTCTTATTTCACGAAAATCTTGGCATCTACTTGGCAAATTTAAAATTTTTACCATTTAAAGCGATGCTTCTCTTATTACTGCATCTTTTTTTTTTTTAATTAGGAAACTCTGTTCATGGGCTCACAGGTGCCCATGGCATTTGTTAGTATTAATTAGTATTAATTTGTATTATCTTATATTTAATGTAATCTAATGGTGATGTCCATCACTGACCAATTGTAAGCGATTTTTTTCTTTTTTTTTTTCTTCTTTTATTTTTTTTTTGTTTTGTGGTAAATATATGTACATATATATGATTGTAATAAAAATAGCCACCCAGCTCACGCTTTGTTCCCTCTTTGGTGTCTTATTACTGCATTGCAAATACATTAAATTAAAAAAATAAATATTATATTTCAAAGTTGTTAATTAACATTTTTGACTAAAACGACATACTTGTAGCTAAAAGAACGTGCAGTACGAACAAACTGGGCCTATATTAATTTTTTTTCTTATCTATAGTCACCATAACGCTTTAAAAATCTTTAAAATAACAATAAACAATAACATAATAAACATAACATAAGTTTACAATCTCAAAGACGACGGAAGCGCATGCGTAAAGCGCGAACGAACTTTCAACTCTAAAAATAATTTGTTTGTGACCCCGCGCGACTCTCGCGCAGTCGCGCTGACTTCTGAAAGGTCAGGCCACGTTACGCTTTGTGTTTAATCGGCTAATCGATATATTAACTGAATATGTAAAATCGATATAACTAGTGTATATAAATGTTTTGGTGAATAACAAAAAACCGGCCATTTTTATCAATCAATCGAATTTGTTTTTCAAAATTAATTTTGGACTACAGAGTAATTTAAAAAAAAAACGTTATTATTTTTCTTAATAAAGTTTGAATTAAAAATAGGAAATTAAAGTGGTGTTATGTGAAATATCGAGTGGAAAATTAGTGCCTGTAAAAAAATTCTGAAAATAAATATTAGTTAATTTTCAAGTTAAGTGCTTCGTTTAACGATGTCTCGATTAACTATTAAGAGTGGTGATAAGTGAGGTACATAACTAGTGAGTCTTTTCAGAATATAATTTTAACAAGAAAAATCTACTTTCTTTCAACATTTGAAGCTTTTTTCATTAGAAAAGTAATTTCCCTGTAACGAAGTGTTGTCACTCATGTCAATAAATGAAAAGGTATAAGTTGCTAGGTGTAATTAACTAGGAGTAGGTCTGTCCAGGTGTAATTAAGGTGAAAAATCGAAAATGCTTGCTTTACATTATTCTTTCCAATATCTCAGTATTTAGCTATACTAATCATAATTTAGGCAAAAAAATCTGCGTAAATGTCATTTAATTAATTTATAGGATCCTAACTTAATAATATGAGCTCAATGTTATTTAAAGTAATTGTTACAATAATAATACTGTCATGTTATAGTGTGTGTGCCAAGATCGTTTTTTTATATAACTTTTTTATACAACTTTAAGATGTAAACAAATATACAAAGAAGAAAACAACAACTATCAATTTTCTTTTAAAATCGTTAAAACACATGACGAGTAATACTACCAAATCCATGATTTCAAAAGTTAGGAGTTAATTTATAATATAAAAAATTAAATCGAAAATGGGATATTTTTCAGGACACCTGTTTTTAAACTGAATTTTTATTCGTAAACTCAGTTTTATGTTATTTAGATATTGTATTATGAAATTGTTTCGTTTGATTGTAATTTTTTGATTTGGTCTTTCGGGCATTTACTCTCGAATTAAAAAAAAAAACAATTATTTGCAATAAAATGTATATATGCATTCGTTATGCAATTCGACTTGCGCACGCTTAGCTCGTAAATATTCTGTTATATTTTATAAATGTTTATGCATGTTATTATAATATAATTATATATCATTCTTAGGAGGGGGAAAGTGTAAACTTTAAGTTGATAATATTTAATATATATCCATAGAGTCAAATATTTTGGCCGCTATTTGATTTGGAGCAGGTATTGTATCCGCATCCATATACCTTCTCAATGGATTACTTATTGTAGGTCTCACGACAACATCCTTAAAATAATATTTACCTATCTTTTTGGCACATTTACTTTGAGAGCAAAACTTCTTTTTAGGAGGTTCTTTAAATATTAATGTTTTAACTGTAGGTTTAATAACATAAAATGCTGTTGACCTCGTCACTTTGTCTTTGTGCGTTGCTTGCGTCGTAGTTTTCTCAGTTGTGGTTTCCTTTTCTGTTTTTTCAGTATTTTCTTTATCCTTATCGTGGTCCGTATTCACGCCTGTGGTTTGTGTTTGTGTTTGTGTCTGTGGTTGCGTCTGTGTCTGTGTCTGCGTCTGTGGTTGAGTCTGTGTCTGTGGTTGCGTCTGTGTCTGTGGTTGAGTCTGTGTCTCTGGATGCATCTGTGTCTGTGTCTGTGGTTGAGTCTGTGTCTGTGGTTGCGTCTGTGTCTGTGGTTGAGTCTGTGTCTGTGGTTGCGTCTGTGTCTGAGTTTGTGTTTGAGTTTGTGTCTGTGTTCCCGATTCTGGTCTTGTAATTTGTGTCGAAGAAGTTTTTATAGAATTCTCAGTTTGTGTAGCACTATCGCCTTTTCTCGTAGTCGAAGATGTAAACCAAGGGAACCAATGACTTGGGTCGAAGGGCTTGAAATTATTATTCAGAGGTGGTGTAAAAATACTAAATTGATTAAACGGATTAAACGTACTATAACCTGTGTAGGCTGTACTTGCACGGTCTAATCCTTGATTATATCCTTGGTTATAACCTTGATTATAGCCTTCATTATATCCTTGATTATATTCTTGATTAGGTCCTTGATTATATCCTTGATTTGGTCCTTGATTATATCCTTGATTTGGTCCTTGATTATATCCTTGATTTGGACCTTGGTTATATGCTTGTTCATATCCTTGATTATATCCTTGATCATATCCTTGATTATATCCTTGGTTATAGTCTTGATTATAATTATTGTTACCATTAGGGTTACAATTTTGAGTATTATGGTCGTTTTTATAAGGACATGAACAAGGGCAGCAAGAGCTATCAACTTTATCTTTCCCGCAGTGTTTCTTTGTACATTTGCATTTTAATCTCTTGTGTTTATTTTTTATTTCAATATTAACGTCGTAGTCAACATATTTTTGTCTTTTCCTTTTATTTTCTTTAAATTCGTACTCTTCGTTAGCGTCACGTTCGTAGTAGGCTCCTTGAGTGTAAGGAATTTCATACTTGTATGGTATATTTGGCGCGTACTGAGCAAAAGTTCTGTGAATTAATATAAGAAGTTCTACGTTGACAATCTGTAACAAGTATATATAAAATATTACAATGTAGTTATATGTCATAAGATCTTTTGTACTAGTATATTGTATATTGCATGTAACTTTTTCGTATGTTGTATTGACTCTACCACCCAAAGAAGTTGCGAAGTTTCTCGTTGTCTCTTCTAAGCAGAACTGCCTTCCAAGCCGGTGGTAGCTTTATGTTCATTAGACGATGCGAAAGTGGTTGGAAAAGTTTATATAAACATATTTAAGGATATTTTGAATTTGAATTGATAGGTCAAAGACAGTTTTGTCACTCTACTTTCCACTTCCTCACAAAGTGTTGCGCAATACATTTGCGTGTTGCGTACGTTTTTTTTAACAATAAGTATAAGATTATGACAATCTTACTATGGAAAGATAATAATAATTTATTATTATATTTATATAGTGTAAAAAATTAAAGGTTCAGAAATAAATTACGATGAAAAAATTTCAAGCGACGGGGTTGATTGAGCGGGGGGGGGGGAATTGAGCGGGACAGCTCAATTCTAATGAATAGCGAAAGAAAAAAATCGACATATTTTCAGTTATTTTTTTTAATTATTTTTTAAATTTATGCAAAGAAGATTTTTTTTTCAAAAATTCGTAGCTGATTTTTACGGCAAATTTATTGAACATTTCAAAATCGGTAGGATTAAGGTTAAGGACAAAAAGATCCTTTTCTATTCAGAGATCAGCTCGATATCTCAGCGCGAAGTGGACGTATCAAATTTTGAAAAACAGTACGTCGAAGCTGGAGAAACAAGTTATCTGATTTATATACAGTAGTTAAGTTAAAAAAACAGTTTTATAGATCAAAAGAAAGACTGACAAAATTTAGTTTTTTTTGGTATTCATTAGAATTGAGCGGGACACGTCGCTTGACTTTTTTTTTTTCATTTTAAGATTTCAAAATTAGAAACTTTAAGCTTTAAAATGCTTGCTTTTTCATTCCAATACGACCTTTTTTTAGGGAAATACAGCCACTAAAAAGACCTCAAAAGAATTGGAATTTATATCTGATTCTTTAATTTTTTCCGCTCTTGTAGTATCAATTTTGAGAAACTTTTATAAATTAATTTAAAGCAACCCACTCTTTTCTGTTTAACGTTTCTAAATCAGGATCAGGAAAGATCAGTTTTACATTAAAGTTACGTACCGCGTTCATATTATTATGCACATTAAATATTAGTTTAACTACATTTTTAAATATTCATAAAAAACTTAATCAAAATGTCTCCGTATCTCGTCGTGGGTAACAATCATGAACTTGACGTTATATTTTTACATTCAAAAATATATACATTAAAAATAAAAAGAAATGCATTTATTGTAGCTATAACTTTTTATTACACGATAACAATATTATATGGTAGCGAAACAATGTATAACTTAATAAGATCTTTTGATTTCATGATTTTTGCACATTTATTTTAAAAATAAAAGCATTTAACCGAATTAATCGTACCGCATTTTTACTTTTTTTAGCTTCACGCTGTATCCCGCACACAGCAGGGTAGGCAGAGGGAATTTAGTGTTAAGACACTCCGTTTCACATTTTCCGCCTAATTCGGAGGCATTGCGTGTTAAGTGGCGGAACTTAACGCTGCGCTTTGCCTCGATACCAGAGCGAAGAAATTGGAAATATTTCCACTCCTCGAGTGGGACCGAACCCACAACCAGTCGTTTACACACGCTTGTGCCTCTGCGCCACGACCGGCCCCTATTTTTGATATTTGATTTTTTTTTCAGAAAACCTGACATTTGAAAATCTTTACAGTAGTCTGTGGTCACAAGTTGTCTATCTAGTATACATTTATTTCAAAATGTATTCCTTTTAAAAATTGGCAGACTTAGTTACACAATGTCTTCATGAATTATATTTTATATAGAGCCATAACTCTACATAATTTATTAATAAAGACAAGGTTTAATTTTATTTTATTTATTTAGTATGAGAGTAAAACCTTGTATTGCTATTCAAAGTGAAAATATTTGCCTTAGTAAAATGCACTTGCAGTTGCATCATACAACCTTAATTTATGATCAGTAATAAATTAATACAAAATATTGTAAAGAATTTTATTAAATTTATATCCGGTCGAAATTTGTAAACAATAAAACCGAATGCCATCTATAAAGGCTATCATTTTTTGAATTTATGTATATATGATAAGAACATAAAGGTAGTGAAAAACACAAAATACTACTTTGGTCAAATTGAATTACTTATGTCAGGAATACGCACGCCAAAGGCGGTTTTTATTCTTAATTACATATATTTTCCACAAACTGCTTCTTTTGCTTTGAAGTGACAAATATTAGAAATAATTATATTTTTTGCCTAACCACTCCACTTTATGGTTTATTTCATCGAAACTTCACACAAGGTCTTCACCAAAGCGATGCCATGTCATATCGACGCTGGAAAACATATTTGCTGTCAAGAATATACGATTTTGCCCCAGAGGCTTAAACATTTCACAACATAACTGCATTTCGAGTTACAAAAACAAATTATGTAAAAATTTGGTCTCTGAAAATTAATTTAAAATACGTAGTTTTTTTCCCGATTTTAAATATAATACAAAACATTTTTTTATTTTTTTTTGCTACAGCAAATACGCTCTTCAGCACGTATATGTGCGAGTACTAATTATAAGTACTCTTAAACTACAATTGTCATCATTGAGTAAACATACATAAAAAGGGATTCAACATACAAAAGACTGCAATATATATTTTAAAAATACAATTTCCACTGACTCTAAAGTTTACAGTTATGTGCTAAAATAAGCACCGGAACCCTAACTCTATGGCGTAATATCATCAACATTCCGTAAATTGTTTCTCCCAGGATGCAGCACTTTCATGTTTCTCATCTGCAGTATTAATTTCTCAGCGAATTGGTTAGAAATTGGCACTACGCCGTACTTGGGTGTCCAATTAGGCTTCGTACGTCTTAGAGCAGTCTGTGAATACGGGCTTTTATCTTTCACTCGTATATACATAGCCATTGGAATCCTTGTTGTATCTATTGTTTTACTTGTTGTAGGCACAGATTCGGATACTGTAGTTGAAAATGTTGTAGTTTGAGTTGTTTCTTCTACAGTTGTAGTTGTAGAAGTTGGTGATGTAGTGCTTTGGGAAGTGGGAATTAGCTTTTCTGTGCTCGGCGGCTGATGGGTATTGGGAGTTCCATTTAGTGGAGTAGGGTAAATATATGGAAATTGGATGAACATATAGCTAGATGCCATTGGTTCTATGACAGGTGGTGATAGGAAGCAATTTGGGCACATGTTTCGACATGCTGGCTTAAGATTTTCACAATCATCACAGGCACAGTCTTGCGGATCGTCGTCATTGTATTCATAATTTTTTTCTCGAATATTCCATTTATTGTTCTCATTTGGATTAGAATATTGTGACGGAATGCTTTGCAAGTTTTGATAGGGGTTGTATTGAAACTGGCTTATAAAAGGTTGATAATACTGTGATACTGTATGGTCCAATAGCAGACAGAAAGCGTTGATATTTATTAACTGAAACAAAATAAATAGAATTATTTGTAATAATAATTTATAATTTATATAAATAACGGATATGGTAACTTATGTAATATATATATTGAGGCCGCCGTAGCGCAGTAGGACAGCGTCTGAATGTAAAGGCGATAGTTATAGGTTTAATTCCCACTCGAGGTAATGATTATATTTATATTTTCATTTCTTCGCTATGGTATCTAAGATAAAGCGCGGCGTTGAGTTCCGTCACTCAATACGCAATATCTCGACTTTTGATGGGAAGGTGAACGACGAAGTGTCTCGACACTAGGTGGACTATCCCGCTATGCGGAAAATAATGGAGCTTTAAAAAAATAAATATTAGATAGTTACTTACCAACTTACGTTTCATTGTCAATCACTAGATTTTAAAACTGAAAAAGTTCACAATGAATAGGTGTGTACTTATGATTGTTACGACTGCCACTGTAGTGTAATTGTTTTTTTGTTCTGTAATTAAGCGATTACAAGAGCTAAAACAATGCTTTTATATAATACCTAGCCTATGTCTACAACCTTGCGCATACTAGTAATTGAAGCATGCATGTCCTTTACATATTTACACTTTTTTATGTTGCCTTAAACAATAATAAGACGTTAAGTTCCGCCACTTAACACGCAAGCCTCCGAATTCGGCGGAAAGTGGGGAACGGAATATCTTAACACTAGGTTCCCTCTGCCTACCCTGCTAAGTATGTATCCCTAGCTTGCTTGCAGCGTGAAGCTAACAAAAAAAAAAACCAAAAAAAATAACAAAAATAAGACATTATTGTCTAAGTATGTAATGAGTCTGTATATGTTATATAAAACTCTTTTGATTCACATAGGGACTTAAAGAAAAAGTACTGCTGAAATTTATACTCACACTGAAGTTTGGCATTTGGGCTCCAAGGCGGGTGCACGAAATTTTTGTAGGAAACCTTTTTTGCGTTCATGTTTAATTCTATAGAAGACAATATTACAAACAATATACAAGCAAGGGTCATAAAGTGCACATAAATAAAATTGCTTTATAATTTGTGAGACCTGAATAATTAATTAATTAAGTATAAACCTTTCGTCCAAAATGATAAGCTATTTTACCGTTCAATCGATTTTTAATCGAAAAGCATTCACATCGAGACATACAATAACCTATTTAATCTCTTAATCTGCTAATCAAAAATTACATATAAATATATATAGAGCTTGCCCTTATTTCTACTTCTACTACATAATTCCGGGCGTACGTAGGCGGGTGGCGGGTCATGACCTCGGCCCCGCTTGAAATACATCTAGACGTGGAACCCGGCCAACATCCAAATACATTACAAATAAACATTGGCCATCGGTCATCTGTGAAGAAAAATCATTGAAAATACAGCAAATGACAAACGGTTTGTAGTCTTAGGGAAATTAATTAATGATCATTTATTTTAGGTTAGTATGAAGAAAAGTATTTTTTATGGTAGATACTTTGGCATTTTGATGTAGATTTGTTCGATGTGTTCCTAGGCAACTGCTCTAAAGTTTTTTCATGATTTTTTATATTATACTCATTAGCCAAATCATTGTAGTCCGCAATTTCGTTTTGTGCGTAGACTACAAGTCGTTAAATCTCCTTATAGCTCGTTCCAGTAAGAATTTCGTAAATTCATCATTTAGCACTCAACTCACGCTGCCTAAGGAACCTAAGTACTAAATTTCAGTTTTTTACGCTCAGTAGTTTCAATTTTTGTATATTATGTCGGATATTCAGTAATGTAAATATAGGTTAGAAAAAAATATAAAAACATGAACCGAATAGAACTAACAATATTTTTAATCTAAGGAAATGCTATAAAATCTTTACCCCCCATAGTATACAACAAACAATACCTGCCTCATATAATTTATATATATTAATTGCACAAAATTACTATATTTTTATAAAAAACAAATCTTTTTAATTAATAACTTGCTATAATTCCTATAATTTGCCAAGTATTTATTATAACGGATTGCCTTTTTCCTTCCGTTCGAAACACATTAGGAAGATAAATTGTAAACGATTCAGATTTTTTCGTTTGTTCATAGTTTTGATTAATTTTGTAGGTATTTACAACAGTTTTGTTAGTCTCATAAATTTCTGAATAAAATCTTTTTCTATATATTGCCAAAGCTGTTGGCTATCGCTTGTTAATTATTTTGAAATTTTTTTATGGCCACAAAAAAAATTGTACTTATGGATATGTCATTTCTTTTTTTTTTTTTTTTTTTTTTTAGCTTCACGCTGTATCCCGCACACAGCAGGGTAGGCAGAGGGAACCTAGTATTAAGATACTCCGTTCCCCACTTTCCGCCGAATTCGGAGGCATTGCGTGTTAAGTGGCGGAACTTAACGCCGCGCTTTACCTCGACACCAGAGCGAAGAAAATGGAAATATTAAATATTTCCACTCCTCGAGTGGGAATCGAACCCACTACCAGTCGTTTACAGTCACACGCTTGTGCCACTGGGCCACGACTGGCCACAACTGTCGACTTATTTATCATTTATCGTTTATTTTGAAGTCACATTATTAGAGGCTAATATAACCATGATGCCGATTTTCTTCCTTCGACCGAAATCAAACCATTTCACCAATTCTGCCCTACGAAATAAAATTTCGAAACATACCTTAATAACATTAATATTTTCTCTCAAAGTATGCAAGTATTTGGCAACGACATGTTAGTTTCTTGTTCTATTTCATATGTCATTGTCAATAAATAATTGTACCTATTAATTACTGACTTAAAAAAATGACATGACAGAACGCATGCTCAGTGGTGAGAGCGCCTGTACGGTATTCAGGAGGCGCGGGTTCGAATCCCGCTGCGTTCAAATTTTTATACGTTTTCTAAATGCCTTTTTTTAAAAAAATGTCTCGCTAAGTTTCTTGCGCAGGTTATACTCAGGTCTGAGACATTAACTTTAGTGAAACGGTGGTAAATAAAAAAAAACGTTGAACGTCAAACGTTCAAAAAATGAAGCATGTAACTTCTTATTTTGAATAAAATTATTTGACTTTGACTTCCATTAAAGATCAAAGAGAGAAAATAATATTCAAAATATCTACCACATAACTAAATTATGAGCATATTAAAATCATGTAAGAAATTACACGTTTGTCGTTATAATTAGCTACTTATAACTATAACGTACGTCAGTGTCGATGCAGGGCGTCGGGTCACGACCTCGCCTCCGGAATTAGCCACTACCCGGACACCTGCGCTTGTGACATCCAAATGTTTAATATTATTTATCTTATAAACCTTAGCTTAAATTACTGAAATTGTTGAAAAAAAATATATTGAATTAAAAAATATTGAATATATTAAAAAAAAGTTATAGATTATATTTAGAAAATGTATTACATAAAATAAATAAAAAAATGTTTTATATATTTAATTTGATTTGGAAAGCATTTTTTGTCATTTTTAAGACAAAAAAAATATAATGGCGTCCTAATGGCGACGGTTGCGGGTTCGATTCTCATTCGGGGGAATGATTATATGTTATTTCCTCTTTCCGCTCTTGTATTTAAGATAAAATATTGAGTTCCGCCTCTTAACACGCAATGTCTTGACATCGGGTGGAAAGTGGAATACGGAGTGTCTTAACATTAGGTTCTCTCTGGAGATTTTAAGAGAATATTAATATGTATAATTGATCATAACGATTTAAAAAAATTGTAAAAATAAATATTACTAACACTTAAGAAAGAGTGCAAATATATTCATATATTTTAAACAAAAATCTAAAAAAATATCGTAGCGGTCTTATGAGATTTACAATGTAAGCGATTATTATTATGCATAAATGCATTGTCATCGAAACTAAGTAGTGTTTCAATTTTTTTGTGGATCGGGAACAGAGAAACAAGCCAAATTTAGCTTATATAATTTGTAAACAATATAAGAACGATGATTATTTAAGATTTTCTTTCAGTTTAGAAACCTACAATACGTTCTTTTTTTAGCTTTTTACTATGCCATATGCATACTAACTGCTACATTCTATAAAATATAGCAGGCATAGCAGTTAAAGAGAACGCATGACTTAGCGGTCAGAACGCTTGGACGGTTTTCAAGAGGCGCGGGTTCGAATCCCGCTGCGTTCAAATCTTATACGTTATTTAAATGTCTTCTTCAATTTTCCTAAGTGTGGGATAACACTTTAAAAATGTTGAAAAGCAGTTAAAGAGAATCTACTGTCAATACTAATTTCGCCTAAATTCAAGATATTGTATGTTAAATGATTGATTTGTATATGACTTTTTATATATTATAGAAAAATATTACCAAATATTTATAATATTTAAAGCGGCATTAAATAATATCTGAAACTGAAATTGAAAATTACAATGCCGCTAGCGCGCGTAGGGCGTCAGGTCACGACCTCGTGTTGCCGTATTTAGCTCCTGACGATCAACTTGCCAACGTTTATAATACTTAAATGATTATTAATTTATCTCGTAAATATATATGTTGCTATAAAATGCGGAATATGAGGAACGTTAACGAAAAATTTATGATTGAAAAGTTTAGTTATTTTTAATTTCGATAATATATTTTAAGTAACAGAATAATTTAAACCTTTTTCTTTGATGTATAAAAATATATCAATAAAAAGGTTATCGTGGCACAGTGGGACAGTATCTAAGTCTAAATGACTAAGGTGCAATGGTTGTGGGTTTGATTCTCACTCGGGGGAGTGATTATATCTATATTATTTTGATTTCTCCACTCTGGTACCTACACAACGCGGGATCTAGAGTTCCTCCGCTCAATAACAACAATGTCTCGATATTGGGCGTTGTGCCTTGACACTGGGTTGTCCCTGACTACCCTACTTGCAGCCTCCATAGAGGAGTTTTTCTTAAATAAAAAATAATTCAAATAATCGTCTACAATAGTTTACAAAATACACAGTTGAAAAATATTACAGTACTTTTTATAATGATTATGTAGAAAAAATATTAGTTAGATGTTTTATGCTCTCCCATGTCATTTTTCTTTAAATTTAACAGTAAGCCATAATTTAATAGGTAATTATTAAAGATAATTATTTTTAAGGCTATCATGGCCCCGTGTGCAAGCGACTGTATACCGATTGAAGGAAATTCATTACCCTGTTTTGGTGAAAACACAATGAATTTTTAAAATTCTTGTTATTAAATTTCTATATAAAAGTTTCTTTACTGAAAAAATTGAGAAGCAAATATCGTTTACATATTAATTATTGTAGAACTCCAGCAGGCGTCAAATATTTTCATAGTTTTTTTTTTATAATATTTGGAAATAAATTTACAATATTTACAATAATTTTAGATAAACAATAATGTTCAATTGTGTAAGATCAAAAATGATATGAAAATTAATAAATTGAAACGTTTTCATTCTCAAATTGTGTAAAAGACTATATCGATCTTACGCAACTGCAAAATATGATTTTCTTTTGTGTTCTACCAATACTTCCGTTCTGCTAATGTCCTTAAACATATCTGTGTAATAAATATAAATAAACATTAAATTTGTCAGTTTACTTTTATTATACAAGATCAAGCTTTTTCAACTCGCTATCAAGGCGTTATTTTAAAGTAGTACGTAGAATGTAAATGTAATTTACTTAAAATTAAACATTATTAGAGGTCAGAGCGATCTTATATCTATCTAATGAGGAAAATTATTTTATATACGATTTTTCCATAAAGTTTTAATACGACTATACAATTTAGCACCGGGGCCAAGCCGTAGATATAAAAATATTTGAAATATAATCATTTCTCCGAGTGAAAATCGAATTCACAACCGTTTCCGTTTACAGTCATGCTATATTGGATAGTACAATATCTATAAATTAACAATTAGCTCTATCATTGGTAATAAAATTACATAAAATAAAACTACACACATACAAATATTTAAAAGTGTATGTCGCTACACGTTAGTTAGTAGTTTAACATTGCTCCAAATTAAAAAAAAAAATAATTAATAACTTACAAATAGAAGAACAAAATCTGAAAGTGTGACCTGTAAAACCGCCAACAGTATATTATCTTCGGATTTCCTTGAACGCGATACGTTCCTGTCCGCGGTTCACTATCAGCTTATCAGCTTATCAGCAGTCACGACGCTATGACCGGTCGCACGTCTGTACTTATGCCCTTTCATTGTACCATACCTACTAACACTGTAATACTTGGTAATTTTGCATTTTTTATTTAGGAATTTATTTAGTTTTTTATTTTCATATATATTTTGTTTGTTGAATGGAAGAGATCTCTTCAAGAGATAAGTCCAACTTTGTACTATTGTTTTTTTTTGTTCTCCCCCATATATTATAATTATTCATTTGACATGATGGGTACACCAGTTTTTTCTCCTAATTTTCCATTCTTTTCAGTAAAAAAGAGTGTTGGGTGGCGGAACTTAACCCCGTGCTTTGTGTATTCAGATTGACTGAACAATAAAATGTTACTTAGGAAATATATTGTTGTTAGTTAAATTGTTTATTTATTTGTTTATTTCCATTGAAATGCGAGCAAAATGCGGGCATTTATCGTGGTATTTAAGTGATGGTTAGATGCTTTTAAAAAATGTTTTATTTACACCTAACTTAAGAAAATATAACAGCATGTTTGGCTTAAAGTGTTCAATGCTCAATTTTAACAATATTCTACAGATTAAACTCCTATTCCGACTAAAAAGGCCATATTTTTTCAAACGTTCAGTATATCGTAGGCAATGTTAGGACATTAACCAATCCAAATTACCAAATATAAATATTACATACAAGCCTAGCCTTCTAGTAATATTCTTCAGGATTCGTGGCAAGTGGCATCGGAAGGTTAAGAGCCCGTTATCGTCTCTTATCAGCACGTAGCATGCCCCATTTGCTCGTTTGACCTGACACCAGTTATCAGTGTAGCGCGCGATAAACCGAACCGCCATACCTGTTGTTACCTTTACGTTTGTTTTCAAAGTGAAAAATATTATTTGACATTGTGTTTTTTATTGTGTAATTTTTCTTAAAATTTCTTTAGAACGACTTATTTAAGGATTTTATAGTTATTTGGTGAAATAACTAGTGTTGTTATTAGTAAGTAATTCATTCAATTATGTTGTTTAAATCGGGAAATTGTTAAATCGATTCTAAAATCGATAATCTGGACCACACAAATACACAGGATGTAATTAAACTAGACAAGTGACATTTCTATAGATTTTATAAACAATAGGAGGCGTTGGCTTTGGTGTATATGTCAATAATACATTATATTAAAAGCATAGTCTTGTTTGTTGTTGGGTGATTGATTGCGACACTTGTGTAAAGGTTTCATGACTAAACACTGTAGCTACTTGAAAATTACAATTATAAAAAAAATAGCTTCACTTTCCGCAAAGCAGCGTAATTAAAGCAGAATCTAGTGTCATGACACTCCGCTCTTTGCTTTCTGCCCGAAGTCGAAACATTGAGTGGCAGAACTTAACACAAAGTTTTATTTAGGTATTAGAGCGAAGAAATGAAAATAATATCATGAAAAAATTATCGAATATTATTTAAAAATAAACAAATGTATCTGAAAAGTGGAAAACAAAAATATACTTCTACGTTCTCTTTGCCTAGTCTAAGTGTAGAAGATGCATAAATTAAAAATTAAAGTTTTAACACTGCTTCGTGTTGAATTAAGAAAAATTGCTATAAGTTATTGGGAGCAAAGATACATCTTTAATAAAGGTTAAGTTTTTTAAAGTTAGACAAAAAAAATCCCATCTTCATAAGGGGGTAGTCAGAGAGAATTTCAATTCAAGAGACTTCTTTCTCACTTCTTCGTTCTTCACTTTCTGGCAGAGAATATATCGATATTTATTCTGTGGCGGAACTTAACACCTTGTTACAATTGTTAACCTCATTTTTGTTTATTTAACAAGCAAAAATATAATAGGTACATTTTTAGCAACGCTGTGCAATCGCCATGCTTCAAACTAGATTAATCTACGAAATAGTGCAACTGGTCATAGTAAATGCTTTTACTGTAATCGCTATAGGTACGCTTGTTTAAAGACTTTGCTGTATGAAGACCAAGGCTGTATTATACATTTTGTTTGTGAATAAAATATTATGTATGTATGTTTTATTTAACTGACTTTAGTAGAGTCGGGCAGTATACGCGTTGGTTGCAGCTTCGATTCCCATTCAGGGGAATGATGGTACTTAACATATTTTCATTTCTACGCAAAACGTAGCATTGAGTTCGTCACTCCGGGAACGTCGTCGGAGGAAAAATGGAGAACGGAGTGTTTCAACCCTAGGTTCTCTCTGCCTACAATGTTATGCGGAAAAAAAACGTGATTTATAATAAATTGTCTTTTCATACGCTGTTATAAAAAATATGAACAATAATTAAATTTATAAACATTCGTTCCATCTGTGATACGTACTTAACAGTCATAGTCATGGGCACTTTATCAGTCGATTACTGTAGCTAATCATTTCCTATACAAATACATACATGATAAAAATAAACACATATATTAATCTTTGTTATTACAAAATTAAAATTGACAAACATGCAATTGTTTGAGTCAGGACAGACAAAGTGTAGAAAACTCTCCGTTTTTCATTTTCTGCGTATTTAAAAAAAAAGAAATTAAAAAAAAAGGATGAATACTACATGTACATGAGGCCATCGTGACTCAGTGGTGCAATGTATAACTGCATAAGCGATGCTTGTGTATTCGATCCACACTTGGAAAACAAGAATATTTTTTCATTTTTTACATATGATTGACATTCATATATTTTGAATATTTTTATCGGTATCAAATTAAGGGTTAATTGCAATTTTTCCACCGTGGTAAAATGAAACACGGCCTTGTGTCCGTTATTCAACACATAATTTCGTGAATTTGGGCGGAAAGCGCAGAACGAAGTTTCTACACTAGGTTCACTTTGCCTATCCTATGTAAAAAACTTAATATTCAAGTATTTTATTCATTTTATGTATATTATAACAGCATATCGAAAATATAACAAATATTATTGATATTATTTTAAAGAACCGATAAAGATAAAGCAGTGAATAATTGTTTACTCCCTGATTATAGTATTCGATAGTCCACGTGCACTGTGACGATTTTCAATAACATTTTGACAATTTGGCTAGATTAGCGCAATAACCAATATATGACAATTTACACGGTGATTGCTGTTTCAATGTCATTTTAGTATTCAATATAGAATTAAAGCTTTTCCTAACTTTTTATTACGTATTATATGATTTTCAATAAGCGAAAAGTTGAAAAAGTAATGATCTACAACAAGGTCTCTTTTGTCCTGCATATTGATTTCAGCTTAAGAAATTACTTCGCGAAATATAATAACGTTAGCATTATAAATTATAGGAAAAAACATACTTTAATTCGTAATTATATTCAATAGGTAAACATTCAAATTATTTAATAAAATGTCAGAAACAATGACAAAACATATTGAGGAGCGGAAATTAGTGATAATAGACGAAACCGATGGTGATAGTGATGTAGTGAAAAGTGAAGTGAAGGAAGACGGTGATGAAATCAAGAACTCTCAAAGGGAAAACAGACTGACGAGCATCATCGACCAGCTACACTGCCAGAGCAAAATGAAAGGTAAGACTAATATTTTGCCTTGTGATTGTATTTGTTATTTAGGAAACGACAGAAAGTATATATTATTATAAAGTGAAACTATTTTTAACTGCATTAATCGCGTATATTTTTGGTATTCAAAAATACATTTTTAAAAAACCCAACGTTTCGGTCACTTTACAATAGTCCGTGGTCACAGGTAGACTGAGGTGGTACTCGTTTTTCAGTTGAGACATTATTATATCAAAGTGCCGTCAACGGTTTCTTAGTTGTCCAGTATTCTGATAAAATTAGCTGACCGTATCATACCCTCTGGTCAGTCTCATTATGCAAGATTCGTTTCAAAATGTGTAATAATAGCGAAAACAAAAGATCTTATTAAGTATATATTAGTTGGCTTTATGAGTAGAAAATTGTATTTCACTAGTTAAAATACTCATAAGCTGAGCGTGTGTGTGATAGAGTCTGACTGTAACCGTGATGGTTATTCGTTCGATTCCCACTCGTGGGAATGATTACCTATTATTTTCACATTTCCACCCTGGCACCTAAATCAGAGCGTGACGTAATTTCCGGTACTTAACAAGGAATGACTCTGTTTTGGGCGGAAAGTGAAGAACGGGTTGTTTCGGTTTTAGGCTCTCTCTGACTATCTCACTATGCGGGAAAAATCGTGAACTGGGAACAGATAATTATCACTACTAAAACTTACTTATACTTTTAATATAATAGTTACTGTTATATTATGTGGACTAGTTTAGTCTTAGACTGACAAGAAGTCTAAATATATTTATACTTTTCATATAAGATACATAAATATCGGTTAATTTTTTATTTTTTTGATTTGCGTATTGTTAAGTTAACATAATTATTTTTCTAAACGTTGAGTACTATATCGTACTTCTTGTCTTAATACATTTATCATATATAAGCAAGGCGGGCAAGAATAATAATCGCCTGCTAATCTGTTATCTGAGTTATCACGGATGAAAAGCAACAGAACGTTACTATAAACAGATTAACGCATCCGTTAGTATATAAGCGTGCGTTGTAAATGATGAATTATACATCAAGCTTTTGTAGTGAGATTATATTTCTTTTTTTTTATCTTCACGCTGTATCCCGCACACAGCAGGGTAGGCAGAGGAACATTCCGTTCCCTATTTTCCACCCTCTTCTGGAGGCAATGCGTGTTAAGTGGTGAAACTTGACGCCGCACTTTGCCTCGACACCAGAGCGAAGAAAATGGAAATATTCAATATTTCCACTCCTCGAGTGCGAACTGAATCCACAAACAGTAGCTTTACAGTCACACATTGTGCCCCTATGCACATTTAGTTATTTTATAATTGTCCCCATAGTAAGGCCATTGGGAAGTTTCTTCATATATAAGCGATGGATTGAGTTCGATCCCAACTTGGGTACATGCTTCATAGATATTTTCAGTGTATCAATTTCTGTATCACTATTACAGGCCTAATGTATTTGTATCTAAAATAACGTAAAAATGGGAGCACAGTATGTAGCACTAATACTCTCTACATCTTAAACATTAGGAACGAAATGGAAGAAATGCTTCTATTCTTGTTATAAATGTCCTCAGTGGTTTAAATGAAAATATGCAAAGCAAATTAATCGCGTATATTATGGTTTTTAAAATATACTTTAGAATACTCGTTGATTCAAATCCTTTTTAGTTAATTATTCGATACGATTTACCAGGCCAAAATAGTTTCAAGTTTTTGAAATGTTTAAAAATTGCGAATATCAAAGATCAATCCATATTTTTCAAGTGTTAATCACGAACTTAGGAAATTAAAAAACTTTTTTAGATAAACTATAACCTCCAAACTATGACCTCCAAGTCAGGTGCCTGTACCTATTGCTGGGTAGTTAGAGCTTTTGGACGTCTTTCAAAAGGCGTGGGTTCGAATCCCGCTACATATTCAAGCATTTGTATATTTTCAATAAACGTTTCTTTTGTGCATATTTTATCATTCACTATATGAATCCGTTATTTCATTCCGTAAACTCTAAAACTGTCGTTAAGGTTACGGACAAAGGTTAAGCAAACTAATTCGGAGTACTAACGTCGCGATGCATTGATAGTGTTATCTGCCATCTCGCTATTGTTGTTGGGTATTCGCATTGTAATCGCCGCTAATTGCGCGCACCCGGCGCGGCGCGTGCCTTTTGTGTTTGCTAATCTCTACTACGCCTGTGTACATTGTCTGTGTGTTGAAATTGTTTGTTGTACGTAAATTGAAGTGAATCTAGAACATACTTTAGAAAATAAATTAAAAATTAGTATGAGCAGTTTTATTTTGTCTATGTCTTTTTTGTATATTTTTTTTGTAAGAAAGGGGGGCAAACGAGCAGAAGTCACCTGCTGGTTAGTAGTTACCTTTGCCCATGGACATCCACAACATTAGAAAGGTTGTGAATGCATTCCGGGGGGTGGAGGAAAGGAGGGAAGAAGAAGAAGAAGATATGAGTGGAATCTCTTCAAATTTGGTTGAATATTATTAGAGAAAGACTACAAAGACTTTGGTCACAATTGCCAGGCACAGTTTTGAGCTCTTATTTTCGCAACATTACATATAGACTGAAAATGCATAGAATTCACAAAATGACATATAGTACTTACTAAATTACTTAAAACGTCAAAATAGTTCAAAAAATAAGAAAATTCTATATTTGTCATATCTCTATCAGAAGGCTTTTCTCAAACAAACCCCTAGCACACAGCTAGTGTGTTAATGTGAAAATTTATAAATCTCAGCGATTTACATGTTAACCGCGATAACATCACAAAGGTTGCGACTTGCGTTCGTTCCGGTCGAAGCTCTGTTTTCTATTAGACCGGAGATTTATGGTCTGCAAGTCGTTCTGTAATTATAACTGATCTTTTGACTCGTAATTATGTCCAGATTGCTCCAGAATAACCTTCATTGTTTCAATACACCAATTAACAATACGTTTATAGCAATTGTTTTAGATAAAATAAGCTGGATATACTTTGGCGAAGTTTCGCCACGCTCTCAAATAATTCTAGTTTGTTCTTAAGATAAGGTACATTTATCATAATATGAAAGTAATTTGATTTATTTCTTGTGATAGGGTATAGTGGGTTGATAAAGCTTGGGTTAAAAAGGGGCTTGTCTCTTGCTATTTGTCAGGATTTTCATGATATAATAAATTATTATATAATTTCTAATAAATAAAAATTTAAAATGTAAATGAAAACTGAAGGATAATTAAAGAATATTAAGGATAAATCAGTTACAAGGATAGAAAATGTATGCTTCAACTAAAATCCATGATAAAATTTGTATTCTACTTCCAAAGTATCTTAATGTCAATGGATTGTAGTTGTTTTATTCGTCATATAAATAAGCGTTTATCAATTTTAAAAAAGTCATTTGATGGAATAGATGTACTATTTTACTAGAAGAATATAAGTGATAATACCTAATTATAATTGTCTTTTAAGATACCATTTTAGGTTTCGTCACAATAGAAACGCGTTTAACTCCATTTAAGTATTGGGTTCAATTCTTAATTAGAGGAATAATATTTATATTTGTGGCCAGTGTGTTTAGTGGCCAGTCGTAGCCCAGTGGCACAAGCATGTGACTGTAAACGACTGGTTGTGGGGTCGATTCCCACTCGAGGAGTGGAAATTTTTAATATTTCCATTTTCTTCGCTCTGGTGTCAAGATAAAGCGCGGTGTTAAGTTCCGCCACTTAACATGCATTGCCTCCGAATTCAGCGGAAAGTGGGGAACGGAGTATCTTAATTCCCTTGCGATTCCCTCTGCCTACCCTACTGTGAGCGGGATAAAGCGTGAAGCTAAAAAAAAATATTTATATTTCAAGTATATATCTATGAGCATTCAAACCGATATGACAAAATTCTCACTTTTTTGTTATGTTATACTAATGCATTTAATACACAAAACTTCCAAATAGATTTAAACAATCTCTTAGCGAAATTTCGAAAATTGTGTAAAAAGAATAAATAAATCAAGGTAATTGATGGCAACATAAAATATAGCACCGTCTCGACTCCATATGTATTGTAATCTTAATTAAATCTTTGCTAAATGAAAACTTGACTTCACGCCGACCATCACGGGTATAATTATAATTTTTGGTTCGCAAAATGTCTTTATCGACCCCTCAATTAAAGGATAAAGCGGTGAATTAGCTAATTAATGAATAAATCGCTGTCGGCCTGTACTTCCGAAGATAGGGTTTAATCAGTGCGTGCAATTTATACGGCGACGCCACTGAAATACGGCAAATGGTTGGCCGAGTTTGTGGTTGTCCTTTTGCAAGGAAAAGCATTGTGGGCATGTTTTAGTTTGGTTTCTGGATATTGTAAGTAGCTTTTTAGATTAAGAGCTTTTTTATTTAATTATATAATTAAAATGTTGAGATGTTTTCCAAAGAGTTTTCAAAAGAATTTATTGTATTTTCTTTAGTTTAATGCGTAGGTTATATATAATGTTTTTTTCAAATAGGATATTCTTGTAGGGAAGAAGTACGTTATGCTGTTAAAAAGCTGCACGTGCTGTCATAAAACGTCTAAAATAACTTAAAGTTTGTCTTAGGTAATCACATTATATAATTATTATAATTTATTCCTAAACTGTTAGTACAAACTATATCAAAACTAAAATAATTCAAGCGTAAAACAGGTCTCTAGCTACCTGGATAAGGTATAACTAATTAAGCACTAAAATCTAGAAAATTTACTTTCAAAAACTCCATTCACGAAAGTCCAATTATACGTCAACTACGACCATTGGATTTTCTTGTAAAAATGCGATTTCATTGTTATATTTATTTGAAATGTAACTTTATAACCGGGTAATAAAGTTTAATTTAGCTAAACTACTTAGCTGTTGTTAATTTCTATTCGCACTAAGTATCGAGAGCAAGCGCAGTGATCTATAGATCTTCGAACATGGAGCAATCTACGAGGTGTAGGTAATGGCGGTAAAGATTATTGGCGAGGAGCTTTTCCATATTGTTTTTATGTGAAAATAATTTGTTACATAATAAATTTGTGTATAATTATTGATAAATTTTTAAGGCATTCTTATTCTTATGTACCGCTTCTTTGACTCTATTGGGTAGATATATGTATATATAAGTAAGTACTGTAGTAGCCTCTGGCTGTATACACTATTTGTTATGGGTTCGCTTAATCATATTTAAATGATTGCAATGTCTCGAATTCGGGCAAATGTGGAGAGAGGATTGTCTAAACACTAAATTCTCTCTGCCGACCCTGCCATGTGGGAAAATGTGCAGAGTTGAAAAAAATCTAGGAATTACATACATATTTTAGCCGTTTATTATTTTTTTTTAACTTCACGCTGTATCCCACCCGAAACAAAGTAGGCAGAGAGAACCTAGTGTTAAGACACTCCGTTCCCCACTTTCCGCCGAATTCGGAGGCTTATGTGTTAAGTGGCGGAAATTAACGCCGCGCTTTACCTCGACACCAGAGCCAAGAAAATGGAAATATAATTTCCACTCCTCGAGTGGGAATCGAAAATCGAACCCACAACCAGCCGCTTACAGTCACACGCTTGTGCCACTGGGCCACGACTGGCCACAGGCCAGTGTTAAGAGACTGGTCTAGTGTTAAGACTTCGTTTAATTTGTAATAAAAATCTATCGACTTATCGTTAAACCTTCAACGCTCAAATTCTTGTCACAATTTGAGTTCAATTTAACTTTTACTTTATTATCTTTTCATTTCGCTTTGCTTATCGTATTTAGTGTATTATCACAAGATTTCCCTTATTTGATAAGAGGCATTCTTTATTTAGTGTTCATATCAATGACCTCATCAACCTTACCTTGGTTATTGTAACTTTTGATTCCGGCCACGATTTAGTATTTTATAATTAACAAATTTAATCAATTATTATGAAATTTTAATTTGAAATGTAACTTGAAAATCATAAGACGATAGTTATCTAACATTCTGTGATAGTATTTTGAGATTTTTTTAGCTTCACGCTATATCCCTTACGCAGCAGAGTAGGCAGAGGGAACCTAGTGATAAGACACTCCGTTAGCCACTTTCTGCCGAATTCGGAGGCATTGCGTGTTAAGTGGCGGAATCCTCTGGTACCAGAGCCAAGGAATATGGGAATATTAAATATTTCCAGTCCTCGAGTGGGAATCGAACCCACAACCAGTCCTTTACACCCACACGCTCGTGCCACTGCGCCACCACTCGATTCCCACTCGAAGATTGGAAATATTTGTTATTGGAAAGATTGGAAATATTTGTTATTTCCATTTAATTCACTTTGGTGTCGAGGCAAAGCGCAGCGTTAAGTTCACACAACTATACTAACAGACCAGTTAATTTACAATTATTAACTACATATATTATAATGAGTCTTGATATAACAAAATTACTCGCTTTGTCCTTCGCTATATTAATGTAACCGAATAATAATACCATAGTTTCAATGAACTTAATAGATAAGAATTTATATAAGTATATATAAACGTAGTTTACTATTTTTAAAGTAATGTTTGTAAAATAGTTTCAATTTAAATGTATTTATGGTTTCGATTTTTGTCACATGTTGTGTGGCGTGTGAACGTGGAGTAGATAAGATTTTTCCTACGGTCATCAGAAAACATAGCATCTTATCACATTTCTCTCTGTCTGCATCTACTCGACAAAATAAAAGAAAAACGTAGAAACAACATTTATAATTGGCTTTAATAGTTTACATCAGTATTTATATTAAACGGAGACCGGAGTGTCTTAACACTAGGTTCTCTCTACCTGCCTGGTATGTGGGGGATAAACCGTAAAGTTAAAAAATATTTTAAAAAAAGCAACGAGTGAGCTTTAGAACACACGACTAAAGTAAAACTTTTTTGGTTCCATCTGTATGTGTGATACAGACAATAGGCCTGTAATATAGCTTATATACTCGTGTACGAGACGCGGAAAACAAGAGAAAGTAAATGGGTGCATCTTGCTCTCTTGCCATTACAGTAATATATGAAACGTAACTCTCTTCATATTAACATATTACAAATAATTCTCTCCCTCTCATATTCCGTTCGCCTCGCCCGATCACACTTTTCGTAACGCTCCTATTCCTTACTTTAAAATTTTACTTTAAAAATAAATTAATATATAAATATTTTATTCTATGGCAGAGGTCGCGTGCGCGTGCGCCGTTAGCGCGCTGGATATGTTATAATGATCGATACTCCCCTCATTTCCAGTGGACGGCGGACCTTGCTCCGGTTACGCGGGTCGTTTTACTAAAGCAGCTAGTGTTTTAAGATTTGTTTATTTATTTGCACTTTCTTTAGATAGATTTTAAGTTTACTATTTCTTTGCAAAATAGATTAAAGTTGTAAAATAGATTTTTAGGTATATATTTTATTAATAGCGAAATCTAGAGAATTCTGCCTTTAATGGGGAACGGAGTGTCATAATATTGGACACCGTTCGGACGCCTACCCTGCTATGTACGGGGCACAATATGAAGCTTAAAATAAAATCATTTACTTAATTTTAAATACTTAAAGTTAGTCAGTCTAGTTAGTCAGTCTAGATAAATAGACTATCTATTGTCGATTGGCGTTCTTCAACATTCATATGTTGCACTTTAACTGAGTCAAAAATCATATATCAAAAATACACCTATAAATTATTCTTCGAGTTATTAATACAATAAAACATGTGAAAATCGCACGCTGCACGCACGCGAAACACGCTGTATCCCGCACACAGCAGGGTAGGCAGAGGGAACCTAGTATAAGATACTATACCGTTCCCCACTTTCCGTCGAATTCGGACGCATTGCGTGTTAAGTGGCGGAACTTAACGCCGCGCTTTACCTCGACACCAGAGCGAAGAAAATGGAGATATTAAACATTTCCACTCCTCGAGTGGGAATCGAACCCACAACCAGTCGTTTACAGTCACACGCTTGTGCCACTGGGCTACGACTGGCCAAATAGTACGTTTTCTAGTGTAATAAAATGTTAATTTCACTCACAATACAAAATAATAGCCCGCTATCAATCTCATTTGAAGTATTGCACATAAAATAATCAACTGAGGAGTTCCATAACGAATAATTACATTAGTTTTATAAGCTTACTGTGCTGATTCACAAGAGTAACTCTTGTTACATCGTAAACGGACGCGTGCCTACTATTAATTACTAGCGCTTTCTCAAACTCAGCGAATACAAAACTAACAATTAAATGTTGTTTATTATAATATTGTATTTTATTGTAATTGTTGCACAGTAGAGTATACTGTTATGCTTTACGTACTTACAAGTCACCGACAATTTTGTTTGCGGAGTATGAAATATAAATTTCCGTGTCTTAAGATATTTTATTGGGGCAGTCGTGGTGCAGTGGCACAAGCGTGTGAATGTAAACGACTGGTTGTGGATTCGATTCCCACCCGCAGAGTGGAAATATTTTCTTCGCTCTGGTGTTAAGGTAAAGCGTGACATTAAGTTCCGCCACTTAACACGCATTGCCTCCGAAGTTGGTGGAAAATGGGGAACGGAGTGTCATAACACTAGGTTCCTTCTTCATACCCTGCTACGTGGGGGATACAGCGTGAAGCTAAAAAAATATGTAAAATGATGATTAGTTTCGATTTTTCTGTATTCTACATTATAAGTTTTTTGTACAGAAAACATGTTAGAATATAAAAGCTTGACCATTGCATAATTAGCTATACATACATACATACCTATAAACTCGTATCTCATAGAATCTGATAAACGAAATTGTATTGCACAATAGAGCTTTGTGCTTCTTCAAGTTCACCGTTATTGTTCACTTTGCGATGAGATTCAACGCCCACTGGTTTTAATTGATTAATGATGTTGGAAATACTTTATTCATATTTATCTACACTAATATAATAAAGAGGTAAAGTTTGTAACTTTGTTTGTAAGGGGTGATCCTCGGAAATACAGAACCGATCATGAAAATTCCTTCACCTTTAAAAAGCTATACTATTCAGGAGTACTATAGGCTATATTTTATTATGATTGAACAGGAAGTTTAGAGAATCCTAAAGAGGCTCGGATAGGGGATATACAACTTATACAAAGTTGCAAATAACGCGGCGAAGCCACGAGCGGATGACTGTAATATTTTTTCAAAGTTTTACGCTTTTTGTAGCAGGAAAGACAGAGACAATCTAATCTTAAGACAGAAGACCGGAAGTTTGAACACAGAATATATTTTTCTGGTTAAAGAAAGGCTAAGTCAAGTTATGTGCTTCATTTTCTGAACATGACATAATTTACAAACACTAATGTTTTTATTGTCTCAGACTTGTCAAGGAATTCCATAGTTGTGAGGAATATTTCTATATGTGAGGAATTTTCGAAAATTAATATTAGGAATATCATACCGGACCCGCGCCTGTTGAAAATGGTCCAAGACCTAAGTCATGAGTTCGAATTTTAACCTAATTTGAATGTTATTTTAATTAAACGTACATATCGATGGTTTGGATGGTTTTTGAAGCGCCGCTTCAAATCCCGTTACGTTCAAATATTTATACATTTTCTAAAATAAAAAAAAATATGTCTTAAAAGTATGAATAAGACTTTAAAAACATAAAACTATTAATTTGTGTTATCTTTCTAATGTCTAAGAAACTAACAGGTAGCATCTGCAATTACAGTATAGAGAGCATCGGTAAAAAGTTCAGATCATAAGAAAAAATCAGATAAACTCTCGCATTCCGTATGAGTACGTATGTATGTACCGCATGCGCGGTCGTGTGCATCTCTTATTTTTTGCTGAACACGTTGGGGTTTTGCGCACTGTAGGTTGTTTCCGTTTTTGCCTATTTAGATATACAATTTTGCTACAGTAATATGACTGGAAATATGCTCGATGAAGACTGTATTGTTCTGTCTTTTTTGTAGATGTGAATAATATAAATGACATGGAGATAGTATATATATAGTCTCTCTGTTTGCCTAACTTGAAAATATTTGAGCGATACTGTTCGATAAGAAAATAATCGATTAAGTACCGAATCATTTTTTATATTTTCAATGGATTTATATATTATTTTGAAGTTTCAGCAACGAAGCTCTCTTAGTCACTTCTGCAAGATGCATTAGATTATAAGAATTTTCTTTATTCTAAAATTTATTTTACAATTTAACTTGAATTTTCAGTCGAAATTTCCATCTAATTATAATATCTCGCTTTGCAGGAAAAAAACGTGAAGCTAAACTTTTTAGATTATTGAATTTAAATCAATATTAAAACACATACACTTTACATATAAACATAAAATTCGGCAAAACAGTGTAACAAATAGTTTCTTGTAATATTTGTATTACAAATTTAATTATAATTAAATGAGCATACTACTATTGCATGATGCTCTTGTTTTCGATCTGATCTGATCTTATCGCATCGTTTCTAAAAATAATTAATTTATGTAAGCTTATGGATCATATAAGTATTAAAAATACGGTATATAAATTAAGAACTATTTCTAGGAAGTCAGTGAGACTGTAAATGACTGTAAATGCGATTGGTTTTAGGTTCGATTCCCAGTCGGCAGAATGATTATATTCATGTTAATTTAATTAAATTAAAGTAAAGTGCAACGTTAAGTAAGTACAGCATCAGCCGAATTTCGAGCGGAGAGTAGAGAACGAATAATTTTAAAAATTTTTAATTATTTTTTTCTTCTTTTTTTTGAGATTCTGTTGAATATGGAAAATGCTCTTAATAGTTGAATATCTCCGTTTTTCCGCAGGATAGGCTGAGAGAACTTAGAATAGAGAATTAAGAAATTCCGTTCTCTTCTGCTTTCTACCCATACTTGAAACATTGCGTGTTAAGTTGCAGGTGATAATCTATTCTGAGTGTATGATAAATATATCTGTGTGAGAAAATAACAATATTCGTAAATTGTAAATAGAAAATTCATTCTTTTTTACATATTTAGAACTTGTAGTGAAGTAGTGGCCAGTCGTGGCCCAGAGGCACAAGCATATAACTGTAAACGACTGGTTGTGGGTTCGATTCCCACTCGAGGAGTGGAAATATTTAATATTTCCATTTTCTTCGCTCTGGTGCCGATGTAAAGCGCGGCGTTAAGTTCCGCCACTTAACACGCAATGCCTCCGAATTCGGCGGAAAGTGGGGAACGGAGTGTCTTAACACTAGGTTCCCTCTGCCTACCCTGCTGTGTGCGGGATACAGCGTGAAGCTAAAAAAATATATATATATATATAGTGAAGTAGTAGAAATAATTTATATATTAAAGCGTTATTCTCTTTCGAGACACTATGTATTGTTTTATCGTATCGCGGCAGACTTTGTGCCACTCTTAGACTAACCAATATGCAGAAGTAATTATACCGAAAAAAAATATTTTTTTGAACATATTATCGTGAAAATTGGTTTTAACTTAAATCATTTATTTTTCTTCAAATAGTATTAGATTAAGTATTTATTATTAAGTGAAAGGTATAATTTGGCTCACATTCCGAAGACAATGTGGAAGTCATCGAACATCAGCTACCGCTTAGAACACAGGCTATATTTTGCCCGAGAGTCTTCATTGCTCTGAGATCAAAATAGTGTAGGGATGTGCTACAATAGTCTATGCACATATCGATTAAAAAACATATTTCGTTCGATTAATATACTATTACTACGTTATAACTTAAATATGGGATTCTAATATTTTTTAACTACACGCTGTCTCACTACACAGCAGCGTAGGCAGAGGAAACCTAATGTTAAGACACTCTGTTCCCCACTTTACGTTGAATTCTGATGGTATTGTGTGTTGAATGGCGGGACTCAACGCCATGCTTTGCTTTAACGCCAGAGTAAAGAAAATGGAAATATAATTTCCACTCCTCGAGAGGGAATCGAACCCACAAACAGTCGTTTACAGTCACACGCACGTGCCACTGGGCCACGACTGGCCACTAAAAACTTACTACGTTATAACTTAAATACGGGATTCTAATATTTTTTTTAGTTCCCGCTCACAACAGGGTAAGCAGAGAGAAGAAGGATTGTGTGTTAAGTGGCGTGACTCAATGCCGCGCTTCGATCGACACCAGAGCGAAGAAAATAAATTTAATATTTCAAATTCATTCATTATTAATTCCAATTCCTCGAGTGGGAATCGAACCCACAACGTCACATTTAGAGTCAGACTTATGGACCCCGCGTCACCACAATTCACGGCCTCATTATAATTAATCGATACTTATTATATCTAACAATTAACGAACATCACTAAAGAGCAAGTGAAAGAGGCGTGCGCGGGTTGCTCTCATTAATCTTTCATTTCTACGTTATATTATTAGAGGAACAGGTTTGCACGGATGCTGCGGGGAGGGGGACGTGAACCCGATTGAACCCTCGGTAGCACCTGCCGCGTCCGGCCGCGCTAAGGCGGTTTATACAATGTTTATGATAGCGAAATCTTATAGATAATTTGTAATTTTCAGTTGTCTGTTAACATGTTGTTGAGAAAATTTTATATTCTTCTTGTTTATTAATCCTTCTATATCTTATATTGTTTAGCGTAGTGGGACAGCGTCTAACTGTAACGTTCCGGTTGTGGGTACGATTCCGACTCGAAGAAACTATTATATTTAAATTTCTCTGGTACCAAAGAAGCGGTGTTAAGTTCCGTCATTATGCCTATACGCAATGTTTTGATTTTGGGCCAAAAGTGGAGGATAGAGTGTCATGACGCGAGGCCCTCGTTGACTGGGTAGTCAAAATAGGTAGTCCTGCCAGGCGGGAAAATGCGTGTAGAAGCTGTTTTCTTTTTTTTGTTTATTATTTTCAAGCAACTTTGATTTCTTGTGTAAGAAAAATCATAGAATCACTTAAATTTTTGAGAAGTTAAGTGAGATGTAAAATATTTATGAAATTTTGCCTACTGATTCCATTATAAAGCATTAGAGATGGTTTATCCAACACGTCTACGTCTTTAAACAGGAAAAAAATCAACATATCATAGATTTGTCGGATGATATTGCAAATTGCAAAAGAATTTTAAATGTATAAATGTAACTTTTTAATGTAATCAGGTAGCCAAAATCTGTATGACTTAATAAAATATCGTATTATTATCGGTCTCGGATGTGTGCAAAGTTTCAAACTTTTATTAAATAAATTGATTAAATAACAATATGGGTAATATGATAAATATATAATAAACTAAGTAGCCTAAGTTACTCCTTAATATATAAGCTAAATATATCATCAAATCTATCACCTTAATATATCATGTGCCAGTGGAAGTCCCGTCTAAATCGGTCCAGGCGTTGCAGAGATTACCCGGAACAAACAGATAGACACATAAAAATTGTTATTTTGGTATGTGTATCGTGTATACATACAAATGCATGTCGTGAAAAGCGATTATTTTAATAATATAAAGTGATACTCCAATTTTATTAAATTGTATAGATAAATAAAGATAGTAAAAAAATAAATTAATTAAGCAAATAAGAATTACAAATAAAAACAATGAGAAAAACTAAATAAACATTTCTTTATATTTAAAGTAATTTTATTCGTGAACAATCCATTTGTCTATTGAACGGTCGCCCTTATTTACTTCTATTCTATAGTATGTAACGACCAGCCAGCATACTACGTTTACCTTAATAAGCCTATGTAACTTTATGTTACCTGACTTTGTTAATGCGACTTTCTTGTTCATGCGTGTAGATTTTAATTAATTGGTATTTTGTTACAGGCCCAGTTCTTTATGCGGCAAATGATAGTGCTTTGGTGTTCTTATTATAGTTGAATATAAAATAAATTCAAGCTTAGAACTAAAAGATTTTTTTTTAACTTCACGCTGTATCCCGCGCACAGCAGGGTAGGCAGAAGGAACCTAGTGTTAAGACACTCCAGTCCCCATTTTACGCCAAATTTGGAGGCATTGCGTGTTAAGTGGTGGAACTTAACGCCGCGCTTTGCCTCGACACCAGAGCGAAGAAAATGGAAATATAAAATATTTCCACTCCTCGAGATGTTATTTCATAAAAAATATTTTGCTTGAAGAGTTAACTAATAAATTATTTGTCGATGGTAGGTTAGCGTTAGTTAGCTTCCTATAAGAATATTATTTTCATGTTTAACAATAGTTCGGAAGTGTTTGCCCATTTGAGTAAAGAATATTTTATATAAACTTAACTTTGTATCCCGCTCACAACAGGGCAAGCAGCGGTAACCCAGTGTTAAGACACTCCGTTCCCCATTTACCACAGAATTATGGAGGCATTGTGTGTTAAGTTAAATAATATTTTGATAATTATTTTTGGACAATTTACAAAGCATTCCTAGTCACAATTAGGCAAAATATCATGCCTAGATAGCTTTGTAGTCTTCATTTTCTTTACTCACCATTCTCTACTTTCCATCCGTTTTCGATATATTACGTGGGAGTTGTCTATGTTTGACAAAAATTTTATATATCATACTTTATCTATACAAGTAAATAAAATTGAAGTGTCTGTTTACAATATTAAAATAAACACTTACACTTACTTAATTCATACGTATATGTATTATACACGGTACATGTAATAAAATGTCATTTTTTACAATTTTTGTGTGTCTGTCAATCTGTTTGCTTGTTCCGGCTGTTCCGGCAAACTTTCTCTAGCAGCTAACTGAAGTAATAATGTGTAATTTAAGCTACTGTTATTTTCATTTTCGATAAATTCACCGCGAACGATACTTCGTTCGTGAGCACAGCTAGTATTAATATAATTATATTCTCTCTATTCATATTGAGCGAGCTTACATAGCTTAACTTAATGGTAGTGGCTATCTCCACTAATAATCACAAAAGCAACCTTGAAAAAAAATGCATTGTAAATATTTATAAATTACACACATATCATTATTTTTAATTATAAAACTCTTCTAGAAGTAAAACCAGCTCCATCTGTAAATTTTCTATAAATCAAAAGAAAACTTGCAAATCAACAGAGTTGGGAACGTAAAATAATAATAGTAAATCATCAGTTTTAATACTATCACATTGATTTATACATTGCTACAACTGTAGCTACGGAACCCATATTTTAGTTTCAACTAGGAATAATTTTAGTGTGAAAACCTCGGTATTGCAATTGCGAAAATATACTTAACTAGCTGCCCGCTCGCGGCTTCGCCGCGTTATCTTTTTCGATATATTGCAACCCTCGAGGGCGCATTTTTAAAACATAAAGTAGCCTATGTTTATGTTTAGATTATCAACTATATTTGTGCCAAAATTCATAACAATTGGTCAAGCGGTTTAGATTTTTCATATAAACTTTCATCCCGTATTTCAACACTTTAGAGGTTGATTTTTAAGAAAAATAAGTAGCCTATGTTAGACCCAGTCATTTTTACTACTTTCATTCTAGATTTTATCCAAATTCGACCAGTAGATTAGCCGTGAAAACGTGACAAACAAACACACAGACTTTCGCATTTATAATATAAGTATGGATACTCATTGTGAATCAAAAACTTTTAGTTCAACGCGCATTGTCTCGTATTCACGCGGTAAGTGGAGAACGGAGTGCCTCAACACTAGGTTCTTTCTGATTATCTTGCTATGTGGCAAGGATCCGATGCATTATTCGGACACGTGTGCATAAGTAGGAATGGCAATGTGGGTTAAAACTTAATAATTTTGTGTTTTTACATAACGGAGATAATCCCGCTATTATAAAAAAGCTAATAAAAACTTATTAAGAATGAACTTTTGAAAATGAGCTGCTATATGGGAAAAGTGTGAAGATGCTTCTTATTTTCAGTTCAATTTTCTATAAATGAGTAAGAAATTGAGTTACTTCTCCTACGTAAGTATTTTATGGATAACTTTATTTAAAACATATCACAAAGTGTCTGGCGATGCGTGACAAAAATATAAGAAAAAAATATAATATTTTTTATCAATATTGTCCATATGACCTAAATTTATGTTTCTATTATTTTTCAAAAGTCATTCTATGTTTCATTTTGATATAAGTTATATCATTTTGATAGTATTAAAACTGATGATTAACTATAACGTAGTATAAGAGCAGATGAAGTTTTAACCTGCAAGCTTTGCGTTTTTCACAACTTTACGTCCAGTATTGACCACACAAATGGACAATAAATATCCTAAGAATATGTACCGTGCGGTATTCCTATCGGCTAGTGTGGAATTGTTAACCAATTATTATTGGTGTGAAAGGTACTCCGATATAATTGAATGTATTGCTTATAGCTGACCAGACAAAAATCTGTATTACTATTATAAATATTATTGTTATTTGCTGTATTTTTCTTATTACATATTGCAAGTAGTCAAAAAAAAACGTATAGACGTATGTATAGTGGGTTCGATTCCCACTCGACAAAATTATAAAATTTATTTTTTGATACCTTCTCTGATAAGACAAAATGCTACGTTGAATTCCTTCCTACCTTGATGTAGCTCAAAAATAATAATTTGACGTTTCTATGGCAAGTTTTTTATGTTTCTGACTAGATGGGACGGTTGTTCGTTGAATTTTCTATCCAGCTTTTATAGAAGATGTGAAACGCAGGACTTTACAAATAATTATCAGTCTATATATATAATTGATTTCAAAAGCTACAATTACTCAAGACACCTACACTTAAAGTTAATCATACAATATTAATAAAATTATATTTAAAATATAACACAAGAAAATAAGTAATAAGTATTTCAGTTATGCTGTTACAAGGCATATATCATAAACGCAGGCAAGCATTACGATGCGCACGCGCCGAGCGCACGTCCCAAGAAAAAACGACTTAATGGTTAATTTGACGGAACCACGACCTTTGCACTGTAATGTGAAGTACGATAGCAAGAAATATTCATTATCATAATATTCTTCCTTGTTCGTTGTTAATATTAAATGGATGATTTTCTACGATTTGTAGTACTGGTTCGATTCTCGCGCAAGAAAAAGTTATATTCTTATTTAAGTTTATTGAATTAAATTTTGAAATTTAAATAAGATGTTTCTAATTAGGTATAAGTTAAGGAATAGTACTTAATTACATAACAATAAACATAATTTGTAAAAGCCTTTTATAAAAGTGCATATCCAGCACATGATACAGTGTATGAAATATGGAATTCGAGACGTTGCGTTTTAAGGGGCGGTGCTCAACGCATACAGAATAAATTGGGTCTTTTTCACCAGTGCGCAGAAATGAAAATAATTTAATTATAAACATTTCATAATAAGAACCGAACCTACAACCAATGGCAATTACGGCCAAGGTAACCTCTACAAGTCTACATAGATAATCGATCTATGTACATAGATTAAAAAAATATTTTATATAAAAACATTTTATATATAAAGTAAGAGAAGTCTATAACACACTCGAAGCGGTGTGAAAACGGTATTTTTTATGTTAATTGCAAACAGCAAGTGATGGTTATCAATATTAACTAGTAAGGGAGAAACTAGGGAGCAAGTAGAGACGGAATAAAAAAGGCTTGATATAAATAGAACTTATAGCTTTGGCAAAAAGTTTTATGTATATTTGTAAGTGGGAACGGAGTGTCTTTCCACTAGGTTCCCTCTGCCTAACCTGCTGTACGCGGGATACAGCGTGAAGTTAAAAATATATTTGTATACTGAAATCATTTTTTAACACTATTTTTAGTTCCATCTGATTATATCCTATTATTTTGAACCATTTCTCATAGTCTAATATGATTGAAAATTCGCAGACGTATTCGAATCTAAAAAGAATAGAATATTTTGATAATATAAAGCTTATATACAGGACAACTAAAATATTAAAAAAAAATGAATTAAGCTAGAACAGACTGCTTACAATAAATTATAAAACACAACAAACTTTATAGTAGGGAAATTGAACAAAAAAAAGTAAAGTAGTTTATACGGTGCGGTTTTATGAGCACACTTTTATAAGTTCAAAATTGCCAATTTCATTTTAATTTTTGGATCGTAAAAGTTAGTTTTTCCTTATTAAGCCATATATTTAACAAATAATAAAATTTAATGACGCGTAATTGTGGTAAAAAAGATTTTATATAAAAACTTTTTAACCTTTGATAACTGGGCTTTGGTCTGTGAGACCGATTGTTTTAAATTTTTTTAATTTAATTTATTACTTTAAAAACTCTTTTTTTTTACAGCTTCACGCTGTATCCCGCACACAGCAGGGTAGGCAGAGGGAACCTAGTGTTAAGACACTCCGTTCCCCACTTTCCGCCGAATTCGGAGGCTTGCGTGTTAAGTGGCGGAACTTAACGCCGCGCTTTACCTCGACACCAGAGCGAAGAAAATGGAAATATAATTTCCACTCCTCGAGTGGGAATCGAACCCACAACCAGTCGTTTACAGTCACACTCTTGTGCCACTGGGCCACGACTGGCCACTTTAAACACTCTGATAGGTTGAATTTATTGTTAGGTTCCGAATCTAGATGCATACACAAGATACTTTTTTTTTAGCTTCCTATATGCCTTGCGGCGTAGTCAGAGAGAACGGAGAGCCAAACGCTACGCCAAAAAAAAAATACTGTGTTAAATAATGTAAAACGACTTACTGACTATATAATTATTTTAATTCCAGGATCAAGAAATATGGTTAGAATATTGTGTTAAAGAAACACAAGCATAGAATATATTGTTATAGAAAATTATGTAATATATTATTTTGTTTATATCGATTATTTTTCATATAAGGGGTAAAAAATCAATATTTAGTTTCAAATCTTCGGTCTATTAGACCCACGCAGCGTCACAAATACAAAATTTACTCGAGTTAGTAAGTTAATATGAATATTTAGTAAGTTAAACATTTTTAAAATGTTATTCCACACTTAGGAATTCCGGTAGGGTTCGAGTCCCGCTGCGTTCAATTTTTTAATAATAATAATAAATAATACTTTATTGCACACAAAAAAAAAATAATACAGCTTACATTAAATAACAAGTAGGTACATAAGAGCATATGTGCAATGGCGGCCTTATCGCTAAAAGCAATCTCTTCCAGGCAACCAACAGTCACGGATTTACTTCAAAAGAACGCAGAAAGGTGCATAAAGTAACGTATATACAAATCATACGTATATACAAATCGGTACATATATACATACATACAAACATAAATACATATAAACACGTGGATACAAACATAGATACATACATACATACATACATACATACATACATACATACATACATACATACATACATACATACATACATACATACATACATACATACATACACATATACATACATATAAACACAAATACATAGAGTAGAATATCAGTATTGCTTTTTACGTGTTGTCTAAATGTCTTTTTCAATTTTCGGGATTATTTTAGTTACTTTGTTGAACAATATTTTAATCTATCTACAAGCATAACTTAAGCCTTTATTTACAAAAAAAAAAATACATAAACATATCAATAAATTTTAACTAACCCAATAAAGCAAAGCACATATCAAATCAAACTTATAAGTGCGGAAATACCCTCAGTCGCGTGCCAAGCGCGTGCCAGTCATCCAATTACACTTCTCCAACTCAGTTTGTGGCGTGGAATATACTTACCCGAGTGTATCGCCTGCTAGGTCAGATAAATAAGACTCTTGCATACTTTACGACTTTAAGTCTATAGTTTATTTGAAGCTATCGAATGAGCATGCGTCTGTCTTTTTGTGTATCTTTATAAATGTTGTGAGCTATACAAGTGGGATTGGTCGAGTGCTGGTAGTTGAAAAGTGTGTTGTTAAATATTTTAGAAGTCATTTATAAAGATATACCTATGTTATCATTTTATTCTTTTTTTTCTTGGATACAAATATACAAATTTTGAAATTTATTTAATTCTGGCCCGCTAATCACCAGTGGGTGAATAAATTTCTAAAAAGTGGCGTGAAAACCCCTTTACTAATATAAGTGAATGCTTGGCAGTCTTCATAAAAATATAAAAATATTAAGAGGGTCGCATACGGTCTAAGGCTACGGTTCACCACAGACATAATTTTGTAATATACTAATTTGTTTAATAAAGCAAATATCAATCTTTTAAACCAAACTAATTTAACATTTATTATGAAAAATAAAAAAAACATGTTCTTTCCTAGTCGTATAGCGTGTACAAAGCCTTATTCTAACGTTTTTATACAACCTACATTGGCTGACTTTGTTCGTATTTTTTTGTTCACCATATTAAGTACAGAAGCATGTAGCTTAATAGTAGCAATATTAATAAGTGATAATTACGTTAGTTATGCCTTCGTTATTGCTATGGATGCTAAAATTTGTCTTCAATTTGAATTAGAAAGAGTGTCTATTTTTATATACATATTATTATATTTTTTGTTTGATAAAATCTCTGTATGGGAATCGAGTTTTATAACGCGTGAAGTATTTTTTTTTGCCATATAATTATAATTAGACTTTTTAATATACTTGTGTTGCTATTATTAGCATGGACTTTATGTTTGGCGTAGTTTTAACCGTTATTTTATTCCTACATATTTAGAGTTTATGAAAATATTATTGTTGGACATATTTTTATGCGCCTTCAAATAGTTTTTTTTATTTAGCAAGGTAGTTTGAGAAAACATGGTGTCAAGACACTCTGCTTTCCACTTGCTGCCCGATAATGAGATTGCGTGTTGAGCGGCGGAATTCAACGCCGCGCTTAGTTTTGAACCAGAGCTAAAAATATAAAAAAGTTTTAATATTAATATAATAATTCCTGCAAGTGAGCATTGAATACACAACAGTTGACACAAGTGCGCTTCGATGGCCTGGGCTCAATCATTGTTGAGCATAAGTTTTTTTTATATTAAATTATTCTTTCACAAAGTTGTTTATCCTTCTAATCAATTATTTAATGAAATTTAAGACCTTAAGCGCATTTACGTTAAGAACACATTTTGCAACAGGGCCGGATTAAGGACGTGCCAGGGTTCTTGTAAATTTGTATAAGAAATCTTAATTTTTTTTCTATAAAGTGGAAATTCGATAGATTTCTGATATCAATCTAATCGAATATAGTCGTGGGCAACAGCTAGTCATAGATAAAGCCAGTGTGACAACAATAGGCCATTTTAACAAAATACACGGATGCATACACTGGTTTCATTATATTAGCAGTGTAAGAACATCTTGTTTGTTATGATTGCCGGTTGACAGGGGCGCATCGACCCGTGGCGGTAAGTGGCGACGCTTCCGGCGTGCACGGCTGACATGCAAGTGTATTATTTGGTAAACAATATGTCACATACTTTGTGAAAATATGTATGATCATATAATTTTTTTATTTAATACCTATTGAGGCCAGTCGTGGTACAAGGGTTCGATTCCCACACGAGAAGCTCTGGCGTCGAGGTAAAGCGTGGTGCTAAGTTCCACCACTTGACTCGTGACGCCTTCAGAATTCGGAAATTGAAGAACGAAGTGTTCTTATATTAGGTTCCCTCTCCTATATAGCGTGAAGCTAAAAAATCCTCAAAAGGTTGCCCAGAAGAGATCGCTTCGAGCGACTGGCTTTTTTGGCTGGCTTATTTTACATGTCTAATTATTGTTCGTGTATATTATATTTGCAATAACGTGTATTAGTATTTCTATAAGTGCGGAGTTAGGTTCCGCTACATAACACTCAACGTTTGGGCGAAAATGCAAGAATTTTTGAATAGGTTTCCTCATACCACATAAAATGTAGGATTTAAGGGCAATAATTCCATATCGTTGCAAAGTAATAGCATATAAATTAATAAACATATTATGAGCCGCAAGTATGTATATCAAATTTCATCACTGTAGTTAAGGTAAACTTTCACAGCTTTGAAAACTATGAAATGTCTTAGTTTACACATAAAATCTAGATAAGTAGGTATTTTATTAAATACCTCTCATGTTATTAAATATTTTGGTGATAAAATAGATTGTTATGTTATAATAAACTTTCTGAACGAGCGTTACGGATTTTACATAAGTTATATCATATATATTTTATTTAGCTTCACGCTGTATCCCGCACACAGCAGGGTAGGCAGAGGGAACTTAGTGTTAAGACACTCCGTTCCCCACTTTCCGTCGAATTCGAAAGCATTGCGTGTTAAGTGGCCGAACTTAACGCCACGCTTTACCTCGGCACCAGAGCGAAGAAAATGAAAATATTAAATATTTCCACTCCTCGAGTGGGAATCGAACCCAAAACTAGTCGTTTACAGTCACACGCTTGTGCCACTGGGCCACGACTGGCCACAATTCAATATTTAATATCATATTTGATATTAAAAAACCGACGATTATAGGTTCAAATACGATTTGAATTATACCAAATATATATTTTTTTATAAATATGAGATATATTAATATTGCAATCATTTATTAATTATACAGTTACGGATTTATTTCGCCATAATAAAACTAGACAATTACTATAATTTCAACTGCTCAGTATAAGAATTAGCAGTAAGTGAAATTAAACGTAATAAATTAGATGACAACCGCCTTTCAAAACAATAAAAACTTAGTAGAGTAAGTCACGTTGTAAAGCATTTTTTATATGTAAACGTCGTATTAAACTCTAACGGTGTACGTTTTATGAGGAGGAAGTGGGTCTTAATTTAAAACCGTTAAAACGTACGGATTTTAACTTATGATTTAGGGTTTAGTGATAATTGTAACGTTAACTTTTTACGTTTTTTCCCGCAAAAGCAGGGTAGTCAAAGAGAATCTAGGTCAAGACCATTGGCATAGCTAGCGTAGGGTTAGGTGGTGCACTGCACCTGGGCCCTGGAGCTTAGGGGGCCCACTAACCAAGCGCGGATCCATCGTAGTGGGCAAAAGTATTTGAGTGTTAATTTCAAAAAAAGCAAAGATAAAAATTTTGCAGGCCAATATAAGTTCCTTTCCTTATCCACCGAGGCCTTTCTACACCCAGCTATGCCACTGGTCAATACATTCCGTTTTTTATAATACGTAATTCCACTTCCCCCCGATTTTGCGACATTGCTCATGGTTCGGCGGCCTTCAACGCCACTCCTAGTTTTGATCACTAGAAGGACAAAACGAAAGTAATTTAAATACAATCGTTTCTCCGAGTGTTAATCGAACCCACAACCAATAGCGTTTACTGTCGGACGCTTCCACTGTGACACGGGAGCTTGACTGAGTTTGTAAGCAATTCAGTTATGATTTTGTGGCTATGGGCAGTATTTATTGAAAGTTTTGAAATTCACTACTTAAATTTGTACGTAGCGTTCCATACTCTTCGAAGGATTTTACGCGAAAACTTTATATTCGCAAAAAATAAAAAATATAAATAATATTGTAAGAGTGAGTTGGTTCTTTTTGTATATAATTTCTTCAATTAAATCAAAAGGCTTTTTAAAAATACTCGACTATATATATAACTACTATAATAACAACAGTCACCCGTATGTCACAATATTATCGAGAGTGGTTCCGTAAGCAATTTTCTTTCACCGTTTATTTCCAATGAGGTTACGTTTGCACAATTTGTACCGGCATAATAGCGTATAGTCTGAAATAATATTTGTTTTATTGTTTTTTTTTTGCAATCGTTTTATGGTAGCACAGACTATAGATTAAGATTCTATTCATGAACGTAATTTCTTTTTTTTTTAGCTTCACGCTGTATTCCGCACACAGCAGGGTAGGCAGAGGGAACCTAGTGTTATGACACTCCGTTCCCCACTTTCCGCCGAATTCGGAGGCTTGCGTGTTAAGTGGTGGAAGTAAACGCCGCGCTGTGCCTCTGATACTAGAGCGAAGGAAATGGAAATATGACATATTTCCACTCCTCGAGTGGGTATCGAACACACAACCAGTCGTTTACAGTCACACGTTCGTGCCACTGCGCCACGACTGGTCCCAACTTTTATTTATGTATTATAATTTCGTCATAGTTCTGATCTTGAAACTTGTAGTAACGACAAATACGGCGTTCATAGCGTTTTCCTAATAAATTACATTACAAAAATAACATAAGAAGTATAATAAATTGATTATAAAATTTTAAATAAAAAATAATAATATGCTTATAAAAATATAAAAAAATATAGGAAAAATAATAGGATTCTAAGGATTTTATAAAACCTTAAATTTTTTACCTTAAAAATATTTTTTTAAAGTGAAATCCCGTTAAATCACAAGTAAGGATATAGAGACAGATAATATAGCACAACTCTAACACTTTAAAACACTATATTATATAATTTTATATATGTTATATATTATAATATAGACAAGTCATGACAGTAAGTAATAAGTATTAAGTTTTCTATATTAATGTTGTGTATCCGGAATGTCGGCGGAGCTAATGATAATATGACGTTACATTTCCTGATTTCTGTTTATATTGACGTTAATGCCATAAAGTTAATGGATAGACGTTTAAGAAAGTGTATTTTTTTCGTATCTTAAAGTGTGGATAGAATACAATTATCTGTTATTATGTTTTATTGTATTTTACTAGTAGCTGTAGGTAGTGACAAAGGTAAATAAAAATACTTGTTAGGCTTACAGTGGCACAAGCGTGTGACTGTAAACGACTGGTTGTGAGTTTGATTCCCACTAGAGGAGTGGAAATATTTCATATTTCCATTTTCTTCGCTCTGGTGTTGAGGTAAAGTTAAGTTCCGTCACTTAACACGCGTTAAGATTCGTCACTTAACACGCAATGCCCCCGAATTTGACGGAAAGTGGGGAACGGAGTGTCTTAACACTAGGTCCCTCTGCCTACCCTACTGTGTGCGGGATATAGCGTAAAGCTAAAAAAATAAAAATAAATAAAAAGACTTAAATACGTAGATTCCTGAAGATTCAGAGTAATTTACAAAAGCCAGTAGGAATTGTGTTATTCGCTACAAAAGTTTAGAATGTATAACTTTTCGAGTCTTCAGATAATAATCCAACGATTTTAACTAACCCAGCCTAACTAGCATTTTAACTATCAGTCTCTAAAGTCTAAATAAAAATATAGCTAATATGGTTAAGCCAATATAATAAATAATAGTTTTTGACTATAAGTTGGAAACACCCTTAATATAGGTATATGGTAGTCTTATTGTACTAAAAAAGAAATTCTGTATTTTTTTAATTATTAAAAAGATATATTTTTTACAGAAAAAAGAAAAGCACCTAAAAAAGTTTTAAATTTTGGAGTCAGTGGATTTTGGATAAATCAAATCAGCAAAAAGTTATGCGGCATGATACGTAAAATAAAAATGGAGTCGAGTTGTAAATTTTCTACTTTTAATAGTTTGTAAAAAACTACCGAGTAAGATCTGACTGCAAAAAAAACGGGAGCACTTTCAAAATTTTGAAAAAAAGAATAGAAAACAGCCGAAATGGCTGAATTCGCTTAAAAAAGTCAGCCTCACGCTTTTTTCGGCATATCAAAATAGTGTAAGATAACATACAGTCAAGACATTAACGAGATATTGCTTTCCGAATGGCGGAACCCAACGCCGCTTATGTCTTATGAAAATAATTTAATATTACTTCCCTCGAGTGGGAATCGAACCTATAATCATAAATATAATTGCATTTGTCTCACTTTTTATGATGGCATCAATAAATAGGCCTATTAAATAAAACCAACAATTATTTTCTATAAGCCCAGGTTCCTCTTCGCTGAACACTGGGAACTTTTACGGCTCCTTTATTGTAATCATTGCACAATTTACATGTTCATATATCACTGAGAATTGCTGCTAATTCCATTTGACTGATTCCTTTTAGTTTCTCATTGTAGTTAATTTATTGTGAGTTTAAATATTTTTTTTCTTAAATGGTGTTTGGTTATTTAAAATATATTTTATTTTTCTTTTATTGGTTTTTTTACTAATATTATACAACGGTTGTTGCATTCATATATAATTAGCAAATTTATCTTATAAACTAGTAAAACTAACGTAATGCCAATTAAAGAAAAGATATATGAAGAAAAATATCACAAGAAAAAGAGAAATATAGATACAGTATTTTTTTTAAATAAAGCAAATATAATGTTGCCACCCCAAGATGGTATAATAAAACAGATACTTTTAATATAATAATAATAAAATCATAATTGTCTTATTGCTTCACTAAATGCCTTAAATGACATGTTGAAAATAAAATAATAATAAGGATTACAAAGTGTAAAAATTCAAGATAGATACGTTAAAACGTTTAGCAATTTTAATTACTCTCCAGTTTCATTACAAAGGGCGATGTTGGATTCCAACTCTATTTTTAATTTCCCTTTATGGATAGTATAATAGAAAATTAAGAAATATGTCAATAAATTTTCCACACCCGTTTAAAAGCTAGGTAAAATAAATCGTCTTTTAAATATTTTCTCATGATACTGGTCATCGGATGAATGAACGGAATGGGGAACGGAGTGTCTTACTAAATTCTAGGTCCCCCTGCTTTGTGAGGGATAAAGCACGAAGCTAAAAAAAAAATCTATTCATCAATATCAAGTTTAAGCTATACTATATAAAGTAATGTATCCCCATTGGAGTTGAACACAGGCTTGTTTTTATGCGAATCAGACGCAGAAGGTACGTTATTGGTAAAGGTACATATGTACTCGTATGTAGATGGATTCGATCCTCACTCAGTAAAGCAATTAGATTTTTCCTGCACGGGTAAGACAAAGTTCTGCGTTGAGTTTCGTCACTAAACACGAAATTTGGACAAATAGAAGGGAACAGATCTTAACGCTAAGTTTCCATCTACATACTTTAATATTTGTACGAAACTGGAGCCAATCGTATAACAGATTTTTATAGCTATAAATAATTGTAATTCTTAATTATATTATTTGGGCTCCCTCATAAATTATTAATGCTTATTTTTTATTAAAAAAACATACATGACACGGCGTTTTACCCCAATTTATTAGTTATTAGATCTATTTTATGCGTCCTGTTGATAACAATAGAAACATAGTTCGTAACAAATTAGTATTTCAAGTACAAGTACATACATAGGTACTTGTACAGTCACATTACGTTTTCCCGCCGCCAGTCGTCATGGGAGAGCGCCCGCGCCGCAGAAGCATAAACCACGACAAAGAATAACAGGTTACCATTGAAGATTTCATAATGACATGAGTGGCTTAATTGGGTAGAGTTAAACCAAAATGTACTAAGTAATATTAAGTTTTATATTTAAAGGGAGTCTAAATTCTATTTATTTTTGAAGGGATTCTAAGGTACATATATATTTTTAAAATTGAATGTTAATTTTTCGTTTTGTCAGACCAAGTAGCGGCCCGTTCGCGGCTTCTCCGCGTGAACTACATTACTGTTTCGTTATATTGCAACCCTTTGGAATGGATTGTTGAAAATAAACTAGTCTATGTTTAACCTTGAATAATCAACTATATATATACTAATATTCATTACAATCGGTGAAGCGGCTTAGATTTTTCATATAATCATCCCTTTAAAGGTTGATTTTTGGAAAAATAAGTTGCCTATGTTTGACCCTGGATTAATTACTACTTTAATTTGAAATTTTATCCAAATCAGACCGGTAGATTAGCCATGAAAGCGTGACAGACAACAAGCATACTTTCGCATTTATAATATTAGTTGGGACTATTAGTATGGACGTTTTATCTCTTATGGCAAGGTAGGCAGAGAGAACTTAGTATTATGACACTTTATTATCGGCTGTATTTAAGACATTCTTTTTGAGTGGCAGTACAACGCCGCACTTTGTTTTACCAGAAAAAAGGAATGAAAATAATTTTATAATAATTACAGCCCTGAGTTGGAATCGAACCTACAACCAAAGCTATTATTGTCAGATCTTGTCCCATTGCAGAACGATGGCCTTACAAGTTATTTAAAAAGTTATTTAAAAAATTATTTATTTGCTTAGTCTCATAAAGTTTAATGTGTATTAAGTTAATAATATTTTGAACATCTTTTTTTGGGGTTATAACATTTTTCTTTGGATAGTTTAATTGTAGGTATATTTTCTTACATCTTCATATTATATTAACTAGGCCGTATCTGTCAGCATTTTTTAGGCATTTGATACGCGTATTATTTTAAGTTATGATTTTGGTTGAAGATACTACTGTCAGACAAAGTAATCACCCAATTCGCAATTTTCCTTAAAGGATAACAATTCATAAAATCAGTATTTCCTCTAGTAATTTTGCAAAGTAATATATTATAATAAAAGTATGTATGTATTCATAATCAAGTACTTACTTGATAATATATAAGAAATAGTTTATTTCATTTTTTTATTTTATTGAGTGACATAAGCTTATACATATCATTATATGACTTTAAAATCATAGTTTTTTTTAAAAATTATTAAAAAAAATTACCTAAACCGAAATTCACATTGCCAGTATTTGAATATACTTCCTCTGATCATATAAGCTGTACGTTTTCATTCTTACTTACTAATTAGTATACTATCTCTACGAAGCACCATAAAATTTTATTTTCACTTTAATAATATTAAAACTATATAAAAAAATACATATATAAATCAATAAAAATAAACTCGTACAACAAACAGACAAAGCACAAGAAACAAGCTTTATTTCTAAATGACCTCAACATACCATAGGGCACGGTACCATAATTACCGTTCTGTCCCCTGACATTTCTCGTCAGTGGTCACGGCGTCAAATCACAGGTTTATATTGCCCAGATTATAGGGCAACGACGAAGTACGGTCGACTGACCAAAGATAGAGACAAGCGGGTCGAGACAATATTGTTGCTGTACTTTCAGTAAATATTATTAAATTTAGCTTTTTTGAACTTAAAATTCGTTCTTTTTATACTTTCTAATATTTCCAAAAAAAATTAAATCACAAATGTAAGTTTATTTCCTATTTCTTTTATTCTTAAATGCAAGAATGAGCCTGGATAAATATGACGTTATAAGGAATAAATTTATTAAGATTGACTGTATTGTCTAATCTCTCTTTTTTCTTTGTAGCTACTACTCGTATTTTATGACATTTTCTTACTTTGGTTTTTTGAAACATATATTATATTTTACATTTTTAAGATTAGTAAGCGAGAAACGGAGTGTCTTAACACTAGGTTAACTCTGCCTGCCCTGCCTGATGTATGCGGGAGTAAGGGTAAAGCTAAAAAAAAGATTCGTGTTAGTGTCAAAAAACATTCATATCATGGGCATCATGTTTATAATTTACCAGAAATTATGTTTATAATGCCCACCACAATGATAATGTTTTACTTACTAATTCAGAACTATAAATACAACAAATAAAATAATATAAAATTAAAAATATATATTATTCGTATTGGAAATAATAACATATATTTTATTACATATGCGATAATATCAATATCGTTTAACTTAGTAAGGTTGTTAATGATTTACTCATTGATTTTGTTGGAAAGTGGAGAACGAAGTGTCACAACACTATGTTCTCTCTGACTACCCTGTTTTCGGAGAACAAGCGTGAAGCGTGAAAGAAGAAAACTTTAATAATAAACATAAAACTACTTATTTACAACATTTATTTAAACGCAAAAGTGCATATGACAGAGATATAACAGAAAATTAGCGCTCTCAGAACAGTGAAACTGACACATTGACTTCTGTAGCGGGAAATCAGTTAGTAAAAAATAGAACGGAAACACCCATCGCACCAAGCCCAAGTGAAGCCCGTAATTATTAGCCTCACCGGATACCTAGCAAAAACTGGACTCTACATCAAGTATGAAAACCTATAAGTTGTAGACTTACTTAGAAAATATTCCACAGGTAAATATACTTTATTGGGCAGGAAATAAAGTTGGAAATACTATGAAAATTTATAATTTTACAGCTTTAAAGTAAGAAAGTACCAACTAATAATTGGCACGAGCCAAACATTAATATGATGGTAAGAGAAAAACATGATTGCTGTTCCATGCGCATACTGTATCATTAAGGTGAATACAGGAGGATTTTACTTTTTGCTTTTATATTTTTATAATTTTAATGTTCTCGTTTTTCAACTATTATACATGTCAACGTATTTTTTTTATAAATTATAGAGCTATATGTTAATAGCTGATGGACGTTATGATGAGGTACTTGGTATGTTTTTGGATAGACAATTGAAATTATTGGTTGCAAGTTCGATTCTTGCTAATAAATATATTTGTTTTAATAATAAAGATTTTTTCGCCTAATAAGTTTTATAGTTCGCTTATCTACTTGCTATATACAAGTATGTCACGGATGGAAAAAAGTTTGGCTGAATATTATATTTTCGGTCTTATATACTAAGGAACCTAAATGTTGCATAGTATATAAGACCGTATGTAACCGTTACATAAATATAAGACATAATAATTTTTATCTTGTTTTTCACAAACCTTTTACGTTGCACTATAATATGTAAATTAAGAGCTTAAAGTCTTTTGGGGCATATTTTGCATAAAAAGTTTTTATATTTTAAATGTTTTAATTATACTAAAGCGTATATTTTAGTGTTATAAAATATTGTTGTTGAAAGCAAAAAATATTGTAATAATTAGAGACAGTCATGGCACAGTGGCATAAATTGCAACTGTAAAGCGACTGGTTGTGGATTCGATTCCCACTCGAAGGGGAAATATAAAATATTTCTATTTTCTTCGCTGTGGTGATACAGTGTGAACCTAAAAAAATAGTAATAATATTCCTTTTAAAATGGGAATTCAAGATTTAATTCAGTAAGTTCGATATTATATAGTAATTCACGCTAGAGCCCAAAGCTACATCTAAATTATTAAACTAAGCGTTATGAGTAGGATTTGAAGCCATTATCGTTTAGTATAATTTTTCGAGTTGCAAACCTGCGCGGAAAGAAAGGAATTACTAACATTTGCTACTAAAACGCTTAGCTTTTCTTAAAACAGGCACAAATCATCGAGTATTAAAGCTGAATCAATTTTAAACTCATCAACTACAGTCCGCATGTTCAAATCGGACGTGGATAATACCACGTACTACTATTGAAAAATAAATAATAACTTTTATATGAGTGCTTCGGCGTTAAGTTCTGTCCTTCAACCAGCAATGTTGGACGGAGTGACTTGACACTGAGTTTTCTCCGTTTATACTGCTGTGGTGGAAAAATGTAAAGCTATATGAGTACTTTAAGAAACCAGATACGATAAAATTCTATCTTAGTGTAATAAAATCTTAAAAATTAAAAGCAAAAATTAAAAAACCATGTAAAATTTAGGAATATTTAATATAAATTTTATTATGCACTCACTCAATTGTTTTGACATAGGTATAAGAAAAACGTTTGATTTTTTTGATTTCGAACTAAGAAATAAATAAGAAAGGCATTCAAAATACTTAAGTTTCCACTAACTAAACAAAACTAAAATTATTAGCCTATTGTGAAGAGATTGACATATCACAAGGTTCTCTTTTCTCACCCCGCAACTACAGGAAATGTGTGAAAATAAAAAGCAGCACATGCGCAATAAACACATACAAAGTGACTTATTTATTACCTTTAACAAATGGAATGCCAATAGTGTTTCTAAGGTAAAGAAAAAGATATCTCGATCAGGATGAGCGGGGAAGAACACCGGTTAATGGCAACAGCGAGCGATAAATATTCATCGTGGCAAAAACACGGTGCGCACGCGCCGACGCCGACCATCGCGCTTTCTTCTTCAGGAGTAACTACTTGCTGCGCTTTGGAGAAGGCTTTTCTAATATTTTATATGACTGTGAAGCAAAATACATAAAAAGAACGATACATTTTGAACCATTTTATTAAAATTATATATGTATTTTTTCAATATTAATATGTATTGTAACACCTGGTTATATTTTTTTATGGACATCTGTTTAGGTAGTGATTTGTTTATCTTTTTAACTTATTAACTTTGCTCAATGGCTATGGTAGGACTAAGCGTAGAACGCAGTCCGTTTATTAGGTTTATTTTATTATCTATAGGGGGGCGTGAAGCTGCTTTTTAAATAAATATAAAGAATTTATTAAACTTATATATGAAATGGTGTATAAGTTTTTTTTTATGTAACTTTATTAATAAACATGTTTATAATTTACTATTTTTAAACATAAATAACAACACTTTTAAGCAATACTTTTCAAATATATTATATTTATTTTTATAATATTTATCTACTAACATTCGTAACTTAATGTACCAGCAATGGTCGGTGCTCTCGATAGCCGCAGGTCAGCGCTAGAAAAAGTTACGAGGCGACACGCGTATGTGCGCGTGCGCGTGCGCATGCGCCGGTACGCTGTATTACTTTATACTTTAATTTGTTCAACTCTTTACAGTAACTAGAACATATTGTATGCTGTGAATTCTAAATCGTAGATAGGCATGCCGTATATTTTCAATTAAATTCAAAGAAATTGATTATTTTAAAACTAAAATATACAGATAGACGTCAAGTTATTAGTAAAAATCGAACGATTGAGTTATTTTTAGATCTTTTAGAAATGTAAACTGATAAAAATACATATAATAAACGTATAACAATTAATTGAGGCCAGTCGTGGCGTTTTGGGTTCATTTCTCGAAGAAATTTAAATATTTAATATTTCATTTTCTTCGCCGCCACAGATTAGGTTCCCACTGCCTACCCTGTCGCGTGCTACCTGCCGCTGCCGAATACAGCGTGACGCTAAAAAAACATAAAAAATTACAATGAACATCTGCATTGTTAATAATATTAAATGCACATTTTTTCAAACAATAAGTTATAAAAATATATGTACGTACTCCCAAAATTAGTGACTCAAAAAAACTAAAAACTAAAAACTACTTGTGGTAAATTATAATACGTTTTCTATTGTCGTTTTATAGCAAAATTAGAAATAGCGGAAATTTTGAGTTAGGTCATTCTTATTCTGAGGGTGCGATGTTTACCTTAAACAACGAAAATATATATGAAAATGAGAATTAAGTTATTTTAATAGGATTAGAACAGCAGGTCGCGAAACTTAGCAATGTTATAAACCTAAAAATCACGTACTTTTGCTTTCAATCAAATACCTTATCGCCAAAAATAAACTGAATGAATTTCATTCAAAATAGACCACAACCATCCTTGTTAAGAGTATGACGATGAAAAAAAAGGAATCTTGTATATGTGCATATGATTTTTTTAAAAGCCGTTATTGTAATATTAAGAACAAACACTTCAATTTTATTTATTTGCACGAGGTGATCAATTTCTCATAGGTTACATAATTTTTACCCCTTTCAAACATCCGAAATAGCTGGCAACAACGTCGTAAAGCAAAAGAAAATAAAATATACATTTTTTTTATATTTAAAACAATAAAATACTATCAATCAATGAATATTGGCTCGCAGTACGAAAACACCTAATCTATTCAAGTGGCTAGCATCAGAGGTCGCGTTACGAGAGAGCGGGAAAAAAAACACTTGGGCCATACGATAGAAGAGGACGCACGATTTACTTCAGGTCAAAAGGCTATATGTCATAACCTGTTGGTAAGAGACAGCTATATACGTTATATGACGTGTCAGAAAAGGACAACCACTAGTGACGTTTAGGGTTGTAAGTCAAACAATGTGTCGCGGCCTGTGCGAGCGAGACAAAAACACTTTTTTATACAGCGAAAGAAAAGGACGGAATCCCAGAGGTCAAAAGACGAGCGTCGGCAACCCTGACCTCTGAAGCCAAGTAGTGGGCCGGACTCAGTAAATAAAATGCTTAAAATATTTCCTGGGAACGTGCAGATTGTTCGCGCTGTTCAATGGCTACCAACGAGTTATAGTTTCCTCTAGCTGTTAAAATAACTGTGGGCATTGTATTGTTTCACTTGTCCATTCGTGTATTCGTATACGTTTTCGTATTCGAATAGTAAAATATATCCGCTCTCGATTCGATTTACCTGCATTTGTATTAACGTACAACTCGCTTGATAGCTCAATTATTTCGAATGAATAATTTATGGAATATGCTTGTGAAATTCTATTATGTTGTTTCTATGTGATGGCTTAATAATTGGCTGTTTTGGGATTACTGTCAAAGAAAATGTATATTCGGAATATTTGTATATAAAAAAGTTGTTTGAAATATTGGAAACAGTATAAAAACAATGTTAGCTTTGTACTAACGTTTACATTTATAATATTTTTTATATAAACTAATAAGATTAAAATCTTAAAACTAACTATAACTTAACTAATAGGTAAATAAATAATCAAGACTGTTAACAATTTACAAACTTATGTCTGAAAAAAAAGACAAAACGTGGCGTTAAGTTTCGTCACTCAATACACAATGTCTCAATTTCGGGCTAAAAGTGGAAGACAGAGAGTCTTGACACTATATTTTCTCTTAGTACTCTTGATATGTGATAAAAACCTGAAGCTGTAAAAAGTATATAAATATACTACTTGCTACTTTTTTCGTAAGTTATATAAAAATGAGAACGTTAATAACATGAAAATAAAAGAAAACCAATTTTAAATTAATAAATTTAATAATTATATTCACAACCAAATACATTCCACAAATATTTGAAAACAAATAAGTAACCGATAATAGTATACGTGAAATCCGTCGGCCGTCCGTCCCTGATCTCTGCACTAATGAATCGGGACGGCATAATTAAACGCTGCCGTTCCGTTCAGAAACTAATATGTTACATTGTATTACACTAAAATTACCGACGAATTATATATAAAGAAAAAAAATAGAAAAATAGAAAAAAGGTTTTAGTGTAAATTAAAAAAATATTGACATTTAGTATCTGTCAAATTGTAGTGCTGTGACGTTTAATTGAAAGATCATTTTTGTGAATTGTGCGGGATTTTTCAATATTTTTAAGCAGAAATAATTGTAATAAAAAAGTTTTTTTAACAATTATATATAAGTGTTTATGTAATAAGTGTTTATACAAAGTGTAAATGAACTGAAAAGTGAAATTTATTATGATATAATAAATTAGTGCAGAAAGCGATGATAAGAATGTTTACACCCGAGTTTCATTTCTCGAGTAAATTACTGGAGTTGTTAACAAGAGGCAAGTATTTTCTAGCTTACGTTGCTATGTATATATCAAAATAATTATTATTTATCTATTATTGAATATAAATAACAAAAAGTAACTTCGCCTTTTTCTCCGTAAAGCAGGGTAGGTGGAGAGAATCTAATGTTCATCAATAATGTCACATCATTCCGTTTTCCACTTTCTACCCGAAATTGAGATATCGTGTATAGAGTGACGTAATATAAAGTAGCCGCCGCCTCGTTTTCACACACGAACGAAAAAATAGTGTAATTTAAATATAATTTACTCCGAGTTGGAATCGAACCCGCACCAATTGCGTTAGACGTTGTCTCACAGCGCCACGATGGCTTAAAATGATAAAATGACGGATTAAAATGATCTAATACAAAATGTTATAAGTAATATTGTGTAACATCTAGGTGAGTATAATTAGCAAGGTTAGGTTAGATTTTTTTTGGCTATGGGTCAATTCGTTGAACCAGAATATGGCTAACAATAATTACCTACGTATACGAGTATATATTAAACGGAATTGACTTCATGCGGGTAAGGAATGTCGATTGCCTCTATTGCAAAAAAAAAAAGATTTAATGTAGTTAGTTAGGTGCTTTATTTTTGCGATTTTTACATATCTTGTAAAATGAAACTATTTAAACTGGATTAATAACATATAATTTTGATATTCGAAAATATATATTAGAAATCCGACGTTTCGAACACTTTGCTGAGTAAATTTGACCCTGAAAAAAAATTGATTGATTATATTTCATAATTTATTTATTTCAATCACTAACACAGACACCATTACGAAATTAAAAAAAAAAATAAGTGCAGAGTGCTCGCAGTTACAGCTGATAACTGTATAGAACACTTGCCTACAAAAAAAAATTTTAGTGATAAACCAAAAACATTTAATATCTAAATAATGACATAAGTACTGCAATACTTCACGAATTTTCCTACATAGCAAGTCGGAGAGAATCTATAGTGAAAGTGAACATTCAATTCTTCTCTTTCCAACTGCGTGTCAAATTATGAAATTCAACGCCTCACTTTCATAGATACTCAAGCGGGAAATGAAAATAATACAAACATAATCATTTCCTCAAGTAAGAATCGAACTTACGTCCAATCGCGTTTACAGTTAGACGCCATTCCACTACGCCACGATGGTCTAGTGTTTAAGAAAGCTACTATATCATGAATATATACATATTTTACGATTAACGTTATATAAGTTGTAGCTAAGACTAGGAATACCAATAAAATAAGCGACCTTGCCAAAGTTCCATCCGACTCAATGGTCGTAAATTGAAAAGAAAATTACACCTTAATACTTAGATACTTATATATTTGCTTGTTTCAGGAAACGCACAACGCGACAACTTCGCTTTCACGTCCAGTAACGGTGAGTGACTTATTAATTAAATATATTTATTTGAATAGTACTAAAATGGTATATAATGTAACGATATATTAAAAATTACAACTATGTACTCGTATTTAATACAAAGCTAGAGAATTCGAAACGTGACAGATTGAAAATATTATGTTTAAATTTTTAATTGCTATTTTTGCATTTTCACTTATATTAATGATGAGACTCTCAATTAAATACATTTAATTGAAATGTACCAAAATTTTATATACAATGCTATAACATATTGTTAATATGTACAACGATATATTAAATACAAGACTCGGAAATTGACGGGTGTGTTATATTGTTATATTTAAGTTTTTAGGTATTATTACGCACTTTTTCCCTTTTTCTCCATAGCCAGGTAGTCAGAGAGAATCTAGACACTCCTTTCTTCACTTTCTCTTTAAAACTACTTCAGGTTATATTACTACTAACACTATGTAATAATACTATGAAATAATACTATGTAATAATACTATAAATATATTAGTTTGGTAAATAATTAAAAAATGTTATAGAAAATTAAATGATATTTAGAGCATAAAATAAGAATTAGCTATTTATTTAAACAATTTAAACGTAACGTTTACATTTTACAACACAACTAGACTAGTTGTAGTCCATAACGTTATTTCCATTGACTTTAAAAGCACTGTATATTCCAGTAGGAGTTTTGACATATCCTGTCGTAGTGCTCCTCTACACTTTCCAAGTATGCTACTATATGCAAACTTTTAGTTTTGTCCGCGACGCAAAAGTTTTACATTCAGGAAGCTTCACGTTTTTTTTCCTAATAGGGCTGGCCGAGAGAACGTAGAGTAAAGAGACCCATTCTCTACTTTCAGCCAGAATCCTAGTCATTGTGTGTTAGGTGGCGGAAATCGACGCCGCGTTTTATCTTGTCACCAGGTCTGAGAAAAGCAAGAATAATAATATTGTGCAGTGAGTATACTTACGAGTAATTCTCACTGCACAAAAATACCTATAGAGTTTTTTTTTTTTTAGCTTCACGCTGTGTGCCGCACACAGCAGGGTAGGCAGGGGGAACCTAGTATTAAGACACTCCGTTCCCCATTTTCCGCCGAAGCGTGTTAAGCGGAACTTACCGCCGCGGTTTACCTCAACACCAGAGCGAAGAAAATGGAAATATTAAATATTTCCACCCCTCGAGTGGGAATCTAACCCACAACCAGTCGTTTGCAGTTACACGCTTGTGCCACTGGGTCACGACTGGCCACGAAATATTCAAAATTTTCAAAAAAATCAAAGTTTACAATATCTCCTTTTTTTGTATAAGTAATATAAGTTCTGTACTGTCGTCTCTATTTTATCAAATTCTATTTATTATATGGCGGAAGACAACATGCAACTTAGTCTCCCTCCAAAAAAATATTGAATAAATAGAAATTTGAATTCATAACTATCTCGTACAGTTGGATAAGATCCAAGTGCACTATAACGGCTTTACCAGTACTAAAAAAAGACAAACCGGACGCATTTAAAGATAATTTAAACGTAAGCTTGTATTGCAAAACTACAATTGTTTTCAGTCAATTTATATAAACTTACTTCATAAAGTAAATTATTACTCAAACTTATATTAAAAAAGTACACAAAATAAATAATCGATTTTTTTTATAGCTTCACGCTGTATCCCGCACACAGCAGGGTAGGCAGAGGGAACCTAGTGTTAAGACACTCCGTTCCCCACTTTCCGCCAAATTCGGAGGCATTGCGTGTTAAGTGGCAGAACTTAACGCCGCGCTTTACCTCGGCACCAGAGCGAAGAAAATCGATTTTTTACTTTCCGTATTTACGTTTTCAATTTATTTGCCTTAAGTCTGCCGTTTTGCGTTAAGTCGTGATAAAACAAGAGTCGAGTCAATAATCGAAAATTCGCGTGCAGTTGATCTGATTTTGCCCGATCTAGATCATTTAGGCAGCAGGTAGCGGTAGTTGGGTGAAAGGTTTCATTGTGGTGTCACGACCGTCATTTATATACATTTAAAGTCTGAACGTTCGTGAAATGAACGCAAAATTCCCAGATATTTTTCCAATGATCGGAGATAAGACGTGATTGTGTCGGTTGTTTGTTCGTTTTGTGTACTGATTAATTAAGGAAGGCCGTGTGGTGCTGTAGATTCGTGTTGTGATGGTTCTAAGTTCAAGTCTCGATAGGGGAAATATTTGGTAGAGCTGCTATTTTGCTTATAATATTGGACGTATGGCGGTTCTTTATTATAATATACTCATGTAATTAAAGCTGCTTAAAATTATGACAGCATGGAAGGCAGAGGTAACTTATTGTTAAGTCACCCCGTTCCCCATTTCCCGTGCGAATTTGCGATACATTGCGTGTTTGCCTCGAGACTAGAGCGAAGCGAAAACGGAAATATTAAATATTTCCAATCCACGAGCGGAAATCGAACCCACAACCAGTCCTGTTTATAGTCTGCGCTACTACTGACCTCTGCGTTAATTATTAATAAATAATAAAGTGAAAATCATAAGTACAAAAAGAACTTTCCCGGATAACTATTGAATCCTACCGGCCCAGTAGTAGGAACCACTAGCCAACTGAGTAACGGGCCTTAATGTATTTAGTGGTGCCGAGCATGTCAATTGTCAACCTCAGTAGAAGCTTAGATCTAGATAACGACCTTGTAGCTCTGCAGCTGCATTGATTCTATCTTAACATGCATTATATGCACTTAGGGTAAGTATAATATGTTTTTAACTAGCGATCTATGGGTTAAAGTGAACAATGAAATGGTGTAGAACATTTAATACTTTTTCCGCATTTCCGTATTCTGGTTTTCAATTTCAGCTTGCATTCGTGACTTTGCGTGTTAATTAGTACAAACAAAAATATAATTATTCCTTCTAGTTGCAAATGAGCCTATAACTATCGCGTTTACGGTCCGATAGAGCCCCACTTTGCCTCGGCACTAGAGCGAAGAAAATCAAAATATTAAATATTTCCACTCCTCGAGTGGGAATCGAACCCACAACCGGTCGTTTGAAGTCACACGTCTGTGCCACTGCGCCACGACTGGCAGATTTAAACAATGTCAGTAAAATTAATAATTACGGTAAATATTTTAGTGTAAATAGTCATGACTAGTTTCTTTAAATTATTAATTTTAATCAGTTCTATACACCTCAAAAAAAACAAATTTTAAGTTTTTTTTTTCAATATATAGAACTTGCAACTTCTTACTCTATTGTAAAGCACAGCGTACTGATAAGAAAGTCTATTCATGAATTTTATGATATTGGGCAGAGAGAACTTAGTGATAAGACACTTGGAATTCATCCATTTAGAAGACATTATGGTTATTTCTTATAATAAGAATCTATTTGTTATTATAGTAAAGTAGTATATGGATACAACACTTAGCTATTATTCTATAAAAATACTTTGTACTAGTACTACTACTACTATTCTATGTTCTACAAAATTTTAGTAAAGATTAAGTCATTTCGCATTATATTTTATAACATACTGTATAAAACTATAATATAAATTTTTATTACTATAGAAAACTATTGTTACTAATAAGAACTGCAATAATTCATTTTAAAACCGCACTTGACGTCCAATAACGGAAACTTTCCGGTAAAATAAAATGAAAACACAAGTCATGTGTGTAAATTGTCTTTATTGTCCATAAAATGTTATCTTTTAATGTAATATTAATTTAATTAAACAGTTATTAATGTTATATTAATCGTTCTTATTATTTGTAACGTTATGTTCTTGTTTCCGTTCATAACGGTCGTACTGTATGGTTTATGTAAGCGCAGTCTTGTAATGTTGGGGTTTTTTGGCATTGGTATATATTTTATACTAGCGGCCCGTAACACTGGGGGGCGCATTTTTAAAAAATTAAGTAGCCTATGTTTAAGCTTAGATTATCAACTATATTTATGCCAAAATTCATTACAATTGGTCAAGCGGTTTAGATTTTTCATATAAGCTTTCATTCCCTATTTCAACCCTTTAAATGTTGATTTTTGAAGTACTAAATAGCCTATGTTAGACCCAGTCATTTTTACTACTTTCATTCTAAATTTCATCCAAATCGGACCGGTAGATTAGCCGTGAAAGCGTGACAGACAAACACACAGACTTTCGCATTTATAATATAAGTATGGACTAGCGGCCCGCTCGCAGCTTCGCCGCGTTATATATTTCGTTATATTGCAACATTGGCGGGGCGCATTTTTAAAAAATTAAGTAGCCTATGTTTAAGCTTAGATTATCAACTATATTTATGCCAAAATTCATTACAATTGGTCAAGCGGTTTAGATTTTTCATTAAAACTTTCATTTTCCCTATTTTAACCGTTTAGAAGTTGATTTTTGAAAAAAAAGTAGCCTATGTTAGACCCAGTCACATTTGCTACTTTAATTCTAAATTTCATCCAAATCGGTCCAGTAGATAAGCCGTGAAAGCGTGACAGACAAACACACAGACTTTCCTATTTATAATATAATTCATATAATTAATGGATTATGGATATTTTTTGTGATTTTTTACAGCAAAGGTTGAGAGAATCTCTAGTGTTTTGAGCTTTTGTCACTTTTCACCAGAATTCAAGATATTGCGTGTTGCATAGCTAAACCTAACGCCGTGCGTTATATTACAGATTTTAATATATACAGTCCCCCGAGTGGGATTTGAGCCCATAATCAATTCGGTCTCACTCTCACTGCGCTACGATGGTGTCGTGGTGATGCATCTATTTATTTATTTTTGTTTGTAGTAGCAAAATTTTTAATTTCTTTATATATATTTTTTTATATATCAACATAATAGAATGACACGAAACTTAGTATACGCCTTTCTGTACACTATTTCACACCGCGATGTATTCGAGTGGCAACAAAAATAATTTAAATATAATAATTTTCTTTAGTAAGAATCCACAGCTATTATGATTATATACAGAAAACAAACAGCTTTATGCTTTTTCCTCACCTCACATAGCATAGTAGTTAGACTAAACTTAGTGTCAAAATACTCCGTTCTCCACTTTTCCGCTTGAATTCAACAACGGCGAACCTTAACGTCACTTTATCGTGTTTACCAAAGCGGCGAATTCAGAATAATAAATAATCATTCCCCCGATTCAGAATCGAACCCAAAACCGTCGAATTTAGAGTCATATTCAGTACCACTGCGCCACGACAGCCTGTGAGCAAATAAACTTTATTTATAATACACATTAGAATAGTTTTCGATAACAAAACGATCGTGCGTGACTGCCTCTGTTCTGCAATCAGTGGATTGGTGGTAGGTGTCAGTGGCCGAACATGGTAAACAAATTGTGTACTTTATTAGGCGGCTCCGACAGACTCAACAATGGTACCTGTTATGGTTTACGATTTATATTTATATGTGAAATGGCTGTGACTGTTTAGATAGTAATATGATATTTTTATCAATAAATGTTTCTCTTTTTTATTTAAATATGTTTTATTTATTTATATTGTTAATGCCAGTGTCCCGCTCGTGGCTTCGCCGCATGAACTACGTAACGTTTTCGTTATATTACAATATATACCGTTATATACCCCTCGGGGATTTTTGAAAAACAAAATAGCCTATGCTTAACCTTGGATTATCAACTATATTTATGCCAAAATTCATTACAAGCGGTCAAGCGGTTTAGATTTTTCATATAAACTTTCATCCCCTGAGAGTTGTACCCTTTGGAGGTTGATTTTTGAAAAAATAGATTCTCTTTGAGATGAGAAACTTTATCGATCCCACTACCATTGCGTTTGCAGTCGGACGCTTTCCCTTATTTTTTTATGTTTTGCTCCATAAATGGTAAATTCAAAAACCCAACATATATGTATTAGTATGTGATAATAAAAAATATCTAATCGATTTTTACGAAGATCAAATTATTTTACGTTTTTATATGTAGTTAGGGATGGAAAAAATTACAGCCTAAGCTTTTCTAAGATGGTATTCATTTTTAATGATAACAGGTAGTCTACTCCAGTTTGTAACCACTGGATGATTATTTTTGTTGTGCTTCCAAGACTAGTTAAGTGAGAATGCAAGTTCTTTGCAATTTCATAATTATATATTAAATAAAGAGTAGCTTTATCGAGTAACTTGTTGGAAGTAAGATTATTGGTTAAATTTTCATCTTTTCCTCTATTAGGATCCGTTTTCTGAAAACATGATTTGTTGAAGTATAATAATTTTTAACCAGCAATGATTTCTATTTACGAAAAGTATTAAGTATGCACGTGAACGTTATGTTAATATTTTTCTTATATATAAAACGCTTAAAATTTTGAACGTAGCGAGTATATGTAGTGAGATTCGAACCCACGCTTCTTGGAAACCGCCCATTAGGGGCCGTTCAAGTATTACGTGAGCACTATAGGGGGATGAGGGGGGTCATTGCTTTGCTTATTTTTGATGACATGGGGGCTAGATGATGATAACGTCATCTGAAACTCTTAAAATATTATAATTTTAATTTAAAAAATAATACATTAATTGAAAAATGTTTACGTAAGCATGGGGAGGGGGAAAGCATTAAGAGCTTTGCTTACTTTCGCTGACAAGGGGGATGAGGGTAAATAATTGTAATAAATCTGCTTACGTAATACTTGAATGGTCCCTTTGATGTGAGTTCGAGTCTTGCTACTTTCAAACTTTTATATCGTTTTTTAAATGTTTTCCTTATCCTAAGTGAATAGACGTCACATTTCTTTTTTATATTTACTTTCTTTATTGTGTCAATAACAATTAAAACTAACTTTTTACTTTCTAACAATTTCTTTTATGTTTTGTTTTGGCTAAGTTTATCTTGATTCGTTGCTGTCGGATTTCTTCAATTGATCTGCTTTTCAAGAGTTATCTTGTCGTAGTCATAATTTTTTTCATTATTAAAGTATCGTGAGAGGCCGGCCAGTCGTGGCGCAGAGGCACAAACTGTGACTGCTAAAGCGGCTGGTCGTGGGATCGATTCCCATTCGAGGATTTTTTTAAATTGTTCTTTTTTCATTCATTTTTCGTTCTGGCGTCGAGGCAAACCGTTACGACGTTAAGTTCTGCCACTCAAAACTTAATGCCTCCAGAATTCGTTGGAAAGTGGGGAACGGAATTTTCTTAACAAAACGTTTCCTCTGCCTACGCTGATGTGTACGGCGCACAGCGTAAAAATTAATTATTTTAGGTATATGGGGCCAGTCGTGAAAAAAATGATAGGAATACATAGTACAAAATATAAATGACAATTGTCTGTTATAATAAACTAAGCCTGCTTGCATAACGTACGATCTAAAAATAATGAAGACATAAACTGAATACTCTTTACTTGTTCTTTACGCTGTTTCATATGTATTTTTTTTATTTCTTTATTCTTTATTTACATGTGTGTCATATTTTGTACAAATTTTATATTAACAATATACCAACATGAATATATGCCCAAATATACAGATTTAATTACTTAAATTTACTTTAATATAAGATATATTGAAGTACAAATGATTCGCTACTGGTTTACCAACTTTATATGCGGTATGTACCTACCATTAAAATGGAACAACTATTTAAAAACACTTGTTAAACTACAAAGCGCGATGTTAATTTCCGCTACTCAACACGCAATGTGATAAATTGATGTCGGCCGGAAAGTGGAGAATTGAGTGTTGTGACACTACTGTACTACTTCTCTCTGACTACCTTGGTATACTTAGGGTATACATAAAAACTAAAACCGTCGAAATAAGCATCAAGCTTAATTGCTTAAAGCAACGATTGCTGTACTAACTAGTCTACTAATACTCTAAATTCCAAACATTGTATGTATTTCTTCTGTCTCCCTCTTCTCTCCTTTAGCTTATTTGAGTAAATATATGTTTGCCCGTCAACTAGCCGTTTTTATTTTTGATTATTATTCTGAAATTTTAAATCTGAGGCTTAGGGAAGGACAAAGCCATATGCTACTTTTAATCAACACGCGCGGACAAAGCCGCGAGCAGAATTTAGTATATTATACAACGAAATCTACGGAATCAACAAACAATAACTCTAACTTATCGTCAGCCAATTCTCAAAAGATGGGAAATACAATTTCAAAACAGTAAGTAATTGCACCATCATACCTCGTTACTTAGAACTGTTAATGTCCATTAGATATCACAGATTATCTTTGAAAGTGACTAGATTATCTACAGTCAGACAAACTGTTGCGTAACACCGGCCTATTGAAAGGATATAAACAAAAGTAGTTCAAAGCGATCTCTTTTAAATAATAGCGATTGTGAAAACCAATATGTAGTGTAAGCTAACTGTCACATGAATACTGTTCGAATGGACCTCGGGAATGGACTACGAATGGGAATATATTGTTCGTAGATATTGTAATGGAGTCATTATGAAATTGCTATTAATTATGATATATGTTGACTTAAGTAAGTCAATAAATAAGTAAGATTGGTTAGATTTGTATAACTTTGTTTCGTTTTATATGATTAATTTTAATATTTGATATTTTTTGTTTGTGTATATTTACTGATCGGTATCTGTACATGTAAGATATATTAGAAAAAATATTATTGGTACAATTATTCAATGTAATGAGACACAACATTATAATTTTTTATTTATTTTTTCTACTTACATGATGCTTATGCACACTAATCTCTGAAACGGCTTAACCGATTTAAATGCAATTGACTATTGTATTTCGGTAATCCTCGCTTTAAGTTTAGTGTTTATCCTATTTTAAAAGGTTTAGAAATAAAAAAGTTACAAATATTTAAATTTTATTCGACAATATTTCTCTTAAATAACTGTTTAAAATTGGCTGAAACTTCAACTTATGTAGGCGACGCCGCGAGCGGTCGCTAGTATTAATTTATGTTTGTATGTAGCTAATTGACGTTACGCTCGTAGTCTTTTTGCTCTGAAAAAATATGTCTAATTCTTGTTATAATAAAGTTTTTAAATAGTCGTTTTAGTACGAAAATATACTTTAATGAATACTTAAAGAGCAGTGTGACATATCATCTGTATATTACTAATTTTGCCGATGCTTCACATTATATATCAAAAAGACAAAGTACTGCAAAAATGTCTAAGGAGCGCAAAAATGAGAGTACAATCATAACACTGAGAGTACATAACCGTTATATAAGTGGATAAGTCCTTTTTTAATAGGTATAAGATAGCTTTAATTAATGTTGCAATAAAACTGTAACAAAACTGTAACAACAATAACAATAGTAGTTATAGTTTTAATTAGAAAGTAAGAGCCAAGGTATTTTGTAACGTTCACTGTCATCGCTAACTTTAACATTGATAAATTATGTCTATAATAATTTAATTTAAAGCTCAAATTAATTACACTTGACGCCGTCCTAATGAAGTTGAAATGTGCTTGTTGCTTAAGTATACCAGTTTCAATGTTTCGGGATTATAATTTAGGTATAAATTCACGCTTTTCCCGCATAGTCAGAGAGAGCCTAGTGTCAAGACACTCCGATGTCCGCTTGTCTCCTGAATTGGGGACATTGCGTATTGAGTAGAATTCAACGCCACGTTTTGTCTTAGGTACGAGGAAAGTCTAAAGTCATTTAAACATAATCATTACCCCGAATGGAAATCGAATCCACAATAACTAATGACTTATATAAATGTCTTATTATTATTATTTTTTTTAGCTTCACGCTGTATCCCGCACACAGCAGGGTAGGCAGAGGGAACCTAGTGTTAAGACACTCTGTTCCCAACTTTCCGCCAAATTCGGAGACTTTACGTGTTAAGTGGCGGAACTTAACGCCGCGCTTTGCCTCGGCACCAGAGTGAAGAAAATGTAAATATATATATTTCCACTATAATAAATATTTCCACTCCTCGAGTGGGAATCGAACCCACAACCAGTCGTTTACAGCCACACGTTTGTACCACTGGGCCACGACTGTCCACAATTCATATTACAGGTATTCTTGTTAGTATATAAATAAAAATGATATACTTTTTAAATGCATAAACAAACACCATACTTTTGGAGAGATTTCAGCTTTAAGAAGCTAGTGAAATCTGTATCGTTTTAATTGAAACCAAATGAAAGTAAGAAAATGTTCCAATGTCTTATTCAATCATATTTTCATATTACCTCTCTAGAGTACCTAAAACAAAGTGTGGTGTTGAGTTCTGCCACTCAACAATGTCTCGTTTTTAAGCGGAGAGTGGATATCGAAGTGTCTTGACACTTAATTCTCTCTGACAGGTAGTCGGTGTACTATGCGGAGAAAAATGTAAAGTTGAAAAAAAATGAACATATTATATAGCATTTCATTCGCCAATTATTTCACGTACTCCAGTATGTGGATAGTAACAAAAAACTGTTGAAATGTGGCATCATGTCACGATAATAAGTTTCATTACTTGGCCTGCGACACGGCATCGATAATGGCAGTGAGTTGCTGTTTAATTTTAGCTATAAATCATGCTCTTTCCCCGAACGGAGGGCAGTCCGACCGGTTCGCCAACGCAGCCTCATTTAAACTGTAGCACATTCCGGAGCTCCGATACCTATAGACTGGTACTCTCACATCAATTATTGTAATGATACCACGTATGTTGATTTTTTTAAAAGTTTTTTTAAATGTATTTTTATTTTGTAAATATAATAAAAATGTTGGATAGTGGTCTGTGTATGGAAGATGGATGAAAATGTTTGAATCAGAAGTTATGATTTTTTTTAAACGTTTTTTTAAAGTGTCATTCCACACTTAGGAAAATTGAAAAATACATTTAAAGAAAACGTATAAAAATTTGAACGCAGCGGGATTCGAACCCGCACCTCCTTAATACTGTCCACAACAAAAATAAGTTGTAATAAAGCGTATAAGAGTTTCGACGCAGCGGATAGTAGAACGCATGGCTCAGCGGTCAGAGCGCCTTTTATTTATTTTCTGTTTGCATGCGTGTCTGTGCACGCTAATCTCTGAAATTACTTTTTTTTTTAATAATTTTAAATGCTGTTTTGACTGTTGCGTTTTCGTAAACGTCCTCTAAAGTTTAGTGTTTATTAGTATTCTTTCAATCGGTTCATAAATAAAAACATACAATAATTTAAATTATATCGTGGGCTTGTAATAAAACGAAGTTGTAGGAGAAACCGTAAGCTCGTCGCTAGTTATATATTTATTATATTTTATTAATATTCAGCGCGTTTCGTCGTTTTGGTGGTTTGTGATTTTTAATAGGTATTTGTTATTGGTTTAATTTTTTGTTTGTTTTTTGAAACGAGCTGCGCATGTTAATTATATGCATCGCTTAGCTACGGATGTGTGGAAATCTTGCAAATATTCCTGGTTTTTTTTTTTTTTTTTCATAACGAGAATTATTAATTCATTAATAATTTTCTTTTATTATTCCCATTGTTACATTCCTTAATCTTTGTTTTCCGACCAATTAGAAATATTGAACGCTCAGAGCTAGTAAGTGCATCATTACAGTGCTATTTATTTGAGATGCACTGTTTAAAATAAAATAATTAGTTAAAATAATAAGAGTAATTTTAAGTGACTATACATAATTTTGTACCTTCTCACGATTTTTTTTGCTTATGTCAAGACACTCCATTCTTCTCTTTCCGCCCGTTCCTTGTGTATTGAATATAGGAGCTCAACACAAAGTTTTGTTTTAACAGACTTTTTTTAACAGAGTTTTTGGCCGAATATAATTTTTATAATTAGATTATTTTACTTAGAAAGTATTTATTAATACATATTTTTGGCATTAAAATGTAAAATATAATATTTTTTAAGTAAATAACCGTACAAGTCTATAAATACGGGAGGGCGCGTAAGTGCAGACCCTCTTTTATCTCTCGCCGCCGATACACGCAGCGCCCGCGCACTCATATTTGTATGTACTTGTTAGTCATATCAATACGTACAAACGCACACCAATGCAAATCTTACTGTTAGTTACATTTTACAACTAAGTCAAATAATTAAGTTTAAAATTGTAATGGGGATACAGGATTTTATGAAATCAATGAACTCGTGTTTATTTATTTAGATGGTGGTGCTAAGTTATTTATGATTTTAATGTTTCTCGAAATATATATAGCTTCACGCTATATCCCGCACACAGCAGGGTAGGCAGAGGGAACCTAGTGTTAAGACACTTCGTTCCCCACTTTCCGCCGAATTCGGAAGCATTGCGTGTTAAGTAGCGGAACTTAAGGCCGCGCTTCACCTCGGTCACCAGAGCGAAGAAAATGAAAATATTAAATATTTCCACTCCTCGAGTGGGAATCGAACCCACAACCAGTCGATTACAGTCACACGTTCGTGCCACTGCGCCACGACTGGCCCTTGGTTTCTTGAATTAAATATTAAATATTCAATACTAAATTTAAAGAATAATCATATCTAACTCTACGGTTATCATTTGTTAATCGCTTATCATAGTACGCTATTGTAGTGCAGTGGGACAAATTCACACTGTAAACGCGGTTCGTTTTGTCGATTCACATTCAGGGGAATTTTTACGTTTAAATTTGCGCTGCATTTCACCACCTAATACGAAAGCTGTGAGAGTTTCGGGCGGAAAGTGGAGAATCTAGTGACTTGACAATTGGTCTTCTCTACTTATACAGTTATACAGTAAATGGTATTCATTTCAGTTTTAGTACTTCCAGCCAGTTCATTTTTTATATATTACTAGCGGCCTGCTCGCGGCTTCGCAGCGTGGAATGCCAAATTGTTTCGTTATGTTACAACCCTCGGGGGTGGATTTATGAGAAATAAAGCAGCCTATGTTTGACCTTCGATTATCAACTATATTTATTCCAAAATTCATTACAATCGGGCAAGCGGTTTAGTTTTTTCATATAATCTTTCATCCCCTATTTTGACCTATGTTAGACCCATGGTTATTTACTACTTTAATTCTAAATTTTATCTTAATCGGACTGGTAGGTCAGCCGTGAAAGCGTGACAGACAAACATACAGACTTTCGTATTTATAATATAAGTATGGATTCTCTAATTTTGATCGTAAAATAAGTAATCTGTATTAATATATTTATTATTTTATACTTAATCATTAAGCTTGTAACGAGATCACAAGCTTAAATCCATATTTATTAAGACCAGTTAAAAGTTTTCTGAGAACTTTGCAGTCCCAATTGTAACGTGTGCTCTACATTGGAAACGTCGTGAGAGAATTTTCGGTATTAAATATGTACCTTTTACTCTAGCAGTGTTCAGTAAAATTTAATTGCAATTAACAATTAAATATTTACAAATTGTTTTTGAGAAAATCACAATTAACAATTAATTCATTGTCAAGTGAAGTGTAAAAATTAAAAACTAATCAATTTTCTACTTTTTGTGGCTTTGACGTGATTTCTTCAATAAATATAATAATGATTTTTTAATATTTAATTGTTAACTGTAATAAAATTTTTCCTAACATTGTACTCTAGTATGATGTGGAAGAGAATTAGAAAATATGTTTTGAGTTGACTGCGAGAAGGCAGTGTTGAATCACTGCGTTTTCCTTTGAGTGAAAAATAAATTTGATAAGTTTTATTTCTAACCAGATTATCTTTGAAACAGAGTCCTTGTTGCAAATAAATAAATAAATTAAATTAATGGCTTCAATAAATAATTATTTGTTAATTAATCGTATATCGTATAATAGTTGAGAATAGCAGAATCACGTTTATTCCTATGGGAATAACAATGTAGACAGAGAGAATTTAGTGTTGAAACACTCCGTTTTCTACTTTCGGCCCGAATTCTTCTTTGCTTTAGCTTAGATATTATTTTTGCATTGACTAAATTTAAAGCCACCCGTTGTCTTTCTCAAAGCATAGAAATGATGTATTTTTATATATAATCATTTCCTTGGAAGAAAGAAAGGAAATTAAACTAATAACTTAATACATTTACAGTCCGACGCTGTCACACTGTACCACGATGACTTCTATGGTTGAAATAATTACGTCAAAAAATTAATAGTGTTTAATAATTAGTAAATGGGAAACGGAGTGTCTTAACACTAGATTTTCCCTGACTAGCCTATTTTGCGGCTAAAGCTTTTATTTGCTTTTTTAATAAGCTAGAATAGCTAAAATAATAAATAGAAAATTATTATACATCCGGTAAAGAGCATAATGTGGAATTAAATTAAATGAAAAACAGGTAACGAATGTTTAAATAAACCGTTTGTGAAACTGACAAGACTGAGAAAAGGCTGATAATTAAATTTAGATAATACCTTCATATATGTAATAAAGTTCATCGTGGTGCAGTGGCACAGTGTTGGACTGTAAACGCGATGCTTGTGGGTTCGATTCCCATTCGGGGGAAATATATTTTTCAATTTCCATTTCTTCACTCTATTATCTAAGACAAAGCGCAGCGTGTAGTTCCGCCACTCAAAACGCAACGTTTACGGGCGGAAAGTGGACTACGGAGTGCCTACCACTCTTCTCTTATTACCCCGCTAGCAGGAGAAAACGTAAGGCTCTAAAATCTAAAATGTAGTAAAGCTTAACTACTCTCTACTATTTGATTTTCTAGTAAACTTTATAAGTAATTTCCTTGGTCTAATCCTGAATAATTATAATGTGTTATAGAACCTTTAATACAACATGTTTGAAGGTCGAATATCCGGCATTACATCTTGTCAGCTATCCTGTATCCAGTATGTATCCGCCCAGACAACTTTCCTTTCATTTCTAGCAATAATAACTAAGCGATGAACTATGTAATAAGTACTTTTTCAAATATTTAAAACATTATGTTGTACCCAACCCTTTCTTTTTACTTATTGTAGCTTCCAGACAGAAGAAAAGTAATTGTATTTTGATTATAAATATTCAGAGTGTCTTATTATTATGATATACAATCGAATATATTATCGAACTTATTAATATCTTTTAAGATAATAATAAGTTTAGTAAATGAAAGCGCGATGTTAAGTTCCACCACTTGACACGCAATAATTCGATTTCAATTTTAGGCGGTAAGTGGAAAACGGAGTGTTATTACTCTGGGTTCTCTTTACTATGCGGAAAAAAGAGAACCTACTTTTATAAATCTAGTACATTTTACAAACTTCCCGCTGTATCCCGCACACAGCAGGGTAGGCAGAGGGAACCTAGAGTTAAGACACCCCGTTCCCCACTTTCCGCCGAATTCGGAGGCTTGCGTGTTAAGTGGCGGAACTTAACTTCGGCACCAGAGCGAAGAAAATGGAAATATTAAACATTCCCACTCCTCGAGTGGGAATCGAACCCACAACCAGTCGTTTACAGTCACACGTTTGTGGCACTGCCACGACTGGCCACTAACATTTTTATTAATGGTCATAAAATAATATTTTATAATAACAATTTATTTCTTACTTTTGTAATAAACATTAATAGTATGTTCTAAATACACTGTAATTGTGGAAAGTGAAGTAGTAAATTATAAGCGTTGATATCCGCTATAATCCATTCTGTTACAAGACCGCTTATCTTCGCGATAGCATTCAGCCAGATGTTTCCTGGTAGTCAAATTTCACAAGCTCAAACGGTAGTCCCAGTCGAAATGGGAAGTTTAGTTTTCATCTTTAAAGTTTATTATTTTATAATTTAATTATTAAGTTATATGAATATAAATAAAATATTTAAGTTAATTAAATATTTAAATAAAATATTTAATTGAGATATTTTCATAGTCTTATAATATGGCGTGGCGTTTAACTGCTTGAAAATGTAATTAGTAAAATTTTTTGTTTTTCCTTTACTGCAAGAGAATGAACATACTCGTATGTACTACAACAATTGTTTATGGTAAGAAAACCTAATACAAAACTTGCAGCTAAAACCCACATTGTAGGGTAGTGTCACGACACTACGTTTCCCAATATGCACCGAAATCGACATGGAGCGTTAAGTAGCGAAACTCAATTAAAATAATTGAAAAATAGTTATATTTCTTGTTATATTTCTTGGTGATGAATTTGCCCTCGAGTAGCAAATGTATCTACAATATAACTAAGCAATATTGATTATATTGATTACTTTCACGGATTCTTTCGCATCGCCTAGCCTATTAGGTAGAGAGAAACTTGCAATTTGCAGAGTGTTTTTACCCAAAATTGAATATTTTTTGGCGGAATCAACATTTTGCAAAAACTGTCTTACCAGAACGGAGAAATGACACTAATTTAAATATAATTTTATTTATCCGAGTGGGAATCGAACCCACGACCAATCTAGTTAAGAATCATACCCTGATACACTGTGCCACGATATCCTCATAAATAATCACAGCGTCTAAAAATAACCTGTATCATTTATACAAAGCTTAAAGCCTTAAAGCAAAGCTACTTTACTACACTGACTTTCGAGTTGGTCATAATTTTGGTAAAACGGCGATTTGCTGACAGCGCAATCCTGCGCCCACGCACTGCCAGCCCGTGATAAGCCTAGATAATTGCGAGATAACCACTCGCCTACCAGATGAGTTGCATTGGTGTTTATTTAAAATTATCCATATTATTATAGGTTGTACGTGTAAGATAGTGGACGAATTATGTTGAGATTTATTGCTTAATATTTACATATGTTTAGCTTCACGCTGTATCTTGCAGACAACAGGATAGGCAGAGGAAACCTAGTGTTCCCCTTTACTTTTCGCCGAATTCTGGAGACATTGCGTGTTATGTGGCGGAACTCAACGGTGTGCTTTGCCTTGGCACCAGAGCGAGAAAATGGATCTATTAAATATTTCCACTCCTTGAGTGGGAATCGAACCTATAGTCAATCGCGCTTACTTTGTGCCCCTGAGCCATGACTAGCTTCACTGCCTAATTTTTTTATATTTTTTTTGTTACTTATTATTTACTTATTAAAGCATGTTAGTTGTTAGCAATTGCTGATTCTAGGCGGCTTTTCTTTTAGATGTTAACAATAGTATCAAAAAAGCTTAATCAATGTTGACAGAGTTTCCATAAGCTAATAATCTTTTTTTTAATAAGGGATAAGTTAGATTATAGGATTAGTTACGATATATATTTATATCGTTTACCTTTACATAGAAATATGGCATGGACGCTCACAGCTATAGGTAAAGTCAAGTTGAAAGTAATATTAAAAAGAGATTAGTTTACTTTTATTATAAAATGATATTTATTTTCTAGATTTACTACAATTTATATCTATCATAGGTTCATTTGAAAGTGTTTTCCACTTTCAGTAAAATGGACATAAATGCTGCACTGAGTGGTAACACTATGTATAACTAGAGCTTTGATTTTATAATCATTGTATGCAGTCAGGATTGTAAAAAGTGTATCGCAAAAATATATTTGTTTGTTTTTATATCAAATGTTAATTAATTAAATATAGGTACTTAGTTACATACCCTGCTCTTTAATGCGTAAAATTCCTGTAGTCCATTCAAGGTGCTTATATATTAATAATAAAATTTAAAAAAATATTGTCTATATTCACTTTTCCTCTATATAACGTTTGCCAAAGAACATAATATTAGCAGTTTTTTATGAAATGTCTCAAAAAGTTTTCCTTCACATATTAATATATATGAAGACTAGCGGCCCGCGCGCAGCTTCGCTGCGTGGACTGCCTAATTGTTTCGTTATCTTGCAACCCTCGGAGGTGGATTTTTGAAAAATAAAGTAGCCTATGTTTATTTGACCTTTGATTATCAACCATATTTATTGCGAAATTCGTAACAATCGGTCAAGCGGTTTAGTTTTTATATAAACTTTCATCCACTATTTCAACCCTTTAGTGGTCAGTTTTTGAAAAAATAAGTGGCCTATGTTAAACCCATGGTTAATATTACTTTCATTCTAAATTTCATCCAAAACGGACCAGTAGATTAGCCGTGACAGACAAACACACAGACTTTCGCATTTATGAATTAAGTATTGATGTTTAAGCTTTGATTATGCAAAATACAATAATGGAACACTTACAAGCTATCGACATCGGTAATTCCCAGTAAAGTATGCTGAGATCGATACTGTACACTATACAGGTTATATATTAACAAGTGGTCTGCAAAACCACATTCATTTGCATAAATGCGACGTATTGTGCGAAATGTGTTATCTTATTATGGCGAGAATTAAGATTGTGTAACTTCTAACAACTGTCTTCGCGTTTTACATTTTTTTAAATGCTTGAAATGGGGAACAAATACATATGTACTTGTCATGGATACATATTATGTATATATGTTTATTTTAACGTGTAATTTTAATTCTTAAGTTGCAAAATCGTTAGACAGTATTATATAGGCGTGATGGTGGTTAAAAAAAGGTACTGAATTCTGCAAGTTCTGTGCCATGCCTTTAACACATGCAAATTACCTACGTTCAATAGTTTTAAAGTATTTAGAAAACTGTGAACATTTTTACTAAACATATAAAAACTACAAAGGCGTCGTCGTGTCCTGCTGCATTAAAATTTTTAAACATTTTCCAAAAAATGTTTTATATTTATTTTTTTGTTTTTGTAATGTTTTGAAATGCCTTTCATTCATACCAGGGTAGATAGAATCAAGTTTTAATATACTTCGTTATCCACAAGATTCAAGAAAGAAAAATGACAAAAAAATCCCCTGAGTAAGAATCGAATCAATAACTGCCGGGTTTACAATCCAACACCGGTTTACTACTACGTCACGATTTAATTCTTTTTTTATTTTTTTCGTATAATTACATAAACTTCTTTGTAATATCTCTATATAAATTACCTGCACTAGTTGACTTCAGGGGACAAGGCAAGTTATCATGCAAGTAGGTAGGTACCTATAATAAGAGCAGTGCGAGGGCGACGGTCACCCGCAACCCGCAACCGGACCACTTTCCTATCGGACTCGCTGAGGTCACGTGAAAGTTTTAACTAATACAATATAATTGTGTTATATGTTTGTTTTTAATGTTAATTGTAACAAAAAAAGTTAAATATTCTAAATTAGAAATTAGGGAAGTATTGGTTAATTTCTTTTTTGTATATTCTTTTTAAAGAAAGACCCTAAACGGTTAGTTACCGTAAGCGTAATTACCTACTTAAAAATGGTCGGTAAGAGGAGAATGGAGTATCTTGACACTATTTGTCAATTCTCTCCGACAGCTTTGAATAATGCTTGAACGTTGTAAAAATATAAAAAAAATATCTTTTTTGTATTTACTTTTAAAGGCAATGTTACAGCTATACATCTCAATGAAATTAATAAATGCTCAGATAAGAATAATTTAAGTATAACTTTAAAAATATCAATAGATATGCAGCATTTATAAAATATTAAAGCGTAAGTTATATGTATGCTATTTAGTATTAAGATATTGCATGTGGGTTCGCTAGATCGAACTGTTATTCCCAACGACATATGAATTAAAGGTCGCGGTCAAAAGCTAGTGACGTATGTAAGATGGTACAATAAGGTTCTCTGAATGAATGTTATGTACTTATAGATAGAATTTGTGAAGACAGCCACGGAAATGTTTAAATTGCATTAAATTAATGCTGAAGAAATAATTTTAGCAAATGGATAATTTGAAGTAAAAATAATGTCTCGATCTCATCTTACAGAACGAAAAAAATAAATAATTAATAATGTATAATTTAATGTCGTTATGAGGCGCAATGGGATAGCGTCTGACTGTAAACGCAACAGTTGTGGGTTCGATTCTATTGTTTATATAATATTTTTGTGTCTCCGCTCCAGTACATAAGACAAAACGGGCGGCGTTTAGTTCCGCCACTTAGTACGCAATGCCTTGATTTCGAGTAGAAATGGAGAACAGTCTCTTGTAACTTTAGGCTCTCTCTGATTCCCCTGCTATGCAGGAATAATCGTGAATACGGAATTTGGAGTCTTTTTTGTCGATATGGATGTGATATGCTTCTAGAGAGAAACAGGTAGAGACCTGTCCTGCTTTCCGAAATAATGCGTGTAGCTGAAAAAAAAGCTTGTCGTTCATCTAGAAAGTAATACCGGGCCCATCTTTGTTTTTTTTAACATAACACAAGTTGAACTGTATAATATAACAAATCTATTTTCACCTCGCAAATCCGTAGTAATTTCCGGCGGCAGTGACAAATGGCTCATGCAAAAGCAAAACATTAATATTTAAAGAAACATTCTTCATAAGAGAAATGCTAGGAAGCCATTATAGTATGCAGTCGTTTATGATAAACTAGCGACCTGTTCGCGGGTTCGCCCGCGTAAGCTGCAGCTTTTTCCTATTTTCTGTAGATTTTGCCGCTCTGTAGCATAGATAAATAAAAAAAAAACATTTTTTTATCTTAAAGACATAACTATCCAAATCTATAGTTTTATCAAACTATATATTTTATAGAATACCAGCGCACGCACTAAAATATTTTTAGTGCTTTTTCCCCAGATTGCTTTATACCGGTGAATAAATCTTTTTTTTTAGCTTCACGCTGTATCCCGCAGTAGTGTTAAGACACTCCGTTCCCCACTTTCCGCTGAACTCGGAGGCTTGCGTGTTAAGTGATGGAACTTAACGCCGCGCTTTACCTCGACACCAGAGCGTAGAAAATGGAAATACCGAATATTTCCACTCCTCGAGTGGGAATCGAACCCACAACCAGTCGTTTACAGTCTCACGCTTGTGCCACTGGGCCACGACTGGCCACAACCAATATGATATACAGGTACAGGCTTATGCTATAAGGGATAATGTTGTTTTTTAACAGAAAAGAATTATATCGGTCCAGTAGTTTCGAAGATTCCTTGCTTGCTTCAAACATATAACAAGCATTTACCTTTTTATAAATATTAGTATAAGTCATTCGAGAATTTTGTTCTTTTTATTTTTTGTATTGTATTTATTTGTTACCATTGATGGAGAACGTAGTAGTATCTTGAATTAGGTTCTCTCTGACTACCAGACTAGGTGGGAAAAAGCGTGAACTAGAAAAAAAGTAGAAAAGTTATTAATCATAATAAAAAAAATCTTAAACTGACTATGTGAATGTTTTAAATTCGATTTTCGCTACGAGGTTTGATCGTAGGTATATAAATTATATTCATATATGCAGTCCGGTAAAACCGTGGTTTGTCAGCCAACACCTATTTTTTCTAAAAGAAGAAGGGACAGTGCTGACTAAAAAAATAATATAATCTGCCCTATATTAAACAGGTTTTTTATTATTTAACACAGTTTTTACGTCTTTTCCAGTAAATCAGTTTCTATACGGAAAGGTAGAATATATATTATATAATTTTTATTTTTATTTCGCATTAGACCGGTATCTGTATGTTGAATTTATAGAACTGCTAAGGAGTGTTTTCACTTAATACAGAAGAAGCAAGACATGTACCTACAATAATTGTAGGGCAAAATTTAATTGCAATTTACAATTAAATATTAGCAACTGATCATTTGTTTGTGCGTAAATCACAATTAACGAATAATTAATTGATAAATGTAGTGTAATAATTAAGAACTAATTTATTTTCAGATTTTATAAGATTTACCCCCAGATAAATAATGAATTGTTAACATTAAAATTAAATAGCTTCACGCTATATCCCGCACCCAGCAGGGTAGGCAGAGGGAACCTAGTGTTAAGACACTCCGTTCCCCACTTTCCGCCGAATTCGGAGGCTTGCGTGTTAAGTGGCGGAACTTAAATAATGAATTGTTAACATTAAATTCTTAATTGCAATTAAATTTTGCCTAGCACTGCCTACTATCTTATAAACAAAGTATAATTTCATACTGCCAACATGCTATTAGTAAACATGAAAACGTCCTCGCATTATAACATATAAGCGATATCTGAAATCGATTGTTTAGTTGATTGTATCGAAGTAATAGATACGTTTGCTAGTTTAGCTCTCTGGTGGTAGCTGCAAAGCTTTTAGCCCTAACTACGGTTAACTAAGCTCGACTCTAACGAATACGGTAACAGTTTACTCGATAGCCTTAATAGTAAATGTTTCGTTATATTCTATAATTGTTTGCATTAAGTGGGATTCTAGTTTTGTTATGAAATGTCTGACTCATGATGATTTTGGGTTCAAATCTCACTCTTGATTTGATTATGCTACCTATTAATATTAAAAATGCGAACGTTTGCAATAATATTTGTTACTCGTTCACGTATAAACTACTGAATAGATTTTAATTAAACTTTTCAATAATATCGCTTATACATCAGAATAAAACATAAGCTACAATTTATAAAGATATTTTGTGAATGATCCTAAATGTCAAGTAAGTAGGCTCTTTTGATTATAACTACTTTGGTAAACTCCCCACGGGCGAATTCACGGGCAAAGCTAGTATTTTTTATATATTTTCTTTCGCAGTTCTATTTTCTTTACAGTATAAAGACCAAGTAGTACTTTTAGAAACCCAATTTTAAGTAATCTCTATTACTTAAAATGTGCATACCCATAATACTATGCAAATAAATATAATTGGAGTGTTTGTTTGCTATATTAAAATACTCGATTGTTACCAAATGCATGGACTGTTCTTTGCCAAGTAATATTTTTTAAAATTTCTATCCGTCCGTCTCTAAATATGTTATGTATTCTTTATTGCATTTAAAACAGTCATCAGTATCTTGGTAAATAATAAGGACTAACTTTTATTTTAAAGTTATATACACTTTGTTTCTGTATAAGTACTCGTCAGCACTGCTCAGTAATAAATAAAGAAACAGACGCTAAGTAGTGGCAAGTAACGAACAGAATAAGTTATCACTTTACTCATCACCGATTAAAATTACAAAATGATATAAAAAAAATATTTCATTGATCACCATTCATGAAAAATCACGATTTCACAACGAATGTCTTATGTACTTAGATAGAGAAACTGAAGTAGCCAAGTGCATCTAACGTTTAGAGCTATCTATAATTAGTATCAGCTGTAGTGATGCCCGATAGTTCCTGTTGCGGGAAAATACAGGTGATAATGCTAGATATTTATGAGTTAACATAATTGTACGTAACGTGTATGAATTTGTATGTAAGACTATACGCGTATATCGTTCCTTTAGAGCAGGGCTTCTCAACTTTATTCGATCACGGACCACTTACATTATTCTTCCTAGCAGGGACTACTATGTATGTAGGTATAATAAAAATAAAATGTAATAATCAAACGAAAACTTTACTTAAAAATCATAAAAAGATTATGTAAAAATAAATAATATTTAATGAGAAACTTGTGTCAATTGCGAGGTTGTCGTGGCACTATCGTTAACATGTAGTCAAATTCAATACTTTTTGCGAATTGTTAAAACAGTTACTATAGGACATCCTAATTTCCTTATGTAAACTAACGTACTTAATTTATAATATCAATGAATTAATGAGCAATTACTCCTGTCGCTCACTGCGCGGCTACCAACACCCGTTAAATTTAAAATCGTTCGCGAACCACTTTATCCGAGACCACTGGTTGGGAACCAGTGCTTTAGAGGTATAATAGTCAAGATATATGTAACAAATTTCGAGAAAAATAATAATTAAAGAACGGTTGAAGATTATTCTGGTTCGATTCTTACATAGAGTATTTATCATATTTAAATGATTTTTAATTTTTCCCTCATTGAAGACAAACCTCGACGATGAGTTTCATCACTCAACGCGCATTATAATGATTCCGTACAGTAAATGTATGACGGAGTGTCTTTATACTTTCTCTCTGACTAAACAGCTATGCAGGATAAAGAGTGAAGCGAAAAATTTTAAATAATAAAATATAATGCGTTAGAAGGATCTTTTTTATTGTCGCTTTGCAGTAAGTGCAGCTAGTAAAGTACATAAATGATTAAAGAAACAAAATTCGTTACGTAAAAATAGCTCCATAGATCTCAAAACGACGATATATATTGTATGATTATCGCCCAATAGTAATAATCGACCCTGATGCTAACAACATAAATAAGTTGTAATAAAGCGTATAAGACTTTCGACGCAGTGGATAGTAGAACGCGGGTTCGAATCCCGCTGCGTTCAAATTTTTATACGTTTTCTTTAAATGTCTTTTTCAATTTTCCTAAGTGTGGAATAACACTTTAAAAATGTTTAAAAAGTACATGAATGCATTTTCATGTTTAATGTTCATCGTCATCGCTTTCGTCTACCGGTATTTGATAGAAAACCGTAATTGCCTCTGATTATTACGATTATGAACCGGCAATAACGCGTAAATGTTTATTATAATTAATTGTGGTCTATTTGCGTAGGAGTATATAAATATCAATTAGTTTTAATATGGTTGTATTTTGTAGGTTTAATTGACTTATTGTATCGTATACTACATTTGCTAAATATTTGTATTTTTTTAAAAGTTATTGTGAAAATACTCTTATATAATTTGCAGGGGCTAATTGTAGTACTAGTTCTAATTGTAGTAGTAGTTCTAAACGTCGATTGTAGAGAAAAATCAAAGACATTTTTTTTTCTACAGCCTTCAGTCATGATTGTTTATAAATGTAAGTTTAGCTTTTAAAAAGCGATGATTCAGAATAGTTATGTGATTTGTGTTGTAGGCCACTCTTGATTCTTCAATAAATGTGGCCCTTGTAGTGGGGTAGTCAGTCTTACTGTAAACGCGGTTTGGGACGGAAGAATGAATATATTCAAATGATTTTTATTTTTTCAGTTTGGTAGGACATAATGCGGCGTTGGGTTCCACCACATAACATTAATGTTACTAGTTAAGGCGGAAAGAAGAATTTAAACAGGCTATTGAAATGTTGTATATCAAGTTAATATATAAGGAGCCAGTCGTCGCGCAGAGGCACAAAGTGTAACTGTAAAGTGACTGGTTGGGGGTTCGATTTCCACTCGAGGTGTGGAAATATTTAATATTTCCATTTTCTTCGGTCTGGTGTTGAGATCCGCCACTCAACACGCAATGCTTCTGAATTCGGTCGAAAGTGGGGAGCGGAGAGTCCTTAACACTAGATTCCCTCTGCTATGTGCGGAATGCAGTGTGAAGCTAAAAAAATACAAAGAAAACGTTAATATATTAAAATATATTCAATATTTTTATGTTTTATGTATTTTTTACATTTGGAAAGCAAAAAAAACAGATATAAATAGTTTAGGTCACGTATAGTGAGTCAACCCTTAAACCAATCGTACAATGATATGGGCCAATCCTATTAGGCAGTTACTATATATTTATTAAAATGCCATTCGCCATTATCATATAATTTCAATTTGCATACAGAATATCGTGAATGCGAACTTCATCCATACATTACAAGCGAACTATCTCAGTATGATTAAAGACACTCGACCCACTTTGCGGTTAAATGCAAATACATATTACGGCTTGTCACCATTGCAATGTTATATGTTATTTTATATGTTTTATATATAAAAAAATATTTTGCTGTATACTTTTTTTAACGTAAAATTAAAAAATCTAGGATCTTTTTATTGAAAGATGATATATACTTTATACTCGTATATGTAGCTATGAGTATATTTTCCTTTGTAGCCAGAGAGCCTAATATTAAGACGCTCCGGTCTCCACGTTTAGGCCAAAAACGAGATAAGACGTATTGAACGGTGGACCTAAACGCTTTGTTGTCTTTATTAAATCGAAAAAATGACAATAATTTAAATATAAATAAGTCTACGAGATTGGACTGCCACGCTTGAAATTCGACGCTGTCGCCCTGTGCTACGATAGCGTCAAACAATTTAAATGACTTCAATAACAATTTACTCAATCTATCTATTAACCCTACAGATGATAAAACTATATTAACCGCGTTAAATAATCACGTGTATTTTTGATATTTGAAAATACATTATAGAAAAACCGACGTTGTCCGCAACGGTACACTTACAGTATCTGTGGTCGCAAGAAGAATCAATCAGAAGGTCAGTTTACTAAAATTTATTTTTGAATAACAAAAATATACTCGATTAATCCGGTTAAAATAGTTTTGTTTTATAATGTGTAAACAACTACGTTACTTTGTCCCTACGAGAATATCCAAGAGAAATCAGTAGCTTTGCTAAATTACATCTAAGAATACTTTCGTTATCCACGTAACTGGTTGCAAGAGGTTGCCTTTTTTTATTGTTGTCCACTTACCCGCATTATGTAACTCTGTTGCGATGACAATATAACTAGACGTGTACTAAAGTGTACGTTACGTTTACGTCATGGCCGAGTTATGTCGTCAAATGTTGTTTTTTTTTGTTGTTTGTTAATGCCTATATATGAAGTAGTAGCTTAGTGACTATAATAAAATGCCTAGTTTTTGTGCCTAGATTAGAAGCAAGACTCTCTGCTTATAGCATTGCCTGGGATTTATTTTTAGCTTCACGCTATATCCCGTATACAGCAGGATAGGCGGAGGCAACTTAGTGTTAAGACACTCTGTTCTCCTATTTACGCCAAATTTCAAAGGCGTGGTAAGTGGCGGAACTCAACGCCGCGATATGCTTCAACACCAAAGCATAGAAAATGGAAATCTTAAATGTTTCCTCTCCTCCATATACAAACAGGATTTACCAACCAAATGTAGGTTGGAATATTATAAAGGACCACCGGGGTCTACTAGTTGGTCTTTTGTTATACGCGGTAAAGTTTACCTCCAAGTTATCTCCCATTTCATGGCAATCCTCTCAAAACTTTTATAATCAAATTTGCAACGATCTTTGGGAAATTTGGTTTCAAAATAAATATTGCTGTATTTATTGCTTGACTGATTATAATCGTTAAAGTCTTCTGTTTTACCTACCAACTAACTTGTGTATATGATTGCAAATTTTTGCAACTGTAAATATTTTTAGATATTATATTAAATATATAAGAAGTGTAAAATAAATAAATTTCAATCAAGCTAGTATGTTTTACTCGTATGTATGTATATGCCTCTATCTGTATTCGTCACCTGATAATTAATGATAAATAAATTTATACAATTTAAAAGAAATTGATATCAATAAGTAAATTATTGTTTAAGCTTTGTCTTGGACTCTTAGTCCAAGCGATGAAAGGTATTTTATCCTTTGTTAGAAGTGTCTAAAATGAGGTCAGTTGGCTTGCGAAAGTTTATTAATATTTACTATAATAAATTGTTCTTGTAGCTGTAATTATTTGTTTGTTAGAAACTATTGGATCGATAACAGTTGAGATATAAAAAATGTACCTAAGGTAAGTTTAATAATATAAGTTGTGGTACAGTGTCTGATTGGAAGTAATGGTCTTAGGTTCAAGTACTAGTTTGGGAAATGCTTACAGATTAAATATATAATAATAACGTTTCTTTGGAAAATTTTGCTTGAAGCTAATGTTTTTTTGCGAATTGGAATTGGGGCCAGGGAAATCTTTGATTATTTCTTATTTTTTAACTACACAAATATATATGTACCTATCTAAAAATAATAAAAATGAATAATATTTAACTTAAAATAAGAAATCTTGTAACTATATTTTGACCAGCGTCTTGTATTTCGATTTACCTAAAAATTGCATTTATATTCGTATCCGATGCGTCACAATAGACGAGAATATCATTAAATATATCTTACTTTTAGTGTCTTGTTTAAATTCATTTGTTAAGTCAAATAGGTTTTAATTAAATCTATAAAATTCAATTGATTTTTAAATATCATAGATATATTTTACTTTTGAAGTGTCTTGTAATATATGTGTGACTAGTGCGACCGCCATTTCACGTTTAATACGAAAATTTGCCAAAAAAAAGCTTTATTAATATTAATCTTAGCACTGAAATTAAAATAACCTTATGAAAGCTATTACAAACGTATATTCGTTTTTGTTCACGTTCCGATTAAGATAGAAATATTTTAACTGTTGAAATTCTATAGGTACGAAAATTCATAATACCAGAGTCCGCTCGTGCCGCAGCATTGTAGAATTAAAAGCACATTTATTATCCGTGCCCAGAATTAGATCTGTGCCGCTAAAATGTTCATTTTGTAATTAAGTTGAAAATTTGTAACAACCGGATATAAGTTTATAGGCAGCACGTGTTGTCAAAAAGGGCACAGGTTCAAATATGTTTAATTTCTTGTTTTTTTTTGCTCTATATAATGCTATAGTAAAATAATTAAATGAATTTTAATATTTCACAATATCTTATTACTATATTGTTGTTCTGTTTTTTGTTCTTTTATTGTTATTTTTTATAACTATAACTTATAGATTTATTAAATTGAATATGACAGTTTAATTTGCCTGATGTTATGTTACCGTTTAAAAATACCGTTTTTAGACGAAGAGAATAATCTTATTGTGTTGCTATAATTTATATTCTATATGCAAAGTGTTAGTAAGTTATCATACTAATATTTATGATTTTTAAGATTTTTATTAAAAATTGTTAAAATATTTCTCATTAAAAATTGCAGTAGTAATACTTAATCATACTTATCTCTCACTGTAGTACAATAATGGAATGTACAGAAACTATTCGCAAAATGTTTAACAATTTCCAAGTTACATAAAATATCAGACCCAACCAATAAATTATAATAAGTGTAATTTTAGCGGCGTGGTGTTGTTTCGTTGCGCACGCGCCGCTCCCGCCATCTTGTTTTATCTAGTGCCGTTGATCGCGGAAAAGCGCGCCAAGCACAACCTTCAACGACCTTCGCTCTCCGACCGACTGTACGGGGCCATAAAGTTACAACTACACACCATTGTGTACCTTATTGTCTATACAAAACAATAGGAAATAAAATACTATTTCCTATAACATTATTTGAGAAGTTAAGTCGTTTCAAAATATATATACTGACCCCAGTTTCTGTACTACAAACACGGTACGCTTAAATTAATAGGCAGGGCAAATAAATCGATCGTTACCAACGTTTTACTTTGACACTTTTAAGCGACTTACATAATTTAAATAATATTATTGTGATTATTTATTAATGCAATAATGTTTAATACCTATATTTATAAAGTCATAGATAATTGGATGTTTGGTCGGAATGTGGTCTGGGATAATTCGAAACACTGTGTTGTAAGGATCAACGGTAGTCGAGTAATGCCTTATTTGGCAGTTGATTTATATCACAGCTTAAATATTTCTGCCTCGTACTACAGAGATATTTAAGACATGGGAACACGGTAGCTGTTATTAAATCGTTGGCAAGTGGAATTGATTAATTTTAAAATATCTCTCAATGAATCGGACCGTACAATGCTATGTGACATTTGGTATTTTTGATTTTCTATTTTATAGTTGAACTATTGCTTTAATTATACAAGTAATTGGTATATTTTAAGGATTAGACTAAATTCTAAAGACCTCACATTAGATTTTTTATGATACAATATTTTTGCATAGTTGGCAAGTGTCTGATAATACGCGATGACTGTAGGTTCCCTCCATCCTTCCCGGGACTGGGAAATGTTTGTAGAATGTTTATATTTGCTTTTCTAATATCTATATATATAATAAATATAGCCGCGTTGTTTTTCGCTCTACAACAGGTAATGTCTCCGATTGAGGTGCAAAGTGGACGACGGAGTGTCTTGACACTAGGTTCTCTCTGCCTACCCTGCCATGCGAGGCAAATTGTGAACCTAAAAAAACAAATTAGTGAGATAATTTACATTTACTATTCTATTCATTCTTTTTTAATACATTTTCTATACCTGTTACTGATTTACTGATAGCTGGCAGTGCAATTCTCTGCTGTCGACACAAGTGGTTATTACATGAGCTGGTTTACGCGTGCCTACAACACATACACACATTAGTAGACGTTTAAGTTATTAAAGTTTTGTGATAGATACTGCATTTTCATTTATTTCTATTCAAATAATGTCTTTTTTTATTAATAAAGTACATAAAAATAGTTTTTTACTCCCTATATTGTAGACATTGTATTTTCGTTGGATTGTGGAATAAATTAGTGTAAGGGAATAATCTATGAAATGGAAAATTTGAATTTAACACAATAAAATGTTTCTATTCTATTACTCTATGGGTAAGAAATGTGAAGCACATAGTGATTTAATTAAAAATTAAGTTAAAACAAAACCAAAAATTCACTGGTAAGTGCTGTTTAACATAATTCTAGTCGCAATTTATCCACTATGCATCTTTTAGTATTTAAGTCTGCGTCTCTTGGATACTAATCTATGTATTGTAACAACTGGACTATCTCGTGTAGTTGCAAGACAACAGTTGGTAAAAAACAAATATTATACTAATGTGTTCCCAACGTACGACCAAATAGAACAAAGCGAGCGAAATATGATGTCCCTTAGATACTTTGCGTAGATTATTCGAAGAGTGGTAAATATTATAATGTTGGTCTGCGTTAGCCCCAAGTTTTTACTCCTTTCCATTTCTTTATTTTTCTATTCCATTCTTCCTGCATACATATTTTTCATAATATTTGTGAGAATTAAATTAGTAATTAATTCTATGGGTAAGCCAAACTATAAAATAATTCGAAATATTTTTTTTATATGATTTTAACTTGTCTTCGATACAATATGGAAAATATTTCTGTAGTATTGCTGTTGCTATACTTGACTTGACTGTCAAAAGTCAAGTCAAAGCCCCACTTTGCCTTATCGTAGCGAGACATTTAAAATCCATCAAGTCGAGGTCGAACCCACGACCATAGGGTTTACAGTTACACGCTACCACAGCGCTGCGATGGACTACATTATTATTATTATTTTTTTAGCTTCACGCTGTATCCCGCATACAGCAGGGTAGGCAGAGGGAACCTAGTCTGGAGGCATTGCGTGTTAAGTGACGGAACTTAACGCCGCGCTTTACCTCGACACCAGAGCGAAGGGAATGGAAATATTAAATATTTCCACTCCTCGAGTGGGATCGTACCCACAACCAGTCGCGTTTACAGTCACAGTTACGTGCCCCTGCGCCACGACTGGCCCCTACATTATCTACCTCTTATTAATCAAAATTGAAAACAAATTTAACCCGTAGGTAAGCAGCTGGTAATAAATTATAATTTTTGATTAGGCAACCGCTACGCGATAGCGGGACAGGTCTGTTCCGATGCAGATAGCCCTGTATGTGTGTACAGCAATTGTCCCATCCGCGCCCGCGCCATTGTGCCAGTGGGAACACGGCCTTAATTGCGAGCCTGAATAAATTAAACAGAATGTATCGTATACGGCTTGTAGTTACAACGATGTGCGAAAATTTAGTACGGCTTTCTTGTTATTTTGGTGAAATCTTGTGAAAACGTTAATTTTCTAGGATAATTGCTTTGAATTTTTATAATTTTTTTTACATAAACAGCTTATAGGTTTGATTTTTTTTGTAAAACGCAGCTTCACGCTATGTATCTTGTAATAGGGTAAGAGAGAGAATCTAGAGTCAAGACACTGTGTTCTCTCCTTGACTTTACTGTTTTTACTGTTTAAGATACAGTCACGACTATTAAATTAATAATTAAGGCGCATAAGCCTTATAAAATATTGTATAGTCTGAAGTGCAGTAATATTCGTAACACTATAAACATTAGACAGCAACAAAAAAAAACTAAGTGACACAAGTCTACTTAATAACTAGATCAAATTTAAAAAACACTTCAATTACATGTCAAAAGAACAATGAACTCGTTATATCTAAATTAGAGCTGTTAGTAAATTATATTTTTGTCATTATCAAGTCGATATCAAAATAAATTTGCTGCGGTTGTCATTGTGTCGACACAAAATTGAAATGATTTATTTGATAACGCTTATCAATGTTGCGAAAAAATCTAACGTGTAAGATTTATCTTGTACTAATAAGTAATTGGGTTTAAGTTTAAATAGTTAAACTTTTTTTTATATTGCTAATCATGTACTTGAAGTAAGCAGTTTGACGGCGGCAGTTTCACTATAATTGTGAAGTTTGTGGTTCTTTTTCTGGCTGATAGGAATGATTAAATAATTTAAAAGATTTTTGGTAAGTCGAAGGGCGGGGTTAAGTTCCGTCACTGAATACGTTTAGTCTCCTTTTAAATTGCTTTCAGAAAATAATAAGATACATAGATATGTAATGAATTTGAAACTTGAAAACTTTTGTATTTTTTTTCTTTTAAATTCATTTAAATATTACGTAAAAACTAAATATTAGCGTATAAAAATGCTTCGAAGGACTGTGTTCCCTAATTTCTTCTCGTATTGAAACATTAAATAATTAATGACGGAAGTCAACGCCGCGCTTCGTCTCACAAGAGCGTCAAAAAATAATAATAATCCCCAATGGTAGTTTCCCCAATGGTAACCAAATCTAAATACGCCAATTTAACTTATATTTATTAGTGAATTCGATTAAAAAGAGTCATGATTTCTTCCCGTATATAGGGTAGGCAGAAAGAACATACTGTCAAAAGATCACGTTCTGCACTTTCCACCCGACGAATTCGACACGATTGCATGTTGAGTGGCGGAACTCAACGCTGCGCTTTGAGACTATGATATTGATTTTGTTTTCTAAAAAAAAAATAAAGTAGAAAAACATTAGAATACTTTTTTTTCGGCTTCACGCTGTATCCCGCATACAGCAGGGCAGGATTTTCTATGTACATATATAAATAAATTTGAATATCAGTGTACTACCTTCATAGCTGAATGGTGAATTTTGCGCATGGCTTATAGTTATCGCATGTTCAAGTTGTTTGTTAATTGAAATGCGTGTAAATACTTCTGGCATTCACAAGGGTTTATGAAACCGCTATTATAATAGTCTACAGTCTAACAGTGTTTATATTTTATAAGTATAACCTAAATAAGTTTAATATTTAGAGGAAAAGTTATGAACATTTTGGAGAAGCCGCAGCTTGAATTAAGTTTATTTTTTAATTTAATGTTTTAAGGGCTTGTGTAGGACAATATTCAAGTAGCTATTTTATTTTATGACGTTTCGTTTCATTACATAGATTTTGAAGTGCATCTGAGGTTTGTGTTTTTTAGCTTAGAAATATGAAATACCATTTGTGAAAATTCTATGCTGATATATATTTTGATATATGTATATCCGTCACATTTAAAGTTAGACAATATATTTTTTGGCTTTTCATGGAATATGGGATAAGATTGTTGCATTTCTTTCTGGAACTTTGGGGGTAAAATGATTCTTTACTGATTTAATAAAGAGGTCCAATTTCAATAGCATTCGGCGATATAAATCTTATTGATCAGGGCATTAAAACACTTTTTAAACTTATTTCTTCCTTAGCTAATGATCTACCATTTCAAATTAGTCTTTCAGGTCAAGTCACGTCTACTGCCTTATATTACTCCATATTACATAAACTGTCAACAATAGCGAATATAAGTAAAAACGTCAAGGAACAAAAGACCGCCGATCGGACACACACTGCCTCGTATGGCCGATAATCAATCTAGTTCCACATCTGATTAGGTGCAAATTACAATACAAATAGATCAGTCACGATTTTCTTTGACATCATATGGAAAAGTCTTAATACTACTTTGGTTTGTTAGTAAATAAACTGTATTGTTTTATAAATAAGGTTTATTTTATATCATTCCTATTTGAAGATACGCTCTTTTGGTCTCGAATATATGGTTTCCATAAAAGGGCTTCACTTGTTGATTGTCAGTCAAAAGATATGTATCTTTGAAATTTACATTATTAAGTCTAATTGCGTTTAGCATTTGTTGGTGGTTAGACCGTTTTGCTTTTAAGGTAGACAGTGACAAAGTCTTTGCACTTACGTCAAGGTGACATAGGATGTTAATACCTATTGTGCCAGTGCTAAAAACTCGTGACCTTACGCTGTATAAAGTTCACTAATATGCAGATGGCACGATCTACGAATGTATGGACGTGTTTGTTTTATATAATCGAGGACGTCAGTGTGAAATTATGTATTTTATGTAATAATTATGGTTTTATTTATTTTTATTGTTTTTATAATTTTTTCACTAGGTTCCGTCTGTGCTATCCTGCTGTGTGCGGGTTGCAGCGTGAAGCTGAAAAAATATTTTTAGTTTTTGTTCCCTAATACAACCTTTTATGTATTTATTTATTTTTCTTTTTTTTATTTTTTAGTTAATAAATTGTGTATTTTTTTATTTTTTGTATCTTGTGTATTTCTTATATTTTTGTTGGATAAAGATAAAGATAAAGATCGATATCTTAATCTAAATTCTAAAATATTTGTGTGTATTGCAAAAAATTGCAAAGAATGCAAAGTCCGCACACGATCCATTTTGAACGCGTGTTTACAATCCGCGGCGACTACCGGCCGACATAAAACAATAACAAGCGAAATGAATATCCTATAAGATAATACATTTTCTTACACAACCCTAAAAGAACAAAAGTAATAAGTTGCGGGGGCACAACAGGTAGGCAGCGAGCACACAGCCGCGCGTGACTTGTGGAGATCACCTGTGAACATTACGCGGTACCCACACTAGAGTCGAGTAATAAATCTGCCTAACGCGAACGAAGTGGTCCACTCACACAGCTCCACTATTGAGTCACATCCACGCGGGTCGGACAAGGGAGTCGAGTGACACCACACTGTTGCATTCTCACCTGTCGAGCGTCGCCGGCCGAGTGTGTAGTAGCACTGCCGACTGTACACTGTGACTGTGCCGGCCTGTGAATGTGTTCAGTCGGGCCGACTGTTTCGCGCGTTGCGGCAGCACGTCCCAAACACGTGTGTCTAATGTTTAGTGGGTAGACGATATTGACGATTGTTGATTGTTTTTCTTTTTGCCAACTTCTTTTTTTGTGACCAGTAGGAAATTTGGTGTTCACGCTGTTTCGATCGGAAATAGTGCGCAACCTTTCAGTGGAGGAGTTTGTTTGGAAACACCTGAAAGGTAGGTGTGCTATTTTTTTTTGCATTTTTCAATGAATTCGGTCCAAGTTTTCGTTGTTTTTTAGTAAGAATTAATGTATGTTTTAGATGTGAATCATATTTTGCGGTTATTTGGGAATGATGTTACCTAAGATTGAGTATGTTTTGAAAATAGGTTGTAAACAAATTGTTTTTTTTTTGTTTTGGCTTATCAAATCTATGATAATATGCCAATGAAAACTACTTGTCTCGTTAAAACGTGTTGTATTTTATACATATATATTTACTTAGGGACAGCCAAGATAATTCTTTTTTATTTCATTATTTTATATAAGAAATACCTACTTCACTTTGACGTTTTCTCAGTAATAACAATACCTGTATGTGTGTTTACATACAGAATATGTACATTGATTACGTTTATATACTTTATTTTCTTAAATATTTTGATAGGATTTTAGTGTATTTTTATTTGAAACTTTGGTAAATAAGCAATATCCATTACTAACAGTAGACGTGACCTTTGATACGCCTATTTAAGCTACTGCACATCGAATATAATTAAATTTATAATAACACATTATGACTGGCAGTAAATAAAACTGGTATACTCATAATATTAATTGAAATAAACAATAAATAATAGAATATACTGGACTTTTTTTTAATGTCTTTTTTTAAATACTGGTATATTTTATTGTTTTTTTTAACTTAAAGTTTTATCATTAGTTTACTTGTAAGCATTTGTACCTAACCTATAACTTAGGTATGAGTTAAATGTTTTTAATTTTTAATTGTTGTCTTAGAGATAGCCAAGTTAATGCTGTTTTTTTGTTTTTACACAATATACAAAATAAGTAATAAGTAGTATTTTTTTTGTACTTTTTACACCTTTGCGTTCTTAACCTGCAAAGCAGGTTAGTGTAGTGTCAAGGCACTCCGTTTTCTCATGTCATCAGTGCGAATAAATGCAAAGAGTTTATCCCCATTCCCCCAAGTGGAAATCGAACCCATCGGGTGAACAGTCAAACGTATGACACCATTTATTTTAAATCACTTAAAACACTATTTTTGGAATTCTAAATCAAGGCAAAGAAAGAGTATCAACAGTATGGAAATATTTTTTTTACATTGACCTTGTCTTTTAGTATAAACTATGTAATGCTCTGATATTACCTAAAAGTCTGTATAAAACGTATTTTAATAAACATTTTTGTCCCATTCATAAATTAATTCACTTTACTACTTATACTTATACTTAGATTATATATGGGTACTATACTTGCTTAGTTTCTATAAGAGGTCAAAAAAGTCACATTTTTCTAATATAAAAATCTCGTGCAGTTGATATTTATTTTTGTTTGTATACAAGAATGTTTTCATATACGTATTTGAAACTAGCGCCTTGCTCGCGGATTCACCGCATGAAATACATAACTGTTTCGTCATATTGAAACCCTCGGGGAAAAAATAAAGTATCCTATATTTATCCTTGGATTAAAAACTATATTTAGGCCAAAATTCATTACAATCAGTTTAGCGGTTTCGATTTTTCATATAAACTTTCGTCCCCTATTTCAACCCTGTAGAGGTTTTTTGAAAATATAAGCGGCCTATGTTTGACCCTGGACTTTTTACTACTTTCTTTCTAAATTTCATCCAAATCGGACAGGTAGATTAGCCGTATAGGCGTGACAGACAGACAGACTGACTTTCGCATTTATAATATAAGTATGGATAACGCTTAGATGATGTTAACTATTTAGTTAATACTATTAAATTTATATTAGGTATACTTCCGGTTTTTTGTGTAAGGGGTGGAAAGAGAAAGTCTAATGATACTTAGCTTTCTCTGGTAATAAAGTAATGCATATGTTTCTAAGAAGAATTTATAGATGAATACGTGAAGGAAATGCTTTCGACCCCTTGTTATTGAAATTATGCGAACGTAGTACGAACGTAGTACGAACCTAGTAATATGAAATTACACGCAGTTAATTCTTTTTTCCACTTCCGGCAAAGCTGGTAGTCAGAGAAGACCTAGTGTCTAGACACTCCAACCTCCACTTTCTGCACGAAATCGAGACATTGCATGTAATGTGGCGAGTTGGAATCGACCCAACAACCATCCTGGTTATTGTCAGTCCTTGCGCTGCGCCACCACGGCCTCTCAGTTAAATTAAATATGCAGAAAAAGTGAAACAAACATGTCTTTATAATTATGAATTAGAAATATAATAAATAAATTAAGTATTATAAACTTTGCCGTGTGTTTAGGAAGCATGTTTGTATAAAGTGACATACGCGTTACTATGACAACGTGTTATTTACGCGTCAAATATAATAAGATTACTAACAAAATAAATTAATAAATTTAAAAACGTTAATGAACCTAGAGAATGATAAAAATATATATCGTGCATATATTATATTTACTAGTAAAATTTAACTTAATAAAACTTCACGCCTTTTCTCGCGTGACAAGGTAGTCAGAGAGAATATAGTATAGACACTCTGTTCTCCACTTTCCGGTGAAAATTTATATAATGCATGCAGAACTCTTTACTGCATGCTTCTTTAATTATAGAATTTTATCACTTTTGCAAATTAAAAAAATAGCAACATTGAACAAGAAATAAGTGTATTTTTTTAGTGTAGTCTTTTATTATTAGCGCAAAGTTTAATTTAAAAAATATTAAAATACTATATTATATATTTTAATTTATGAACAATGTATTAAAAATATCGTTGTAATTACGTATTCTTAATGCATGTTTAGGCCTTTCTTATTAGATTTCTCAAATTCTTCTTCAATACAAAAAAAGGCAAATATAACACACAGATTGTACACAATTACGTCCGCACGTCATCGATACCGATTACAATTGTAATTGCATGTAATTGAGGACATTAGTACATTAGCTCCTGTCGTGACGTTGACGTGTGAACGACAATTAGTTACCTCATTATTGTTGAGATTTTGAACTGATTTTACTGTATGTTGTTTTTTTTTATCGAAATATTATGTTTTAATTGTTTTGTTTTTCTATGTTTTACTGTTAGTGGGTGTTTTTTTTACATACACCGGCGTACGCAGAGGGAACCTAGTGTTAAGACACTCCGTTTACCATTTGCATTTTGTGTTAAGTTGCGGAACTTAACGCCGCTGTGCTTCGACACCAGAGCTTTAAATATTTCCACTCCTCGAGCCATCGAACCCATAACCTTTAGCGTTTATAGACACACTGTTTCTCTGCGCTACGATTTCTAATAGGTTAACTTTAGTTGTAACTAAGTATATTAAAGGAGTCCTAAAAAAATTAATAGTTTAGTTAAACAGCGTCTAACTGTAAACGCAACCGTTGTAGGTTCGATTCTCACTCATGGAAACAATTATATAAATTTTCATTTTTTTGTTTTGGTATCACAGACAAATTTGATCGAACCCACAACCAATTGCATTTAAGTCAGACGTTGTCCCACTGCGTCACAATAACCTCGATAGGCCATGGTTTACAGTAAAAATGATTGAAAGTAAAATACGATTACTTTAACATGTATGTACGCTATGCAGTACGAATGCAATAATGTGTAATTAATGTAAATAACTGAGTGGCAGCCACTCGTTGCGGGTTGCAGTAGTGTCGTGTTGCAGCCGCGGTGTCGCGGTTCTAGTATAAAAAATATTTGACATGTTACCTTTGGGGTCAAGGACGCGGGGTGAATTAGTTAAGATTTCTATGGATTTTTGCTATTCTATGAATCTACTTACATAGTGTTTATCGAGAGATAGCCTGTCCTATTCTTATTGTATGATTTTTATACTTATTTCATCTTTATGACTGCCTATTTATATTTTTAAAATGGGTTATTTCTTCCCTGTTTCAAGGCGGCGTTTCAATCCACCATTATTTATTTTAAGTCTTTTTTCACACGCAGGGTAGTCAGGAAGAAATTAGAGTCATTTTTATTTTTCGGCTGAACTCGGAACATTGCATGTTGTTTGGTGGAACGGCATGATTCGTTATGTCTTGTTCGCCAGATTGAAAGTATTGAAATAATTAAAATGAGATCATTCCACTGCGTGATGCCACTGCAGCCATGATGATGCTTATAGACTGACTTTGCCCTATTGCACTCCGATGACCTCTATGCTCGTGTATCTAGCGCAAAAAGGAGTAGAAAGCGCCAATATATTTGAAATAATGTAAATATAGTCATATATCAATAAATTTTCTTTTATATATCCTGCTAAGCGTGAAAAACACGTGAAAATCGCAAAAAAAACCTGGAACTGTTTTTATATATGTGTATGTGTATAGTTGATAAAGTTTTTTTACTTCAATTACCGTATAATATTAATGGGTGAATTATTGAGTCATTGCATATCTAAATAAAGTATCTGAATAATTTTTATTTTAAGTAAAAATATAGCACAAAAACCTACATTGATACAAATGCGCTTACAAAAATTCGATACTATTACTGACCTAGTTGGAACGGAAGGTCAAAGCGATTGTAATTTGGCAAAAATAGACAAATTATAAGTATACTCGTAACGTGTTTTATGAATATTGAAATGGTTATATTTTAAAATAATATTAAATAAAGTGTTTGTTTTTTGAAGTTAACATTTCTTTTTCATTTTTTTTCCGTGGAATATAATTTAACGGGAGATAAAGTATCTAAAAGTAACTATGTAAATAATGCCTGACTGTAATTGCGATTGGTTGTGGGTTTGATTCCGCACCAGATGGAATGACATAATTTAATTATTTTCACTTTTTTATTCTACTGAATAAGATAAAGCGTGGCGTTGAGGTCTACCACTAAATACACCATGAAATTCGTTGGGAATATGGAGACTCGAATGTTTTTACACTACATTCTAAAGTACCTTACTGTGCAAGAAAAAGCGCAAAACTTAAAATAAGTAAAAGAATTACATGTTTGAATTGAGGTACCTATCTAAATCATTTTTATTTTTGAGTATAACATGGAACATGTGTTACAGAACTGAAGTTACTTCCGCATATATTTTAGAGTGACATAGGATACTAGTATCTATTTTGCCTGTTGGGAAGTCCGTTACGGATACTCGCTCGGGGACCCAGGACGTGGTTATGTGGGACTCCGGTTTGGCAAGATAGTACACCTCCGTTTACCCACTAAAACCTGACGGTGCTCCTCTCCCGCCACTAGCCCAGGTCTCGGGAACCACCCCAACCGTCCGTGGACCTAGGCGGCAGTCAGAGAGACCTGGTGTTAACTCACTCCATTCTTTATGTATATGTGTACAAGTTGAATGTGAAAATTGAACCCACTAGTGTGTGAACTGATCTTAACTGTAAAAATTCCATATAAACACTGTTGAACCAGCACAATCCCATCTTAAATAGTTCGATATCAGCTTGACACATGCCTCTTACACACACGTGGTCAATAAAACAAAGGCTTTCGCATGAGATGCACGCGCCTCGCCGTGCACGATATGTAAAGCGTACATTCCACGGGTCGACTGAATAGTGTTGCCCGTAACTATATGAAAAGATTGCTAATTATTATTTATTAATATGAAATCAGTAACTTCTTGTTACTTTTGATATTTTCAAGTGTTATTCACAGTCTTTAGGAAATCGAAGTCATTTTTATAAAACGCATAGAAACGTGAGTTTCTTAGAGTCTCATATATAGATTTGGATGAAGCGGGGTTTGAATCCGCACCTCTTGATCCGTACCTTGAAACCGCTAAGCTATATGTGTTCAAAGCGCAGTCACAGCGCTCTTTTTTACTTCTTGTTGACATTCAGCGAATTAATTAAATATGAGTTGAAATTTTAATAAATTGTGATATTTATAATATTGGTGCAGTGCGATCTTGGCGGAATTAAAAGGTAATTAACTTAATTACACATAATGTCTACGCTTACGCATTTAATATGGTTTTCGTTTTTATTTTGTAATTTAATATATTGTAGGTACTACTTAAGAAAATAAATAGAAAGTTTGTAGACTTACCATAAAAAGTAATTTTTATCACAAATTTTATTTTAATCAAACGTCTACCATAGTCATGAAATGACATATAATATGAAAAACTAGAGCTCTTGCTAAATTCGATACATCTGGCCACACTATGTGCAGGCGACCTCGGGGACCCACTATGTACGCTGCGCACGCGCATCGGCATCCGCATAACCTTAAGCGACATCGCTTGCACTCTGCCGTGACTGACAGTAAATATGTGTGTGTTTTTCATTGGCTTCGTACTATAAAAAACAAAGGAAAGCTGTCAATTTCTTTATGTTTATGGTTGAATTGGTGGCATATATTTTTTTGGACAGATAATATCGTGATATTTAAATCAATAATGAATCAATTCATGTTTATTTAATATATTTATGACAATTACGCAGATTTATTTATTGTAATATATATTTTTTTCAACATTACTAATCGCACATAAAAATTGAAAATCGTAAAAACTAAATGAATCCAAAAGAATAAGTAAAAAGCGATGAACCTGTCGATTGGTACAAATAAAAATAAAAACATTATGTAATTTGAGATCACGAATGGCTTTTTTGCTGGTCGTTCCACGCGGCGGGGCAGGGTCGCGACCGACGACCACGCCGACCGCACTACGTGACAAACTGCTGGGAACGTGATGCTTTCCTAGTTCATCTGTAATGGGGGATCGTGGATAATGAGGATACATGTTAAGTAGCCTTGGAAATGCCTTGGAAATGCCAGGTTTCTTAGCAGAAAATAAATATGTTTCTACTGCCGTAAGTGTTTTTTTCTCCACACTAAGAACCGCTCAAGTGACAAAATTAGTTAAGCAAAGACACTAAACGATGATTGATATGAAGTGTTAGGAGTTCTTGCTACTATAAGGTGGTCCAGCGAAATGATATAATAAAATAATATTTGCCATCAAAATAAGACCATCTGACAGGAGATGAGGAGTATGTCTGTGGTCCCAAGTTGCATTTAATATTTTGTGATTTTTGACAGCTACAACACATTATTTATGTATTTATCAAGTCAAATGCAAAGCGGTGGAGTCACGTCGTGCATAAAATTGACAGTGATCGCGATCTCGCATTTCCATTGAGATGTGTCCGTTAAGTACAAAGCTGACAGCTGCGCATATATAATGCTTTATTACTATGCAACTTGATGGCGACATCATTCGGAGGTCCTAAACTTAAGTTCTGAAACCCTTTCTTATCATATTTTAATAAACAGCAAAAAAACAGCTTCACATTTTCCTCAAAGTGCAAGATTGTCAAATTAATAGAAGCTAGTGTCAGGACACTCCGATCTCTACCTTCCGGCCTAAAATCGAAACATTGCTTGTTAAGTATCGGAACTCAACGCCACGCTGAATTCTTCCAGACATTATTGAACTCGGCAAAGCAATCGTAGATAACTTCACATATAATATACCTATAAAGTATTCTATAAACACTTTCAATTTTATAGTACTAAAGAGTAAAAAATGTATCGCTTAAAAACTTAACGCTTTGACAAATTTCATTGGATCACGATACAATTTAAATTATAGGAATAACTGGTTTATAGCCACATTTTTCCACTTCGACAGGTGTCGGTCACGTTGATGCGTCACGCACTGCCACTAGTGTCACATACAGACAGTCGCAAGTGTGTGTTAAGGGATAATACTTTTTATTTTGTATATATTTTTAAGTATTTAAGTTAATATTATTGAATACTTTTTTGTGTTTATTAATGTAATGATAGCTTATTCTAAAGTAATGAAAAAAGTCGAAGGCAAGGGCTTTTTGTAATGTCTATTTGATATAATATGCTTTAAGTAAAATTAAACATAGGAACTATCGTGGAGCAATAGGAACAGAGTCTGACTGTAAATGTCATTGCTTGTGGATTCGATTCTTTGTCGAAAGAACGATTATATTCAAATTATTTATTTTCGTTTCTCCGCTATAGTAGGTACTGAAGGCAAAGTGTAACGTTAAATTTCACCATTGAACTCGCAATGTCACCGTTTTTAATAAAAACTGGAGAATGGAGTGTTCTAACACTATGTTCTCTTTGCCTACAATGCAATAAGGGAAAAAGTGTGAAGCGCTTTGCTTACTTTACTTTCTTTTTGAAATTATATATTGATTGCAGTTCTTTGTGATCCATATTGATGATTTAAAAAAGCGTTATACTTTATAACACAGTTATAAAAACTCGAGTTTATAATTTATGAATGATTTGTTTAAAAAATTGGACTTAACAAATAGGTACTGTTAAAAATTACAGAAGTACTTAAAGCTACAGAAACCTTTTTCTATTTATTTGAAATTTTATGAGTGAGTAAAATAATGTAATGTGGTAAATTTAACTCATTTAATATCATCATACATGAATGATCATTAATTTTGGCCCCCTTCCTACGAAAATTATGAATACAGAGAATTTTAAAATTTGGCATAGGAAATCTTTATACGAAAAAGTGCTGAATGCAAAAATTTCCTTAATAATCCATTATAAATAATTTGAATAAATATTACACACACTATCATGTTTTAATATAAGTTCTTCTGTAGTGTGTAGTTATACAAATGTTGCTAAGGCGACGCTTATTTTATGCGTCAACGTGGATGTTTTAGTCATTTTTTAAATCTGTAAAATATTTGATAATTTTCATGTTTCGTTTTTGTGTCTTTTTTCTATCTTTAATTGTTGTTTTTTAAATTGATTTACACTTGACACCAGCAGGTGCAGTGCACGTACAGCCATCACGACCAGCTCCAAGTGGTATTCCATTCAATGTTCTTTTGTCCCGTGAAGCAATTAGTCTCGGATACAGGTGGATGGCGAATGTCTTGAGTCACGAACGCTGAAGGTTTTAGGGGTCCGTAAAATATAGATGTTATAAGATATCCTAAGGTTGGTTGGAGTAAAGTTATGTTAGAGAAATCATTTTGATTAGGTTGTGTATATGTTATGCGGTTTTATTTTATGAAGTATCGGTTTTTTAATGGTGAAGTAACTTTGTAATCGCTTTTGCTATGATAAGATAGTATTTTTTGCATTTTGGCAATAGGGGAGAGCGGGGCTAAAAGTTCCGATTTTTAATTAACCTTAAATAATGTTACGAATACTTGATTTCAGTATTCATACAATACGATTTAAATAAACTTACATGTCTAACTTTTTTATTAATATAGTTATTTGGGACATTCCTTATAAGATCTTTTTACTATTATTATTTTAAAGACTAAAGTCGGAAAGTAACAACTAACCCCAACTTGGGGCAAGTTGTTAACGAACTGGGGTATATTGTTACCTGGTCTGTGAAAGCTTAATAGCACAAATAATTGTTAAATAAAAAACAATAAATGATAGATCTAAGATTGTTTATTTAAGCAATCATAAACAAGTCCCATAAGAATCATTATTTAAGCATTAATCAACAGTATTATAAGAATCAACCTGTAAACATGTACGTTATAACAAGTAACTACAATTTATATTTAAACAATTATTAACAAACAATTATTAAGTCAACCAGTCTGGTCCAACTTTTCTATTTGCATGTCATGATGTTGGGATATTGCGAGCGTTGAATTTCACTGCACATTCATACACTACATTTTTTACTTCTTCTGGTAAAAGACCGAAGAAAATTGACGCTCATTTCAACAAATATTCTGCTGACTTATCTTCTTGTTCTTCAGTAAATCCTAATCTTACTTTCTTGTAACCAATAGAGACAATTTCTACTCCAGTTCTTAGGTTTTTGACAAATCTGTATAATGATTTTGATTTTCTGGCAACAGTTTTTATTTTCCTGCCATCTTTGATAACTGCATCTTCAGCTTTTTGCATTAACTCCAGTGACACACAACCTCGTGTTAATTTTCCGGTATATGCTCGCATGCTACAAATTAAAAATTACATCATTTATATTCCATTGTTAGTATAAACGAATTGGGGTAAGCTTTTCCAAAGTCACAACGTGCCCCCGAAAAAAGGAACTTCTAGCCCCAAGTACACGTGTTGGAAAAAAGGCCAGATATAGGTTAGATTATGAAACATAAGTAATTTACGAATAGTGTACCGAAAAAGTATATAAAATATTATTTGAAAACACTAAAATACTCAAGGCTAATCGTTAAAATTTGTGAGATAGACCAAAAATACGAAATATGGAAATATTTACGTACGTGAATTATTGAGGCGCGTCCTGCTGTTCTGATGTTTCTAGTGCCAATGGCCTATTCAAGATGGTGGCCGTCGGTGCGCTATCGCCTTCTGTTTCACGATGTGTTTAATCTATATTCCTATCCTTTTTCCTAGGGAAGTTATTTCAATCGGAACAACTTACCTCGGTAACTTCTAACCCCGCTCTCCCCTACTACATCTGCAGCAATTATTGAATCATTCGAAATTGACTTCGTCCTGCATTCAAATACACTTAATACCGTTTTAATCGACCTCCATATTAAACTTTAAAGTATATTGCTGATTAAAAAGTTATAAAAATTCTTAAATAAATACACAATATATTATTTTCATTACAACCTTTATTTGGAGCGATAATAGCGGTAGCGGTTTAAAAACATAATAATTAGCTCAAAAATATTGTTGGAAAAATTGCTTCCTGCAAAGACTGGTTCTGTCACACGATACCTTTACCGAGTTTAAGATGAAGCCTTTTTACAGTCTCTGTTGACCGTCATGCTTTATACTTTTTACACAACAGTGCTCGAATTTCGTGTGCTCTTTGAACTGGTTTAATCGAAACAGTGTAAAAAATCCGTCAGACATACCTACAGATCGCGTGTTCCGGATCAGTGCTTTATGCTCTATTTTGTTTTATTGCTTAAATTCTTGGAGTTATTTAAAGGCGTTAACGCGGCGGTGGTATTGTGGATATTTTAAGAAAAATAAGACCAACGAAAATACTTTACTTCAATTTACAGTTGTTTTTGAATTTGTGTAAATTATTATATTGATATACTCGTATCTTTTAGTAAAATTAGTTTTAGCAGTTATTTTATCACCTGCTCATATTTTACTGTCATCGATTAACCAGTAACTGATTATATATGCGGTCTTATAACACATTATTTTTGAATTGCCAAACGGACAGTCTAGTCGACCTTTACCACACGTTAATGCTATTAAGCCGCAAATATTCGATGACCTAAGGTCATGAAAAACTGGAGCGAAAGTAAAAATGAGTGGCGGAACTGAGACCAAGCGAAGGTTGTAAACATCCAAAAATGGATGCAAGCACACCTTTACACATTACGCTTTGTGGAGCAAAGTTGCGTCAGTTCATGCCGACGTACAAGGCCCCATAATAATTATAAAATGTATAATTTAATACATGAACCAATTAATTTAAACTGGAGCACTCCGTATTTTTTTTACAAAATCACGTTCAAGTTTTTTGATTTCGAAGTTTCTGATTTTTATGCCCGAACTGACTTGAGTTCGTTCGCTTTCGAGATCTAACTAGGGCCTGGCTGTCGTTTCATTAACATAATTATACGTATGTATAAATAAGGATTTTTTATATATACATTATATTTTTCGATATTATTCTGACTCAAAACGCGATGTTTTTGAATTCAATCTCCTCTGAGGACGAGACGTGTTATATATTTTTTATATAATTTATTAAAATATATGATTTGTTTGTTTTATATTTAAATTATCCATAACTCCGTTTTTGGTAGCATAAATTTCACATGTTACGCTACTGAACACACAGAGTCAAATACAGGCGGAAAGTGGAGTGAAGGATCTTAACAGTATTGTCTCTAGAACCCTTATCCTTATCCTACTATAATACTACGGTATACTATACGAAGAAAACATGAAGGTGAAAAAATGTTGCATTAATTCATATCGCAGGTTTTCTGCTAACCCACATTTTCTATATAATATTCACTACAATGTTTTAGTTCCTGCAAGGCAAGCATTGTAGAAAGTATTTAAAAAGCGCAATTTCACGGAGACCTGACCGCCGCCCAATTCTATTGTAAACAAGTAATGACTGACAATTATACGCCGTGCCATGACATGTGTTTGTACGTTTGACTTCATTACGGAGTTACACAACCTAGCCAAAGTAATATCTCTTTTCCCGGTTAAAGAATTAACTAGCTGTTTACGTGGATTGAAGATTTTTGGTGATGATTTTTGGTTATAGTAATGTTGATTACTTAAATTTATATAATGTATTGTTGTACAGGTAAAACGGGACAGTATAGGAAAACTTTATGTTCAATTCTTATTCTAACCAGCTTCATGCCTTTTTCTGTATCTATATACAGAAGCAGACACCTAGTGGCATGACACTCCATTCTTTACCGTCCGTTCGGATCTGACACATTGTGTGTTAAGCGAAAGAACTCAATGCCGCGCTTTAATTTGTTACCAGAGCTGAAAGAATATATTTTCATTTAACTAAATGATTGCTCCGAATATGAATCAACCCACAACTATTGCATATACGGTCATAAGATTCTATTAAGATGTACAGGAAAAGATTTTAGATTCATTTTTAAGAAAAATATTTGGACGAAGTATTACGAAAATGTATATAGTTAAAGCTTTTATGTAGAAGAAATACATTAAATGAATAAATCAAATACAAACTACCATATTATTTGACATGTATTCTTGAATAAGTGACAGAAATGCTGCTTAGGTATTATAATAATAAAATACGTATTTTTATATATAATTAATTTGTTCTTATTTTAATCGCAAGCATTTTAGGTGGACTACAGGGTCATCGCATGACATAGTATCGGTCATTCACTTCATAGGTCACATCGAGGTCGAACGTGTCTGCTCCAAGTGATCAGAATGTTTAAGTAATCATTTGCTTGCAACGCACAAAAATGCGTATTTTCAGGTCGCTGAACTGTACTTCACACTTATAAGAGAGACTTTTAGAAAACTTATTAAAATTGCTAACAAAAATGTGTTGTAATAAGCGTAAATGAATTTAGACGCATCCTATGGTAGAACGCATTGGTCAGAGTACTTGGACGGTGTCCACGAGTCGCGGGTTTGAATACTGCAGCATTTAATTTTTTATGCTTTTTTTAAAAATCTTTTTCAATTTCCTAAGTGTGCGAATAATACTATAAAAATGTTTTAAAATGTACTTCATACCGTTTACATATTACTAACTATTATACATACATATAAAACATGACGTGATGCTTACAGACAGACAGACTTTACGTATGTGCCCATTACGTATAAAATTTTTGCATATAATAATATATTAAGGCTAATAAGTTGGTTGTTGGTGTGGCCATTGTGGCGCAGTGAGATAGCCTTTGGTTGTTAACGCGATTGGTTGTGGGTTCAATTACCACTTATTGAAATGATAATACCCGTTCGGGGGCCATTCGTGGCGCAGTTACACAAGCGTGTGACTGTAAAGAACTGGTTGTGGGTTCGATTCCCACTCAAAGAGTGATAATATTTAATATTTTCATTTTCTTCCCTCTGGTGACAAGGCGTTAAGTTCCGCCACTTAACACGCAATGCCTCCGAATTCGGCGGAAAGTGGGGAACGGAGTGTCTTAACACTAGGTTCCCTCTGCCTACACTGCTGTGTGTGGGATACAGTGTGAAGCTAAAAAAAGAACTGCCATACAGTTTGGTGATAATAGATTTTTTACATTTAACTTTTATTACTTTCTGGTAGATGAAACGAATAATCACAAAAAAATCCATTCTCATTCTACTCGTAGAAATATCCGTACTTATGATGAATTTCAAACCTTTCACGTAAAATGCAACTTCGTTAGAATTGTTTTATAGTATTAATTGTAGGCCCGTTGACGTGTAAGTTACTGCTTTGCCTTAGCAACATGTATGTACGTAAATGCGTCACTTTGTGTAATAGTGTAAGACAGGTAGTGTATGTAATATTTTTTTTTATTATATTAATGTAGATTTAAAAAAAAAAGATTATTACCAAAAATATAGATTTGCACTGTTATATAAGGTTTAATTATGCCATATTTCATATTTCATGCGCATGATTTTTAGTAATATACTAAAGATTATATTATTTCATTTTACTTTATATTACACTCGGGAACTAGTTTATTTGAAATATTATTAACTCCTTGATCTGATTAGACAAAATGCGACTTTTACAATACTCAACTAACAGTACTTCTCAAACGTAAGAAAGAGGAGAATTTAACGATTTACAGTAGTTTCTATATATCTATCACCTAAGACACATAAAGATCCGCAAAGTAAACTCATTTGCATCAATAAATCCAATGATCCAATATCTTTCTTAGACATGAATACATATCTCCTGTAAAAGACTAGCAGCAGGTAAATTACTTAAACGTATATATCATTAAATGAGAGAACAACGTAAACAAATAATGTATATACATCTTACCGCTAATGAATTAGTATTTTCCACTGGGTACTGCTACAGGACGCATAAAATTACAACTTTATTGCACTCTTGACACTCGGTGTCTGAAGATGCACAGTACACGTCTCGTACAATAGACAGATTGACATTAAGTAATTAACTGTTTTCAATCAATAATAATTTTGTTTTCACACCGCAAGGTCAACGCTTTTAGGATTTTCCAATGAGATCATAATCTTATGATTAAGGTGAACCTTTGTCACCGTCTTGTGACTTGTGTGTTTTAGTAATATTATGGATTTTTATTTATTATTATTTTTATGTCTTTTATGTTTATGTGGCCAGTCGTGGCCCAGTGGCACAAGAGTGTGACTGTAAAACGACTGGTTGTGGGTTCGATTCCCACTCGAGGAGTGGAAATTATATTTCCATTTTCTTCGCTCTGGTGTCGAGGTGAAGCGCGGCGTTAAGTTCCGCCACTTAACACGCAAGCCTCCGAATTCGGCGGAAAGTGGGGAACGGAGTGTCTTAACACTAGGTTCCCTCTGCCTACCCTGCTGTGTGCGGGATATAGCGTGAAGCTATATTTTTTTTTTATTTTTATGTCTTATTATTTTTTAAAAAATATATATTTTTTTAAATTTATCTTTATGATTTGTATTTATGGTCAAATTTGAAATTTCTGCCTTTGCTAAAAATGTAAATAGGCAAACAAAAATAAAGTGCATTATTTTTTTAGCGGAATATCTCTTTAGTTATACGTATATTACGTGACGTTGTGTTAGCGACACTATATTCTGAAAATTATATACATATCTCTCTTACCAGTCACTCTTACTTTATATATTTTTTTTTAAACATTTACAGCCAATCCTCTCAACTTACCCAAATTATCTGTGCAAACTTTTCTAAGTACATCTGAATAAATATTAGTTATGTCGATTCTTATGGATATTTCTTAAATAGGGATTCGATGAACAAGTCATATACTTGCAGATCTTATCTCCTAGTATGTATCTCTATAAACTTTACAAAATCAATTTGGAAGTTTTTTTTATTAATAACTAGAGGTAAAATTCCTATATACCAGATTTCATTTACCTATTTTATATATAACAAATAGGAGCGATAAGTTAAGATAAAGAACTTAAATTACTTTGTTTTCAACATTATCACTAAGTTACACGCACATTTATCTGTTATATGTAACCATCTGCAGCTAATCTTCTTGGCGGGAGACTTATGGGCATTGGCTCCTTAGCGCTTATACTCGAGGACCCCGTTAAGTGGAATCTTGTCTTTAAATATTTAGTATTATTCATTTTTATTATAATTTTATGCATTTATACGAAATACCGTCGTCGCTGCTGGTGGCGTTATTAACATTTGTTATTTTGCCCATACATCTACTGTTTATATCTGCAATTTGTGTTTGATTTGCATTTCATTTATATGAATAACCGTGACAAAATTTATCTTCAAGAAGTTGTGTGTTCTAGTCTGTAAATCAAAAGTCAGGAGTTATATCACGCCCTACTGGTTAGTTGTAGATTGAAGTTTGTCTCAGAAGATGGTTGTTGTATTTAGGTATTTGATTTCCAAGTTTTAGTAAGACAACATGCTTACATTAAACTGTTTAAGCTTCATAGCGTTCATTATCTCTAGATAAGTATTAAATCGACAACATGTATAAGATATATAAACATGCCAAGCTTTTCTTTATGCTACTGACGGTTGGTTGGTAGTTCAAAGAAAAAATATTTAAGATTTATCCAATTGAATACGGCTACTAGATATTAACTAATTTCTCTTTAGTCATATATAGCTTGTTTTTGTACTACATGTATGTATTTAACTTTATTTTATACATATTTATTCGCTACCACGTAGCCATGGTGTGTAGTGAAAACCTCACATTCCACAGGTCTCGGGCATCTGCGTGATGTGTTTACAAAACAGTACGTAATGCGTCTCTTTGTGACCTTAGCGGAAACTCTTGTTAGTATACCATTGAGTTCACTCGAAATGGCAACATAAAGTAGTTGTTGACACATGAGATGGGAATATGTGGCGACTGAGTGTTAAGTGTAGTTCAAACAGAAATTATTTAATTATTATTATTTTTTTATATGATTGTAAACCCGATGGTTGTGACTTCGATTCCCCTTATATTTATTTATTTATTTTAAAGCTCAATGCTCGATCCCGCACACTGCAGGGTAGGCAGAGGGAGCCTAGTGTTATGACTCTCCGTTTCCCACTTTCCGCCGAATTCGAAAGCATTGCGTGTTAACCGGTGGAATTTGACGACGCGCTTTACCTCAAAATCAGAGCAAAGAAAATGGAAATCTTAAATATTTCCCCTCCTCGAGTAGGAATCGAACCAACAACTAGTCGTTTACAGTCACACGCTTGTGCCACTGCGCCACGACTGGCCCCTTATATTTAAATATTCATTTTTTTCATTCTGATACCTAAGACTAAGCATGCCATTGAATTTCAACATGCAAAGTTTTTTCCTCCAAAATTCGGCGGAAAACGGAGTGTCTTAACACTGGGTTCCCTCTACCTACCCTGCTGTGTGCAGGATACAGCGTGAAGGTATAAAAAAATAAAAAAAAGAATGTCTTTCGGACGAAAAGTGGAGAACGGAATGCCTTAACAGTTGGTTCTCTCCGACTAAGTCAAGCATGCTATTCTGGTAAAGCGTGATACTGTTTTTTAACTTAACTAATTGGACGAACAACTTTGATCAAATAGCGTATATTTTTAGATGCTCAATGAATTCCACGTTATATTACAGCGAGTTAGCGGTTACGCACGAATCATAAATTTTCTCGTGATTATGCATCTGTACATTTTTCCTTGTTGTTCACTGCAAATTGTATCCTTTTTTTTCATTAAGCATTATTGAATTTATATATTTTGCGAGTATAGAAGTGATGGATATTGTGAGGTTGGTTTTAGTAGCTGTTTCAGCGTCACCCGGGGTGTCGATGTAGTGAAGCCCTAACCTTTGTTTGTTTACCATTAAAAAGTTGCAAACCGAAATGTCATTTATGAGATCTTTGCTTTTTGTCTATCTGCGATGGAGGAAAAAGAATATTTTAAGTAACAAAATTTTCCCTACAATCCTGCTGCGTGTTCGATCGTTCAGATAATTTTACTGCAGAAAAGGCACCTCAATCCGATATTATATTGGATCTAATTAATGACGTATATTTAAATAAATAATATTTAATTAATATTTAGATTAAATAAAATGACTCGTAAAATTTGGAAACGACGTTTTTCTAAAACTTGTTGGTCACTAGCAATCTAAGAGTTAAGTTATACCATACTTATCGACGATCTTATCGTCATTCGCTCTGGAACTAAATCGGTGGTTTCATCGCACACAATATTGTTATATTAAAACGATTATGCAAACGTTTCCTTGCAAATCTTTTATTAGGTAGTTATCCATATAAGGTTATGTCAAAGTTTAACACCTCAGGTATTTTATTGACACGAAAAGACACTAAGCGTAAAATAGCATAAATGTCAGATTTTATAACGCGTTTTATAAAATTTGTTTAGAAATATTTCAAACTAGCGGCCCGCTCGCGGCTTCGCAACTCGGTACTCGGTAACGCGGTATATTGCAACCCTAGGGTGTGGATTTTTGAAAAATAAAAAAACTATATTTTTATGCCAAAATTCATTACAATCGGTCAAGCGTTCATATAAACTTTCATCCCTTATTTTAACCCTTTAGAGGTTGATTTTTGAAAAAATAAATAGTCTATGTTAGACCCAGTACTTTTTATTACTTTCCTTCTAAATTTCATCCAAATTGGACCGGGAGATTAGCCGTGAAAGGAAGACAGACAAACACACAGACATTTCCATTTATAATATAAATATGGATACAAATTTGTAAGTTTATAATTTGTTTGTTTTTGTGACGTCTAATGAATATGTATTATTAACAAATAAAACATTTTAGTAGTGTTTATTTTTTGTTTTTGTAAAACATATTTATATGACTTGATCGTAGTATAGATGGGACGTTACTTGATGATTAAATGTATTAGTTAATCTCACTAATAGAAAATTGATATCTATCGTTAACTCCAATAAGTATGTTGTGATAACAAGTAAAGCCATATCATTATATTTAAATTTATTTTCACCGTTTTCTGTTTCTCCACTCTGATACATGAGACAAATTGCGGCGTTAAGTAACAAAGTGGAGAACGGAGTATGTTGACATTAGGTTCTCTCTTAATACCTTTCCATGTTGAAAAAAAACTTGAAGCTGAAGATATAAAATATTTTAATGATATATGTGTTTATTTTGTTATTTTCACTATCGTTTTACTCTTGTGTATCATAAGGTGAGTTGATCTAAAAAAAATATATTTGGCTAGGATATGTGTTTTTGGACAGCTCATTAATGTCTTTTATTTGAGATTTTTTTGGCCAAGAATTGAGAAAATAAATAGTGGAATATTTTTCGGGAAATTTTAAAATGTTATTCACATACTTAGGAAAATTGAACAAAAGAATTGCATTGAATCGAATTCAACGTATAACTTAGCGATCAAAGCGCTTGGTCCGCTTCCAAGAGGCACTGGTTCGATTTCCGTTGCGATGTAATCTATTTTTACGTTTTCTAAATATTTCACTTTTATAAGTAATATTTATTGTTAAATGTACTTGTGTATTATACTATACAGCAGGTAATTATCGCTACGTAACGACGGTAACACCTTTGTGTTCTGACCTTGCGGTTGACCCCGTACTTAGTGACTGCTACGGTTGGGTCAAACTCGTATCAGGTGTACCTATTATTATGATAAAACATACTTTATAGCGTACTTTAGTCTGTAAATTTAAGGAAAATGGTTAAAAAATATTTAAACCGGTTGATATAAATAAATACTTTTACACCATAATTTAAATTTAATGTTTAAGAACTCTTTATTTTTTTTTTCGGATCGAATTCATAACTATCGTTTACGTACAAACTTGTCAAAATTTGATTTATTTGAATATATCTTAATAAAATTATATCAGACTAGCGGCCCGCTCACGGCTTCGCCGCGTAGACTGCCTTATTGTTTCATTATATTGCAACCCTTGAGGGTGGATTTTTGGAAAATAAAGTAGCCTATGTTTAACCTTGGATTTTTCAACTACATATATCTATTCCAAAATTAATTACAACCGGTCAAGCGGTTTAGATTTTTCATATAAATTTCCATCCCCTATTTCAGCCCTTTAGAGGTTGATTTTTAAAAAACAAGTAGTCTATGTTAGCCCCAGGGTTATTTACTATTTTCATTCTAAATTTCATCCAAATCGGACCGGTAGATCAGCCGTGAAAGCGTGACAGACAAACACACAGACTTTCGCATTTATAATATAAGTATGGATTAGTAATTTATTTTCATTTATTTAAGGTACATAATGTATATACTGTAACCTATGTGGACTAAATACATATGTATATATGTATAGGTAATGTATATACCTAGTCAGCGCTAGGTCAACTATTTTTAGAATGTTCAAAATACTAGATTTTGTAATTGTATTAAACTATCGTTTGCTTTATTTTCTTAGTTAACATTATAGTTAAAAATAGTTGATGAACTAATTGACCACTTTCATCTACTACATATTGAAACTTTGATCCAAAATCTTTTAACGTGTTGATTTTCTTGTATCTACTTTTTCTAAATCAGGTAATAATATTAAAATATATATAAATAATATTAAAAATCACATATTTTTATTGTACTTTTTTCATTTTATTCATTTATTACCTTTTCAGTTAATACATTTTTTCGTAAATATATTCAATGTACACCTGTACATAGAAAACATACTTATGTTTTCTCTTTTTTATTGCAGATTTCATGTCCATATTTATTATAATCAAACTTTTTACCCCGTCTTAAAGAAAATACTGAAATATTGACTGAAATAGTGAGTTACGTCTCAAGGAATAACGTAACAGAACGCTTAATTTTCTAAACTACCAAGTACTAAGAGGTACTCAGATACAAAATGAACAAACAGAATTCATAATTATACTGTAATTAAGCCATATATTTAAGAAGACAGCGACAGTTTCGTGTCAGATTAAGGTCACATTTGGTGGAGGTCGCGGAACATTTGACACTCGCTATCGACATCTCGACTTGTCCAGTGAAATGTGATCTCTTGACGTATTTAGATTTATTTATTAAGTAATTGATATTTTAACAATTATTATATTTGTATCTGTATATTGTAGAGGCTATCTTGACGTAATGGACGAGCGATATACTGTAAACGCAATGGTTGAGAATTCGATTCCCACTCGAGGGATTTTTGTACAGTACTTTTATTCCTCTGCTCTGGTACCCAGATAAAATGCAGAGTTATGTTTCATTTAATATAAATTTTGTTAGTTTAATGTATTTTTATGACATTATTATGAAAAATAATGCACCAGAAATACATAACATTAACCCAAAGTAAGTCACATTTATATTCAAAATTCGACCGCAAAAGTCTAGTTGAATGAAGAATATTTTAAATTTGTATTTACTTATTTTTATTTATAGTACGTTTAGGTATTTATAGCCTATGACACATAAAACTAGGTGACAAACATAATCATTAATCGAAACAGTAGCATTGCCTATATAAACCTTTAAATATTGTTTTAGCTTCACGTTTTTTCCCCGTAAATCATGATAGTCAGAGAGAGAACCAAGTGTCAAGACATCCCGTTCTTCACTTTCCCCTCATTCAATTTCAAATTCAAATTCAAATTATCTTTATTCAAATAGACTTTTGTAAGCACTTTTAAAGCGTCGAATGTACATAAGCTACCACCGGCTCGGAAGCAGTTCTACTGAGAAGAGCCGGCAAGAAGCAGAGCAGCTGATTCAACTGGAATCTCTGAACCCAACGCGGTACTTTGTCCTGAACACTAGGGCGGAGAACTGAAAACAATATATAATCATTCTCTCGAGTGGGAATTGAACCAACAGCCATCGCATTTCTTGCGACTATCAAGGCGCTCAAATATATATATGTATATTTTTTTTTTAGCCTCACGCTGTATCCCGCACACTGCAGGGTAGACAGAGGGAACCTAGTGTTAAGGCACTCCGTTCCCCACTTTCCGCCAAATGTAATAATTATATACAAAATTTATATGTAATAACCATTGCACATTCTAGTTTAACAATAGATATATACTTAACTATGTGGCTGGCTACAGCTATTGGAATGAACTTCTTATGATAGTATAATAAAGGTATAAATATTTATGGTCAAATGACGTAACCGAATAAATTAATTTGTATGGCACGGGCTTAGGATTTTTCTTTTCAGTAATTGTATACACGTGGCTACTGGTGTAATATATATCTGTATGTTTTTACAGTTAGAAGTTATATAGCTAGAAAAAGAGTAAAACGGCTTTTTTCTAATATTTTTTCTTAAACATATTTTTTCGTTTCGTAATGTTAGTATATAATATGTAATCGTTTTTCAGCATCTAATATGTACTAATATGTCGTCTTGACACAATAGCAAAGGTAGCGTCTGACTGTAAACGCATGGTTGTGGGTTCGATACCCACTCGACGAATCTTAATATAATATTTTCTATTCTTCGCTTTACTACCTAAAACAAAGTGCAACGTTAAGTTCCACCACTTAACATGCAATTTCTCATTTTCAAGCAGAAAGTGGAGAACGGAGTGTCTTGACACTAGGTCCACTCTGACTTCCCTGTTATGCGGAAAAAAGTTTTTTTCTTTTTTTTTAGCTTCACGCTGTATCCCGCACACAGCAGGGTAGCCGAAAGGAACGTAGTGTGTAAGTAGTGCTTACACACTACGTTCGAACGTAGAAGGAACGTAGTGCGTTCCTTCTGCCTACCCTGCTATGTGGCCTGTGGCTATGTGGAATTTGCCGAAAATTCAGAGGCATTGCGTGTTAAGTGGCGGAACTTAACGCCGCGCTTTCCCTCGGCACCAGAGCGAAGAAAATGGAAATATTAAATATTTCCACCCCTCGAGTGGGAATTGAACCCACAACTGGTCGCTTTATAGTCACACTTTGTGCCAATGCGCCACGACTGACCCCTAAAGTTTGGATTAATTAATATAATGGTCGCTTTACTTGTATAGCAATTTTGTAGGTTTATTTAAAAAAAAACTAGTAGCACAGTAGCATAAATTATTACCTAAGTTATGAACGCTGACACGACACAGCTATTATGAGTTGACTTCAGCTTTATATTCCGACCTTGCGCCCGCGCTAAAGGCTGCGCGTGTTTGTACTGTTAGTACGTACGGTTTTGATTTTCAACAAGTGTTTTTAGAATCAATAAGATGTTATATTTTTTTGTTTTAGTCTATATTTCTAATGCAAATTTAATAAAAACAATATTCTAAGTTAAATAAATCGTTTTATAATCTTTTGACCGGAAGAGTTATATTGATTAGATGTTTTTTTTTATTTGTATAGTGAATGTACATCCATATTAATGTTATAAATGCAAAAGTACGCCTGAACCTAGGATGTTTATGCTTTTACGGGTTATCTACTGATCCGATTTTAATGGAATTTCAAATGTAATTATAATCATTATTTGAAGAGTTTTTTTTTAGCTTCACGCTGTATTCCGCACACAGCAGGGTAACGTAACATTTCGTGTTAAGTGTCGGAACTTAACGCCGCACTTTACCTCGGCACCAGAGCGAAGAAAATGGAAATATTAAATATATTCCATTCCTCGAGTGGAAATCGAACCCACAACCAGTCGTTTACTGTCACACACTTGTGCCACTGGGCCACGACTGATTTGTAATAAAGAATACATTATATATTATATGTTTTATATTTGTTGCAACAAACCATATAATCACACTGGGTCCCTAAATTCTCTCTGGCTACCCCGCTAAGGGTAAACCATGAGCTACCTGAATTATTTAAGCAAATTGAAAAACGTACTATTCAAATTAAAACTCAACACAATTTCCACGTGACCTCTGTTGAAAACGACGCTTCTTATCACATGACCTTTTTCTTAACAAAACTTATGTAGAAACGACGTGAAAAACGAAATTATTAAATTACTGTATGTATTGTATTCGTAAGCCGCTAAGGTTGTTTTTAGACTGCAGTTTTTCATACAACTTAATGTATTTAAATTTAAACGTTATCGGTATAAAATTAGGGTCGAATTTGAAACGCAGTTATTTAACAATATTTCCGCTGTTATCGGTCGTCCGTGTACCAGCCAGTTCGATTCATATAGTTTTTTGCATCTTTTAAAGTATTTTTTGATAAGTTGTTATGAAAATTCTATTACAAGACTACCTGAAGATGTTTTCAATGATTGAAGATGTTCATTTAACATATAAAAAAGGTTTAAATATGTTTTCTTTCTATTTTGTCCAGTTATTTTAAAAGAAAAAAAAATATCATATACTACCCTACTTTGAATATTTATCTACATATAATAAATAAACAGAAACTTCGTTATTCATATACAATTGTAATCGTTCGTTATTCATATACATTCATATATAATTGTAATTCTTGTTCAAGAAGTGTAGAGTATATTTGAAATATAAACGTTTATAACCTAATTTAGTCTGACCTTGAATTCCGTCGTCAAACACACAGTATCCTTAAATGTATGTATAATTTAGTGTACGTATGTGTGTAAATATGTAGTGTAACTCACTATGTTCTGTTTCAATATATAGCATATACAGAGTGATAAGCATAACAATTTAGTCAGATCAAGAAAACTCAGTTTTTCATTTCCATCCGGAAATAGAGACATTGCCTGTTAAGTGACAGAATTCAACCCCGCACTTTGTCGTGGGCACTCGAGAAGACAATGATATTAATATGTAGGTATATCATTTATCTGATTGGTAATCGAACCCGCATCCACTCACGTTTACAACCAGTGTTCCACTGAGCCACAATAGTCTCAATAAAAATAATAAAGATAAGTTTATATACTAACGAAGAAATAATAAGCAACTTAGCTTAAATTTAAACATCGTATAAATCTAAATGTTCTCCGAATTTCAACTATATATACGTTTTACGTCCTCCACGTGGGCGTCCGAACTAATTTTTCTAGACAACTTTCCTTGAGTGGAATCGAACACACAACCAATCACGTTTACAGTCAAACGTTACCCACTGTGCTACAATGATAGTTAATAAAAAGAGTAAAGATATAACAAAAAAAGGAACCGAAATAATAAAGAAATTAGTTTTAATTTAAATATCTTCTATATCTAAATATTCTCCGCATTATGACTATGTTTTATGTTCTATACGGGGACGGGGGCGTCCGAATAAACTTGTCTGCATTACGTTTCTCTGAATCGAACCTACTACCCATCGCGTTTACAGTCAGACAAGTGGGCAGCCACTTCAAAATAAAAACAATAAAGATATAAGATAAAAAAAAACAGAAATAATAAAGAAATTAGCTTCAATTTAAACATCGTCTATATCTAAATGTCCTTCGCATTACATCTGTATATATACATATGATTTACGTCCTCTACGTGGGCGTCCGAACTAATTTTTCTAGACAACTTTCTTTGAGTGGAATCGAATTCACAACCAATCGCTTTTATAGTTAGACGCTGCCCACTTCGCCACTATGGTCTCAATAAAAACAATAATGACATAAAATATAAGAAAAAGACATAGAAATAATATAGAAATTAGCTTCAATTTAAACATCATCTATATCTAAATGTCCTTCGCATTACGACTATATGTATGTAAGTATGTTTTACGTTCTACGTGGGGTGCGCGTGGGCGTCCGAATAAACATGTCCAGGCAACGAGTGCTGTTACTAAACCACCCTGGCGAGTTTAACGGGTTTATCGCCACCGAGTTAGTTCACCATTGGATTACTTCACTGTATGAACTAATAATTAATTCTAATTGTATAGTATTTTGAAAAGATTATGGTATTTAATTGATAATTATGATATTTTAGTAACCTTTGTGATATTTAATATAAATTATAATTATTCTTCTGTTGATTTGATGATGTCAGATCTTTTGTTTTTTTTAGATTAGTGAAAATTTATACGATACTATTTCTGCCATTACATATTGGAATTTTTAAATATTGCGTTAAGTCTTATTTGTCTCAACTCTTTGATTTAAAAGTGTAGTGTAAGTGTATATAATATAATATAAATAATTGTATGATAAGCCACTTAATTATTTATCAAAATAGTTTGATTTTAATTTTGCAATATATATCGAGTATAACTGTTTCCAAATTTAGTAAACTATATTTTCCAATCTTAGTCCATACTTTTATTATAAATGCGAAAGTCTGTCTGTTTGTCTGTCACGCTTTCACGGCTGATACACCAGTCCGATTTAGTTGAAATTTGCAATGAAAGTAGTCATCCAGGGTCAAACATAGGTTACTTATTTATTTAAAAATCCATCCTCGATGGTTGCAATATAACGATACAGTGATGTAGTTGACGCGGCCTAGCCACGAGCGGGCCACCAGTAAAATATAAGCGCTTGTTATAAACGGACAAAACAGCAAGATGGGCAAAGCAAAGATTTTAGTTTGATATTTACAATATCATTAAAAAAACAAAATTAAAAATTTTGAAAAAACCCACGACGGTTTAATTATAATTGAAAAAGGATAAAATAACTAGAAATCCCCCGCCTAAAAGAATATATGTAACGAGAAGATGGGGACAACTTCGTCGGAGCTGCCATTACTTTAAGTTTGCTAGCTTCTCCTAGGTTTTCATGCTGTTAAAACAGGTTTAGGAAAAATTAAAATATTAATATGAATTTACAGTTTTGATAACTGGTATTCCTTTCAAAAACTTTAAGAACGAAATCTATACTGTTAGCTACTATATTTAAAATAGAAGTTGCAACTGGCAGCCCCCGACGAAGTTGTCCCCATCATCTCGTTACATATATTCTTTTAGGCGGGGGATTTCTAGTTATTTTATCCTTTTTCAATTATAATTAAACCGTCGTGGGTTTTTTCAAAATTTTTAATTTTGTTTTTTATTTTAAACTTTTTAAAGTGAATAGATACACATTATGTATTATTACATAATTTCGAAATACTTTATATTAATCTTCATGCAAATCCAAAAAAAATTATAAGCCCAATGCTTTCTGGTTATCAAATGCCTATTGCAGCGCCTGGCAGATAGAAACCTCTGTCCAATCGGACTAGTAGTTGTGGTTTTACATTAAATATTACAAACAAATGTTTACTGCAGCGCCCCCTGGTGAGTTAACACGATAAAGCATATCCAAGAACATGCACTAATTAAACTTGAGCTTATCACTGAAACTGCATCCAAATCGAATTCGTCATTTTAGCTTTGCACAAACAATATTTTACTGCAGCGCCCCCTGGTGACTTGTCACCGTAATATAAATTTAAAAACATGTACTAAACAAAGCGGAATCTAATACTGAAAACTCTTTCCAATCGTACTAGTCGTTTTTGTTATACACAAAAAATGGAAGCAGCTACTTACTGCAGCGCCCCCTAGAGAGTTGACACATACTTGAAAATATGCACTAAGTAAACATACATGACACATATATGAAAATATGCACTAAGTAAACTTGAATCTATCATTGAAAACTGCATTCAAATCGGACTCGTAGTTTTAGTTTTGCACAAACAAATGTACTTACTGCAGCGCCCCCTGGTGAGTGATCGCCGTAACACATATATGAAAAGATGCACCAATTAAACCTGAACCTATCGTTGAAAGTTTCATCTAAATCGGACTAGTAGTTTTTACTCTACATAAACAAATGTTTACTGCAGCGCCCCCTGGTGAATTTTCACCGTAACGTAAAAACAAAAATTTTAAAATATGTACGAAGTAAAGCTTAATCTAGTTCTGAAAACTCTAGCCAATCGGATAAGTAATTTCGGTTTTAGACAAATAAATATAAGAAAAAATTTGGTTTTACACAAAAAAACTCAAACAAATGCTTATTACAGCGCCCCCTGATGAGTGGTCACCATAACACATATATGGAAAGACGCACCAATTAAGCCTGAACCCATCCTTGAAAGTTTCATCTAAATTGGACTAGTAGTTTTTGCTCTGCATAAACAAATGTTTAGTGCAGCGCCCCCTGGTGAGTTTTCCCCGTAACAAAAAAAGAAAAATCTTCAAAATGCACCAACCAAAGATAAATATTTTTATGAAAACTCTTTTCAATCGGAGCAGTAGTTTCGGTTTTAGACAAATAAATACAAAAAAAGTACAAACAAATGCTTACTGCAGCGCCCCCTGGTGGTTTGACACGATAAAACATATCCAAGAACATCCACCAATTAAACCTGAATCTACCACTGAAAATCTATTGAAATCAGACTATTATTTTTTGAGATAATTGAAAACATTCGTTTTCACGTAAAATGCTTACTGCAGCGCCCCCTGGTGAGTTAAGGCAATAAGACATACATAAGAACATACGCCAATTGAACCTTAACCTATCATAGAAAACCGTATCAAAATCGGACTTATAGTTTTGGAAATAATTGACATAGTAATTTGCACAAACACACAAACAAACAAACAAACAAACAAACAAACAAACAAACAAACAAACAAACAAACAAACAAACAAACAACCTCTCACCCCAAACACATATACAGTCGCCGTTCCGTCGCGGGTAAAAAGGATATGTTAAACAAGTTTCCAGTACAATATATTTCGCAGAACAAGGCGTTTTTCTATGCCATTTAGTCTAGAACAATAGTTGACCCGGCGGATTGACCGATAATCACAATCCGATAGCAAGGACTAATGTCTGACGCAGCCAATAAATCTCGATCCGACCGAGTACCTGTTATTGAGGGAGATAGCTTATCTTTTCTTAGTTATTGCCCATATAAAACGATCAGTGCTTTAGAAAGTGTGGAAAATTGTATTGCAATAAGGAAACGTTGGGGAGGAGATTAGAGTGACCTATTAATGTCTCCCTACTGTCAGGGTGTATTTTAAACTACGGTCTGACTGCCGGCAGGATCGTTTATTTTGGTGTTACTTTTTTTAAATATTTTTTTTTTGAAATTAATAAAATAACAAAGTTAATTCAAGATGTTCGCATAGTTTTATTTTGTGGATTTGGCCATTCATACCATAATTGAGAAAATATACCGTTGTTATTTTTTTATTATATGTAAAACAAAAATATATCCTGAATTCGACGAACTTACGAACTTCATAATTACTGTTTCTAAACAATTTTCTATATTATGTATTTAATTTCTATTTTTAAGCATCGTTTTTAACCTTTACGTACTTTTAAACATTTTTAAAGTGTTATTCCACACTTAGGAAAATTGAAAGTACCTTTACGTACTTTTTAAAACAGTTAATAGGTTAAGGTCCAAGACATTTTCAATGTCTTTGACACGATTACTATGTTACATAAAGGTGACACCGTCGCCGGCGCATCGCGAATCGTAGCAGGTGTTAATTAACAGGAGCCTTACGTAATGCAAAAATCAATATGCCTAACAGCATTGAATATTAATATTTGCGGTTGCTATACTATAGTATATTACTTGATACACTAAAAGTGTGTGTGACTCAAAATTTTCCAGAGATTTCCTATAGTTTTATATAGCTGTTTTTTATTGTTTTTTTGAATATTTTTTTTGTTTAATTTGGGTTTGTAAATGATATGAATTCTGTGTGGTTATCTCTAATAGACGTCGTTATAATTATGTATTATAATATGTTTCAATTGTTAGCAATATTTATTTTCATACTAATATTATAAATGCGAAGTCTTTCTGTCTGTCTGTCTGTCTATCAAATAGGCTATAATGCGAACCGTTTAACCATCGGGCCCATTTATACGAAATACGGAATATAAATAGTTGAAGTTCCAGGGTCAAAAATAGCCAAGCCTTTTTAAAAAAAAATCAACCCTAAAAATTTAAAGAGGAAATGCACGTTTGTATGAAAAGTTGTGTAATTACGCCAGAAAGTAAACACTAGAACACAGTCAATAATTCAAATCTAATTATAATTATTATTTCATAGCTTCAATGAGCTATGTTAATCGTAATCTCTAATCTAATTTTATCATTTTATATCAACAAGTGTTAATAATATTTGCTTATTTTTTTCAATTATAGCGTTATTCACTTGTTTTAGAAATCGAAAATGTACTTATATTATAAATTTAAAGTAGATTTTATTTAATTTTTTAACTTTTCTCTGCTTAGCTTATCATTTGCACCATACTAACTTTACCAACTCAACCAGTGGGTCTGTGAAGTGACCTTCTGCAGCAGGTCGCGGCAGGTCGTGCGGTTATGCTCCTGTTTATGCCTATGATGTGTTGTTTTGTTTAGCATGTTTCATGGTCACTTCTATTACAAATGTAGGTAACGAGGTTTGGCCAAGTTGACGTGATGATTCACGTATACATAGAGAAATTTTATAATGGAATAGCTAATGTTTCGTCGATTTTTATTTTAACTACAGATATTACAAGAGTTTCAGAATATAATTGATATAAATGCTAACCTAAAGCTATTATCCAAATCTGAGTTAAGTTTGAAAATTTCACCACATTTTTGCTGGTAACGGAGGTACACAATTCGGTATCTGGTTTCAAAGATTATTTTTAATATGGTGGACTACTTATACTATAATTTTACATATTTTCTTAAATCTTTTATAGTAAAGTCAAGATATTTTATCTTTTTGAAGATCAAGGTTTTTATCTTTCCTGAGTTAGTAGTTGATGAGTTTGATCTTTCCTGAGTTAGTAGTTGAGTATAGTAGATAGCCTCTCATGCTATTTTTTGTTAACTTTTGTTATTAAGTAAGTACAACACTCTAAGTTATTATTACTTTATTTAACAAAAATGATTACTAATTGTAATAAGATTATGAGTAATTTTACATTAACAACTTTTCACAAGGACTGCCATTTGCTTAAACTCTCATTTTACCAAGCAATGGAAAATGTAATTGATTTTAAAAGAAGCCCATATTAATGATTTTTGTCTTACGTGTTCAAAGTGCAATGTGTAATCTTCAGCAATTATTGGCTGTTTGCGGAGCGCGTGACCGGTTCAGATCGAATCGTCGTATTACCACCGGTGATGCATGAATTAGATGAAGGGTCATGACCGACCCGAAACACATGTTCGTATAATATATAAGGTAGTGGAAGTACAGCGCAAAGGTGGTAATTAGGTTCTACGTGTTTAAATTGTATCAGTAGCTCGTAAATCAATTATATGAATTGTTAGTAGTTACAGCATCTGGTTGTAAACCGGTCGTGGGTTCGATTTCCACTAGGAGGAATGATTATATCTTAATTATTTTCATTTCTTCGCTCTCGTATCTATAAAAAGCGTATTCATATGAAATGTTCTTGATTTTGGTGATATATATTGTTACAGAATTGCATATATAATATATGGCAGTGGAAGTACAGCGCAAAGGTAGTGATTAAGTTCTACATGTTTAAATTGTATCAGTAGCTCGTAAATCGATTTTATGTATTGTTAGTAGTTATGTTTGAGATCATTGTAGTGTAGTGGTATAGTGTGACGACTGCAAATGATTCCTGCTCGAATGATAATAATTAATTTATTTTTATATCTTAGCTCTGATATCTTGAAAAGGTACTTTCACATGAAATGTTCTTGGTTGTTGAGCATATTATATATAATTATCGAGGAATAATTTTATTCAGCCCCCGTCACTACAGTATCCGACACTGCCCATTGCCCATAATTTAAACATTGCGTATTGGGTGGAGCGTCTTTTGGACTTAGACATATTTTTTTTATCCATGTTGCTCAAAGTCTTGTAATCTGTATCAGATATTGTGAGCCCATACTAGCCTCACTAACGCCCAATATCAATATTCGATCCTAATCCAAAAACTGTAATCTTAGATTAATCTACCTGTCAAATTTTTGAGTAAAACATATTTTTGAGTAAAGTAGCTTCACGCTGTATCCCGCACACAACAGGGTAGGCAGACTGAACTTAGTGTTAAAACACTCCGTTCCCCACTTTCCGTCGAATTTTGGACGCTTGCGTGTTAAGTGGCGGAACTTAACGCCGCGCTTTGCCTCGACACCAGAGCGAAGAAAATGGAAATATAATTTCCACTCCTCGAGTGGGAATCGAACCCACAACCAGTCGTTTACAGTCACACGCTTGTGCCACTTGGCCACGACTGGCCATTATTATTGTTTATTGCCAATAACCAATTGGAGGATTGCAGTTTTTGGATTAGGATCGATTACTGACATTGAACGTAAGTCAGTTAAATAGTTTGTCAATGTGTCAACTGTAATATTCGCAGTTACACTTAACGTTTTTAATTAACATAATTTAATTACATTGTTCAAAATTTACCTATTTTTAGTTCGTGTGTTATTTTTGTCTTCATTCATCTATTACATATTTATTATATTAACCCCGTCTGGAGTCACATTTGTAATTTACATTGGCATTGGTTTGGAAAGGCCGCTATGGCACAGTTGAACAGCGTCTAACTGTAGTCGTAATTGGTTGTGGGTTCGATCTCTACTCGCTGTAATTATTATATTTTGATTATTTTGAGATATAAAATATTTTGATGACAAAAATTTGTCATGGCGCGGCGTTGAATTCCACCACTTAACACACAATGACTCGATTACAGGTGGAAAGTTGAGGAATTGCCTTGACACTAGTTTGCCAACGTGTGATTCTGAAAAAAAAAATATTTTCACAAATATCATTTGGAATCTCAACCATCACATTTCGTGAAACATGACGTAAATTACGATTATACGATGCAATCAATAAGTAGGTATCGGCAGTATTTTAGACATTAAGACAGCAATTTCTCTCAAACTTTAAAATAACGATGTAATATAGAAGTTGTTCTTTGAAGAACTATAAATTAAGTTTTCACCACAAACCCATGTTTCAATGGAAATAACCAATAAATCGTTTGTTTGTAACAACACATGTCGACCTCTGAGCTCAGAGGTCGGTTGAGCATATTACGACTCAGGTGCTAACGATGTTAATGTTTCCTTATATACTTGTTCATTTTTTGATGTATGTAGGTAAGTAATGCATATCTCACGTTTACTTGTAATGGGAAATAATGCTGAAGTTATTTTGAATTATATTTTTTATTTTTTTTTATAGCTTCACGCTGTATGCTGCACACAGCAGGTAAGGCAGAGGGAACCTAGTGTTATGACACTCCGTTCCCTGCTTTCTGCCGAATTCAAAGGCATTGCGTATTAAGTGGCGGAACTTAACATCAGAGCGAAGGATATGGAAATATTAAATATTTCACTTGTCGAGTGGGAATCGAACCCATAACCAGTCGCTTAACAGTCACACTTTGTACCACTACGCCACGACTGGCCACAAATCTATGTAATTATCATTTTTTTTGAAATTTATTTATTAAAGGTGGCACACGAGTAGAAGGACCACCTGATGGTAAGTGGCTACATTCACCCATAGACATCCACAACATTAGAATAGTTGTGGATGCGTAGACGGCCTTGGCAGTGAATGTGCAGTACATATGTTCCACTATGTTCCCTATGCCTAACCTGCTGTGTGTGGGATACAGCGTGAAGTTGAAAAAAGGTAGATAGATATGAGTGAAAACCACACAAGCTTCCTAAAAATTATTATTCCTAAATATTAAATATTTGCTATTATAATCTAGTAGTGATTAGACTACCTTACCTAGCCTACTAGTATAATAAATCGTCATTTTTTTACAGCAAACTAAAACACTAAGCACTTAGTGCTTGACAGCACTGTCAGTACGATAGTCACGACCTAATATGAATATCTGTCATAATAAAACCCGTCATATCTTTATAAATATGAAATAGACTAAATAGGGTTGTTTTTATGATAAATATTAATTATCAAAATAATATGTATCTCCCGAATTAAGATTATCATAGATTATATTTAGTTCTCTGTTCTGCTAAGCCAAAAAGTAGTGTCCAGTTAATGCTGATTCTTTCTCTTGACGCTCATTGGCGAAAAGAGAGAATAGAGTGTTGACACTAGGTTCTCTCAAACAAATATTATATATATATTATATAATATTTGTTTTGAGAGAGAGAAACAGAGGGAGAAGAGGAAGAGAGAGAGATGAGAGAGAGAGAGAGAGAGAGAAGAGAGAGAGAGAGAGAGAGAGATAGAGGAGAGGGATATATAATATATAGATAAAGATGATAGATAGATCATGATATATACTGTAGATGATATATATATATATATCTATATATATTATATAATATATATATTATATATATATATTAGATATATTATATATATATAGATATATATATATATATATATATATATATATATATATATATATATATATATATATATATATATATATATATATAATTATATATATATATTAATTTTCATTAAAATTTCATGAAAATAAACATATCTTTGTTTTGCAGATATACAACTTTGTAATAGATAATTACTACTTGACTAAATCTATTCAATAGACCATCACGCGATGATTGATCAAAATTCAAGGCTGATTTTGTACTCACTTCTTAGTCGCCAAGAACAGACCAGAGGTCTTTCAAGGCCATTAGAATTAAGACACTATGCCACAATGGGACAGTGTCTAAACATGTATTTAACGCGATTAGTTGTGGATTCAATTCCCACTTGGGACAACGATTATATTTAAGTCTATATTTGTTTTGTATTAGTTACTTTTAAAAATATCAGTATAAGAAACTAGGAAGAGAAAATAAAATAAACAAAAACATTTTATCTGTTTCCAAATTTTTGAAAAATGCGTAGAAATTAAAAGATTTTTTTTCTTTGGTATGTAATATTTAAAAGGCGGGATACAAAATGCAAATAACGCAAAGTCCATGTCTCACCATAGCATTGTTTCTCTTCGAGAAATCAGAAGTGGACAAAAAGCTGAAATGTTTTGCATGATAAAGGCCGCCGATTTAGAACGGGGCCGCTAAAATACTGCTTAAGATCAAAAGTATTACATTATGTAATTCTGTTGATTTCTCACGGTTTAGCGACATAGTTAATCCATCTATTTTATAATTTGACCTATGTACTATAAGCAGAAATTTGAGTTTATTTAAAACGTAAAATATATCTCCTTGCTTTTACCTGTACATAAGGGTAGACGAAGGTTCTCCACGGTTACAAACGTTAAGTCACAGAATTCAACGCTGCGCTTTGTCTTGGTACCAGAATGAAGTGTATTCTTGTGAGTGGGATCGAACCCACAATCATCGCGTTTACTGCAGACGCAGTCCCACTGTGCCACGACAGGCTCAATTTAAAATATTGTTGTCATTTAAAAAAACAAATATATTAAAGATTTAAAAAAAATTAAATTAAATAGCTTCACGCTATATCCCGCACACAGCAGGGTAGGCAGAGGGAACCTAGTGTTAAGACACTCCGTTCCCCACTTTCCGCCGAATTCGGAGGCTTGCGTGTTTTCGAGAATCGTTTCGTGAATTCGAGATATAATATATTAAAGATTTGTCAGTATTCAATACATTAGTCTTATTATCGTGGGAAAAACCTGTTAAGTAATTTAATTTGTAGACTAAATTATTGCAAATTGCCGTTGACATTGAAATAAGAAGACACCTCTTCTCCTAGTAACCATTTGTTGTTATTTAAATGTTATTTATTATGATAACAAAGCGTCGTTTTAACGGCTCACTCATGTCGCACGTCAAGTAGTGTTTATTCATTGCTTTGTCCGTATGCTAATGTTCGGTCACCGGTCACAGGGGACGAAGGTCGCTTGTAGGACGAACGTAGAGACGCGAGGTTTTTGTATTAATTTTTTACTATTATTTTCATGCGATTATAGCTTTTATCGGTATACTGTAATAGATCATTACGTTATATAGCGAGGGAGCTTAACTGGTAGTAGATATGTTATGAATTAACTTCTAAATTTTTTTAGTAGTAGATTTAATGTTTCTCCCGCATAGTACGGTAGTAAGCACGGAGGTAGGTGGAGCTTCGTTGGTGATATGACCCTCTGTTCTCCATTTTCCGTCAGAAATCGTGACATTGCGTGTTACGTGACAGAACTCAATGCGTAACGTTGTCTTAGATATTAGGTTTGAAGCGGAGAAATGAAAATAATTTAAGATTAATTATTTCTTCGAGTCAGATCAAACCCATAACCATCATCTGGCCTACGAGATGGCCTAAATAATTGTTAAATTTATAAATATATTGCAAAGTTTAAAATTGTTTACTTGAAATTTGAAAATAAACTTAAATATTTGATAAAAATATATTCTATTTAAATGTTGATAGAATACTTGAAAAATATTAAAGCTGCGTGAATTTTAGCTGAAACTCAAGAGTGAAGTTCTTAATGAGTTAAAATCAACTCAAATTTTGTTCTTATATCAATAAATACACATTTACCACAACACAAGTGAGACCAATTTATAATCAACTTAACTTAATTATTGCCAAGTAAATAAACAGGCAAATAATAATTTTATATAATTACAGAATTTATAATTATTAAATAACAGAAAATCATTTCTACTCTACATTAATTCAAGGATGAAACCTATCGTGACTTCTATTCTAGAAATTGTTGAATAGTTCAAAGCTAATAACACGAGATGAAGACCTGTCATAACCCACTTAAGAACAAAAGGCACCTGGCAACGAACCTTGGCACGACCTCCGCGCATCCTCGCTCCAAATCCATTGTTCCGGTGGATTTAATATCTATATGAATATTATGTTTTGTTTTCAAATATATATTAATTATTTTTGCCTAATTATACTTAAAAATTAATTGACGTCTCTGTAGCGTCTGATACGATGGTTGAAGTTGTATTTATGTATTTATGTATTTCATAGGAGTGTTTTCTCGTAGTATACTCGTAGTATACGGCTTCACGCTGTATCCCGCACACAGAAGGGTAGGCAGAGGAAACCTAGTGTTAAGACACTCTGTTCCCCGCAGAAATCGGAGGCATTGCGTGTTAAGTGGCGGAACCTAACGCCGCGCTTTGCCTCGACACCAGAGCGAAGAAAGTAGAAAATTTAAATATTTCCACTCCTCGAGTGGGAATCGAACCCACAACCAGTCGTTTACAGTCAGACGATTGTACCAATGCGCCACCACTGGCTTCTATACGTAATATACAGCAATGTTTTTAATTTAGGCGGAAAGTGGAGTACAGAGTTTCTTGAATCTAGGTTCTTTCTGTTAACCCTACTATACAACAACAATTACATAAATTAACTTAGAATAGAGGCCGTGTGACTGTAAACGACTGGTTGTGGATTCGATTCCAACTCGAAGAGCGGAAATATTTGGTATTTCCATTTTCTTCGCCAGGTGTCGAGGCAGTCAAGTTCCGTCACTTAACACGCAATTCCTCTGAATTTGTCGGAAAGTGGGAAACGGAGTGTTTTACCACTAGATCCCCTCGCCTTTTGCTGCTTTGTGCGGGACACAGCGTGAAGCTTTACATAGCATATGCTAATCCAAAATATACATACATTAGAAACGAGAAATGGGCGATATTTTTAATTTCGTAATAAATCGTGTAGTTTAATTATTTATGTGTTTTATTTATTGTATTAAAACTTTTAGTGTCGACGAATAAAATTGTAATAGCACTTTGGCGATCGTGAAGAAAGCAATATCTTAATCAACATTTTCTTAGTATTGTAATATTAAATTTTATACTTACAATAATTATTTACAAATTGTTTGTGATGTTAGTGTTGAGTGGTATTACGATGAAATTTTTTTTTGTAAGATTCTTACAGAGACAGAAAAAATCTGTCTGTTATTTTCTAAATAATAGACATTCAGCGTAACTCAACGCTACATCTTACTAGACAATTTTGTTAATTGAGAAAGGCATTTAGAAAAGTTTTCCTAGGTGTGGAATAACACTTTAAAAATGTTTAAAAGAATTTTCTTAATTCTTACTTACCTATCTATAACTTTTATTTTTACCCTTTTTTTATAAATAATATTTATTTTTTATTTTTTTTTACCTTTCTATGTATTTGAAAATTTGAATATATTTTAGAAAATATAATCGTAATGCTTTGTTAATTGTACAGTATAAATATAAAATGAGTCGTCACTTTTTAATATCAAATAACTAATTTACTAACGTACGTTACTGAGAACTAACCAATGACATTAAACTTCATTTTTTTATAAGGATCATAAAAACATCTATGTATGTACTATGTACTTCTAGACTCGAAATACATTAACCACGAATAGACTGTTTTATAAAATGTGCATACATACAACAACAAATGTTGTAAATAATCAATAATTTCCCATACAATTTCATGATACATAAAAGCCTCAGGATAGCCGCAGTCCCGTATATAACGTGTTAACAGCTCTATTGCAGGTTTTATTGTCAATTTTTGATTGTATCACAGATTAGCGGCGCTCTTAGAAAGGCCATAAATTGTAATGTTTACTGCAACAACTCTATATCCAATCATTCTTAATAATTAATGATCACAGATACAATCTAGCATCAGATCGAATAAACGAATAAACATGTGATTATATTCGAGTCGGAGATGGTTAGGCTGTCTTAATTAAACATTATTTTACACGCGGCAACTTAAACTTACTTTGAAATGTGTTCAAGCGGAAATATGCATTATTTACTTCCACATAAGACAGATATTAGTTTCAAAGATTGGTAATTATTTGTAAATTTGACCAAATCTACTTTCTTTTGATAACAAAAAGTCCCATAACACAAGTATAATTACATATTTTTCGCCTTTCAATCATTGTATAGTTAGAATTGAGCGATGATTGCATTTTCACTATTAATGATTAAACTTGAAATAAATGCGTTCGTTCTAACAACGATGTCTCGAAAGTTTAATTAGCTTATGTTGAATGTTTTATTAATTACAAAAGTGGTGATCTAATAAAGTTGTTGTAATGCTCTCTACGCTAATCAATCATTGGGCAATAAGGATACAAGCCCACAGTTATAAATGGTTGGTCGGTTTCATGTTGTACTATATATGTGCTCGTATGTAGTTGTTGTTAGGGCCAGTCGTGGCCCAGTGGCACAAGCGTGTGACTGTAAACGACTGGTTGTAGGTTCGATTCGCACTCGAGGAGTGGAAATTATATTTCCATTTTCTTTGCTCTGGTGTGAAGGTAAAGCGCGGCGTTAAGTTCCGCCATTTAACACGCAAGCCTCCGAATTTGGCGGAAAGTGGGGAACGGAGTGTCTTAACACTAGGTTCCCTCTGCCTACCCAGCTGTGTGCGGGATACAGCATGAAGCTAATTCAGAATTCAATTCATGTAGTTGTTTTATATATGCTTTCAATATTGGTGGAAATAGTTGGGGCCATTTAAACTAAAAGTTTAAGTATTTGTTTGTTAATTTTGGCGTGAAAATATTATTATTTTTTCTTCATTTTTAATAAAATTGTTTAAGTAAAAAAGCTAAAATAAAACCTTAGACATGTGCCACAAATATTCTTAGGTTCATTAAATAGGAGTACTTTTATTCGTGTTACATACACCTTGTGTATAATATCATAAAAAATAAATAACAAAATTATTACTAAGCAAGCTATGTTGAATCGATAAAATCAGAGGATACGTAAAGTAAATATGAAAACAGCATAATCAAAATATAAACACAATGTCCTTAAAATACAATGTTTTAATTTAAATTAGACTTACTTCTTACGAAAGATTGTATTGGACATAAGAAACAACTGTAAAAATATAGGCAACCATATATGTATCAGGACATAAGAAACAAGCAAATCATTACACGCATTATTATTTTCTTTTTATAGCTTCACGCTGCATCCCGCAAACAGCAGGGTAGGGTAGGGAGAACCTGGTGTTAAGATACTCCGTTCCCATTTTCCGCCGAATTGGGAGGCATTATGTTTTAAGTGGCGGAACTTAACGCCGCGCTTTGCATCAACACCCGAGCGAAGAAAATGGATATATTAAATATTTCCACTCATCGAGTGGGCATCGAACCCACAACCAGTCGCTTTACACTTTGTTTTAGTCACACTTTGTGCCTCCGCGCCACGACTGGCCTCACTACTAGACTAAAATACATGAAATTGTAATTAAATATATACAATAGCTTATCCTAGTCAACTCGTGAGGTCGCCATGAGTAAATATCATGATTCATTGGCCTCCCGTTCCTAGTTCGCTGGGCCTAATAAATCATATCATTACCGGACCACCTCTTTGATCTACCGCTTACCTTCGACCCGATCATTAATACTGAACATGCAACGTTTCAACATTAATGAATTACTTGTACGCGATTTTATATAACAATGATGTATCGCCGGTGCGTACGGGCCGCGGGTATGACAAGCGTTCGATAATGTTTGTTAGATGAATCATTTTATTTGAATATATGAGTAGGTATGTATATGGGTTTTAATAGGTGTTAGCAAGTTATGGCCCGCTTTGTTATATATGCGACTCGCTGAGTGTTAAATTGTATTGTGGATATGCTCTTGGTATTTTTTTATAAAGTTAGTTGGTATTCTGGAGTGTGACTTTGGGGTCCCAAAGAAAATTAGGATTGGTCTGTGGCTAGATATATTTATGTATACAATAAATTAAATTAAAAAAATGGCGCCATTTTACGAGGCCATTATGGGGCACTAGGACTCAGGGTGTGACACTAAATGTGAATCTCACTAGAACGAGTGGGAATTTATTTTATTTCTCATTTCCCCGCTCTAATAAAACAAAGCCCAGCGTTGAATTTCGTTCCTAAACACTCAGGTTTTTATTTCAAATAGAAAGAGTAAAATCGGGCTCTAACACCAGGCTCTCTGGCTACTTTACTAAGAGGAAAAGAGCGTGTAAGTAACTTATGTATTTCTTCTTACATGTATTGTGTTCCAGAATTACAACAAAACTTTTTTATAATAATTTTGAAGTCCTAAGCCTTTTTAAAGTCTGTGACATTCATCAAAGAATCTTGATATTGGGGATGGTAAGGGGTTTGAAACTAGTGGTCGAGTTAGTAATGAATGGTGTTAAGACACTCCGTTCCTTACTTTATTTTCATTTTTATAACTACTTTTATCACATATGTGTATCTGTAAGTAAGTAAAAGTTAGTTCAATAATGTAAACAAACGACCAAAAATATTACCAACTGAAGAATGATAGACATTCATAGGTTCGTCAGCCCAAATGATTTATGCTAATATTTCTGTATAAATTACACGTTTACAAACATTTGTTTGAATCGATGCCATCTTCGCTGACGCCATATCGTCAGTAATTATATGTATTAAGCCCGAACCGGTGTTCGAAGATAAATGCTCATTTTAAGATCATTAGGAGCTAATTTGTAACCTCTGAAATATGTGCCACTTGGAGGTATTTGTTTTGTTTATTTATTCATGTATTATTTTAAATTTTATATTTTTATTTCCTTTTTTATTATTGTTATTTATTTAACTTGACGTTTATCCCTTATAGTAGGGTAGTCGGAGAGAAGTAAATGTCATTATACTCCATTCTCCACTTGTCGCCCGACTTCGAGATTTCATATAGATTAGCTGAACTTGAACAGAAAAAAACATGAGAAGGGAAATATTATATAATTATTTTCAAATTGCTTATATATTTATTGCAAAATGCAATAAATACGTGAAGAGAAACATTTAAACACAGCTAGTTTTTATAAATATAAAAATGTTAATGGTATTTCTTTTCTTACACAATTATAATGTAACTTTGTACCCTTTTTTCTAATAAATTTCCTTCCTTTGTGTTCTTAAAGCATTGGCGTAGGTACTTGAAATTGGCATAGTAACTTTTGCTCATCTGACATCATTTCATGAAATATTACTAAATTGAACTGAACTGTAATTTTTCGTTAGGTTTTAGAACAAGGCGTCCATTTTTGGATTCCCTCTATTTAATATTGACAAACCAGGTTAAGCTTTTTAAAAAATTAAATTCTACCCCTTTCTTTACCATAAATATTTGTTTTATACTACATACGAGTATACTAAGTGTAAACTGGCGCCAACTATTTAATTTCTATTTTAACCACTACTGGCTATAGATATGCCTCATATACTATCAATATTATAACTATTTAAACAAACTACTTTGTTTTACCCAGCTTTCTAAGATAAGCTCGATATAAGTAACATTGTAAGATTTTATACTCAAATTATAGAACAATATAATTTTATAACTCAATTCAGCACCGTGAAAATATCTGTTACTCAGCTATCTAACTGTAGACATGGGTTTATCGACAATAGCGGCTATTTCCGTAAAATATAATAGCATAAAGCTCTATCGAATATCGATACCCTATTGTTTCGCTTCACTAATCATTTAAAATGTTAGGGCACCTACCGCGGACTGGACCCGGGACTGTACATAAATTTGAACCAAGGCTGACCGTTATTATCAAGCAGTTATCGTACATCTGATGTCTAAATTGTGTTAATAAACGCGTTGAGGCCGTCCTGGCTTTAAACGGGATGGTTGTGGGTTCTATTTCCAATCGAGGGAATGATTTTTTTTTTGTTTTTTTTATAGCTTCACGCTGTATCCCGCACACAGCAGGGTAGGTAGAGGGAACCTAGTGTTAAGACACTCCGTTCCCCACTTTTTGGCGAATTCGGAGGCATTGCGTGTTAAGTGGCGGAACTTAACGCCGAGCTTTACCTCGACACCACATCGAAGAAAATGGAAATATTAAATATTTCCACTCCTCGAGTGGGAATCGGACCCACAACCAGTCGTTTGTGATTTATGATGGGGACGACTTCGTCGGAGCTGCCATTACTTTAAGTTTGCTAAGTTCTCCTAGGTTTTCATGCTGTTAAAACAGGTTTGGGAAAAAAATAAAATATTAATATGAATTTACAGTTTTGATAACTGATATTCCTTTTAAAAACTTTAGGAACGAAATCTATACTGTTAGCTACTATATTTAAAATAGAGGTTGCAACTGGCAGCCCCCGACGAAGTTGTCCCCATCATCTCGTTACATATATTCTTTTAGGCGGGGGATTTCTAGTTATTTTATCCTTTTTCAATTACAATTAAACCGTCGTGGGTTTTTTCAAAATTTTTAATTTTGTTTTTTATTTTAAACTTTTTAAAGTGAATAGATACACATTATATATTATTACATAATTTCGAAATACTTTATAATTAATCTTCATGCAAATCCAAAAGAAATTATAAGCCCAATGCTTTCTGGTTATCAAATACTTATTGCAGCACCTGATTTTGATTTTGAACAAACTAATTTATACTGGAGCTCCCCGTGGTAGTTCGTGATATGGCATATAAAAACACGCAACAATTAAACCTAAACCTATCACAGAAAACCGCATCTAAATAGGTTTCACACAAAAAATACAAGCAAATGCTTACTGCAGCGCCCCCTGGTGAGGTGTCACCACGACACATATATGAAAAGACTCACTAATTAAACCTGATCCTATTTTTGATAACTGCATCCAAATCGGACTTATAGTGTTAACTTTGCATAATTAAATGTTTAATGCAGCGCCCCCTGGTGAGTTCTTAAAGTAAAAAAGAACCTAAAAACTTACACCAAGTAAAGGTTAATCTAATACTAAAAACTCTGCCCAATCGGACTAGTAGTTGTGGTTTTGTTTTAAATATTACAAACAAATGTTTATTGCAGCGCCCCCTGGTGAGTTAACACGATTAAAAATATCCAAGAACATTCACTAACTAAACTTGAGCTTATCATTGAAACTGCATCCAAATCGAATTCGTCATTTTAGCTTTGCACAAACAATAATCTTACTGCAGCGCCCCCTAGTGACTTGTCGCTGTAATATAAATTTAAAAACATGCTATAAGCAAAGCGGAATTTAATACTGAAAACTCTTTACAATCGTACTAGTCGTTTTGGTTTTACACAAAAAAATAAAAGCAGCTACTTACTGCAGCGCCCCCTAGAGAGTTGACACATACATGAAAATATGAACTAAGTAAACATACATGACATATATATGAAAATATGCACTAAGTAAATTTGAATCTATCATTGAAAACTGCATTCAAATCGGACTCGTAGTTTTAGTTTTGCACAAACAAATGTACTTACTGCAGCGCCCCCTGGTGAGTGGTCACCGTAACACATATATGAAAAGATGCACCAATAAAACCTGAACCTATCGTTGAAAGTTTTATCTAAATCGGACTAGTAGTTTTTACTCTGCATAAACAAATGTTTACTGCAGCGCCCCCTGGTGAATTTTCACCGTAACAAAAAAACAAAAATCTTAAAATATGCAACAAGCAAAGCTGAATCTAGTTCTGAAAATTCTATCCAATCGGATTAGTAATTTCGGTTTTAGACAAATAAATACAAGAAAAATTTTGGTTTTACACAAAAAAAACTCAAACAAATGCTTACTACAGCGCCCCCTGATGAGTGGTCACCATAACACATATATGAAAAGACGCACCAATTAAGCCTGAACCTACCCTTGAAAGTTACATCTAATTGGATTGGATGGATTGGATTTAGTTTTTGATTTGCATAAACAAATGTTTACTGCAGCGCCCCCTGGTGAGCTTTCCCCGTAACAAAAAAACAAAAATCTTAAAATATGCACCAAGCAAAGCTGAATCTTTTTCCGAAAACTCTTTTCAATCGGATCAGTAGTTTTGGTTTTAGACAAATAAATACAAAAAAAGTACAAACAAATGCTTACTGTAGCGCCCCCTGGTGGTTTGACACGATAAAACATATCTAAGAACATCCGCCAATTAAACCTGAATCTACCACTGAAAGTCGTATCGAAATCAGACTATTATTTTTTGAGATAATTGAAAACATTCGTTTTCACGTAAAATGCTTACTGCAGCGCCCCCTGGTGAGTTAAGGCAATAAGACATATCTAAGAATATACGTCAATTGAAGCTAAACCTATCATAGAAAACCGTATCAAAATCGGACTTATAGTTTTGGAAATAATTGACATAGTAATTTGCACAAACACACAAACAAACAAACAAACAACCTCTCACCCCAAACACATATACAGTCGCCGTTCTGTCGCGGGTAAAAATAGAATTAAAAATAAAAAACAAGTAAAGGTAAATCTAATACTGAAAACTCTTTCGAATCGTACTAGCCGTTTTTGTTATACACAAAAAATGGAAGCAGCTACTTACTGCAGCGCCCCCTAGAGAATTGACACATACATAAAAATATGCACTAAGTAAACATACACGAAACATATATGAAAATATGCACTAAGTAAATTTGAATCTGTCATTGAAAACTGCATTCAAATCGGACTCGTAGTTTTAGTTTTGCACAAACAAATGTACTTACTGCAGCGCCCCCTGGTGAGTGATCACCGTAACACATATATGAAAAGATGCACCAATTAAACCTGAACCTATCGTTGAAAGTTTCATCTAAATCGGACTAGCAGTTTTTACTCTACATAAACAAATGTTTACTGCAGCGCCCCCTGATGAATTTTCACCGTAACGTAAAAACAAAAATCTTAAAATATGCACGAAGCAAAGCTTAATCTAGTTCTGAAAACTCTAGCCAATCGGATAAGTAATTTCGGTTTTAGACAAATAAATATAAGAAAAATTTTGGTTTTACACAAAAAAACTCAAACAAATGCTTATTACAGCGCCCCCTGATGAGTGGTCACCATAACACATATATGGAAAGACGCACCAATTAAGCCTGAACCCATCCTTGAAAGTTTCATCTAAATTGGACTAGTAGTTTTTGCTCTGCATAAACAAATGTTTAGTGCAGCGCCCCCTGGTGAGTTTTCCCCGTAACAAAAAAAGAAAAATCTTAAAATATGCACCAAGCAAAGATAAATCTTTTTATGAAAACTCTTTTTAATCGGAGCAGTAGTTTCGGTTTTAGACAAATAAATACAAAAAAAGTACAAACAAATGCTTACTGCAGCGCCCCCTGGTGGTTTGACACGATAAAACATATCCAAGAACATCCACCAATTAAACCTGAATCTATCACTGAAAATCTATTGAAATCAGACTATTATTTTTTGAGATAATTGAAAACATTCGTTTTCACGTAAAATGCTTACTGCAGCGCCCCCTGGTGAGTTAAGGCAATAAGACATACATAAGAACATACGCCAATTGAACCTTAACCTATCATAGAAAACCGTATTAAAATCGGACTTATAGTTTTGGAAATAATTGACATAGTAATTTGCACAAACACACAAACAAACAAACAAACAAACAAACAAACAAACAAACAAACAAACAACCTCTCACCCCAAACACATATACAGTCGCCGTTCCGTCGCGGGTAATAAAATAAAAATATCTGATTGATTTTTGCTTGCATTTACTTATATTTTTTATTATTTTATATAAAGATATAATATTCTCTCAAAATATTATAGATAAACATATTAAGATGTTAAATTTTTACTAGTAAGTGCTTACTACACATATGATTCAAATTAAATATTAAAATCAGTAAAACAAAGTGAAATTGTCCTGATATAATTAGTATATAATATGTTATTCGATAACAGAAGTACATATAAAGTAGATAGTTTATACTTTACGTAGATGAAGAGTTATTAAAAAATATACACTTAAAAATAATAAAAGTATAAATTGAAAAAGACATAAAAAAACGTATAAAAATTTTGAACGCAGCGAGATTCGAACCCGCGCCTCCCAAATACCGTCCAGGCGCTCTCACCACTGAGCCATGTGTTCTACACGTTGCGTCGAAATTCTTATACGCTTTATTACAACTTATTTTAGTTTTTAGCATCTCTGTAGAGAGATTTTTAAAAAATTCTGCTACCTTTACCTTTAAAAAACATATACATTTTCTAAATGTCTTTTTCAATTTTCCTAAGTGTGAAACAACTAACAATAACCTTAAAAATGTTTAAAACTATACATGTTTTTTTTCATAGTATAGATATAAACGAGTTCTTTTCTAATCATCGACCGCCTTTATCTATTACTCTCGATTACAGTTAAGTGCTAACCTTCGACTAAATCGTCTTACTGAATGCTGTTTAGCAAGTGGAAGTCATCTAATTAGCTTGCGTTGCACGATTTCAATCCACGGTGCATAAGCCGCGGGCGATGCATGCTGCACTATCATTATTATTAAATACTAGAAGAAGCTTATATATATTTTTTGTTACTTGTCTCCTATGTGGCCAGTCGTGGCCCAGTGGCACAAGCGTGTGACTGTAAACGACTGGTTGTGGTTCGATTCCCACTCGAGGAGTGGAAATTATATTTCCATTTTCTTCGCTCTGGTGTCGAGGTAAAGCGCGGGGTTAAGTTCCGCCACTTAACACGCAAGCCTCCGAATTCGGCGGAAAGTGGGGAACGGAGTGTCTTAACACTAGGTTCCCTCTGCTTACCCTGCTGTGTGCGGGATACAGCGTGAAGTCTCCTATATTTTTCGAGAAAAATAGGAGAAATTATAAGTCACTTAGTTCTTCTAATTTTTTGAGTGATTCATAGCAAATTTGTCTGTACAAAAATTTGAAAGCTTCTTACAGAGTAAGAAGTAACGGTCTAGCTGTTCATAACGTAAGAAGCTTCTTGCTCCTTCTTTAAACTTGGTGTTAGGTTACTCTGTTCTTACTTTTTGGGGAGTGGGCGAATAAGAAATGGGGATAGAACCCACAAACATCGTCGAGTGGGCGAATAAGAAATGGGGATAGAACCCACAAACATCGTCCTTACAATTAGACTTTTTCCTAATGCGCCACGCCACAAGTATATCAATTGTCTTTAGATATTGCGCGGACAAAAATCGTAAGAATTGAGTTGGCTGTCAATAAAAGTTAGCATATTTCATATTTATAGCTTATTGATGGACCAGATCCCATATATCTCTCATCCATCATCGCCCTTCTCTCGCATAGTAGGGTAGTCAGAGAGAACACCTAAAGTCAGAAAATTGAGACATTGCGTGTTGAGTGAAGGAACTAATACTACTTATAATTATAACTAATTTAAATATAATCATTTCCCCGAATGAGAATGGAACCCACAACCAGTCAAATTCGGGGGCATTGCGTGTTAAGTGGCGGAACTTAACGCCGCACTTTACCTTTGATACCAGAGCGATGGAAATGGAAATATAAAATATTTCCACTCCTCGAGTGGGAATCGAATCCACAACCAGTCGCTTGACAATCACATTTTGTGCCTCTGCTCCACGACTGGCCACAATTACTGGTATTAAATACATTTTTTTACTAATTAAAATTATGTCTAAATATAAAATAATATTGCCAAGTCACCCATCCGGTCGCGAGTGTGGCCCTCGTCTAACACGAGCCGGTGGTCTGGCGGTAGTCGAGCACGTAATTGGCACCGCTTTCTAGTTTCTACACATCTCCGTGCGCGGCGTGATCTTGTGCGGGTTTTTTGCTCTAAAAGAATGAGTGTAATTACACTGGTAAATAGGTTATCGCCAGTCTTCTTAACTGTCTTCGAAAATAAGCTCTTTTTTTTTTGTTTTTTTTGGCTGTTATTTTTGTTTATATTGATTTTTGTTAAAAATTTTGGTTGGATTTTGGATTTTTTATATGAAATTTGTTTAGGATATTTATGTGTTATGTTTTAATAGTAGAAAATCTTAGAAAATGTATAAAAATTGATCTAAATTCTTATAAGTCCATTACAGCTTACTGTTTTAGTTAGTATCTCTGTATAGATATTTTTACAAATTTCTGCCACCCAAAGATTACGACCAATTGTTTTGCAAGCGAGAATATTATTTATTAAATATTTTACCATCTTTGTGAGAGAATAACACTAGAGTGAATAACAATTGTTGCAAATTAGTTCAATTTCAGGTATAAAAGTATTTAGTATTTAATTTTCGTTATTATTATGATACTAATAACAAGCGTAAAAATGCAGATTTTGATATACTAAACAGTAGGTACATAATTAACCCTATTCATTCTATAGAAAAACAAAAAACGTGCAATAGTACGTCGTGACTATCGTGACAATATAACAGTCGGCCAAATTAAAACATACTCTAGCTATAGCTGCCTCGCGTGTTCTCTAATGGATGTGGAAAAAAGCTGCAATTGATGAGTCTAAGTTCGAATTCAGGCACACCTGTTTCGCCCGCGGGTATACACGCGTTAATCTGCCAGTGAATAGATGTGGGATGTACGGAATGCTATGTTAAATTAATTTTGGTATGGGTTATTTAGTTTTCGTTGATTTTGCTGTAGTATGGGGTTTTGAAAGATGCATTTTTTTAGTTTTGTAATGAATGTTAAGTTAGATAATGGTAGTATTCATGTTTTATGTGAATTGAATTAAGTGGTAATATTTTGGACCTAAATTCGGGTAAGCATATATTCGAAAAAGATTCGGTTTAGGTTAAGTATGTTTATATAGGTAACCTATTTAGGTTTTTTCGGAAACGTGAGCAAAGTTTTGCCACCAATTTTTTAATTGCTTTGTTTTATATTTCTTTTATAATTATTCAAAAATGTTATATAGGCTAAGTTTACGGATATGTGTTTTTTATTTCGGATATTCAATAATTTTAGTTACGGTTGCGGAGTTCTAATTCATCCCTTGTGTATTATAATAGACGGTATATTATAATAGACTCAAATATTATAAAAGCCGCCGTCCGCAACTTTAGTTGATAGATCACAATTGCTGTACAATTTTTATTTCTATCTTACGTAGCTTCGATTCGATTTTAAAACCTAAATTCTTCGTATTTGCCGTTACCGTACGGATTATGGGAAATATTTAAAAGTTAGTATTTCTTTATAATACTAGAACATTTTTTAACCGCCTAGATCATTAAATGATCATATAAAGCCAATCGTGTCGCAGGGGCACAAAGTTTGATAGTGAACGCAACTGGTTGCGAGTTCGATTATCACTCGAAGAATAGAAATATTTGATATTTTTATTATCTTAGTTCTGGTCCCGAAGCAAAGCACAACCACTAACTAAGTTCCTCCACTTAACATGCAATGCCTCCAGAATTTGACGGAAAATGGAGAGCGGAGTGTCTTAACATTAAGTTCCCTCTACTTTCCCTACTGTGTGCGGGAGCGGCATGCTAAAAGAACAAAAAAGTTATGTATAATAGTTTATTATATATAATAAGTTTTAATAACAGTCTTTAAAGTATATCAAAACTTTTTTATATTAGAATTTCCTATATCTATGACATATTACATTGTAAATAATCCGAGCATATTTCGCAAATATTCTTCGTCTCAGTGTTCTTGTACAGTGTAATTGTAAATTACAATATAGCTTAAAATTATCGTAACCAACAAGCTTCCTGTAGGCAATATCTTTAGTAATGTCGGAAGCACTAAAACACCCAGTTTTTAATATTCATATTGAAATATATATTTTAATTTATGTGTTATAGTTTCCTCGATTACTTAACAAGCCTTTCACAAGCAGACCATCGAATGCCGGGTACAGTGTGTGATGAAGTATCACAACGCAAATTGCTCAACTGCAAACTGTTGGCGTAAATCATTAGTTTTCAGACAATTTTTGTACAATAATAATAGCACAATAGTGTAATAACCTCCGAAAACTCGCCGCATCTGATCTGAACCGTAAAATATTGATTTTAACGGTCCGGCCGCAGCTCTTATTATCCGCACCCACAATATTCGTCTAAGAAAAACTTGCTAAGAAATCTCAATGTCTAAAATGTTCAAATTATCAATAGTTTTTCGCTTCGTCGTTGTTTGAGACAGTTTTTGTTGCAATTTTTTGTATCTTTGAATAGATTATGATTACGATTTGTGGTTCATCGCGTCGGAATTTGATTGCTTGAACTTGGGCCGAATTCAATGTAAGTAGTTTTTAATTATTCGTCAATATTATAATATTTGTGACATTGATTTATTTTTATTTATTATATATTTATATTAATTAGTAGGTTGTATTATATTTGAAATGTTTGGCCGTAGGGTAGGGCGATGTGACGGCTCGCACTGCCGCCGGTCTAATGCTGGCATCACTGTCACGTCGCGAGCTGGACGCCGAGACGCCAGTCGTTTGGCCCGCATGGTGTTACTCAGGTACAGGTGATATATACTCCTATATTGCGAAGCTATATGTTTTAAAATGATTAGTTTTGAGAGTGGAAAAGTTATTGTACTTTAGTTAAGAATTCGAAGAATTTTTATATCAATAGTTGTCTTTAGAAAAATATATCTTTAGAAAATAACTATCCATTTATTTCAAAGCGTGGCGTTCCGTCACTTAACTCAGTATATTTCGAATTCAGGTAGAGAGTGGAGCACGGAATGTCTTGACTCTATGTTCTCTCTAACCATCTTATCATGCGGAAAACCACAAAACTGCAAAATAATTAGAACTCATTTTTACTTTAAACAATAACTGAACACAAAAATCGTAACTTGTGTAAACAGGAACACTTATTAAACTAGTCTTAATTAACTCTTTAGTCGTCAAAACCGAAGCATTCTCTTTTACAGCTTAGCATATAAATATCCCAGTTTATTTGTTCACAAAGCCGAGCTCAGCGCAGACAGGTGAGCAGTACGAAGCAAATGCTTGAATATCTAGTGCAGTCGCGGACATTCAATCAAACGGTAGCTTGAAGAGGCGCGGGCGCAACCTTAGATTATGGAATGGAAATGATATATTCTTATTTGCTATATAAATAATATCTTATAGCTTTAGGCTTTCCTCCGCGTAGCACAATTATTAGAGAGATTCTAGAAGAGTGGCGGATCTCAACGCTGCCTTTTATAAAGGTCTAGTTTCACCAGATCGGAGAAATGGAAATATATATTATATATTCTCTATTTCTATATATATTTATTCTACTGAGTGGGAATCGATTCTACAACCATCACGTTTATAATCAAACTGCCCCAATACTGAACGAGGGCCACCGTAATATCTATGTTCAATATAAACATTATTTGTTTCTTAATAAATTTCGTCTTGATAAATTAGATATCATAGATTTAGATAAATCTAGTTTTATATGTCATAAGTATATGATTTTTTCAATACTCATGATTTCTAATATCCAATTATATTAAAATGAAAAAAAAAGCACCAAGCGCTAAAATCAATACGCCAAACAGTTAATCAGCGTTAACCGTTAAAGTTTATAGTTAGTCTTTAGTACATTTCTAATGTGTTGTTCTGTGACGTTAGTTAACTAAGCCCGTTTATCTGGTCGCAGTGGGTGGCGTGAGTGGCAGGTGCGCATTTCCATACTTCCGTGCAGCACGACCGCTGTTGACGGATTTTTTTACGTTTAACTGTAAATTCGATTTTGTATAAATATAAGACATTTTAGATGTTAGTCGTGGCGCTGTGCTTGGCTGTAATCGCGATTGGTTGTGGGTTCGATTCCTACTCGAGTAATTGAAAGTTCAATATTTCATTTTCTTAGCTCTGGTGTCGAGGCGAAGCATGTTATAAGTTTCGTCACTTAACACGTGATGGGTCTAGAAATCGGCGGAAATGGGGTATGGAGGGTCTTAACATTAACTTAGGTTTCCTCTGCCTACCCTGTTGTGTGCGGGCGGAAACATTTTGTTATTTTTCTATTTTATTAGTTTTATCAGTAATTATATTTCGATAAGGTTTTGGAACATGTTTAAGTTTTAGCGAGATTAAAGTGTTATTTTTAATTTATGTAGGATACTTTGTTCTTTTTGCGTATAATATAAAGAAAAATAGTAAAGGTTAGCTAGCTTTACTAGTTTATCAATTTTATGCTTTTCCGCGGTAGTAGAGAGAACCTGGTGTCAGAAGCTGTTGTTGTCTACTCACCTTCAGAATAGAAACATTGCATGTTGAGGAAAGGAGTAATTTATACAAATATTTCAATTATTAAAATTGTATTTAATTACTATTTAATGTAGTTTATTATTTTATATAACGTTTATTTTTTTTTAATTATGCACTATTTATAATTTATAATACAATAGAAATTTCATTTCATCAAAACCTTAAAAGTTAAGTTTATCATATAAAAATACCTTTGCTTAGTTCATACATTTTCGTTTTAACCTCGTTCGTGAAATCACATAAAGCTTCAACTTTTTCCTATAATTTGAAAAACGATAACGTATTGGTGCGTGATGAAGCGAGAAGTAATTTTTGACCAATTTACTCTTTAACACATTAAATTATCGACAAGTCGATTCAAGCTCTCTATTTTAAACCAATTATCTATTAAATTAACCTTTTACAAGTGTTATTATATAATTATATCGCCTTTAACAGCCTACTTGATAGAAATAAGATTGTATTGACATTAGCTTGTCTCACGGTTCTCGTTGCTGTCTTATTTTTAGTATGTGCGAGGCATAGTTTAGATATATTGAAAATCAGCTGAGCTGGAATTTGGCAAGTAAGTTATATTTCTAAAATTAAAGTAAAGTTAAGTTAATGCATACATATGCATCAACTAAAAAGCTGTTATTTTAATATTGCAAACAGAACATTTTTCTTCATTCATTTTTTATACAGATTTGTATTATATATTTTACATTATTTGTTTATATATTTGTAGATCGAAAACTTTTGAAGTTGGGCCCTGTTTCCCTTAACACCATGGTGTCAGGCCCTATTACAAATACTATTTTTATGTTTCAAGGTTTTTGTTAAACTTCTTTAGTCCAAAAAGAACAAAAGAAAAATATTTTTCTTTTCTTTCAGCAAGTTTATAGTACACGTTTCTTCTACATACGTTATTATGTTCAGTCATAATATAAAAAGAATACATGAAAATCATAACATATTTAGACCGTCGTGGGGTAGTGTGACAGAGTCTGAATGCGACGGCTTTGAGTTCGATTCTTACTCGGAGGAATAATGATATATTATTTGCATTTCTCCACTCTGAGTGCCTAGGACAAAACACGGCGTTAATTTCCGAAACTTAATAGGCAATGATTCGATAACCTGAAAAACCGTGAAGTCGTATAAAATATTTCGTACAGTTAAAAGTTAAATCAATGCCTAAAATATAATTATATATAACTATATAACGTTATAATAAGATTAACAATAACTTAGCTCTAATCCAGCTTTACATTTTGCACGTCGACCAGCTCAGACGATGCGATGTCATTTATGATTTATTATTCTAATCTATTTAATATTAATGTGCTAGATTGTGATGCATTAAGCTCATTTAACAGGCACAGGCTAGATCTAGCATTGTTAGACTTTGCATTGGCTAGTAGGCTATATTTATAAAGAATAGTATGACAGACAATTATATGTATATATAATAAGTTTTACCCGTTGGGGGACGGGTCAAGAATACAATTCCCCTCCGCCGCTGGGTAGCGTCCTGTAAAAGGCGGGTAACCCAGTAGTTAGGTGGTAGGAGATTCGTTCTCCGACTGGCTCGCGACCACTGTCGTGTCAAAGATGAACCGCCAAACATCTGATGATGTGTTCCGGTTCGATGGCATGTAAGCCCGCTTTCTCCCTATTCCCACCATCCCCATCCTTCTTTCCTTCCTTTATCCCTACGGCCGGTAACGTATCCACAACTCCTCTGACGTTGTGGATGTCCATGGGCGAAGGTAACCACTTACCAGGTGGTCCTTCTGCTCGTTTGCCTCCTTTATCAAATAAAAAAAATCATATGTAAATATGATTTTATATTTATATTTAAACCATCGTGGCACAATTGGAGAGCGTCTGGCTGTAAAAGCGATAGTTGTGTGATTGCCATAAAGTAGCTTTTACCATAAATAAATATATCTTAATTATCTTTTTTTTTTCATTCGTTTTCCTTTTTCCTGCATAGTAGTAGGTATAGTCAGAAAGAATTTTGAGTCGAAACATTCCGTTTTTCACTTCCTGCTTGAAATCAACGCATTGCGTGTTGAGTGGCGTAACTTAACGCCGCGCTTTATTTAGCCAGAGCTAAGAAACAAAAATAATTAATACAATAATTGCTCCAGACGGGTATCGAATCCATAACCAATGGTGTTTACACGCTTTTCCACCACTGAACCACGGTGGACTCATTTTAAGATCACTATTATTGATATAATCTGTAAATAAATAAATAAATAAATATATGTACATTGGAATCTGGACATATATACTATTTTATGCTTATCAGGAATGCCATTTATAGGTACACACTTTTATGTGTATTGCTACATTTTACGCAATTTACAGAAACTTCGCCTTATAATGTGTCGTTAATGTTATAATTATTACGGCGCCGAATGACGTTTATAATACCCTTAACAATTTAATGAGATAATATAGAGGTACCGACGCTAAAAGGTTTTATCTCTAAAAAGTATTTTAGTTTACGTGTTCCGTATGTATGTATATTTATATTTTATGTAAGTAATATAAATTGTTATGAGATATTTTAGATAAATTTTTCAGCAGATTAAAGCTTAAGTTTTAAACTAATTTATTTACTTTATTTTTCCTGGAAATTCAGTTTTCAAATTATTCGATATATATGCATTACGTTTTGTTTTTATATTGTAAGTATGTACATGTGTCTACAATTTTATGAATAATGTGTTTAAATAAGAAATTCTAAGGAAAAAGGTGCTCATAAGTTTCATCACCAGCAATTTCTACAGCGGAAATGCATGTATTTTTCGAATAAAAGATAGAGTTGACTTCAACATAGAAAGTATAATAAGTATTATGTACTTTATTTTTAAATTAGTATAGTAGTTTGACTTTAACTAGTTAAAAAATATATCTAAAATGGGGTAAAAGTATAAACCAATAGATAATGTAACTTACCTTATGTAATGTAAATCACTTTGTTTTCTTATTAGCCTTACAGAATTACGTTTAATTTTTATAGTCAAAATAAAATTGAACATGTGACCTGCGGCATTATATGCATTGTCAAATAAAATAAATTATACCGTAAATAAAATAAAACCTACAATCTTAAGAGCAATTAACATTAATACTCAAACAATACAATTATTCTTAACTCTAGTCTAATGAACTTCGCTAGGACGGAGTCTCATTTAAATACGACCTTACAGTGACTTATTAATACAGCCTGTCGGAAATAATGTACCAAATCATTTACATAATAAACGGTATTGTAAATAAGTACAACGCGGTCAAACTAACATTGCCCGTTTCGCATATTTCAAATGCTAAAACCACTTACAACTTTGTTTTTGGTTGTAGTTCATGTTATGCATTTAATCGTTAAATGCTTTAGGTATTATTATAATAGTGATTATTCCATTAATTTTGGGAAGACTTGTTTGGTCCTGATTCGAGGGATGATTATACTTAAATTAAAATTAATTTTCATTTCCTCGCACTGATAAAAGAAAGCTGAGCGTTTTTAGTCATTCAGTACTCTATTTTAAGCGGAAAGTAGAAAAAGGGGTGACTTGACACTAGCTTTTATAATTTCTATATAAATAAATAATACTAACGTTTATACCATAAAAATACGTCTATGTTCGTTGATTGTATGTTTTATATCCATGAAATATTAAATATTTTTGCAATGGTATAATTATACTTATATAAGTATAATGTAATGACATTGTGTTTGTCTTTAAAGAAGTTTAATTTTTCCATTGAATCGTTTATTTAGAACAGAAAGAAAACTATTTGTATCTTTTGTTATGGAAAGTTGTGCTGAATTTTCAAAAAGATGCAACGTGTTCAATTTGATTTGTAAATTGCCAACTATTTCAATATACACATAGTAATAGTGAGGTCAGTCGTGGCGCAGTGGCACAAAGTGTGACTGTAAAGTGACTGGTTGTGGGTTCGATTGCCACTCGAGGATTAGAAATATTTAAAATTTCCATTTCCTTCGCTCTGGTGTCGAGGCAAAGCGCGGCGGTAAATTCCGCACCAGTAACTAATATAAAGTTTAACGTATTATTATTAATAACAATCGCTGACGATTTGAATCTTAGATCCAAATTTATATCATCTATGAACCATAAGTTTTTTATTAAGACTACGCCATATATTAACAAGTTAATAATAGAACTTGTAAATATAGCAATAGCAAACCAGTTTTATCACTTTGCATTATATAAGGCAAGATAAACTTATAAATTGATATCAATGTATCTTTAATATATTATAATATATTGATATTGAAATCAGTGTGCGTGGGCTGCGCACGCGCCACTCCTATCGCCATTACCATTCTATATGTCATCTGTGAGGTACAAAAACTATTTGTAATAATTCCATAAAAAACCATGGTTCTTTGTTATACTTTTATATGGATTATCAGAAATAATAGTGTTTTTATATATTCTACGGAAAAAAGGTCTGTACCTTTTTTGAAATTATTCTTCCTTTTTCATATACGATACACTTTTTTACAATTTCAGTACTTAAAACTAAGGTTTCAGAATATACCCTAAGAGAGTCCAGTTATTTCAAATTTAAATTGCCTGTTTTCATGTTAATACAACTGGAATAATAAACGTAACCTAACTTAATTTATTATATGTGTATAACTAATACTATTTATAAAGACTACTCTACTGACTACTAATCTGTTAAGACACTCCGTTTTACAATTTTCGTCCGAAATCAAAATATGGCGAGTTGAGTAGCGAAACCTAACGCAGTGTTTTGTCTTACTTGTCGTACCAGAGCGGAGAAATTAAAATAATATATTTACCCCGAGTGGAAATTGAACCCAAATCCACTCCAGTTACAGTAAGACACTGCCACATTGCGCTATGATTCGTTAATTTATCATATGTCGTATACATGTCATCTATGAGGTATAAAAACTATTTATAATAGTTCTATGGAAAAACCATGGCTCTTTGTTGTATTATTATATGGTATTGTTATGTTAATATCGATTTGTATAATAATTTAATTAAACTTAAGTATAGCATTATGTAATGATTTATGGTCAGATATAATATTATAACTTTTTCCCCTAAGACCTTTTTTTCGTCAGGGCTAGTCGTAGCGCAATGGCACAAAGTGTCCCTGTAAAGCGACTGGTTGTGGGTTCGATTCCCACTCGAAGAGTGGAAATATTTAATATTTTCATTTTCTTCGCTCTGGTGTCGAGGTACACCGCGGCGTTAAGTTCCGTCACTTTTTTCGTCCACAGGCAACTAATACTCCCTTTTTTATATGTACTAAATGTTTTCTTGACAATAGGTACTATCTGAATAATAATATAACTACTATTAATATAAATTATATATGACATTGACATTCACGTGACATTCTCGTTTTAATAATTCGTTTTAATTACTAAATGATTTATTTGAATCTATTTTCAGTTTTAAAGTATCTATATTATCTGGAATAGTGTAGTTACACTATTACGTTTTTACCGATTGTAAGCCGGTAGCTTAATTTAACCGGTAACCGATTGTTTCATTTGTACGTTCAAAGCGTCATAACTAAAGAACTGAACTGAACTATGTATTTTAATACTGTACCACATAAGGAGTTTTAACCTTTTTCGCATAGCAGGGTAGTTAGAGAGAACCTAGCCCCTATTGAAGGACGACGTTCTTCATTTTCTGCCCAAAATGGAGACATTGTGCGTTGAGTGGCGGAGCTCAACGCCAGATTTGTATTATATTTTCTTTCATTTTGTTTCGTTTTGTTAGAGGGAACCTAGGGAGCTTCCGGAGGGCAGAAGGAACCTAGTGTTGAGACACTCCGTTTTCTACTTTACGCCAATTTTTTGGAGGCATCGCGTGCACTTAAGTGGCGGAACTTAACGATGCGTTTTGCCTCGATACCAGAGTGAATAAAATGGAAATATTAAATATATCCATTTCTCAATTAGGAATCGAACCCACAACCAGCAGCAGGCCGCTGCCCTATAACTGGCCTTAATAGTATTATATAATAAACTCAATAAAAAATAAATAAATAAGCTTACAAATTATTCATTAAAGCTCCGAAAGCTTTAAATAAACAAACCCACTTACAGCGCTCATAATATATTATGATTATGACGTGTAAAAACGAGTTCACAATTCAATCATATTTGAAAGTGTAACTTGTCAGTTACATTTAAAGGTCATCTTTAAAACCTTTGACATATATCAACGTTAATAAACAGTTATAAGCGACTTATAGGTACTCAGCCCGCCTAATTATGCAAATGCATTCAGCTGCTTTGATTTTCCACAAATTGTTTAGCCTTTAAAATGCAAACGTTTGGCAGTTGGGATGAGATTTGGACGTGAAGATTTCTTTTTATAGCTTCACGCTTTTTTTTCACGCTGAGTCGGAGAGCTTTTGTTAAGTAATACTTTCCGCTTGAAACCGAGACATTGCGTGCTGAATGGTGGAACTCAACGCCGCACTTTGTCTTATGTGCCAGAGAGAAATAATAAAATTTTGAATATAATAATTTTTCCGAGTTAATTTTTCGCATGTTATGGGTCATGAGTAAAAAATAAAAAACAGTATGCTTTTACAATATTCTTGTGTATCATATTAAATATGAGAATACATAAAATAAATACGGAATAGGAAATCATTAATTTAGTTGTTTCTATGATATGTATACCAGATTAAAATTTTCAAAGTACGTAAAGCTTCAAACGTGTATAAAAATTAGGCCTAGCAGGATAAAAGGCATATTTTTTTATCTTTTTTTTGTTTATATCAATAAAATATTTTCTGTTATATAATGTTTATGTATCTTAAAAACATGCTGAACTTAAGATACTCACTGTGCAGAGTAATTTACGAAAAATCTTAACAACTGTGTTACTGACCAAATGTTTTACCAAAAATACCAACATTTTACAAATAATTACCACTTTTACGACAGTCTCTCGGACAATAAAGGTATTAAAGCGAAATGGAACGATTAAATAAAAATATATGATATCAATGTTAATGCTTGATACAGTTTCTGCTGATGCCAGATCTGAACGTTACTTATTATTTAATCTTGTGTATTATTACATGCAGATTTTTTTTTGTTTCGTCAATTCGTTTAGAGTTCCTTTATAAGTAAAAATGTCTTGCGAATTATTCTTTTTATATTAATCTTTTGATTTTGATTGTTTCTAGAAATAATCATAATTGTTTTCGTTTATCTGGTACATAAGACAAACCACGGTGTTTAGTTCCACCATTAAACACGCAATGTATCGGTATCGCGTGGAATGTCAAAAATGGAGTGGTAAGACACTATCTCTGACTTCCCTGCTATAGGGGGAAAAGCCCGTTTTGAGTAGTACTAATAGAGTTATAATTTCAGCTTATTCCCGTGTAACACAACAGTCAGTTAAAAAGATATATTTTATTAACATACTCAGACCCACACCAAGAGACTGAAATAACTTAGCTTTGCTGGAAAAGGTAAGGACAGTTGATGTGAAAAAAAAACTTCTTGAAAATAACCCTAATAACCTCAAGGAACCCGTTCGCATAATATTGACGTCTTCTTTTTGCTGGCAAAAAGTAGCGGCCTGAACAAAGTGATCGCCTTGTTTGACTTTTTACGAGCGCTACGTAAATTCAATGTGTTTACGATACGATACAGACTGTATAAGTAGCTATGCAGGGATTTCCGTAAGCACCCTTTTATGTACTACGGTGTATTGGAAATGAACACATTTGTTGTTAAATTATGTCTCTATAAGATTAGGTAAATAAGTTATCAGATTCTAAATAAAGCATAATATGTTTTTGGAGAAAAAATTGAGTATATTTAATTAAGATTTTTGGCAAGTAGTTTTCCTCTCAACTGAAATAAATAAAGAAACATTTTAATTATGAGAAGGTAAAAACTTAGCGCCTCACATGATAAATACAACGGATAACCGTTAAAAATTATGCTTATAAGTTTAGATCTTTATTTTTTTTTAGCTGCTACTGTTTTTCCTTCGATTAAGTGATATTATCGAGGTGAATTTTTACTATGGCATACAATAGATTCAGATTAGAGAGTAGAAAAGTTCCTTCCAATGTCGCTTTTGAGCTATCTCCTATATATGCACTGCTGATAGTTAGATGGTATACTTTGAGATTTTTAGTAGAACATAAAGAGATTTTGCCGCTTTACCGCTCGTACCTATCTACTTGTATCGCGTGTGAATTGCCTACCTATTTCTCTTTCTATTTTATTTCTTACCTTATTTTTAGGCTTTAACCTTATTCTTATCAGTTCGTTAGTAAGCTTAGTACTTATAGTACCATATTTCACATTTTCACACGAAGGTTCGGCTCTGGCTGTCTGTTGCTCATTTAGTGAAGAAAACGTTTGATCTATATTTATTGACAAAAACAAAAATAATTTGACGTTTGTAAAATAAAAATCACATAACAAACAAAACTTGTTACTATGTACTAACCTTTACAAGAGTAAAAATAACACTCCTTATGAAATGAAACAAGTTTTCGTATATTCATATTTTGTTTTGTCATAGCAAAAAATGATAACAATAATGTACTCGTATAGTAGTCAATTATATGAGTCTAAATTATCAGTGGAAAAATCTTTTACCCTTACCCTTTAAAGGTCAGCTTAAATAACTGGTGCAATATTTAACAATATAAACAGTGAAATAGCCTCACCTTTCATACCTATACCTAAAATTATTGTATTTAAGTATCTAGTTTAATAATATTTATAATTATTGTATAAGATATTTGGGATAATCGTGGCGTAGTAGGATAGCGTCTAATTATAAATGTGAACCCACAACAGGTTCGTTTCTCATACAAGGGAATTATTTTTTTATATGTTATTTACTAGCGGCCCGTTTGCGGCTATGCCGCAAGAACTACGCAGCTTTTGCTATTTTGCTTTTCATAGAGACAATCATCATCTATTTCAACCATTTAGGGTTTGATTTTAAAACATATATTATTGATAAAGCAGCTCATGTTTGACCCTAGATTTTCAACTATTTTCATTGCGATATTCATCCACATCGGACGAATAAATTAGCCGTGAAAGCGTAACCGACATACAGCAAGACTTTCGCATTTTTTAATATTAACATGAATTAGGTAAGTTAAATATATGATATAAGTTATTCGAGGCCATGGTCTAAAATATCTTAAATAAATTGGGACAATAAACGCACATTGATTGTGCATTCGCTTCCAAGTCAAGGAAATAAGAACATTTAGATTATTTTTATTTCTCTGATTTAGTAAGACGTAGCGCGGTGTTTAGTTCCACCCCTTAACACGCTTTACTAACTTTAATTCGGATGACAATAGAGAAAGATGGACCTTGATAATAAAATCTCTTTGTCTACCCTGCTTGACGCTGAAAAAGAAAAAAAATAATATAGTTTAAAATAATAACAAGTAAATAAAAACTGTCAATTTTATATACCCAACTTACCTTTCTCGTCATTATCTTTACCTCCCCTTCTCTCAATTATTACTTAAAAAAAAATCTTAATACATTATAAAATAGACACCAATAATCACTCTATCATCGTAATACTATACATTTAGACTTGGTACATTCATTACCGATACTTTCTTCTAGCACTAAGTACTCAACAACACGCAATTGCTGATTAATAACAGTATGAGATAACGAAATTGCAACCTGCAGTTATATTTTTTTTCTTATAAGTGAGTTATATATTTTTTTTATTATAAATTAATTTTACCATTATATTATACAGGCGCATAACTTGGATTTAAATTGGTTCTATTTACATTTAGTTAGGGAGTGACAAGAGCTTGGGCAGTGGAGAAGAGACTTAATTTAAGAGAGTAAAATTGTTTTACTTTAATAGTTACTATTACACCATGAACATTAACAAAAACTTTAAAATAAGCTTTATATAGTGTACTTTGTTCTTTGTTTATTTTAATTTGGATTTAGTATTTTCTTTTATTAGTTAAATCATATGCCTATTAGATATATTAAAAAATGTCAAAGCTTCTTTTGATAATATACTCGTATTGTGTTATGTATATTTTAAAAATGATTTAAGCCTACACTTGTGTCAAAAGTCCAAGCACTGTCCTGAAAGCTCTTCTCTCTGCAACGTGATGGATTCTCACACAGTGAACCCATAAAATTGTAAGAAGGTTATTATCTATCGCAATCATTAGTAATGACATCATCTGAACTAGCACGACGTCTCTTCAATACCAGTTCTTATCAAAATTAATCTATAACACAGTAATTAAAATATACCTAATAGCAAGACATATCGGTATCATTAAACGGAAAGTAAAAGACAAAATTGTAATTTATCATCGGCTATAACGAACGGACGAAGTTTCGATAATTACCAAAACACGCCTCGCCAAGAGTAAAAAAGATTTAATAAAATAAAACTGGTTCACAGTTCGCGAGGTCTCGGCGATATCAAAATAAAGAAATTATCTCGCTGGTAACGAGCTGTGGGCCGCGTTATCGACAAAAACATCCACTTTTATGTCAAGCCCTAACGGTCAGCGTAAATTCGACGTGTTGTGACTCCCTACGGCTTTATTAAGTAGTGTTGTGCTTTATTGTAGCTTTAATGGCTTTATGTTTCTTTTTGTTTATAGATTTTCTGTGTTAAGCGCGGTTGTGGATTTGATTGACATCCACGTGTATTTTTTTGAAGATTGACGCTTCATGTTTTCCGTATAGAGAATATAGCGTGAAGACAGATTTTTTGCCTGAAATCGAGAAATTGCGCGTTGAGTGCCAGAATTTAAAACCCCGCTTTGTCATAGACACAAGAGCGGAAAAATGAAAATAACAAAATAACATACAATTATACCCCCAAGTGCGAGTTAAACTCACAATCATCGCGATTATAGTCAGACGGTGTCCCACTGCGCCACGACGTGCAGTGACATATTCTAAATAAGTAATAAAAAAACATATTTACTATATATATCACTGCCCTTTAAATATAGCAGGAAATGCGTAGCAATAAAAAAATAACATATCTCAAGTAAATTGCTTCTAATGTATGGTTTACATGGATTATTACAGCATACGATATGATTTCACTGCGTTTAAAGCTACAATAGTATTAACCAGGTGTCTATCATAAACACCGTATCAAAGTTTATAACACCTAGTCATCTAATTAGAGCTCCAGTCTATCCTTTCTTGATGTTGTAGTAAAAAGCAATTGTAATTTACTGTAATCAGTATCGATATCGATTGCTGCTAATCACGGTACAACACTATTTATTGAATTTCGTGGACCGATTTAGTTTATAAGCTTAATCTATACATGTAAGGTCGGCTCTGAAGTGATTTTGATAAAGTTTAGATTATCATATCATATTGTTCGTTTCGTATTTTAGTATGTAATTGTTTTAAGTTACAATTACTCAGGTGGAAAAGTGAATCTGTATGACTATACCGATAGAAATAATACAAGTGTATTTATATTCAGGGTAGTGTAGATTTAAATAATATTTTACTACTTATAAAAATATTTAATTACTTTTTATGTGAAATAAGAATGAAAGTACTTAAAATTTTGTGCTGTCAACACTTTTTTTAAATTATTAATCATGCGATAAATAGTCCTTGTATGTGTAGAGCAACTTTCATAAATGAAGACCATGTGAAAAAATACAGAGTAAGTTGCTCACGTGTCACATATCACATACTGACGGTATATGAAGTGTAATCTAAAAAATTGTTATATATCTATTCGATATTAATAATATATATCTATTCAAAACGCGGCGTTTAGATCTACCACTTTGAACACATAACCTCGAATTCTGTTTTTTTGAGATTTTCTTGATACTAGGTATTGTTGGAAGCGTGAAGCTGAAAAAAAACATATATTGAGTAACTTTTTTCTTTCTTAATTAAGATATATCGATTTATTTCTTACAAATTTATTTCTTCGAATATCGTGTGCACTCGAACTATTGTACCGTGAATTATGATTAATCATTCACAAAGAGGAGGAAATATTATTGATTTATTTATAAAATTCGGCTGAATCACACCAATTGTACTTCAAAAATTAAAAAAAAATGCATACATCATTGAGATAGTATCACTTTGTAGCTTCCTCTTCATCAAGTGATAGAAAACATAAAAATCTCGAAAACGATAATCAATTTAAATACTTATCTATGTTATTACGATTTCGTGAATAAAATGTAAATTTAGCAGCTGTGCTGTTTCATAATAACATATTAGGTATGTGTATAATATGCGACAGGTCGCTGTTCACGAATTATAATGTTCTGAAATTGTTGCATCGTGTGTCGAAGACACGCGTGTCCAAATTTTGATTATTATAACTATATACCTTTATACCATGTAAAAGTTACTACGTTGATATATGTGTATGTATAAAGTCTCTACAAGTCTTCTGTTAATCAGATAAATACAGACGAAAATACTGGACTGTAGAATGATGCCTCTTGGTCTGTAAATTTCATGAGTAGAGAAATGGTGAACGGAGAGTCTCGACACCAGAATAACTGTTCTTACTGACACGTTGAGTGTTCTACACGGCTCTGCACCGTGAAGAAAGATCAATTAGAGATCAATTGTCATGATTTTTTTTATTTGGTATATCCCCTTATATTTAAGGGATATACGAAATTTAATTAAACTTAGGCTAGTTTAAGTTTGTACATGTAAAATACTGTATTAAATCGATTTTAGATTCTTTTTTTTTTCTGAACAAAAATATCACTCTCCAAGAGGCTGCTGTAGATCGCGTGTTTTCATAATAAAATATTGCGTGACAATTTAACTTTCTTTGGAATAATAAGCGCCATTGATTTAAATGACATTTTGATTTGTAATTACTTTTATTGAGTTACAATCAACAACTGTGATTGTGGCAATTAAATTTTTTAATGTAAAAATAATTAGTGTCAAGTCATCGTCGACGTCAATGTTTTTTGAAAAATTAAATTTTAAAGTCTTTATCACTGGCTCAAGTGGTTTGAGAAAAATAGGCTTTAATTATTTATTTTCAAGTATATACTTTTTGCCCCATACGTAATGAGAACCTATGAGGCTAGTCGTAACGCAGTGGCACGAACGTGTAACTGTAAACGACTGGTTGTGGGTTCGATTCCCACTCGAGGAGTGGAAATATTTAATATTTCCATTTCCTTCGCTCTGGTATCAGAAGCTAAGCGCGGCGTTAAGTTCCGCCACTTAACACGCAATGCCTCCGATGAATTCAGCGGAAAGTGGGCAACAGAGTGTCATAACACTAGGTTCTCTCTGCCTACCCTGCTGTGTGCGGGATACAGCGTAATGAGAACCTAGTGTCAAAACACTCTGTTTTACACTTTCCAACTGAAATGTTGGCGGAACTCAACATTTATATATTACTTGATGAGTGCGGATTAAAGACGTTCCGTTATGAGAGACGTGTCTGAACACCTCAATAACATTTTCTCGAGTGAGAATCGAAGCCACAACTATCATGTCTATTGTCAGAAGCTGATCCATTACGGGGAGATGGCGCTCGATTTGTTATTTGTAAGAAAAGCAAATTCACGTCTTTCTCCCGCATGTAATCGCGTATAATCAGTAAGAATAGTGTCTAGTGTCGAGACACTCCATTCTCCACTTTCCGCCCGAAATCGAGACATTGGGGGTTAATTCGCGTAACTTAACACGCTTAGTCGTAGGCACCAAAGCGGAGAAATTAAAATAATATATAATCATTCCCCTGAGTGGAAATCGAACGCGATACCATCGCATTTACAGTCAGATGCTCTCGATCCTTAAACTAGAGCATCTTATATCTATAACAACGGTAACCAGTTCAATATCCAGATAATAGTACCTAGTATTATAGCATGAATGTATGTTATTTTAAAGAAGCTCATTAAGGCGGGTGCAGGTTGGCGCGGTGCGGCGCGTCGCGTGCGCACCACAATGGCGCATGTCTAAATAAATCATCTCGTCATTTGCGACGCGCGTTTTTGTGCCACTTTGTTATTATGACCTAATGGCTTTTGAATGAATGTTTGGACATTTTATTATCTGTAGAGCAGAGCTTGTTTTAAAATTGTAAATTTAAAATAATTGCGAAATTTGCTCTTATCGTGAAGAATGATATAATACGTTTTATGTAGTGATAAGGAGGTTAAGAAGTACATAAATTTTCTATTTTATAAGAAGCTTCACACTATTTCCTTTACATGGATGGTATAGAGAGAACCTACTCTGACTTCATTTTCCAGTTTCCGTTTGAATTCGAAATATTGCGTGTTAAGTGGCAAAACTCAACGCCGAGTATATGTGCTTATCAAAGCAAAGAAAAAAACAATTAAGTATAACTATTTCACCAAGTTTGAATGGAATCCCGAAAAATGAATGGTATTTACAGTCAGTTGTTTATAATCTCATTATATATATTATATAGCATATAATGAGTATTTTTTTATATTACGCATATTGTGGGAAATTTAGAGAAAACTTAGTTATGTACCACTATATAATCAATTTTTCACCTACTTTAAAAATCTATAATTGCTGCCGAATGTCCAACTTCGACTAATCAAAACAAAACACTAATTTTATATATTGGAAGGAGTTGTTTTACCTGAAATATAAATATCATCAACACATCATTAAAAATATAAAAATAGAACCAGCAACATATATCTATTTTACAATAACTATAAAATATATGTTAAAGAATGTTATACATTAAAGTATTTCCATCCAGCGCGCGCCATTCGATTAGGCGAGACTAATTCAAATAACGAGGTGAGGCGGAGGCGTTCGGTCGCATTAGTGTGTGGACGCGCCTTTACCGCAATGAGTTCCGCCCGTGATGAGGTGACATTACCTATGAAATCTGGACATCGTTTGTTTAGATATAGGATATGAAATTGTTGTATGTAATATTAGTTAAATAATGTTTTTTTTATTAATTTCTTCTATGTTCGAGGCTGTCGTGGCAAAGTGGGACGGTGTTTGTCTGTAACGCGATGGTTGTGAGTTCATATCTTCGCTTTGGTACCAAAGATAACGCGCGGTTGATATCAGACACTTAACAAGTAATGCCCCGATTTAGGGTAGAAAGTGGAGTGTCTTGACACTAGGTCCTCTCGCTGTAAACCAGAGAAAAACACTTATTCTCTAGAAGCATAAAATTTTGACTGTCTTGGCAACATGAATGCATGTGTTACACTTAGTAATTTGTGCGATATTTATTTTATCAAGTTAATGTATTGCAAGTATTATTGTTGAAAATTTATTGTAAACTTTTTGCACATATTTTTAAGATGAACTAATAATGACAAATTTCATATTTCTCAGTTCTTTTTTTCGTATATATTTTACATTTTAATACTGATATTTTTTTTCTCTACTGTATAAAACTAGAGTAAACTTGATTATTATATACAATGTTTTTTTATAACAGAATTGGTTTGGAATTTACTTCAACTTTTAAAAATAAAGGAATTCTTCTAGACTTAACTTAATTCATTAGGTACATTCGCATACACAAAATTAATTATACATACACTACAACGTATCAACGAAACCTTTTATTTGTTCAAATAATAAAACTAATTCTTTTGATGAATGAAAATAGGAAGAAAGTTTTTTTCTTAATTAAGGTTGTGAAAGTGAGCAATTGTGATACAAATCAATTTAGATTTGATTATAAAGTGTGCTCTCGTGTGCTTGTCATAACATCTGCGTAATTAACTGTTCTTCTTTCTATTTCATTTGAAACCACTCTGCGGAAATGTTTTAGAAATTTAATTGTGTCTTTGAATTTTTTTTTTATATATAGTGTACCTTTATATATTATTTTTAAAACAGCAGCCGTACGTGTTTTCTTGTTTAATTTAGCGAGATTTTAGTATAAATCCACTCTGTTTTGCTCTTTTTGTTGCTTTTGTAATTGTAACTAAACTAATTGTACGCTAATTGTAACTAAAATGTAACCCCTAAATTACCAACAACTTACTTTAGGCAAAGTTCAAGATAACTAACTGATCGCAACGAAATATCGCATTTTCAAAAAAATCTAGATAGAATAAATACAAAGTTCAGATTTTTGCGTTTTTTTTTTGGGTCTGGTGTAAAATTATATATTCTTTTACAATGATGATTTACAAAAAATATGGTTTCCAGCAATCATATATTAGTCCTAAAGAGATTCGTTCGCCAGATATTTCGTATGGAGTGAGATTAATTCGCTGATTGTAGTTAACTTCGCTTTGTAACAGTAATTTAACATATATATAATAATAAAATAAATAAAAGTATGTTTATTATTGTTTCAGGTAATATTTTATTCATGTTCTAGCAGCTACAAGACCAAAATCTTTATGTAAGTGTATTTTAAAAATGAAGATATTTTAAAAGTTTTAACACAGCGGGATTCGAACCCGCACCTTCTGAATACCTTAATACTCAAATTTTTATACGTTTTCTAAATGTATTTTTCAATTTTCCTATATTTCCTTCCTACACTTTAAAAATGTTACATATTTTTACTTCATTTATATATTTTTAACTCTTTCTCTATAAGATGATTCTAAGAAAGTAATGTTAATTTGTTAAACAAAATGGCCGTAGAGCGATTTGCATTTTATCTCGACGCCAATTAATTTTACACCATATTGCTATTTATTGAGCGGAATTATGCGTGCCATGAATTTTAATTTGGATTAAGTTTATTTTTGTTTTTCTATAAAAAATACAGCTCGTTTAAATTATTTCTTTAAGAATTCTACTATCTCTAATTCTACTAATCTATTCAACTATCTTTATTTACTGCCAACATTTTTGTATTACTAATAAAAAAGAAGCAGTATCGTGTTTTTTATATAAACCGGATCAGATAAATGATAATAATTAAATGATTATGATAATTTCACCGAGTTGGATTCGAACTCACTACCAATCGCGATTACTGTCAGACGTTTTTCTGCTACACTATGAGAGTCTCTTTAATAACTAATGTATATAAGTGATAGGAACTATACTATTGTCTAATTTGTTTGAAAATTTGCACTCATTTACTCTAATTTAACCTGGTGTCATTGACAACTAACAAATTTTACTTTGCTTTTACTTTCTTTTCTTCAATTTATTTATTGTTTTTTTTTTATTTTCACGTCTAATACGTCTGTAAATATGGCTAAAAGAAGTACAAGTATTTTACAACAACTTAATTACTGACCGTTTCTTTTCGGAGAAAATGATTTTAACCATATTATCTCTCTCTATAGTCGGTCCCGCATTCCTGAAGATCGTGGCCAGTATCAGGGTTGCATCTGGAGTGGATGATTTGCCCCCACCGGTCTCTGTCCAGCGCCTCTCTAGCGATAGTGTGGAGTTTGAAGGATGTAGGTTCCCTTATTTGATCAGTCCACCGCAATTGTGCGCGGCCGCGCGATCTTTTGCCTTCCGTACTTCCAAGTATTATTAGTTTTTCCAGACTGGTGTCATGTCTGCGCATTGTGTGACCGAAATACGATAAAATGCGTTGCTGGCATGTTGTTGATAACCGGGTTTTTATTTGGAGTTGCGTTAGAATCGATGCATTGGTGCGTTTCGCAGTCCAGGGTATCCTTAGCATACGTCTCCAGCACCACATTTCAAATGCATCAATCCTTTGCCTTTCTCTAGCCAGGATCGTCCACGTCTCTACTCCATACAGAAAGATAGGGAGAACCAAAGCTCGTATCAGTCTTGTCTTTGTTTTGATACTGATTCCTCTTTTCTTCCATATGTTGTTTAGACGGGTCATTGCGTCTTTGGCCATTCCGATCCGCCTTTTTATTTCTGGAGCACAACTTCCATCATTGCAGATTTGGAAGCCCAGGTACACATAGTGATCGACGATGTTTTTTAATATCAGATCCGAAGTTAATGTTACTAAGGAAAATAGAAAAATAAGTAAGTAGTTATTTTAAACTTCAAATAAATAAAATCGAAAGCAGTTCTACAAATTATCTTTTAAATATCTATGATTTTATCAGCGAGCTTGTAACCAACTAGCGGAGGCTTGACAATGTACACGCTTACATCTGTTCTTATTATGTACTTTGTCGAATTTTAACATAGAGAATGATTATTTTTAAACTTTTCCACTAAATTGATCTTTGTTTTTGTGATTTGCTATTTGTTATAAATGTTTTTTGTGAAAACTTATTTACTAACTTAACTAAAGTTAAATTAACAATTTAAGTTTAAAGTTGTAAAAAAAAAATAACTTGGTAATTGAATTTGTGCATATTGAATACGATAAGCTTTGTGCGTAGCGCAAATGATACAAATTCAAATAATTATACGGGAAAATTTTCTTAAACAGAAATCAGAATGAATAAGATCTGAAACATGCTGATAATAGTAGGATAGTCAGAGAGAATCTATTGTCAAGTGTCTTATCACTGAGATAGAAGTGTCTTATCACTGAAACAGAAGAACAGAGCACTTTCTGCTCGAAATCAACATAATTGCCGTTCTTCACTTACCATCCGAAATCAACATGTTCTTTTTTAAGTGGCAGCGCTCAACACCGCGTTTAGACTTGGGTACCAGATCAGAGAAATGAAAATTATATATTAACATTCCCCCAAGACGCGGTCCCACTTCGCGACCCAATCATAAAACACAAGATACGTTACGTTGAAACTATGAAATCGATATCATTTCTATTTTCTTGTTGTATGTTGTAGTACAGTATAGTACAAATAATAACTACAAGTATAACTGCTATTACCTCCTGTTGTGATCTTTCAAGCGCACATCTCATTATGCACGACCGTAGGCAATATTACCCATTAACTTTTGTCATAGCACGCAGTTTATTCTCATATAATCTTTCAGTATGTATGAACGAGCTTAACGACGCCATAACACTTTGCACATAGTAACGTACAATTAAAATGAATATTTTATTTGAATTCCCAACATGATGCGCGTTTTAATTGTCTACATAACTTTCGTTGTAATGTAATTTTCTAAATAATTAGGTTCATACATAGGCTAGAATAGTTCAACAAAAATCAACCCCTAAACGTCTGAAATAATGTATGAAAAGTATAAATAGCATAAGCAGTGGTAAGAGAGGCAGGGGGAGACCTCGGTTGTCCTTCGAAAACACAGTGTCGACGATTCCTCTATTAGGAAGGTCAAGTAAATAGCATGAGGACCCTCGGAGGGTGTGTATGAAGGGGTTGATGACAGTGGACGAGGCGAAAGAAATATGCAGGGACCGTAGCGTTTGGTGTTCCGTTCTCTCTGATCACCCTGCAAGGGATAAAGCGTGAAGCTTAAAAAAATCATAACTTCACAAAATTCAAACATCTATAATTGTATACTTCACGTGGTCAAAACCTCGAGCAGGTCGCTATTAATAGATATATAACGTCTATTAATTCTGTTCAATTCGAGATGATCTTTACGTACTTCTTAGATTACAACTATACAAAATTAGTGAACAAATAAGATAATACAACAGTACGTACAAGTACCTGCGTGTAACAAAAATACTACCCACAAAGCAATAAATTGAACGATTTCCTGCCACAGAGTGGACCAGTTTATCTATAGAAATGTGGAAATTACTAGGCTCAGGCTAGAAACAACTGGCTTTCATTGCCCTGAGACTGTAATTTAGTAAAGGAAACACTTACACTCCTATAGCACTAATTAACGAGAATACTGGGATACAGCTTTCAACGTCTCTACGTTCGATTATTTGATGACTTTGTTATAGCCAGGAATGATTGTAAGCTTACATACGCTATTTATGCTTTTCCTAAATATCAGGAAAGCCAGAGAACCTAGTGTCAAGACACTCTGCATGTTAAGGTAAAGTCAACATCGCGCTTTTGTTTGTTACACTAATAACAAAGAAATGCAGCGGAGAAATGGAAATTTATATTCATAAAATTACTTTATATTTATTTATATTAAATAATAAGAGATTTTCCTTTTTCCTTACACATATTAATAACTTTACGCTATTCATCCGAGTAACGTAGATTACGCTAACAAGACAGTAAGGTGTCTGCCTGATGTTATCATGAATATATCTTATATTTATGTAATAAATAGTAAAAAGTGACATTGCGCAATTAAATGATTTTCTGTATAATGTTATAAAAAGCGAGTTATGTTTTTCATATTGTTGATTTATTTCATTGGTATTTGAATCCCAATGTCTCAGTATCGTTGAGTCCAGCGCAGTGGAACAATGTCTGATTGTAATGTATGTAGGTTTGATTTCCACTAGGAGGAATGACTGCAATGGAATGACTATCATTTTCCCTTTTTTAGTAAGATAAAAACTCCCTAGGTTCTTTCTGATTATCCATTTGCATAGAATGCGAATACAGCGGGAAAATTAAAGAAAAATAAAATAAATATTATGTCATCATGTTTTGGAATATATTGAATTTCAAAATAAAACTTACCTAAATCTGAGGCCAGTCGAGGCGCACGGACACAAAGTGTGCCTGTAAACACGACTGGTTTTGGTTTCGATGCCCATTAGAGGACTACAAATATGTAATAGTTCCATTTTCTTCGCTCTGGTGTCGAGGTAAACTGCGGCGTTAAGTTCCGCCACTTAACACACAATGCCTATGAACTCGATGGAGAATGAGGAACGGAGTGTCTTAACACTAGGTTCTCTCTGCCTACCTCACTGTGTGCGGGATATAACGTGAAGCTATATAACTTACTTAATTCTAATAATAAAATTTACGTATAAATATATAATATTTTTTAATTCACAGCCACCAAATTAGTTTTGGTGGCGTGGCGGATGATCAGGCCATCGCACCTGCGGTAGCAACCAAACGCTGTAAGATACTATATTAACGATGCTCTTTTATTTTTACACCCGACGCCGCGAGCTAAAGGTTATAACAGGGGCGGACTTTTCTGATCGATTTGATTTTTGATCAAGTTTATCGATATATGATATTTTTTTGTTTGAGAAATTGCATGTTTTTTTGTTTTTGTGTTTATCATTTATTACTAATCTTAAGGATAGTAAAAAAGATTTGGTATACAGTTTGCTATAGAATAAAAAAAACTTTAGTAAATTCATCGTTTTCAATAGACTCTTTTTCTTATAATATATTTGTTTTATAATTGATTACTCTTTATCCGGTAATGATTAAATATATTTTCAAATACTAAATTAGGTGTTCTATAGGACAAGACTCTATTTAAATTATTAAAATTACTAAAAATTCAAATGATTTTTTATGAAATTCGTGTTTGTGAAATGATTTCCTTTGACATTTTGTTTAATATACAGCATTATAGTAATATAAAGTAACCTATGACACGAACATTAAATGTTTATTCATTTTGTATAAAATATAAACTTTATATCAAAAATAAATGCAAAATTATGATTAATGATAGTATCTTAGAAGTCATGACATATACCTTCAATCTACATATATTTATATAATGTGTACATACAGTGGTATAGGTTATATACCTAAGCATATTTTAATTATGATGATAAATTTATTTAAATGTAAAATAAATATTATAATATATATACTGTAGATACTATAAAATAATGCAAATATTAAAAAAAAACATTAATTAATTATTCCGTCAATCTTTTTACATTCGTACAAGCATTTTTAAGCAGCAAAAACTAATTAAAGCTAATTTCATTTAATTTTTCAATATTACCTGCAACAAACATTACCCTAGTGGTTTCCATAATATCTTTTATGGTAATAGAAATTGCGAACTGCAATAATATTCTGAATGTAAATTGCCCGTTTAAAGTCGGGTAGAGTGCGGACCTGTTCACATCTTTCGGCATCTGGCCGGTCGGAGGCTGCGATCTCGAGATAGCCGGGTCACTGTCCCCACACTCTCCAAGCGTCGTTCTGCTTGTAACCAATCATTGTTGCCACTTTAAACTATACTTTTTTTTTAGATCCACTCTATCTCATTAGGTGTAAAAGAATTTGGTGTTAAATTATTTTGTTCCTTATTCAAAATATTGGGGAGTATGCTCTAGCCTACCCTACAAATGTAGGGTATGTATAATACATAATTAACAAATATATATTAATTAATTAACAAATATACGACCAAAACCTATGTAGCTAATCTATCGTTAGCAATTATGTGAGACATTAACAGAAAATTATATTTTTTCCAAAACACAAAATTATATTTTTTCTAAAGTATAATATAATAATAGAATAATATATGCTAAAGAAAAAAGTGTCATTACACTCCGTTCCCTCTGCCTATTCTGTAAATATATTCTGTAAAATAAATCCTGTACATTGGCAATGGTAAAAGGACTGTATTAACATAATATTCCAAACTACAGCCGTCATATTTTTTTAAAATTATTTTTGCATATTAATAAAATAAACATAATTATATTATGTTTGTTGCAAGAGGAACATGCCCACTGACAGCCTCAGACCGGACCGTGCGACAGAATAAGAAACTAGAGCGGGCTGTTTTGTAATATCGGTGATTATACTCCACTGGGTCTAACGGATCTACGAAATATATGTGACAACCTTGTAACTAATAGTTTCTGCTAACACGCGAAGGTCTCTCGCCTACGAGATATGTATATCAAAAAATGTCTAAAAATAAAAATATGTACTCGTAAATATATGTATATTTTACTATAAAAGTCTGTACCACAGTCGGCCCAGTCGTGGGGCCAGTCGTGGCGCAGTGGCACAAGCGTGGTGCGTGGGAAACGGAGTGTCTTAACACTAGGTTCCCTCTGCCTGCCCGCTGTATCCCGCACACAGCAGGGTGTGTGCGGGATACAGCGTGAAGATAAAAAAAAGTCTGTACCACAGAAAGCTTTCAGGTTTCTCAAGTAAAACTTAGAATTTACTAAGTATATGTTGGAAGTATGAACTGTGCCTATGATAATCTAACGTCATTATTTTCAACGTTTATTCTTATCTTAAAGATAAAGATTTTGACAGCATAAGTTTTAAATGAATAATGATCATAGAATAGTTTGTTTCTTTCAAATAATATTAGTAATTAAGTTAATTGGTAAATTTGATTTTCAGTAGCATGGGCTTTTAAACGGTTTTATAACAAGTAGTCATTTTTTTTTTAAATTAAGATGACAAAGAAAGTAGGAAGAAGAGAAACAATGAAATAAATTTAATATATATATATATATATAGATAGATATATATATATAGATATATATATATTAGGATATAGATGATATATATATATATATCTATATATATATATAGATATATATATATTATATATATATATATATATATATATATATATATAGTATATATATATATATATGTATATATATATATATATATATATATATATATATATATATATCTATATACTATATATATTTAAATATATATATATTATATAGTATAGTAACAGCAAGAAGCAGTTTCTCAACAAATCCTCTCTGGACTCTATCTATCAATCGGCCGCGTAGCTGCAGGCGCTTAGCTAACGGTCGTTCAATATAAAAGACATCCTTGTAATTAAGTGTACAGCTTTTTTGTGACGTTAATTATTGACTGATCACCTTATTCTTATAATTTTATTTCTAAATACCTTTTTTTTATATATATTCTGTATACAATGCAATATAATAAAATATCTAATTTAAAATAAAATAGCTTCACCCTTTTTTTGCGTTTCAAGGTAGTCAGACCTATGGACAAGACAATCCGTGCTCAATGCTCCGGAAGGTTCAAAATAAATAAAATATGATGATTCCCCCGAGTGGGCTACAAACTCACTACCAATGGCGTTTATAGTCACGCGCTGTCCTACTGTCCCACGATGACCTTAAATTAACATAAATAAACCAATAAAATAAAAAAAGCATGGATGTAAATGTTCCGAAAGCATACAACCGAAATGTATCCTTTACATATTTTATATTTTATAGTCTCTTAATAGTTTAATATTCTTCAATTAATTTAAATTCATAAACATTATAAATCAACAAAAACTGATGTTAAGCGGTAGTAAACTTCGTATAAAAACATCCATATGCTAATGACAGTCATATACATATATATTGTATATGCAGTTGAACTGACGTACATAATAGGCCTAACTACCAAAGAGGGTATATGTTCAAATCCCATAAAGCCACCACTTGAAGATGATGACCAGAACCTGATATGAGGCTTGGAAGGGTTGCTAGAGTCCCACGAATAAATTAAAGAATCAAGTATAAGTTAGTTTCATTGTTTAAAAAAAGGAAAAAGAAATCTCATAACGCTCATTTTTTTCGTTTTCAATTTGCTTATTATCCTCTTAATGTTTGAATAACACTTTAAAATATTATAACATTAGTATTAAACACTTCAATAATATATGTAGACAAAAACAATTTTAATACTGGCCGGGCATGCGTGGGCGCAGCTGAATGCGACGACAAAAACACAGTGACAGATAGAATACTCGAATGACAATGTATTGTGTCTCTTATATTTTATTTTCAACAGACAGAAGCTATAACTGTCATATTTGTAATTACATACATATTTTACATCGGAAATGTGAATACTGAACAATATTCACTTTATATGTACTTAGGTACTTTGTTCGGAACTACCGTGGAAGATATTTCGGTAGCTTTATTGCATAAGGAAAGGATAAATTTACATGATATTCTTTAAGGTTTTTGTGTCCGTACTCATTGAAATGCCGAAATTGATACGTATTTGAATAAATAATAAATACAATTGAATAAATGTAAATAAAAATTGTACTATCCTTGGATGTTGTAGGCTGTGTAGAGCAAGTAAATTGTTTCTTTTTAATAGTATATCTGCGTGGTATGTTATTCTTTGACGTTTGTGTGTGCTTGTAATTTGTTGTGTTTGTTACTCTTGTTGCATTGTTTCTCGTTTTAAGTTACTATTGATATATCTGTTAGTCGCCTTGTAAAGTGCTTGGTGGGTTTAGATGCTTAGCTGGATATAGATTCGATTCCACTTAAAACATATGTTTGTATTGTATTCATCATAAAAACCTTAGTGTTAAATTATGTTTAATTATATAAGATAATTAAAATTATATAAATAAAAAAGTTAGTTAAATTTTTTAACCTATAACACCTTAATTATGAACATAACCAATTAACCCATTATCTGACGGAAGCAAAATTTGTCATTATAAATATTATTATGTAAATATCTATGTACGGCCATTATTAATATTCATGGAGACCCTAATAAGAGGGTTTTTCCTTGATCTATTTCACCTTTGCGCGACACGGCCGAGGTCACAAGTGTCATTCGCAACTCAATAACGATAAAAACGCCTCATTATCCTTCAACGACTTACCGCATTTAATTGTATTTTATCATACTACTTCTAAATTATTATCTTGTTTTTATTTTTATTTTAATATATTATATTGTATGTGAGGTTATTCTTTGGAAATATGAAATTTTATAATGGTTTTCTGTTTTTGTTTCTTACATTTGCCACTGTTACTGTAAGTTGTTAGCTGGGCGACGGTGTTAAACGCGGTACTTTGTTTGGCCAGAACGGGAAATAACAGCTTATTTAACAGCTACACTTGGAAAGGAAACCATTTTGACAAAATACAAACGGTTTTAAATCAATTTTTATTTTTATAATTTATAATAATTGTATTGAAGAAAAAAAGATTGTATTCCAATGCATAAAATAAATAATAACATATGAAGAAAGTTGGGAACGAGTTAATATTTCGTTTTTGACATTTTTACGTTTATTATTTTAGCATCTGACTATAATCGTGATTTTTTGTAGATTCATTCTCCACTGAAAAAATGATTGATGAATATCTATCTGTAAGTAAATTATTTTTGTTTACTCGCTCTGGTAAGATAAAAACCGGCATTGAGTTTCCAGACTAATGGAATGAGTCGCGAACTCGTGCGGAAAGTGGAGGACAGAGTGTTTTGACAATAGGTCTAGACAATAGGGGGACCTATTCTATTCTAGCTATAGATGCTTCCCTAAAAGATATGAAAAATACGTGCAGATGATTCTATTTTTTTATATGTTTATATATGCAACAGACTACCTAAATAACTTAATGGCATTTAGGTCCTTATCAGATGGGGGGTCCTCCCGTGGGGGAACGGGTTAGAATACAATTCCCCTCCGTCGCTGGGCAGCGTCCCGTAAAAGGCGGGTAACCCAGTAGCTTGGTGGTAGGAGATTCGTTCTCCGACTGGCTCGCGACCACTATCATGTCAAAGACGAACCGCCAAATATCTGATGATGTGTTCCGGTTCGATGGCATGTAAGCCAGCTCTCTCCTTATTCCCACCATCCCCATCCTTCTTCCCACCTTTCCTTCACCCCCCTCAAGGCCTTCGGCAACGCATCCACAACCTTTCTAATCTTGTGCATGTCCATGGGCGAAGGTAACTACTTACCATCAGGTAGTTCTTCTGCTCGTTTGCCCCCCCTTTCTTCAATAAAAAAAAAAAAAAAAGATGGTGAAGTTTCTATAAAATTTATCCATTTTCATCCATTTCTATAATAAATATTTATTGAATCGCACAGGTATCCATCTTATATCTATTCAACTGAATATCCATCTATATCGAGATACTACCTATATCTGGGCAATTTTGTAACTTCCTTCCATTTACCACACAACTGTCGAATGGCCTACTAGCGGCAGTGTCTTCAGATCGATATGACATAGGTACTACTAATAGACTTGTCTATTCCACCTTAATGACCACCAATGCACCTGTAAGTCCAGATCTCCAGATCCTGAGACTGATATTTCCAGGGGATCGTGGGCGACGATAATCCTTCATCTGTGTGGTGAGCTGAATACTCATTTTCTTGGTCTATGCCAGAAAATTCCAAATTAAAAAAAATTAAAATAAAAAATTTTAAATCCCAAGTTATTTAATTTGAGGCGTGGCACAGCGTTGGTGCATAATCGTATTATGGTATACATATATGATAATAATCTTTTAATTGCAATGATTTTTTGCTTATTAATACTCAACTAGAATAGTAGTATTATTTTAAACAATAAAGCACACTTTGATGTTGCGAAAGAGATATGTATCTTTTCTAATTTTGCATGTTTAATTAATTAATATATACAAAATAGACGAATGAGTTTTCATATCTCTTTATCTTTGAGAATTCCGATAATAATTTACACTATAATATAAATGCCATACTTAGTTTTTTTTCTAAGGAAACATTGTTTGTAATAAATTTAATTATTTCTATTAATTAATGATTTATGTTAATTGAAAGATTTTGTTTATAACAAGTTGTGAGCGAAGAAATAGACGGATTTAAAAACAAATATTTCTTTTTATAATTAATTATATACGATCTTTTGTAATAAGATCTTTGCGATTTGCGATTTTAAAAATAGTTTTATTTTAAAATTAATAATATATGTATAGATATTTATTATTTCTACTGAATATATATATTTCTTCTATTTTATGCCCTAAACTTTTATTATGAATTTCAAATATTATATTAATTAATTTATTATTTATTGTCCGTTATGTCTTAGTTTTAAAATTTGAATTCACCATCCATTTTTTTTTAATTTACATGTTAAATTTTATATATCTATGCTCAATAGTTTTAATTATCTCATTAATAAACTTCAGATCCACGATCTGAGTGTAAGCGTGATAGTTATGCGTTTGATTCTCTCTCGCGGGTGAATTAAATATTGCTAGTTTAATCATTTTTCACTAGTCTCTATGTACAAAAGCTTGAACTTGAACGCTGTATCGCATATAGTGGGGTAGGCAGAGGGAAACTAGTGTTAAGACATTCTGTTCCCTATTTTCACCTGACTTCTCGAGGCATTGCGTGCTTTTACATCGACACCAGAGCGAAGAACATGAATTGTTCAATATTTTAATTCATCAAGTGGGAATCGAACCCACAACCTGTCACGCTTACCTTCACACTGTTCCTTTGCGCCACGACCGGTCTAAATAGATCTTTTTACATACGGTATATATGGAATTCACATTCTAAATTTAAAAAAAAAAATTTAAATAGCTTCACGCTATATCCCGCACACAGCAGGGTAGGCAGGGGGAACCTAGTGTTAAGACACTCCGTTCCCCACTTTCCGCCGAATTCGGAGGCTTGCGTGTTAAGTGGTGGAACTTAACGCCGCGCTTTACCTCGACACCAGAGCGAAGAAAATGGAAATATAATTTCCACTCCTCGAGTGGGAATCGAATCACAACCAGTCGTTTACAGTCACACTCTTGTGCCACTGGGCCACGACTGGCCACGAGTTCACATTCGTGGGTATATATTAATTTATAACGACTGCTTTTGACAACATCAATCAGCGTTCTGCCCAGGTTTGGTATGCAATGACAGCCCACACCCTGTTCATAATTAGACTGTATACAGTATTCAAGATATAGAATGTCAAATGCCGTGCAAATGTCAATGGTTACTCGCCTACTCTCACACTTCCGCGCTTTTTCTGTTCTTGTTTTTATTATTTAATTGGATTCTTATCTCGATAAAGTATATGTCATCGAGATAATTTAATAACATGTAACTGCATGTAATGTATATTTTTAATTTGACGCTTTATTTTTGTGTGATATATATTTTATTATTAGTATTAGTAACATTGATATATAAGGACTTACCTAATATGCTTAAACAGGCGATAATTCATACTTATATTATAAATTTGAATGTTTGTCTGTTTGTTTGTCACCTCGGCTAATCTACCCGATTTAGATTTAGATAAAATTTAGAATGACAATAGTAAAAATTACTGGATCAAACATAGGCTACTTACTTTTTCAAAAATTGACCTCTACACGTAAGAAATAACGGATAAAAGTTTATATGAAAAATCTACACGTAACAGACAGACAAACGAGATTCGTATTTAATTATTAATATATATAGACGAAATAAATGTCATATTACAGATAATTCTTGTAGTAACAGGAAGTAACGTGGTCGATTTCTCTACTGCCGATAAATATACGCGGGTAGGTCTAATTCCGCCATATTTACGTGGCGGGTCGCACAAACAGGCGTGGGTGGTTCGCGACACTCATAATAATCAAGTAGCCATAGCCGGTATCGCCTATTGAACCCTTTTACAGCCTATCGGTGTTTTATTGCAGGGCATTATTAGAGGCTGTCGTGGTGGAGTAAGACTGCGTCTAACTGTAGGTCGTGGGTTCGATCTTCAGTTGGAGGAATGATGAATTTAAATGTTTTTTTTTGTATTGTGGAAAAAAACCCAGTATTGAGGTCTGTCATTTAATATACAATATGTAGGATTTAGCGAAAAGTGAAACACGGAGTGTTCTCTAGGAACTATCCTGCTATGTGCATAAAAACATGAAGGGTCACTCAACCCACTTAATACCGAAGCTTTCTTAATAAAAGAAAATAGGGACAAACTGTCAATACTTTTAACATTTTAAAGTGTTGTTTACTTAGTTAAGAAACTAAAATATTAAATATTTAAAAAAAAAACGTAAAAAAATTGAACACACCGGAATTCAAACCCGCACCTCTTGGAGACCGTCCATGTGCTCTGACTGCTAAGCTATGCGTTCAACTCTGAAAAAATATCTGAGAATGCCTTAAACTGTTTACCAACAGTTTGAATGTTAAGTTAAATTGAAATAAATTAAAATAAAATACAAAAAAATGACCACGAGATGACGACATAACAGATGACATTATCCCATTGGCCTTTATGTATTAAGTAACATATCTACTGTCAAAATTTTTAATTGAAGCGTTTATAGCGGTGACACAATTTCATCTAAATATCAAATTGATTAAGTCTAGTTTTATTAAACAATTACAAGTTAGATTTGAAACCTGTAATATTCTTTTAAGATTTAAATATCAAAGTTATCTCAATATAGAGTTGTTTAATTAATATACAGGATGAAATAGCTGTTCTTATAATATTTATTTTGTATAATAATATTAACAAATACTTTGAGTTGAGTTATTTTATGCTAAAACCTATAGAAATAACCTTTTTTTTAGCAGCGGTTTTGTCAAAATTAAAAGTTTTTGTCGGGCAAAAATGACCCTACATAATTATTTAGCGGGCGGCGGGTTGCTAACCCCTGGCTTAAAATAAACAAAGATTTCTAGATTTTATTTGGCTAATACAGTAGATTCATGGAAATATTTTTTTCTTAAGTTACAATACTAAATTTGATTGTAAGTAAACTATTTTCTTTTTTTTAGCTTCACGCATGTGTATCCCCACAGTTCTCCATGCACACAGCAGTGTAGGCAGAGGAAACCTAGTTTTAAGACACTCCGTTCCCCACTTTCCACCGACTTCGGAGGCATTCCGTTATTCGTGTTAGGAAGCGGAACATCACACCGCGCTTTTATCTCTGATACCAGAGCGAAGGAAAATGGAAATATTAAATATTTCCACTCCTCGAGTGGGAATCGAACTCACAGCCAGTCGTTCACAGTCACACGTTCGTACCACTGCAACATGACTGGCCCCTAAACTATATGTAAACAATATAATCGCTAAAAACTTAAATTATTTACCATTTGTAGCTTTGTGTTGCGTAGAAGACGAATCCGTCTATTATAGAAGTAAGTACTAAATTACACGAACAATTTACGAGTCGTATCACATTGAGTCAAAGCCCAGTCCCAAAGATATTAATCTTCCAGAGAATAAATCCACGTTACAATTTGAAATTCAAAATGTCCACGGCGTTGCGTGCAAATTATGTTTTCTTGTTATTACGACTTTGATACCCGCGGGAGTGTTTCGAAATGGCAGCGATGTGAGCTTTCTATGTTGCTACAGTTTTCATATCGATTGATTTGCTATGAATTTTATTAATAATTATTAAAGTAATTGTTTCTTTTGTTTTTTATAATAATACGTTTGTTATATGTAAGTATTTCCGGATTATCAACATATATGTATTATGTAATCAATATTATTATATTGAAATTCATTCGTTAGTCTCTAAGTGACTGGCCAAAAAGCTAAACAGATAAAACTACTGGGAATATATAACTGAAATTTTGCCATACAAGTTGTTAGCAATAATTCCATTAAGAGTAGAAAACGGAGTATCTTGACACTGGGTTTTCTCTGTCTTATCCTGTCGTGAGTGAAAAAGCGTGAAGTTCACAAAAGTTCCTAGGTGCGTGTGAGGCAGGAAGGAAATATAAGTTTTTAAAATCGTTACTAATCGTTAATATTCTTAACTTATGTTTGTTCAAACAGATAAAATATACCATATTTTATCGTATTCCATTTATATATTATATACATATTTTAATTTATTCAAATATTACGCATATGTAATGTATGTATATAAATAAATACTATTTTTAGCACCCTGTTCTCAATCCATCATATCATGTAATAGCCAACACTGAAGCAATGTAGGGACTGCACAAGTACACGAAGTGGACACACAGTGGGCGTGAAGACAGGTTGAGTTACAACGGCGTAAAAGACACGAATTAGAACCGATTTAACAGGGAAATTGTTGCGAGGAGAAAATAATTTGTGTTAGTTAAGTAAATTTATTTACATATAATTATGATCAATATTTCTCATAATCATAGTTATTTACTATTCATAATAAATGCGAAAATCTGTCTGTATGGTACGCTTTCTTGAATTACTAAATACTCTTACTCTACTTATATTCGATGGAATGCCAAATAAAAATAGTTGAAGACCTAAGTCAAGACACATGTAGGCCACTTTTCTTCGAAAATGTATTCCTAGACACTTGAAAGAGAGAATGAAAGTTATTATGAATGAATTCTAGACTGTGTGACCCATTTTGATGATTTTTCTCAAGAAAATAGTTGAGGATGTAAGATTAAATATAGGCTACATATATTTTCAAAATCCCTAAGGGCTGAAATAAATGAAATAAATGATATTTCAAGTAGGCGAAGCCGTGCGCAGGTCGGTAGTATTTATTATATATTCGTAATTATAGGTACTGCTCTGTAAATACTAGTGGTAAAACTAGCATTACTACTAGAATATTGATAAACGGTTACGTTACACTTGTAATAAATTGATAAGATAAATATTTCAGTTTTCTTTTCCTGCTATGTCTCAATGGATGTAAATATTAAAATAATTGATTTTAGACCCTGTTAGTTAAAAATGTAAATGATAGGCTATCGATAGGCAGCAGTATATTAGATTTGTAATCTGTCTTTGCAATTTTATGTATTTATATAAATTATTTAATAAGTATTATATCATAGTATATAAAGGTAAAGTTTTGGATTCCTTTTTAAGAAAATTATGCGGATGTAGAAGTGTCAAATCTCGCATACTTAATTTTTTATATGTAGAAGAAGTATAAAACCTATATATTCCATTAAAATCTTTTAAAAAGATATTATAATAATAAATATATTTGTACTTTTGTCTAACTTTACTAAGGTAACGCGTATTTTATGCAACAAAGGGAACATTAAAAAATGTAAATGACATTTTTAACCTTAGCTTATTGTACGGGTATATGACAGAGAAAAGGAGGTTCTGATAGAAAAGTGATGAAGATTTCTTGAATTTTAAGAAAAATCTTATCATTATTAAGAAGAATATTTTTAAAACTTATAAAAATTTAAATGTAGCTGTAATCGAAGTTTAAACTTACGTATATGTTCTCCTTCCTACGAATGCTACGTTAAACATTTGAAGTATATTCGTAAATACATATTGTTAAAATGTTTTTCGCGCCTTAAGTGTGTGGATTACACATAAAATATATTCAAATTTCAATATAATCACACACATACTGTTTGAATTACATATACATATATCATAAGAAACTAAATTCCACAATAAAATAACCAAACAAACCATAAATGCTAACAAAACTCAGAAACATGACTACCTTAAATGATTGCTTAATCAAAATACATCTAATGAACATTTGTTAAAACTGCTTTGAAAGCAATAAAATAATAATAAATAATTATAAAATTAATGAGCGAGGATCGAGTCGCACTTTACATAATTATGATCACCGCAGGCTCCCGGGCCGCTGTGGGCGCGCAGTGTTCAAATTATAATATTTAATACCGTGATACCTACGGTCAATTAAAGATATAACTAGCCGATATATTTTAGACACCATTAAGGTACAGTGGAGTTTATTTTGATTTTATATGATGGTTTTAGGTTGCGGTCCTGTCTTTAGGAATGAAGGAAAGTGGAGATAGATGTGATATATATTGAATTGGATCTATTATTATATGAATATTTAATTGAGCAATCTGTTCACATATTTTGCTATTTTTTATTAAAATTATACTACGGTAGGAAATTTGGCCTACTTTAATAAGCGCAAAAACTATTATTTTTTTATAATAATTCTCTAAAAATATAGTAGTACATTTATAAGATATTACTCACCCTGCCAGGTTTTTGACATGACATTAACGTTGCTAGAACAACTCGTATTTTGTGTATAAGATACGTATTGATGTAAACAACAAGTCAACTAGGAAAAATTATTATTAGGCAAAAGTTTCAAGTTCTTATTGGTTAAAATAGTTTCAAAAATGTTATAATATAGCTACACTTTAAAGAAAACAGTTGCTAAAGACAGTAAATCTAAAGCTTATAGGATTATTTTTTAATATAAAGATATTATAAAAGCTTATAAATAGGTTCTATTATAAATTCTCGCAAACTAAGCCGAAGGCGAAAAACTATGAGCTTTAATAGAGCAAAAATAAACGTTGCGCTTGCAAACTATTTCATATTTCTGCAACAACAGAATTAGTTCCTGATCCTCACTGATAACAAGTTAAATGTTCAAAAGCCAATTATGATAAGTAAATTATAACGTTATTAGATATGAGATTGATCAATTCATTCGTATATTGCAAAATTTCTGCTTCCTGAATTTTAGAATTAACAATATGCTTTATTAACATTTGAAAACTTTTTCGTCTTATCCCAAGAATGAAAATGATGTAAAATATTTATTATAATTACATCTAGTTTTGCCGTTTTTCTTAGATTTTCAAAAAAATCGAAATATTGTTTTTTTATGAAACTTCAAAATCAAGAATTATAGTATCGCAATTTTTCAGAATGCACTTAAAATACTTCTAAACCCCCATTAAAATACGATAACTTTATTTTGTGACACCACAAAAACGTAGCTAGCAACGTTTTTCTTATAATTATTATTATATTTCTATTATGGCTAGTCGTGGCCCAGTGGCACAAGAGTGTGACTGTAAACGACTGGTTGTGGTTTCGATTCCCACTCGAGGAGTGGAAATTTATATTTCCATTTTCTTCGCTCTGGTGTCGAGGTAAAGCGCGGCGTAACACTAGGTTCCCTCTGCCTACCCTGCTGTGTGCGGGATATAGCGTGAAGCTATTTTTTTTTTATTATTATATTATTAAAATATTGTATTAGAGTGAAATATTAAACTTGTTTATCTTGTAGACTGTCCTAATTTTATAAACATTCAATCGTTTACGCTAGAGTAATTAAATAATTTCCTTAGTAGATGAACTGGAAATCTTCACTTCTCATATCCGTATTGGCGTGTGCCATCGGTATTGAAAAGTGATTAAGTCTAGGAAAAAAGGTTACAAAAAATATCTGCACTTATCATCAGTAATGCCTGGATAAGATTTTAATAAGTTGGTTTATTTAATGAGGTACTACAAGATCAGAATAAAAAACTGACCTTTTTTAGGGGGAATACATAGAGACACTAAGCTCTCTATAAATCATATAAGCCTAAGTCTAACTTTAAGAATATTTTAAGTAATGAAAAGTTATAAAAATATATATTTGTATTTTTTTGTTTAAATATACATATTTAAACAAAAATATTAACAATAACATGATTTTATGAAAATTTTTGACACCTTTTGGCCCAATTTTGGGCACCATCTGCTGACACACACTTTTATATAAAGCGACATATTATACGTTGCTAGCAACGTTCGCAAAACGTTCTCAATATCTTAACGGACTCTAATATAAATAAAAAACAGAACATCAATAAGCACAGTAAAAAACTTTTTACAATACAATTTTCAATACATTTATTAAGTTCATAAGGTTTTCTTATTTAGAGCGTAGTAAGTGAAAGGAGAGCGATGATATCGGTCCATTGCTTCTATCACGTTGTTTATGTCGTTATTATGAAGATCTGCATCGTTAGCATAATATTCTATGTGAATAGGATTAGACTTATCAAGTTCTAGGGTCACCATCTCGAAAATATGTAAACCAGGACAAGAAACGTTTAAATCCCGGTTTTCTGAGTCCTCAACCCGGATGTTTCAACAGAGTGTGTTTTGTAAGTTGCTTAGTAGAATAACATGGGATTTTTGATGACTATACATACAATTTTTATTTATTTTAATAAAATTTTATCGATTTTTGGAATAACAGTGTTTTTTTTAGTTTTGTTTTTTATTTATATTGGTGTCTTCTCATATTTTTTATTTTAAAATTATTTTGTCTTTGATCAAAAAGCATAAGGACCCTCGGAGGGTGTGTATGAAGGGGTTGATGACAGTGGACGAGGCGAAAGAAATATGCAGGGACCGTAGCGTTTGGTAGCGTAGCTCTTTTCTCTCTATCCACCCTGCAAAGGATATAACGTGAAGTTAAAAAAAAAAAAAACGGACTTCAAATACAACCTCACCCGGACACTTCCTGACGCCTTCTAAATTAGGACAAATCCAGGGAAACTCAGGCGCATGGCAGCCCTAATCAAGTCGAATCTTTATAGATCACTTATAGGGCAAGCCTTCCTACCAGTTTCGACCCGTTCCAGTTAATAACTGAACGATATTGATACTATTAATTTTAATTAGTTTAGTAAACTAGATTTGTTATTTCTTTGTATTAGAAAACTAATTATTGTTAAGTATTCTAAGCACAAATATAGAAAATTTAATTAGTCGCTGAACACATTATAATGAATGTGTATTGTGATAGTAAATTGTTATTTCTTTTGTTAAAAGAGGTTTTTTACCGCTTTTAGACAGGGAGAACCTAGTGTTGAAATTCTCCGTTTTCTATTTTCTTCTTAAATGCATGAGGTTGTGCGTTAAGTCGCGTAACTAAGCAAGCGGTAGTTTATGATATCAGAACGGAGAAACAAAACAATATAAAAATATCTATATATTTTTATTTAAATACTTAAATACTAAATACCAGGTGTCTCGTATTCTTTTTTCTTTCAAATCATATGATATAAAGATATTTAAGAATTATGAGATAGTCAAGAAAATCCAAAGAACTGAATTCTTCAATAATTGTGTGCTTGTAAAGTAATATTGCCTATATAAGAAGGTATACTAAAATCAAAGTTATAAAAGACATATTTCATAATCACGTATAAGCTACTAGTATGTAAAGACAAATGGAATGCGACATCTCACACGTATAATCGACAACAATGGCATGTAGGCGAACTGGGCGATGTTCAATACCTACACGATTTCGATGGTTATGTCATTTGGAAGCTGGATGCTCTATCTCTGTTATACATCCATACTTATATTATAAATGCGAAAGTCTGTCTGTTTGTCTGTTACGCTTTCACGGCTAATCTGCCGGTCCGATATAGATGCAATTTAGAATTAAAGTAGTACAGAATCCAAGGTTAAACATAGGGTAATTTATTTTTCAAAAATCCACCCCTGAGAGTTGCAATATAACGTATCAGTTATTCAGTTAGAATATATAATATTAATATACTTTTATTGGCTTCGACTAGACTTGAATATATAAATATCAATCATCAGTAAAGTAAAGTAACAATCAATTAGCGCGGCGTTGAGCTTCGCTACTCAACACGCAATGCCCCCATTTCAAGCGGCATAACGGAGTAGACAACGGAGGGTCTTAACTCTAGGATCATTCCGATGCTATACTTACTTACATTATAAATGCGAAAGTCTGTGTGTTTGTCTGTCACGCTTTCACGGCTAATCTACCGGTCCGATTTGGATGAAATTTAGAGTGAAAGTAGCAAAAGTGACTGGGTCTAACATACTTACCCTACTTATTTTTTCAAAAATGAACCTCTAAAGGGTTGAAATAGGGGATGAAAGTTTATATGAAAAATCTAAACCGCTTGACCAATTGCAATGAATTATGGCATAAGTATAGTTGATAATCTATGTTTAAACATAGGCTACTTAATTTTTAAAAAAATGCGCCCCCAGCGGTTGCATTATAACGAAAAAGTTCACGCGACGAAGCCGCGAGCGGGCCGCTAGTACTTAATAAAGGAATACAATTTACTCTTGCCCTGTTCTGAAGACAATATGTATATATTATTTCCATAACATATATCTAACGTATTTGCCAGAACAAGTGAAAAAATAAAGCTTGTTTTTGTAATTTATTCATATTATGTATTCAGTTATATTAATATTTGTACAACTATAAATATAGATTAATATAAAAAGATGCTAAAGATGCTGGTTGACAGACGATCTACATAAATATTTCTATTATAATCATATTTTTAAGTCTTTTATATATTGACCACCTATTTAACTATCTTTTTTTTGTCGCTGGGAAATGCCTTTACGCAGACCATCCGTACGCAAAGAAGGCAGACCGGCCTTACGTACGGATGATACGGTTGATACTGTGGGACTCAATGGAGAGTCCAATACTACCCACTAAAACCCGGCGGAAACCCTCTCCACCCTCGTGAGACGTCGCAGGTTCACTATTTAACTATCTTACTAAACCATGGGGTACCCCCAAATGGGTTAGTACATTTTTGTAAAAGTAGAGAAAGTTAATGTTTGACTGTGGGTCTTCAACTATCTTCATTTCGTCTTCCATTCAAATCGAGTCGGTAGGTCGGTAAATTGTCTTTCTTCATATTAATTAAAACAACTTCTTGAATATTAAATGTAACCTAACCTAATTTATTATACATATGTATATAACTAATATTATACTAGGGGCCAGTCGTGGCGCAGTGGCACAAGCGTGTGACTGTAAACGACTAATTGTGAGTTCGATTCCCACTCGAGGAGTGGAAATATTTAATATTTCCATTTCCTTCGCTCTGGTATCAGAAGCTAAGCGCGGCGTTAAGTTCCGCCACTTAACACGCAATGCCTCCGAATTTGGCGGAAAGTGAGGAACAGAGTGTCATAACACTAGGTTCCCTCTGTCTACCCTGCTGTGCGCGGTATACAGCGTGAAGCTAAAAAAAAACTAATACTATTACTTACATCTATTACGTATATTCTTATTATTACCATTTTTAATATTAATATGAATAAGATAAGATAAGGTGGAGTACCACCATATTGGTAACAAAAACATCTTTGTCTTTTTGTTTACAGTGAAAACAACGGACGTAATGCTATAACGCAACATTGATCCATAGCTGTTCGTGTACAGTAAATTATTAGTTCAAATTTCTAATTGGCCCGATCCTATCTGTAGTTTCATAACCGTCAAAATGTCGTCCAGAAATAAAAATGTCACCGCCATTGACATTTCGATCTTAATCCGAAGAGCGGGAAAGTGATTGGACTTATACTACTCGAGACCTCTTATTGTAGTTCGCCGACACACGTGACTACTTTAAAATAACAAGATAATGTAGAGTTGTTGCTGTTGTCGCTGGATGATAGTAAACTGGCAGTGGTTCTGGGTTCGATTTTAGTGAGATTTGAGATTTTATTTATCTGTTGTAGCCAGTTATAATATATTTTTTTGTAGTTATATACTATTTTTATACTTATATACTTTGAGTTTTGTTTCGCCACACAAAATCTAAAATAGATTTTTTGGCAAGAAAATTGTTTCTTGTTTTGGTAGAAACAGAAAAATCTTGATTACGAAGCGAAGTGCACATTTAATGTTATTTCATGTTAAAAAAGTTTGAAAAGCCAATACTTAACACTTAACACAATTAACGTTCCACAGCCTAAGTCTATGGGCACTTTTTGACCATTTAATGACCATTTATTCAATAACTACAATTTTACAATTGTCACCAAAAAACTTCATAGCACACAAGACACTGTGCTCGATATTCCTGCCAAATTTCAGAGGTCTACTACAAATAGTCCAGGAAGAGATAAACCACAACGAGACACACTTTTGACCAGTAAGTCCGGACCAATAATTCCTCCGAGAGGGAATTGAATCCACGAACATCGCTTTTATAGTCAGACACTGTCCCACTCAGCAACGATGGCCTCAAAAACTAGTTGTATGTATTAAATATAATAGAAAGTAGATGTTTTCGATGCCTTTCTGTAGAAACATTTTAAGCTTCCCTGCAATGATAACCTTCGCCAGTAAAAGGTATGACCTTTTGATGATTTATTATTTTTTATTGATTAAATTATAACATATAAAAAGATATTCGAGATATAATATATCGATACTGGTACCTATTAGTAGCTTGCGTTGAAATACATACTTTTGTTTAACTTCCGGCTTTCAAGCCAAGATTTTTTTTAATTGCAACAAATTTAGTCTTTATTTGAGAAAAGTCTAAGCTTCACATTTGTATATTAGCCTAATTATATGAATTTAGCTTTAGCCTTTTTCACGTATAGCTAGGATAGTCAGAGAAGCTCTAGAGTCGAAACATTCCGTCTTCCATTTTCCGCTTGAAATAGAGATATGCCGTGTTGAGACAAAACGGAACTCAACGTCGTGCTTTTTTAAAATTGTAACAAGTACAATGTTATTTCATAAAACCTAGGCTTCAATATGAACTATGTCACTTATACTAATTTAACTCACGACTTTTCTCGCTTAGTGGGATAGTCAAAGAGGACTTAATGTCAAGACATTCCGTCCTTCATTTTCCGCTTGAAAGAGACATCCGTATTAAGCGGCTGAACTCAACGCCGCGTTTTTTTTTCTAATTGTAGCAAAATAAAAAAAATCAAGCTCCAGCATTTATATACTACGTCATTTATATATTTCAGTATATTCATCGATTTCACCAGCATAATCGAGAACTCGACTAGACTTCAGTACATCCATAAACATGTGTACTGCACTAGAGGCCGAACTAGATAGTGATCGCGGACGTTAATACACAAAGGAGGTACATACCTCGCAATGGGCTGTCATTGTGGGACCGGTTGGGCAAATCGGCCGGTATAAATTACCAACGTCACTCCGATCGCGATATCGACAGCTCATGCATCATAGAATCGCTGTCGCTCGATCATCGCTGAGAACGTTCTAGTGACCTTACCAAGTGTAGGTGTGCTTGACCCTGCTCTTCTGTTTGCTAAACATTTGGTATTTGATGTTTGATGTTTGATTTGTCTCTTAATATGGCTTGATGATTGATTGGTTGATGTTTGTGTGTGTGTAATCTTAGTTTTTGATTGATGTCTCAGCGACTTTTTTTAAAAGCTTTTCGACTTTTTCCCCCATAGCCAGCGTAATGTCAAGACATTCTGTTCGCCACTGTCCACAAGAAGTCTAGATAGTACGTATTAAGTGGCGGAGCTTAACGTAGAGCTTCGTGTTCAATATAACTTATTATCATTATAATTTATTTGTAGTTTTGAAAGCTCGTTTAAAAGCTTGGTTGTAGCACTAAGTTAATTCGTTTAGTAGCTATAATATAATAAAAATTGTATGATGTTCTTTCTCTAATAAGTAAATATACTTGTATATTAGTATCCGCGTATCGTATTGCAAATATAAAGTGAAACATATAAAATTTGAAATCTTTAAAGTACTCTAAAGTTAACTATTTATTGCTGTACAGTAATTTATGGCAACTCGTTAATTAATTTTGCTCTACCACAAGTGAAAATTGAATTTAGTTCTAAAGCGTAGTTTTCTAGTACAAGATAAGTAAAGTAATTATTGCTGTCGTTTTTCTTAGCTAATTACTCGTATAATAATATGAATATCAATATATATTTTAATTAATATTTGGTATGTTAATTAAAATGTATATAACAATCAATTGTTTATTAACTTAACTTTAGTACCTAATGTTTTTAAACTAAATATTAATAGTATACCTGACTGTAACGCGATGGTTGTAGTTTCGACTCCTCGTCGGAATGATTGTATTTCGATTTTCATTTCTTCCCTCTGGTACCCCTTGTTACTCTTGTGGTCTACTCTACACGCTATGTTTTGATTTCGGAGGAAAGGTAGAGGACGAAGTGTCTTGACACTAGATCATCTCTAACTAGCCCACTATGCAAGAAAAAGTATTAAGCTGATTTATTTTAATTAAATGAAAAAAAAAAAAATAAATAGCTTCACGCTATATCCCGCACACAGCAGGGTAGGCAGAGGGAACCTAGTGTTAAGACACTCCGTTCCCCACTTTCCGCCGAATTCGGAGGCTTGCGTGTTAAGTGGTGGAACTTAACGCCGCGCTTTACCTCGACACCAGAGCGAAGAAAATGGAAATATAATTTCCACTCCTCGAGTGGGAATCGAACCCACAACCAGTCGTTTACAGTCACACTCTTGTGCCACTGGGCCACGACTGGCCACGATTTTAATTAATAGTATATTATTTCAAAATAATAAACAACATGATAAAAGCAATCAAATGATATACGCATTGCGTTGATCTGAAAATATGCTATACATTACGTAAACCATTTGAAGCGATCAGCATCGAACTGAACCGAATAAAATACGTCAATCCGACCGATAAGAAAAGTGCTCTATCCAGTTCACTATCTCGAACCTCACTCGACTGGTCCAAACGAGGGACCAGGGATTAGTGGCGTGGGAAGAATAATGAAGACATTTGCCGTGCGCAAGCGCATCTACATGTTGTGTTATCCTTACCAAAAGAAACTGAATACAATGGTTGGTAACATATCCTATACGAGCATCGTTCTGACAGTAATGGCGTTTTAGAAACATTAGATGTGTTAATCTTATGTAAGTATGTATATTGATCTAAAGTGGGGTATTAGTGTGATAAAGTATTTTGGATTATGAGTTACGCTTTTTTTTTTCGTGTACCGGGATAGTGAGATATAACTTAGTGTTGAGATACTCCGTTCTCCTCTTCGGGTGAATTCGAGGTATTGCATGTTAAGTGGCAAAACTTAATGCTACGCTTTGTCTTAGGTACTAAAGCGGAGAAAGGACAACAACATATAATCATTTCTACGAGTGGAAATCGAACCCATAAAGATAATAGTAACAGTGAGATACTGAACCACAACGATCTGTTCTCTTATAGATTATGTTGGGCCTTATACTAATTCCTAGCTAATTTTATTATTTCGCCTAAGTGGGATAAGATACAATTTTTAATAAATTTTCGTATATACTTAAAGTAATTACATAGTTATAGAAGTTGAAGTAACTATAATCTCTCGATTGAATCTGTACAAATCTGATGCTGTTAAAATATTTAAGAAATCAAATCTGTCGATAATCATGTAGTTATTTAAGATATATGTCGACTTAATAATGTAAACGTATAACACCTTTTATTTTTATTGTATAAGTAGTGTATTTATTTTTAGTTTGGTTTGGTTGTTACACCTTAAAACAAAAAAGAAAGTATAAAATATCATAAACCTAAAACTATATTAAAAATATTTTTACCTTAAAATAAAAAAAAATTGCAGTATTCGAACCCGCACCTATTAGAAACCGTTAAAGCGCTCTGACCACTAGCCAGCCAGCGTTGGTAGCGCTCCATAGCCGGCTGCGTCGAAATTCTAATACGAGTTTCATAAGGCTTTTCATGGATTCGAAGTCTTCAAAATTTTATACGTTTTCTAATAATGTTTTTGAACTTTGTACTTGTGTGATAAATATTTTAGCAATAATAACACCATATTACTAACTTAATCATATTTAAGATAAAGTGCATGTACTGCTGCTTTTTCTTTTTTTTTAGCTTCACGCTGTATCCTTCTCACAGTAGGGTAGGCAGAGGGAACCTAGTGTTAAGACACTCCGATGCCCACTTTCCGCCGAATTCGAAGGCATTGCGTGTTAAGTGCCGGAACTTAACGCCGCGCTTTGCCTCGAGTTTGTAATTCGACCAGAGCGAAGAAAATGGAAATATTAAATACCACCCCTCGAGTGGGAATCGAACCCACAACCAGTCGTTTGCAGTAGACTGATACCAGAATGGATGTACTTTGCTATAATATCACGAATGCATCTTGCTATAATATCTTATATCACATAACAGCTATCAACATTGCGTACTAAAATATAAACATAACAGCCTCTAGACATCAAGATAAGTCTAATATTTAGCCAACAAGCGATGTCATGGACCATTGTTACATCACAGATGTATCATTGTGTTTGCTTTGTTACATTTGGCAGTGTTTTGGCATGTGGCGGCAATTATGTCAATACGCCTCGTCAGAGCCAAACATGTGTTTTGTTTACCTTTGAGATACTTTCGATGGATGGCATGAGTCTGTTAAGACGAAATTACTGATTGGAGAAAATATTTTATGTTGTCATTATAAGGAAAATGTTAATTTATTTTGAAAATTAAGTATTTTTTAATCATCATGGTATATTGTGGTGGCGTCTGTCTGTAAACGCGCTTGGTTGTGAGTTCGAATCCCTCTCGGAGGAACGATTTTAATTTAATGTGAAATTGATCTTTAATTCTTATTTATTTATATGTTTTCTTGTTAAGTAAAAATTATTTAGTTTTATATATCCTGTCATATTAAAACAGAAAGTATGTAGTAGCGTAAACTTAAAATTATATTAAAAAACCTTTTTATTATAAAATACTATAAACGAGATTACTTAAGGATTCGGGTTCCAGTTGGAGAATATATTTAAATATTTTCTATTTTTCTGATTAAAGCGTGGCCTTTCCTCGTCTGTATATCCGATATAAAAAAAAATAATATATTTTTTAGTGCTTATTTCTTTCTTGTTTCTTGTTTTCGATATATCAAGGTTTAAATCACAACGATTCTAAAAAAGTTTTATCTGAAAAAATTTAGTATATTTTTTTACATGCTATATGCGATATAACTTATGAGCAATCCGCTGAGTGAAAATCGAACCCACATCCAATCTTGATTGCATTTTTACACTGTCAACTGCGCCACAGTGGCCTCTAGATATCAATAAAAATAATAAAAAATGTACAAGAACGAACTAGTAATAAGACTAATTAAGTAAGTTTTACATAATGTTTATTATCAACAAAAATAACTTGTAATGGCGTATTTCCTTAATATATTATTTGTATATGCCAAATGATCATGACTTGTGATTGAGAATGTTGTTTAAGTTGCGTATATACATCAACTTAATGCCTTTTTTGGTTTTAACTCACTTTTGATTGCTTATTTTTTTTTTTTGGTTTGTCCCCCCATTTGGTGCATAGATATAGCCCAGCGTTTATTTCCACCACTCGTTTTGAAGGATAAAATCGAAAGCTTTCTTAACAATAAGCTTTTTCGTACTACCCTGTTACGCCAAAAAACGGATAGCTGAAATAAAGTACTACAATAATTAATCTTAGGCGATCAGATATTGATAAACATACAAACACACTTTTAAATATGTATTCAAATACAAACCTCTCGCCTACTGAGTTGATTTCATGGAATACATTTTAGTAATGCAAATTTGCTACATTTAAAAATTTACCACCTCGTAACTGTTTCTACTTCTCTCTGACTAAGTCGCTAGGACGCTATTTTGGACTTTTAACATAGAAATATGCCTTGCAAGTATTAAGGCATATCAACACATTAAGTAGCTAGATATGTATTACGGAAAAAAAACAGCTTAGCCCCATACATTCCTAACATAAAATGCAAAATCTAAACCTATAGTAGTAACCGGTGAGACTAATTTATTACTATATATAACAATTCACAAGGCAATTGAATACACGTGTTCAATAAGAATAGGTAATGCATCAAATGAAGGATTTTGCACTGTTATTGTAATGTCGATAATATTTTAAGATATGGCAAGATTATATTTTAAATATAAGAGTATATTGTTGAGATTCTTGTTATAGCAAATCTTTTGAAGATGAAGAAGAAAGCATCTTATTGATCTTCTTAGATTAAAATTAATATAGGATATTTTTTGCTTATAATATTTGTTTCAAAATATAAGGCTGTTGTCGTCTAGGGTCTGACTGTAAATTACTATTGGTTGTGGGTTCGATTCCTATTTAGGGAATGATTATATTTAATTCATTTTCAATGATCCGGCCTAATAAGACAAAGCGTCATCGGAATTTTGCCGCTCAATTCGCTACGCCTTCTTTGGATGGAATAACTATGTGTCTTGTCACCAGGATTTTTTTTATTTTCCCTTTTTCTTTTGAAAATAAATAATCATTCCCTTAATGATAGCTGATAGTGAAGAACAAAGTTTTTTTTTAGTCGTACAAAAATATACTGAAAATATTAAGTTTTCACAATACATATTTTATTTTTCATACACATGTCACTATTGATGAAATGTTAATTTATTTCAATTCATTTAAAATACTTAAACAAAAAATACATTTTTTGCTTAAAATTTTTTTAACAAAACTATTCAGTATACAAGTCATAAAAACAAGAGTTTTTATTACTAATACCTATGGTAATAAATCATTTAAGCCCTATTACAAGTTAGAGCTGACGACACAAGATTTAATGTATTCAAAAAAATCTTAAGCACCCATTCATACGTGACCAGATCAGTCCCATTTTAAACAGGACAGTCCCATTTTTGGTGTTGTGTCCCAGTGTCCCCATAGATAGCCCCGAAAGCAAAATTGACAATTTTTTTTAGCTTCATGCCTTATCTAGCAAACGGCAAGGTAAGCAGAGGGAACTTAATGTTAAGACCCTTCATTCCCCATTTTCCTCCGAATTCTGGTGCCTTGGTTAAGCAGCAGAACTTAACCCCGCCCTTTGCCTCCTCACCGTAGTGAAAATATGGAAATATTAAATACTTTCGCTCCTTGAGTGGGAATCTAACCCACAACCATTTACATTCACATTGTACCAAAAAAATGAAAGCCAAAATATTTCAACGATCAACCATGAGATATACTGCAACGTAAGTTTTTAAAATCAATGTCCCGTTTTGACACAAGAAAAAATGGTCACGTTACCCATACACTATACGGCTTGACTTGACTTGATCCTTGACTTATATATCAATTAGAGTCTCATTACATAAGTACCAATAGCCTCTTATTACGTTCGCAATATTAATATTCAAATCGTAATGGCGTACGAGATAAACTAAAAACTGGTTCACCTTTACGCCAAAGTTCGTTGCGTTATTTCCTACGAATTAATGCTAATTTACGTGAGTACTTGCTGCTAATATAACAATATTGGTAAGGTAATTGTTTTATGTAGATTTTGACATCCGTTTATTTTTTTTTCTACTGTAGCCGGATTAATTGCGTATATTTTGGTGCCAGACAGCAACAGTGGTACAAAGTTCTCTGTGATTACTGTGCGAGAAAAAGCGTGAGGATGCTTAATTTTTTCAGTAACTTATACGTCTTCGAACTGAATGTTGCTAACACTGTACAAGGTCTGTCTGAGTTTGTAGTCACAGTTAGATATTTATAGCGTCGCGCGTTTCTTGCCTAGCAAAATATATAGAAAAAACCTACTGACACGAGAATTCAAAACTCGAAACTTAATTCTAAGATTTACCTTATGTGAGTGAAAAATGACAATAATTTAAATGTGATCTTTCCCCTGAATGGGGATCGAACTCACGACCAAGCAATAGTATGAATACTCAGATGCTGTCTCACTGCGGCACTATAGATATGTAATATCAATAAATTTAATAAAAATTTAAATAAAAAATGAAAAAGACAACATATCGATAAAGTTTTTGTTTCGCGATCACAATAAAAAAAAGCAGACTTCCATTTTGAAAGTTGTTTAAGCCCTGAAGCTGGATGAGTTCAAAACAAAAGTATAAACTATCACGCTCAGAGTCAGCGACCGCTTGACATTTGACACACGAATGTCAAGGCCCAGGTCGGTATTATACGTCAGTGGACTTAAATGCAACTATCGAAAATAATTTAATTCTTTTAATGCTACCCACACACGCATGTTGAAGCAAAGCCGTGTTGGGCTGAATTTAATTGCAATTAACAATTGAACATTGAACATATGATTGTGCGAAAATCACAATAGACAATTGACTCTTTTTAGTTAATCGTAGTTTAAAAACTAAGTTATTTTTTAACTTATTGAGATTTTTATATGCTTTCTCCACAAACAAATAATGAATTGTTAATATTTAATTGTTTTTAACCGGATTAATCGCGTATTCTTTTGATATTCCAAAATACATTTTTAGAAACCCTACGTTTCGAACACTTTACAGTAGTCCGTGGTTACAGGTAGACCTGTATACCTGTTTTCCTGACCTGTTGATCTGTATACCTGATTGATCCGGTTAAAAATAGTTTCATTTCAAAATGTGTAGTAATCGCGAAAACAAAAGATCATATTAAATAATGAATTGTTAATATTTAATTGTTAATTACAACTAAATTTTGTCCAACACTGGAGCGAAATATCTAGATGTTTCTCGTCGATATTTTATTTATAGACATTTTATACCAGTACGTCGAGAAAAGTAAACAGTAATGTTTATTTGAGTACAGTATTTATAATAAGTTTGTTAATGAACGCATTTTCCGGGGTAATTATTTCCTAAAATGTTAATTGCTACCAATATTGTCTGTTTCTCGATTGTCACACACACACCCTCTCATAACTATTATTCTGCCCATATTTAAATAAAAATTGTGTTTCAATTTTTTTAATGTTATTATTTTATAGTTTGATCACGCGATTACTATATTCTGACAATGTACTTGAACTTATTCAAAATATGGTACATGTGAGTGCAGAAAATATAATTCAGTTCAGGTTTAATAATAATATTAAATATATATTTTTATATTTTATTGTCACGGTTTGATGAAACAAATTAGATTCATCAAAATTGTCGTCATAAATTTTTATTAGTCATAAAAATCAATTTATTATGACGTATTATATTTTGATTTAATTTTTAATTATGTTAAAATAGTGCTTTGTTTTCATTTGTATATATTTTGAAGTAGCACAGATAATTAATTATTTTTGTAGACGGTAGGGTCAGCAACCGCTTGACATTTGACATACGAATGTCAAGGCTCCATATCAGATCACGTTGTTGCACTCAAGTGTGACTCAGAATTCCGTCACTGTTAGATCACATAAAGGAAATCACTATAATAAAGAGATCAATTTATAAAATATCAAAAATAGTGACTAATATAGTAGCTAGATTGATCTTATTTAAATGATTTATAGTGTACTAAAATATATTAATATCTTAGACTAGTTAATTCGGTCGAAAAATATCCATATATGTTCATGATTTTCAAAAGAAATTACACTTTGTCTTTATTTAACTAGTTTTTTATTGTCATGTCTATGTCATGTATAAAGATAAAGATATTTCTGCATTAAAATATGTCATTTAAAACAATTCCTCGAGCAATTCATTTTTAAAATTCATCTTAAGTTTTGTCAACATCCACTAAAATATTTTTTACAATTATTCACTCTAGACGTAATCTAAGTAAGAAACAAAAACACAACTCAAGAACAACGTAACATTTGCATTAATCTCACAAATTTTCCTGTCAATATATAATATTGTAAAATGACGGCAACAATTTATAATAATTGGTGTCGAACAGAGCGTAACTTGTTATTGTGCTTATCAACTGAAATGTCAGATCACCTTCCGCATTACACTCGCCCGATGATATGCGAGGGCAAAGAAACAAGAGCAAAAACTTTAAGGTCTCGAACATCGTTTTCGTAATTTTACAGTCGCTTGAAACGTTTCCGTCGTGACTTAAATAACATTGCTTATTTAAATGGCGTACCTGTAAACAAATAACACTGACACTTACATACTTGTTTAAAAGTAAAATGGTAGAAATATGATTTTTATTGTGTAAATTTTAAATTTATTCCAGTTACAATTTTGTTTCGTTTCAAAATATAATCGTAAACTGTTCTTAATTATTATTGTGTTATCTAATAGTGGCATATGCAATAATATTTTTGACTTTTAAATTGATAAAGCAATTATCGTATTTTAACAAAGTACCGCGAGCGAGCAAACCTGATAATATATGTATGTAAGTACAGTCTCTTTAAAGATTATTACTTAGTGATGTAATTATAATATAATTTATTTAGCTTTTCGCTATAGTAGCACATAGTAAGTTAAGACACTCCGTTCCCCACTCACCGCCAACAGCGGTAGAGCTTAGGTCCTCCGCCCGTTCGAAAAGAAAGCCCTTTCGACCGACGACACCTTCTCAAGCAATCACGTATACAATACTTTGTAGGGGCAAAGTAACCTCTTTCCTCACCCCACTGGTATCAAGACAAATGAGACAATAGCATTAACCCCAAATTCAAAAACAGTGTTAGAACTTAACATTTTTATTTCATAATCTTTATGTTCCCGTTGAATGTATGTTATTCATTTATCTTTTAAATAGAATCGTGTTAAGTATTGATTACATTTTTTTTAAATTTAAAATATAATTTAAAATACTTTTCTTTACAATTTAGCAATATATAAGCTACAGTTCTTATGTCATACGGATCAGTCTTGCTTCTCCTACATGTAAATAACTTGTTCAACCATTTTAATATTCTTTCAATACTCATTATCATTGATATCACTTAGAATTCAATTGAATTTGTTTTAATACACCAGTTCACCTCGTTTTTCTTGGCCTCAGCACCTTTGACATCGTTTTCTTTATAGATACATAATTTACGTCGCCATAAAGTCAAGGTAACGGATATAGCTATCTGTTGCCATATTATTTATAAGTATGGATAATATGTAAATTTTATTTGTCACTTTGTCATTGCCTTTCTCGATATTTTTGTGTTGAACATATTAATTATTATACTATTAGTAGTTCGTGTATTATTTAATGAATTAGAAGCCGTAAATATTATAATCTAATAGTAGAAGCCGTAGTTATTTTAACCTATTGACTTAAGCGCACAACGCTTTTTTTTAACGTCAGAAAATCCGTTGCGGATACCAGTCCGAGTGGGGACTCGGGACGTGGTTACGTGGGCCTCCGGTGAAGCAAGATGGTACGCTATTGATTGATAGTACGCTATTATAACCTTATAATGCAGTTTCAAGTCAGACGAAGACATACATCATTATTATTATTTTTTTTATGGTATAAAGGCGGCAAACGAGCAGAAGGTCCACCTGGTGTTAAGTGGTTACCTTCGCCCATAGACATCCACAACATTAAAGTTATGGATGCGTTGCCAGCCTCGGGGATGTAGGAGAGAAGGAGGAAGGGAGGATAGGAATGGTGGGAATGAGGAGAGCTGGCTTACATGCCATCGAACCGGAACACACCATCAGATGTTTGGCGGTTCGTCTTTGACATGATAGGGGTCGCGAGCCAGTCGGAGAACGAATCTCCTACCACCAAGCTACTGGGTTACCCGCCTTTTACGGGACGCTAATGACGGCGGGGGGGAATTGTATTCTTAACCCGTCTCCCCACGGGCTAATATATTTTGAATAAGAAATTTTGCATTAGAAAATGAACCTGTAACCATCGCGTTCAAATCAATACGTCACATATGGCACCAAACCTTAGTTAATGCAAAATATTATCGATTATTCCATGTTGGAAACCTACACGGGTCGTATTTGGCATCTTAGCCGGCAATGGCGCGTGTAGAACTCGCACGTGGGCCGAGTCGCGATATTTGCCCTTTTAGGTGATGTCATTGTGTGCATCAGAAATTGCATATGATTGGTCAATGTATATGTTTAGGGTAAACTCTGAGTTAACAAAATAATTAAAAATGCCGTAATAATTACGACAAATATGAAATAACGATAGTTCAAATAACTAATAGGGTTATATGTTATATTATAATATAAAAGTTAAATTATAAAAGTTTATTAACATATTTTGAAATTTAAACTGTTTTTCTTATTATTTCATGATTACTTTACAACCACAAAAGTTGAAATAAATAAAAAAAAACGTCAAGGTATGTGAAAAAAGTAAACTAAGTAAATAAAGATTCGGGTCTCGCCATTTCCAATACTAAACCTTTATGCTGTAAGTTGAAATGATAGCGTTTGACAAATTATATTTTATAATAATACAAACATATACATAATTCACGTTTTGTAAATGTTCAAAACAATTATTCATAACTTGAAGTTAGGCGACAGTAAGCGTGTCGGGGCGAATATCGGCCCGTGTAGCGCGTAGGCGCGGGTCGTCTCACGCTCGTTGTGATGACGTGGACAAAGCCTGAACATGAGCACTATCTATAGACCATATAAACCTAGAGAGGTGTATATGTATTATGCTTATTCTATAATTAGTTGTACTAATTCTGTATTTAGTTAGTTTATGGGTGTGCTGATTTACTTTGTTAACTGTAATTGACTGAAAACTTCATCGATTGCATTTTCATCGTTAACTTTTTTTAGCTTCACGCTTTATCCCTTGCGGAGAAGTCAGAGAGAACGGAGTGCTAAACGCTACGGTCCCTGCATACTCCTATCGCCTAGTCCAATGTTATCGACCTGTTCATACACGCCCTCGGAGGGTTCCTCATGTTTTTTACGTAACCTTCCTCCATTATTGTCGATATTGTGGTTTCTAAGGTCAACCGAGCGAACCAACATGGAAACAGGCAACTTAATTTTTTTAATAACTGGACTCTCTTAGGGTATATTCTTTAAGTCTTAGTTTTAAGTACTGAAATTGTAACCAAAAAAAAATGTATTGCATATGATAAAAGAAGAATCATTTGAAAAAAGCTTAAAAAATTGTTTGGTGGTAGGAGATTCGTTCTCCGACTGGCTCGCGACCACTATCGTGTCAAAGACATCTGATGATATACTTTTAACATTTTTAAAGTGTTATGCCACACTTAGAAAAATTGAAAAAGACAATTAGAAAACGTATGAGCTGTAGTACTGAGCATGGCTCAGTGGTGAGAGCGCCTGAACGGTATTCAGGAGGCGCGGGTTCGAATCCCGCTGCGTTTAAATTTTTATACGTTTTCTAATTGTCTTTTTCAATCTAATGATGTGTTCCGGTTCGATGACATGTAAGCCAGCTCTCCCTATTCCCACCATCCCCATCCTACCTCCCTCCTTTTGTCCTACATCCCCAAGGCTGGCAACGCATCCATAACTCTAATGTCTATGGGCGAAGGTAACACTAGATGGACCTTCTGCTCATTTGCCTCCTTTATTCTATAAAAAAAGCTACAGACCTTATGGCCGTAATAAAATAGAATAACAAAAAAAAAGGTCAACCGAGGTCTCCCCCTGCCTCTTTTATCGCAATAAAAAAACTTACCTTTAGTATATATCCTTAGTACGCTCAGTATAAACTAAAATCTAGCTTTATAAAAAAATTAAAAATCCTTTTGAGCAAGCAAATAGTGAAAACTTCCTTTGTTTGCTTGGTATAATATCCTTTTGAAGTTGCACATAAAATCACATATAGTTACAACTGACTGGAGAAATACTGAAACTTGTGTGACAAGTTATTATTTTTAATTGTTTAATTGTTTTTTTAGTAAATGCCATTGATCGTTTAGTTTTTTGTTATTGTTGGAAGATTCACCTCAGATTTTTTAGATTTTAAGTTTATCCACACAAGTGTATAATCTTATTAATTTTATGTATTTCATGTACAATACTATGAAAAAATGTTACCTTTATTTATATAGAAGCCTATATGCAAACTTAACTATAAATTTTATACTCCTCCGTCCGAATCATTTCCGCATTTTTTTTCTTTTTTCCGTATGAATATAATAATTGTATTATTTAATGTTATTTTATTACCAAAAACATCTTAATTTTCACTGAAAACAATCATATGTGTAAATACAACTCTATAACTTGCGGCGATTCTCAAATACCCATAACACGAGAAGTAAGTTATATTATCTTTAAACTGGAGTAATATCGTAAATTCTGTTTAATTCTTCGGCCAAATAAAATTAAATCACTTAGGAATTTCATATCAACCTAACGTCCGACAGGCATATTTCACTGTTTTTATGTTTCTCGTAATTACAAACAGTTATCAGCGGCTTTGCTTTTAACGGTTAACCTTTTAATACTTTAGGTACCTATAGCATTAAGCAAGCACAATAACAATAAATTATTATAAAGCCCTTACATAAAATCTCGCCGATATCTTTGCGTTTATAAGCTAAGGCAGCACTTACCCGGTAGGTCGTTCTCGAAACCTATGAATTAATTAGGTAGCAATGACAATTAGATATGATCTTTTAGGTAGGTATTAGCTTATATAATTGCAATTTCCTTGTTATGGAGTTCAAAGTGTATTTGTATTATATAGTACCTATGTACTAGCTATGCTTGTGAGTTCGTCCGTGCTTGTGACGTCGTTCGTCGTTCGTATATTATATTTCATATTACGCCAGCTATCTGCCAGTGAATGTCCCATCAAAATCAGTCCAGCTGTATTGTAAAAAAATTATATAATAACATTCTACAATTTTTATATGTCGGTTAGAATAAAATTGAATCGAAAGCACTGCTTTAAGCTTTCAATGTCAACGCACATTGAGTCCACGGAGTACTAAGAAGTTTTTACTCATAAGATATTTAATTATTTATTTTTTAATTTAAATATATAAATAAGTGCAATAAAATTACTCAATTAAGAGAATTACGCAATACGCATAGTCCCCAAAACTTGACCTTTGATTATCTCACCGCAATCGCCGCAGACCGCTAATGGACGCACTGCAAATGTTGATTTGTTTATATTAACACAATTTAGCCGATCGTGACTACGGTAGGGCAAGTACGTGATGTGATCATAATGCCTTTATAAAAATTATTTTATTTTTTTGGTTCTATATTTTTTTAAAACCTGAAGAAGCTGGAGCAATAATACCCTCTTAAAATTAAAAAATATATATAAATATATATAAATTATAATTTCAAATCATTAATTTTTCTATAGTGTTGAATTTTTTTTTAGCTTCACGCTGTATCCCGCACAGGGATAGGGAACCTAGTATTAAGATACTCCGTTCCCCACTTTCCGCCGAATTCGGAGGCATTGCGTGTTAAGTGGCGTATCTTGACGCCGCGCTTTACCTCGGCACCAGAGCGAAGAAAATGGAAATATTAAATATTTCCACTCCTCGAGTGGGAATCAAACCCACAACCAGTCGTTAACAGTCACACGCTTGTGCCACTGGGCCACGACTGGCCACTAATATCCTCTTAAACAATAATATCCTCTTAAAATTAAGAGCATACATTTTTCTAAACTGTATTAATTGTAAAACGAAATCTTGATAGATTTTTTATTAATTGAACCTGTCACCATTTGATAGGCACCAAATGGTCAATCATGGCTGTATTTTATTAACCCAGCCTTACGTACTCAGAATCAACCTGATGTCAAAACACTCCGTTCTCCACCTTATTCTCGAATGTGAGATATATCGCGTTGAATGGCGGAACTCGATGCATATCTCATTGCATAGTATCCTTATCTACTTGACAAAATCAATACATTAACATAATTTAGACACTTTTAAAAAAAGCTTATATCAATTATTCAATATGTAAATTTTATTATTATCATTTATGAATCAGATAACAGTCGCATGAGACTTTTAACCTTTATAATAGCTCTAAAATTCCTTAATCACCAAATTGGTTCTTTCAAAGGAAACGACTAATTACCCACGTACAAAATAAACTAATGTATCGAATTGATAAATATAGTCGGCGTGAAGGTGTGGTATTTATATCAGTGTTACTTCAAATTCAATTAAATATTGTTAAAATACAAAATAATTTCTAAAGAAATTCTTGCATCTTGAAACTATGGTTTTAGATTTGTTGATAGATGTAAATTGTATGTTTTAAAAAAATAGTTTAATTATTATTGAATTTGATTTCTTTAAATATACATATATATTTATAATGAAATTAGTAGTGGCCAGTCGTGACCCAGTGGCACAAGCGTGTGACTGTGAACGACTAGTTGGGGGTTCGATTCCCACTCGAGGAGTGGAAATTATATTTCCATTTTCTTCGCTCTGGTGTCGAGGTAAAGCGCGGCGTTTAAGTTCCGCCACTTAACATGCAAGCCTCCGAATTCGGTGGAAAGTGGGGAACGGAGTGTCTTAACACTAGGTTCCCTCTGCCTACCCTGCTGTGTGCGGGATACAGCGTGAAGCTAAAAAAAAAAATTGTATTTTTTGCAGTTTCACACTTTCTAGCATATAAAGAAGCAAGGTATACACAGAGAACTTGAGTTAAGACACTTCGTTCTCCCTTTGCTGCCCTCCCTTACTGTGGCGTAATTCAACGCTACGTTTTCTTATACCAAAGCTGGGAAATGAAAATAATTTAAATATAATCTTTCCCAAGAGTAGATATCGAACCCCTAACTATTACTTTACAATCAGACGTCGTCCCACTACGCCACATTTGACATTTATTAATGCAGAACAGTTAAATTAAAAAAAACATGGTTTTTATGAATTCATTACGATATGTTTTAATGTCAGTAGTGTGTTGCTATTTTTAAAACTAGGTTATCTAACAAGTAATTAATACAAAAAGTGTTTTGAATATGTGAATTTTGAATAATAATTAATGTCTTTTTTTTGTTTCAGGTATTATTCTTCACTAAGCACTACGGAACGGTTACGGAAAATCATAATTAAGTATCACAATACCTAATTCAGTATTTTAACATTTTTACAACGCTAGTCACAAACAGAGAAGAGTATTTAGCAACATATAAAAAATTGAGCACGGTGGGACTCGAACCCGCACCTCTTGGAGTAGACGACTTCATCATTCATAAGTGTAGGGTCAAACTCCTGATCTGTTATATTTTTTAAATTTTGGCAACATATTTACGTGTTGTTTGAATATTCTTCAGAGATAATCATGTAAAAGTTAGCATAGCTAAAGTATCTTACTTGTTAGTATAGGTGTTCATAATCTTAGTACATAGACTGCACTATATTACTAGAAGCACTGTACTATAAGTAGATTTTAAACGCTTTAATTTGAAATTTTAAAATAACACACACATAATGGCAGATGCATTCACTCTACATAATCGTAGTTTCTATTTGGTTCAAGTAATTTATATCTGTAATAGGCGTTGATGAGCAGGTATACCTACAAGTTAGGTCTCGTCCGAGTCAGGTCCACTTTTCTTCCGCCTCACAATCGGTCCTGTTAAACGGGTTCCATACCACCGCGCCCAGCCCACGCCGTCCTTCTCAATGCTAATCGTTCTATGCGATACACTAATCGCATACCTCCGTGTTTACTTCATATTAATACCACCCACTTAAGAGTTAAATGTTTTAAGTTTTGCAATTTTGAAAAATATTTTTTTTGTTTTGAGTGATTATGTTTTGGTATAGTTTGAGGATTGTGTTTTTTTTTGTGAAATTCAGTTTAAATTAAAATTATTAAATTATTGTATATATTATATTTATGTGTATTTCTATGGAAAGTAAATATATTAGTTTTAAGCAGAAAGTGAAGATTGAAGTGTCTCGACACTAGATTTGTTCTGTTTAGCTTGCGGTATGAGAATGTCAACATTTTTTTAAACTTCATGTCGTCCATTTACTATATTTATTTCATTTTTTCCTTTAAGTTATTTGCTCTAGATTATTGACATTATATATTTCTAGTTTTTTACGGACTAACCAAAAAGATCCTAACGTGAAAAATAATTTTAATAATGAACGTAAAGTTTAATATAAAAATAAAACTACTGCAAAATGTAATAAGCATCGACTAGGTTATAGACAAATTGCTATATATTTATTGGTATATTATGGCTCTCTTAAAAACAGGAAATTAATTTAATTAGACTTAAGGCGTGGTCGTATTTGCAGATTAATAATAATAAATCTTCGATTATTGCCAACCACTCGTTAATATCAAAGTTCAAGTAGCATGACGCTTCCGTTCAATATATTATTTATATTTTATATTGCTCTCGTTCAATTTATTGTTATTAGAAACTTTATGCTTTTATAATATTATCCCATATCATTGATTTACAAAGACCGTAGATTTAAGTCATATTTTGATGGTAGAGTTTGATGGCAAAACGGCCACGGGGTTGTTTTATAAATTTAACGAATTATATATAAATAATACAATACATAAAATTAAGAACGAATTATATCTAAGAGTATAAGAGTAGGTCTGTTTACGAAATAAGCAGGAGATGCTTGCAATGAATAATAAAACAAAATCTAAGTGTAACATGAGGCGTCGTAGAACGGTGTTATATTTTAAACGCGATGAATTATGTGCTTGATGACCAGTCGATGGAATGATAATATTTAAATGATTTTAATTTGTCCTCTCTCAAAAAACGGCTTCCAGTTCTATCACTAAACATGCAATGTTCAATTATAACAGATATTTTAGAACAGAGTGTCTAGACACTTGTTTCTCTCTGGCTATCCTGACTGATATACGAGAAATGGTGATAAGCTAAAAAAGGTTAAATTTCATTTTTTTTTAAGTTTTCATTTTTTAAATTGATATTTGTATTTTTAAACATTATACCACTGTATGCCAAATCGCGAACTGAACTTAATCTCTGAAATTAAATGCCATTCAATTTCTTCTTATTTAAACACCGCATAAGATAAGCCTTTAATATGCCAGATTTCTTGACACCTGAATAAAGGTGATATGTCAAATATTATATCCTTATGACACTTATAATATTAAAACCAGCGACCCGCTTCACCTGCGTGAATTACACAACTATACTCGTAGTTACTTCGTATTTTCGACGGCCTGCATTCTCGCTTTTAATTTGCTTAACATTAACTTAAGTTAAGCTGTTTATATTTTTTTCATAAATTTTCATTTTCTCTATTTCAGTCCTTTATAGGATGGTTTTTGAAAAAAATAAGTAGCCTATGTTTGACCTTGCATCATTAACTATCTTTCCGAGAAAATTTGTAAAAATAGGCCAAGTGGCTTAAATCTTTTATACAAAGTTTTATCCGCTATTTTAACCCCTAAATGTTGATTTTTGAGCAAAATAGCCAATGTTTGAATGTAGGTCTTCAAATATTTTGATTCCGAATTTCATCCAATTCGCGGCGATTAGCCGTAGATTAGCCGTAGCTTAGCCGTAACAAGCAGACCTTCGGATTTATTATATTAGTATGGAATATATTTATGTGATACCAGTGGTTGACCTTTGATGCTTAAATTATATATGTATGTCATTTTATATACAAAAATATGTATATCAAAGATATATTATTTATTTAAAAAAAATTGCTTGCTGCATTTGTTCAAACTATAACTATGCCAAATTCCGTATTTCTTCTTCGCCATAATTTTCGTAGAAAGAGCTCTAACATTTTTTCTTCGAGTATAAAATAATGATGTGGACGGATTTAAATCCTGCACATTTTTCTGCATCATTTGTAACATTTTGATAGATATAAAAACTTGAATGAAAAAATGATATTTATTATATACATATTTCTCTTCTTCCTCAATTTTCTAATATTTTTGTAAGTATTACGTATTATCAAGCAGGATAAAAAAATTCTTCATGTCTCAGAACCGGGAAATACAAAAAATAGAAAAAAAAAATCTTTAACAGAATTTGTAACTACACCGATCGCATTGCAACCACCACGACGGTTCCACTTATACATTTTATTTTTAATCATCAATCAATTAATTTTATTTTATTATTGAAATAACATAAATTAGAGCAATCACAATCAAATTGTAATTTGAATAATATCTGATTCAATTGCAATTCGGTGATTAAGTTTACTAACGTTTTTGCACCAAAGTTTCCGCATTAAACGTCGCTCAGTATAAACTATTTAGATTTACAGTATTATTAAATAATAAAATTATATGAATACTATAAATCATTTAATTAAAATTAATTTTATTCATAACTTAATGCATTGAGAGGTTGAGATCAAACGACGTTCAGTACATATCGTAAATTACCTTGAATATATTAGACTTTAAAATATGTTATAAAGACATAAACTACATTTGGCTGACTACTGATGGTTTATAAAATAAATCAAGGTAGCCTTATTATTTCTTATAATATTATTTCTCCATACAAGACGAGATATAAGTGTAGGAATGAAAATAAAGAATATTTTTCTAACGTAACGCTTTTTTCTGCGTTCTAACGTAACCAAAAATAACCTAGAGTGAAGAATCTACGTTCTTCGCTTCGAGCATTACTTGTTGAGTGGCGGAACTCAACGCTGCGATGTATCAAAGTAGGGATCGAACTCACATATCATTTATAGTCAGATTCTACGCCACTATGACTTCTATAAGTAATCATAAACGATATATAAAGAAAAGACATTTAGAAAACGTATAAAAATTTGAACGCAGCAGGATTCGAACCCGCGCCTCCTGAATACCGTCCAGTCCGTCCGTCTCACCACTGAGCAGTGCGTTCTGGTGAAGGCGAAATTTTCCTAAGTGTGGAATAACACTTTAAAAATGTTTAAAAAATACATAAGGTTTAGTCTAAACATTTAGCGTTATATTTTTGTTTCATAGTCATTCTCTATCGTTAAGTATTTCGTAAGACGGAACTCTCTTTTCTATGTAATTGACAGCAATCTTACCGTGTTTTAATTTTTTTTTGATGTTTTGTCTTGTATTTTTTTTTGATGAATAATTTTTTGATGTTTTGTCTTTGGACATTGACAAAATAATTATTATATAACGCAATGTATTTTGGACAATCTACTTAAGCAAGTACAACTTTTCCATCTTCTAATGATAGACCTTAAAAATATTTTTGAATAATAAAAAGAAATATTCAATTATAAGCATTTCATTATTAATTTGTTAACGAATTTAGGAGGTATTTCCAATTTCCATATAAAGAAAAATATCAACATTGGTTGTAGAATGTTATGACGACGCCTACGTAGCCCACACAATATGTTTTTATTACTTAGGCTAAGGCGAAATGGACAAAGTCTATCTTAATAGATTTAAAAAGCATATATATTTTAATTATTAACTAGTTTTTTTGTTTGATGAATTTAAATGCTTCTTCTTATATCTTTTAAATCTACTCGTTTGTGTGAAATGGCTTTCCCGCTAACTATATAGTTGCCGGGCTGTTGGAGCGCAGTAAAATAGCGTTTGACTGTAAATGCGATGGTTGTAAGTTCAATTCCCACTTAGTGGAATGATTATATATTATTTACATTGTTCCGTTGGTACCTAGGACAAAGCGCGGCATTAAATTCCGCCATATAACAACGTGATGTCTCCATTTCAGACGGAAAGAGGAGAGCTCTTGACACTAGGTTATGTCTGACGATCCCGAAGACGGTCGTGAAAATGCAAAAATAATCATCTAGTAAAGAACACATCAGAAATAATAGAATTAAGTATGTTAAAGAAACCTTTTTTTATTTTTAAATTATGTTATTTTAAAACATTATGTTTATTGTATAAACGTAGGTATAGATAGCTCAAAGGCGTTAGTGACCCATTTTATCCAAACAGCGGAGAAACTTAAAGATTTACTATCAATAAATAGTGCGAAGTGCGAACCATCGCATGGACCCGGGCGATTAAACTACACCGTGAAAGTAGGTGGAACCTAATCCTCCTACAATATACTACTACACTTTATTACTGTGAATTTTACTTTAGTGGAAAGTACACGCGAACCAAAATTATTATTAATATATATTATCTAAATTATTTACAAGTGTCGATACGATTTAATATAGAATACATGAATAAATAATAATACTCAAAATTTAAGAAAAAATAGTGATATTTCATGACTAACAAAAATTATTTTATCACTCGTAGAAATTCAATTAATAATCTAGTCTAGCTCAGTAAATTTATATGTTTAAAAAAAATAATAGAAAATAGGCCGTCGTGACTCAATAAGACGTGGCATCTGACTGTAAACACAAAGACAAATAGTTGTGGGTTCAATTCCGACTCGGGGGAATGATTTGATATTATTTTTCTTTTTTCCACTCTTATACCAAAGACAAAAGTCGCGAAGACGAAGACTCGTCATTCGCTCAACAAGCAATGTCTTCAATTCGGGCGAGAGAACGGAGTGTTCTGACACTAAGTTCCCTCTCCCTACCGTTGATATAGCGCGTTCTTGCAATTACTTTTCCGGATTTATTTTACATGCAATGCTTATTGAAATAGTCAACTCGGGGTCACTGCTTGACTCATAATTTTGTTACAGCGTAGGCGTTTACCGGCTAAGGATTTATAAACCTTAAAAGGTGGAAAGAGGTCAAAGTGTGTGAATATAATTTACAATTTTAGAAAATTCGAAAACCGTTATTTTATTATTTAACTATATTGATATCGCGAAGGAAATATCATCTTTGACTTTTGTGTATTTTATATTTATAATATTGTATAATTATATTGATGAAACTATTTTAACGAATTGATTTTATTAAATTAGGCGAAATATATTTTTAAAGAAATGACGTTTCGCATACTTTTCAGTAGTATGTGGCCACAGGTAGACAGTGATTGCATTCGTCAACGGAACGCGGAGACCAGAGTGTCTTGGCATAATATTTTCTTTGTCTTCTCCGCTAAAAACAAGAAATGAAATTTTATTGGCTTTATTTCACAATCTAATGCAATAATAATGTACACTTAGATACAGATCGGCCTATCAACCGTTACGATTGTTGTCATGATGTTTTCTAGCCTCGCTGCTGCAAATAAAAAAAAACAATAATCAATTTATTATCGTATTTATTAATTAACTACGATAATAAAAGAAAATTTCACACTTGTTTAGAATTTCTTAGTTATAGAACTTCTAGAAAGGTTTTCCCAATCTTTCAATACTTGAGAGTAGGGTATACTAATATTTTTATTGCCAGGCGGTCAATAAAAATGAGTCTATTTATTATAGTGCAGTACTAATGACGCTTGCTATTTACCCGTGGGGGGACAGCGCCCCGTAAAAGGCGGGTAACCCGGTAGCTTGATGGTAGAAGATTCGTTCTCCGACTGGCTCGCGACCACTATCGTGTCAAAGACGAACCGCCAAATATCTGATGATGTGTTCCGGTTCGATGGCATGTAAGCCTGTTCTCTCTCCCTATTCCCACCCTCGCCATCCTTCTTCCCTCCTTTCTTCCTTCCCCCTTAAGGTCGGCAACGCATCCACAACCTTTCTAATATTGTGGATATCCATGGGCGAAGGTACTACTTACCATCTGGTGGTCCTTCTGCTCGTTTGCCTCCCTTGTATTAAAAAAAAATAAGGTCTAGCTTAACTTTGACGCACAAAATTGTTCCTATTTTATTTTATAGTGCAAATGTTTTACACTACTGTTTTGAACTTCTGAAGTTGAACTATAGAATTTAACATACTACTTAGTTTTCAACTTTATTGCCTTAGAAAATATGCGTTAATAATCAGACAACTAACGCCATAATTTGTGTGACCGAATGGTTGGTAATATATAATTTGAATACGGAAAATATTATTGTACAAATGTATTTGAATTCACAATTATTACGTAGTCTCAATTGCGCGACGGTGATCTATATTAAGTAATTAGCATAATATAACATTTACTAGATATATAAGATCTTTAAATGTCATTCTTTCGACAGTCGCGAAATTAAAACTTTAAAAATGCAATATTTTTAAACACTCTGCAGGGAAATATTGAAATCTTATCTCGAATATTTGAATAATTCGTGAATAACATGCACACGCGGGCTACTGTGTTACCGATTTTATAATCCGTATATGGTCGTCCGATTGAGCTCGAATACAACGTGGGCGCGTATGGTGACTGCGTTTGAAATGTATAAATCAAAGATGCTCTTCAAAATTTTGATATTTTATGAACTCAAAAAAATATTATCATTTTATATATATGAAAATAGTAATAGTTATATAAATACATTTGCAATAAAAATAATTTTGTCATCGTATTGTCGCTGAAATCGCAATAATACAATTGAAATAAACTTTTAAAATTTTGACTTCATTCTTCAAATAATTATTAATATATCTTAAATATCTCTAATCTATCTTTCTCGCTATACGAGATACCATTTGCCTAGTACACGAAAGTCAGATGAAAAGTATAGTACACAGTAAATAAGTAGTAGGTGTCTGTTTTCAATACATAAGTAATTAAGTGCTGGTGATGTGAGAATAAATGAATTTTAGAGCTTATTTATGTCAACATTAAAAGTACGTTTTAATGATTTCAAAATCTAACGCAGCATATTGTAAACTATAATTAAACGGCCTACCTGCAGCGCCTCAAGCAACAAACTCTCCCGTTAATAGCACTCGACCTCTGCCCGACAGTGGTAAATTAATATAACATTATGCTAACTATATTAACACACAGCAGTTAAATATCCGAATATTTGAATGTAATGGCGAAAAAGCCATTCACATTCAAATTATTGAGGAAATTTCATTACTTGGCCCAGCATGCTAATATCATTATGAACTCAAATATAAGAAGATTTCTGGTCTATAACCTACTCTTTATCTCGGACGTATCGCAGTTTTTTACATTTTCCCATCACCAGGTGGTCGTGAAATGCAAAATGTTTGTTTAGTTCCTTATTTCTGTATCAATCTTGTTGATGAGTAATTAATGAAATCTTTTTTTGTGATATATTTATTCAGAGTGATTTACATAATTTATTGTCAATTATATCATAGATAATATTTTGGACCTCTTAACTTTGTGCAAAAGTACTGTGCTTTAAATACTACTACTTTTATAAAGCATATGTTAATTTAATTCGCATATTTAAACAAATATAATTGCAACGTAATAAAAAAATAAATGCTGTAAGTTGGCGATGAGTGAAAGTAGTTCAAAATAACGTAAACAAATTTTAAAAATAAATTTTAATATTTTTATATATATTTTGTTTTACCAATTTCCTGTAGTAAAGTAAAGCCTTTGCACTTTGAAATATCCGTTCATACGTAACTCGTTCATATAGGTACATCTAGAAAACTAAAAATACTGAAAAATAAATATTTATGTAAGCTAAACACTTGGGCCCAATAATATAATACACTAAATATACAAAATAATTAAAAATTCTAGCTTTTAACTAATTTCATTATAGTCGTAAACTATTTAGAACACGTCAGCCGGCGAACGCCCCATCGTGAGATAATTGAGTCAAAATGATAACACCACCAATGATAATAATTATACACAAAATTAAAGAACATTTTAATTTAATTCAAATATTCACTTAATCGCGCCGTTATAACTGTTTTATTTGCGTCACATGAATATTGATTATTTATTCATGTTAATTTTACTGAATAAATTATTAATATTTGAATTAATAAATAAATAAACAAAAATATGTAATTGTTTAGTAATGAATTTTAATAGTTTGTGTAGAAAGTTTTTATCATAATTATAAGTTGATAAAATTTCATATATTTATATAATACAATGTTAACTGACTGACTATAAATTCGACGGTCTTGGGTTCGATTCTCGTTAGGGGCGATGATTATATATTATTATCTTTATCTTGCTGTGCTTAATTTCAATTCATTTAAGGGTTCCGGCACTTAAAGTAAAGAAAAGTCGAGAAATACGTACCTTGACACTAGGTTGTCCTTGACTTACCTGCTTTGCAAGAACAACCGTAAAGGTAAAAAAAAATCAACTGCGACACAAATACAATAATTAATGCGTAAAGTGTTACAGTACATCATCAATAAATAAATAAATTTTAATGCCTTCACTTCACAACGGTGTTTGTTCCAATTTAAACATTAAAGTCAATATGCAAACATACTTACATTGTCACTTACATCTATCACTATATGTATTTCTTATTTCATTATATTTAAACAAAACTAAATCTAAACAAAAATATTTTACAGTAGTCTAAGCAATACTCGTTTTCAAATATTGTTTTGTTAAAAAATCTTCGGCGTTATATTCAGAAAAAAAAGTTACACACAATGTGAATTATGCTTTATAAAGATCAGGAGTAATACCTAAGCAATATTTTTATTTCAAATTCAGATTTAATTATTTAGTAGTGCAATATGTGTTTAGATTGACATTTTTCAATTTGAATTATGTTGTTATAATGTGATTTTTTTTAATCATCTTCAAAAACACCTACCGTTTCATAATAAGTTGGAAGTATAACCCAGTTTTAACATGATCAATATAAAATACTAAAATAATATCTATAATTGCGTTTTTTATACAAAATCTTTAAATATAGGCTTAAAAAAGCGTCAGAAAAAAAGCCTCTCTCTCTCTGTATGCTATGTTATAGCATAGTAGCGAGAGAGAACCTAATGTCGAAATATGCCTTCCTTCACTTTCCTCCTAAAATTGGGCCTCAATCGTTCTTATATCTTGTTCACCAGAGTAATTTAATTTTGATCATTTGAAACCGCCACTATCCTTATTTCAAAAATCACCGGTATGGAATCGAACCTACATACAGTAAAGTACCAAATTAAAGTCAGACGCACTTCCTGTACGCCACGATTTCCAAAACTATTCACATAATTTATATGCACATGCACCATAACCTGCACAGTAAAATATTTACCAACAAAATATTTCACATAAACCACGTGGCATTAATAACTGCAAAATAACACCTTAAATCTTAAGCAGAACGAAAATCAATTTGCCGTTCGCGGGCGGAGGCAGGCACTACCTGAGTTTTTTGTCTGATAACTGAGGTCGGAGCAGTGCGCGGGCGCAGCTCGACTTGGCCGCGCGTCTCTTAACGCACCTGTTCTGTTCTACATTGTGTTTTATACTAGCCACAGTATATTTACTTCAATCGTGATTATTTCTGTGCAAATAATATAATTTTATATTGGAAATGATTGTCTTTTGTACTATAAAAATACGTGTGAAATGTACTGATTTAAATAGTGATTTTTAATGAAAATTCTTGAAGGTTATTCATAGTGTTTGAAACTAAAAACAAAGTGGCAAGTGTTTGGTTTACGTATTAAATTCGTATACTTATTGAAACTTGTGTTTTTAACTATATTATAGTACGTTTGTGGTTTTTTTTAATTATAAATAACTGGAATGTACTTGAAAATGTATATCAAATCAGAGAGATTCTACCAGCAGCCGGACACGCAACTGAAGGATGCTGACATGTGTATTTCGGATTATGAAGAGGAGCTGGACGATCGTGAGTTAATATTTAGAATCAATTTAATTGTTATTTTATAATTATAGTATAATTAATAATATCGTATTGTTATATTGTTTGAGGACACATGTAACTTGTTTGTTGGTAAAAATTTGCTTTTTGACCACTGTTATTTAAAGTAATTCGAAAAAATCATATTTTATCATTTTTTAATAGTAGTATTCTTTTTTTTTTATTTATATAATTAATCAGATATTATAATTAAAGTATCTAAGCGCCATTTTTTAACGTTATTAAATACTTTGGCGGCGTTTAGTTAAGCCGATACCGACTTAACATGCGATGTATGGATTTCATTCGGAAAGGAGAGAACGGAGTGTCTTGATACTATTTTCTCTCTGGTTATCCTGCTATGTGAAAAAAATGTAATGCTGCTTTACGGCTTATTTCTTCAAATAGTCCTTGAAATAATAAATATTTACTATTACACTATTGCTACTATTTTAAAACTATAAGCAAAAACGATACTTTTTCTTGTTAATTTATATAACGTTTCTAAATGTACTTAATTTAGCAAAAATGCTCGAATAACAGTCGCGGCACGCACACGACACACGTTGAACTCTTTCGTATCGCCGATACGCTATACTTTCTTTCATACGAGTGCATTTGCATTTCATAATAAATGTATAAGTATTTATGAAAAGAAATATTATCTTTAACAAGGAAGTCATTCTGAGCTCTTTATATGCCCTTTTGTTGATACAAGATATGTTGTTATTTTTGTTTTATTTTTATTATGAACTGGTCTAAATATTTCAAAATAATATTGGATATGATTTTTTTGGTGGTTTAGTAGTGTTTTAAGTAAGCAACTTATTTTATTAACAAATATTTGAAAGTATTTCTTTTAACAAAAGAAATAATGATAAAGAAATCAATTGTTACTACAAAGTTGCCATAATGAAGGATATAAACAGAAAATCACGTTTTAGGTGTAGGTTTTAACACTAATCACTGTATTATATTTATATTATTTAAAAAAAAGCACATTCACGCTTTTTTTAGACAGGACCTAGTGTTAAAACACTCCGTCCTTTACTACTATAAGTTTATAAGTATATTATAAGCTTAAATTATAAAAAGTTAAGTTCCGCCACTTAACACGCAAGCCTCCGAATACGGCGGAAAGTGGGGAGTACGGAGTGTCTTAACACTAGGTTCCCTCTGCTTACCCTGCTGTGTGCGGGATACAGCGTGAAGCTAAAAAAAAAATTATAAAAAGATAATTAAATTATTCTTAGTTCTATGACTGTCATTGCTTTGGCGTTAAAGTTATTTTTGGATCAACAATCTATATCTTAGCTAAGTGGGCGTCGTTGCAACGTTGCACATTCATTGGGATTGTAGTTGTCGTTAACGTATTTTTTGTTTGTATATATTACCCTTATTTCGGTCATAATAAACATAATATATTTTTTATTGTTTTTCTACTTGCTATGAATTACTTAAACCAAAAATAGCATTTCACTTATTTTAGAGCAGAACGTGAGTTTTTCAAAATAATACCGAAAAAAAATTGTCATTGTAATCACCGTAATCTGTCATTTAATTATTATGAATACAATACTATGTTTTAAGAAAGCAAAAGACAAGTCATTTTTCTGGATAACTTATATATTTCCAAATTATGTTATAAAATGTTAAATTGACTTTCTGTAATTAAGGATTTACTTACACTTTATCTTAAAAACCGGATTTTTAATAAACTACTCGATAATCGAAATGGTTGTTCATAAATTTCAGTTAGGCTTCCAGTAATATTATTTAAGATGATGTTTTTTAAGCTTTATTTAGTAATCACTATTTTCAACCAAAACTTTCTCATCCCATCCCAACCCAGGTAACCTTAAGACCTGCATAATGGACACCTTTAAATGGGCAACTTGTAAATAGCAAAAAGGTTCGTTACGACAAAGGTACGTCGGCTCTTTAAAGTGATTATAAGACCATGGGATTAGTGCAGACGATTTGACTTACGGTATACCCATAATTGCATTTTGTTCCAATATTTTTTTGTCAGATTTAAGCAAATGGAAAATTTGTGTATTGTCACAAAAAAAACGTAAAAAAACACACATATATGTCATTAAATATAAATATTCGTTAGGAAAAGTCAATATATAATCAACTATCAGCAATTACTTAGCTTTTTTTTCATTAACGATACTGTTGCGGATGAGTTCATTGGCGTTTTCGTCTACTATGTTTGTGATAGTGAGTTCAATATTCATCTAAGATATATTTATGTACTCAATATGAATTTTATACATCTGAGGAATATTTAATCTTCTTATTTTTCAAAGTATACATTAGTTATAAATAGAATCAAAGTATACGACGTTAGTCGAGAATCATAAAAAAACATTTAACCAAGAATATTCACAGTAGTTGAACATATCTAAAATAGCAATCATATTGTCCTTTTATTTGTAAATAACAATACACAAAATTCGAGAACACTTCTTCAATACTTAAATTATTACAGAGGAAACTAATAACAACGGTTTTCAACATTCACATCTCAATGAACATTAAAAAACCCCGAAACCAAATACACTTCCCGCATTGCAACTACAATGCGTGTTTAAAAAAAAAAAAAAAAAAGCCCACCAGACATCACTTTGCCGGTTTCACCCTTACGCATGTCTCGACTTGACAGTACTGAGTTTCAAGTAAACACTACTTTAATCTGATATGTCACTAAAATTATTGTCGTCCAAAAATAAGCTTTATATCGTTAAGTTAAGAAATATTGACAAATAAACAAACGTTGACAATAACTTTGTGCTACAATGAAAGCATCTATATTTCTGGGAAAGGACATTTGCCCTAAATACCTGACCAATAAAAAAAATGCAGGTAAATTTGACCTGTAGTTTTTCTTAATTTCTAAGCAGGATATCGCAACAATGCACCATCGGTCACGGTAATAGTCAGGTACGGGATAAATAAGCCTCTGGGGTTCGTACTTTGTGCATGTAGAAGACCGTATTGTTAATTGTATTGAAACTTGGATTACAACGTCAAATGTAGAAGCTTGGAACGATTTTAACAATTATGTATCCAGATAAGTAATTTTTTAGGAGTGGACTTCTATTCAATAGAATAAAATTAATTTCAGTTACAGCTTCATGCTTATTCCCGCATAGGAGGGAAGTCAGAGAAGACTTAATGTAAAGACACTCAGTTCTCCACTAAAATTTAAATTAAATTTCAATACTTTCCAATTATGCAAAAAGTTTTTACTACATATAATTTGCAAAACTAACCTCCTACATTAAAATTATACAACAATATGCAAAGTCAAAAGAGGATGTTGTTCTGATCAGCTATTCGCGTCGGACTCAGTCAATATCGCACAATTTACATATTAATCTTCGGCCATTAAATTAGTGATTCACCGTCCAAAGTGCATCGAATAAATTCAAGCAAGGCCGGGGTCGGGGCCTAGGTCGGGGTCGCCGGGTGAAGGAGGCCGTGGGAGGGTCGCGATGCTAATGCCCGTCGAAGGTTCGGCACCTTTGACATTTAAAGCTAGCGTCTCGTTTTGTTAGGTTTATTTCTCTTCTGTTAAAGGCATCTCTTGGCAGGAACTTGAAATGTTCGGAATTGTATGCGTGTGTAATAAATTTGATGTAAGGATTGTTTGGTTATGTTTGCTTATTCAAGTACTTTGTTTGGATTTTTTTTTTTGAAAACGTTTAATATAATTTAACGTGAAATTTAAATCCAGCGAGAGTCGAATCTCTATACGTGATGCTATCAATAAAAATAAGTTGTACTAAACATATAAGAATTTTGAAGTGGACGGATATAGAAAGTATAGCTCAGTGGTTAAAACGCACGGCTTTCAAGTGGTCTGGGTTTGAATACGCGTTCAAATTATTATTCGTTTTCTAAAAATAATTTCCAATTTCCTTAGTGTGTAAATAACACTTTTATTATGTTAAAATTTTCATATCAAAGTTACCTATATGAAAATTAAACCACCAATTTGGTTATATTAGCATATTTGGTTTATTATATTGGGAGGTGATAATACTATTGATGTTAACAGCTTTTTGCTGTGGTATTCAGAATCTGATATACATATAATAATTTGACAAATTGCTCACGTATACTTGAAATTACGCATGTATTATTTTTGTACTATTTAATATTATCGGTCTTGCGAGACACAGACAACCTGACGTTTACCGATAATGCGTGTTGGATAGCGGTATTTAACGCCATGGCTTGTGTAACTTAGGGTAGTCGAAGAGAAGCTCGTGTTAAAATACTCCATTTTCTATTTTCCACACGAAATTGAAATATGCGTATGGACTTACGAAATTCAATGCCGCGCTTTGTTTCTTAAGACAGGAGTCGAGAACTGATACGACGAGTCCGACAAAATGAAAATACAATCTGTAACAACTGAAAATATTTAATAAAAATTATGTAAGCAGGATTCGAACTCACAAACCACAGCGTTCATTTAATTTATCAATAAATATATATGAAACACGGAATCTTGGCTGGTGACCGATTATATCATTTAACTGAGCTTTTAAACAACTAATTTGTGGTAAAAACATCGTAAATTACAAGATTACGACAATTTTAATGTTTACGAGGAAGGTAATTCTGAAATTGCAACAATAAAACGAAAGCCTAAAGTGTGGCGCCGAATCAATATAATTATGCTTGAATGAGTAAAAAACAATAATAACTATATAGCAAAAGTGAAATCTCGCTATGTCATTAAATTTGGCATTTTCAACGATATTTAAAAGATGTATTTGTTTTGTTTTAAAATAGTATTATTATTTTTTTTTTAGCTTCACGCTGTATCACGCACATAGCAGGGTAGGCAGAGGGAACCTAGTGGCAAGAAACTCCGTTCCTCACTTTCCCCCGAATTCGGAGGCATTGCGTGTTAAGTGACGGAACTTAATGCTTCACTTTGACTCTGATACCAGAGCGAAGGAAATGGAAATATTAAATATTTCTACTCCCCGAGTGGGAATGGAACCCACAACCAGTCGTTTACACACACACGTTTGTGCTACTGCGCCACGACTGGCCCCAAATATATAATATTAATATAAATATGGTATGCATTTGGGATTATTTAATATAGTGAATTATAAATATGTAAGATGATTTAATTATTATATGACATGTTTTTGTTATATGCCTTTCTCCACTCTAATACGACACAGCGCGGCTTTAAGTTCCGCCGCTCTATGCAATTTATTGAATTCAGGAAGGAAACGGAGAATACAGTGTAATGACATTACGATGATATGCAGGCAAAAACGAGTAACAGCTATCATAAAAGACTTATTTAAATTATTATTTTAAAATAAAATGGTTCAAACGAAATAAAATAATGTTGGGTACTATTTAGACACACATGGCTAACTTCCAAATTAGTTGAAGATAGTCTTCTACGTAAATCTAGACACTTATGTCCATAACAAATATTTTTTCAGGAATCAAACCCATGATCACTAACTTAGAGAACTTTCACTAACTACTACGCCAGCAGGTTACTTTTTATGTACCTACGTGTAGATTTAATGTGTAGAAATCTATTCATATGCGACGTTAAAGTTAAGCTAGTAGGGTCGTATGGCGGGTCACGGGTGATGCTAAATAGCTAATTGCGGATTCAACGCAGAGGTCGCCTTTAGAAAACGCGCACTTGATAAGAATTTTAAAGGCGTTATGTATTTATGTTTCTATGCCGCTTAGCATGTTCTCATTGCTGTTATGTACATAGTTTGAATGTGTTTTTTTTTTCTTTCTATTTTTTTTTATCTTCACGCTGTATCCCGCACGCAGCAGGTTAGGCATAGGAAACCTAGTGTTAAGACACTCCGTTCCCCACTTTCCGCCGAATTCGGAGGAATTGCGTGTTAAGTGGCGGAACTTAACGCCGCGCTTTGCCTCGGACACCAGAGCGAAGGAAATGAAATATTAAATATTTCCACTCCTCGAGTGGGAATCGAACCCACAACCAACGGTTTACAGTCACACGTTCGTGCCACTGCGCCACGACTGGCCTCTTTTTTTAAAACCCTAAACATTTCTTGCTTTTTTCTGCTAAGGTAGGTCTGTAAGAGATTGTTCGAAGCAATGAGACTACGTATACGTATATTTTTGTATATATTATGTTTTTTTTCTTTTCCACTTATATTTTTTTTCGTTTGCAATAAGGAGTTATTCTATTTTATCCTATTCTATTCTTCTCCATTTTCCGTCGATTTGTAATATATTAATATTTTATATCTGTTTACTTAAATTACTGAGATATTTCTTTATACGTAATTTATATCAAGTTTTCTTTAGTCCTATATTATAAGAATGTAACTGATTACATATATTATAAATATAAGGATACTTATAATATATGTAAAACATCATTCAGTTTTGTTATAATCAAAAAAACTATGTCGTAATGCAATAAATGCCTTGGTTTGTTTAGTAGATTGGAGAATGAATATATATATTTTAAATATTTTTTAAAATGTATATTTAGAACTGATCTGCGCTTTTTCCCGTTTTTTAAGTATAATTAGTCCTTACCAAAGATTGCTTTAAGCAATAAGACCGCTTTTGCATACATTTTAAATATGTCTTGTGTGTTTCTTGTAAATTTTATGTCTGCGTGTGCAAAGTAATTTATTTCTATTCTATTCTATTAAAGTAATTTCTATTCTATTCCATAATTTTCTTACTTCTGAACTAAATGTTAGACAGACCAACTCGGCTGGAACATTTGGTCATCGCCCTTGGTCAATAATATCCCACATGCATCATTAAAATATTTGGTAACAGAAATATTTTTAGCAATATAAAATTACAGCTATGACACAATTAATCAGCGATAGGATTGCTCAATTTAGATGGCTTTTTTTAGATAACCTTGAGCAAAAATAAAAGTGTTAGCAATAACATATGTCGCTTCACGCTGTATCCGGCACACAACAGGGTAGGCAGAGGGAACCTAGTTTTAAGACACTCCGTTCCCCACTTTCCGTCGAATTCGGAGTCTTGCGTGTTAAGTGGCGGAACTTAACGCCGCGCTTTACCTCGACACTAGAGCGAAGAAAATGAAAATATAATTTCCACTCCTCGAGTGGGAATCCAACCCACAACCAGACGTTTACAGTCACACACTTGTGCCACTGGGCCACGACTGGCCACAAACATATGTATATGTATTTATATTCAGAATATTTAAACAATTATCACCTGGCCACTGTAAATGATTGTTTTATGGATATATTAATAAGCCCATAAAAATGTTATTTATTATGGTTTCTCTGTTGACAAGTATGACAAGATAAAGCACAGCGTTGAGTTCCCCCATTTAACACACCATGTTCTTCAGGTGAATAATGGAGAACGGAGTGACTTGATTGCACTACGTTCTTTCTTTCTACTACGATATATTTCTATCATAGCTAACTATGCAAAATTCATTAATTTTGAATATATTTCTTTTAAATTAGCTGACGTTGTTGAACTTATTATATTAAGCTAATAATTTAGAATTTAATAGCGGTTTTTATAATAATATGATAGTTATTTTTAGATTTGTTAATTATTCTAAAACACATTGGCTTACATACCACCAATATTATTAAAAAAATTAAAAAGTGGATAATTGAGAGATAGATGCAAAGAGAACTCTATTTACGGAATGCGGAATATCCACTAGAACAAGACTAGTATAAAAGTGTAAACATTACCAACAAACATAACACCTGTTTAAAAGTTAACAGTTAACTCGCGTATGTGCGTTTGAACAAAACTTTGTACTTATGAAGCAAATATTAGTTTTGGTGGAGGTGACCTCTTGACGACCTCTCGACCGGACGACAACGATGACTATCAGCTATCCGGTTTGAGCGTGGACTTACATACTTAATTGATTCCACTGAACGCGTAACATGCCCATTTTAAAGTGGAAGATTAATAAAAACTCAGATTATAATTAAAGATTCATATTTTTTTTTATTATTTGCCTATAAATTATTAACCTCTAATTAATATTGAAAGGAAATTGGCTTTGGAACGAGTAATAAAATTATGTAGGTATGTCTATTAGTGTGTTTTTTAATTATGTTATACGATAGCGTAAGAATTTCATTGGTAGATTAATTAGACAATGTCTCAGAGAATAAGTGACCTAAATAAACATATAGTTTAAATATATTAATGTATGTATATATACTTTCGTATTGTACTTCGGGCATTTTCAAATAGATTTCCAAAAGAAAGTCTTCAGTTTATTCTGTAGACTATTTAATTCAGTAGTCCAAGAATAATTACTTGAGCGTTAAAACGCTAAAATAAGAAGAATACAGCAAGTCCCAGATAGTAACGGACATTGAGTGAATGATTTTTTGTCTTCCTTAAATGACTACTTGAAGATTTAAAATAAAATGTTTTTAAACATTTCAAAGTAAAGTGTTACTCCACATTTAGGAAAATTGAAAAAATATTTAAAAAAATCGTATAAAATATTCTAAGTGTACGACATACCTAATATTAATTTAACATTTACCGAGTGAAATTTGACTTAACCATAGGTATATAGTGATTTACTTCTATTTAATTAAATACCATACTATAATACTGTTTCAATGAATGTGTATATTTTTTTTATATTACAAATAGTATTTGAACCTGCAACTACTGCATTACAGATTTAATTTTACACACCTCCTAATATGCCTTAAAGGTTTTACAAAAATAAAAAGCTTTCATAAATCCTAAATATATAGATAAAAACAATACAAAAATATAAGCCCAGTAAAAATAAATTAGACATCCAAATCAAACAACTTAATCTGAACGACATCCACTTCTTCACGTCCCTCTACCTACCATCTGGCCACCGCTACACAACGCAGGTGGGTACCTGGTACCAGACAAACATAAACACAGCAGAGTGTTTGTGTTTGTGCAGCACAGTACACACAGTGGGACAGGTGACGCCACGGCTCGGAATTTTAGTACAAGTTTGATTGTCAAGTTCAACGATCGGAGATAGATTCGTCGTTAATTGAATTAAGGTGTTCCTCACTAATTAAAGGGTTATTTGAATATGTGTTTTTTTAATATATGTAAGTATGGTATGTCCGGTTTGTTGTGTAATTATTGTTTTTCTATAATACTAGCGAGCGGATCGTGGCTGCGCTTGTGTAAATTATACGAATATAACTAACTATTTAGTCAGGATGACATTACTATTTAAATGTCATAAATGTTAAGCCAAGAAAAAGCCAGGAAATTTGAAAATTATTGTTTTAGATTCTGTTACGTTGATAAAATTTTCCTAATAATATTTTTTCTCGTATATTTTTTATATACGGACACTGAATTTTATTTTTGGATCAATTATTCAAAGTCATATTTTTACTATAGTAGTGTTAGTATGAACAATATCTCTAGACATGAAAATAAATATTCTTATAAACGACCTAATGACTAATACAATCGCTAATTTTGAATCTTAATTTATGTCTTAATAATGTAACATTATATTTGTATATAAATAAACTTGAAAAAAAAAACATGTAATTAACAAGTTTATAAATCTTTGATATCATAAAAACGTTTTCTATCGATAGTTATATTGTAAATATAAAAAGATATTTCGTCCTTGATCTCACGAGGAGTCAAACGTTCACGACCTCAACGTCGTGGCGCGCTAATCGGCAAAAAATACAATTTTATGTATATTATGATTAATACTTACATAAATAAGTTTTATAAAAAAAGAAAATAAGTTTAATATATTTTCCTTGCTTAAACCTTGCTAACCTGAATACAGAAAAAGACATTTAGAAAACGTATAAAAATTTGAACGCAGTGGAATTTTTTTACGGGTATTTTTAATTTCTAATTTCAAAAGTGGGGAACGGAGTGTCTTAATACTAGGTTCCCTCGGCCTACCCTGCTGTGTGCGGGATACAGCGTGAAGCTAATAAATTATTAATTTTCCTAAGTGTGGAATAACGCTTTAAAAAATGTTTTAAAGAACCTGCCTACAGGTTCATGTTTCAGGCTCTTTCCCGCACCAGGTTAAACAGAACACTCTATTCTCCACTTTCCACCGGAAATCTAAATGTTGTTAAGCGGAACTTAACGCCGTGTTTTGTCTTATATATGTAACAGAGCAAAGAAATGAAAATAATTTAAATACGACTGTGTTTCCCCGAATGGAAATCGAACTTACAACTAATCGCGTTACTATTGACTACCCACTGACTTCGATAACCTGCCTAACTTATATAACTTCAAAATAAACTTTACATACACTGTTTTTTAAAAAGATATATATCTATATATCTTCTACATAACACGCAAAATCTCGATTTTGACAGGAAAGTGGAAAACGGAGTGTCTTGCCTCTAAGTTCTCTCGATTATCCTGCTCGGGAAAGAGCGTGAAGCTACTCGTAATATCAAATACGCAATAATACCTTTCAATGGTTGTAAATAGAATTCTGTTTCACATTCGTGTTACGGAATGAATCCATAATATGTACAGTTTATGATGCACACCTGAGTCCTTGATCGTACAGGAGGCGAGGTCGCCTACGCGTCGCGTGGCGCAGACGAAATAACTCATTTGTTTAAAGTAAAAATATATAATATATATATTTTTTTTATGTAAGTCAGAAACTTGTGATCAAAAATAAATAAAAATTAAAAAAAATGATTTTAAATCATTATTATTTATTTCCTTTCTGTTTATTTTTGCAGTTCCTCTTAGACATAATGTGAAGATACTCTGTTCTCTACTTTATGCCCTATATCAAGATATTGCGGACTGACTGAGTAACGAAACTCAATGTGACTTTTTTTAATGTGAATTACTTAAATTTAGTAAAGTTTATTTTTCAAATCGGGAGACTGTAACCTGGAACTATCTCTACCTTGTGACGACAAACTACTGTAAAGTGTTTGAAAAGTTCTGTAAAGTATTCTTAAATATGTTTTTAAATATCTAATAATAAGTGATAAACCCAGTGAAAATAATGTCACTTTAAATGTGTAACCTAAATCTCCAAAATTCCAAATTCTTGTAATACAATACACTAGTTACTATATATAGTTATTAATGATTTATTTGTCTTTAAATTTATCAGTGAGATGAATTCCGATCAAAACCCACGTATCCATTGTTAATATACCTAATACTAATATTACATAGAATTACGGTCACCATCTCAAAAATCTGTGAATCAGGACAAGAAACATCGAAACCCCGGAATTACATAGTCCACCCAGCCAATTCTTTGAGCAGAGTGTGTTTTCTAAGTTAGTTGATAGAATACATTTAGTTTTGATGGTTAATGTTTATTTATTTTAATAAAATCTTATAGATTTGAAATAATAGAAGATATTTTTATAAGCTTTAAAGCACTATTGGCGGTATTCTCATATTTTAAAATTATTTAATCTATGACCTAAACCCAGACTACAAATACAACCCCGCCCGAAAGTTCCCCGGACGCCATCTAAACTAGGACAAGTCCGAGGAAAACCTGAACGGCTGGTAACCCTACATAGTCAGAACACCTGTGGTCCTTGACGTACGGGAGGCAGACGCCTACGCGACGCGTGGCGGTGCCCAAACAAATGTTCATATTGATTTTTCTATTAAGCCCAAGTGACATCCGATGTACCATGTTTGCTGATATGTCGCCATACAGCTAAGAGTACGCTAGCGGAAATTCAAGTGATTTATTATAATTATTAAGCAAATGACTTTATGAACTGCTCGCGGCTACGTCTATGTGCGCAAAAGCACCCCCTATTTTCACCCCTGAGGGGTAGCTTTTTGAAAAAATAGATAGCCTATATTTAACCTTTCGTTATCAATTGTTTTCCTGAAGAAAACCATCGAAATCAGTCAAGCGGTTTAGATTTTCCATATAGACTGATGATACATGATTTTCCATCCCATAGTCTCCCTGAGTCTCCCATTTTTAAACGGGAATGTCTGTGTTGTGTCATTAAATAAATGTTTACGGTACATATATCAGAATAACCTTTACAATTTTTCAGTGCTTATATAATGAGGAGTAACTAAGCCTTTTATTTTAGAATTCTATCTTTCTTACTAATTTCTACCGAACAATTTCGGGCGTACAGCTAGTTCAATGAATTAGAAATTGTCCCCGTTAAGGTCGTGGGCAAGGTTTTAGTTAACATGCCTGCTTAATTTATTTACTTTGCGGCAGTCCCATCTATTATATTACCGGCCGCGACCTATCAACTGTCAACAAGAATCGACCAAGCCTCCGAAATGTATGCACAGCACTACGTAAGACATACTTAACGATCCGCAAATGTTTTGAATGTTAGAAATTATATGGACAAGGCATGGCTTTATATTTTTTTATATGTGCATATAACTTTGGAATCTAAAGTGTATGATTGAAAATAACATGATTTTAGCTTATATTTTTTCAGTATCTAACCCATTTTTCGATACATAAATATGTATGAAAACAAATGAAAAGAATGTCTGTTTGTACTAAATACGCTTCGTATAAAATACATATGTGTCATATGTGTCTTTACACGGTGCATCTATCAATTTTTTTTTACAAATTTTATCTGTATGTCAGTTCTGGATAATCTCTAAAACAGCTGATTCTGACGGTACTTTTACTGTCAGATAATTGATATAATAAGGATAACTTAAGCTATTTTTATTATAGATATACATATAACTTAACATTATTAAATTTCATACTAACGAAGTCGCGGACACAGCTTACAATCAATAAGAAATTTATAATACACCTATTATAAATTTCTTATAGATTGTAAAACTTGAACTTGAAAACATTCCATTTTTAATAGCTAAATAGTACATCAGCAAAATTTATAGCAACTCCCCCAATAAATAACCCACCGGTATCAACTGTCCTGTCCAACAGGTAAAGCCACTATACAATGCGTAATTTATGTTTCTAATCGTTTGTATTGAATTGTTCAAAATATCAACACGTACCTTTAACTATTACTATCATGTTACAACCATGTACTGTATTACGTATATTTTGTCGTGACACCAGAAATTGCTTTGTTTATTGGATAGGAGTTAGGACACAAATTGCGACTAAGTTTGTACTTGCCGACAAAATGATCATGAAATTCTGAGCTTTCTATGTCGACCTGCACGGTAATATCGACTGTATCTTTGACTCTGTGGATAGTGGATATTTGCATATCTGTTTATTGTTAGCGTCTGTTATACTGTTTTATGATTTTAGTATTTATATTCAGTTGCCTTTTGTATATTTAGAATTATAACGATGTCGAATCTGTTAAAAATGCTATAATGACAGGCCATCATGGCGTAGTGGGATGACGCATGGATACTGTTTGACTGTAATCATTGTAAGTTCGATTCCCACTTCGGGATGATCGTGATTTTATTATTTTTGTATCTCCGTAAAGTGGAGAACGAAGTGTCTTGACAATAGATTTTCTCTGACTAATTTGCTTGCGTTAAATAGCATTGATGTCGAAGGAGTAAAAAATAAGTGTAACCGTGCTTTTTTAATTTGAATTTTTCAAAGCTATATTATATAATTTAATTAATGTACCACGTCCATAGACAATTTCAACAATCACGTATGTTCAAGCACTTCATTGGTATATTTGAACGGTACCGATCACTTAGGCTGGCTATTTGGCGTACGCCGCCATTCGGGTCAGGTGCCGCCGCCAACGGTACCTCGGTGCTGACCCTGCGTTACGGCGGAGGGCACCGGAGGTAGCGTGTTAAGATGTTATATGCCTATTTAAAAAGATACACAAAGGAATTTAATAATAATAAATAGTATAATCATATAAAAAAAACGAAAATCTTAGGATTTGGCTATATAAACATAATATTTTTACAGCTATATAAAATTAAGTTCGTAAGGCGGAAAGTGGGGAGCGGAGTGTCTTAACACTAGGTTCCCTCTGCCTACCCTGCTGTGTGCGGGATACAGCGTGAAGCTATATAAAAATAGATATAGTAAATATGATATAAAAAAGAAAAAAATTTAAAATACTTAAATTTCAAAGCTATATATTCAATTACTTCAAAAAATACCTATAGCGCTTGTTATATAATAACATAAAAAACGATATCTAACTAAATAGTCTGTACCTATACCATACAAGACTCATCGATGTCAAGTCAAGACTTAAATAAACAATGCAGAGACACGTGCCGCTATAGCCCCAGGGTTAATTGAATTCTTGCACATACACATCTTACTAAAGAGTTCCGGTATGCATTTACGAGAAAAACATATGATACTCAGGGGAATTTCGCTGTCTACTAACCCGTTGTCGTGGCGCAGTGGGACAGCGTCTAAAAGGATGGTTATGGGTTCGATTTCCACTTGATATAATTAAATGATTATTATTTCTTTGCTCTAGTACCTAAGATGAAGGGCGGTGTTGAGTTCCGCCAATTAACACGCATTGCCTTGATTTCAGAAGGAAAGGCAGTCCATTCTCACAGACTGAGTGTCTTGACACTAGGTCCTGGCTACCTTAGCGAGGTACGGGAAAAACTGTAAGGCTTCTTTTTATTAGTAACCTAAACTTTTAAGTGCTTTAAAAGTTAGAAAATGCGTAGGATTAAATATCTTCATCCAATTTCAATATACATTAATAAAACCCAGTGACAAATCACTTCATTATCTTCTTTTCGCCCACCATTGTTTGCTGGGAGGTTGTCAATAACGAAATTATCTTCGTGTCGACTCAGTAAATGGAGTAAAAATATATTACTTAACATATGTGCAACACAAATAACAGCTAATCTTTTGTGTAAGATTTGAACTCAAAAATAATATGTTTAGGTTAGGGTTCTTAAGTTAAATAGGGAACGGAGTGTCTTAATTCTAGGTTCCCTCTGCCTACCCTGATATGTGCGGGATACAGTATGAAGCTAAAAAAACAGAATATTAAATCAAAATCTGCATCCGACTGTAAACATGATGATTGTGAGCTTGATTCCCACTCGGGGGAATGGTTATATATTTATTACATTTCACCGATCTAGCGCCTATCTACAAAAAGTGCGTTATTTAGTTTCTCCACTTAATATGAAATGTTTCCATTCCGAGCGGAAAGTAGAATACGGAGTGTTTTGACACTAAATTTTCTTTGACTACCCTGTTATGAAGGAAAAAGCATCAACTTAAAACTATTATATATCGTATCGTATATACATACATATACACATATAATAGTGTTCAAAATATCTTATTCATTTCAACTCTTAACCATTTTGTTAACCATTAAATTGAATAAACGGGCAGTTTTACAGCTTTATAACTATTATTTCAACTGAGGATGAGACCTCTAGGCTTGTTTTGTAAGTGTTAATTAAACTACTTTATTGGGCGTCTTATATGTATACTAAAACTGTCAATACGCAAAGAAATTTGTTTCATTCTACGGAATTAATAGAGATGCAACTGATTGTAAACATTGTTGATTAATTTATTTCTGTAGTTAGTGGATACGGCCTATACTTGTTTTGATTAAAGTTTATAATATAATAAAAATGATACAATCTTTAGTATGGTTTACTGTGTTGTTTTGTTTTTAGAGTTAAGCTAGTTTTCTATAGTCAATCTAGTTACAAGCCAAAAAATTATGTCTTCTATTTAAAAAAAAAAACAGATTAAGTAAGGAGAGTCTAGTGTCAAATAACACCGTTCTTCAATTTCTTCACTTCAAGACTTTGGTTGTCTTACTAGAGAAATAGCTATATATTTTTGTACTCAGAATCAAACCCACAACCATCATATTAGAAGAAATTACCCCACTACCACGATTAAATTGTCAATATTTACAAAATTAAAACTTACAAGATATTGTTTTTATCTAGATATGCATTATCCACCTTGTCCCGGCCGCCAAACGTCAGGCTAACTAGTGTTGTCATTGCAACATAACGGTGACCATTTCCTTCATTATAATGTCAATTGACAGGTGACCTGGCGCTGGCCAGTTCGGCGCCGGAAGGCATCGCTCATAGAAGTCATGACACTTTTCGATCATTTCCTGTTCGTAATTCTCACACAAGTCTCAGAGGAAACGCTGAGGAAACTAAGACTTTATCTGTTGAGAAATCATCCATGTTTATTGCTTTGTATAAACCTATTCGGATTATAATATTTTATGACGAACAGATGCTAAGAATTGATAATAAAATTATTAATTACTGATATTTAATTAATGAATTATTTTTTTATTGGTAATAAAATTCTGCATATGTATGTTTTTTAGATGTTATTCTACAGATTTGTTTGCTTATTGTGTGTTTTCTTGACGTTTTCGAGCTTAATTGACTCAATAACCATGTAAATAACGAGTGTAAATATTTATTATTTCCATTTTCTTCGGTCTGGTATCGAGGCAAAGCGCGGCGTTAAGTTCCGCCACTTAACACGCAATGCCTCCGAGTTCGGCGGAAAGTAGGGAACGGAATGTCTTAACACTAGGTTCCCTCTGCCTACCCTGCTGTGTGCGGGATACGGCGTGAAGCTAGAAAAAAAATAACCATGTATTTAAAAAAATAAATTAAAAAAAAACTTTTTTAAGTAGTCATAATTTTTATCAGGACCTCTATTATAAGCTTATGTTTACTTTAAAGTAAGCAATTGCAAAAAATATCTCCTCTGGCAGTTCTTTTAAATAAAATGTGCTTAATACAGATTACTTAGGTTAAGCAACACTCACTCTAACCAGAAGTTGATGGGTGTGGAAATGACCTCATCCATCCTTTAGAGCGCAAGTTGAACTGGTTCTCATAAGAGACAAACATTAAAAACAGTCGTTACTTTTCAAAAACCTATATTCATAACCATATAGTTGAAATAAAAGTTGCGAGTAAATTGAATAAGAGGAAATATATGTATTTCGTTTAATAAAATACTAATTATCTGGATATCATATTTTTTGTTCTTTATACTTCATCTACAGTATATTTTGAAGCTTCACTTCTTCACACACTTCTTCTTCTTCTTCACAACTTCATTTTTTCGCGTTACAAGGAACAGACACGAAATCGACCTAAAGTGAGAAAAAAATTGAAAATAATTAATTACATATTAAAAAATGTTTTCTACTTTTGGTTGTAACCGAAATATTTTTTCTTAGGAACAATTTTAGTATATTTTGTATAATTCTAGTGACCACCCGCAGACTTACCCACATTCGTTAAGCTCATTGCCCGCTGTGAGATAAACGTATTTCCAGGAAATCTAAGAACAAAAATTACTTTTACGTATGTATGTATATAGGTTTTAAATGATCCCATTGACTTTTTAGCGCTTGTAAAATTATAATATACATTTTCAACAAATAACAGCCAACTATAGAGTTGGCATTTAAGTATATTTTTTAAATGCTTTTCTATTTTCCATTACCTTAATCCATTCTTCACAATCTGCCAGTATTCGAATACTGGCAGATTGTGGAGAATGGAGTCTGGACAAGCTCCCTCTGACTATGATTAATACCCAAACCTGCCTGCTATATGAGATCCTGTAAAAATCATAAACAAAATCCTTTTACAAGAAAAATAAGATTAGAGATAAACTAAACAAATAAAAATAATAAAAATCTGAAAATGGTACTTCGTTTACGTCACAATTTAATCTCTAAAACAATATTCATAGCACAGAAAATGAAACCTAATTTTTCATACTAATTTGATACGTTTGCATAATAAACTGTCGAAAAATGTGCGGAGGAGTACAAACGTGAAAATTTCTACGTTTGTGGTCCACTGTGTTTTAAATTCTACCCAGTTCTTTGTGATACAATTACCTAATATAGATGTTATTATACTCATACGAGAGAAGATACAATCGTTTAAACGCCAACGTCCGATAGGAGGACAATATACTTGGACATTACCATTGTAATAAGATACATAAGATCTCCATAGATCGCGTCAATTTGAAATAATTTTCCCATAACGTGGTAGATTATGGTACACTCTGTGGGCACCATTGTGGGCCATATCGGTCGATATGAATAGGAATATTAATAAATGGACTCGTCCGGCAAATAAATGATATGAGCGGCGATTCTAGTTTAGTGTGTTTGTTTATAAAAGCTGTACTCTAGTGAGTTATGTATAGGTTAGAGTATTTATCTATTAAAATGTTGAAATTTACTTTCAATTTGTTGAAGAAATAAAATTATTTTTTTCGCTTCACGCTGTATCCCGCAAACAGCAGGGTAGGCAGAGGGAACCTAGTGTTAGGACACTCCGGTCCCCACTTTCCGCCGAATTCGGAGGCTTGCGTGTTAAGTGGCGGAACTTAACGCCGCGCTTTACCTCGACACCAGAGCGAAGAAAATGGAAATATAATTTCCACTCCTCGAGTGGGAATCGAACCCACAACCAATCGCTTACAGTCACACGCTTGTGCCACTGGGCCACGACTGGCCACAAGTCCTAGAAAATATTTTTTTTGATAATAATTAAGCTACATTTTAGGGGGTGACCACGGTTGACCTCTGAGAACACAATATTGATGATACTAAAGGAAGGTCATGTAAAAAGTATGAAGAATCCCTGGAGGTGAATAAAGAGGGTTGATGACAGTGGAAGAGGCGAAGGAAGTATGTACGCGTTATCATTTGGCGCTTTGTTCTCTCTGGCTATATACCTACCTTGTTAGCGAAGCAGCGTAAAGTTAAAAAAGCTAAACCCAAAATATGAGCACTTTAAACTTTCTGATCTACTTTTTTACTCTAAATAAAGCAAAACACCGTTGTGTTATGATTTATCGTCGGCTGTCGTATTTAACATATTTTTCACCTACGTTTTATTAATAAACCTCTAAAAATAACTTCTAAGTTATTAAACGTGCAACGTATTGCTTCAGGCAATTAAGTTTCTCCTTAATGAAGTGGCTAAGGTTCGCAACTTATAGCGTCGTTAGAGTTTTAAAAAGATTAATCGCTCCACTTAGGGCGACGAAAGGCGACGCCGTACCACAATTCGTCTTATGATATATATGTGAACCGGCCTCCGGAGCGGCACTTGTGTAACTGCTTTATTACATATGAAAGTCAGCTCAAATAGGCCCAGTGTTGAATTTTTGTCATGTTTTTAGGTACTGCGATGTTCGTAATAGATTGAACCGGAATAATTGTATCATCTTGATTTAAGAGATGGTTATATTATATAAGTATCTGCGCGTATATTTTATTATAGTATGTATAGTATATTATATTACAATTTATAATGAATTAGGTGAATTAATTAGATAGACGCTATTATGGTACAGTGATTCAGCTCTTGGTTGTAATTGTTGTAATTTGCAAAGGCTAATGAGCTAGATCCCGAGCGAAAATTACTATATTTAAATTGTTTTTATTTTCCTCTTTTGGTAAGACAAAGTGCGGCGTTGAACTCAGTGGTTATATAGCGTAACACTTAAAAAAATATTACGTTAATAAAGTCACTAACTGTAGTGTTTAACTGTATATCTAACGGTCATAGGTTCGATTCCATTAAGCAAAAGATGTAATAATTTAATTTAATGAAAAAAATAAAAATACTTGAAAGTACGGAATGATTAGAGTATTCATTACAAGGCTGCTGTCGTAACTACCGCAATATCTCACACATTTCTTTAACCAAAAGTGTTAAGAATATGAATGCTCTCTGAAATATTCTGGTCACTTGTGAAGTTGCTATCATTCTCTCTGACATCTGTACTCACACCTCGCAAGCTCATTAATTTCAAGAGATGGCACGTAGAGATTCGAGGAAAGTGTATCGCTGGGTTTAGGTTAATCGTCCACCGAACGTTACTTTTATAGCGTCTGATTTTTTATGGTTTATGCAATGGGTTTAGGAATATTCTTCAATTAATGAAGTAAATTATGTGGTAACACTTTTCTATAGTAATAAATAAAATCGGGTGCTTATTTGTAATATTAAAAGAGCTACAGGTGAAATATGTATGTATACACGGTACATACACCAAAATATTATAATATATTTACAATTTTTATTCTGTGTCTAATCTCTGAAACGGCTGAACCGATTTTGGCGGGACTTTTGTCCAATAGATAGCTGATGTAACAAGGAAAAACTTAGGCTACTTTTATTTTAGAGTTGTGACTTTATTTTTAAATTCTACGCAGAGACACAGCTAGTAGAATATCAATTTTATTTTACAACTAAATAAATTTTATAATAAGATACTAAATGTCAAAGAATGCGGTGTAAATAAATCTAGCAAGTATATAGATTCTATCGCAAATTAATTAAACCTGAAAGTAAATTACCCCATAGTTGAAATTCCCTACGTATTTCTCGCATTTTTATACGTTCACTTAACAACTTTCCATCACCTAAGATAACCAGTTCGATCTAAATTAAATTTTCATTGCACAGTATATTAATGTGGTCGGTCGGACTCAATGCGACCTGTAAGTGCTCGTAACTTCAAACAGACCGCTCGATGCGTATCTCCAGGACGCAGATACCGGGCGGGTCACAGAATGTGCTTGGCCATTTTTTTTCCATCCTGTCATGCGCGTAACGCGGCAACCGGATTACAACATCAACAGTTTATCTTGTGATTTTTCTTGGTAATACTATCAGGGTCTTAAAGTTTTAAAATTTTGTTTGTGCAACGTTAATTTTGAGTGTTTTCTTTTGGATTTCAAAGACACTTGTTGTGTTTGACTGTCGAAATATTTTATGTTGATTATTGGTTATTATCTATGTACTTATGTTTGTATGTTATGATGTGGAAATTTTGAATAATAATAATAATATTCATATCGTTTATGTTTAGGTCAATATACTCGTATAAGTAAATTAACATGAACGTGAGCTGATATTTTTTCTTAACTTTAACATTTACTTATTTCTATTTCTTATATTAGCGTTATCTGTAACAATATTATAATATGAACATCAATTAAATAAATCATACGTTTGATAACCCATACTTAGGCTATTGTAGCTTTATTTCAGCAATAGTGCCGAAAGTCTTCAGACATATAATAATAACGACAGCGTAAATTGTTGTATACTTGTTTCAAAGATTAGTAAAATCTACATACAATTTTTTTTCTAGAGTTAAAATAGTAAAATAACGTTACCATACGTAGACTATGAAAATATTAGTAAAACTGAGATTATAACCATATTTGTCTTTTGTCGTAACAGGTGAAGGCGGCGGGGGTGCGGCGCGACGGTGCGCGCGCGATGCGGCGTCGCCGGCGCACGCGCACGCGCCGCCGCCCGCGCCTCCCGCGCCCTCCGCGCACGCCGTCAAGAGCGAGCGCCTCAGCCCGCACGATTCTACTGCTTCCAGGTAAAATTGAGATTTAAATATAATTATTGTATTTAATTATGTTACATTAAGTTACTTTTTACATACTCTTGGCAAAACTTCTATCTGAGGTATGGTAATTTAGCGAATTTTGGATTGATATAGCAATCAATTTTATGAGTAACGTAAAGGTTAAATATGCAATTTTTCGATTGGGTATTGACTATATTTATTTTTTATATTTAAGCTTTCCTTCACTCAAAACATGATTTACTCAGAAATTGATTGCTAAATCAATGTAATCAATGTTGGTTGTTTTGTATTAAAATCGATTATTGGTATTGAACGTAAGTGCTGAAAATATTGACATATCTATTTTATTACATTTTGCTAGCTACCTCAAACAGAACTGCGTTATCAAAACGAGAATAGCTTTTTAGAGGACTAAATTTTTTGTGTCAATCCTTCAATGGTGTATTTGTAAGAAGAATACTTTGATAAAAAGAAATCTAATCACCAGACAAGATAAAGTAGAAGTAGTCAAAGAAAGGTCAACCTTTCTGTTATAATTTCAGTAATAATACATAACAATTTCTTCTATTCTAAGTAAAAATATTAAACACATAAAAAATATTATTTTTCCCCTTTTAAAATAATAATATAAAATGTAGATATAATATAAAATTATGTTAATATATAGATCACGTAGCGTGACCCCATCAACGTCATCGTACCCGGGCACGCCGCCGGAGCGCGGCAGCCCGCACGCGCCGCCTGCGCCCGCGCACCCTCCTCGCAACTACTCGGACATCATGCGCTCGCTCGCCGCCCGATACAACACACACCCGTCTAATGAGTAAGTCATTGAAATATTAGTGTATGTTAGTTAGTAGTGATATGCTGGCGGATGTTTCTGCGTAAATTGAAATACAGTTGTAGCTACTAAGTTGTAACTTTTTTATTTTTGAACCGATTAAAACAAAATAAACACAAGATTTTAAGGACAATTAGGTACTAAAACTGTTATAACTGCATTTGAATCAGTTCAGGCGTTTTTGAGTTTTTTCAGACTCACAGATAAGAGTAAAAATCTTTGTTTTGGGTTTTATTACTACTACAATTGCTCAACACCCCTAGTAATATTTTTCTCATACACCTTCCAAATGCTGACAGCGATTGGTAACATTTTTTATTATATGTATAGATTTTTCTATAATTAATCATTAGATATATCATTTATTACTAAAAACTCTATTTATTACATTTTATACGTACCTAATTAGCACATATTAGTTAAGTATATATAAAATAATATGTACAGCTTTGCACAGTAAAGTCCAAGCTATGTGTGTTAAAGACGTAAACGGAATAATATATACAGGGCATTTCCTTAAAGATCCGCATTAAGTCGATACCTCGGGCAAGCATTATGTGCGCTGCTATTAGCACTACACCTGACAACCTATCTAGGAATTAAATGCTATACCATCGTAAATTCCGCGTTCAAATATATCTTTTTACTCTTGGCTCGCAAACCGTTTATTATTTACTAAGTTTTATTAAAAAAGCAGCTTCAAGCTTGTTCCCAGATAGTAAGGAGAGAGAACCTAGTGTCAAGACACTCCGTTCTCCAATTTGCACCCAATATTGAGACATTGCGTGGTAAATAGCTGAACGATGCCTTTTCTCTAGAAAATGAAAATAATAAATAATTATTCCTCCGAGTGGGGATCACACCCACAGCCATCGTGTCTGCAGGCTGACGACGCCTCTAATATACTAAAGGTTCACATTATGAATGTGCCGTTTCACCTGTCAACACAACATTATTAATGTAATCGATGATACATCATAATCATTGACAATTTTATAATCGATTTTAAAAAATTAGAATCACAACACTCGTTTTTCACACAACCGGTGTCAATGCATTCACAATATCATGCGACTCGCGGTTCACCGACCGCCTAGTGATGCCTAAATCGATTTGCATATTAATCGATTCGATAACTTACGTGAAGTCGACAAATTTACATGATTCGTGAGAACCAAAGGTGTCCGCGTGAACTTATGTTATATTAATGAATTGCTCATCTCACGGGGCGCGGTCGCTGACCTCTGTCAATATTAATTATAAACACTACTACTACTGCTGGTAAACTAGACATACTGGTGCTACACCGTCATATAGCAGACAATCGTTTTGTTGATTTGTAAACAACAAGAGAAAAACATAAGGTTGAAACATTGACCCAAATAAGAAATGAATTAATTAATATTCGAATAAGATCCACTCCAAATAGATTCCTGACCTATTGACATTTCAAAAAATTACTGGCCTAAAGCACTAATCAAGTCCATTATCTACGGTGTAATTATATCAGGCGATGTTGCTCAAGCTCAGACATGTTACATTGAAGTCGGTTGATCCATTAATGCTATTGCAAATCGTTAGGTTAACGATTCTGAGTATTTTGATGATGTCAGGCACTTTAATCTGTATCAATTTAGATAAATCGGCGAAGTTATAGAAATCAATGTATATTTTTAATTAGGAAAGGCTATTATTTCAATTTAAATGGTCAGCTAATTAAATCAAATTAAATCAATTCGTTTTATGACCGAACAAGCATTGAACATGGAGTTGAGCTTCTTATAATTAAGTGGTCGGATGGAGGAATTGGAGAATGAAGTGTCTTGATAGGTTCTCTCTGCATACTCTACTAAGCAGGAAAAAGCATGAAGTTGAACAGCAAGGTATAAAAATATCGTCCATAACTTGTTCTCCCTTCAAGTTACATTAAAATTAAATTTTAAATATCTTGCCGAAGTATATAAAAAGACGGCTATGAAACCACACAAAGTATAAAATTGCCACATTTATTAAGTTAAGGGAGCAGCAAGACACTTGAATTCTTGGCTAAAGACCAATAAAGGAGTTTAAAGCGAACTCCTCATCCGCAATACGAACAATTGAATTGAGCCCCAACAGTTGTTCAGGAACTGCCCTCTGCATGGCTTTTCACACGTAGTTACAACAATAGTACCATTATTGGCAAGGACAATGGCAGTATCATTACATACCGTTATATTGTATGTAAAAGTTTGATAAACCTCCGTATTTAAGCTACCTTTTTAACCTTCAATTATTGGAATGAAATATGAACCTGCTTTTATAGGCGTTACCAGAAATTATGGAAATAACTTATCTTTTATAGAACAACATTTTAGTTATTACATATAAGTAATATGTAATAACTAAATAGTTAAACTATAATAAAATATTATAATGTATTTTTTTGTTATAGCTACTTCCACCGGGTAAATGGTTACGGCGTAGAAAGAACTCCTGCGCCGACGCAAGGTGATGGCAGCGATGTGGTTGTGGGCGGTCTGTTCGCGAAGTTAGCGAAGCAACAAGGAGGTCCACCCCGGCTGCCTGCGTTCCCTGTTATGCTAGATATGACTTCTACAAAGGTACTTTAGTTTAAAGTATTAATTTATGTATAAGATACTATAAGAAGCCTGTCGTGGCGCAGGGACATGTGACTTTAAATGCGACAGGTTGTGGGTTTCTACTCGAAGAATATTTAATATTTCCATTGTTTGTTCACTCTGGTGTGGAGGCCAAGCGCTGCGTTGAGATCCACCGCCACCGTCCGATTTCCACCTTAACACGCAATGTCTTCAGAATTCGGCGGAAAGTGGAGATCGGAGTGTGTTAACACTTAGTTCGGCCTTACATTCTGCTGTGAGCGGGATACAGCGTGACCCTAAAAAGAAATTAAAGATACTAAAGTGCCAACGTAGCGTGGCGGGCACAGAACTACGAATATGTAAGTCAGCAAGATGGCTATAGGTTTATGATATAATATACATATATCGAATATTAATATTAGTATAAATAAAACTCAAATTTTTATTACTATGAAAAAAAAAGAAATCTACTCGTAAACTACTTACGTCAGTTTGGATTGAGAAACAGGAAGAATAATTATTGGTCATAGATATGCTTAGCCGTGTTTAAATGAATCCTTCCTTATAACATTGTTTGACATTATATGTAATATAGAATCTTAACATTTCGTAACTGGCCCTCCGTTATATTGTGTTTAAAACATTACTAAAATAACACAAATTTGCAAAATTAAATTTCAAAATAAATATATTATGTTTATGTTAAACACGCGATAGGTCAACTACAATGCTATATATTCAATTTTGAGCAAGAAAACCTATTTTGAGCGTGTTGGCCTTTCGCTTATCATGTAATTGAAATTTCGTGTTTCTGAAAGGATATTTGTAATAAAAAATGAATAGTTATTTGACACGTGTAACGTAAGTAATGAAATCTTATTACGTTACGAAAGCAACGCTCTTTAAACATGTTAAGAAAATATTAAAACATTGTTTTACAATATCCGTTCATTACGTGGTAATGGACATCACTTGGAGCAATGCCACTGCCCCTATGAAATAATTTACGCTCAGCTGGCTGCTCATTTCATAAGTAACTCTTTAAAATTCATTAGTAATTATTTATTCTGTGCTCACTGACCTTCCCGCTTTAATTACACATCTGTACCCCGATTCATAGTTCACGGCTGTTATTATAATGTTTCGGGGCATCGTAAAATTCATTTGGTGCTATCTTCGTAAAGAATCTCTGCCGCGCGCGCCCATTTTATGATAATTCGTGCTTGTTTAAAGTAATAACGCGGTGCAAGCGTAGCGTCTTCTAAAGTAATAATGCAGGCAATTAAATCTGATAGGGCACGCGACCTTTACACTTCCTCCGTAGTAGTTTATAGATAAGACGGAGAGAGTGTTAATTGCGAGGCGGTTGTCCCCGCCCCCAGCGGCGGCGGGCAGCGAACCGTCTCGGCTCTCCACTGCGATGCGAACTGGAGCTGCACTAATTGGCGCAGGCACGCGCCGCGCGACACGCCACTGATGGGATGTGAAATCGAAGTGCGCTCGACTTTTTCAACTAATGACTTTTTTCCAACAAGAGCAACGCACGCGAGGTTTACGATTATAATTTATACGTTCATTGTCTGTTATTTTGATCTCTCTAACTATCGGGAGATAAGATAAAGCGCGGTGTTAAGTTCTATCGTTTTATATGCAATGGCTCCATTTTGGGCAGAAAGTAGGGAACGGATTATCTTGACGGAATAGCGCTTATGTAACCGCTAACAATACTCAATGTGCATATCATATTTTTAACATAATAAATTGCTCTTAAAAGGGACATAGTTCAAACGCAATTCAACAATACCGATAGTAATTTAGAACGTGATCTATCAATGTAGTACAATGGTGTTTGCTTTCTAAAATCAGTATCGCCGCAACAACAACGTCTGACACTCACTCGCGATATTAACATGATTTGTTACATTTCTCTTTGTACCTTTACACTATAAATAGTCCGGTTTAATATATTTTCACCTGTGAAGAGAAACGGGAGCGAGCTCGGAAATAAATCGTGAGATTAATGGTCTCGGCGTCTGCGCACACGCATGTAGCAGTACACACCACGCGCACCTCATTTTGGATTTCATTCTGAATTAGTGCCATTCCGTTTTATTGCCAAGTGGCAATTAAAAAAGATAGATTGCAATTTGACCCGCGAGCGGCGAGCGTGACGGCTCACAATGTTATTATGATGAATGCCCGCCACTTACGGTCTCAATCAGATAATAAGTCCGCCGTGTTTGCTTAACGCTGCCATTTGACGTGCTACCGAGTAATTGACCCTACCTGCGTAAGTCACTACTTGCGTGTTTGTACTGAAGCGCAATTGAAATGATTTTTTTCTTTGTGTTTAAGTAATTTGAGTTTTTATTTAATATTTCAAGTTTTAAATAGCTAGCGTGACACTAACAGATTTAAATATATTTCAGTTATTGTTTTTTTATAATAAGTTTTGAGATCAACATGGCGCAGTACCTATTGTTGGTTCAATGCATTCAATTCCCAAGTGGGGGAATGATTATGTTTAATTTATTTTCATTTCTACGTTCTGGTAACAAGGAAAAACGTGGCGTTGGCTTAAAGTGGAGAACGGAGTGTATAGACACTAAGTTCACTCTGCCTACTCAGCACTGTGAGACAAAGTGTGAAGCTGGCTTTTTTTAACACTCTCTCAAACTCTGCATACATATCACCAACAACATAATACCAAGTAGTTTGACTTCTAAATGCATTATCTATGCTAATGTAATAAAGAATTATAGTTTGTAACTTTATTTGTAATGACTATTATTCGGAAATACTGTATCGATATTAAAAATTCTTTCGCAATTGGAGAACTACACTATTCCTAAGTGCTATAGGCTACATTTTATTATGATTGAACAGAAAATTCAGAGAATCCCAAAGGGTGGGCACCTTTAATAAACGACAAAAGCTGCAGATCACGCTGCGAAGCCGCGAGCGGGTCGCTAGTAATATATAAAATAAGTTTAACGTAGGATTTTTTTCCCTAGACTCTCCTAGCAATATCAAGAGTGGGTCGCGGTGGCAGATCAAGGCGTAAACGCGTTGGCGCGGGTGTCACAACAGAACATTCACCCCTCGATCTCTCCGCTGCGGGAGAGAGTGCAGCGAAACGAGCCCGGCTCTCCGCCAGCCCCAGTACGAGAAGTGATGGGGACGAAAGAGTATCTAGTGAAGGTAAACATTATAAAAAAAATAATTAAATATTAACTAAACAACTAAATAATAATAATATATTAACTAAACAATTAAATAATAATTAAAACGCGATTGGTTGTAGGTTTGATTCCCACTCCGAGGAATGATTATATTTTAATTGTTTGAATTGTCTTATATACCAGTGTCAAGGAGAAATGAAGCGGTGAGTGTGAGTTCAGCCACTCAATCTCTCCTCTTCGGGGTAGTTAGTAGTGAACAGAGTGTCTTGACACTAGGCTCTCTCTGACTTACCTGCTTTGTGGAAAAAGCGTATAGCTGTAATAATATTTATAGAATAAAAAAGTTGTAATAATATTTGTATTATTAATGAAATAAATTAAAATATATTTTTTAAAATGCTACTATGGTACTCGTATGTCTTACATGGTGGGTATGGGTCATCCAATGGTAAACAGGTTGAAGGTCAGCGATGCTTCTTAAATTGGATGTCCTTTTTCTTAGTATAAGAATCATAAAGAGATGTATAGCTTCACGCTATATCCCGCACACAGCAGGGTAGACAGAGGGAACCTAGTGTTAAGACACTCCGTTCCCCACTTTCCGCCGAATTCGGAGGCTTGCGTGTTAAGTGGCGGAACTTAACGCCGCATAAAGAGATGTAATATTAAAATATATCATTAATAATATTTAAAGTTGAAGTCTCCTGAAACTGTTATTTTCGTTATTTTAATATTTATTACTAAGACTCTGTACAAGAAATTAAAATTCTGCGTATTTTCAACCTGCCTTTTCAAGTTCTATTAGCAGAAAAATGCATACATTTCATTCGTTGCTGTAAAATTTGATACAGTTATTTGGAATTAGATCTTAAAGATATAATTATTGCTAACATTCTAAGAAATACCTAGCTTATTATATATTTTAATATTTTTTTATTGAAACTTAAACAACTAAGTGTTTCAAAAAGTATTTTAATCATTACTGAAAAAGTAATATTAAGCATAACTACAATTATTTATGTGGGGCCAGTAATGGCGCAGTGGCATAAACGTGTGACTGTAAACGACTGGTTGTGGGTTCGATTACCACTGAAGGAGTGGAAATATTTAATATTTTCATTTTATTCGCTCCGGTGTCGAGACATATGCGCGGCGTTAAGTTTCGCCACTTAACACGCAATGCATCCGAATTCGGCGGAAAGTGGGGCACGGGGTGTTATAACACTAGGTTCCCTCTGCCTACCTTGCTGTGTGCGGGATGCAGCGTGAAGAAAAAAAAGGAATTATTTATGATAATGCATATTTCAAATAAATAAACATCTTGTTACTCCTTGAATTATTGCAAATTGAATAGAACTGGACTCATAATTTTTGAACGTAAAAATCAACAGCTGCGCCATACATACACTAGTTAAGAAAACATTGGTTAATAAAAATTAATTATAGTATCATAACTGAAGCTAACAGAACAGTTAGCTCATCGCGCTTCGAGATATATGCATTTAATTATGAAATAAATACTCGTTTGTGTTCATTTGAAATGCTATAGCTGTAAAAATTGAAATTAGTCTAAAGTGGATATTATGGAATGTGGTAGTTTGAAAATGTTATGATTTGTTTTAGTAATTTATTACTAATTTTGGTTTTAATCTGATTTTAGTGTTTGGTTTATGCTAATTTATAAGTTATTATTAATGAGTCTTTTTAGTAAATAAACATAAATGATATCGTAAATCAAAAAAATATATATTATCGTAGTCCAATTGAGTAGTGCATGTCTGAATGCAATACTTTACGATGTTAGTGAAAATGTTTGAATTTTTAGTTGTTCGTCTATCTTATTAGCTATAATAACAGAATCAACTTCTTGATTGTTACCACTCATATCGCTTAACAAGCATAAAATAGGGTAAAAATTGTGAAAATATAATTATTATAAATTATATTATTTCCTAATTATTTTTTTTGGTAATATATATATTTTTTTTTCTCAGACCGGAGTGAAAATCGTGAATGCCTATGCTCAGAAGCCAGAGCGCGACTTTCCGCGATGTCTGTGGACGACGTTTGCGAGTTTGTCAGCTCCATCGATATTTGCGCCGAATACGCAGCGGTAAGTCGTATTTTTTATATAAATTACGTACTAATAATTACTATAACTGCCATATTCACCGTGTATATTTCAGATAACCTGACGTTTCGTCGCTTAATTTTATATACTCTATGGCTTGGTTACTCTTCCCTTTGCCAGTAGCCATATCTAACAGCAATAGGACGAGCTCTTTTGCGTCTTGCTTAGTATTATACTTATTTTTAATAATTTCTTCGATAATTCTATTGATAATTGAAAATATCTATTGATGCCAGCCACCTGTCGTAAGTCAGTCAGCGTCTGAATGTAAACGTGACGATAGCGGGTCCACTGGGTGAAATGATTGTTATTGATTATTTTCATTTTCCTCTCTGCTAATACAAAGTGCGGTGCTAAATTCCGCCACTCAGCACGTAAGGTCTCGATTTCGGACGTAAAGTGGAGAATGGAGTGTCTTGCCACTAAGCTCTCTCTCTACCTTGCTATTCGGAAAAAAACGTGAATATCTTATATTTTGTTCTATTACTTTTAACAAGAGTAAAAGCTTCTAAAGTTCTACTTGTACTTTACGAATATTTGATTCATTTATCTTGTCAAGCCATTAAAATAACGATCAGTAATTAAACTATCTAGATTCCTTGCATAAATCAAAAAGACTTATTGGCGTGTGGTCTCTATTAATATTTTCAACGGAATTATAATACGTTATTAGCGGTCGGCTCATCGTTAAATAAACGTGCACCTGTAAACTGCAATTATAATTAATTGCACGATATGGCGGTCCTGAATTTAATTACGCACTTGTCTTTGGATTTTACGAATGCGAATACGAATGTATTCAGTCTGGTTTCTAAGAACTTTTAGTGTTATTAATCTTGATGGGAGAAATTGATACGATATATTTGAAATTTATAAATATATGTTATATCGTGATATTATTACAATTTTTTTCAGTTTTTTTTTCACATGGTGGGGTAGGTAGAGAGAATCTAAAACCATGACTATCCGTTCTGCAATCTCTGGTCTAATTTGAGATTCTACCTTCTCTCTTACTACCCTGCAAAATATATGCAAAAGCGTGAAACATCTTTTGTTTATAATAGTTATATAAATTTTTAAACAACAAAAAAAATACTTTTAAAAAGGATCTTGTTTTAATATAAATATCTTGAACTCGATAAATTTATCGAATAGCCCCTACAAATTTCTCCTTCGAGAACGAGTATATATAAAATTTATGAGTAATTTCGATTACATTGCGGCACATACATAATTGTTTACACGTTGCGTTTTAATTCGATCTTGAGTGAAAGGGAGCGAGATGTGTAACAATCGCTCGGTACATCCATTAATTTAATTAAATTGGATTCTGATTCTAGCGTTACATCAACAATTATCCACTTAATTATAACTATATTCTTGTTTTTTTTATCGTAGGCAGAAAATCCATTTACATTTTTTTATTGCGGTATGTAGCAAGGCAGGATAAAACGTTTTGTTCTTGTAAATAGCTTATTTTGAAATACAACTATATATTTTAATCAGATTAATCGAGTATATTTTTGGCATTCGAAATTATATTTAAAAAAATCCTAATTTTCGAACGCTTTGCAGTAGTCCGACATAGATCATAGGTAGACTGACAATTTCAGTCTACGAATACCAAAAATATACGATTATTCTATTTAAAATAGTTTATTGTGAAGTTTGCAAAATCGCGAAAACAAAAGATCTTTTTCCAGTCCCTCCTGAGAAAACTTAATCCAGTTGTAGAGCAAAATGAGATATCGAGTTATAATATTATGTTCCGAAGAATCTTTGACTGTGCCTATTTTATTTGTATATTTTTTTAATATTTAAAGCAACGCCGGTAGTTATGGGTGCTGTACGCGATATAAACGAAATGATCTACGATTGATGTAGTAGCTATGTATATGATCTTCAATATGGTGTGGAGGTGCAGCTTATTAGTTGAACCGAAGTTAGCCAATCTTATACTTTAACCGTTTCTAAAAGAGCCCACTGTTCTTATTTGCAGTACAAAATATTTCGTCAACATATTCCTTAAGGAGTAAAGTGTAAAGATATAAATATATGTAGATATACATATTACACGTTTAAAGTAACTTTAACTAACTTTGTTTGTAAGGGCTAATCTTCGGAAATACTGAACCGATAATGAAAATTCTTTTACAATTAGAAGTCTACTCTATTCAGGAGTGCTATAGGCTATACTTTATTAAGATTGAACGAAAAGTTCAGAGAATCCTAACGAGGCCCAAATATTTTATTTATCATGAAACATAGGACATAATACGATGCCCATAGCTCTGCAACTTTGTTTGCGTGGGTTTTATGTTTTTTATTATTCTTTTCTCATGTCATCTTCCGTAGTACTAGATTAAACAAAAAAAAATTAAAATCGGTATATCTCCAATTCACTCCAATACAGTCAATTTTAGCTTTTTACAATCAATATTTTGAGCTGTCTATTGTCTATCAGTCACTGAATGAATAACGGAAGAGGTTTATGAATACAGTTTTTTCCTTAAAAACTCAATAAAAACCTTTCATGGTGCATAGTTAATAGTTGAATATGCAAAACGTTATCGGAGCGAGACGCCCGGGCGGCTGCATCTCGCTAGAGTAAATCGCTTGCATTTACATTAGCATCAATAAAATTAATAATTTATGGATATCATAGTTTTCAAATGTATTAAAATTCATGTTTAATCACTGTACATAACGTTAGGAAGTAGGGTAAAACTTGGTAATACGCCCCACTTTTTTTTAACCTTCAGTAAAACCCAAATAATCATAGATTTAATTATTTCTTTTATTCCTGGACGTTAATTGGTCCGTTAACAATAATTTTACAAAACCTTAATGTAATTGGAACGATGGTTAAAGATCTATTTCAATTTTTTTGCAGACATGGAGTGGGGCGTTTTATCAGGTACATGTTACCTAATACGCCTCGTTTTGTATTATAAAATGCCCCATGCAATTTAAAATGTCCTCATATATGTCCATACCTAAATTTTATCCAAAACGTAAAAAAACACAACATATCAATAGTTTAATAACTTACAAACATAACACAAATGTAAGGCAAGACTTAAAAGTCCTTAAAAACTCTAAATAAAAAAAAACATTTTCATTTGTAAGTAATTAATTAAAAGAAAAGTTGTAACAATTAAAAAACACCAGTCTTCTAAATTAATGATTAATATAACAGTCTTTTCAATTAACTTTGACATAAACCAAATTAAAATCATCATAAAATAGTTGAATAGAATAAAATCAAATCTTGCTGCTTTTAACAGCTTCTCTCTCAGCTTTCTGCCCATAGTTGTTACACAAACGTGGTACCCTGAACGTGTCAAACTTGAATCCAGTCTTCAGAAGACTTTGTTATGTAGTAATTTTCTGTACATTCAACGCTTTTATTTATGTCCATATCCGAACAGTTTTAAGGTGCTTCTCAAAGATGGAACTTCGAAGTGCTTTGAAGCTTCATTCTCTCCCATTTTTTTACTTCATACAGATCGCATTGCCTCCAAGAAGCTCGAAGAGTCTTGCGTTTATATTTAAGAGACATACTCTGTAATTAAAATACAATATAAATTGGTATCTATGTAATTTCGGTACGGAGGCATTTTAAAAAACATGCGGTGGGGCATATTGCAAATTTTGCTTTTTAAATCGCCCTATCAAGAAAAAAGCCTCAATTTCAAAGTTATCACGTTTAACGAACATTTATAATAAAGTGTATTTATGTGTATTTTCAACAGTTAATATCAATTTAACTTAAATTTAATGAGTATTAAAATATAAAAAAATGTTTGCAACTTACCACAAATTGTAACTTCACTGAAACACTAAATTTATTAATATTTTTTAAGGGAGCGTAATAAACCACAAGTGCATATCAGCTATGTTGTTTATCGACTTATGGCTACTCTCCGTGCAATACGTGTATGATCTAGCTTTCTTAATGTGCCTGCTATGGCTGTGGGGCGTTTTGTCAACTGGGGCGTTTTACCTAGTTTTACCCTAATACACTTAAGTTAGCTACGTAATAAGGTATCTAATAACTTATCTGGTAAGGTTGCTTTGTGCTATAGATATTAATAATCATAATTAAGATAACATATTTAAATTTTAATGCAATCTGTTGAAAGATTTGTAACAAAATGGTATGTAAGCTCGCAGAGCGGTGTTTCTGAAATTACCATCGATTGCCTTAATTTTCTCAATACTTATATAAGTTACGTGTTGAACGGCGTTGGGTTCCGCCACTTAACAAGTAATGTCTCGATTTCAGGTGGAAACAGGGGAACGGAGTGTCTTCACACTAAGTTCTCTTTGACTAACCTGCGTGAAAAAATGTGAACCTGCTTTTTTCACTTATATACAATTAAATCGCATTCAAATATATATACTCTTAGTATATTATACCAAGTTTATATATTATCCTGCTATATTTATCTTCAGATGTCGAAATATTCATATATATTCATCATAAATAGTAGATCATAGGCTTTTATCCATAAGCATTAGGCAATGAAACGCTTTTGGCTGAACAAAGCGCGCCGTGATGCGAACCGCCATAATGGCCCTTACACAATGCAACGTACATAATCTGGTCCAACTGACGTGGGAAAGAGAGAAGGATTTAAAATTTCCATAACATTTATATATCAAAATTGCAAAATGAAAGGAGAGTGGATCGCGCAACGAACAGGAGCTCAGGTGTCTGATATACGTAGCTAGGAAACGCAAGTATTGAAATGCGTTGAATATATTAGAGTGTTGACAAAATTATGTTTTAATACTCTCGTTAGTTGAGGTAATAGTGGCGCAGTACGACAGCGTCTGACTATAATTGCGATAGGTTTAGGTTCGATTTTCTTTGGGATGATTTTGAGAGTGATGATATATTGTTTACATTTTTTATTTCTTCCACTCTGGTGATAACTCAAAAGCGTTGAATTCTGCCACTCAATATGCAATTACTTGGATTCGGGTGGACAATGGGGAAAAGAGTATATTAACAATACGTCTTCTTTGTCTACCCTGCGATGTGGAGCAAAAGTGAAGCTTGAAAGTAAAAAATATTGCGTAGTAAAAAATCAAAAATAGCCCTTATTCGTGATTAAGACAAAAAAATCAAATAAAGAGGTAAAATAAATAGTCAAAAAAAACTTTTTCTTAGGGATTAAGCTAAAATATTATTTTTTTTTAAAATATTATTTTTTAAAAGTCGAAACAAAAAAGAAAGTATTTATTTTTAATTATAATTGAGAACGGAATGTTGCGTCACTAATTCTCCTATTTAGTGTCTATTTCAGGGTCTCTTACACCTTCCCACAGTACGTCTTACATCACAGTAGGTAGTCGGTATATCGCGTTACCCGTTGTATTTATGGCGGAGGTGTCACACTGGATTGCCTCAAGTAATTAATAGTGGTGCTAATAATTAATAATTTCACTTAATACAAGTGATTAATGTACCGATATTCCCCCACTAAATTAGATTACCGTAAACGTCGGTTACCCACAATTAATAGTAATTGCCAAGAAAATTTGTGTCGGTCCAGGAGGTTAGTTGGAAAGCGTGAAAATGGTATTATTTTAGCATAATCTGGATGAACTTTAGTTATGTTTCTATGTGCTTATTTTGATTTGCATCTTACGTGTGTATTTTTTAAATTATTTTTATTGAATAAAAGAGGCACACGAGCAGAGCAACCACCTGATGGTAAGTGGTTACCTTCGCCCATAGACATCCACAATATTAGAGTTATGGACGCGTTGCCAGCCTTGGGGATGTAGGAGGGGAGGAGGGAGGAAGGATGGGAATGGTAGGAATAGGGAAAGCAGGCTTACATGCCATCGAACCGGAACACATCATCAGATGTTTGGCGGTTCGTGTTTGACATGACAGTCGTCGCGAGCCAGTCGGAGAACGAATCTCCTACCACCAAACTACTGGGTTACACGCCTTTTACGGGACGCTACCCAGCGACGGAGGGGAATTGGTATTCTTAACCCGTCCCGCAATGGGTGAAAATCTTATGTTATAACGTGTGTACACAAACTCATTCACAATCAACACTCTGTTTTGTCGTAACGGGAAAATCACAATATAACAATAAAATTATCATCAAAATGTTTGCTTAATATAAAGCATATTGTGTTGCAAGTTGGTTGCGGTTGTGCAACTGCGACCTAATATCCTATTTCCGAAAATTATAGCGCCCACGTCATATAATTCAGCAGTTAGGATCATTTTTCACCGAAACTCGTGATTTCATCTGACCCAACCATAAATTGTACCAACGCCATCCATCCCTGTCTGCGTCAAAACCTGCGCCTGCGCAGATTTGCGCAAGAGTTCGTGCGGCTTGTACAACATCGTAGATACTATTGTCGAAGAGATTCGATTCATTCAAAGTCATTATACTAATATAATATTATGTTATCACACTATTATATGAATACTATTATTATTATTGCTATATTTAAATTATTATAAAATATAAAAATAGGGAAAAGGGATGTTTAACCAATAACACATCCTTTTCCTATTTTTATATTTGTAACTGAAATTCAAAATTGCAACATTATTTTCAATTTTTCCGTTAATAACTGATATTATTTTATAATTTGAGTTATTAACAGGATTTATTTTCAAGTAGCATTGTGGTCAAAGCGCGGTGTTAAATTCTGCCAATTAACGCGCGTTTTCATTTTGGATGGAGAGTAGATAACAGTGTCTTGACACTACGTTATCTCTGACTACTTTGACTACGATGCGGGAAAATTGTGGAGCCGTTTTTATTAACATTTTTTTCGTTTTCGGTTATATAGACAGAAAAAATATATATAAAACAATAAATAAAATTACCTAAATACAATTTCTAATGTCATATCCATTCCATACCTACTTCCGTTTTAACGGAATGCAGTCGTATGATCACAAGTTATCGTCTTTCGATCTAAAATCTAGATGCACTTAATCCTAATTGCGTATTGTCACCGTAGCAAGCGCGTCGCTCGTGCGCTCGTGAGCTGCGCCTGCGCAACGCGTGGTTAATATAAATTATACTCAATATATGACCGATATAAAACGTATAAATTGTAGTGCAATCTTCTCAACGACATATTAGTACAGTCAGTTTGAGTTGTACTCAACTGGATATATAGTATATCTCATTTGGAAACAAAGTGCAAAAGTCAAGTAAACAGAACTGTTCTGCGTCTGTGTAATAAAATAATTCAGGTAAAGCTTTGACTTGCAAGATTTATTGCAATTGCTCTAACTTGAAACGACGACTAATTGAATTTCTGAACTTATTTAATGCTTGATGAAGTAGTTGATTTTTTTTATTTAATGTTTGAAAAATAGTCTGTATTATGTGTATATGTCGAGTTTTTGAGGCCATTATGACGCAGTAGAACACCGTCTAACTGTAAATACGATGGTTGTTGGTTCGATTCCCACACGAGGAAATGTTGGATGCTAAATATTGTTTTCATTTTTCCTCTCTGATACCTAAGACAAAGCGCGGCGAGTGTTCCACTACTTCACACGCAATGTCTCAATTACAGGCGGAAAGTGGAGAGCGTAGTGTCAAAAGTCGTTCTGACTATCCTGCTATACAGAAAAATGTGGTACTAATGTGTAAAAATGTGGTAAAAATGTGCTTTTTCAATCAAGTTGTTTGTAATTCTATTCACGACGATACATAGCCTAATATCATTTAGAAGAGAAATGAATAGCATTGGTTAATACGTTACAATTAGCAAGTTAAGGTAGGACTTAAGCCGCACGACTCACGACCCTTCCAGCTGTTAGCAGCTATTGATTTATGTTCAATACCATTAACATACGGATTAAATTTTAAAATCTAACAGTTGAAATAATAGTATGTTTTATACTTAAACTGATTTTATGCATGAATAATTATACATAATTAATTTGCGAAGCAGGATAATCAGAAAGGACCTAGTGTCATGACACCCCACTAGAGTAATTCTCCCCTTTCCACTTGAAATCGATACATTGCGTGTTGAGTGGCGGAACTAAATATCCCACTTTGTTAAGTTGTCAAAGTGGAAGAATAAAAATTATTTACAATCTTTCTTCCGGGTGGGAATTGATCTAGTTAATGGTTTCTCCTGGTTTTTTGGGGTTCATCGCGTTTATAAGATACTATGCTAGTATACCATAGCTTTATATATAGATATATAATCATTTATTTATGTAAGTACTTGATTATAAATATAGATATAGTTATTTAATGGATGGAATGAATCAAATGTTCACGTATGAAATATTTGATACTTGGCATTTAGATGCAATCCTCCATAGTTTAGTCCATATCACAGTGAGGCTTGCTACCTCTTATCCAATTATATTATTAAAATATGTTGTGCAACCGTCAACGCACCTGTCCTTTGTGCTGGCCGGCGATTGTGTAAACCTAGTATGCACTTATTGCATTGTCCCTAGAAAGTATCAGAGTAATATCCGTAATGTAACTTGTATGTTCTTTGGAGAGAATAATCTGTACACTTAGTAAAAGTATGTCAGACTAGTTTATATAAATTTTCTAAGTATTGGCTATAATTTAATTTTTTTATTATTGAAATAAAGGACTTAATTTGAATCGCTGATTTGTTTTTGCTTACCAATCCTTGTTATAAAGATGTATTAAGTTGTGCAGGAAATAAAAATAACATAATAAGAAAATTAATTAACATAATAAAAAATTGTGGCCAGTCGTGGCCCAGTGGAACAAGCGTGTGACTGTAAACGACTGGTTGTGGGTTCGATTCCCACTCGAGGAGTGAAAATATTTAATTTTTCCATTTTCTTCGCTCTGGTGCCGAGCTAAAGCGCGGCGTTAAGTTCCGCCACTTAACACGCAATGCCTCCGAATTCGGCGGAAAGTGGGGAACGGAGTGTTTTAACACTAGGTTCCCTCTGCCTACCCTGCTGTGTGCAGGATACAGCGTGAAGCTAAAAAAAAAGAAAAAATAATAATAATAAGAAAAATTGAACGCAGCAGAATTCTAACTCGCGTCTCTTTCAATGCGTTTTGACTGCTAAGAGCGAATCGATCAAAATCCGGCTGCGTTTAAAAATCTTGTACGCTTATTACAAGTTTTTTTTTGTTAACATTATAACATGTAAGACGTATTGACTTCTATTCTATTACATATTAAGACCTGTTGAAAGCATTACTTCAAAATCATTGTGACGCAAAACACTGTGACTGTTACCGCGATTGGTTGTGTGTTCGGTTCCCACTCGGTCAAATAATTGTTAATTATTTATTTTCATGTCTCTGTTCTGGTGAACTAAAGGGAAATCAGCTCGAACGCAAAGGTTCCGTAGCGAGCGGAGTCTCTTAACATTATATTATTATTGCTATGCGAGATAAATCGTGAAGTTTTAGCAATATTAACGATATTTTTTTATTTAATTATATAAGTTATCCATTAATACCAATACGTAGGAGCATAAGGAAATAATTGATCAATATTAAACTAAACCAAGTCACGCTTTGCGCCCATCAAAATGCCGCACACGACAATGAAGACACTATAATTTTATTTACCATTCAACAACATCGTCACCTCGAGCCATACACGACTATGAAATTTGAACTAAATAAATATATATTTATTTGTTTATAGTTTATCTTATATAAGGTAATTAACGGTGCCTCGATAAAATGCTGCAACTGTACTTTTTGGTGCTTTTTCCTTATTAAATAAAAAAAATAATATTAAATTTAATCAAAGCTTGTTTTTATTTTATGTTTATTGAATATTTATAAGTGATTATAATATTTTAGCGCTTAATAAAAATATATGTAAATGGAAAAGCCTCAAAATATATATTTTTTCTTATTAAATGATTTAAAACTTGTACACTGAGGTTATATAAATTTCTTATAAAAAATAATTCAAATTTATTTCAAATCATTGGATTAAATCTTTTTTTTATTTATATATTATTTTTATTTCTCCGTTGAATCCTACCACTTAACAGGAAATTGCGGGCGGAAAATGGAAAACGGAGTGTCTTAACACTCTGACTAAACTGTTATGCGGAAAAAAACGTAAAGCTGCTTCTATATGCCATTACATTACAGAATATTAAGACACCAAAAAATATATAAATTATAATAAAGTTCATTCATAACCATCGCCACTTATATTCGTCGACTGCTCCAATTCATAAGTGAATGGCTTAAAATACTCGAATAAATAATACAAGCTTCTATACTATAATCAGCATTCTACGATTATCGTCAAATAAGATTGAGTTCTGACAAAATAATTATGGTAATGATCGTCGAATTCAATGTTATGATTTTGAAGGCACATGACTGTGAAATGAATCGCGGGTCGTCTCTCTTTCGTAGCAGGCAATTGCTCACCCGATTTTACTTTCCATGCTTTTAGTTTTATTACACGTCTGCTTGTTCATTAGATTTTGTCACGGTATTTTTTTTATTATTATATATGTGTTATATATTGCCAACTTTCTTGTAGTATTATTTTCTTTTAGTGATATTAACACGTTTGTTGTAGGAAAGTTGTAATGTTATAGTAAGGTAGAGAGGGAGAACCTAGAGTTAGTGTGACACTCTGTTCTCCACTTTTCTACTGAATTCGGGGCACGGGGCACGTTTTATTCATCTGGACGGAGAAAAGGAAACAGTTAAATTATGATCACTTCATTATTTAATTATGATAAGTTTTTGTTCAAAAATACACAATGTCTCGATTTTGGGTGCAACGGGGAACTATAACAATAGATTATCTACCCTAACTACCTTGCTACACGGCGAAAAGCATGAGGGTGTTTTTGTAATGTAAACTAAAAAACAATTATCTTTTTTTATATAATTTATGTACATCTATTATATGATCTATATAGATTCTAATAACTCACTTTCAACTCTAAGAGTCTAAAATAATATCTTAAATTAATTCCGCAACAAATGCAAATTATCCGTTCTGATATCACAAGTGATGCTTTTAATAAATCGAAGTGAATTTTCAAACTATATATTTAGACGATAGCTTAAGTAGAACAATTTTGAAACGTTTCAAATGACTACGGTAATGATTATTTCTGTACCCTAATGTGTTGTACATTGTAACTAGGGTTGCCATTCATCCGGGTTTTCCCGGATTTGTCCTAGTTTAAAAGGCATCTGGGATGCGTCCGGGAGGGAGTTGTAGTTGTAATCCAGGTTTTGATAATAGATAAAGTAATTTAAAAATATAAGAAAACCGCCACTAGTTTTTTATAACTTTTAAAAATATCTTATTTTTTTTTAAAGTGTATAAAATTGATTTAAAATACATAAAATTATCGATCGTTCGACATGTCTGTGTGTAAGTGGTTTATGCCTTTAATGGAAAAAAAATATTTTTAACCGTAAAATTTGACTATCAAAACCACATTTTATTCACTACTTAGTGACTTTAAAGCATTCTCTGTTCAAATGTCCGGGGTTTCCACGCTTCTTGTCCTGGTATACAAATTTTTGAGATGGCAACCCTAATTGTAACACTTGTCTGGTTGTTTATCATTAGCTACTTACAGTACACTTTCGTTTTAACGCCTGAGTCGTGAGCGCTAAATAGATTCAATTTATTATATTTAGTACTGAGGCACAAGTATTTATTTATTATAGCATAGAATGGTAATTTGGCAGACGGTTAATTAATCTCTTTTATATAGAATTTGAATGATGAATGGAGAGCGTAGGAAAGTTTTCGTGTTTCTTATATGCTTTACAATTATTAGTATTATTATTGGTTTGATGTAAGTTCATGTTATAAAAACTATGCAGGTTTTATCATTAGTGTAGCATTTGTCTTCATTTATAACGTTGTCATTTTTTTTCACACAGCAGGGTAGGCAGAGGGAACGTATTGTTAAGACACTCCGTTCCCCACTTTCCGCCGAATTCGGAGGCATTACGTGTTAAGTGGCGGAACTTAACGTCGCGCTTTGCCTCGACACCAGAGCGAAGAAAGTGCAAATGTTAAATATTTTCACTTCTCGAGTGGGAATCGAACCCACACCAGTCGCTTTACAGGCAGACTGAGCCTCTGCCCCTAATATAAAAAAAATATATTTTATATTTTATATAAAAAAAATGCAAAGGTTATTCCAATGTCAAAAAATGTCTTTCTGTAAACAAATCCGAATTAAGAAATCCCATTTACGTAGTAACGTACTATGTTATTTCCTTATACTTAAAATAAACAAAATAAGTCTATAAAAATAAAAAGAAAATTTATATCATTTAAATGATCGGTAATACGAAGAATAACAACTATATAAATATAAAATAGAGCTCACCAAGTGTCAGAATCAGCTATAAAAATAATACTAGTGTATTTAAATAACAATCAAGAAATTTTGTAATAGCGCAAGAAAGTCGAATTGATGAGAGATTTACGAGTCCATCGGAATAGTTGTTCTTCCATACGTAGTTGTTTCGAGCTGTTTTATGTAATGTTGTAAAAGTTTTTGTATGTTTTTGTTTTTTTGAAAAATATATCATCTTTTGTGGCTAGCTTAATATATTTAAATTTCACTTGTTTGAATGAATTGAGGAAAATGTTTATCAATATATACTAGATGAACTACTAGATGAATATGTAATGTACAGGCGATTATTCGTTTCTTCCAGTTTTAGTAATGGTAATAACAAGGAGGAATGGTAATAAATAGCGCAAAGGGAAAGGGGAAGACCTCGGTCGCTCTTCGAGAAAAAGGTATCAATTATACTGGAGCACGAGGATTAAGGGATAAAGCGTGAATCTAAAAAAAAAAAAATAACAGTTTACGTTTTCTTAAAAAGTAATAGAAAATCCAGTGGTGCAAAGGAAATTTATAAAGGACTAGATATTACTATTAATGCGATACTTATATGTTTTTTCGAGGAATAATTATTTAAATTATACCATTTTCGCACTCTGGTAAGGAAAACCCAATCGTTGAATTTGCAACTTATTTCACAACTTTCCAAGTTCTCCCACTTTTTTGATCATATGTTGTCCTTCTCCACCTTACGTATTACATAGTAGTACGTATTCATTCAATTATAAACTATACACCGACTATTTTTTTATTCTTTTTTGATTTCTTTTACAAGGAAAATGTTTCTACTAGTAAAGTAGAGTAAGAAACCTATTACAACTCTATCTTACTATGCTTGAGGCAATCAGCCTTAAGTTAAAAAAAAAGATGTGTTTATTTTTAAACGGGCAAAGCAATAAACATAAAAACCGCTCTATTAGAATGCGTTGTTCTGTCGCCGAATAAATTGTAGCTCATTTGCGTTAGTTACGGCTAATTCGACCGACACCAACTCGCGCGGCGGTAATCGGGCCACTCGATTTGACGCGATTTTCTATTTCAAAACAAAATCTAAGCAATTTATATAATATATTATATATCCATATATGTTTTGCTAATTTTTAAGGAATGAAAAAATAAAATACTACATAGTATTTTATTACTTTTGGCGAAATAATGGAGGGTGTGATAATGATGATGGATAGTAACTTTTAAACATGCTTAAGACATGTAAATAAGATGGAAATATTATTGTTGAGGCTGTCGTAATGTTGTAATGTTTTATGATGTCAACGTCTGACTTTCAGCACGTTGGTTGTAGATTCGATTCACACTGTATGAACAATTAATATATTCTAATTATTTTCATTTCCATGGTTTGTTAAGACAAAACGTGACGTTGAATTTGACCACTTAGCAAACACCAAAAAAAAATGTTTTATTTAATTTTGTACGAAGCCAAAGCAATTCAGTACGAAAAGAGAAAAATGTAGTTTCATTACCTAGTGTTATGACACTCTAACACATTAATACGCAATGCCTCCGAATTCGGCGGAAAGTGGGGAACGGAAAGTCTTAACACTAGGTTCCTCTGCCTACTCTGCTGTGCGCTAAAAAATGACACTCCATTTTCCGCTTTTCATTACCTCTGCCCACTTCGCTATGAGAGAAAATACGTGGATAAAATTTGATATATTTCTTACAACATGATGAAGAACACGAAATGACAATTTAGTTGAACAAGTGATAGAATTATAGTCTAACATAATTAAGATTTTAACAGTTTACTCAATGTAAAGCTTTCAAGTTGCGTAGAAGATTTAGTACATCGCAATTACGAAACTAGAGCGCTGAGCTACACGGAAGCGACCACGTCTGTTACTTTAACTTATTACTAATATTATTTACTGATAAATTGTTGTGTTAATTGGTAGTAATTTGTTTTGTTATGTTATAAGATTATGTTTTTAGTACATTATTTTAAATATTATTTCTTACGTAGTTATTATCGATTATGTTAATATAGATGTTAAATAATAGTTATTTAAATTTAAAATCAAAGCAAATTCATGACTTTTTGCATTTACTATATATAACTTATATAATCATCGGGGTAATCAGAGAGAACCTAATGTAAACAGGCTCCCTACTTCCCGCCTAATATCAAGACGTGTGTTAAGTGACAGAGATTAAAGTCTAGCTTTGTCTTAAATAAGACATGACAGAGCGGAGGGGTGAAAATAATTTATAATCATTTCTCGAAGTGGGAGTCAAACCTACAACTATCGCGTTTACAGGCAGTCTGTCCGATGCGCCACGACGATGGCCTCATAGACATATGCTATATCCCATGCTATATGCCGTATCCCGCGCACAGCAGGGTAGGCAGATGGAACCTAGTATTAAGACACTCCGTTTCCTACTTTCCGCCGAATTCGGAGACATTGCGTATTAAGGGGCGGAACTTAACGCCGCGCTTTGCCTCGATACCAGAGCGAAGAAAATGGAAATATTAAATATTTCCACTGTTCGAGTGGAATTCGAACCCACAGCCAGTCATTTACACGCTTGTGCCACTGCGCCAGAACTGGCTACATGCTATAGAATTGAAAAATTTGGAACTTCCATTACAGCGAATCATCGTTCAATATATCAATTTTGAAAATATTTGAATGTTCCTCCCTCATTAATTTGACCCCTAAAAATGTTTATATTAGAACTAAACTACCACTGATAAATGATTTATGGTTTTGATAACTAGTATTATTCGTTTCGCTGACATTAATGCAAACGGATTTATTTGGCATGTGACACCTGTCAAATGTTGATGAGAGATTAATATTTTTTAATTTAAAAAACCACTTGTGAAACAGTATCGGTCAAACTAGTATGAATAACAATAGCATAAGATAAGGAAATATTGCCTAATGAATTGCTGGAACTATGTTAATGATATCTGTCATTTGTATGACCTTTATTAGCTATGATTTTAAGAGTATAGAATATATCTTGTCTTATCTGTGGGGAAGATAAAAAATGAATGAAACTGTTCAAAACATTACAATTGCTTCTCTTTTCTCAGAAATTTTAATATTTTACGTGATATTTTATCGTAGATCCCGCCCTCGTTAAGCTATCAATATATATCAAAATTATAGATTGTAAAAATATTTTGAAGTTATATTTATTTAAAATAGACATAGTGGAGTGTTCAATTTGTCCGTTTGAGGCGGAAAATGGAGAATGGAGTGTCATGACGGCAAGTTCTCTCTGAATACCCTGCTGTACAGGAAAAAGAGTGGAGCTGTCTTTAAGTTACATAAGACTTTTTCCAACTTCACCTGAGAGAGAACCTGATGTTAAGACACTCCGTTCCTCCACTTTCCGCCAAATTCTTGAAGGGAGTTGGCGGTACTTAACGCTATGCTTTGCTCCGAAACCAGAGCGAGGAAAATGAAATATTAAAGTTCCTCGAGTGGGAATCGAACGCACAACCAGTCGCGTTTTTAGTCACATTTTGTGCCCTGCGCCACGACTGGCCGTACATAAGCGATATCTCATAAACTTAATGATTTTATTTAAACAAACTGACATTCTTGTGCCTGTCAATGGTCGTTTATTGCCAGAGAGTTAACAAGACCTCTATCGCACTAACAACGCGGTCCGTCCGTCTGTCCGCGAGCCGTTAAATGAAATGAACTGGATATAGACACGTATGTATGTAGTGCAACCACGTGAGATTTGTTCATTTGTAAATATATGAAATTGAAAACAAAAATCTATTATTATTCTATATTTACATTTATTTTATAATTTTTTATTGAAATTGATTTGTATTATTACCCCTACCGTACAACGGTAACCATTTTTTTTTAAAACCATCTCCTAAGTGGCTGAAATAGGGTTGAAAATTTGTGCAAAAGGGGTGAAATATAAAAAGCCCAACGTGGGCCGTAGAAAATAGGTCTGAAGCAGGAGAATGAGATTTACCTTCTCAAAAAATATTAGAAACTTAATCAAAACTTATCAAAAAAGGTATATATCTTTAAAAATGAAATCCCAATTGCACTATACTTATCCTAGCGTACGTTAAACTAAATTTACATTACAATATACTTACCCTTAATACAAAATGTTTTCATTAACAAGCTTTCAAGTACATAATTATATGCACTTTAGCTATCCAGATACAGTAATTCTAAAGTAATACAGTAAACTGGCAGTGGAAGGCGGTTGCGGTACCGAAGCGGTAAGGAACCGAGCGTGTGTGGTGATGCTATAGATAAGTCCGGGCTAATAGCTAACAGACCACCGGTAATAGTATTTGTTCGATGTGCCTCTCGTGCTTTGAGCATTTAATCGATACATATTTTAAATACTGGGTATGTGAAGAAACGTTAGTGAAGCTTTCTGTTAAGGTTTTTAATTCATAATTGGTTTTTGAAATGAAATGAGACGTTAAAACGTATGCAGGGTCTATATGAAGCTTTCTTTGTTTGCCTGTTCGTCTATTTGTTCGATATATTTATATATCGCTGTATCGTTTAAATAAAATAAAGAAATATTAAATTTGTTGTTAACAGTTATAATATTTATAGATAAAAAGTATCTTTGTAAAGGAACTAAGTTAAGACCTGTATTCTTTAATACGATGTGACATTAGCGAAGTGATAAGGCTTTAACTTATACGCCATAACTAAAGAACTAGACTAAACTGAAAGTACCTATAGAAATTATTCATGATATGATATATTTTGAAAACTTAATAAATGACTGTAAAATAACTAATTTATCATTATATTTTAACATAGAAATCGCGTAAACAATGGAAACAAACACAAAGGGCCATTCAGCCATAGGTCCTGGTCACGAAACCTTAAGATATTCATGAAAATATTTGTATTTGTTAGAATAATATTAGTACAGTTTCAGTAAATATTGGTTTAGTGGTTTACAAGAGTCTGTTAGCGTTTTACGAGCGTTGCGATTTACTACATAGATTCGAGATTACGGATCTATTTCACGTTAAATGCTATCATGATATTGAAGGAACAACAAACGATAATGATTCTTAATCAACATAATAATGTATTCGCGTTTAGGGCTACATGTTTGTTGGTATTGGTTGTGAGCTCGATCTCCTGTAGTGTATATATTAGAAACCAGAAAGCTGTAAATATATCATGCTATACTAGTTTATATTTAATGTAAAATTTGTATGTATAATTGTATATATAAAAATGTCTTTCTGTTTCTCTTGGTGAGGCCGTAACTAGAGAACAAATATATTGATCTTATTCATATTTTTTATAACTTTTCTAATGATTTTAGAAGGTTCTTATCAAAAAAAAAATGAAAAATAAAATGGAAATATCGGAAAACAGTGACTGTTTAGTTATTAAGCTAAGACAGGACGTCTTTTGGGTCAGCTACTTCTACTAATGTTTCCTTTAAAAACTTTGGCTATATTGTTCCCATTACTATGTCAAGTAAAATTGTAGATAAATATATACATTGAAAAGGCGTAACATACCCTCCGAGTATGTAGTACTTAATGACGGTAGCGTACGGGAGTATCTAAATTAATATATATTAAATATTCACTTTACTTCCTAAGCAAATAGACTCCCGAAGGAGATAACACAAAGTCCAATTTTATTGGACGAAATTAGGCAGTATCCTAAAAAAAGCTCCTCAAATTTTGAACGTCACGGAATCAGAAGAAATTAATTTTATACTTTAAAGTTCAAACAACGGAAAGTAGATAAGAAAACAATATGACAAGGTTATATAATGTTAATTAAAGTCACAATTTAGTGTGCAAATAGATAGCAGTGATAAGTTGTATGGCAGAACTCGTCATAAATATACGCAAATAACTATAAGCAAAGGTTATGTACCTAACATATATTTAACAAATATATGTACCTAAAATATATATTAGGTGCATATGTAAGTTAGCCTTCATTGTAAATAGTCACCTAATTCTGATTCAAACTCAAAACTATCATTTTAAACATTTTTAAAGTGTTATTCCACACTCAGGAAAATTGAAAAAGACATTTAAAGAAAACGTATAAAAATTTGAACGCAGCGGGATTCGAACACACGCCTCCTGAATACAGTGCTGAACGGTATTCAGGAGGCGTGTGTTCGAATCCCGCTGCGTTCAAATTTTTATACGTTTTCTTTAAATGTATTTTTCAAAACTATCGTCTAGTCAAACTCCGCCACGACGTTAGTTATCATGTTATTCTCAATATATCCATTCATTATAACCACCTTGCCCACTTCCACCGTACACTTTATATATTACGAAACAGATTTCCATACAAACAACATACACAAAGCAATATCGGTAACATAATTGAGTGGCCGACCATATAAAGCGACTGCGTTTATAACCGCATTGCCTGTCAATTTATATCCCAAACGGGAGGAGTTTAATTTTGTTACGGAGCATTTAATTTAGCTCAGTAGAAGCGGGATTTAAATAGAGACGTCGAGATGAGCAGATAGCGGCCAGATGCTATCTTTCTCTTTGGCCTGTTAGCTTTGCCAATATTGTATATACATATGTATATTATAAAGTTTTCACTTTGTTAATTGTAATTGGATATAATATCTTATTTAAATTAGGCTTTTAATTATATTTAAATTATAATAGCAGTATTTTTTTTTTCCACCTAGCAGGGAATCCTAAGGGAATCAGGGAGAACCTAGTATCCAGACACTTCATTCTACTTTCCGTCCAAAATCGATATATTGCTTGTGTAAGGCCTAATGATTTAAGCTTATTTAATGAATACATTCTATTATATTCCTCTGTCGATATAAAGAATACATTTTAAATACATATATGACTAATGCTTGATGTACACTCTTAAAGACTTAATTCATTTTTCATGCTTATCGTTACGACAATTGGCGATAGTTACTGCATTGTCTTGTCTGTGGATCTATTTTTTATGATATATTTATTTTTACTCGGCCCCCGTTGAACGTGAGCTTTAAAGGAGTTCAAAGCCTTTAATATAGTTCATTGCAAGCAGCGCCTATTTAAATTGAGTTGTCTAGATGAGAAGATAGCTGCGAGATGGTATCACGTTCCGAACCTCGTTTTCTATGGCCAGTATTGCCAATAGTCGATGCATTCGACTGTCTTCTACTTTATCATGTACAATATGTTATATTTTAAATTCGTTTTAAGTTTTTGAAGTTTGGTTAACGTTTCTATAAGGTTAGGTCTTAGTTTTGTTTGTTGATATTCTGTTAACTTAGTTATATTAATTTGTTTTAAAAAAAAAGTGAACTTAGTCAATTGAAATAGTGTATTAATACTGTCATTATCTGCATTATAGTGTACAATTCTACATTTCACAAATAATATACAACAATTGCGCTCTAAGTCCATAACTGTCCATTACATCAAATTATTTACTTGCCTCCATCTAATCTCGAGCAAATCGAAATCAAAATGCAAAAGCTAAATCTATCAACACCACGCGCCACAGATGACTGTGTCATTTCACGCTCTTCACAATCATCGAGAGGAAATTACTCGCGTCGCGTGGAAACTGCAGGACGCGTGCCGTAATGAATGCCAATCTTAGCAGATGGCCAATCCGCCGCCATCTACCGTAATCACAGTAATGCCGGACCAGTTTGCGACCTTTCAATCTAAGAATGTCAACGTCGAAAGTACAGCTAGACCCGACAGTATGTGAGTGGTGACGCCTTATTCCCATAAATATAAGGACTGTTTTGCCACCTAATGTCTTTGGAAACTAATGTCTTTGTTGTACGTTTCCTGGTGCAGTTTTTTATTATGGCATGGCTGCGAGGTCCGCTCGATTGTTGCAATCATTACAATTTTAAACCGTCTTAATGTGAAACTAAAGCTTGTGTAGGTGGTCAAAGCTACTAGGAGTTTGTGTTATGCGATATATATACTTTTTATTATTCAGACTTTTACCAATTTACTTTACTGTAGTGTTGAATACAAATGTATTTTTATCGAATGTTGGCCAAAACTAGACTAAAATAGAGGTGGAATGTCGTTCTTGTAATGTAAATATTATGAATAATGTTTAAAACAGTTTGAGAGAATTCTTAAGAGATAAATTCCTCAAGAAAGCAGCCATTTACAAAGTATCATAAGACATCAGCATATTTGACAGGTCGGGTGTCAGGTAATAAAGCATTCCTAGCCAATCCTTTCTGCGAACACTTACTTGTCATTACTGTAATTTAAAATGACATTCTCCATATATCCTCATCCTGAAACAGTGACCCCACAACAAATTCTTTGAAGAAATAACACTTAAACATTTGAAGAAGAAACCCGTTGGTAGGCTCCAAGTTTTTTTGACACTAACCGTTGTTCCCCGAAGCCTGTATATGTAATGTCCGTTAATTTTGACTGTTAGCATCCTGCGCCGTCTTTCACGTAGCTGTAAGAAAGCATTTATTTTTATTGCACTTCTTCTGTTCTTTTCAACCTGGTGCGCTTTAGTAACATCTGAACTTTTATTTTTTCTTTACAAATTATCGTTTTATTACTGTTTTTTTATTTAACAATAGTATTATTTCTTTCATTTTTTATTCATCATTGTCAATTGTTGTTTTTGAACAGAGTTCCTGCTTACAAATTAGTACCGGACAAGTTGATCATAAATAATTTATATGAAATATAATATATTCAACGGTAAACATATTGATATTGTAGAAATTTCCGTACAAATCAATCTAACCATATTTAGATCACAGCTTTAATATTTCATATTAACTTAGGAGATACGTATAGCGTAAACACGTTTGACTGAGCGTATGATAATCCTTAGAGCCGGTATCAGTACCACTATCATTTGTCCGCGTCGTGACATCTGTCGCCGGTGGGACGAGTTTATCTCGAACTGGCTCGTTATTCAGATCATCTATCTGTACAACTAGTCCAAATTAATATATTTAATATACTATTTTGACCTTTCAAATGCTATCACTTGTGTAATAATGACTTTCAAAAATCATTAAATGTAATATTATACTTTAATAAACATTATTTTTGTTATGAAATCAAGAAAGCTAAGCAATATTCTATTTATATAGATAACCTCAAATTAAATTAATGTATATGCTGTTGTAATAGTTATAAAATGTAGTGTTTATATAGGAACTTGTCACGATCACTCGCCTGGACGGCAAGCTATCTGACTATCAAAACCTGGATTTTCTCCGGCGATTACATAATTAAATCTAACAGTCGCTGATATTTAATTAAGCCGACGTGGATAGCAGCCATCGTGCATATTAATTAACTGGGAACGATTAATGTTTGTTTAAAATTTATTGAAATAAATGGTTACTACCTGAAACTAGGGTCACGGTTCAGTTATTTGGTTAAGCAACGCTAACCCTGATCAAGTTACTATGTAAGTTAGGTATGTACCTACAGGAATCTTTTTAACGCTTCTACTTTTTAGATTGTTTAGAGTTTATTATATTTTCCGTTTTTTTCTTTTATTATATTTAATCGCAACAGACACTCGTTGTAAATATATAGTAAATGACATTCTTTCGTTTTCTAACTATAAAATATTTTTTATACCTAAATTGCTCTAGCTATATTAACATATTGTAACTTATCGCCTCGTGAATCGATTTAAATTATATAGGTTCCGATATCGACTTTCCTAAGTCACACAGCATATGATTATGAAAGTGAAAAGTGCGAATTCAATCGAGAAACATTGGTAGCGGTGAGATTTGCATGTCGTTGCAAAAGCACTCAGGTCCTCGCTTCATTTGGATTCTGCTCTTGTACGTAACAAGTACGCCGCGTGTAGTCGCCGGTCAATTATTTCAGATTGCTGCCTGTCACAGCGAATGTAACGCAATTGATATAATAATTTAATGATTTTATGATCATACAAAAGTTTCATGGCTTTGATGCAAATTAGGATAATGCTATATTATATTATTAATCGTATTTTATATAGTTGTTAATTGCAATTAATAAAGTTATGACCTATAACTTTTATGACCTATAGCCCAGGACAGTGACCACTAGTATAGGCGAATTGTTTATAGATTGTATTTTAATTAGATTATAGATTGTATTTTAATTGTTTTTCTTTCTTGGCTCTGGTAAAATAAACTGCTATGTTGAGTTCTATCACTCTTTAGTTGCTATATCTCTCTTTTGTGCGGAAACCGGAGAATGGAGTATCTTAATAGTAGGATCCTTGTGATTATAAAAGTGTTAAGCGGCAAAAGCTACTGCACTTATATTTATGAAGTAATTTTTGATGACAGATGACACTATTTTCTATGTAACGTTAAATATTAATAATAATAAAAAATATAATTTAAAGACAGTGGGATTCAAGCATTGTTATGGTCAGAGGACTGGGACGAAATCCAAGAGTTCGAGTCCCAATGCGCTCAAGTTTTTATATTTTTTCTGAAAATGTTTTTCAATTTAAGAATGCACAAGATATGCGTTGTCTTTTAAGATTTGTATTCTTTTCTTTTCTAACCAACATCTTTTCTTGTCCATAATACAATTTACATAAAATATATCAAAACCTGGAACTGTTCACATCTAGTGATATTACAATAATTTTAAATCCAATTTTCCAGTCCACCGCGCACGCACCGCTGTGGGTGGTGGTTGTCTACCTGACTTATGATATTCCATAGCAATCGACGTTCCCTTTCAATAAAACCCTTATGCATTTGTCTTTGAAAATTGCTTGGTCGACTTGCCTTGCCTTTATGTGAGAAGTAAATTGTAGTATGCCCTAGTGTTTCTTTAGATATAGGAGTATTTTTTGAGGCTGTTTTGGTAGAGTGTGTGGATTCGATTCCTGCTCGAGAAATTATGATTATTTAATTATTTTTAGTCTTCCGATCTGGTAAAAATATAACACGTGCCTTTAAGTTTTATTTAACATGCAATGTCTTGATTTCGTTGTTCGGTGAAAAGTGGAAAGTGGAGAGTTTTGATTAGGTTCTCTCTAAGTACAGTGTTACGCGGGAAAAACGTTAAGCTGTAAAAAATAGTATTCTAAATTCACAGAATGTTTTTTTTTGTATTCAAGAACACGTAATACCTACATACAGTAACACAAATTTTTCGCTTTGTATAAGGACTTGAAGTGTATTGAACTCGTGATCTTTTATTTCTTTTAGATAGACACTAGGACACTAGGACGTCTGTCTACTAATTTATGTAGTAGAAGTGAAGGAAAAATGAATTGGATTTTAATATAATCATGTGGTCAAAACCAATAGGAATCGAACCCACAACCAATCACAGCACACGATAGACAAAGATTTAAATCAAAACACGAAAGCTTATTTTAAAAGAAATGTCACATTAATTAAAGATTATTCATACAATATATTATATTATACTTTCATCATTTTATCAACCGTAATCAAACTCTTTGTTTGCGCTATAAAATTATTAATTTCATAAATTTATTAAATAGAAGAAGTTTATCTATGTCATGATCTGTTTTTAATGAAATTACGACACGAAGCACCAGTCATCATTAACTCTAAGCCCGAGCCACCCACTAAGCGTAATGATACCAGTGGAGGGCAATCCAAATAATTTATAATGGTAACTGGTGTAATATCGTCAGTAAAATGTCAGTAAAAGACAGTTATTTGTATGAGATTTGTTGCTATCTTGTCAGTCTTTAATTATTAGTTGGTGAAAAGTTTAATCGTTCAAGTTTTTACAGTTTTAGGTACATGTGTTAATGTTTTCTTTTCATTTTAGTTATATACTCGTATGAAAGTATTGATGTCTTTATTTTTTTTAGCATCACGCTGTATACCACACACAGCAGGGTAGGCAGGCGTGTTAAGTGGCGGAACTTAACGCCGCGCTTTACCTCGACACCAGAGCGAAGAAAATGGAAATATAATTTCCCCGCCTCGAGTGGGAATCGAACCCACAACCAGTCGTTTACAGTCACACGCTTGTGCCACTGGGCCACGACTGGCCACTTTACGATTTTTTATATAAGCAGATATTTTTCACGCATAGTAAAGTAGACGTAGTGTTAAGACACTCCGTTCTTCACTTTCAGTCCGAAACCAAGACATCGCGTGCCGAACTTAATGCCACACTTTTTATAACTATAGAAAAATCGTCACAATATTATTGGAGTTGTAAAATTACTATATCTGCCCTTTATTATTCAATAGTAAATGAAAGGTGTAACTTTCATCTAGATTACGCTTAAATTATTACGTAAGAAAATGCGGAATCGACTACTATATTTAGAATCGGAAGTGGAAATGATAAGAAACCGGAAATTGAAGCACGTGCGTGTTATTTTTGCTAAAATTTTGCTTTTTTAACATGTTTTATGATATCCGTCGCGTGCTAATTAAAAATAATAAATAAAATTTGAAAGTATTGTCGTAGGTGTTTACTTAAGTTGGTAGTATGAAATGAGACTTGATAAATGTAAATAATTTTTTTATTAATATTCTTTAAAAAGGCAGTTTGACGCTATTTGAGGCCAGAGTTTCTGCCCAAAACAAAAACAACATGTTGGCGGGAGGGTTTATTATTCACTAGCGGCCCGCCCGCGGCCGCGTGATCTACGTAGCTGTTTCGGTATATTAAAACCCTCGGTGGTGGATTTTTGAAAAATGAAGTAGCCTATGTTTAACCTTGGATTATCAACTATATATATGCCAAAATTCGTTATAATCGGTCAAGCGGTGTAGATTTTTCATACAAATTTTCATCCCCTATTTCAACCCTTTAGAGGTTGATTTTTGAAAAACTAAGTAGCCTATGTTAGACCCAGTCATTTTTACTACTTTCATTCTAAATTTCATCCAAATGGACCAGTAGATTAGTCGCGAAAGCGTGACAGACAAACACACAGACATTCGCATTTATAATATAAGTATGGATTAAACTTAACATTTACACTTAGATAATTGAAACAATGACTTTTACATCAAGGCCCTACAATACCCCACTGCGCCCCCATGGCCTATTTTATATTGATGTAATGATAATTAATATTATTATAAAATAAAATACATTTTAATTACTCGTAATATTGCTATGATATTTACATTTTATATCATTTTTTTAAGTTTTTACAAATCTTTAAATAGCTTATAACTCGTCTAACGCAGTTAAACAGCTCTGGCTCAAAACACGATAACTGACTGACTGTCTGGCTGTAAACACGATAGTTGCGGGTTCGATTCCCACTCGGAGAAATTATTATGTATATTATTTTCATTTCTCCACTCTGCTACCGAAAATAAAATTTATTAAAGGTCTCGATTTTGGGCAATGTCTCGACTTAGGGCAGACAGTGGAGAACGGAGTGTTTTAACACTAGGTTCTCTCTGGCTATCCTGCTATGAAAAAGAACCACGAAATAACCGCTTCAAAACGCAATTATCTGATATATTGTAACTAAGAACAATAATTTCATAAAGAGAGAGCGTTCTACACATTAACACTGCACCAACTGTTATCAATACAGCAGACAGTAACTCTGGTTTCCAACAAGTTGTTATATAGTGAACTCTACGATGAGCTACAGCGACCTTAGCAGGCAATAAAGCGTGCCGTTATAGGTTGCAGCGGGCACGTTTATTGGTACCTAATCTAACATCGACGCGTGCGCCCGCCGGCGGTGCACTGGTTTGCACACTTTAAATGTATATTAGGTATATGTTTTGTATGTATGTATGTATTTATATATATAATAATAGTTGTTTTTTATTGTTTTCTGTTTGTGTGTAATATATATTTTTTGGAAGAATAATAAATAGTGGTTGGAATTTGTGTTGAAAATGGATGGTAGTATAGTTAATTAGCTACGTCAAAATGGTGGAGTTTGATTGGGTCAGTTGTTGATATGATTTCTACAATAGGAATCTTTTAGTTTTAATCGCTATTCTTATTTCTTTGCTTTTTAATGTATATATATAACTGAATACTGTCTGTACATGAACACTTTTTTTCTATTTGTCTGTACGTTTGTGAAATCACACTAATCTCGAAAAGGCTTAACCTATGTAAATGCAGATTGAACTATACTTTTTGAGTAGTAGTAGTTCTTTAACATTTTTTTTTATCACAATCAGTTCAAAAATGAAAAAAGTAACAACGAATTAAATTTAAATTCCGAAAATTGTTACAAAACTGTTTTATTAAAATGGCCGAAACTTCAATATACGCAGGCGAAGCCACTAGCGGTTCACTAGTACTGACACATAGTTAGAAATTATTAAAAAAATAATAACATCCAATTTGAACCTAACATTAAATACTAGCTTCAGGTCGTGCTATTAAAGTCTGAAAAATATCCTCGTTTATTATATTTTTCCGTCAGGTTGCAAGTAACGGGTAAAAATATGGCCGGCTAATGACACGCCGGCTCGCCTAATGGATGGATAGCTTTCTAACCCCCTAGCTATGCTACTTGATAATTTATTGCCTAGACTTCCGATGATAATAAATAATAAACTGTCTCCGACATTAGTATTTTTAATTTTCTAACTTAATTTAAACTCGGAGGAAACTAACTGTAAACTGGCAAGTCGTTATAATCAAAAGTCCACAGCTTCCCGGGTTTTTGCTTGTTTTGCATAATGAACTTGGCTATCTAATGTATTTATCATTTAGTCAGTCAGTCACTTGTTGCTGTTAATGTTATTAGTAGTTTAAAGTTTAAAAGTTTGAACTTTTTTAATCTTATTTTCTTTTTGCGTGTTAGTGTAAAATTTGAAAACATTTTTGTGTTTATTAAAGTGACATGTGAGTTAACAAGGTCACACAAAAAAAAGTAATAATAAGACTAATCGAAATACGTAATATAAATTAAGAATCATAAATAATTCTACACATGTAGAGAACCTCAAGATATAGCGTGTTGAGTGGCGGAATTCAACGCCGCCAGCGGAAAAATAAAAATAATATATGATGAATAATATATGACTGACGAGTTTGAATCGAACTGACAACCATCGCGTTTACAGTCAGACACTCTCGCTGGGCTACGACGGCCTTATCACAATGCAATGCTCGTTTATATGCTGCAATGCAATGCTCGTATTTTAATTGAACATGTCTTCCACTCTTTTTTCAAATTCAAACCCATTTTGTACTTTACTTCTATAATATGTGGACATTCATTGTATATCTGCTACACTATATTGTTTAGTCACACCAGGAAATCGCCTTTATTTCAAAAGTTGCCATCTCAACTGGGTCACGACGGCTTTCATTATGTTTTTTCATGTTACCTACATGTATAATAGAAATTACAACATTATTTGTTTTGTTATATATTTTTTTTTATCAATTTCATACCAATTACACTAAGAGGGCTAATATAATTGCAACTCAGAGAAAGTAAGAGAAGTGAGCCGTACACGTTCTTCAAATGTAATTTAACGGGTTCGTTTGTGGCAAGAATGAAGTCATTACGTTATCAAACCTATCGTGGTGTCATTAAATAATCATTTTACTCGAGTACGCACTCAGCGGCATTGCTTATTTGTTGGTTACTTTCGTTCATAGGCAATTTGAGTTAACACGATTTGTTGAGAGGATAAATTGATAAAGAATTTACTTTTCTTTTTTTTTTCACGCTGTAATCCCGCACATGGCAGGGTAGGCAGAGGGAACCTAGTGATAAGATACTCCGTTCAACATTTTCCCCCGAATTCGGAAGCATTGCGTGTTAAGTGGCGGAACTTAACGCCGCGCTTTGCTTCAATTAATTATAATTGAGGAATTTTTGTATAGTGGAGTTAGTCAAAATATAAGCTTCAAGTATATCCATCATTGATGGGATTTGTCTTTTAACATCACTTATCACATTTGAAACGTTTTTTTCTGTATTGTGAATTTGCTGTTGACCCTGTGATCTTTACAGCGACACCCGAGGGGTGAGGGAAGAGGGTACTCCGTCCCTGCGAAATGCAAGCACTAATGCAAGCACTAATGGCTGCTCGAGAGACACTTTTGAAACGTATACAACTAACGTTTCCAATTGATCATGATTGAGACTTTTCCCCGTACTTTACATGGCAGCGTATTCAAGGAGGATCTAGTGTCCAAACACTCCGTTCTCTACTTTTTACGTTTTTTTCCGTTCGAAATCAAGACATCGAGTATTAAGTGACGAAACTCAACGCTGCGTTTTATCAGAGAGGAAATAAACAATATTCATAATAACTTCCCTGAAAGGGGGTCGGACCTGTGGGTCCGTGATAGTTGTGACTATCACGTTTATATACAGACACTATCCCTTTGAGCCAAGACGGCTTTCTAAACTAAAACTTATTAAACCTCATTTATCTTACAATTAGTCTCCATGCATGCATGTGTCAAGTTCTTATAATAATAAATCGAATTATCGATACTCAAAATAACAAATACACGATATTAAATAAAAAATAACAATAAAGTAAGGAATAAACGCGAGATCTAGTTCGTCTGGCCTGTTTGTATACATAGTGGGTGTAGGCGAAACGTGGGTAGGTCTCGAACCAAAGGTAATGTGATGAATAATAATTCATCGTAGGAGTCGGGCGGACCCCAAAATAGATAAAAGGTCATTCAGGTCTAAATGTCAAATGGAAATATGCGAGGTCGCCGCGCCGCTGCCCCCCGGCAGTTAATTGTAGATCAATGGACTGGAGATATGTATGTAATCGGTAAATAATGGGTTTGTTTCCTGGTTTTTCTCCTTATTTTCACTTGTTTTCTGATTTTGTGTGCGATTGGCTGAGAAAATGATGAGTTAAAACACCTTTTTTTTCTAAGTTGAGTCTTATGTGTGTCACGAATTGGAGGTTTTATATCAGTTTATAATTTATATGATAAGAATTTTATATATTAATAACTTATTAGTTATATTGTAAATTAATAATACGATTGATTTGTGATAGACTTTTAAGATGTATATTTTTGTTATCTTTATATAATTTAATTTCTTCATAAAAATATTAGTTATAAAAGTTCGTGGAAAACAGAGAGTTTTGATATTATATTCTCTTATGTCTCTCATTGCCTGCTATTTGAAAATATCAAAATGAGGTAAACTTAGTGCCACCAAGACACTTACATTTTATACTCGCTCTGACCAAACCAGAGAAAATATTGAATTATTAAATTATAGTATGTTGCTATTTTCACGCCTAAGGCCTGTAGCCTTTGGCGGGATTAGTGACCGCACTTAGAACAAGTTTGTTTTCATACCTGCTGTCACTCTCGACTTCGTACGTGTGGTCCATGTGCAGGCAAGTGTTGATTTGTGGTAGACGTATTAAATAAATTATTTGTTTACTAACTTATGCCTGATCATCGGGTTTGTAGATTTTAAAATATTGTTTGAAAAAGATTAGTGATTTTTAGATTAGATAACTTATTTTAAATTGTTAAGCCTCGTTTAACCTCTAGTAGGTTAAAACTTTGACTTAATTAATCGTTATTGCTAAGTAAACTATCTGTTAATGTATGCAGGTTAATTTGTTTCTAATTTTATTTAGGTTTCAGGGTTCTTTGTGTTAATTATGTGATTCTGACTTTATAGCTTATTTTTTAATGTAGATAAAATTAGGTAATAATATTTTCTTTGCAGTTGACAATTATTTTATAGAATTTTCTCCCAGAAAACAGTACTTTGATAGATGGGGGAAGGCTGACGTTCCCATAATTCACCATAAATTATTGTGTTCAAAGTTTTCGCAAATACTTCAGAAAATTTCCCGTATATTTCGATACTTGCCTTCGGACACACAAAAATGTACTTGCAAACCTTGATCAAAACAACACGTACACGTGTACACATCTCCCCTCATGAAATATTCTTCGTTTTGCCCCATAGAACAAGCCCAGAGTATCAAAAAAAAATCCCTTCATTTTTCGGAAAAGCCCTCAAACTGCATAATTACCCTTAAAACTACAACTTATAAAATTCAAAGATAGCTAAGTAAGTGTAAGTTCTAAAGAAGAACATTTAAATAAAACGTATAAAAATTTGAACGCAACGGGATTCGAACCCGCGCCTCCTGAATACCGTTCAGGCGCTCTCGCCATCATCGCTCTCTGAGCCATGCGTTCTACTATCCGTTGCGTCGAAATTCTTATACGCTTTATTACAACTTATTTTTGTTGTCAATCGTTTGGCAAGAGAGAATACTATTTATTAAATACTTTCAAACATTTTTAAACTTTACAACTTCATTTTTCTTTTACTAATATTATTTTTTTACACATATACAGTTAAAAATATGTAGGTCGATTTTCCAGTTAGTAGATAGACGTGTCTCAATGTACTTTAAACACATGAGTTAGATACAATTATGTCGTCACAAGACGAAAGTGAGATAATGGCATCATCACGAGCAGAACAAATGGTTGACGACATCGGTCTCTGTTAGATCAATTTTGTAATCTCCCAAACCGTGTTTCAGGTAATAAGCGCCGTTCTAATATTTAATTAAACTTATTTTAAGAAATTGTTGTGAAGTTAGTTATTTTTTGTGTAAAAGGTGTTATTTGGTAATTGCTTGTCTGTCCGATATGATTTTTATTTGGTTTTCAATATGAATTCTAACTTATTTTTGATAAATTTGTTTTTTTAAAAGACAATTTAGTTTTAAAAACATTATAATAAGAAAGAAATTATAAATTATTCTACATGAATTCTGATTATCCTGACATGGGTATTTAAGCAACTTTATACTTTCAAGACATCTCTGACTGTCTTGAACTGAATGTCAAGACACTACCTCACATTTCATCCCAAATCGAGACATTGTGTGTTAAGTGTCGAAAGTTTAAGCTAATTTAAAGCTAAACTAGCTAGCTAACTAAAGGAAAATTGGAGTTTATCTTAGGTATCAGAACGTAGAGATGAAAACAATATATTAATCATTCCTGAAAGTGAGAATGGAACCCAAAACCAACGAGCTTGTAGTCAGGCGCTGTGTAACTGCGCCACAGTGACCTTTACTCTGGTTCAAGCTATAACAATATTTTGTTATCATCGGATCCTAATGGATCGTAATATCGTTAAGATTTTCTTACATTGATCCTAGATACAGGAGAAGTTAATAATACTAGTTTTAGTTAAGCTCTAAAAAACGCTTGATTCATTGTATTCATTTACCTAATTTAGGTTATGTGTTGTAGGTAATTATATTTTAAGTCCTAATAAGTCTTATTAATTTAATAGTCCAAAAATGGATACATACTGATATCTAGTATTATATTATTAGTTTTAAGCATTCTGTAAAGGCAAGTAGCCTTTTTTTAAAAACTTGAAAGTCGCTTGCAGTCGATTCTGTTTTTATATTTTCTTATATATTTTGATATATGATGAGCCTAATTCTAACATCATGTTCAACTTGAATGTATTCAATCCATAAAACAAAAACAACAGTGAATCAATTCAAGACGTCATAGAAATGTTTAAGAACTTACAAAAAAGCAATCAACCGTACACCGGCGATAATGACCGCGGGCGTTTCGGTTCCCAAAAAAGAATTCGATATAGCAGATATGAAAGGGGCTATTCACAAAGCGGCAGCTTGCATCGTATAAAGATAATCTATTTTATGTAACCTCACGACCTCGCCCGATCGACATAACAATATAATTAAAGAGAGATCTCGGCTACGATGGTTAGTTGGCCTACTCGATTCCGCTTAGTGGCCGGATGTCGACCGGTCGACTGTAAAAGGAAACGCCGAGATTGTGGCCCCACGTGTAATAGGTTTCATTATTTACCCGGCGCGGCGCTTGTGTGTTTTTCCGTTGCTTTCAAATTGTTTCGCGTCGCGAGCTGCGGTCTCGTCTGATAGCGTTGTGATGACTCTAATAATTGGACGTGATTCAGATCGACGATGTTTGTTTCTATGTATAGTCTTTAGTAGTGATTAAATAGTGTAACGGCATAATTATTGCAGTATATTTATTCAAGCTATTGATGTTTTTGATTGTTATTATTTTGTGTCTTTTTCATAAATGTGTATTTTTTAAGATTTTCAAGTACTAACTTTGTCTGTCGTTGATCACTTAAGCCTTTGACCCAACATCGAAGCAATCTACCTTCACCGTAATTTGAAATTGTAAAACGATACAATTATCAGCGTTCTACAATCAAACTAGCCGGCTGCACCTCATTTACCGTCTGCGACACCACAAAGAGTCCAATGCGGTGATAGCATCAGTTCACCGACACACCAGGACCTAAACATCTATCGCTCTATTACATTTTAGTTATAGAGTCGAAAATACTACGTGCGTAATTTCTCTAGTGGGTGGACCGACCAGATTTACCGACTGTTTCACCCCTAAAAGGTGATTCGTAATATTTCCTAGCTGTCAGCTCCGAGAGCTCGGGCTTAACGACTATTGCCTGATCATAGAGTAGTTATAGATTAGGACAGATAAGAAATATGGGCGATAATAGTCATACTTTCACGACTAAATTGAACCTCTGGCCACTGTTTCGCTCAACTTGGAAAATTTCAAAATATGATTCATTTTCTCTTTGTATTAGACATCAACGGGTTCGATCTTTGATAATTTATTACTCGTAATTTTACAAATCTTTGATGTTAAGTTCTAAAATTGTCATGAATAAACATTTTTAGGAAAAATGGCTTCCTAGAGACGCTAGTTCGAATTCCACTGCGTTCAAATTATAAAAAAAAGTATTGCTGTTCGTTTTCTAAAACTGTTTTTCAATTACCTAAATGTGCAAATAACACTTTAAAAATATTAGAAATATTCTTAAGGATTCAAACATATAAATGAATGTACCTTGTCATAACACAATGTAAGCGTCTAGTCGCAAACGCGTAAGACAAGAGTCCCGATAGCTTTGCAGCTCATGCATATGCAAGATGTGTAAACAAACGAATGGACAAACAAACGTACACATAATTATGTCGGAGCTTTGAGATATGACTAACTAACCATATCTGGCGGTACACTGACCAGTATTATACTGAAAGCCTAAGCGAAAATGGTTTAGGGTTAACATTAATTAATAATATAACTAAGAAGCTATTTAAATACTGTCCGAAGTATATAATTTTTAGTATATTTTTTATTGTCTTTTGCTCAATTTCTTCACTTAAAATCTGACTAGATTTTTCGTGCCTAGACAGAAAGCACATATCAACTATTCCTCTTATATTCAGTTTTTGAAAGATTTCTATTTAACATAATACCATCTTTGCACGGTTAAGATTTTAGAATTCTATAATTCTCATAACTAAGATTATTGAAAATCCTTAATTCCTATGCTAGTCATAACGCAGAGTAAGTTCATTCATAAATGTGTCCTGTACGATAAGACCTCAACGTTTGTTACGATTATGGTCACCTTAGAAGCGTATCCGCATACACCTTATAAGGCCCATGAATTCTGCCTCACCACTACTTATCGGATAAAAGCAGGCTCTAATAACCCCGGTTATAATGCAATCTATACTCAGTACTAATTTATTGTCTTACTTAACATGCTCTTAATAAAGATAAACACGTTATCTAAATCTGCGAATAAATTCTCTGATAGTGTTCTTGCTCACCGTTCAGCGTACGCCGGTGCTATTGTTCCAACTGCCTCCATCTGATAGCTTAGAAATTATTTCGATAAGACTAGCATAGACAAATGGCCTTGTATACCGTTAACTATTTATTTTATTTTGCATAATGGCCTCAACTTTGATTAAAATAAATGGTAGGATATCTTTTGCAGCTAAAATAGTGATGTACCTATCTTTTTTGCTAATAAGATAGCTTTAGAAGCGTTAGCGAAGGTTTAACAATACTTTCCCACCGAACACAAGTCAACACGCATCTACATTCTACTCGTAACTTCACTGCCTACGGGATTTCACAGAAAACTGTTTACTAAATCGCTATCAATGTTAGCTTACCCCATTAATGTAGAACATTCGCTCACTAATGGGAATATCGGATCGCCGAGGTACAACACTGCCTTACAAGTTTCTAACAGCGACTATAAAGTATAGGCAGTTGCGGCCTGCGTATGTGCGTAAAAGGTAAATTACTCATTTGGCTTTGCAATTGCCAATCTTTGCAATAGGTGAGATAGATTTTGTTCTACATTTTAAGTAATAATATGGTTTAAAGGTTGTTTATTATATTGCTAATGCCTTATATAAAGAGATACCTATTTGTGAAGTCAGTCATTCTATATGAAATGATATGGGTGAAATGTAGGTAGATTTATTATTATTACAATAAAATAAAATTATTTTATTTTAGTTATATCTTGTATTATTAAGTTAACAAGTGAAAAAAATGGACCCCTAATTACGGAAATTACACCAAAATCTTTTATTTTTTCTGTTCTATTAGTAGAACAATATTTTTTTTATATAAATGACGTAAATTATAAAAAATACGTGTTCTTTGTAAAATTAAACATTTTGTTAATACATAAGCATCAACAAATTATAAATTTTAAAAATATATAAAAAAAATCACGTACGTCGTTGAAAAATATAATATCAGATATCACAATGAATTATGGCAAAACGAACTAGATAAATATCGCTCGTGCCGCGTCATATCGAATGAGCGCGCTTCCCGCTATCACCGCGGCACGCGACCAACTGCATCATTAGATTTAATCGATTTTAAAAATGTCACAAGAATAATAAAATTGTAACTTAAAGAATAATATCATATTTTATATAATAAAACTATATACAATAGCTATATATAAAATTTTATATTTTTAAATGAATACTTGAATGAAAGCTCTTTCAAACGGAAAGTGGAGAATGAAGTGTCTTGGCACTAAGTTATCTCCAGCTACCCTGCTAAGCGTAAGTTAGCTTGTTTTTGAAGCTACGTCTTGTAATTACTATAGGTCATCGTAGTATATTTAATTATTTTGAAATTCTCTTTAACATTTACACCGTCGAACTTTCAACACCAATTGTAAATGGAAAATGGAGTGACTTTACACTAATTTCTCTTTGCCTATCTCACAAAAAAGTTATAGCTAATCGAAAGAAAAAAAAAATACAAATAACTATAATTCTTTTACGTAATGTATGTTTAGTAAGGAAATATGGCAAAGTTGGGCGTGATATTGATCGCTCGTGCGCCGCGGTATCAAGTGTCTGCGACTCACGGAGCGGCGGCGGCGGCACGCGACCGGCCGCTACTCCGTCAACACTAGTGCTGCTATTGTTTATAGATCGACTTTGTGAATGTTTGTGATTAGAAAGAATATATGCTTTTTTGCTATATGATTAATAAAATAATTGTGGAATTTAAATTGTTGAAATTATTAACAATTAATACACGAAGGCTTAAAATGTATTAGTATGTTTATTGTATAACAGATCGGTTACTATATTTTTAGGATATTTGGGTGATAGAATAATAAAATGGCGTATATTAGAAATAATTTAATATTTCTCAACAAAGAGCATCACTATTTCCAGTTAAAGCAGCCTAGCACGCGCCAAGATAACATCTAGATGATGATGCGAAGATTGTTTTCCGGCACGCCCTAGCCGCTTCACAAACTCTTACAAAATAACGATATTTTGTTTATTTTATTATAATCGATTTATTAATCGATGTTGTTTTATTGTTGTGTGATAATTCTTTTTATTGAATATTAAGAACAATTTAAGGTTTTAATAATATATAAGGATATTATAGTAAATTATAAATAACAAATATCGACAGGAAGGCCAGTCGTGGCGCAGTGGCACGAACATGTGACTGTAAACGACTGGTTGTGGGTTCGATTCCCACTCGAGGAGTGGAAATATTTAATATATTTCCATTTCCTTCGCTTTGGTGTCAGTATATCACGCGATGCCTCCGAATTCGGCGGAAAGTGGGCGGAAACGGAGTGTCTTAACACTAGGTTCCCTGTGCCTACCCTGCTGTGTGCGGGATACAGCACGAAGGTAATAGTATGAAGTTGTGTGCCAAAAAAGCTCTAAGTGAAGCTCTAAAAAACAAACTTAAAGCAGAAAAAGAAGTTTTAATTCGTGAAGGTTTAAAAAACAATAGTATTGTTTATGTAGCCCTTATAAATAATGTTTTAACTATATATTACATTATTCACGGTGGGGAGAATTACACACTGTGTTATCATGACCATTACAAATCATTTGTTCGCAGAAATAACTGTGTAGCGTCAGCAATAAACTATTGATCTCCACTCGGCCCGCGGCTAAACGCACTGTTTACTTAACTAACGGTGTTCACTTTTATAGGGAGGTGTAAAATGGACATAAAAAAGTTTTATACTCACGTAATATGTACCTGATATTTTTTTTCTATAGATAGATTTGTTTCAAGTCGTAAGAAAAGAGAGAATAGGATTTACTCAAAAATTATATAATAATATTGAATATATTATAATTATAGTATTGATTATATATAAAATAATATGTATCATTTGTTGTTACACCTATATTTATATATGTATGATGTATATCAAGTAGATTATAACGAAATTTATGCAGGGAAATGTTAAATATTTTTTTTAATACATACATAACCATGTATACCATAAAATGGAATATAAAATGACATAACGTTGATAAAGCAACGTGAATTTTACGCTACAACGAAGATACTAGTAACTGTAACTATAAGAAAGCTCCTTATTTAATTCTACTCTTAACTTAATTAAACATTATAATTGCCTGTCTCTACTACCTACCAAAGACCCTTCCTTACCTATATTACTTCTTAGTTTCTATCAGCACTTAATCTCTAGAATATTTCAATTATAAATAATGTGATCTTGTACCGCAAACGATGTAACCAAAAGGTATCTAACGCGAACGCAAGCTATTAAGCGTGCACACTAAATAAGCTGACCCTGCGGTTAATATGAACTTCGACGGACTAAATCAATTAGCCTCCTGCCTCAGGAGTGCGTAGAATTGTTATACATTTATGAGAAAGTTATTATAATGTTGTTTGTGAATATATTAGGTAGGTATATTTAATAATGTTAGTAAATTTTGTATTTTTTTTGAGTGTCACATTTTTGCCCAGATATTAATCCGAGAGATATTGTTAAAACAATCTGCTTTCCACTTTCCGCTCGGAATTGAATCATGTTGCGGTGGAACTCAACGTCGTGCTTAAATATATCAGAGCAGAAAACAAAAGTAATTGAATTGTCCTCCTTCGAATGGGGATGGAACCCACACCTATCGTGTTTATAGTTTATATTACCTTACAATGAAATCTGGAAAAAATAATACGTTTTTGATAACTCCATTGTGGCACAGCTGCTGATGTGAAAGCGATGACCGTCAAGTCAAATCCATCTTGAAAAGTTGCGTATGTTACGGAAAATATTTCTATTAAAAATTCAAATATACAATATATTTGATATAGTACAATTTCTTTTCTTAAATATATCTTATCTATCTAGGAATAAAGTATAGATTTTAAGGTGTCCTATTTTTAGTTTAAGTTAGAATCACTAACTACTAAAACTACTCTGTTTCTGTCATTTATCTAATACAATCAATTAAATAGCTACAATATAGTTATCAAGCAACACTCTACATAATATTTGTAAATCGAATGACAGATGGTTATCTTAATTCGTATTTATTAGCACAACGGCATAATGGACTACAATACGAAATTCTTAGCCACCTACTATTAAATCGTAAACAACGCCTAAATCATATCAAAAGAAATAACCATTCTATTTCGATCTTTATTGTCTATCGACCAAAATACTTTGACCTATCGAGACATTGTCGTTAATAGCGTCGGGGAGATAGCTCGGAGGTCAAACAATGTGCCTCGATGTGCACATCCACTGGGCGGATTCGGAATGCGCGTTCGGGCGAAATCGTTGCCTCTCGGGTGCAAATGTCCCGCCTACCTGCGCGTGCGCATATCACTGTCTCTATCACTCGCGTAGATTTCCCTCATTCCATCTCGCTCCACCGTTAGAAGCGATCGCCACACCCACTGACCGGCGGCAGGCTATTTTCCAATTATGTAGGAGCTTTTTGCTTCTTCATGCCCAAGATAAGCTTTCTATTATAAAAGGAATGAGGTAAGACGTATCTGGGGTCATGGTAACAGGCTTTATTCTTGTTATATTTTTATTACAACTTCGATTACTAAGTTCTACAATGTGTTTAGAATGTACGTTACGATAACGAGAAAAATCTAAGGTTCAGATATTACTTATGCAAATAGAACTTAGTGGCGATGTTATACTTGTAATAGATTATTTTTATATAATAATTGTTATATGTATATATTTTTAAATTTATCAATATATATAGGTATACCATTGATACATTAGGATTTTATCAAACAAGAACACACTGTTTTATAGTCATATTGATTATTTTTTTATTATTGTTATTAACCACTGCTTAAAAATCATAAAGTTCTTGTTTTACCCCAATCTTCTTTTAAAAAAGACTTTTCATTATTATTTTAAATATTGTAAAGACATGAGCATGAATCGATGAGCATATTGGTTTATTAAGTCTATTAAAACAGGTCTAAATTTTGTTTAAAGAATATAGATTGACACGCGCTGATTTCAATATATAGTAAAAATTTGAAAACTAATCTTTCATCGTACTTACCTTACTTAACAAATATGTACCTTTGTACACAACTTAAGTCGAGAGACTCTCTGTAACTAAGGTCCTTATAGTAGCGGCAAGATGTTAGTTATCTTACAGGTACAAACTGACTTTCATTATAAGAAAAAGTAACAGCGTGATTCAGCACATTCTAGAACAACTTACTAGTACTTGGTAGGTAATTTTGTTTAATAGCTTATCAACTTCAATCAGTAGCGTCGTGTGGCGGTATGTACCGATATTTTAATAGAAAGCCAGGTAAAAGTTAGAAAGCGCAACAAAAATTCAAAAAGAACCATAACTTTGGAACCTCCCATGACCCCTTAAAACCATCTTTTGAAAAAAAGACGAGGAATGGCGACCATCTCGGATGTAATTATTATCGAAAGAGCGTACAGCCGCCAACCGTCAGCTCTAAATATAAGCTACGTTCATGCTTTAAACTTAATAGCAATCTTTATGGTGTAATGCGTGCCATGGTGATGCGTTCTATTTTTATCGATGTCGATAACCATTATTATAATTGGCACCTTGCGCGAATGCTTATAATTAGATGTTGTAGTTCGTTCCCTTCCTGCACTCGCTCTTTCGTAAATTTATCAATTAAATTTTTGTATGCTGATTGAATTGTTTCCGTTCTGAAAATTATATGAAATTATGAATGTGGGTATTAATATCCCCAACATTTATTTATTTACTTTTATTATACTATGGATTATGAACGTATAATCAAGTTTTAAAACTAACCATAAAGCAAGTAAAGATTTATCAATAAACATCGTGTACTTCGAGACTCAACCCGCGCACCTGCCCGTAAACGAGCTTCAAGCTTAAATTATCGAGTGGCACATCACTAGCCGGGAGCAAAGGTTTCACAGAGGGCGCAAGCATCAATTTGCGCAGTAGCCGCCGCGGGCGCCGCCGCCCCTGTCATTACCCCGCCGCCCCCCACCGACGCCCGCCCGACCTCCAGGAACATACTTTAACCTTTTTTGCTCCCTCACAACCTGTTCGCGGGATGCGGCTGCTGTGCCTTCACGGCGCAATTTAAACATCGGTTCATGGCCACAGGCGATACAGCCTATACCTCGCTAACTATACGGCCTTCGTAAGTGCACCGCTTCTCCCATGTGTTTTAACTTATGGCTCGCCGTCAGGGATGGAAATTACTGGCATGGGCAATTATTTACTATGTTATTGGTAGATGAAGGGAAGCATTTTTCTATTAATGGTTTCTATTTTAAGGGGTATTATTTAGCAATATTACTTAAGATTATGGCCAGATCGTATTTAAATATGATCTGGTCTCATAAGTCATATTATTCAAAGAACGTATCTTGACGTGTTTAAACCAGCTTATAATTGTCATGATTCATTACTTGTAGTTCCCACCCACAACCTTCTATATCCTAAAATTAGATTATATTTGTACCTTTTTACGTAGGTATGCGTGTGTGTTTCTTATTTTATTTCCAAACCAATACGAATTTAGGCCAAGACCGTTCCTGGAACCTGCAATTTGATCCCCAATTAAACAATTTACTCTGATATCATTTCAGTTCGTTGAGTCGAGCACAGGTCACACCTGACCCCGGGGCACGGGCATTAGAGACCCGAAACGATTTTAAGGCTTCGTAACCCCAATTAAACTTAAATATGCCCTTAAACCTTGTCCGTACCATCCGCTTCAAGGTTAGCCAAGCTAGTTGTTTTTAAAAGAACATTTAAAATATGTCTAAAAAGAAACTCAGCTATTAAAAACTACATGGACGTTTAAAGTAGACGCAATAGGAGCAAAATGAAGCCTGCAAATTGACCTGTCCTTCAACGCAAGCGGGCGCCGGCGAGATGTCGCTGCCGCTGCCACTAAACGATTCCGTTCCCATGAACTAGCTACTAGCTATCTCACTTTAATTATTCATAGACTTTTTTATACGCCATCACTTTTTACCGGTCGACGGCTGCCCGCTCATTTCTCGAAGCTGTATAAAATTAAAAAATAAAATAATTGAAGGCTCGGCTTGTATTATAAACTAAAAAAAGGAATAAGTCGCATGACACGGATCGAACTCCGGGCAAATGTCGCGCGGTAAAAAGTGGTCGAACGAACGCGATGTTCGGGTGAGGCTGCAGGGGTTGGCGGGGGGAAGGGGGGCGCAGGACGTCACGTAGGCGGCTCGCTTTTTGTCAACCTTCCCGTAGAGATGACAGGTCGCTGGACGCTGCGCCTGCGACCCGTGATAACAGTAACGAATCGTCTTGATACTGGCGATTCGCAGTGCCTAGTTTGCTACACGATTGTCAGTAAAGTTTTGCAGCAAACACTTGTTGTTTAAGGCATGTAGTGTGTTTCTTTTTGAGTATCAAGTTTTTTTATGTAAGCTTTAAATGTGTGCAAGATGTAGTTACACTTAAAAAAACGTGCCTAGCTCTAATAAGTAAAAAAGCGATTTAAAATCACATATCACATATTATTGAAAATAATATTTAAATATATATCTCAAGTATCTAAAATAGTATTTAAGTATATATCTCAAGTATCAAGAACTAGCGTGCGCGTCACATTGCTGCGTGACACGGCGACAGGTGCACTGGCTTCAACCGGTCACTAATAAACTCTTAAACTCAGTGGAGCTTCCCACAACCTGCCAAACGAACTTAGGCTTTTTTTATTAACGGCCATTTGCTTTGCAAATTATTATACGAAAACATTTGCGAGATAAACTTGGCTTGTTCTGTGAGACAATAAATAATGCGTTTTTGCATTGTAATTTTGATGGCCACCGATTAATGTAAAAACTTGTTGCATTTCACACAGGCTTTATTAAGGATTAAACATGTATGACATGTTTTGATGAACTTTAAACAGTAAATGGTGCACTATTTTGTACTTTCAATTGTAGTTTTAAGTTATTTTTGTCTCCATCTTTATTATTAGTATTTTTATAGATAAGTATCTTATCAACGATTAATGTGTGATTATAATTTATTTCTTTCTTTACAGAATTTCCGCGAGCAAAGGATTGACGGAGCCGGTCTGCCGCTTCTAACCGAGGAGCACCTTACAGGCATGCTCAAAATGAAATTAGGTCCAGCACTCAAATTACGCGCGGTTGTTGCACGGAGACTCGAACCTTGCTCCCAGTGTCAAATAACAGCATCACCGCCGGCGTCCACTACGGTTTCCACCACGCCCATCACGCCTAAAGTTAACGGTACATCGCTCAAATCAGAACCAAGAAGCAACACTACAAGCCCTAGTTAGAACTTTCTAGATTTAATATTAGACTGAACGTCAGCCTATCTAAGAATTATTATAGCAAAGGTTGTATTTGTGTATACATTAGTTTCGTAGTTTTAGAATTTGTAAATGCCACTTCTAACATGCTTTACACTTTACGTAGTAGCTTTTAAGTATATAATATACGATGTACAATTTTAAATGATTTTTGTGACGTTTTCTGGTGAAAATTAAGATCTTATTTGCTTAAAACATCGTTATTTATATAAAATTATCTACTGCCATGATTCATTATTGGCTTTACATTTATAAACAGAAATATATGTTTTCAAAGCTTTATTTTCTTATCGGTTCTAAAATGTGGAATTTCATAATTTTGAAAGCGTTACCAGTGCTTCGTCCAATTTATATACCAGTTCCAATTTCTTTGTATCAGTACTTTATTCGCCTTTTATATATTATTTGTGACGCCGTAACTAAATTTAGTCATTTTAATTGTTTTAGTCTTCCCGCTATTATAATTTTGCATTTAGTTACGTTATGTGAGGCGCTTAAGAGTAACTTAGCGGCTAAGGGTTGTAAATAAGTTGTTGCCGTCCAAATGTGTTGTGTCGTTATAATTATAGTAAGAAAAGGTTTTTGTATGTTTATAAAAAAATTACTAATATAATGACGTTCCAGATATTTACGTTAATGTATTTTTTTTTTCATTTTCTGTAGGTATATTTTATTTTTTAAAATGTACAAGTAAACATACAAAAACTTTGTGAAAGAAATGATTTCGGTGCTAAAGACCCTGCTATAAATATTTGAAAATATTATAGAATTTATTTGTAAATAATGGCCTTATTGTAAAAATATCTAAATTTGAGGCTAATTACGTCTTAACTCTACCACAGGGTCTCAAAGTTACAAACTCTCTGTATATATGTTTACAATTAATGGTTATCACGTATTACGTATTCGTATATAAATAGCATTTATTTACACCACACCTGAATAAAGCTCATTATGATACAGTGTAAAGTAATTTCTAGTAGAGATTACGTTTAGTTGATATATTTTTATGTAAAAATAAAATTGACTATTTCATATAATATTGCATAATACAATTAAATTCCTAAATACATATTCTGTTTTGTAAATATGGCCAACTTTTTAATTTTTAATAATTATTATTTTAATCTGTATAAGATATAGATTATTGCAAGGATACTTTAGAGAAATACAGTTAATGTCTGTGGTAATCTCCTTAATTGCCAAAATAGTATATTTGTAACAATATACATACATATTTCAATTCTAATTCAATGTTTATAATTTGATAGAAAAACTGCGGTACTTTGACATAAAGCCTTCCTACATTAATAATTTCATAAAAATAATCTAATAATTTTACAAAGGGGGACAGATATACATAAAATAGGGACACATACTGAAATTCAAAAAGTCCAGTTTTTCATATATTTAATAACGATAATTCATTTATAACGTAGCCATAAGTAAAAGGTGCTATTAACCTCTCTACGAATGAATCGTGCCTTACCCAATGTCTTCCTTTTTCGTATAGCAGACGTATATGTACATTTTTTTTTCAAAAGTATTACGGTTGTACGCTTTAATCGGATCATAATACAATTTTAATAGCATATAAGAATATTACGAATTTGTTACTAGTTAATTATAAATAGTGCGCAAATTTCGTACTAACGTACTTTTACATGGACCAGTGACTTACTTTTGTGTAAATTTTGAGTACCTTAATGTTTAATTTCTGTATGTTGAATGTTTGACAAAATATAAAAATATATATTTTTAAAACTTATAATATCATTAATTTTGAAAAGAAAATATTTGTGGCTTGTTATTTTTTCATTTTAAGATAATAACAGTGGTACGTCATATGTCAGAGGCATTATAGATCTAATAATAATTAAAAAAGAACATTTCACTTGTCATTTGACGTAATTCTTTTATTATCTATGGCTGAATTGACTTTGACACCTTCAATGTCACTTTATTTTTTAACGAAATTATATATGTAATTATTTTTTATTAACATTCTGCACATGTGTTAATATTATATAATTTTTAATTATCTATGACAATTTTCAATTTGCATCAATATGGCGTGTTTGGGTTTTGTACTATTTTTGTGTATAACAAGGTTTTAGTCACTTGTTAATTTCCTTGAGAATGTTAAGTACTTAGATTATTTTAAGCTTTTTAGTTGTAATTTCGGATAAAGTTACAATCCGACTTTTAAGTATTTATGTGGAAGAGAATAAAACAATGATTTATTCAAAAGTTTTTTTTTTATTTATTATTTCTAAGTCAATTAATTGTTTCTATTTCTAAAACAAAAAATAAGTTTTTTTATTTACTTAATAGTTAAGTTCTAAAATGCTTATTATAATAAATTAAGTAAAAAATACACTTATAAAATTATAAGAATCAACTGACAACAATAATTAGATTAACGTCAATAAATACGTGTTAATTTGCCTGTTTAATGAAAGTCAACAAATGATATACTCGTACTCGATACTTACCAATAAATATTTTTTTTTATAAACACTATTAGACACTTTAATTAATTACTTTCCAAATTTTACTTTTCTTTACGTAAAATCAACCTTAAGTACTAGAGATAATATCAATCAGTTGAATCTCCCTTGTTGTACCTAATTAGTAAATATATAAACATTTTACACAGGGGCCAGTCGTGGCGCAGTGGCACAAACGTGTGAATGGTTGTGGGTTCGAATCCCACTCGAGGAGTGGAAATATTCAATATTTCCATTTCTTCGCTCTGGTGTCGAGGCAAAGCGCGGCGATAAGTTCCGGCACTTAACACACAATGCCTCCGAATTCCGTGGAAAGTGGGGATCGGAGTTTTTTAACATAAGGCTCCCTCAAAAAAAAACCCACACGTTTCTCATACAGGTGGCTCTATCTAGACAGCTAGATAAAATTCGGCGTTCAATTTAGCTATTAAATATACATACTTTTTCTAAATAAACGCAGGGTAACTAACATAGAAATGAACACACTCTGGCTATTTTAACATGTTTTAAAGTATGAAAAACAAGATTTTAACACTCTAAAAATATGAAAAACATTACAACGAAAACGTTTAAATTTTTGAACGCAGCTGGATTGTAACCTGCACCTCCGGGAACCGGTCAAACGCTCTGACTGCTAAGCATGGTGCAGAGCGATTCGAACCCTACAACCTATGTAGGATTCGAAACGCACTATGTTCAATTGTTTATGAACGAATGAATGAAATACTTTTTATTATAGACTACATAATACACAAAAATAGGACAAAAACAATATATTAAATAGTACAATATGACTACATGAATGATAAGGCTGCCGTAATTTTATACGTTTTGTAAAAATGTTTTTCACTCTCTGGCTTACCAGCAAAATGCTAGAATACCTCTATCGTTAATCAACAAGGCAATGCTGATAGTTTTCATGTCCTTGACATATACTAATATCGTTGAATAAAGTCAATTTATTCGTCTTCCGGTTTCTTGGAAACTAACTCAAAGTTTCTCTCTTGGTGGTGTCGGCGCTTAACTCGATATTCCATAAGTTCGATCGTAGAATAACCAGAAAAGCCTAAAATTAGGAGAGCCGCCAAAATATATAATCTGTAATAGAAATAAAAAATAAGTAAAAATTAGTTTTAATACAAGATTAAGATAATTAGATGTCTCGAAAGAATTCTGGAGGCACAAAAGTCGATTCCTGTTTTTTAGAAGAGTATAATAAAATTGACATGCAATTTTTATATTTTTTGAAACAGAAATAAATTCATTTTTTTCACATAAATAACTTATAAACAAATTTATTTTCATTCCCTAAATAGCTAGATCAATTATATAATACATTAATTGACGTATTTATCCATTAATTAATTAATGTATATTAATGTAAAGCTGTTTAACTTATGTACTTTAAGGTACCAAAAAGCAAAAATCATAGGTAATTCTTCATTAGAGAGACAAATCGTGGTTGCGTTTTTCAACCAGCTTTTAGTGTTCATACAAAATATTTTCTTATTGAGTTTTTGTAGCGGAGATTACTACGGATTGCACACGATCAGGACACAAATTAGCTTTATTTCTTCAGTTTCAGGCTTCTATCGCATTTCTTTGCGATACATAATTTTTTTCTACAGTAAGTTTTACTCAGAAGAGTAGACAGAGAAAACGTAGTGTCAAAACTCTCCAACTAACTACCTGAATTGTATATTAAGTGGCGGAATTCACCACATTGTCTATGTAATTTTCTTATAATTATATTCATCTGATTAAATAGTATCATTATTTTGCTTAAAAGAGTAGAATATCGTTTTGATATCTAAGTACCTGAGCTATTTATCAAATTGTGAGAAGTAGTAGTCTTTAAATAATAACAACTTAAGAAAAACCTTCAATTTTACAATTCACACTTACCTGGTTCTAACACAGAGATACGGTGCTGTAGCATAGGAAAACACACTGCCAGTCGCTTCCCATAAGCGGAAGTTCGAATAAGCTGCCTCCTCGTTACCAGGGAACAATATACCAGAGAGAGCTGAAAAAATAAAATCATTTATTATAAACAATACACAAAGCAGCTTCACGTTAGCGAGGTAGCCCGAGAAAATAATAGTGTCAAGATACTCCGCCCTCCACTTTCCACCCGAAATCGAAATATTTTGAGCATTCGGATTTCAAGGAATCACTGAAGTATAATTTCGTCGATTATATAATATACCTGTAGATATATAATAAATCTTGTAACACGCTGTTGTTACAAGACTACTATAAATCCAGATACTACATAATGTAGGTGGTAGTTGCGTCATGAGTAAACAACTGAAATTCCCACTCGGAGCAATGACATACTTATATTACTTTCATTTTAAAACAAAGCACGCTGTTTATTTCCACCACTCAGCACGGAATGTTGCGTTCGGATAAAAAGTGGAGTGTCTTGGCATTATTGTCTAGGTTCTCTCTGCATGAAGATGAAAAAGTTATAAGGCAAGAAGAAAACATGTACTACATATATACATACCATTAACTTGGACAAGCCAAACCGCATCAGCAGTGCCCCATATCGCTGCTAACCCGTAGAAAACGAACCATTGCTCAGGATTTGGCCTCCATAACAACAATGATGACAACAGGCACAGGTTCAGGAGCTGGAATTAAATAATAATTTTTACTATTTAGTATATGTATAATTATATTTTTAATAATGATATCGTTTATAAGGTAAACTATATCAAAAAATAAACATAATTCTGCCCCTAATATAATAAAATAGCAATTTCTTCTTTTAAAAGCTTTTAAAGTACAATTGTTGTAAGGCGCCATTATATTTTATTTATACTATTGCTTTAAAAGCTTTTATGAAAATAAAGATGTATGCTATTATTTTACGATACAAAAATCGAAAGTTATTCTTTTAGTTCTATAACCGAACTTACTTTGCTAGTTAATGTTAAATTATTCTAGTTAGCTCAGAACTCACTAAAGTATTTTTGTATACATCTTAAAATATATTTTTTTATTAAGTATTCTATCCACACCATACCAGTCTCTATGAAGCATGATCTTTGCCATTTTACAATAGTGTACAAAAATTTTACAATGATTGCTGTAATTTAAAATACTTTATGCATATTATTATCTGTGATTGATTACGATGACAAGTTCCTACAAGCTGTTTGAATTAAATATAATACCTATGCAAATTACGAGTACGACTAAGGACATTAATCATTAATAATAACACAAAGGCATTCCCTTATATGATATCTAGGAAATATTACGCCATCGCGACACAGTTGGTCAGCATCTAACTGTATTCAATGTTTTTGGATTTGATATATTTTGGGTTAAATCGCGATCTAGTTAGTCTATTAGCTTTTGGTTGACCTTTGAAACTTAGTTCACAATTATTTTCAATATTTTGCTCTTTTTCCCTTATTAGCGGAAAAGAGTAATGAAAGCACAAAAAATAAGACTAATATATTAATCAATGAGGACTATCTTATATCGTGACGCTGACAATGTTACGAATACGAACATAAAAAGGAGAAATTTTCTTTTAAAAGAATATACATATAAATAATAGCACTGCGAGACGTATAAAATACGCGTTGCCTTAGTAACCTCAAGTCACTTTACAAAAGTTTATTACTAAAGCATTATCATAAAATATATTGCTTCTAGGCTTCTCTTTTAAATAAACTTTGACTATCTTAGATCTCATAGTTCCACATATTTTTTGTGAAAATGATTGGAAAGATTTTTCTTCACTGTTATTAATAACAAAGAAAACTTAAATTCTACCAAAGTATATAAATTTATTGCAAAACTTACAAGAGCAGTGACCATAACAGGAAAGCGCCCAGTCAACTTGACCACAGCCCCAGCCACTGGAGCGGCCAAGGCATTGAACACGCCAAAACAAATCATCACAAAGCCGATGTTACTGATGCCGTACGCACAAGTCACGAAAGCCTGCAAAGAGAAAAAAAATGGATAATATTATTAGGACAGTAACGTGTAGTAAATATCTTTACTTTTAAATGACAGGACATTAAAAAATATATTATCTTTCGGCAATTATTGCTTATATAAAGAAGAAAAAATGTGATGACTCAAATAATAATTACATCATTATTTGATTCATGAAAACATAACATACACATATACAATTAAAGTATCTTCTATTTTATTCTATTGATTTATTTAAGTAAATATACAAAGACAGTATACACTCAATATTTAATAAATGTCAAAGGAACATGTTAAGTGGCAATGAGCGTAAACAGTAAAATTTGTAAATCTGTTTACAAAGATCTACCCAAAGAGTCCATCGTCAGAGCATGGAAGATATTCACGTATGTATTATTTTAAACTGATGAGGCACCTTTTGGTTCCATCACCTAATAAAGAAATAAAAATGAGATTTATTCGTTTTTCTTGTCTTCCGGAACGGAATAATATGACATGATAATACAAAATACATAACACAAAGCGTGATATACATTTTCACGCTTCGTGTTATCTTCACATAGCTTCACAATTTTTACCGGGTATGTACTCGTATGTAAAGAGAGTCAAGACACTCCATTCTCCACTTCCTCTAAATAGAAATCGAACTCACAACCTATGGCAATGTCATGGTCTCAACGTAACAACAAAACCGAGTATAAGATTGAGTGTGAAGAAACTCCGTTCTTTACTTTCCACCGCCATTAATTTTATCACAGCGGAGAAATGAAAATAATTTTAATATCTATACACTATACTGTATTTAAAAATGTATAAAATTAAAAGTTTATTCTTTCCCCCAAATATTAATCGAACCCACAAACTTTCACGCTTAGAGTCGGACGCTGCATCATTGTGTAACTATGGCCTCAATGTAATAATAGACCTGTAGGATAATTATCATATCCCTTTCTTCGGCGTCACAGGTAGATAGAAGGAATCTAATGTTAAGACACTCCTGCCCCCATTTTCATGCGCATTTCCATGAGGTATTGCACGTTGTGAGTGGCGGAACTCAGCACCGCGCTTTGCCTCGACACCAGAGCGAAAACGAAAATGAAATATTAATTATAAATTAAATTTCACTTCCTCGAGTGGGAATCGAACCCACAACCAGACGTGTTTGCAGTCACACTTTGTGTCCCTGCGTCAATACTGACCTCAATTATTATATTCTAAACAACTATTTTAAAATTAAAACTTGGCCATGCGTTTGTCACAACAATAACCGAGTGAAAGGTTGTCGCAGGTTCTAGAGCGACCTTCAACTTAGTCATAACCGCAAACAGGAAGTATAATTACTAATGAACACAATGTTTCAAAGATAATTATAATATTACAAGGTTTTGTTACAGAAACTTCTGCAGCTGCTTAATTTTGGCCACTTTTCATTTAGACTTACAGCTAATTTGATCGAAGTTATTAATTTCTAAAGTGTCTTTCTCATTTATAGGATGCGAAAGGCATTTTTAGAAAACGTATAAAAGCTTTAGACATACCGAGATTCAAACTCTTTCCTTTCCTTGGAAAGGAAGTCTCTGGTCGCTAAGCCATGCCTCCAAAAAATTCTATAATTTTTTAAACAATACTTTTTACCGAATTAGTATTCAAAAATATATTTTCAATAAATTCGGCGTTTAGAACTTTACAGAAGTCGGTGGTCACAGAAACGTCAGATTTTCTAAAAATATATTTTCGAGCACCAAACCTACAAGCTATTAACCCGGTTAAAAATAGTTTTATTTCAAAATGTGTAAAAAATCGCGATAATAAGCGATCTTTTTGTTTACGCTTATCACAATAGGTATATTTTCGGTGTTTGCATCTCTGTACAAATCTACCAAAAGTCACAATTGTGATTCCTGCGGCGTTCAAATTTGTATCCGTTATCTAAATTCGTTTTTCATATTCTATATTTTAATCCTTCAAGAAAATATTTCATCGTGGCCAGTCGTGGCCCAGTGGCACAAGAATGTGACTGTAAACAACTGGTTGTGGGTTCGATTTCCACTCGAGAAGTGGAAATTATATTTCCATTTTACCTCGACACCAGAGGGTGTCGAGGTAAAGCGCGGCGTTAAGTTCCGCCACTTAACACGCAAGCCTCCGAATTCGGCGGAAAGTGGGGAACGGAGTGTCTTAACACTAGGTTTCCTCTGCCTACCCTGCTGTGTGCGGGATATAGCGTGAAGCTAATAACAAAAATTTTTTAAGTTTTGAAAAACACTTGTTAAGCTTTTATTTTTAAGTTAAAAGAAATCACCTGCGTAAAATCAGCAGCCATAAAAGCTTGTTCAGCGCCGATGTAACCAATGACAGGCACCAATAGCAATTGATACTTGTGTCTCAGTTGACGCAAAGTCACCGCTAACAGATCAACCCCAGACTTGCTCTCTGTAATCGATTTTCTACCTGTATCGTATCTGTAAATATATTAAAAATTAATTTATTTATTTAAATAAAACAATCACATATATTTATTTGGTTTCTTTTTTGGATCCTCACGCTTTGCCTCACGCCTCCTACAAAGCATACATGCAAATCAGGGACAATGTAGTGCCTAGACACTCCCGTTCTCAACTTTCCGCCTGAAATTAAGATTGGTGATTCGGCTATTTTTTTCCTCCTCCTCCGTTCTGAAGTCGCTTAAAAACAATAAATCATTCCCCCGAATGGGAATCGAACCCAAAACCATCGCGTTTTTAGTCAGACGCTGTTTATATGTGTACGTTATATAAAACAGTGAGGTGATGTAATCTTTGACTGACTGATTCATCATCGCCATCGTTTGAACACTGACTAAGGTACTATATAGACTAGACGCTCATTCAATCGCTAGGGGAATTGAAATCGGGGTAGAAAGTTAGTACGGAAATTAGTCATTTCTGATGTTACAAATGCGAAACTTTATTTTTTGTAGTACGATTAAATATATGTTCCAGCGTTTGTTAACATTTTACGTTAATAAGAGAAGTAGTTTAATTATTTCTTAGTATGAAGTTCCTCTTTGGTCTAGGCTGTATGTAGAGACTATTAAACCGCCTCTTCTGTTATGATATCCTGTGGTGACTCGCCGTTTCAGTGCAAGGGATACAGTGATAAAACATATTTTAACTACTGCCGTTAAAAATAAAATTAAAATGAAAATAAATATAAAAAACGTTTAAAAATATATAAAAAAATAAAATTGAAAGGAAAATAAAAAAAAAAATATTTTCCTTTCAATTCCAGTGGTTCTAGGCCAGTCGTGGCCCAGTGGCACAAGCGTGTGACTGTAAATGACTGGTTGTGGGTTCGATTCCCACTCGAAGAGTGGAAATTATATTTCCATTTTCTTCGCTCTGGTGTCGAGGTAAAGCGCGGCGTTAAGTTCCGCCACTTAACACGCAAGCCTCCGAATTCGGCGGAAAGTGGGGAACGGAGTGTCTTAACACTAGGCTCCCTCTGCCTACCCTGCTGTGCGGGATACAGCGTGAAGCTAAAAAAAAAAAAAAAAAAAAAAAAAAAAAAAAAAAATGTAAAATTACAAAATATAATACTGTATATATGTAGAGACTATTAAACCGCCTCTTCTGTTATGATATCCTGGTACTTAACGTATCAGTGCGAGGAATACGACGATAAAAATAGACTTTGCACATCTGCTATATCAATTATTCCTTAATAAAAAAAATCACATTGGGTTAGCTGTACATAGAGGTTTCATTCAATAGACGCATCTTCTGTTAGGATATCCTGGTACTCAACGTTTCAGTGCGAGGGATACAGCGATAAAAATAGATTATGCTCATCTAATTGTTAATTATTAGTAAAAAGTTCCGCTTTTGCCTTTTTTAAACATTTTTTTATCCTCTTGTCATCTAATCTGTCACTATTTTATTTTTTTTCTAATCATGAGACCCAATCTGTCACAATTTTAATTTCTAATCGTGAGACCCTGCATACTAATTTTTATACCTATCCAGTTTTGGGGAGAATGTGTCATGTGATAATTTTTAATTGTAATCCAAAATTTTTACACCAATTTTTCATACTTCTAAGTCTGAAAAAGGAGGAAAATTCCATATAGACTTTACTTTCCTTTTCTTCATCCTTTCTTAGTGCTTGCTTAAATCATTTGGTACTTTACCAAATTCTAAGTAATCATGGCTGTGCGTTGATGATATATAAGTCAATCAGTCAGTCAATCAATCAGTCAGTCAGTCAGGCTTGCCTTTTATACATCTATATACATAGCATAGCAGTGCTATCTATTTATATAGATAATTTAAATTGTACCTTTTAAGGGAGTCTACTCCAACGACAACAAGAAGGATAGCCGTTGCCATACACGCGAGGTACACGCCCGCTATCACTTGAATCTTAAGAGTTGATGGAGGTTCCAAATTCGCATTCGTCTCCTGAAAAAAAAAACTAAAATTTTAAAATATTTTAAAATATAATCTTTTTTTCTTAGCTTGACGCTGTATCCCGTACACAGCAGTGGAGGCAGAAGCAACCTAACGTTATGAGACTCGTTTCCCCACTTCCCGCCGAATTCTGAGGCATTGCGTGTGAAGTGGCGGAACTTAAGGCCGCGCTTTGCCTCTACACCGCAGATAATGGAAACATTAAATATTTCCACTCGTCAACCCATAACCAGTCTGTAAACCAGCGTTTACGGTAACTAATGCATCTTAAAATTCCAAATCAGTTACTGACAATTAAATTAATAGAAGTCACGAATGTCACTGTGTTTTTTTTAATGTGGCACAAAAAATAAGTAAAAAAAATCATTTTAAAATTGTGCATTAGACGAAATTAGTTCAAAAACTCTGCTATCATAGAAGTATAGCTAAAAGTCTTACATCATGTGCGGCGCTGCCACTGCAGAAATTCACTCCACAGGTCCCACCGTAGTCTGGGGTCGGCATAGAGATGTTGCTAACAAGAGCAGCAGCCCTTGGGGCTTCTTGTAAAGTTTCATTGACAAATATCGATATTTCTCCTAATGACGAAGATAAGACTGAAAATGATAATAGAGTTGCTTCATTTATAAATAAATTATTTATGAATGCTGAATCGATTCATACGAATATCGAATATAATTATAATTTAATCGTATTGTTGTTAAAATTTTATGATTTAAAATATTTTTAGTTACTTGATGCAATATAGTATAGTCTGTAATTTGTTATGATTAAAAGAGATTTAGAAAAATATTTAATTCAGTGCCCAGATTTCATTACAATATATGGGTGAAACACACAATTAGATCTCACACCTGTTGTCAATTCTCGCCTCTTGGGCAATAGATTATTTTTATAATAATTGGTTTGATGCTATATTATAAATAATTGATTGATTACAACAGTAATTTATGGCTTCGCTAGTTCTTACTTTGTAAATCAATTTATTGAACACATATGTTATATTGATATAATACTTTTTATTTTTAATTTTTAAATAAAAATTACAAGATTTAAAACCATTTTTATATGTTTTTAAGAGCATATTTGTTATTTGACATTAATTTTGTTTTTCATAAAAAAACGTATATCTACTAAGCTTACTTGCTGAAGAGACGAGGTTACCCCATATCTGTGCCATCTGATAGAACATGAAGAATAGACCGAAAAATCGTACCACCAATACCTCTGCGGATACTCCTGAGAGCTTTGCGTACGGTTCTGCAACCTAAAATATAAAAAAAGAGTTATTATTACCAATATTTATTGCACACAGTTAAAGATAAATTATAAAGGTATTTCACTTTTTAACTTTTGAGTATTTGGAATAAATAATAAATCTGTGACTACCTACCCATGACATTAAATCACTAATACATTTTCAATAAACAGTTGATGGCCAAAATATCACAGAGACAAATATTAGCGATCAAACCAACCGGTTATTGGTTTGTTTAATAAGATAAAGAATTAAGTATGTAACGATAATGATTTTATCATTGTAATTTCGTAGTCGCTGTATACACGTGTTTTTATCCTATAAACACGCTTTACGTCACAATTGCTCGCTACATCGATATAGGCATCCAATTAAAAATACATATGAATGAAGTTCATAAAATTATACTCATGATCGTATTTGAATTTTTACTACTTGCAAAGATTATAAATCGCAATAATTATACAAATAATTATTATGTTTTCATTATAATTAAATATACAAGGTTTATCAAATTTTTCAATATTATTAAAGTGCTCCATTCACACACTTTGAACTTATTAAAAATGAACATAGCATTATTCGAATTTGCGTCTCTTAGATGATCCAAGCACACAACGTAATGTCATTGTCAAGCTACATCGAAATTTTATCTAAATTTTATTAATATTGTTACCTTATATGGAAAGTTTTAGAAAATTGAGTAATCGAAAAATTTTTAACAATAAAAATCTAATACAAAACTGAATATTTCTAAAGGGGCCAGTCGTGGCGCAGTGGCACAGACGTGTGACTGTAAACGACTAGTTGTGGGTTCGATTCCCACTTGAGGAATGGAAATATTTTATATTTCCATTTTGTTCGCTCTGGTACCGAGGCTAAGCGCGGCGTTAAGTTCCGCCACTTAACACGCAATGCCTCCGAAATTCGGCGGAAAATGGGGAGCGGAGTATCATAATACTAGGTCCCCTCTGCCTACCCTGCTGTGTGCGAGATACAGCATGAAGCTAAAAAAAAATATTTCTAGAGTATACGTACATACACTTAGAAAAAATGGAGCAAGATTTTTACAACTTTTTGCTGTGTTCAAATTCTTACCCTTTGTTTTAAAACAACAGATTTATACCCGATTTAAATTAAAAAGTATTTATATTTTGTCGTTTTTATCATATTTCCAATGCGGAAATATGATAAGTAATCCACCCAAATCATATATTCTATAAACTCATTATTTGTTTAACTTAATAGGGGCCATGTAATAAGATAAGAATATGTATGTTCAGTAATGAAGTAGTACTGAATAAAAAACTAGTCGTTGACGACATATATTTAATATCATACTAATGAATAACGTTTTGTCATACAATTTACTTACTTACTAAGAGCAAGGTCTTATAATAACGATATTATTAAATCAATCACGACCTAACAGCTTACAAAGTATCTATAATTTTTAAAGTTCATTCTTAGGTTGGGCATGAGCTTAGATTTTTTTTACTAAAGGTATACATACATACGTACGTATATATGTTGTACTTGTTAATATTCAAATCACCTTGTTTAGAGATACGCAGAGGAATCCACCGGATACAATATGTCCTTGAATTTTTAAATTACTTATATAATGTACTTATTGTTCCTTGAAATTTTAAATTACTGATATAATTATTGAAATAATGTGTGGAAATTAATGTAATGTGTACAAACGGGGGTATGGTAAATTTTCCAAAGTTAAAGTTATTAATATGAAGAAGAAGTGCGAATGCTAATATTTTTTGCATAGTATGTATGCATAGTATTTTATGAGGTATTAATCAAATAAATAGATAGAATAGAGACCATCGTGGCATAGTGGCAAGCCTGACTGTAAACACGTTTGGTTGAGGATTCGATCCCACTTGAAGGTGTGAATATAATTTAAAATTATTTTCATTTCCTTTTTTCCCTTATTCACCTTCTGGTACCTAAAATGTAAACAAATACTTGTTCCCTGAATGAACATATTTTATTTTTAAAAATGTAACACGCTATATCCGTACAATGAACACAATTGTACACAGTGATATACAGGCAAAAGACGGTGTTAAGTTTCGCCACTTAAAAAGCAATGCCTCCAGAATTCAGCGGAAAACAGGGAATGTAGCGTCTTAATACTAGGTTCCCTTTGTTTACCCTATTGTATGTGAGATACAGCGTGATATACAGCTTGCTAAAGCGACACGTGTTTTACGCATCACTAGGTAGTACAAATTAGGATCAACTGTTGAATTTACATTCAAACTGATCCGAAGCAAATCTCCTAACATGAATAACCTAGATCCTACAATACTGCCTCAAACGGATATCAAACAAGTGACCTTCGCACCTTTTACTAACTCAATTGAATTGTTTCAATTATGGTTTTGTAAGCGTGCCAATCGAAATGGAAGTTATAATTTCGTTCGTATGGAAATAAATCGATTTAACTTTAAAGCAAATAATATATATTTTTAGCTTCACGCTCTATCCCGCATATTACAGAGGAAATCTAGTGTTAAGACACTCCGCTCCCCATTTTCCGCCGAAATCTAGTGGCGTTGCATGTTAAGTGAGGAAAACAGAAATATTATATATCGCCTCGGGTGGGAATCCAACCCACAACCAGTCGCGCTTACAGTCTCACTTTGTGCCCCTGCGCCACGACTGGCTTCTACGCATTTTTAGACGTTAGTAAGAACATTAATTTGGGAATAATTCCTTATTATCTGAAGATAGCATACATGTGTGTGTAGCCAGTCGTGGCCCAGTGGCACAAGCGTGTGACTGTAAACGACTGGTTGTGGGTTCGATTCCCACTCGAGGGGTGGAAATTATATTTCCATTTTCTTCGCTCTGGTGTCGAGGTAAAGCGCGGCGTTAAGTTGCGCCACTTAACACGCAAGCCTACGAATTCGGCGGAAAATGGGGAACGGAGTGTGTTAACACTAGGTTCCCTCTGCCTACCCTGCTGTGTGCGGGATACAGCGTGAAGCTAAAAAAAAAAATAAATAACATACATACGAGTATGTATGTCTTCATTCATACAGTTAATAAATCATTGGCAAAAAGCTAAGATTTTTTAAGCAATGTAGACAAGAAATCATTTAACATCGTCAATACTTATGAAAATGTGTTTCGTGAAATGCGATTGGTCATGGGTTCGATTCCTATATGTAAAAAGATGATATTTAAGTAATTTACATTTAATCGATAAAATAGCACGGCGTTAAGAGCCGTAGATCAACATCCAATATATGGATTTTGAGCATAAAATAGAGAGAACGAAGTGTCCTGACACTTGGTTCTCCATGTTATGTGTAGAACTGAAGAAAGTATATAAATGATCTACTTTAAATTCTAATTAATATCTTACCACAGACAAATAAGTGCATTTAGCACACCAGAGTGGTCCGCCGCCAAATCCCACCATCATTCCCGCGGGTACCAGAGTATGGAGGTACGGATAGAATTGAGCCGCGATGAACGGCATGTATGCTATGAAAGACACTGCTATTGTCCACTTGCAGCCTAGCCATCTGAAAAAAAATAAAAAATATATCAAATTAATTATTTTGTTTATGTAATGGTTGTAGTTCCCATACCTTCTCAGAGGTATGAATATATTTAAATTATTTCTTTATATCTCCACTATGGTGCCTAATGGTGCACTATGGTGCTGCATTAAGTTTCGCCACACAACAGGCATGTCTCGATTTCGGACGAAAATCATTGTCCCACTATACCACAATGGCTCTAATGTATTTATTGTAACTTAACCCTAACAAGTATGTATAGGCTAACCTTAATATCGATAGTCTTAATCCTTAACGACATTGAAAACTGCACCTTTTCACTTTCATGACTTAAAATTTTGGGTATAAGTTGAAAAAAAATATAATAAGAGTAATAAAAACTGTATGACCTCTAGTTTAACGATTATTTTTTACGATTGTTTATTGCTTATTAATTTTATATTATGCACTTTTAATCCTGAGAAATCTATATAAGACTGTTTAAATATTCGGCGACATTGTGGGTTGGATATTGAAGCATATTTCATATAACCGAGCTTCTACATAGAAAATAATTCATATATCTATCTGTCGTATAAAAGTCTTTCGTTACTCTCTCAGTGTCTAACAGATAACGCGGAGACGAAATTTTTAGATGTAGCAAGCATATATGCTCAACGTGTGGGTACGTAGAGATAGAAATGGATTTATCTCTAGCTAAAAGAGAAGGTTAGTCTGAGAAAATCTAGTATCAAGGTACTCCACTCAATAAAAAAAGTCTATAAAAATAGGTAATTTAAATATAATAGGTCCTCCAAATGGGATTCAAACCCACAACCATCACCTACAAAATCAGATGCTGTGACACTGCGCCACAAAGGCCTAACATGGAACTAAAATGAATAAATTCCATAAATTCCATTACGGACAAAAAGTCATACTTTAATAATCGCATCAATCAATCATACTTACTTTATAACTATAGCAGGCAAAAATATATTAGACAGTATCAATGAAAAATATATGGCAGCCAGTGTGAAGATCCCCGCCGATTCATCAGTGTTAACTGAACTCTGTAGATTCGCCGCGCCGTGGAAAGCAGTGAATTGTACCATGAAAGCGAAACCCAAAATAAGAATGTTTCTGTTTATCCGCCATTTTTCATTACTTCCGAAAACCACGGATGTAGGCATATTGATCTGTAAATAAAAAATATACGTATACAATAATGCATCAAAGTGTGTCTGTAAAGCAATTGGTTGTGGTTTCGATTCCCACTTGAGGTATGGAAATATTTCTTTTTGCTTCACTCTGGTGTCGAGGCAAAGAGCGGTATTAAATTCCGCTGCTTAACACGCAATGCCTCCAAATTCAGCGGAAAGTGGGAATGGAGTGTCTTAACACTTGGTTCTCTCTGTCTACCCTGCTGTGTGCGGGGTACAGCGTGAAGCTAAAAAAATAATAATGCATGTATGTATGTATACAGTCCATAGTTCTCCGTTGAGTATAAGCTTTTTATTAAAAATAAATTATGTCGAATATCATAATCAGAGAAAAGTTAGTGTCTCTAAGACATTTCGGTCTTCACTTTCCGCCCTAAATCGAGACATTACGTGTTGAGTTGCAGAATTCAACAATGCGCTTCGTCTTACCAAACATATTGTTTATTTAAAATATGTAAAGCATAATAACATGAAATGACCGCTGCACTCCATATGATCACAATCTTTGTTCGGGGTTGAAACTTAAAAATATCTATCATTAAATAACCACAAAAATGTCATAAAATACTGTTTTGGCACGCTTAATGATATTATATTACGATTACGACGAATGATTTAGAATAAAAGTACGTATAGCCAATTTCTTAATGATTTTTTAACCATTAACACGCGTTATCATATCCGTGAGAATTATTTATTTAACTCTACTTCTATTAGTGTTAATAATATTTATGGTGTAATAATATTAAACGTGCACCTTTATGTATTTATTTCATATTAATCGATTGTACCGTGTTGATAAATATTAATGAATTTACAATTACATAAGATTTATTCATATCAAGGCATTTTTTCAGAAGGTGAAGAATATAGTGTTGTCTTGTTGACAACACTATATTCTTCACCTGGTACTTACGATATATATTGCGTATAAATCATTACCAAATATGTGAAATATTTAAGCGAATTTCTCTACAGAAATGCTAAATAAAAGGAAGAGGAGAGAATTCGACGTAGCCGGATATAGAACGTATGGCTTAGCGGTCAAAGGTCCTTGAAAGGCTTCCGGGAGACACGGGTTCAAATTTTTTAGATGTTTTCTAAATATATTTTTTTAATTTCTTAAGTGTACAACTTTAAAGAATAATAATAAAACTATTTTAAAATATTTTAAATGTATTAAACTTATGACATTTTGGCTATCTGATGTTGTGTCCCATGGCCGTAGTTATCACAATAGGATTGCAAATATCCCTTAGGAATTTTATTTAGGTTCAACTATTTAGCATTCGTCATTGATAGTAGAGTACTAACTTTCCCTTTCATATAAACAGATATACTAATACAAATTATCAAATAATATAATATAGATAGAAGAAAACTTGTATATTCTAAAAATATAGCTAACACTGAAGAAGCCGCCGTTGGCAGATTCATCCGTCGGGCCAACGAATGTTTTTAATCGATATAGTGGCTTATAATTTAGAAATGGCAATCTCTCACAGAGTACACACGAGTAATTTAAAAACAAACTACGAATTATACGTCGGCGCTATCTACACCTTACGTGAGGTGAAGACAACGACCCACTACGCACTGGCCCTAACTCTTTGAGGGACTCCTGCATTCTCTCAATCATATAAACCAAATCTGTTCGTCCTTTTAACCATAAAGATCTATATTAACGTTATTTGATCTACATGTGTGACTGAGTGTACTCACTTTTTAAATAACAAAGAAAAAAATCAGAAAAAAGTTACTACTTTTTTTGAAATTCCTTAAATTCCATTAAAAAATATGATAGAAAAAATAATTTATGGCTTGAAATCAATAACAGACAATAAATATTTATTTTTATGTGGTAGTACTATAATTATTTTATAGCCAATAATGTTATGAACTGAATTAAATTGCAAATGTATTCTTATGTAATAGACTTAATTATACATTAAATGTCTTACACCCTACTTATTAATTATTTTACGAATTAGGCGATGTAGAAAGTGAGCCTAGTGTAAAGCCACTCCAACCTCCAATTTCCACCAACATTAGAGTTAGTTGGTACTTGTTGGGTAAACCTAATATCCTCCCAAATAGAAAATAGTGCCTTAAAGTAAAATAAAGGTGCCAGTCGTGGCGCAGTGGCACGAACGTGTGACTGTAAACGACTGGTTGTGGGTTCGATTCCCACTCGAGGAGTGGATATGTTTTATATTTCCATTGCATCGCTCTAGTATCAAAAGTAAAAGCGCGGCGTTAAGTTCCGCCACTTAACACGCAACGCCTCCGAATTCGGCAGGAAGTGGGGAACGGAGTGTCTTAACAGTAGGTTCCGGTTAACCCTCTGCCTACCCTGCTGTGTGCGGGATACAGCGTGAAGGTAAAAAAAAGTAAAATAAAATTTTCAAATTCTTTGTCTTCTTACCAGAGCGGAGCAATGAAAATAATCTCAATATAGTCAATTCCTTAATGGAAATCAAATCCACGACCAATCGCGTTTACACACAGGTGTTACTATATAAATGAATTTGCAATTAATTTGTATTAAATTAATAAAATAAAATTCGAAGGTTACTGTGTTTATGTATAACTTTAAATATATGGATATTTTTGAAAGTAAATGATGTTCGATAATATTTTTCTTTCATAATAACATACTTAATATAAAACAAAAAAAATATAAATAATGTTATAAAATATACAGATAGTCCTATATTGACATATATAATTGACAATTACAGTAAAAACTTCTTAGATAAAAAGAATGAAGCTTATTAATAAACGAAGGCAGTAGGCACTATCCGCCTCACCATTATTACTGACGTAGAAAAAAAATTCAAGGAGTTTGATTAGTACAAAAAATATATATATAACCTATATACATATTTATTCGTATAATTTTTTTTAACCTTCATATAAACATTTAGATTAGTTTAATCTTAGTAGTACTTACATAGTAGTACTTATTTCTAGAAATTTATTATAGTTGTTAGTGATTAAGCACATTTCGCCTTGTATTACATAAAAAATTACGCTTTGTTTAACCAACGTATGTGTCACCCATACAAAACTGTATATCAAACACATTGTACCTGTACACATACAGTGTTATATTTATTTTAAGAATTTAATGTATTTAACGTAGTATTATTAAAAATACCTATTACTAGCAGTATTAAGTCAAATTCAATCAACAATTAAATATTAACAATTGATTATCTCTTTGTGGAGAAACCACATAAACATCACAATCAGCTGAAAATTATTTAGTTCATATTATTTTGCACTCTTTATCCTGGACTGTTAAATATCAGAAAGTAAATACTTTCAGACTTGGACTTCGCATCAAAATACTCATTTTGTTAAACAACTTTTTTTTAAGTTAAGTGATAAGGCACTACTTATATTTTAAGACGTCCTTATATCTTAAAGTCTAGCTAGTTAATAAACTAGCTAGACTTTAAGATATAAGGAATCTAATGAGGAACCATAATAATGGTTCCTCATTAGATGTTCTAAAAAAGAAATCATAGCCTAAACTTAAGCTATAAAAAAGTTTCAATCAAACCCATTCTACAGTTCCCAAGATATGAACATGTAATACTAATGATCAATAAATTGTGATTTTATTTTTTTTTAACATATTAACTTATTCAAGTAGAGGAAAAATCTTATTTAATTGATATTCTAACGTGGTATATATATTAATAAAATCGCTTAGTTCTTACAGACATACATACGTAGAGCGTCATAAAATAAATGACAAATAAACTATTTTTAAATGAGCGGTCAGCTACTTGGGTAATACCCCATGCAGTGCAAAATTGTGGAAAATTTACATACAAAGAGTACAATGTCAAGAAAAATAGTAAATGTTATTTGGTTTTTTCAAAAAGAAAACGAGATTGACACAAAATTTTATAAATAATTATACATATAAAATATAGGAAATTGTGGTTAATTAACTAACAATATCATAGCTTCGCGGAAAACGGAGTGTTTTGAAGTTATGTTTCCCTTCTTGGAAAAAACCTTACTCGCGGGAACTGGAAGGGGACAAAAGGCAACCCTTGTTTTTTATCTGACACCCCTTGCTTTTGTCTTAGGAGGGCTAGGGTACATGCCATGTTTACTATTATTTATAAGTATAAGTATTATCTTGACTGCTTTTACATATTTATTAATGACTACAGAGTCAATAGCGACTTCGTCGTGTGAACTACACATACACATTCCCTATTTCAGCTTCTTAGGAGTAGAATTATGAAAAATAGGCTATGCTTGACCTTGCGTAAAATCTCTCTGAGAAAATTCACCGAAATTGGTGAAACAGTTTAGATTTTTCATACAAATTTTCCCCTATACCTATAAACACTGTAGGGGTAGATTTTTGAAAAAAGTAACCTTCTCATTTCGATTTTCATCCAAATCAGACCGTTAGCTGTGAAACGTCACAGACGGACAAACAGACAGACTTCCGCATTTATAATTAAATTAGTATGGGTACTAACACAGTGCTATAATCTCTATTGATTAAATAATTTACACACAATATATGAGACATCCTTCATATATTGTGTAAATCGATATCTACATTATAATATTATGCCGTTTAATAAATTAAAATTTTAAGCTTCGTGTATTAAACCATTGAAAAATAAATTGTATGATATATCTATTCAGACTATACTTGATAACAAAGTAAACGTGTAACAATTTGTTACCCTTCAAACAGTAAAGGCCAAGGAGTAGGCCTCCAGTGTAATACTGAACGAATATTAGCTGTAAGTTACAACAGTATACGTAAATATTAATTATTAGCATACAATAAATAGGTGCAACTTTAATGAAATAATATATTTTTGTACTAGATTTGATTACTTTAAGATTATATTTTGTTTTTATTAAATTAGTAAAATTATTTTTTTAAATTATATATTTTTTTTTAGCTTCACGCTGTATCCCGCACACTGCAGGGTAGGCAGAGGGAACATAGTGTTAAGACACTCCGTTCCCCACTTTTCGCCGAATTCGGAGGCATTGCGTGTTAAGTGGCGGAACTTAACGCCGCGCTTTACCTCGACACCAGAGCGAAGAAAATGGAAATATAATTCCCACTCGAGGAGTGGAAATCGAACCCACAACCAGTCGTTTACGGTCACCGCTTTATTATATTATTAAAATTATATTCCGAAATTATTATATATGGATGGATAAGTGAATAACAGATTTAAAAAACGTTTAGTTCCTTATAATTTCTCCAAACAATTTAATCAGCTTCACGCTTTTTCCCGCACAGCACTCACTTCTTCACATTACGAACAAAATAAAAACGTTGCGTGTTGAGTGACGGAACTCAACGTAAGATATCGGTCGATCTTAGGTAAAATGAAAATAAATAAAATTAAAATTAAATAAAATTAAATATCTTCACGCTATATCCCGTACACAGCAGGGTAGGCAGAGGGAACCTAGTGTTAAGATACTCCGTTCCCCACTTTCCGCCGAATGCGGAGGCATTGCGGGTTAAGTGGAGGCATTGCGTGTTAATGGAGTGAGAATCTAACAAAACCAATTGCATTAACTATTGAACGTTATCCCACTGTGCTACGACGGTCTATCAAAAAAAGAAATGATAAAAAAATAAATTACATTTTTTTTTTACTAAATTTAAACTTTCATCTACAAAAAGTAATATATTAACAATTTATTTTATTAAATGAATATTTATTAAATGAACCAATAACACTAACTTATAATTGAATGTGTCGGATATAATAGATACAAATAAAATAAATAATTTAATGCCGCGACCTGCAATCTCAAGACATATCAAACAATACAATGTCACGACAATTGATTATAACAAACGTGACATATAATGGCTTAGGCCGAGCCTTATACAGCCATTGCAATTAGATATAATTTTATTTTATAATTGTAATATAAACTCTTTCCTGTTTTAAATGGAGCTTCCGGTATAAAAAGCAACTATAAGTAGAAGACTTATTCGGATTTATAATTGATTGTAAAATCGATTTTATTTTCTAATTCGATTGTTCCGCTTAGTGTTAGGACTAGATGCCATATGTGGTCGGCGCTTAATACGGTAAAGGAGATAAAATAAATTTTATGTGCTATTACATATGCTATGCATTTATGCTTTTTAATGTCTCTACAAATGTAGAATATAATTACTTAATAAGAACTTTTTTTACTATTATAAATACTTAATAGTAATCACGATTATACTTGTATTATTTAATTTTTCCTTGTTTAAAGATATGTCAATTTTGCACTTTGAATTGCTTGTATTCTTAACTTTATGAGACGTATTTTGTGTCCCCAAATATAACTCCGAAACGCAAAAAAGACCATTTTTTGACCAAATATCGATTAATGTTACAAAAAACCGAAATCCGAATATTTCATTGATTGTTGTAAAAAACGGAAGCCAAAATATTTAAATGTGTATTCATGTGAAAGACAACTTTCAAAATAGATATACTGCTTTGGACCAAGAAAAAAATGGCTAGGTTACGTATGTTACAAGCTTAGCCTTACTAGCTATGAGCCACTTTATTAGAATTACTATAAGGAAGTATTTATTTTTAACTATAAAACAATAAAATTTAGATTGAAGTAGGTATAATAAATGTACATATGTATATTCACATTATACTATCGCTATTAATATATCATGTGCGTTTACTCTTTGAATCTATTGTTAAAAAGAATAAAAAGCTTTGTTTATGTGCTAATTAGACTTAATTAGTTACCGTTACCTAAATCTAGTGACCCTGACATAAAAGAGTTACCTAATAATTAATTTAACATACTCCTTAACAGATATGTAAGTATTTTTTTCATTATTGTAAAACATTTTATATAATTTTGTGTAGTTACACGAAACCATCACGGCGCAGTGGGGCAGCGTCTAACTGTAAACGCGATGGTAGTGAGCTCGATTCCTATTCGGGGTAATGTTTGAATATTATTATCATTTCTCCGCTCTGCCACTAAAAACATAGCGCAGCGTTTATTTCCGCCAGTCAGTGTCTCGATTTTGCCCAGAAACTGGGGGACTAAGTGTTTTGACACTAGGTTCTCTCTAAATACCGTGACATGTGGAAAAAATCGTAAAGTTTTTTTCTATGATTACACAAAAAAAGATTGGGTTTCAAGGATAAGGAAAGCACCAGTGATGCATCATCAGCTTATTCTCTAATTTTTACCTCTTATTTATATAAACTTACTTCGTATATACATAGATAGCAACCAAAATTCTAGTTAATAATAGAGCCAAAAATAAAGTCACAGTCAAATAATTTAATTTAAATTAAAAAACAAAATTAAAAATTTTGAAAATACCCACGACGGTTTAATTGTAATTGAAAAAGGATAAAATAACTAGAAATCCCCCGCCTAAAAGAATATATGTAACGAGATGATGGGGACGACTTCGTCGGAGCTGCCATTACTTTAAGTTTGCTAACTTGAAAAAATTAAAATATTAATATGAATTTACAGTTTTGATAACTGGTATTCCTTTTAAAAACTTTAAGAACGAAATCTATACTGTTAGCTACTATATTTAAAATAGAGGTTGCAACTGGCAGCCCCCGACGAAGTGGTCCCCATCATCTCGTTACATATATTCTTAGTAGGTGTAGCGCTAAATGTCGTCATTTAACACGCAAAGTTACTATTGTCAAAAGGAAATTGTCCGGAAACCGGAGTGTCTTGACACTAAGTTCTCTCTGACTACCCTGCTTTGCGGAAAAAAGCGTTTCTTACCTATAATACAAATTCATTACGGAAAATAAATCACTTTCAACCGTCATGCAATTAACTTATTTTTATTATATAATACATGAGTAGGTAAGCTTCGTTGTGCATTTAATAAACTACACGGATCTATTCATGTTCTTTATTATGACAGACTTGACTTAATTATTTACGACTATCGTGGTGCTATAAATTACTTAGAAACTATTTTAGGGGTAACGAGTTCAAATCATAAGTTTAAAATACAAATAAAAAAATAAATGTCGTTTGGCCACGAGAAAATAAGATTAATTAAATATTAATAAAATTTCTTATTTTTGTGTTGCGTTGCCTTTTAATAATACGTGTGAGTTATTTATGCACTCTCACGCTTTTTACCGCTTTTAGTGTCAAGATACTCTGTCCTCCACTTTCAGTGGCGGAACTAAACGCGGAACTTTGCCTTAAGATAACAACAAACAATATAACGTCCATTGTTGTATAACAAATTATATTAAGATAGCTTAAAAATTAATTAGTATGATACAATTTAAAAGTGTATTTGTAAATAAGTCTACAAGTTACATATTTTCTGGAAGTTTCTATATAATATACAAATTTTTCATCATTACATTTTGTCTTTATTACCTATTTATTCATCGCAAATATATTTGCCAATGCAAAACAGTTGTTGCAGAAATGCTGTGTACAATTACATAGCATGAAAAAACTGTTTTATTTAAAATGTATTTCTATTCTATACTATTAGCTTCACGCTGTATATCCCGCACGAGGCAGGGTAGGCAGAGGGAACCTAGTGTTATGACACTCCGTTCCCCACTTTCCGCCGAATTCGGAGGCTTGCGTGTTAAGTGGCGGAACTTAACGCCGCGCTTTACCTCGACACCAGAGCGAAGAAAATGGAAATATAATTTCCACTCCTCGAGTGGGAATCGAACCCACAACCAGTCGTTTACAGTCACATGCTTGTGCCACTGGGCCACGACTGGCCACGTATTTAATGTATTTAACCGTTTATATTATTTAAAAAAAAATAGAAAAATATATGTAATAATTATAAATGGTTTATACGTCACATAAACGGTTCCGTAAATATATTAATAAAGTGTAAAAAATATTTCAAAAATAAAAAATTATGCTTAAATGTCAATAAACTTACAAAAACAGTGACATTTTGCTTATTAAATATCACTTCATACCAAGGAATGGATTTACGTAAATGTAAAAGTGTAATTAACTGTCTTTTTATTTTTTTTTATATTTCTTCACATTTAAGCATTAACTCAATGCATTTCAGGCAAATAAATTTTCCTACAATATAATAGCCAGACCATTATGGTGAATTGGGACAGCAACTAACTGTAGATGTTACGGTAATGGATTCGATTAACACTAGGGATTTTTTTTTTCAGGTAATAATACAAAACACGGCGTTGAAATCTGCCATCAACACCATTATAATTCGGAATCAGGTGAAACATGCAGAACAGAGTGACTTGACATTAAATTCCCTCTGCCTACCCTGTTATACGGGAAAAACGTGAAGAATCTATTACTTCCATCTCATCATCATGTATTTATCTAGTGGCCAGTCGTGGCCCAGTGGCACAAGCGTGTGACTGTAAACGACTGGTTGTGGGTTTGATTCCCAGTCGAGGAGTGGAAATATTTAATATTTCCATTTTCTTCGCTCTGGTGTCGGAGGCAAAGCGCGGCGTTAAGTTCCGCCACTTAACACGCAATGCCTCCGAATTTGGCGCAAATTAGGGAACGGAGTGTCTTAACACTAGATTCCCTCTGCCTACCCTGCTGTGTGCGGGATACAGCGTGAAGCTAAAAAAAAAATCTATTACTTCCTCACTAACCTTTAGTAACCTTATCTTTAGTATCAAATATACATACTATTGCTTCATTTATATAAATCATGCACAATGCTAAGTAATACATATTCAGGTTAATAACATACAAAGTGTTTAAGAAGGATATTTTTTTGTTATTCTTTTGTTGTTATTAAAAAATACCAACTACTTTTAATATAGCAATTGTCCACGCTCCAGTGATTTTCGACGCGGAAACGTTTAGAACTAGTTTGCAGTTTTAATTTAAGATATTTACATTCGTATAATCACTCATATCGTATTGTCTAATAAGGCAGTGTTAAAAGAAAATTATGTTCTTAAGTTTCTTTCTTTCCCGCAAGTAAGGTAGGCAGATACATAGTGTCAACACAGTCCCTTCGTCATTTTGTATCCGAAAGAGACATTGTAAGTTGAATGGCGGAACTCAACGCCGCGATACGTTATTAAATGTATTTAATGATGTTTTCATTGAAAAAATTTATAAAGAAAATTAGCAATAGGAATTAAAATCAATATTTTTTTTTTGCGCAAATGAATAATTGTATCATATATACGGTATGTATATTTTTGTTACTATAGAATAGAGAGACTATAGAATAACTGTGGATTTTTTTGTTAAATTTAAGACATTCTTAGCGAAATTAATGTTATGTCAGAATTAACTTATCCCTAATATTTATATTAAATTAAAAAATTAAATAGCTTCACGCTATATCCCGCACACAGCAGGGTAGGCAGAGGGAACCTAGTGTTAAGACACTCCGTTCCCCACTTTCCGCCGAATTTGGAGGCTTGCGTGTTAAGTGGCGGAACTTAACGCCGCGCTTTACCTCGACACCAGAGCGAAGAAAATGGAAATATAATATCCACTCCTCGAGTGGGAATCGAACCCACAACCAGTCGTTTACAGTCACACTCTTGTGCCACTGGGCCACGACTGGCCACAAGTGACTTCTACATAGTTGTATTAAATATTTACAAGTATGTAGATATAAAAATGGCGGCAAAGTTTAAAATTGTAACGAAAATACACTTTTTAATTAGTAAAGTTATAATAAAAAAAATATTTTAATCACTATTGTTTATATTTTTTTATAAATCTTTTAATACTAAAAAAGTATAAAAAATCTTACCTTTCAAAAGCTTTTCCTTATAAACATAAACAACAATAACACCAACAGTATATTATTTTATTTTTATTTTAAATTTTATATTAAATATTTTATATACTATATTTATTTCATATTTGTTTTGTTTTATTAGTGTTTAAACGATACCGAACTATGAGATAATGGGACCCTAACTGAACAACGACTGGCGGCGCCCGGACCTACAAGCCTCCGCGTGTTTCCATTATACACCTTTCAAAACGCCTTCGTCCTGCCAATGTCTCTCTCATCTATATCTTTTGTTTTTGCGATTCTTACACAACACATTTTGTTATAAAACTATTTTAACTAAATTAATCGCGTATAGTTTAGTAATCGAAAATAATTTTTGAAAACCCGAAGTAAGGAACGCGAAGGTAGACTAAGGAATATATATGCATTCGCCTGTCAGTTGATAAATTATTAAATCGAACTACCGTCAACGAGGCAGAAGTAACTTAGAAATCGTTCTAAAATGTATTCTTGAATATTTGTTTAGAAAATTGTCATGTAAAATTGTTAGGGGTTACATCAAATATCAAAACGAGATTTTTTTTTATTTTAACTTATTTAAATTATCTTTTTTGACAATGTCACAATTTCAAATTAAATTACCTCATATGAGTCTTTGAATGAAGGTTTATGCAAATAGTTGACAATCGTCTGATTTTCATAAATTTTCTAAATAATGACGTGAGACTATTATTGCAGCTCAGTTGGTTTTTTTTTTATTATTAAATTCATTTATAATTATTCTTCTAAATTATAAAGTAATATATTAAAAATAAGTGGAATAGATAAAGAGATATTAAATTAATTCATTTTAAAATAATTTCACTACGATTGAATTAGTTAAAAATGACTGCTGACCGTGTCTGTGCTTTCTGTCCGTGTACGATAAATGTAAATTTTGCGATTTTATTCTTTCTATTAATTAATCTCGGCTCTACGTTTTTTCGCACATCATAAAGCAGAGAGAACTCGGTCATGTCTTGACTTTTCTATTCTCCACTTTCTGTCCGAATTCGAAGCATTGCGTGTTGCGTTACAGAACTCAACGCCAAGCTGCCAATGACAATAATTGAATTACAATCATTCCTTTGATTGGAAACTGAACCCACACCTATCACTTTCACAGTCAGACGCAGTCCCACTACGTTCGACAGCTCTATCATAGTGAATACTGAAGTAATAAAAAGATTTTTCAGACTAGAGGTTAGATAGAAAGACTGTGCAAGTTTTAGGCCCCTTTAGTGAATATTTTGCTTGCACATATGTAATGGACCAGAGGTGAGATGGTGATTTAAATACTAAGAAGTTTATTCTTTATTTACAACATTTGATGTTTGATTTGATGTTGTGTTATCGGCAGACATAAACTATTGTTTATTCATAGAATTATATAGAATATACCTAAATATTCAAAGAAATATAATATTATTATAGGCACTATATTATTATGGACCTAACTTTTGTTTTTCTTCAGGTTTTATTAAACTTAAGTTTTACAAACACATAAGTATTAATTTTAAACACTTTACTTTTGGAAAATAATAAGAATTATTTTTCTCGCCATCGTGATCAACCTGATTGTATAATCAGGCCGATAATAATAGCTTCACGCTTCCCGCACACAGCAGGGTAGGCAGAGGGAACCTAGTGTTAAGACACTCCGTTCCCCACTTTCCGCCGAATTCGGAGGCATTGCGTGTTAAGTGGCGGAACTTAACGCCGCGCCTTTACCTCGGCACCAGAGCGAAGAAAATGGAAATATAATTTCCACTCCTCGAATGGGAATCGAACCCACAACCAGTCGTTTACAGTCACACACTTGTACCACTGGGCCACGACTGGCCACGATAATAATAAATAATAATAAATAGACAAAAACATAGTGCTTTTATAAATAGACAAAAATAAGGTGCTAAAAAATAAAATGTGATTCATATAATTGTACATATGTGTTTAAATGGCGTGTGTGTAACGTGGAAACAGGCTATGCTCATAATAAAGGTATGGTAACGAGAATGCAGTTTGATTATACCAAATCAATAGTTCAATTTTATTTAAAATAAATACAAATTCATCTATTTTCAAACTTTGTGTATTATATAAATAAGTCATGTGATTTTTTAGTACTTATGTATTTAAACATATTTGTATAGGTAGTTTACAACTCTAAACTTCCAACGGTATATATATATATTTTTTTACCTTCACACTGTATCCCGCACACAGCAGGGTAGGCAGAGGGAACCTAGTGTTACGACACTCCGTTCCCCACTTTCCGCTGAATTCGGAGGCATTGCATGTTAAGTGGCGGAACTTACGCCGCGCTTTGCCTCGATACCAGAGCGAAGAAAATGGAAATATGAAATATTTCCACTCCTCGAGTGGGAATCGAAGCCACAACCAGTCATTTTCAGTCACACGTTTGTGCCACTGTACCACGACTGGACCCAAGGGTATTAATTAAAGTATAAAAAAACACCCGTGGGTGAACAGGCTAAGAATACAATTCACCTACGCCGGTGGGTAGCGGTCCCGTAAAAGGCGGATAACCTAGTAACTTGGTAGTAGGAGATACTACTTGATTGACTATTATCATGTAAAACGAACCGCCAAATTTCTGATCATGTGTTCCGGTTTGATGACATGTAAGCCAGCTCTCCTTATTCCCACCCGTCTTTCCCCCCTTACACCCAAAGCCGTCAACGCGTCCACAACTCCCCTCTCATGTTGTAAATGTCCATGAGCCTTATCACTTACCATCCTGCTCCTTCTACTCAATTGCATCCTTTATGCAATAAAAATAAAAAATAAACTAACTTCAATTTTTGAACACATTCGTTACACAGTAGGAAAGCTTGTCGAGAGTTGAGACCAGTCTCGATAGTACACTATCAAAGCTAAGAGACGGAAAGGCTACATATCTCAAACTTAGGTTAAACAAAATACTATACTTTTATTCTTTACTTGACTAATAAAAAGTATAGACATATATTTTTTAACCTACATGCGAGTACATTAATAAATATATAAATGAAGCCTCCGATATAGAATAAACTTGATTATCATCATACTATTACTGGCTGAAATCTTACATTCGACCTCTGACAAGCATACAAGCATAAAAGGATGTATACCTACAATTTGAATATTATATTTATTGAGGATAAAAAATATTAAGACGCCTGTACAGATTGATAATGCAAATTTACTTAGCAACTTAACTAAATTGAAATATAATCTACTTTTAAGTTTTCTAATGTATTATGTACATTAATTTTATACTCAAGTGTCTATTTTTCATTTTCAGCGGAGAGAGCAGAGAAATAAGATACATAGAAATAATAAGATCTTTGCTTTCATAATTTTTACATGTTTTAAAATATAACTATTTTGACCGGATTAATCGCTTATATTTTTGCTATTCAAAAATACATTTTAAGGGTCACGTATCCAGCCCTCATAAAAGGTTATAGTCACAAGCATCTTAAAATTACGAGGCGAATTATGAATACAGAGCGAACTGCAATGAGAAACTCGCACCAATATTTTTTTCAATTTTAACATTTTGAAAAATATGAACACACAAGTTATTAAAGTTGAGAGGCATACCCATAGTGCCCACAACGGTGGATCGGCGCTTAAACCCGCGTAATACTAAAGGAGTTATAGGGGTGTCGTCGACCTTTGAGATAGAGGTGAACACGCCTTTTAAAGGTACCCATGTCGTATCGACCTGGAAACACTACCGCTGGCAGGCGCCTGGAAGTGTTTTGCAAGTGGACGGAAATTACAAGTTTAAGAAATTAAGTGCACAGTTGTTTGGCAAGTAGATGGAAATTACTACGGAACTGTACTGTTCTAGAGTACCAAGTATCCAGACGGTGAGGATGATGGATTTAAGTCTTCAGTGCGGATCTTCATTCATTAAATAGGAAGAAAATTAAAAAATCAGCACGCTTTTAATTATCACATATATTTACTAATGATCTTAGTACATTACATTTTTTCAACTTATAATTAAAATAAAAATATGGTATTTAATATTTTTATTTCTGTTTATCTGTTTGATTTTTACATTCAATCATTCAAATACATTATTTAAATTATTACTATCATACTTTACTTAATTATGGACGTATAGCGAAGTACAATACATATAGGTAATTTAGATACATATAGACAACCAACAATGCTTCCATCGTCAAAAAAGCTCGCGTCTTTTTTTTATTATAATAAAGTATCCATTCTATTTTATATCACAGTGAGTAACTTTAACAATAACTGACCAAATAGTATAAATACTTTTACGAACGTACATATTAATAACAAAAATATATTAAAAAATGAAACATATTTAAAATTGTTTTTCAGGTTCATACTTTGAAAATATTGTAATGTGTAAATTTTTAAGTCAATCGGATGGCAACCAGTGGGTCAGAATAACATTGAAAGATTTTCTTATACGGATTGATTCATAGGTAGATAGATACAGTTAAAACCAATAAAAGCGTGTTAAATACATATGTTATTTAATAACGACATCTTTTCATAAAAAAAATAATCACTTATTTCAACAGTTTAGGGGTTGATTTTTGAAAAAGAAGCTAAGTTTTTCAGAATTTGAAAGCTAAGTTTTTCATAGTTTCTTTGAATTCAGAATAAAAATAGTTGAAGACCCTGGGTTTTCAACTATTTTATAAAATGGTAGGCCAGTAGATTAGCAGTGTAACAGACAAGCAGACTTTCGCATTTAAAATACTAGTAAGGATTGGTAATTAGGAATGGCTGAATGTACACACGATGGATGAGTTCGAGCTGGTTCGTGAGAATGTTTATATAATTTTAAATTTTTTTTTTGTCATCAAATTACGTCGCTCGGCGACAGGCAAATGTTTAAAGGATGTTTTTATTCTAACGTCCGTCCACTTAGATAAGCAAAAGCAAAAATCATCAAAATGTTATCAATTACAAAGAAGCTTCTATCCAATTATTAAATAATATTTAGATGTGATAAGTTGTTATTTAACAGTAGATTAATAACTGTACTACTTTGTTGGATTTGACATATGAAATTTATCTTCTTTTTTTTTATTGTTTCTATTTTTTATTTAATTACAAACAATAATATAGATTAAATAGAAATGAATATAAATTAAGTTTTAAATGAATGATTGGGGATAATTAGCCTATCAGATATTGGTAATGTTTATCTAAAGTAGGTCATACATTTTTTACCACAGTCTGGTTTTACAAAGTGCATCACTCAATACGCAGTATAACTTAAACTTTAATAAAAAAAATTTAAAAAAATCTTTTTTAATTCTTTTGAAATATGATAATAATGAGTTAGTTATCTAAAAGTTCGCAAGTTTTATAAATAAAAACATTTTAATGAATTTTGTATGGCAGTATTGCCCTTCAATACAATTTTAATATCATTTCGAACTGTTACAATTTTTTTTTTGCTTTCATATATAAGTATCAACATATATCATTGACAAAATATATAGTTGAAAATGACATTTCTTTAGATTATTCTAAAATGAATGCATTTCGTCAAAATATCTCATAATAAGCATTTTTTTTTTAAACAAAATAATTGCAATTATTCTTAATAAACAATTATGTATTCAAACCTATATAATTCATAAGATATAGTATGCGCTTTTTAACTTGAAATGTTGGAACCTAGTTACAATAGATGGAGACAAACGCTAGTAATTCTATTAGGAACGGTCTCTTATGTCTCAGACACTAGTCATCTCTCATTAGCTGGTTGACTAAGCCTACACGAAATTTCAGAAACCCTAAACATGACTTATCAAGATAAAATGCGCGTACTATACAATCATTATTCAGCATGTGAATATCCAGTATTGTCCAATCCACCGACGTATTTTGAAGGTTTAATTTCATTTTTCTTAGATTTCCTATCCCTATATTCCACTATGCAATAGAAAAAGCTGCCAATTATCATGCTGCCTAACAAAACGTATGTCTTAGCGCTTGTCCTCAAATATGAAGACATAATGTAGGCTATGATATATCCCACTGACTCCCACAACCTGAAGTTGGAAAAGGCTGCTTCCTCTCTTCCCGGAAACAGGATTCCATAGTAGGCTGTAGAAGAAAAATGACAAAAATATATGTAATTAGCAAATTTCTTAACCCACACGGCATGATGTGCAACTGTGCAAGATGGTTCTAGGTTCGGATCTCACCGGAATGAAGTTTTTTTTTGCGTTGTTTTATGCGTAAAAAGGACTATCAAGCTATCATAGTGAATATTTATACAAGAGCAAAGAACCAACATCTATCATACACATGCCTTTACAAATAAAATAGTCTAATAAAATAAATATAAAAGCCAAACTGTGAGAATATTAAAAATTTTAAGTAATAAATCTATTCTTCGGCATATTAGAACAAATGCGATGACGCATTTCACTACCTAACAACAGGTTTGCCGAAAGTCCAAACAGTAAACTGGTCAAAGCGTAAAACTAGCAGCAGAGTAGACAGAGGGAAAGAATAAGTGAGTGTCTTCACTTTTTTCTGAAGTTTTCAACTTTCCATCTTTATTCAAAGACTTTGTATAAATGCGTGTTGTAGTCGTGAAGTAGTTTTATTACAAAAAAATCTAGCAATATATTAATATCTAGTAATAATACTAGTCTCACCATTTATCTGGACTAGCCAAATAGAGTCACACAGTCCCCACAGAATGGCGATGATAAACACAACGTATGCTTGGTCGTGCTGCGGCCGCCATACCAGCAACGAAGCGAATAAGCCTAAGTGAATTATAAAAGCTACGCACATGAGTGGGAGACGGCCTGTTACCTGCAATAAATAATTCCTAATTAATATTTTTATAAGATTTTTATAAGTAATAATAATTAAGGCCATGGTGGAGTAGTATGACAGCATTGAACTTAGTTGTAAATTCGATTCCCACTGAAAATTCACAGAATTCTCAAATTTTGTTCTCCATCTGTCAAAAAAAAAAAGATTTCACCCAGGGGGGAACGGGTTAAGAATACAATTCCCCTCCAAGCTGGGATAGCGTCCCGTAAAAGGCGGGTAACCCGGTAGCTTGGAGGTAGGAGACTCGTTCTCCGACAGGCTCGCGACCACTAGCATGTCAAAGACGATCCGCCAACCTTGTTGATGTGTTCCGGTTCGATGGCACGATTCCTATCCTATATCTCTCCTTCACCAACAAGGTCGACAACGCATCCTCAACACCTATAGTGTTGTAGATGTCTATGGGCGAAGGTAACCACTTACTATCAGGTGGTCCTACTGCTCGCTTGCCTCTATTGTTCAATAAAAAAAAATCTTTATCCGAATTTGATTCGGAGTTGAGGCCACCGTGGTATAGTGAGAAGGTATCTGACTGTAAAGCGATGGTTGTAGGTTCGATTCCCACTCGGGGAATGATTATAATAAAATTTTAATTTCTGTGGTACCTAAGAAAAAGTGGGGTGCTGAGTTCCACCACTCAACATGCAATATCTCAATTTTGGGCTGAGAGTAAAGGTAGGAGTAGGGGGTATAGGCGTTAAGTGAAGTTGCACTATTTAGATCTTTATTTCAGAGGGGGTTCACGGGGCCCTCTGAATTGAAATAGGCAAAGTGAGAGCCGGAGTGTGAACATGAACATAATTATAATTGAAAAACTCACACCAGTTTTATTTTTTTTAATTTTATTATGGTGATACGGTAATACTGAAATGCCGTATACGTAAATGAACTTGTCTCAAGGCCAAAAAATGTGGTCATGCCCAAAGTGCCCAACAGTGGATCCTCTCTTGGATGGGTGTTACTTACTTTAGCTAGATATCCGGTGACAACGCAACCTATAGCGTCCGCCATCCCGTACGTCATCATCACGAAACCAACTGTGCCGGTACCAATAGAACAGGATACGAAGGCCTACAAAAAAATGACTTTCTTGATAAATAGTTTTCCTTTTTCTTAAATGTATCTTATTAGAAATATACATGTAATGTATAGTTCTAGAATATCCTAACGCCTCATGTAATTTACATACTAAAACAGCAGATTTGAATAATTGCTATGTATTTAACATACTATGTTATTAAATTATTCTGATTATATTACACCAAGTAATCAAGTAATAAAATATATTATTTTTAAATCTGTATTAGATCAATTACTACATTAGATTACGATTAAAAAAATAACTGATATACATATTATATTTGAGGCCAGTCAGGCTAGTTGTGCAGAGGCACAAAGTGTGACTGTAAAGTGACTGGTTGTACGTTCGATTCCCACTCGATCAGTGAAAATATTTAAAAAAAATTACATTTCTTCGCTCTGGTGTCGAGTCAAAGCGCAGCGTTAAGTTCCGCAAGAGGATTCGGCGGTGCGCGGGGAACAGATTGTCTCAACACTAGATTCCTTCTGCCTACCCTGCTGTGTACGCGATACAGTGTAAAGCTAAAAAAATAGGATGATTATTTTTTTGCATTAGCATAATAAACAAATGTGTGTTCAATTTCTTGCTAAAACGACTCCCAGCAGAGCTCCTTAATGTAAAATTGCCAATATCCACATTAAGTAACGATTAAAAAATTGCTTCTATAGATTTACTCGTACATACATAAAAAATACTATATTTAACCGATATTTATAGCTGGTAGATATAAATAATCAAATATAAACCAACCGCAGTAAAATCAGCTCCAAAGAATGCTTGTTGCATGCCCACAAACACGTTGATGATGACCAACATCAATTGATTGGGTTCTATTAGCAACTTGAGTGTGACCACCAACAAGGCGATGCCTGAGAGGCCTGAGCCGGTGTCGGTGCGACCTGTGCTATACCTAAAACAGGATTTATATGTAAAATTTTATTTATAAAATAAATAGATTAATTATATTTAATTGAAAAAGTTAGTAAAAATATGTCTTGTTTCAATTTTAAAATTTTCAAAAGTTTTTTGAGCGACTTTCTCTTTAATTTAAAACTTGTTCTTGGCGTGGATTCGATAATAATACAATATTTTTATAGCACCAATCTGATGATGATCCTTTGCCAGAATTTTCAGGATAACGGATAGGATAAGTTCTTAACTTAAATAATTTGTTATTAATTCAGCATTACAGTGCAACTTTCGCATTTTGTCAGGCACAGTAAATATTTGTACAATATACGAGTACATACGTAGACACAGAGATAAATTAATAGCAGTACATAATTAGTAGTGGTAGATATAGTAGTTCAGAGATATTTTTTTTCTTTGATTTTTTAAGCAATATATCTTTTTTTTATTTAGTAATAAACAAAAAGTTCTTCCTTCATATACATCGTACAAATGATACCCCATTAATTTTTTAATTAAATTATAATGTCAATAATTCATACCTTTTCATAGAATCTACTCCAACCGCTACAATAATGGCAGCTCCGGCCATACACGCTAGATAAATGCCTGAAAAGGTGGATACTTACTATAATATCGCATTACGCTATAAACTTAAAGTAACGTTTGTAATATTCCAAAATATTATATTTTTGTTAATAAATGATTACAGTGTGGCACATTCGTTAGAATTTAAAAAAAATTGATAATAGCTAGCTTAACGCTTTTCTATAGTAGGTATATATGGTATATATGGTATATATGGCAGGGTCGAAGAGAACCAAGTATTAAAACACTTTTTATTATTTGTAACTCGAAATTGAGACATTTCATGTGAAGTGGCGGAGCTCAACGCCTTTTTTCGTCTTCTCACCAAAAAGGAGAAAGAAAAATAATATAATCATTCTCTGAGTGGAAATCAAACCTACAATAAAATAAGTAAGAAGAAGTATGCAGCGACCGTAGCGTTTGGCGCTAAAAAATAAAAAAATGCGTTTACAGTGAAACATTCTCCGACTGCGCTAAAAAAAGTTTTTTTTATTATTAATTAGCTATTATTAGCAATTTCTTATTTCGTTTACATTTTTCACAAAAGAAACATCGCTTATATAGCCCCTTAAATAGATAACAAATTTACAAAAACCGTTTGTTTGTGACAAGATTGCCTTTCATATAAACATAGATAGACTGTGTTTGACCCCGTATCCTAAACTATCTTCCTAGTAGCGTAATAGACTGGCAGATATTGCAGTTTTTGTGTTTACAATATTAGAATAGATGTAATGATGCAATGAATTTTATTATTAAGACTATTTTTAAACATACCTGCAATCATTTGTATTTTTTCTGGCGGTTGGTGTTGTAGAGCCTCCCCTGCATCCGCGCTGGGGAGGAAGTTGCTTCCACAAAGCTTAGGAATCATTGACGCGTTGACTGCTGTCACTGCTGCTAAGTTGTCCCCAGATGAAAGTACTGGAAAAAAAATATACTAAATATTGTGAATAGGCAATGCAAGCCTGTTTTATGCCTTGTGTACGTTATTGCTATGTATTTTTTGAAGTATTGTGTAAAATTTTGCTAAAGTATTATAGCTGTTGTTTATTTTTACGGAATAAATTATTTTCGTAAGACATTGAGAAGAGGTTTATAGGTGGCATGGTTAGTATATGGATGTATCTTATAAATGTGAAAATACTAAAAATATTATATTATATTACCTAAAGAAGAAATTAAATTTCCCCAAACTTGATTTAACTGGAAGATCATGAAGAAAAGTCCCAGAAATCGCACCAACAATGCCTCTGCAGATGTGTTCGATATCTTACTGTGAGCTTCGGAAACCTAAAATAAATAAAGTTTAAAATAAAATCAGTACTAACCACCAATAATAAAACGAAATATCTGGTCGTTACTTTGCATTAATTTAAAATTTATTCGTAAGTGTTGTATTAAATATAAAATTGTTAACTTCACATTTTTATACACACGAATTATTAATTTTAATAATATAAATAGCTCTGATATTGAGGGAAAGCTTGCTGGTTAAAAAAAATTTTACAAATTTTAAATTAATTAATTTAATCAGAAATATATTTTGAGGCCAGATAAATATGATTGATTGTGGATTCGATCACAACGCACAATAAATATTTTCATTTCTCCGCTATAGGCAATATCTAGGTTTCGAGCTGAAAGTGAAGAACGGAGTGTTTTGACATCAGTCTTGCTCTGTGCATTTTTCTCTCACTGCAGTTAAAAAACATGACGCTGCTTTTTAATTATTATTTCGCTATACTCACCACTTACTTACCACAGATAAATAAGTGCACTTAGAGCACCAAAGTGGTCCTCCGCCCAAACCCACTATAAGACCAGCCGGTATCAAAGTATAGAAGCGAGGGTACAACTGGGCAGCGATGTACGGCATGTAGGTGATGAAGGATAACGACATCGCCCATTTTGTGCCGAGCCATCTGAAAATAGTTAACATTTTTTTTTTATTGACGAATTGGGGGGCCCCTTTCGTCAATAAAACACGAGTGGAAGGACCACCTAATGGTAAGTAGTTACCTTCGCCCATGGACATCCTCAACATTAGAAACGTTGTGAATGCGTTGCCGACCTTAAGAGGGGAGGAGGAAAAGGAAGGATGGGGGTGGTGGGAATAGGGAGAGCTGGCTTACATGCCTTCGAACCGGAACACATCATCGGATGCTTGGCGGTTCGTCTTTGACATAATAGTGGTCGCGAGCCAGTCGGAGTACCAATCTCCTACCACCAAGCTACTAGGCTATCCGCCTTTTACGGGACGCTGCCCAGCGACGGAGGGGAATTGTACTCTAACCCGTCCCCCCACGGGTAAGAACGTAATAATCATCCCAAAAAAAATATTTGAGACTACTTTACCAGTCAATATCATTAACTCATACTTTATAATTCATCGTCACGCCATGGGATCCGCCATCTGACTGTGAATGCAGTAGTTATGGGTTCGATCCCTACTCGAGTGATTTTATTTTTGATTTTAGTTTTGCGATAGTGGTAAAAAAGAAGTAAACAGCGTACTACATAATGAAAGCTTGATAACACAGCTAAGCCGGTATCTTAAAACCCGATATCTGTAGGAATCTTAATACTTGCTAACTCTTCAATTTTCATATATATAACATATAATTTATATCGGAAAAAGTAAAATTAGGCTTTAATGCAAATTCCATAAGAAAAATAGTAAACATAATTTAGAGAACGTGAAGAGAAATAAGTTCAAGAATGCTAACAAAGTACGCTTCCTCTTTGGTTGACAAGGAATATATGTAATTATTTTAATTATATTTTACTTACTTAATAATGACAACTGGTAAAAATATGTTGGAAAAAATAAGACCCGCGTATACAGCAGCCAGTGACGCCGTGCCCAAACCCTCTTCGGCGTTAATAGAACTTTGTAGATTCGCTGCTCCCTGAAATATAAACATAATTTGTTCAATTTATTGTGTTTTAACCATAAGCCCAAAGTAAAAAGATGTAACAAGCATTAGGAAGTCTCAAAATATATAAAATATTTTTTTTTGGTCTTTTCACATTAAATGAAATAAGCAGAGAACAAAATACATACATTCCCTATTTTCAACCTCCATATATTATTATAATACACATCCCCTACTGTAATTTCACGTTTTGCGGCCTAACGTTCTATGTTATAACTTGAAAAAATCTTTATGATTCTACTATGCTTTTGGTATATATAAGATAAGCCTATGTTATAAAAGTACGGTAAACGTTAAATCTTATTTAAATTTTGTTTTATCTGACTGTGGTCAAAGTCTAAGAATATTATGATTAGCTTATATGCATTTCTTTCTCGTAATGGATTTGAAATGTACAAACAATACTGCTATGTGGGCCAGTCGTGGCGCAGTGGCACAAGCGTGTGACTATACACGACTGGTTGTGGGTTCGATTCCCACTCGAGGAGTTGAAATATTTAATATTTCCTTTCTTTGCTCTGGTAGAGAGGCAAAACGCTGCGTTAAGGTCCGCCACTTTACACGCAATGCCTTCGAATTCGGCGGAAAGTAGGGAACGGAGTGTCTTAATATTAGGTTCTGCTCTAGGTGAAGCTAAAAAAAAATACTGATACGACCGGAACATTTTAAGTTCATGAATTTAATGACGCTTAACATTTTGTAAATGAAGATTTTTTACGAAAATATCGTTTCGTATGTGAGCTTACTTATGAGAAAATGTTGCTAAATATTAAGTGATCTGTGAAAATAATAAACAATAACGGATTATACTCACACTGTACGCAGTGAATTGCACCATAAAGGCTATGCTGATGACGACTACATTTTTCATAATCCTCCATGTCTCCGTAGGCTTAAATTCCGCTACTTGGTCCTTCATTTTCACTACTTTACACTTTTAGTTCCAACTAAACACAGCTCAACACTAACACTGAACACTAATGTTGCTTAAATAATTGAGCACTTATTAATGACATGTGACGTCATTTTAATAGCTCGTCTAATTACAGTGTAATTATAATATTACGTGAATATTAAAAAGAAAATATAGAAAGAAGAATTCATATAGATCCTAGAAAATAATTAAAATCATATTAGCATATACATCACTGAGCATATACAGTGAGTATATATATATGCTCAGTCTCATTTGTACCAAGTATTCGTACTTAGTATTTTTATAAATAATAGGTTAATTTTATCTAAATATATGACGTATGCATATAGATTTTCTTTCTTAATAATATTTGGCTATTCATTTTTAATACCAGATTAGAACGATTTAAATTCAAATTCGAATCCGAAACGAAAAGAAGAAAAAGTGTTCTTACACCCTGATACCATCAAAATGTGACCAAAAACGGGGTATACCTGTAAAGGGAATTTTAATAATAGTAATTCACTATATGTGAATTTATTTAAGTCTCTTAACTTATGCTTCTGTTTGTGTCTAGAGCTGAAAAATCGACATTGCCATAAGTCGTAGAAAATAGGAGAGAAACTACCGGAGAAAAAAGAAAAATTATTATTAGTTTGCCCAATCAGTGCTAAATTCCTTTCTTAAATTTGCGATTGTCAATCGAGCTCGTTCAATGATGTATTAGTCATTGATAGGTTTCGCACGTGTAGAATAATTAAGAACTTAAGCAGAAACACTTTTATGTATTGACAAAAGATTTACAGTGCACTTAATAAAAAAAATACCGAAAATATTTGCTTCGAAGATTGCTGCGACAATGCCAGAACACAATATACAAGTTGCAATTGTTAAATTTTAAATATCTTACGGAAGGCCGAATTGATACGAAGGCCAGGCATGGGAAAGACGTTTTGTGTCAACAAAACCAATTACAAAAAACGAATTAAGTTCACTAAGAAATATGTGAATATCGATAGTAACTTTTAAAATGGTGTTACATTTTCGAATGGAAGCAAATTTAAATACTTTCGGTTCAGATAGAAGACATACAGTGTATCAGAAAAAAAACTGAAAACTAAATCAAGGACTTTGATTTCTATTGTGATATGCAGTGGCTCATACATGGTGTGGAGTAGTATGGGTGCTGAAGTCATTAGAAAATCACAAGTGATTTAAGGAATAATCAACCACAATATATACATTGGTAGTTTAAAAAAGTTATTTTCGGAAATACTTGGGCTTGAAAGTAAATTTCTATCCAAATCTATGAACAACTTGACGACGATCCCAATCACACCCTTATAATACTAAAAAATAGCTGTTATACAATGTCCTGGTCAATACACTCCTCCTCGATCACCAGAATCGAATCATATTGAAATTTTATGCAGTGTTTAAAGCAGTATACGAATGTATGATTTTTTTTATTAAATAAAAAGGAGGCAAACGGGCAGAAGGCCCACCAACCAGAAGGTTTCGCCTAAACCACCAACCTTCGCAAATAGACATCCACAACATTAGAGTTATGGGATGCGTTGCCGGCCTTGGACCTACAGGAAAAGAGGAGGAAGGAAAGATGGGAATAGTGGGAATGGGGAGAGCTGGCTTACATGCCATCGGACCGGAACACTCGTTCCGCTTTTCGTTCCGTTCGTCTTTGACACGATTATGGCCGCGAGCCAGTCGGAGAACGAATCTCCTACCACCAACCTACTGGGTTACCCGCCTTTTACGGGACGCTACCCAGCGGCGGGGGGCGGAATTGTATTCTTAACCACGGGTAAAAATGATGTACGAATACCTTTTACACTCACATATATATTTATATTTTATACAAATAAATTGCTTTAACACATTAAATTTTACATCCCAATAAAACAATACATTGTTAACTTAAGTTATGAAACTTGGTGCTGAACCATTGCATTAATACTCGTAGATCCTACAAAGTTATATCTTGGCACGCAATATAATAACAGTTGATGGCAAATGTAAAAATAACAAAATACTGTTTTAATGATTAATTTAATAATTCACTAATCTAACAGTCATTCAGGTCATTATTCTTTAAATTGGGCAATCATAACGTATAAAGCCACTAATTAATGATTAATGATTGAGACGATAGATATTAATATTTAAAATTAGGTTTTTTCTTATGCATTCGGAATAATCATTTTTTACGTTTGTATCCTACGTATCGCGCATGCAGCAATGATCAATGAATTTTAATATAAGGGATTGTTGTATGTCCTATTTGTCCAAATTAAGTAATTAGTATTTTGACCATATACACCTAGGTACAGTGCTAATTACTGGTAATATATCTATAAAAATAAATATTGATTCATTCATTCTTTCAGTTAGTCTTCATATCACAATTTAAAAAAATGGAAAAATACGTGTGTGTGCTAAAGGTACAAAATGACCCAATTAATGAGTTTTTGAATGATAACACGCTTTGGCAATGAAATGCTCGCTCCAGTCTACTTCAAAGGTATAATTGTCAATATATGGCCAGTCGTGGCCCAGTGGCAGAAGCGTGTGACTGTAAACGACTGGTTGTGGGTTCGATTCCCACTCGAAGAGTGGAAACTATATTTCCATTTTCTTCACTCTGGTGTAGAGGTAAAGCGCGGCATTATGTTCTGCCACTTAACACGCAAGCCTCCGAATTCGGCAGAAAGTGGGAAACGGAGTGTCTTAATACTAGATTCCCTCTGCCTACCCTGCTGCGTGCGGGTTAGAGCGTGAAGCTAAAAAAAAAAGAAGAAAGCATAAAAAAAAGGTATGCTTAAATTAAATTAATTGGTTAAAAGACAAATACAACGATAAATTGTAGGTTTGTCTTTTTTTAAGTAATTAATTTAATTTTTTATTTGCATACAAATCTATCTCCAGACTTATTACTATTATTGGTAAAATTAACTTTTTAATATGATGTGCAAAAAATATATTTTTATATCGATATATAAAAATATATTTTTTGCACATCATATTAAAAATCTAGGAATGCTTTTAAATTTCATCTATTTAAACATTGTGGCCAGTCGTGGCCCAGTGGCACAAGAGTGTGACTGTAAACGACTGGTTGTGGGTTCGATTCCCACTCGAGGAGTAGAAATTATATTTCCATTTTCTTCGCTCTGGTGTCGAGGTAAAGCCCGGCGTTAAGTTCCGCCACTTAACACGCAAGCCTCCGAATTCGGCGGAAAGTGGGGAACGGAGTGTCTTAACACTAGGTTCCCTCTGCCTACCCTGCTGTGTGCGGGATATAGCGTGAAGCTATTTTAAATATTGTCATCAGCAGCATTTATATGGTTGCAATCAAATTTAATAGGTGATTAAGATGAAAACGTGAGAATATTCATAAAATAAAATGTAACGCGTCTACAATGTTTTAAGCTGTCACGTATTGAAAACAATAACTAATAAAATAATATTTGTGCTCGTCATTTCTTATTATATTCTTTGTAAGTCTCAGAACTTTACAAAAAAAAAACGAAAAAGCCCTATTTTTTTCAGAAATGTTTCTAATATTAGTCAACCTGTAAAAGTTATAAAATTATTACCAGCTTTACACTTTTCAAATATAGCAAATTATTGACAGTAACTATTATCAAGACACTCCGTTCTGCAATTTCTTATCTAAATGGAGACATTGAGTGTGATGTTGCAATAAGAGGCGGTATCGCCACATGTTTTATTAGGTACTAGAGAGGAAAAATAAAAATAATATACTTATAATCATACCCCCGAGTGGAATTGAACCCATAGCCATCGCGGTTACAGACAGACGCACTGTACCACGACGGCCATTTATTAATAAATACATAAATAATCCAGCCAATAGACTAGAAGAGTCTAAAGACTGTATTTTTTAGTTAATATTATATTTAAGTGGTATTAGTTGGTTAAGGGGTACCACTTAGCTCGCAAAGTATCGAATTTATAAGGAAATTGAAGAACTGATTGTCTTAACACTAGGTTCTCTTTGACTAGGGTAATCATTTCACGCTTATCCTATGAAGGAAAAACGTGAATCTGCTGGATGATCAGCAGATTGCAGACTTATATTGATAGCTGTCGGTTTGTCTGTCATGCTTTCACGGATTTAGAATGAAAATAGTAAATAATCGAGGGTCAAACAAACGCTACTTATTTTTACAAAAATCCACCTCTAAAAGGTTGAATTAGGGGTATGTTGTAAAAACGATTGTAATGATTTTTGGTATAAATATAGTTAGTTGATAAGTCAACGTTAAACTAGACTACTTTATTTTTTAAAAATCTACTCATGAGGTCTGTAATATAACGGAACAGCTACAAAATTTTTAGCCGTGTGATCCCGGCTTAGAATAGGATCACCCTGGTATTGGAGGTGTCGTAAGAGGCGACTAAAATACGTGTGGTAGAGTCAAGTTGCCAGTGATGGCACTCGTATGGGCCGACTCGACCGGACCACCACCACCCTCGGCATCTGAAACCGGCGTGAAGTAGTGGCTCTATGCCACTGCGTTTCGCATTAGGTGATGCCGGGCACCGGAGCCCAATACCCCCCTCCCCCCCAAATATGACAGCGGTCCTGAAAGAGAAACTACCCCAGGAGGGTACCAGCATCAAAGATGCTGGAGAATCCCTCCCTGAGTCTCCAAACTCAGGCCGCCCGTCGAATTCTGGGGAGGGCACAGTTCCGCGCATTAGACAAGGCAAACGAGGCGTACGCTCCACGGCAACCCCTACCACGCTTAACGTGGATTTTTGTAATATCAGGGGCCTACATTCCAACCTAAATGCTGTCCACCACCATCTTGAGACGGCACGGCCGGCCTTGTTATTCTTGACGGAGACTCAAATCGCCCGACCAAGCGATACAGCCTATCTCACATACCCCGGCTACAAAATAGAACATAATTTTATACCTCATGCCGGGGTCGCTGTTTTCGTTAGGGAGGACATGAGTTTCCGTCGTCTTGTCCATTTTGAAGGTAGGGACCTGTCAACCATCTGGCTTCGTATTGATTCAGACGACCGTGTCCGAATCTACGCGTGCCTATACAGGTCCCACAGTGGTAACGCGGAAACGGATCGACTCATGGAGCATATGCAATCGGCCATTGATGATATGCTCTCACAGATCCCCTCCGCTGAGGTCGTGATACTTGGTGATTTTAACGCCCACAATGCCGACTGGCTTGGGTCACGGACCACCGACCACGCGGGGAGGGCTGCATTTGACTTTGCTTCGGCAAATGGACTGTCCCAATTGGTTGATTCACCTACACGAATCCCGGACGTGGACAGCCACAATGCCTCCTTATTGGACCTTCTGCTGACTTCAAATCCGGAACAGTACCAGGTATCAGTCGAGGCCCCTTTAGGGTCCTCTGATCACTGCCTGGTACGGAGTGTGGTGCCAATTAAACGCAGCCGTTGCAGAACACCCGCGACTCGTCGTGTCTGGCACTACAAGTCAGCAGATTGGGATGGGATGCGTACATTTTACTCATCTTATCCCTGGGGGCCGGTGTGCTTCTCTTCTGATGATCCTAGTGTCTGTGCCGCCGCTGTCGCTGATGTGGTTCTACAGGGTATGGATCTCTATATTCCAAGCTCTGTGGTGCCTATCGGTGGCAAGTCACGGCCTTGGTTTGGTAAGTCCTGCAGTCAAGCTACCTCTGGAAAGCGCGAAGCTTATCAAGCCTGGGCCGCGGCACTAGTCGCTAAGGATCCGTAGGCGAAAACCTTAAAAGGGAAGTACAACCGATCCTCTAGGTACTTTAAGCGGCAAATCGCTAGAGCAAAGTCCGAGCATACCACTAAAATCGGTGAGAAGCTCGAGAGCTACCCGTCCGGAACACGGCAGTTTTGGGCGCTCTCTAAGGCTGTGCTTGGCAACTTTAGCCAGCCCTCGCTTCCTCCGTTACGCACAGAGAATGACATCCTGGTCCATACGGCGAAAGAGAAAGCCGATCTCCTGGGCACCCTCTTCGCCTCGAACTCAACCTTGGATGACCATGGAACTACTCCGCCGACCATCCCGCGGTGCCAGAGCTCAATGCCTGACGTTAAGTTTAGTCAAAAGGCCGTTCGTCGAGCTCTGGTTTCCTTGGACATCCATAAGGCGAGTGGACCGGATGGCATTTCTCCTATAGTGCTCCGTGCATGTGCTCCTGAGTTGACGCCGGTGCTAACGCGTTTGTTTCGGCACTCTTACTCATCCGGCGTAGTCCCAGATTCGTGGAAGAGTGCCCTGATCCACCCGATCCCGAAAAAAGGCGATGGCTCAGATCCTTCTAACTACAGGCCTATTACTATCACCTCCCTGCTCTCTAAAGTAATGGAGAGTTTAATTAACAGCCAGCTCCTGGGCTATCTGGAGGATCATCGGTTGATCAACGACCGTCAATATGGCTTCCGCCATGGTCGCTCGGCCGGTGATCTTCTGGTGTACCTAGCCCACCGCTGGGCTGCTGCCATCGAAAGCAAGGGAGAGGGCCTGGCAGTTAGTTTGGACATGGCGAAGGCCTTTGATCGGGTGTGGCATCGGGCGCTCCTAGCGAAACTTCCATCCTATGGGCTTCCCGAGAATTTGTGCAAGTGGGTCGCTAGTTTTCTCACCGGGCGCAGCATTAAGGCCGCTGTTGACGGTTTTTGCTCAAACTACATGCCCGTGAATGCTGGCGTCCCGCAAGGCTGTGTGCTGTCCCCCACGCTATTTCTCCTGCATATCAATGACATGTTAGAGGATCCTGGCATTCATTGCTATGCAGATGATAGCACGGTGGACGCCGTATATACCGGCCGTGCAGGTCTTTCTCGGGATACCGTCGACGAGTGCCGAATAAAACTTGTGTCTTCTGTTGAGGCATCCCTCGCGAATGTCTCCTTATGGGGTGAAAGGAACCTGGTTCAATTCAACCCCAAGAAGACACAAGTTTGCGCGTTGACCACTAAAAAATCCCCATTTGTCGTATCACCAGTATTCGAGAACACTCCCCTTAAAGCCGAGCCCTATATCAGCTTATTGGGCCTTAAAGTTTCTAGTGAGTGCCAGTATCGCGATCATCTGGAAAGCAAGGCCAAATTGGCCTCGAAGAAGCTGGGTGTCATCGGCCGAGCTAGACAGTACTTCACGTCCAAACACCGATTGTCCCTGTATAGGGCCCAGGTGCGACCTCATATGGAGTACTGTTCTCATCTCTGGGCCGGTGCCCCCCAGTATCAGCTTGAACCATTTGATCGCATACAACGCAGAGCCATTCGAATCATTGGGGACCCAGTAATCTGTGAAGGGCTTGACACTTTGGCATTGCGTAGAGACGTTTCTTCACTGTGCGTTCTCTATCGCATTTACAACGGGGAGTGTTCTGGAGAACTGTTTGACTTGATACCTGCCGCCGAATTCTCCAACCGCACAGTACGTTCCAAACTTAAATACCATCCACACCATCTGGATACTTGGCATTCGAGTACTGTGCGGTTTCGTAGGACTTTCCTTCCACACGCCACTCAACTGTGGAATGGCCTACCGGCGGCAGTGTTTCCAGGTCGATACGACATGAATACCTTCAAAAGGCGCGTTTACCTCCATCTCAAAGGCCGGCAACGTCCCTGTAGCTCCTCTGGTGTTACACGGGGCCGTGGGCGGCGGTGTTCACTTAACACCAGGTGACCCGAACGCTCGTTTGCCTTGTCCTTTCCATAAAAAAAAAAAAAAAAAAAAAAAAAAAAAAGTTCACGCGGCGAAGCTGCGAGCGGAACGCTAGTTAGTAATATATTTAAATATGAAGAAATTATACTTTAAGTCACACTTATGGTAATTTATTTTGACTTGTGACTAATACTTATGAGTTGGAACTTGTAAATGATGCGAGTTATCACTTAATTATAATAGTAAATTATATTCAATTGAAAATGTTGTTAAAGATACGAAAATTGCAATAGCGGTATCTTAAAGCAGTTAGGAAGTATGCTATACATTAGTGTTATAGTATTAGAAGTGCCGACTATCCACTATAAGCTATGACATTTCAAAAACCGTACCAGTTTTTTTTACTCTTCCTAAAATTTTGGTAAAGGAGAACGTAGAAAAAGTTCACTCCGTTCATTACATTTACGTTTTACACTATAGCTAAAATGTATTAAGAACATATTTTTATTCAATCAAAGTGCTGCGATACAGACAATTATTAAGTATTTTTATACTTTAGCAATTTATTGTCATTCTATTAAAACTTAAAATATTTTAAGAAATTAATTGTTAAGTTTCATAAAAGAATATAACGCAAGCTTATAAAATAACATATCATTTAAAATTGCATGCATTGTAAAAAGTCATAATTTTCATTTATTTCATTTTGAGGCGGTGTGTGAGCACAGTGGAATACAGTTCCACGTAGCGTAGCGTCTGACTGTAAGCGATCTTGGTTGCGGGTTCGATCCTCACTCTAGAGAATGCTTGAAAAACACGTGAAAATGTCTTTTTTGAAAAACCATTTATAAACAGTACAATAAATGAAATTTTAAAAATCTTATCGCAAAAATACTTTAAAATTATCTTCAGAGGAGAAGGACGACAATCATAATATAACTTCAAGGACAATTTCCTAATACAAAATATAAGGAAAATCAAAGAATACATGCATAGAATACGAAATTACATTACAAGTACATTTTAAGAGTTTGCAATTTGGATCAGGGAAAATTCAAAATAAAATTTTATCTTCCTTTAGTTTCTTTGCTTATTCATTCATTTGCTTAACAAATACATATATACATTATTTTGATTTGAAAAAAAACACAATAAATTGCTTACTTTAATAAAAACTTTACATTTTTTTTTACATTTTTTTTTCTCTTTACTTTTTAATTCGCATTACAAATAAAATTGAGTGGTTTACATATCATTAAGTATTTAGCGGTTCTTTTTTGACATGAGTGGTCGCGAGTCAGTCAGAGAACTAATCCTATACCACCACGTTACTGGGTTACCCGCCTTTTACGGGACCCAGCAGCGGAGGGGACTTATATTCTCAAACCGTTCCTTCAAGGGTAAAAATTATAAGGTATTATTTCAGACTTACAGTACTTATGTCCTTGGAACAATGGGCGTCGTATTCAAATAATTTGTTTTAATATGCAACCTGGCTCCAAGCAATTTTTAAACAAAGTATACGTCTAAATCATATGTTTAAACGACATATACCTACATACATACATTAATAAATAAGATGTTATTAATGCAACCTTTTTACGTCGACTAAAAGAAATAACAAAAATTGAAGCGTAAAAATATATTTAAATGTATGAATTCGTATCAATCGTCAAGTCACAAGCCTCAAGTCGTTACCATTCTTTTGAAAAATGCTTCAGGGCAAAGTCCTGAAAACAATGAATTAAAAATGTTAATAATATACATTATCTTTTGTGAGAATTATTTTTTTCGTTTAAATTGTATATTTAAGTCAGGTAGTTTTCGTTCTAAGCACACACTCACACACATTTTCTCCTTTATTACACATTTTTAAGTGATATTCACACACTAGTGAAAAATATATATTTAGAAACAAATAAAAGTAACACAGCAAGACTCGAATCCGCTTGCCTTGAAAGCCGTCCAAGAGGGATAAGCTATAAGATCATAAATTTCTTCTTAGATCGTAACATTATGTAACTGGCAAACGTATCAATGTCACCGCTTTTAGACACTTGAGAGAAATAAGGAAAGGTGAATAGTTAAAAATTCATTTTTTCAAGTCCGTACGTAACCTTTTTGTTAAATTCCACGCAGCGAACGGACGAACAGCTGGTATTAAAATATAATCTACCCCGCGTGTAAGAATCGAAGCTCATATATCGAATATTAACTATCGCAATTACAATTATGGCCACAATCAAAACATTAAGAAGGTAAATTTGTTTTGTTTTAGTCGTAATCCTCTGTATTCTTACGGCAATAAGCTTAGCAAATGAGAATGCGTCCTCTATCAAGGATTTCATTTGATAAGGGTTATATGTACGTAGGTATACTTCAAAGTACTAACTTACTAGGTCATTGCGTTTATATATAGATCATGTGTATATAGTGTTTACTTACGACAATAATGGCCAGAGTTGGCCTTACCCGCGCCATTGCAAGGCCCCGAGCGTTCTTTGCGAGGTCCCTTGTACTTCGTGAAAAGTATCTGATGTAAAAGTAGATAGTTCCGGTAGTTTGGTTTAGATATTTGTCACTTTTGACGACAAATATTGGAATGGTACAAATAAAAAATGAGTTTCGATTTGGTGCTCCGTGTGGTATTCAAATATGTACCTACCTACACGACAATAAATTTTTCAATTAACTATTGAATGAATGAAATACGCTACACGCTTTGTCCTGTATACTGGGGTAGTCAGAGACTCAGTCAAGACACTCCGTCTTCCACTTTCCGTTCGAAATCGAGACATTTTGCGGCGGAACTAAAATGATAAAAAACAAAATTAAAAATTTTGAAAAAACCCACGACGGTTTAATTGTAATTGAAAAAGAATAAAATAACTAGAAATCCCCCGCCTAAAAGAATATATGTAGCGTGATGATGGGGACGACTTCGTCGGAGCTGCCATTACATTAAGTTTGCTAACTTCTCCTAGGTTTTCATGCTATTAAAACAGGTTTGGGAAAAAATTAAAATATTAATATGAATTTACAGTTTTGATAACTGGTATTCCTTTTAAAAACTTTAAGAACGAAATCTATACTGTTAGCTGTTAGGTTGCAACTGGCAGCCCCCGACGAAGTTGTCCCCATCATCTCGTTACATATATTCTTTTAGGCGGGGGATTTCTAGTTATTTTATTCTTTTTCAATTACAATTAAACCGTCGTGGGTTTTTTCAAAATTTTTAATTTTGTTTTTTATTTTAAACTTTTTAAAGTGAATAGATACACATTATATATTATTACATAATTTCGAAATACTTTATATTAATCTTCATGCAAATCCAAAAGAAATTATAAGCCCAATGTTTTCTGGTATAATACTTATACTACTACAAATACTTATTGCAGCGCCTGGCAGAATGTCACCGTAACATTTTCAGGAAATTTAAGTCTAACCAAATCAGTGAAAATCACAAAACCCACTAGTAGTTCTGATTTTGAACAAACTAATTTATACTGGAGCGCCCCGTATTAGTTCGTGATATGGCATATAAAACAATTAAACCTGAACCTATCACAGAAAACCGCATCTAAATAGGTTTCACACAAAAAATACAAGCAAATGCTTACTGCAGCGCCCCCTGGTGAGGTGTCACACCACGACACATATAAGAGAGCACGCGCTAATTAAGCCTGATCATATTTTTGACAACTGCATCCAAATCGGACTTATAGTTTTAACTTTGCATAATTAAATGTTTAATGCAGCGCTCTCAGGTGAGATCTTAACGTAAAAAAGAACCTAAAAACTTACACCAAGTAAATCTAATACTAAAAACTCTGCCCAATCGGACTAGTAGTTGTGGTTTTGTTTTAAATATTACAAACAAATGTTTACTGCAGCGCCCCCTGGTGAGTTAGCACGATAAAACATATCCAAGATCATGCACTAATTAAACTTGAGCTTATCACTGAAACTGCATCCAAATCGAATTCCTCATTTTAGCTTTGCACAACCAATATTTTACTGCAGCGCCCCCTGGTGACTTGTCACCGTAATATAAATTTAAAAACATGCTCTAAGCAAAGCGGAATCTAATACTGAAAACTCTCTCCAATCGTACTAGTCGATTTGGTTTTACACAAAAAATGGAAGCAGTTACTTACTGCAGCGCCCCCTAGAGAGTTGACACATACATGAAAATATGCACTAAGTAAACATACATGACACATATATGAAAATATGCACTAAGTAAACTTTAATCTATCATTGAAAACTGCATTCAAATCGGACTCGTAGTTTTAGTTTTGCACAAACAAATGTAATCACTGCAGCGCCCCCTGGTAAGTGGCTACCGTAACACATATATGAAAAGATGCACCAATTAAACCTGAACCTATCATTGCAAGTTTCATCTAAATCGGACTAGTAGTTTTTACTCTGCATAAACAAATGTTTACTGCAGCGCCCTCTGGTGAATTTTCACCGTAACAAAAAAACAAAAATCTTAAAATATGCATCAAGCAAAGCTGAATCTAGTTCTGAAAATTCTATCCAATCGGATTAGTAATTTCGGTTTTAGACAGATAAATACAAGAAAAAATTTGGTTTTACACAAAAAAACTCAAACAAATGCTTACTACAGCGCCCCCTGATGAGTGGTCACCATAACACATATATGAAAAGACGCACCAATTAAGCCTGAACCTATCCTTGAAAGTTTCATCTAAATTGGACTAGTAGTTTTTGATTTGCATAAACAAATGTTTACTGCAGCGCCCCCTGGTGAGTTTTCCCCGTAACAAAAAAACAAAAATCTTAAAATATGCACCCAGCAAAATTGAATCTTTTCCTGAAAATTCTTTTCAATCGGATCAGTAGTTTTGGTTTTAGACAAATAAACACAAAAAAAGTACAAACAAATGCTTACTGCAGCGCCACCTGGTGGTTTGACACAATAAAACATATCTAAGAACATTCACCAATGAAACCTTAATCTATCACTGAAAGTTGTATCAAAATCAGACTATTATTTTTTGAGATAATTGAAAACATTCGTTTGCACGTGAAATGCTTATTGCAGCGCCCCCTGGTGAGTTAAGGCAATAAGACATATCTAAGAATATACGCCAATTGAAGCTAAACCTATCATAGAAAACCGTATCAAAATCGGACTTATAGTTTTGGAAATAATTAACATAGAAATTTGCGCAAACACACAAACAAACAAACAAACAAACAGCCTCTCACCCCAAACACATATACAGTCGCCGTTCCGTCGCGGGTAAAAATCCTATACATTTTTTAATTTTGCTTGAATGGTTGCGCGGGGCCCCTGCAAAAGCAAGCCCTTTTTCGCCTTCCTCCCAAAGCTGCTGATGATAATGATGATGATAATACTTTAATAAATTCAAAAGTAGTGCTAAAAATGTATCCAGAACAAAGCGGGGATTTCCGCCACCTGAGAAACAATGTATGAGACATTGTGTTAGGGCGGAAAGGCGAAAAACGGAATGTTTTGACACCAAATTCTCTTTGACTACCTTACTCATGTCATTCATTGTCAAGGTATGAAATTAATTAAAATATTCATATTAATGATAATTACTTGGAATTAATGTGAAGTATAAAATATAAATTTGATTTATGTTATTTCTTTCTATTAATGAACTAATGGAACTGTCAATTAACGATGTATGTAATTTTTGTTTTATTATTAACAGTTAAAGTTGTAAAGATTGAATATTTTATTTAATTTTTATTTAATTTACCACAATATTGGTATGTAGGTAATGTCGGTATTACGATAGTCGTATTGCAAAATACATTTAGTTATAATTTCTATTTACCTATTCGTTTTCAGTTCACATATTTTAAACTGAGCAGTAAACATCTTCATTCGCACAAATTTTATAACTCTTCACACCGAAATACCTTTTACACATTAGTGTTTTAACAAATGGGTTTAGGGAAAAACTTTTACTAAGGCGCCATTCTCTTATATGATTCATCAGTTGTTTCACTGTTCAAAATAATACAGGTATATATACCCTAAGGCAACATAACAAAAAAGTTTCATTCAAATGGAATCAATAGTTCCAAAAACGTACGCGTTCAAATATTCTATTAATACTAGTTTATTATATTAGACACAAGATTATTATAGTACTATAGACTATTATGATACAGATTACACCTTGACGCATAGGTAGCGCAAATAACTAGTTAATGCGAAGGTTTCAGTTCCAAATTTCCTCGATAAAGTTTTGTTAAAATAAATTTACTTATTTATTATACTTAGCTCAGTTTTAATACATCATATGTTTAGGCAAAGAAAAACAAAAGATTTGTCACAAAACTTTATTCTATGATGTTGAAAAAATTAAATTTTAAATCGGATACGGATTCAAGGTTGTTTCTAGCGGTGTGGCTTCTTCACTATAATTACTTGTATACATCACCACAAAGCAATTTAAAAATTTACACAGCCTTCCATATTCAAAGTACCTATTGTAGGCATACATGTTTCATATGTTAATTCAAATTTTATGTGAAGTACAAGTAGAATAGTTTTGTTTTATAAAGAATATTTGTTTTGTAATCTATACATATCATAAAAATTGTTTTGTAACCAAGCCCCGCTCGGTATTTCTCTTTGGTAAATCGTAATTTAACATGAATCGTGATTAAATTGTGAATAAATTATATAACTAATAAAAAGTATAATAAATTAAAACTAAAACAAATAAAATAAAAGGCTATAATAAATTAAAATACAAAATAAGAATAGACTGGAGATCAGGATCGAACTGGACTTCTGGATTGTAAAACGATGAAAGCTGAGCCATTACAATGTTATAATTTATTACAAATCATACATTTGCCGGGTTTTTATTCCCTAAAAATACGGAGAAAAGAACAATTTTCTGAAATTGAAATCTAGCTAGACTGATTTTCCTACCCCGAAGTCTTGAAAAACGTTGGACCTTTTTTCCGTATCCGGCTTATACTAGAGTTTCTCGTTTAAATATATAAGATATAACTGACTGCGGTCTGAACATGAAAGATATATGACAAAAATAAAATATTGAATTTAATCAGTGTAATAGACCCTGGAACAATAATTTTTAAATTAATTTTCTGTTGGTCTGTGCGTTTGTTCAAGCTAATCTCTGAAACGGCTTAATAAATTTTTTTCTTCTTTCACATACAATAAGACTTTATTATAAATAATAACTTATTTTTGTCTTTGTCTTTTCCTTCAAACTGGATAGATAACTCGTGAATTTATTAACTTAAACATGGTGAGTGAAATTGGCGTAAATTTGAAGTTATAACCAAATAGCTTATTTTATAACTGCAAAGCAGAGAGAACCTAATATCAAGATACTACGTTCTACACTGGAGAAATAAAAATAATTGAAATATAATAATTTTTTAATTCAACAATTAAAATATAATAATTTTGAAAGATATATGAAGCAAAGGCGAGTGGTAAGAGAGGCCGGGAAAGACCTCGGTTCACCTTCGAAAACAGTATCGACGATACTGGAGGAAGGTCACGTAAAAAGCATGAGGACCCCTGGAGGGTGTGTATGAAGAGGTTGATGACAGTGGACGAGGCGAAAGAAGTATGCAGGGACCGTAACATTTGGCGCTCCGTTCTCTCTGACTATCTCGCAAGAGATACAGCGTGAAGCTAAAAAAAAAATCTGAATGGGAATCGAACTGATAACCCTATTGCGTTTACAGTTACACGTTTTATCACTGCGCCACGATGGCCTAAATCACGTAACTTGTTGTAACTGTAATTAAAATTTTTAAAAATATTTTGATAAAACAATAATAAACGGAAGTAATAATATAATTAAAAACCTTGATCTTAAAAAATATTCCATACAAAAAAATTTAGCACTTAATTGATGAGTCGATAACATTAACAAAAAATACTAATAATACAAATATTTCAAAGCCAACAAAACTCATTAATAAAAACATAATTTATACAACCTTCAAATATCAAGTTCGCGATTTTATAAAAAAACTATAATTTTTTTTTACTTAAGTAGATCTTTTGTAAATAATAACTATTCCATATTTTATATTCTATGATTGTGATTATAATTGTTTATTGAAGTGGCTCAGTGCTAGAATCTAGTTTTGCATTTAAGATAGCGAAAGTTATTTATTTATAATTACTACTACTACTACTATTGGGGCCAGTCGTGGCGCAGTGGCACAAGCGTGTGACTGTGAACGAGTGGTTGTGGGTTCGATTCCCACTCGAGGAGTGGAAATATTTGATATTTCTATTTTCTTCGCTCTGGTATCGAGGCGAAGCGCGGCGTTAAGTTCCACCACTTATCACGCAATGCCTCCGAATTCGGCGGAAAGTGGGAAACGGAGTGTATTAACACTAGGTTCCCTCTGCCTACCCTGCTGTGTGCGGGATACAGTGTGAAGTTAAAAAAAATCTACTACTATTTAAATGAGCTACTACACTCAATTTAAGGTTCAATTCACAATCGGGAAAAGTTTATGTCCGTACTAATATTAAATATGCGGAAGCCTGTCTGTCTGCTTGTTCATAGCCAATCTATAGGACCGATTTGTATGGTATTCGAAATTTCGAAAATTTAGTTAAAGGCCAAGGATCAAACATAGCTACTTTAAAAAAAAAACAATCCTTAAAAGGTTGAAATACGTGTATTTTTTAAAAACCCAGACAACGGGGCTAAAATAAAGAATAAAAAATTGCATGAAAAAAATAGTCGCTTCATTTAACCAAGAATATCTCAGTTTCATTAGGTACCTAATATTTGACGTTGGATTCCACCACCATATAAATGGCTACAGTTGACGATTTCGCATTTCGGTAGTTGTAGTGGAAATTGTGTATGTAAGATAATATATAAAAGAATATGATACTCGAGTCTAGAAACTCCCAACAAGAAAGCTGCGAAATGCAGATAAGAAATGTTGTCGAAAACCTTTAAGATTATAAAAACTAAAATAAACAGTAAATGTAAATATTGTGGAAATTAAATATATATTTAAAATTAATATAGTCATTAAATATTGAGTTAATTTGTTAGTAATGTTTTATTAATTGTAATCATTTCTATGTATTTAAATATCACTTTTTTTTTTGTTCAAGAAATCTGTATTGTGAATATATTATACATTTTATTTTTGTATAGAACTTAAGTTGCTCTACCGGTCTGGACTTCTTACATACATATAAAATTATGAGTCATGTTGTGTCAAGTTTTTATTTTAATTAAACTCTTTTTTTATTTGATGACAAGCGCCAAATTTCGCCTGTTACACTCCAGAAAAAAATATATTAATGAATATAAAATAAATTTATATTCATTAATATAGGTTTTATTATTTGCATATAGTTTATATTATAATTATATTATTTTTTTATAATTTATAAGAAATTTTCAATAAGGTAGGTATATTGTCATAATTATGGGACATAGAATACCTTTGAGAAACGAACAAATTATGAACAGCATTATTAACCCTAGCGTTGTTCAGACAATTTTGAAAAATCACTATTTACACTCAACTATTCTATTTTTCTGGATAAAACGTGAACTGTCTTAAGATGTAACCTTACTCTGTTCACTTTAATAAATTAATATTGTTATTCCTTGTTACAAACTAACTTTTGTTAATCTGTTTATAAACATATATTTCATGCGCTATAAAAATAATTACTTATATTTATATTTTCTTATTTGTATTATCAGTTACAGGATTACACTTTATATTATTTTCAAGATACAAAATGACTTACCTAAGTGCTCTACTTCAGATAGGTGTTATATTAAAATAAGTTACGGAACATTATAATTAAATTCACAAGTACATCATTCACAATGCATATTCCATACTTTTAATTACTACTGTACGAGTTTTTATCAAAATCCTGTTTTATGTATTTTTTATTGCGTTAAGCTTATCACGAGGTGTAAAAGTATGCTTTAAACAGTTAAAAAAATGCATCTTGTTATTTTTTTAAATTGTCATTGTAAATTTTAACTAAATATTTAATAGATTTAATAATATCTCTAATTTTACAGATAAAATAAATAATTAAAGGAATCGTTTTTTTCTCTCACACGCTATTCAATCACTTAAATATAAAAATAATATTATATTTTTTTGTTAAATTAATAATCTGTATGAATCTAAGCAAAAGAATCACAACAATACTTTAAAAAAAATATACCCTTAATCGCAAAACATAAAAATGGCGGATAATTTGCGCGCGCGTTTCTACGGCTTACGAGTGTGCCGGCGCACCGTCGACTGATCTTACAAATCTGAGGACGATTAGATTTACATTACGCTACGCATTGCTGCCTCAGAAATAGGCTGTTGAAATATTATTGTCAATAATTATGTATACAATGATTACAGTTTAAAGATGTAATTTAAGAACAGCTGGAATCCGAAGATGACACCACTTAAGTTTAATTGAAAATTCAAATTGTACTTGCTTAGATATGTTATTTGTTTTATATACAGTGTCATATGAATTCAAAATTATGTTTGTTTATATATAAAATACAAAACACATAAAATTTACGTTTTAGATGCCCTTTCACTACGTCTAGTAACAAATTTATTCACTGATACTGTCTCAGAGTGTATCCCACGCTTGTGATTTTAAATGTGAAAACGTTTGCAATTGAAATACGGACGTTTACATGGTATTGTAACCTGTTAGAAAGGTGAGGCGTTGTACCCTACCATATTACACAATGTCCCTAGAATAGATGGACGCGCAGAATCGGTAACATTATTTTACAACAATTTACTACATACTTACAAGTGTTAACACATGCAAATTGTAGGCAGTTCTCTTTTTCAACAGTCTTTACTAGAAGGGCACAAAAGAGAAAAAGAGCTTAAGAGCATTTAGCCCGAACTTGATAGGATGTCTAAATGACCTCATAACAATTACAGAGTAATATATTTTGTGTTTTACGTTTCAAAATGGCCCCAAATGCAGCAATTCCAAGGGCCTGGACATACCATAAGACACCACTGCTTCCAGGATTTCTACTCATAGCTAACACGTAATGTATAATTTTAGTTTTATATGTAATTTTGACATATAAATTTTTAATATTTAATTAAAACGTGTGAAAATATATGTTGTTTTACAGTACATTAGTAGTGCGTGAAGTGTTTGTATATGCAATCGGCTATCGCGAGTTATATTGCCGTGGATTATCTTACTGCTAGTGTAATATCTGCATGTGTATAGCATATACCTACAGACTTAATCTTCAGTCTTTAGTTTAATTACTATATTCTTAAAGAATTCGTAACAAACATATACTTAATTATAATAGAATGACGTACGTAAGTACCTATAGGTTCTTTTTTTTAGCTTCACGCTGTATCCCGCACACAGCAGGGTAGGCAGAGGGAAACTAGTGTTAAGACACTCCGTTCCCCACTTTCCGCCGAAATCGGAGGCTTTCGTGTTAAGTGGCGGAACTTAACGCCTCGCTATACCACGACACCAGAGCGAAGAAAATGGAAATATAATTTCCACTTCTCGAGTGGGAATCGAACCCACAACCAGTCGTTTACAGTCACACGCTTGTGCCACTGCGCCACGACTGGCCACTACCACTATCTATAGGTATTTTTAGCATTTAAGCGTTTAAGCAATGGCAACGGATTCAAATTCCATTTCGACGTAAGAATTTCCTTTTACACGAGTTTTTATATCTCACTGCCGAGTATACAGTCAAGCAATTTAATTATTTTAAACAAGGAACTTAAGAAGTGGAAAACAAAGTGCCTTACCTTCGTCCGTCCAACTCTCGCAATAACGCCAATGTCCTAAAAATCTTTTAAAACAATCTAAATAAAAATATTTTAAGTACTCAACCCATTCAAATTGTCAATTTGTATAACTAGCGTGAAGTCCATTATTCACTTTACGTTAACAGTATAATGATGGTCATCTTGTCAATAATCGCACTCTATCTCCACGAAGAATAACCTGTTTGAAACTTGAATATATTAAACAAATGGCGAAAAGTACTTACGAGCACTTTTACGAGTAAATATGCTCGACAGGGCACGGTGGTTATTGCTTCAGTTAAAAACTTTAATAATTATAAAGATCAACTGTTAAAGTTAATCTATTATTTGTATTAAATATTTTAAATTTGAATTAACTTTCGGTAGTAATTGTATAAATGCAAGTCTGTCTATTTGTGTGTCTGTCACGCTTTCCCGGCTGAGCTACTGGCCCGATTTTGATGAAATCGAAATGAAAGTAGAGAACTCAAGATCAAACAGCCTACTTTTTCAAAAAATCCATCTGTAAATTCATTATTCATATTAAGAATCTAAATAGCTTGACCGATTTCGATGAATTTACTCAGACAGTTGATGTTACAAAGTCAAGTATAGGCGCAGCCTCCAACGAGTTGCTAGTAAGGTATAAACTGGTTGAACTGAATAGAAAACGGCCCATGCACATAATAATTCAGAATATTTAATTCAATAACTATTATGTTGTAAGTAATTTAAAAGATATTTCACAGCAAATATTCACTGAAGCAAACTTTTTTTTACACAATCGTACTAGTGTAAGGAAGTAAGGAAGGATGATAATTAGACATAGGAATGAAAATACACAAAAAGTTTGTCATAATATTTAATTAGTTTCCCGCAAGTCAACGCAGAGTACATGACGCATCTGTAGTCACTAACCATCTGTAAGGCATTTCTATTGTTTTCGTTATGAGCTGTAATATCATTCTGGTTACTTTTTACTTACGTATTCAGAAAGATAAGCCTGCTACCAACTGGTTGGTAGATTAAAAAAATATATAGATACAATTGTTATTGCCTACATTATAATCAATGTGAAAAATAATAAATAGTATCATAATTGTATAACATTATGGACAAAAATGAATAAACGTGCTCAGTCGCACTACATTGATTTATTAAAATCCTCTACCATAACCTTTGCTATCTATTGAGGCCTCTGTGTTAATTGATTTAGCTAATTCTGGAAGTTATAATCATTTTATAGAAAATCGGAGCTCCACACAAAGAAGAACATGAAAGAGTATAGAAAGAGAGTACAGTAAATCTAATATAAAACGATTATTCCCTTGAATATATACATACACAGCAAGCTTAGACGCAGTTAACGCTAAACACACCGCATGACCATACGATACGATTGAATGATTTCGCACACTAACGGCACTGACTAATATGAGGTCGAAAGGAGGAGCCTGCGTTGCGTCCTAAGCGCGCGAGCCGGAGCGCGAGGCGGGGACGCCCCCATTGGTACAAAAATAAAAACGTATCCGATGAACGTTCAGTCTTGATCTAGTTCTCGTCGTAGAGCGGCGTCGCGTCCCCCAGCGACATGGAGCGCGGCGACGTGTTGGTGTGCGGCGTCGAGCGCACCGAGTGCGCGCGCGACGACCGCCCCGAGCTGTGGCCGTGACCGTGACCGTGTCCGTGGCCGTGACCGTGGCCATGGCCGTGGCCGTGGCCATGTGGCGTGGAGCGCGCGTCGTGGCGCGGCGTGCTGCGCGCGTCGTGGCGCGGGGTGGAGCGCGCGTCGTGGCGCGGCGTGGCGCGCGCGTCGTGGCGCGAGGCGCGGCCCGAGTCGGCGCGCGGCGTGGCGGGCGTGGCGGGCGAGGCGGGCGTGGCCGGCGTGGCGGGCGTGGCGGGCGTGTCGCGCACGGAGCGGTGGCGCACCCAGTCCTCGGCCGCCTTCTGCCAGTCGGAGGGCTCGGCGTAGAGCAGCGCGGCGTGCGGCTTGTGGCGCGGCGCGGCGGGCGGCAGGAAGTCGGGCTGGCGCGGCGTGGCGGCGAAGGGCGTCATGTAGGGCGTCTGCGCGGAGGGCGTGTAGGGCGTGTTGACGTAGGCGGGGCCGGGCGTGTGCGCGGGCGTGTGGAAGGCGGGCGTGTGCGCGGCGGGCGTGTGGTAGAGCGCGGAGGCGAGGCCGTGCGGCGTGCGCAGCGCGGGCGTGCGCTGCGCGGGCGTGCCGGAGGGCGGCGGGTCCCGGAAGTGCTCCTTGAACCACTTGAGCAGCCCCCCCAGCGAGTCGAACATTCTCTGCCGGAACTTGTACCCGTCGGGCGTCACGGACACGTACTCGTGGGTGCACCTCGACCTCGGCAGATAGGACAGTAGGAACCTGCCGGGGTGATTTTTCGCCGCCGAAATAACGTAATGAATTTTGTTAGAGTTCTTCGCCTTCTCTTCTTTGAGAATCTCCTCGGCTTTATCTCTCATGCCGCCGAGGTTTTTGTAATACTTGTATGCGATGAGATCGCGCGCGTGTCCCGCCATCGGTGTCACGTGCCGAGCAATAATTTCATCCAAGTCCTCAAATTCCGATCCCTGTATCCATAGACTCCGACCTAGTTTGCAATAAAAACTTATTATTTTCATATACAATAAAAATATTAAATTGTGTTGAAATAATATTAGAAAAATACTAGCTTCACGCCTTTTTTCGCAAAACGGAATAATCAAAAAGAAACTTTTGTCGAGACACTTCGTCCTCCACTTTCTCCCAAAATCGATATATTGCGTGTTGGGTGACGGAACTCAACGCCGAGCTTTGTCTGAAGTACCAGACATAAGAAATAAAAATTTAAATATAATCATTCCCTCCAAATGAGAATCAAACACGCAACCATGGGTTACAATCAGACTATAGCACACTGCGCCACGACGGATTTGTAATACAAACCTAAAGTAAAAAAACAAATACCAACCTAAAGAGAAGGCGTTTTCTTTACCCTCTTCTCTTACATCAATATGCTGGCATATGCCTTCTGCCACCTTCCATGTCACAGTGAGGTGATCAGAACCCTGTAATATTAAGGTCTTTAATTAATGCCATTCTACATGTAAGCTTAACACATATTGCCTATTAAAAAACTAACAATAAATCTTTTAAATATTCAAATATTAAAAATATACATTTTGACTATATTCTACTAACAATGCTAAGTTAGTATTTTATAACGTCGCTGCTTTGGAAGAATACTGTTTTAACTCAAAACAAGTATATATTTCAACATTTTAGAGCATTTTTTAGTTTAAATGCTGGGTACAATAGAACCAAAGGGACAAATTTTTCGTGTCATCAAAAGAAATATGATTTTTAATAAAAGGGTAATTTAACGTCATATGATAATACTAACTCAATTTTTTTGTATTTCGTAATAACACTCTATTTTTCCAAAGTCATTTTACATTTAAGCGAAACACATATTGACTATTTAAAAAACTTTATTATTATTTCTACTCACAATGCTAAGTTAGTATTTAATTATTATATATATTATTTACATACCTTACTACTGGGCCTAACGATAACTTCTCCTTGAGCCATGTTTTCCATGAGTTTCTCAGCTTCAGCAAAACTAATATTATGAAAAGCTGGATGGACTATGACTCTCTTCACGTATTGCATTCGTTCTTTTGTTTGTTTGGCTTCAGTGTCTTTGCGTACATCTTTGTCTTCTGATTCTTGATCGTAATAAGGATCTTTTGACGGTCTAAAATAAAAAAACGAGTTAAAATTATTATATGCAAAATATGTTTTACTCGAAATACAAAAATGCAGGCAAAATAACTTAAAATTATCTAGATACTTTGATCATCTCATTAAGAACTAATTAAGCTCCAAACTTAGTAAAGGAATTATCAAGAATACCACCATCAATATTTTTAAGACTTGATAGAAAACTAATAACATAAAACTTATAAAGAACAGTTACCGGCACCAGCCATAAATAATTTAACATTTTAAAGAAATGAGTGACTGACAACAATAACATGTCACTATTGGCTTGTTTTTACAGATATTTTTTGGTATTGGTATTCGTCAGACTCAGTAGATAGTTGAGTTTACCTGTACGACAGTAAATTGTTCGAAACGTGAGGTTTTCTAAAATTAGTTTTCGAATACCAAAATTCTACACCATTTATCCAGTTAATAATATTATAGTTTTACTTAAAAAGTTTAAAAAATTACGAAAACTAAAAAACCTTACCTCCACTCGTTATTTTTATCCGACAAATCCGACGATTTTGACGAACAATCAACAGAGAATCGTTCGACATCTATTTTCAATATCCTACAGTGTATTGTCTGTCCTATCCGCACTCTCTCCGTTGGGTCTGTGACATGTCTGTCCGAGAGGTTCTTTATATGTATATACCCAGATAGGCCATTGTCGAGACGGATACGGACACCTGTTGCTTGTCCCGGACACGCGCCGGCGTCGAAGTGATTCCATACCTGTAATAAAGAAAACAACATTGAGAATAATATTATTTTAACTTAATTAATAACACAACTTTAGTAATAAAAGTATAAGATTTTCCAATTAGTCGCATGTTTGTACAGTTTCAAAGAGGTGCAGGTTTGAATCTCTCTGCATTCAAATTTGTATATGGGTTTAAAAAATGTTGTTCATACAAATTCAAAATATGAAAAATTGTAACAAGTCAGTTCGTTCTCCAATAATACCTACACAATTTTTTCCCTTTCGTTATAAAGGAGTATAAACGCTGAAAAATTTACATATACTTCTTTATTCTATTTCAAGTTATTTTTTACTTTTTAATTTAATAGTTAGTCTATTATCTATTATTTTATTTCTTTATTTTGCTGTCCATATTTCAATTTATATATCAGTGTATACTTATATGTATATCACATAAGAGGCGCGCGATGAATTAATAAGTAATAAGACAATAATAATAACATAAAAGAAAAGACGAAAATTACCTCAGATAATTCAGGGAAGTCATTTTTACGACAGAAGGGGCACTCCCATAGGCCAGTCTCGTCATTTCTCACGGGATTGGCTTGGTCCAACATTTCTCTTTGGGGTTTTCTATGGGTGATGCCTATCACAGATGCCAAAACCATTTTTCCTACAAAGAACGTCTCAGGCGATTCTTTAGTTAGCATATCGAACAACTCCTCAGCGGTTGGCGACCGATAAGGTACTCTTAGGTCTTTATACCTCGAGTTCAATTCTGCCCGAATATCGTATAACGTTATACTCTTATTACCAAAGCCTTGTCTTTCCAATTCTTCAGCAAACGCATCTAAATCGAGATCCTTTAATCTTTCTGGCGCATCTAAAATTTCTTCCAATGCTCCAGCTGGATTCGCATCTTCGTCTTCATACTCCAAAGCGTCGACCGCCATTTTCCTCGCCCACTCATAAGTTTCAGGGTGAACTCGAGATCCGTCTAATACCTCTATATAAGCTTCAGTACCATCACCCAAGCTGCTTGTGTCGATTTTAATGAAACCTGAGCAATTTATGAACACTTTTGGTCCCATATGACATAAAGTGACCAATTGTGTTCTGTTTTCTAGTTTTTGATTTGTTTGCTTAAATAGTTTTATTAATGCTTGTGCTTTTCTTGGACCTAAGCCACATACAAATTGTAATAGCTCTGTCCCTCGCCCTGTTAGGACTGCTTCGTTAACATCCACACCAACTTCATTCACTCTGTTCACAAATTCTAATTCGATGCCCTCTAGTAAGTCCTCTTTGGCTATTTGATCTTGTAAGGGATGATATCTCAGACATAATATTTCTTCGTCTGGTCCACAAAGCTGTGATATCTCCATGAGGGGGTCTTGTAATAAGCGAGCTTGACAAATCGCCTGCCGTAATGTGTCTGGATACTCTCTGAAATCGTTCTGTAATACAAAAAAAAAGGTTTTTACTTTAAGTTAAATAAAACGTAGTGTTTGATTTCGCCTCTTAATGAGTAAGGCTTTCCAATTGACGAACTAGATCTCTTTAGTAATTAATAAACAATTTTTATAATACAAAATGTTAAAAGTTACGATTTATTTTGTATAATAATATATAGTACCCGGCAATAAATAATGCACATCGATGCTTAGAATGAAACAGTCGGTCAGTTTCGGTTTCGTAGAACGCTGTCTTGGTCACTCAGTTGATATGTGACGTTTCTCCCTGGTTCGTCAGTCTTTGTACAGATACGGTAGAGTACGGTCGGTTTCAGGTTCAAATATATATATAGAGTTGTTACTGTCTCTAAAAATTTATTCTTAATCACATCTTTGACAAAAAAAGGAAAGTTTTGTACGGTCAGTCACGTGAAATTATGTACAATGCAAAAAAACAAGCTGTTAAGCCTAAATCAATTAATTTTGTTGTTTGTACAACAAAATTAATTGATATCCATTTACACATAAAATAAATATGAATATTATAATAGGTCCCGATTAGTTCCAATTTCTCTTCATTTGTTAACTACCTTAAAAAAGGTGGAAGTAGTCCACTCGTTTAGTTTTTCTTTTCATTTTCAAGCGTCAAATTTAATTATTAAAGAAAAGGAATCAACTTCATTGAAGTTGACAACTATTGTTATCGCTTCAACAGCTCTTAATAGATACCGGACTGTTATTATTTTAAGCGACAGAGACGACGCTCTACGAAGTCGAAGCTAACCGATTGTTTCATTCTAAGCAACGATGTGCATTATTTGTTGCCGGGTACTATATTTAGTTCGTATTATAATTTTTAATTAAATAAAAAAAATGAATGATTAAATAAATATTTTAAAAAATCTAAAATCGTATATAAAATGTCATAAGAAATAGTAGGATAGCATCGTAATCGCGAACTGTGGGTTCGATTCCTACCCGACAGAATGATTATAATTTAATTATTTTCAGTTCTCTATTCTGGAGAATAAAATCAAGCACATCCTTTGTACTATTTATCGACACTAGACATCGGGCGAAATATGAAAAAGGGAGTGTCTTGACACTAGGTTTGCTCTAACGACGGGGTAGTTAAAGAAATCCTAGTGTGAAGACTGTGCGGGAATAGATCATTTTACTTGAATTCCAATCTTACCCTTCCTCTAATACTATTGCTGTATATTTTACTAATAGTATTATCGGCTATTTCGACAGGTATCCTTGGGAACTGTTCGTCTTCTACCAACTGCTGAACACACTCAGCTACATCCGCCTTTATATTGAGAGCCTCACGCGACTCACCACCTATTACTATAACGTGAGGCCGCTTGCGTAGTATAAACCTGGAAATAAAATTACATTGGCCATACAAAACAACTAATAATTAAAATACTACACAACTAATTAAGTTTTTTTATCTTCTACACACAGTAGGGTAAGCAGAGGGAACCTAATGTTAAGAAGACACCTCGCTTTCAACCGAATTCTGGAGGCATTTCATGTTAAGTGGCGGAGCTCACCGCCGTGCTTAGCCTCGACATTAGTGAAGAAAATGAAATGGCCATATCAGCCTCTCTTAATGATGACTTCATAGAGTTAGTTCTCATAGAATTAATTCCACGAGTTTCACCAACCCAACTCCACCACTTGCAAGTACCAGGACACCATAACCAACAAAGAGCACTCATCGTCTAAGTGCGATCATATTAATTAGCCTCTCCTTATAGCGAGCGCCTCTTCACCGAGTCCCGCACTACTTGTACAAAGCTACCAAGTACCAGGCGATCACAATAAACATAGAGCACTTACCGCCTAAGCGCACTCATATTATAAATTAGCTTCGTCTTCAATTGCTATGCTCTATGTATATAATAATAATAACGTCCAACTAGTTTCACCAACCTAATCTCAACACTCTCTCGCAAGTACCAGGACACCATAACCAACAAGGAGCATTCACCGTCTAACCGTGGTCATATATCTATCTATCAGCCTCTCTTTACTACGCCTCTTCATATAGTCCCACGAGTAGCACTAACTACTCATAACCAACAAGGAGCACTCACCGTCTGAGCGCAGTCACCATTTAAATGCGGTCATTTTAGTCTCTCTTTACAACAACGCCTCTTCATAGAGTCCCACGAGTTTCACCAACCTAACATCAGCATTCACTCGTAAGTACCAGGACAATATAACCAACACAGAGCACTCAACACCTAAGCAGTCATATATATCATCAATCAAGTCTCTGTTTATTATGCCTCTTCATATAGATTCCCACACTATGTGCACCAAGCTACTTCCAAGTACCAGGACACCATAACCAACAAAGAGCACTCACCGTCTAAGCGCGGTCATATACCAATCAGCCTCTCTTTACTTCGCCTCTTCATGTAGTCCCAGGAGTCGCACTAACTACTAAATACCAGGGGATCATAACCAACAAGGAGCACTCACCGTCTGAGCGCAGTCATGTCGGCCTCCTTGTGCCGGCGCTCCATGGCGTCCCACGCGTTGCGGCGGTACAGTATGTGCGGCAGACGCAGGTGGTCGGCCACCTCCGCGCCCGCCACCACGCACGCGAACGCGCAGTGCGTGCGGTCGGGGATGTACGCCAGTGACATCACCCGTAAACCTGTTGGACACAAGGAGGGACATTTATTATTATGTTCATTTATCATTCTTCATATCAGAAATACTTATAATGTATTCATTCACGTTCTCCCTCTATCTATATTGTATGATACTAAGAAATTAGAAAGAAGTATTATATTTTTAATACAAAAAAGCAAAGGAAAAATTTGTTAATTTAGATATAAAAAAGGATTAAAATGTGCTCAGCTGAATCATTGTTACAAAGTAATCATTCATGCTTTCATTTATTCATCTCTTCTACATTTATTTCAGTAATGTAAACATCACATTAGTAATGTAAACATCACATTAGTAAGTAAAATTAAAAGTTTACTTTAAAGATTTTTTTACTTACCATTGGACGTATCCCACTCTTCATCATCATCGTCAGACACTCTAGATTCGTAAGGAGCTACCTTCAACCAATCATATAGCTTACGACGACAGCATCTTAAAAATATTATTTATTTTAAAAAACTATGAAAATAAAACAACAAGTATATTAATTTTTAACTTAGTTTACCAGAAAAGGTAAAATGAATAAAATCTAGTACTATGAAAGTCAACATGTTTTAAAATATAAATTGTTAATTAAAAGTTTAAAATATAAAATAAACCAATCAAATTCATTTTCAGTTTATTTCTAAGTCCAATATTTACAAATATTCTTTTCAGCGTCACGTTTTTTCCCGTATAGTCAGAGAGAACTTATTGTCAGGACACTCCATTCTCCACTTTAAAAAAAAAAAAAAAAAACAAATATTTTAAGTATTTATTAAATGATTTATCACAATAATAAAATCGACTCACTTCAATACATATTCCTTAGATTCCTGCAAAAGAACCGCCTGTAATTCTCTCCTAAGTTCAGGCATGACTATTTTAGTTAGTGCTAGAGTAACGGCCTCTGCTCGTAGCTCATTCCACGCTTGTACTGTCGCAGCAAATTCGTCCTATGAAAAATTCAAAGATTGAGTAAATTAAATTATATAATAAAATAATAAATTTTCTAGAGGAATTTCATATATAAAACCGTCGCATTGTAGTCAAATAGCATTGTCTATAAATGCGATGCTTGTGGGTTCAATCCCCACTTTTAATTTCTCCGCCTTGCTACTAAGACAAAGCGTGGGGGATTGAGTTCCGCCTCACCTTCCCACATAGTGTTCATAATATTTATAATTGATATACATATAGGTAACTAAATTTGATATCAACATTATGACACAACTAAGACAAATATTTTTTTTATCTAAGAGGCAGAGTAAGTCTATCGTTAGACACTCCATTCCCCACTTTCTGCCGAATTCGGAGGCGTGTTAAGTGGAAGAACTTAACGCCGCATTTATTAGACAAAGATGTTCAAGAATATTTGCGTATATTTCAAAACAAGAAATTAAATAAATTAATACAACTATTTATCGTTATTCTGTCACCATGAAATGATATAAGGTTCATAGTATGAAAATGTTGAAGTCATTGAATCTGGGCTTGTATGCATATTTTCAGTGTTGATAAATTTTCTATTCTTACATAAATTGACTCATTGATTTAATGCTAGATAGACAAATGAATTAATAGATGAACAAGAACATAATAAAAGTATGCTAAACAAGCAAACATTTTAAGTAATTAAACTTACTTTTTGATATAATTGTTTTAATTCTTCTAAATAACTCGGTCCCGTGTTGCCTTCAATCTGTTCGCTGATGCTGATTTCCAATAACTTATCTTCTGAGGCGATCGAAAGCTTCAAGAATTGATCCCCAGTGAGATCACGGACTGGTTTCTTTTTCAGGTATTTCATACTGTGTACATAAAAAAATATATTATAGTTAGAATTTGATCTCCTTAGAAAATTAATGTCTAAATCTACATCGTTTTTGTAATGCAGACATATTATTATTGACAAATAGGGGGTACAAAATCCACATTACTAAGAATATTTTAATTTTATTAGTAAAGTTTTCTAAATTCCAATAAAGATTTTTATTATTATTTTTTATTATTTATTATTGCGTGATTAAAAGTTAAAAATACAAAGAAAGCGTAGATACTTTATCGAAATACAACGTTTTACAGCCTTTCTTACTTTAGTAAAATTAATTTTGGCAATAAAATTTAAAACCATCATTGAACAAAACATTAACAATATAATAGGATGATTTTTTTTGTATATATGTACATACATACATAGCCTCAGATAAAAAAAAATTATAACAAACTGTTACATAAACAAAACTACCAAACATATATGTACATAGTGACCTAACGAACATAGAGGTACATAACCTGCGACACTCGACCCGAACGCTTACTTAACAATTTAATACAGACCGCCAAAGATTTCTTTACACGAATTACAAATATTCTTCCGCTACATTTTAAAAACCGTTAAAAACTATAATTCTAGCCCACCAAAGAAATTCAAAACAACCTCCGGCCTAAAAAAAGGTTGCATACCCCTGCAACTACCAACCCTGCCTAAAAAAAGGTTGTATACCCCTGAATCTACCAACCCTACCAAAAAAACGGTTGCACGCCCCTGCAATATACACCTCCCTACCTAAAACAGGGGTGTCCCTCGTCAATCTCCTTCAGGCCGCGCGGGGTGGGACGCACGCTGAGCGTGGCGCGTTCTCGCAGGGCGTCCCTCAGCGTGACGCGCAGGAGCGGCTCGCGCGCCAGCTGCACGCCGCACATGTACACCGCGCGGCGCACCGCCTCCGTCGCACCGCCGCCTGTCGACTGCGCCTGTTGTACATGAAAGATATTAGATAATCCAAATTAAATACTATCCAGGCTTTGGGCCTTTCGCGCGCAGTGACACGGACGTGTGACTGTAAACGACTGACTGTGGATTCGATTCCCACTCGAGAGCTGGAAATATTTAATATTTTCATTTCTTCGCTCTGCGTAGTGCGGGATAAGGCGTGAAGCTAAAAAAAAACTAATCGATATCGAATCGAATATTAGGACACAATACCCAGGACTTGTGACTCACTTAACGTCCACCTCCACTGTTCCAACTCCTCTCTCTATCTTACCAAATTTAAAGCCACCTTAAAGTACTAATTAGAAATGAACCAAACAGGTTAATTTTATAATTATCTTCAGAAGTTTCGACTTTGTCGCAATTTAAGGGTATCCTGCCTGGATGGATGGCTCCTGTATCCCACACATGCTTAAAAACTGTGCGTGACCAATTTCAGCACTTCACACGTTGCAATTTCGTTATACGATGTCTAACATTCAATTATCATAATTCTATATAAAGTACATATTCTAATAATAAAAAAGAGACTAACAAGTGACGCGGCCGCCTCCAAAGGCGGCACAGGTGGTTGTTCCACTTCGTGACGCTGGTAGTTGTCGCGCACGTTCTCTGCAAACTGCTCAGGACTCAGACCAAACTTCTTTACTAGCGGCTCTGTTGAAGAAAATATTTTGTTAGGTTACTTTGAAATTTTACGTCTTTTAAATAATAAATTAAATATCATGCTACCTGAACAGAGTACAATTGCCATATAAATTACAAATTTAATACCATATTTATTAGTTATACATAATTTTACTTATTTATTTTACTTTCTAATTTGTTTTACTGTTTTAAGTTTGATCATTTTCATAAGTATTATAACAAAATACTATATTAATAAGCAATCATGAATATTTTTAGAAAATATTATTACCAAAAATAGTTTTTCAATGAAATAATTAGACTTCCATATGAATAATACAAAAAATATGTTCCACTCTAAACTTCAGTCTATAAAACCAAGTTACATATATACAGTTAGTCAATAAAATTAAAGAACAACTTCACAAAAATAAGAAAACATAAATGATTAAAAACAAGCAAATAATATTTTGAAATGAAACTATATTTAACCGGATTAATCGCGTATATGTTTGGTATTCGAAAAAACATTTTTAAAAAACCCGACGTTTCGAACACTTTACAGTAGTCCGTGGTCACAGGAAGTTTCATTCCAAAATGTGTAGTCATCGCGAAAACAAAAGATCAAATTATTTTTTTTTTTAGCTTCACGCTGTATCCCTTGCGGGGTAGTCAGAGAGAACGGAGCGCCAAACGCTACGGTCCCTGCATACTTCTTTCGCCTCGTCCACTGTCATCAACCTCTTCATACACGCCCTCCGGGGTGTCCTCATGCTTTTTACGTGACCTTCCTCCAGTATCGTCGATACTGTGTTTTCGAAGGTCAACCGAGGTCTCCCCCTGCCTCTCTTACAACTCACCTTTGCTTCATAAATCTTCCTTCCATCACTCATCCTCTCGACGTGCCCAAACCACCTGAGCACACCCTTCTTCATTCTTACAAGAAAGACAGAGCTACAAGATCATATTAAGCAAATCATATTTAATATAAAAAATTAAACCTTAAACTAACCAATGCCAGCCTTCCGACATAGTTCATAAGGTCCAGAGCGTACAGCATACTTGACCTCACTGGTTTCTTCTTCATCAGGTTGCGCTGCATCCACAGCGGCGACCGCTTCATCAGGGTCCTCACCGTTCTTCTCAGCTTCTTCACGAGCCGCTCTTCTGTTTACATTATTATTGTTCGTTATTAAAAAATAAATGAAGCTTACAAGATATATATTTTTTTTAAATTACGTTCCTTAACTTTATTAGTTGGAGACTAGTTTAAAGTAATATCATAAGTTGTACTTTAAAAGTTTCGCGATGTTAAGTGGATATAAATCATTATTTATGCAAATAAATAAAATTCATGTCTATTGTAATATTCAAATAAGCGCTTTGTACATATGAACATCTTTTTATATTTTTTGTCTGTCTATGTGTTTCTTCCAGCTAATGTCTAAAATGGCTAGACTGATTTTGACAGACATCATATCTAACTGAGACTACTTCTATTTTAGAATTATAGTTTTAATGGTAAATTCCACAGGGACGAAGTCGCAGGCACAGCTAGTTAACCTAAAAACTCAAATTTTCTGCTTTTTATTTGAAATTAAAACTTGATAGGCCATTGTTAAATTGCTGCTTAAAAAGGTTTTTACACGAAATAACTAACTTTTTATCCTCTATTTCTCTTTTTCTCTCTTTAGCGCGCTGTAATTTCTGCATCTCTGGTAAATCAGTAGAATAGTATAGTAGAAAGTGTGTGTGTACGTCCCGAAGTTCTTCTGGAGTCTGTACATTTTTCATTCTAGAACATAAATACTAAATTAATTTTGATAAAATTATAAAAAAAATATGATTTCAGAATTTTTTTCTAAAATCATATTTTTTTAATGATTTCAGGTGAATGAATATAATATATAAAATTTAATTAAATTTATAACTGGGGCGAGTTGTGGCGCAAAGGCACAAAGTGTGACTGTAAAGCGACTGTTTCTGGGTTCGATTCCAACTCGAGGTATGGAAATATTTAATGTTTCCATTTTATTCCCTCTGGTATCGAGGCAAAGCGCGAGGTTAAGTTCCGCCACTAAACACGCAATGCCTCCTCATTCGGCGGAAAGTGGGGTTAGGAATGTCTTAACACTTGGTTCCCTCTGCCTGCTATGTACGGGATACAGCGTGAAGCTAATTAAATTTAATCTCGTATGTCATGTCTAAAAATAATCTCCTTATTTTTATACGCAAGCTACGTATTAACAACATATATACAATTTTTATATGTTAACTGCTGTAGTTCTTACTATTTTTAACAAATATTTGTATATTGTGGAAAAAAATTTCATCAGGTTTTAATAAATATGTATAGTACCCGGTAACAAATAATGCACATCGATGTTTAGAATGAAACAGTCGGTCAGTTTCCGTTTCGTAGAGCGCTGTCTTTGCCACTCAGTTGATATGTGACCCTCTGGTTTGTCAGTCTTTGTACAGATAGTACAGTACGGTCGGCTTCATCTCCACATATATATATACAGAGTTGTTACTGTCCCCAAATTTTTATTTTTAAAATTACATCTTTAACAAAAAGAGGAAAACTCTTGTACGTGAGATTATGTACAATGCAAAAAACAAGCTATTGAGCTTACAAAAAACAGGATTAATCGAGATCCATTTACACATAAAATAAATATGATTACTATAATGGGTCCCGATTAGTTTCAATTTCTTTTTATTAATTAACCAATTTCAAAAAAGGTGGAGGTTGTCCATTCGTTTAGTTTTATTTTCATTTTTTTTCATTTTTAGGCGTCAAATTTAATTATAAAAAAAAGAAATCCACATCATTAAAGTTGACAACAACTGTCGTTGTAACAGCTTTTAATAGATATCGGTCTGTTATTATTTTAAGCGACGGAGACAACGCTCTACGAAGTCGAAACTAATCGATTGTTTCATTGTAAGCATCGATGTGCATTAATTATTGCCGGGTATTACTAAAGTCTAAAAAAATCTAATTTTAAAGTTTTAATTTAAGCATTTTTTATAACCATCATCAATGAACTTTGGTCTAAAATGAAAGTTATGAAGTGTATTTATTATTTTCTTAAGTCATGTAGCAATAAAATTAGATGAGTACTATAGAAAGGCTACTTATTTAATTTTTCTGACCAAGAGTTGACTCTATTAATATCAGAATACAAGTAAGCCCTTACATAGAAAGTCTAACTGTAATTGGTGGTAACTTTTTCAAATTTGTACTGAGTGGAATTGCTTAAGTGAGAAATATTTTGTGAAATCTAATAAAATTTTCAGTTCAATTATACAAATTAAATTAATTATTCAATCAATAGCTAATAACAATCAAATATAACAAAAGGTACCTTTCAATATCTTCATCTCTAATAAGTCTCATGTTTTCTGGAATCGGCGCATCAGGATCCGCCATTACCTTATCTAACTGGAATTCCCTCATATTCTCGACTAACCGTAATAAATTCTCTTTTCGTTGCTTTAATTGACACCACTGAAACAAAGTCCAATCATTAATAAATAAATAAATAAATAATAGTTTATTGACCAAAAGTAACAATTTACATATACACTCTAGATATAAAATTACACAAATTTCTTTGACAAGTCAATCAAATCCTAATATTAGCAGTATCATGTTTTTTCTCTCATAAAAGGATAGTCATAGAAAATCCAGTATGGAGAAGTACTCCATTTTCCGCACGAAATCGGGATTTCACATGTTGAGTGAAGGAATAGAACGCCGTGCTTTGCCTTAAGTATCAAAACGGAAAAATGAAAACTATTTACATATAATTTCTTCGAGTGGGAATCGAACCCACAACTAACTGTGGTCGCAGTCAGATGTTGTTTCACTGCGCCATAATATACTATTATAGATTTCTAATATTTTATAATGGTTATTAACATACTTGGAACATGAAAAATATTTTCGAAAACAAAAATTTGCATCAAAAGGATTCGAACCTGCAAACTCTTGAAAACTACCGAAATGTTTTCGGTAGTTTTATGCCAGTTAAAGTATATGTAAATTGAAATTTTATATTCAAAAAGGTAAAGCTATAAATATTGTGTTATCAATTATAATTTTAATAAGACATACAACTTAATAATATAAACAAATACCTTTGCATCATATTTATAAACTTTCCACAGGTCATTGATGCTGAGCTCCGGCTGCACATATTCCTTACGGTAAAACGCAATGAAAGGTACTTCTAAAGTCTGATTTCTCATGAAATCCAATGCTTGACGGATTTTCACTACTGTGCTGGAGCCACTATAATTAAAGTAAAAATTTTATGTCATATATGTATGTATGTTCTAGTTGTAAATAAACTAATATAAGAATAATATTTAGTGAAAATTAATTACATGTGAAAAATTATATTAATGATGATAGATTAAAAATATTTAGAAGCAAAAACAGAATGTCATGTTTGTATATCCATCTTACATAAACAACAGCAATAAACTCTTGCAAGTCAGTTTTCATATTTTTATTACAGGATGCTATTAGCAGTAGTTAGAGACAATAATTACCAATTAATAATAATTAACTACATTTCTAAATGCAATGTTAACATAAAATCTACTATATGTATTATATTGAAAATTGTATATGTTCAGTATATTCATTAGGGAAAAACTCATAAAAAGCTACTAATTAAACCAACCGCCTAGAACGTTCTCTCGCCTCTTGGGGATCAGCTTTAGACACAGGAGGTTTTAAGAACGCCTGCTTATATATCCACTCAGCCTCATCCTCTAGCTCGGTACTGCCTTCTTCGACTGGTGTGATAGGCACTTCTCTAATTTGCATACGCTCAGGAACATCGGCTTTACGTATCTATTTAATGTATGACGTAAAAAGCACAAGAATTAGAAGTAGGTTAACTATTACAATTTTTTATCAACATAAAGTTATTTTCAATTTTAGAAAAGTTTAACTCAAAAAATGAATTCTTTTGTTTAGTACTAGCAGCTACTACTTAGTTGTATATAAATGACTAATTGATTAGTATACTTATAATAATCAATTTCAAATACCTCATTGTCTAAGTCAGTGAAGTGGCTTCTCTTCAACTCACTAGGCTCATATATTTCAAATATAGATTTCTTGCTGGGTCGTTTCGCTTTACCCTTTTTGGTTCTTCTTCTTTCACCTTCAATTTAAAATGAGTATATATTAATAACTAATAGCTTGTAAGGCACTAACCTTAATGTGAACTTCATGTCCTTTTTAAAAATCCCATCATTAAACACTACCATAAGGCTATTTCTTGTAGTTAAACCAGTAGTAGTTTTCTTAACAATTCAATTGCTAATTGAAAGAATTTATGATTGGTTCCTTTTATTTAAATTATTTTTGTTATTATTTTTTTGGTTAACTGCTATTGGGATAAAAACTCCTCGTAATCTTACAAATTCCCAGTAAAAACTACAAGTGAGACTACTAAGAATAGCCCAAATAATATTCATTTTAAGAAGAATATAATAACGTGAATTGTAATAATGCTTTATTGTATCAACATTTTACTATAATAAATACTTAAATATTATTATTGTTATATTGATAATGTTACATTTAGCACTAATTTATCTAAGCAAACTGACCTTCTTCTTCTTCATCTTCTATATATTCATCTAAGTCTTCTTCCTCCTCATCTTCATACTCATCACCATATTTCTCAAACTCATCATAATCAAAGTCTACGCCAAATATATCTTGACCTTCTTGTAATGACCTATTTATAATTAAAGGAAAATTAATTATTGCAACTTGGAAATTAAAAATTATTGTAAATTTAAAAACCAAATAAAGTATTTATATTGGTTGTAGTTGATTTCTACCACATAAAATGCTTAACATAAAAATTTAGAACTCCAGGTAGAAATGGACTCCCCCTGCTATGTGGGAAGTGTGTGGCTATTTTAAAAAGTATAAAGATAAAGATGACAACTATACATACTTTAAATAAAATCAAGCCAAAAAGCTCAAAATAAATATTGCGCAAACATGAAGTACTCACGCATCAGTGAAAATAGGTTTTCGTTTTTTCTTTCTTTCTGCAATTGGTCTACCATCTCCATCAACTATAAAATCGTCTGCGTCTGATTCCATATCATCATTCTCATCATCATAATCAACTTCACGGGGTGCGGCTGATTCTGATCTATTTTCATCTTCCTATAGTGGAATATTAAATTAAAGATAAAAATAACTTTTAGACTTTACATGTAGTTTAGCACTACGCTTAAATTATTTTACTAAAAGTTTTAAAATTATTACAATACATAGAAAAGTCTTAACACCATTTCTCTATAGTGATAAAGAAAATAAAAAAAGAACTCATTGTTAATTAATTGTCTTTAAAATATTACCTCATCAGATCCGCCCACAAATAATTTTTCTGCAATAACCTCTCTTTCCAAATCTGGATCATCATTACCTTCATTGTCACTATCATCATCCTCAAGCCGACGTAATCTTTTGAACTTGTTCTGTCAAAAACAAAAAATATCACCTTACAATATATTTAAATATAACAACATAAAATTAATGCAGACATTAATTTGTTTATCATTGTTATCTAGTTGGGATTTAACAATATTTTTATTGAAGTAATTCACACAGTGCTTATTCATTAAGAATATTTATATATATTTGACTTTGTTTTTAACATACCCTAGCTACTTTCACACCTAAATTTTCTTCAATGAGGTCATAGTCCTCATCTTCCAATCTATCATCTAATTCATCATCACTTTTTTTTCTTTTCTTGGGACCTGCACTTGCGTCCGAGTCCTCACCGTCACTACCAGATTCTTCTATGGGTGCGTCATCAATCAAATCTTTTAGTTCTTCGCGAAGACGATCTTCATCATCTATATGAGTGCACAAATATAAACAATAATAAATAAAAAAAAACAATGTGTATTTTTTTTATAATTCATTGCAGTAATAGTCTATAGAATGCTAATAAATACTCCAAAAACAACATGCAGCACAATTTTTATCTTCGTAATTTGCAAGTTTTCAAGTGCCCTACTTACACTGACATAATTATAAGTAAATTCAATACAAACTTAACATAAGAAAATACAGTAGAATGTAACGTTATATCGCTAAATTGTAACTAAAATACAACTCTGGCAATGTATTCGAAATAAATAGATAGGCATCAAACCTTCTTCATCATCCTCTTCGTCGTCGCTTTGCACAGCCGCTTTACGCTTGGGTTTTTTGCGTTCTACTGGTTGTTCATCTTCATCAGACTCAACCTTAGTATATAATTATAAGTTATTACACTCTAATCTTCTTTTGTGAGACAATTACAATAATTTGTAGTCGTAATCAAATACGAAATACATGCTTTGTTTTTCTTATACTAACCTCGCTTTCTTCTGCTTCAGATTCCAAAAAATCTGCCATATCTACTTAAAAACTAAAGTTACTCTTAAATTAAATCTAATTATAAATGAAAATTTTAATACTACTAAATCTAAATGAGAAAAGAAAGCCTACGAATAGAAATCACTAAAAGTCGCAACATAGACAATTATTTAGTTTTTTCATATTGCCATTCGAGAAATGGCGGTTGCCATTTATTATCTATATAAGTATTGTAAATTATACCTTATGGTGTTTTAAATATAAAAAAAAATATTTGCGCATTTGTAATTTTATCATTAATTACTGTATTACAAACACCTCAAAATCTAAAAATTTTCATTACAAAAAATCTGTGCTAAAAGAAAAATTTTATACAAAAATCATGGATTATAAAAGATAAAAAAAAAACAAAAAATGTATTAACCCATATATCACATGGATCAGAGCATTTTTTAAAGTATGTTATATGAATTTTTTGTAATAACTTTAAAAGAATCTAAATAAATTTAAAGTTTTATGCATCTGTAACATTGATTTTGTGACTGACGTCATTTATCATGCTGTCATTAGTTTATCAATAAAGACAACAAATGAAAGAAGTGATAACAATATCTTATTTTTGTGCATTTTATTATCCTTCCACATAGTTTAACTTTTAGCTTAGAATAAAAGCAGTGGTCAAATCCAATTAATTGTATTATTCCTTAAATAAAATGGATATAACAGCCCCAATAGTAAAAAATATAATACACAAGGGCCAAAAATATGTGCCAATAGCTAATGGAAGTAAGGTATACTTTTTTGTTTATATAAAAAAATCAAATAATATTGCTATTTATGGAATCATTTATAAGTTTCTTTAAACAGGTACATTTTCATTTTCAAACATGGAAGTTGGGTAAAACAAGAATTTTATTAGATGACAGCAAAAGTATTGGTAAGAAAGAACCTATGGTCCTTGTTATTGGACACAAATTCAAATTAGAAGTATGGGAAACTATTGTTAAGATGATGGCTGTTGGAGAAGTAGCAAGTTTTAGAGTTAAAAAAGAGGTACACTATATATGACTATAATATGTTATATTTGCAATTGTGTACAATTTGTATTAAATAACACTGTTTATGCTCTTTGCAGTTGGTATATGCTTATCCATTTGTATCAAAAACACTTCGTGAATTAGGTCAGGAGCAAAAAAGAAAACATACTTGCACCATGACTTTGCATACTGAGGGCATTGGATATGCTGACTTAGATGAATTTATTAACAATCCATGTGATTTAGAATTTGTCATAGGTAAATTTAATTTTAAATAATATACAAAAAATTAGTTGAAACAATGATTTAATATAAAAACATGTTTTGACAGAATTATTAAAAGTTGAAACATCTAATGAATATGAAAAGGAAATGTGGCAGCTCAGTAGTGAAGAGAGACTAAAACTAGTACCTGGACTAAAAGAAAAAGGTAACAAGTTATATGGACAAAAATTATATGATAAAGCAGAAGAGGCTTACAGTCAGGCTTTGGCTATATGTGAACAACTGATGATCAGGTTTGTCTAATAAAATTAGTTAAGTAAAACATTTGATTTGAAGCTAGTGTTGTGCAAAGGAATGTTAGATTTCATTTAAAATCTTTATACTTCTTTGGTCTGGTGTATACAAAAAAAAAAAAAATGGATAAAAATTAAATACAGTGATTATTTCTTTTATTTGTAAATTTTTGGGCTACATAACATGCTGTAATATTGCAATGATATTTTACAGAGAACGAAATGTGATGAAGAATGGATAGAATTGAATAAATTAAAACTCCCAATTCTTCTAAATTATGCACAATGTAAATTAGTCAAAGGTGAATACTATGCTGTTATAGAACACTGCAACACTGTTCTTGAACATGATAAAGGTAATTTAACTGCTACATCATTAAAAATATATTATGTTATTAAATAATAAAAAAAAGTGATTTTTATGTTATTTGTTTAAAAATAACAATATAAATGTTATTTTAGATAATGAAAAAGCTTTATACAGGAGAGCTAAAGCTCACATAGGAGCTTGGAATCCAGATGCAGCTGAAAAAGATTTTAAAAAGCTAAAGTCCCTTGATCCTACAATGGAAACAATTATAGACAAGGAGTTAGAAAATATAAAACAATTAAGAAGACAGAAAACTGAACAAGATAAACACAATCTTAAAAATTTATTTACTACAGACAACAAGAGCTCATAGCAGTACTTAGTCACTTCAAAATAAAGTAAATTATTTATTTAGAACCCTTTTCCTAAAGCATGTGAGCAACTATTTTTTAGTAAAATATCCTTGTTATTTCTTTGGTAAAGTCACATTTCTAAAAAGTATTTAAAATTCTATGCTATTACAAGTCACATAATTCAGTTGGTAGAAGTTAATATATGAACATGAATATGGCCAGCCACATAAAATTATTATCAAGGGGTTGCTCACCTGCTTTAAAACGAAAGAACTAACATTAATAATACTTAAATAGTACAAATATAAAAAGGTATAATTTCTAAATGTTGTATTACCTATAATTTATCTATGTTAAATTTGCACAACTAGAAGTTATTAGTAAGAATATTAAGTGTTTAATTTTGTTATATCATTATTAATAATTTTATAGAATATTATTTATTGTTGGCCTGTTACTAACATAACAACTATTTTTATCTAGAAGAATTGAAATTATTTAAATTTGAGGCATATCAAGTTATTTTAATGTGTTTTAAAAACAAACAAATCTTGGTCTTTTGTTAAACTATGTTTCATAAGACAAACAAAAGTTATCTTGTGTAGAGTAGAGCAGTACAGAAAAAATATGAGAAAGGTATCTGTTAACTTAAAAACCAGCCATTAAGGCCATTATGTTGCAGCGTGACAGCATTTGGCTGTATATGCAATGGTTAAGGGTTTGATTCCCACCAGAGGAAATACTGATAATTAACTATTTTCATATCAAAGTGCAGCCTTCAGTCTCTCAACATAGTGTCTCCAGTTAAGAGGAGAATGTCTTGTCTTGAAATTAACTTTGTTCAACAAAAACATGAAACTGAAAAAGAAATGTATACTTACAAGATAATTTGATCTTCCACTAACTATTATTACTGTACTATCTTAATTATGTAACTATTATATTTATTGTAATGTGTATAGTATTAATAAAAATTATCATATTTTCTGTTTACTTTCTTTAATGTGTATTCATGTGTAATAGCTACACGACTATATTCCTTGGTTATACCTACAATACGAATTTCTAAATGAGAAAGAATTCCAAATTATTGTTATATATTGGCAAAGCGTGATGCTGCAGTTGAATGGAAAATTTAAAAACTTGAAAATGTATCCTTTACAAATCCAAAAGGATTCTAATTTAACTGTAATAACTGATACATTGTTAAGCTAACAACAAAAATAAATGATAAGTTTGAAACTCATGGTTTAGTGGTCAGAGTCCAGAACGCTTGATCGTTTTCAATGAGACGCGGGTTTAAGCCGCGCATTTTGATCGATTCAAGCGCCCGTTCCGATTTCTATACGTTATCTAAAAATGTTTTCACATTCGAAGTGTGTAAATATATTTATATATAGCATTCTCTTTTACCAAATTTTTCACAAAAATGATATGAGAGTGGCACAAATTTAAATAAATCTCTACATAGAGTCGGTAACAACAGTAAAAGGTGCAATAAATAATCTAATCTCTAATAGTAAATCTAATAAACATTCAATCATTTCGACGTAGCCGAATGTAAAACATACGTTTCCGGGAGACGCAGATTCGAATCCTGATCTGTTCAACTTTTTTGTTTTCTGAAAATATTTTTGTAATTTGTATATCTTAAATTCTTAAGTGTGCGTATGAATAATATTTTAAAATAGATAAAAAAATTACAGTAAAGTATAATTTAAAAATATTGTCATTTTAAATACCTATTCCATAGATTATATAATTATACAAAATCCATAATTTATAATTTAAGCAATACAAGATCCAGTTTCTAAATTTTATGTTTGTTCAGTTGTGTCAATGTCACGTTGATTGAAAAATATAACCTAACAATTTGTTTATATAGTTGCGAAGACGTGGGAAAAAATAAGTAACTTTTAAAATTAAATAATAATGTCAGAAGATAGTGAAAATATAACTGAGACTAACGTAGAAAATGTCCCAATTACAAATAACAGTGAAGAATATGCTTATTTAGACCGCGGCGGTTTCTCATCGGAGAAATTTAAAATTGAAGTTCGTGGGCTACCCAAATTTTATGGGATTGCTGTAAGAATCTCAATTGCTCATTTATGTATTTTTTAACACTTCATTGTTATTATTTGCTTTAAAAATCAGAAGTCTTATTAATCAAAGTAATATATTTTAGGAATTGAAAAAATTAATGAATAACAAGCTAGGCTTAAATACAAGCAAAATTAAGAGGCCAAAAAATGGAAGTCACTGGCTGTTTGCATGTTTTCAAAACGATGACGAGCGAACCAAAGCTATTGAGGCTTTAAATGGATATTCATGGAAAGGTAAACTAATTTAAATATCTTATTGTAAATGTTTTTATTATTAAATTACAATTCATAACTTATAAGTCTAGTTGTAATTAATGAAAGATTTAATATGTAGTTATTTGCAAAAAATATTTGGTTATTGACTGTAATTTTTATTAAAATAGCTTCACGCTATATCCCGCACACACCAGGGTAGGCAGAGGGCACCTAGTGTTAAGACACTCCGTTCCCCACTTTCTTATTGACTGTAATTTTTATTAAAACTAACAGTTGAAATATTTATTTCCAGGAAAAACATTGATAGCTGAGATAGCTAAACCAGCACCTGATCCACTTGTTAGGAAGAGAAAGCAGGAAGAAGAATCAGTTCAAAATAAGAAAAAGAAAGAGGATGAGGGTAAAAGCCAGGAAGAAAGATTAAAAGACGCTGTTATACCATATTGGAACATGCCTTATGAAGAACAGGTAAAAAAAATCATATCATTGATTTTCTGTCATATCAGTCTCCTTTGTGCGTTTCGATACAAGGGTCAAAGCTTCACAGGTGTAGAACTAAACTACTTCTACTATTCTGTTTTTTTAACTAAATAGTTGAGAATTGTACACACAACTATTATAATAAGATATTTTTGGAATTGCTAAAATAATGTGCTAATATTTTTTTTAAACCTGAAAAATAGAAGATCTGGTATTTACAATAAAAAATCTAAAACCTCATATGGTTTCTCACATTTCCATGTTATTTCAGTTGAAGATTAAAGAAAAAGAAGTAAGAGACTTGCTAATGAAATTTGACAATGAAGTGTGGAAGATTTACAAAGAAAAGCGGAGCACTATAGAATCCAATCGTAAATTATATAATGGTATAAGTTTTGAAGTGAAGCCTATACAAAAATCACCTATATTGGAAGGTTATAGGAACAAGTGTGAATTTACAGTAGGCATAGATGAAGAGACAAAAATGCCTACTGTTGGATTTAGGTTGGGTAGTTATGTGACTGGAACTGTGGGTGTTGCACCTGTTGCTGGAATGAAACATATTTCTGAAAAAACTAAAAAGGCTGTACTGGTATGTATCATATTTTTTATTTAATATAAATGTGCTTAGCCATAGTAGAAATTTGCATTTATTATTTGTGATGAAATGTATTGCTTATCTTATTTAAATAGTTTTCGGTAGGATTGTTTATGATTAAATGTATGTGCATAGTTAATTAGCACATGTGAGAAAAGGCTTTTTTTATAAAATATTTATAACATCAGTATTCAAAATTTGTATGCTGAGTCTACAGATTGCAATGTTAATTAATTGATACTCTTTAATGAATATTAATCTAATAAGTTATTTACTTTAAATTTTTAGTTATTTCAAGAATTTGTTCGAAAATCAGAGATGGCGCCATTTTCGCCGGCGGATTATTCTGGTTTTTGGAGGTACCTTACTGTAAGAGAATCAACTCATAGTGGTGACTTGATGTTGATAATTGCAATGCATCCGCAGGTATAATTATTTTACTCAGTATTATTTTGTTTTACATATTTCTATTTTTATAGTATAACAAATCGTAAACTTAAAATAATGTTATAACTTTTTATTTAAATGTTATACATTCTCATTACACATTATTGAATATAACATATTGTTATACTAGCGGCACGCTCGCGGCTTCGCCGCTTGAACTATTTCGTTATATTGCAATCCTCATTGCATTTTTAAAAATTAAAGTAGTCTATGTTTAAGCTTAGATTATTAACTATATTTATGCCAAAATTCATTACAATTGGTCAAGCGGTTTAGATTTTTCATATAAACTTTCATCCCCTATTTCAACCCTTTAGAGGTTGATTTTTGAAAAAATAAGTAGCCTATGTTAGACCCAATCACTTTTACTACTTTCATTCTAAATTTCATCCAAATTGGACTGGTACATTAGCCGACATTACATTGGTACATTAGACAGACAAACACACAGACTTTCGCATTTATAATATAAGTATATTGTTATATTCAAGAATGTGTGTAATGAGAATGTATAACATTTAAAATCGTAAACGATATGGTTGTGGGTTTGATTGTCACTCAAGAGAATGACTATTTATTATTTTTATTTCTCTTCTTTGGTATCTAGAAGGAAAGGTGAGGAAAAAGTGCGGTGTTAAGTTCCGCCACTTAACACGCGATGTCTTGTATTGTGAAGCTGAAATAGCTAATATTTACGACTCTTTTTAGGATATGACAGAAGAAAAATTGAAAGAATTAAAGAATCAGCTGGTAGAATATTTTAGTTCTGAAGAAGCAGTTGCAGTGGGCGTGAAATCATTATACTTCCACCTTTTAACTAAGAAGTATGTATATATGTCAATGAACTATTAAGTATTATTGTGGCCTGTCGTGGCCCAGTGGCACAAGCGTGTGGCGGAGTTCGATTCCCACTCGAGGAGTGGAAATATTTAATATTTCCATTTTCTTCGCTCTGGTGTCGAGGTAAAGCGTGGCGTTAAGTTCCGCCACTTAACACGCATTGCCTCCGAATTCGGCGGAAAAAGGGGAACGGAGTGATTTTACACTAGGTTCCCTCTGCCTACCCTGCTGTGTGCGGGATACAGCGTGAAGCTAAAAAAAAATAAAATAAATTAATGTATTCTTTTTGGTGATGAACTTTTAAAAAAATCTTTTAATAAACTCATTATATTACGTTTTTAATAGTAGTTGCAATGTTTCCGTTATTATCTAAGGCTTTTAAAAACTGACTGAATTACTCCGGCTTAAACGTCCTTGAGTACCTATTTTTTGAGTAGGTACAGAAACGAAATTGCTTCCCTGTACTACTACACAAGAAATAAAACATTTAAACATTTGTTAAAATTTAAATTGTAATGGTTAATACCTTAATAAACTTAAAAAATATTTATTAATAATATATTTTTTTTTTTTTCATTGCGAAAGTCGATGGTGTCATATGTGTGTAAACATATGTACCTATATATATTTTTAAATATATGTTATTTACTTTTTTTTTTAAATAAAAATATTCGGTGACTTTTTAGAAGGGTGGGTGAAGATGGATCTAAGCCCGAGCATCTCGTGGGTGAAACTCATATAGTAGATACAATATTGGGCAGGCAGTTCAGGATATCAGCTGAAGCTTTCTTCCAGGTAATTTATTTAATAAAATTTATTGTTAGGATTTAAAGGTATTTTTACTTCTAAAGATAATTTGTTTTACATATTTTTTTGAATATAACTGATATAAAGACATTTAGAAAACGTAAAAAAATTTGAATGCGAATTTCGAACCCGAACCTCTTGGTAACCGTCCAAGCCCTTTGACCGCTAAGCTTTTAATTTATAACCACTTATTTATATAGCAAGTGGTTATTTGGGCATGTATAATTTTTATATTTAAAAGAAATTATAATAAGTCTCATTTTTTACCACGTCATTGAAAACGCACGAGATTGGTTAAAGCTGCAGTGACATTATCTATATACAGACTACTAGCGGCCCGTTCGCGGCTTCGCCGCGTGATCTACCCCACTGTTTCGGTATATTGCAACCTTCGGGGGTGGATTTTTGAAAACGAAAGTAGCCTGTGTTTAACCTTGGATTATCAACTATATCTGTGCCAAAATTCAGTACAATCGGTCAAGCGGTGTAGATTTTTCATATAAACTTTCGTCCCCTATTTCAACTCTTTAGAGGTTTATTTTTGAAAAACTAAGTAGCCTATGTTAGACCCAGTCGTTTTTACTACTTTCATATTAAATTTCATCTAAATCGGATCAGTAAATTAGACGTGAAAGCGTGACAGACAAACACACAGACATTCGCATTTATAATATAAGTATGGATATTTACATATTCACCGTTTAACAATTAAAAATGTAAATGAGATAAAATAAAATATTCTTACTATTAAAAAAACCCGTCCGTCCATCTGTGTTTAGTTGTAAGAGAACTTGGGCGGTTTCCAAAAGGTAAAATAAATAATTAAATAGCTTCACGCTATATCCCGCACACAGCAGGGTAGGCAGAGGGAACCTAGTGTTAAGACACTCCGTTCCCCACTTTCCGCCGAATTCGGAGGCTTGCGTGTTAGGTGGCGGAACTTAACGCCGCGCTTTACCTCGACACCAGAGCGAAGAAAATGGAAATATAATTTCCACTCCTCGAGTGGGAATCGAACCCACAACCAGTCGTTTACAGTCACACTCTTGTGCCACTGGGCCACGACTGGCCACAGGTGCTGGTTCGAATCCTGCTGCATTTAAAAATTTATACGTTTTCTAACAATATGTACACTTTATAATGTTAAAAATAAAAAAATCCTGACTATTCTTTAGATAAATACAGCAGCTGCAGGTATTTTGTACCAAAGCGCCATCGATATGAGTGAAGTGAAGAAAGACTCTACTGTAGTAGATATTTGTTGCGGAACTGGTACCATTGGATTGTGTTTTGCTAAGGTAATATATATTTATACTTACTGTTATATAATTTTATAATGTTTTTGTAGTATACTAAACAGAAAACATAAAGTATTCAAAGTCAATTTAATGAAAGAAAATTTCACGCAAGACTAAACGGGATGTTTAGCTCCGCTGTTTTATGCTCCGTCTATTTGTAAATGATGTTTTAAATTATGTTTTATGTCTTGAATTCAGGCGAAGAGTGGTAAACGGAGTGTCTCGACTACTAGGTTCTCTGCTACGCGGAAAAAGTGTGCAGTTAAATAAAAAATAATTCTAAAAGAGATTTCTTTCCGAAACCCTTGAATGCGAGAAAGGTTAAAATAAATAGCGAACATACTTATTTTAATTTAAACGTTTTACTGGCATATAGAGGAGATAAGATTTAGTTAGTTAGATTAGATTAATACTAGTGATTTATTGTTGTAAATATAGAAATAGAAACTATTTTTATGTACAAATGACAATATGAAATTTTATAATAACAATATGTATTTCCAATAGCACTGCGACAAAGTCCTGGGCTTAGAATTAATATCGGAGGCGGTCAAAGATGCCAAATCGAATGCAGAAGTAAACAATATAGATAACTGCGAATTCTTCACTGGCAAAGCTGAGGACATTCTGCCCACAGTCCTTGCCAGGGCCTCCGGGGAGGATATCATAGCTATTGTAGACCCTCCCAGGGCTGGATTACGTGAGTTTTTATATATATTTTTTTCTTTTAGTGGCTATGTTCTTTTGTAGTTGTATACTTAGTAACGTATTTGTGTGCTGAGTGTGTTAGGGTTGCCATTTCTTCGTCTGTATATAGAATATTTAAAAAAAGAAAGTTAATGCAATAGGCTTCAAAATGTAGATTAAGTCATGTGTATTTTTTTTATAGAAAATGCTAAATGCTTGTTTTTTAACATTTTTTGTTGTTGATTTTTTTAGTTTATTCGTTTTGGTGTCGCAAAATGTGTAGTAACACTGAAATGTGGTATTTTCGCGTAATATATAAATATATGTTACGATTTGAATAAATATTCAACATCATATTTTACTAGTCTAGTCCCAAAATTAGTCGGGAGGAATGGCCCAAACTTCAGGTGTGTATTATGCAGATCGAAATAATTTCCAAAAAACTCATATGTCCGATTTTTGAACATATATTAAAATAATGCTATAAATAATACCATTTTAATGCAGAAAATGTTGTTTTTTTTATAATGACGCTAGTTTACAAAACAAATGAAAATCGGATAACAACATATGAGTTTTTTGAAATTATTTTGAACTGCAGAATACATACATGATGTTTGGACCATTCCTCCCGACTCACTTGTATAGTACGGTTGGTAACCTTATCCCTAATATGACCTTTTGTTTTCGCGATTACTACATATTTTGAAATGAAACTATTTTTAACCGGATTAGACTGAATGTTTCTAGATATAGAAGTCTACCTGTGACCACGGACTACTGTAAAGTGTTCGAAACGTCGGGTTTCTAAAAATGTATTTTCGAATACCAAAAATATACGCGATTAACCCGGTTAAAAATAGTTTCATTTCAAAATCTTATCCCTACATGTGGAATCACGCGTCAAGCTTTTGTGCATCTACGTTTTCACGCATTGAGACACTCATATACGAGTGCACTCACACACTCATGCATTCAAACATTCACACACACACACACCCAAATTTCAACATTTAATATAAATTATCAATTATTAAATTAATATAATTCTTTATTCCAATAGATATGCGAGCAATAACACAACTAAGAAACTCAAAGAAAGTGAAACGTCTCGTATACATCTCATGCAGTCCAGCATCCGCCGTCAAGAACTTCGTGGACCTCTCGCGCCCCTCCTCCAAGACCCTGCGAGGTGCGCCCTTTGCACCTACGAGGGCGGTCCCGGTTGATATGTTCCCGCATACGAAGCATTTAGAATTGGCCGTGCTTTTTGAAAGAGAGGTTGGTATTGTTTTTCTCTTGTTTTCTTTCTTTTTTTGTTTGGTGATACATAACTTCGTGGACCTCTCGCGCCCCTCCTCCAAGACCCTGCGAGGTGCGCCCTTTGCACCTACGAGGGCGGTCCCGGTTGATATGTTCCCGCATACGAAGCATTTAGAACTGGCCGTGCTTTTTGAAAGGGAGGTTTGTATATGTTGTTATGTTTTTGCCTCTTTTGTTTTCTTTTTGTGTCAACTCCTGGTAGTGATCGCTACTATTTAACGCAAAGAAGGTGAAAAGTCTCGTGTAAACAGCCGCATACGATACATTTAGAACTGGCAGTGCGTTTTGAAAAAGAAGTAGATATGTTGATTTTTTTTTGTTTGATGATAACTGGTGGTAGTAATTTGGAATGTGATGAATTTTGTGTTAAACATGTTGTGTGTTACGTTGTCATATGAGACTAAGGTCGTTGTAACTAAGAGAGAACGTATCTCTGTGAATCTATAAGAATAGATCATACTATAAATAGACAAGGAGCCTTCTCGCTTTTCCAGGCATAGCAGGGTAGTCAGACACTGATTGACTGATAAATTGATGCTTACAAACATTGTTTACCTATTGTATAAGAGAATAAACAAACCTCTTATCTACTTTTAACATTTTAAATTGTTATTCACACACTTGAGACATTGAAAAAGATATATTTAGTAAATATAAAAATTTGAACGCAACGGAATTCGAATCCGCGCCTCTTGGACACCGTCTAAGCTCTGACCGCTAAGCCAGGCGTACGTTGAACACAAATTATCATTCAAGTTTTTATATGTTTTCTAAAAATGACAACTTCTTATGTAGTAACCAAAGGGGCAAATTAAAACATTTTTTTATATAATCAATATTTTGAAGATATTTATAATATTATTTTTATGGACCGTACGAGTGAATGCAGAGTACGAACCTGCCCTTCTATATTCTGTTTAAGCGTTCCAGCATATAAAGCTGCACGTTTTATTTATCTACGTCAAATTTTCTTCTTTTTTTTTACCGTTCACTTTTATGATTATTTCCGTATAGCAGGGCAGTCAGACGTAATATACTTTTAAGATACCACATTATCCACTTTCCGCCCGAAATCGAGATTTTGTGTGTTGAGTAGTGAAACTACAACCGTTTGCTGTCGAACTCTGTCCCACTATGCCAGGACTAAGCCCTCCTTCGACCTTGCCACCCGCCATATATCTTGAAAAACTGACTGTTACAAAAAATCGAGAAAGGAGTATCTTGAAAAAGATATTTAAAGAAAACGTATAAAAATTTAAACACAGCGGAATTCGAACCCGCGCCTCCTGAATACCGTTCAGGCGCTCTCACTACTGAGCCATGCTCAGATCAGATTTCTATACGTTTTCTTTAAATGTCCTTTTCAATTTTCCTAAGTGTGGAATAATACTTTAAAAATGTTTAAAAGGAGTATCTTAATACTATTTTGTCTTACGTTCAGTTGCAAAAAAGTATTATTTAGGAATAAGGATAAATAAATCATTCACGCTTGAAAGAAATCGAGTAAGGTTCTGAGGCGTGTTCTGAAGATCTTTGAGGAGGTTAATATATGATTACTAAGTAGAATAAAATAATTATTATTTCATATATCATCATAGGGCAGCGGCACATCTTCTGACTAAGATGGTTGTAAGGTCGATCCCCATTCGGGAGAATGATTATAATAATTGATTTAAAAATAGTATACAGGGAAAGTAGCATTTAGTGCTCCGTTCTTTCTGATATTCCGTTATTGATAAAGCAAAAAAACCGTTTTGGTAAGGTTATGAATTGTCGCGTAGTTGGTTCCGCCACTCAATACAAAGGGGTCGTAACAATGCTGTAAAATAAATAATGTTTCATCATAATCATTCTATGTAAGTTTAAGATTTTTAATTACCTACCCAATGAACTAGTGCCAATTCACTCCATTTTCCACTTTCTACGCGAAATCGACACATTACGTGTTGAATAAGGGAACTTAACAACGCACGTGTTTATCAGAACGGTGGAATAAAAGGAATTTAAATATAATCATTTGTCCGAGTTCTGAACCTACAAATAATCGCATTAACAGACAGATGCTGTTCCATAGTACCACGATGGTCCTAAGATAAAAATACAATTATAATTTTCTCTTTAGCAGACTCCCTCCAGTGAGGATGAGACCAGTGTTGCTGAAACGCAACCAGAGGTGACTGCAGAGGAAAGCGACCAACCACCCGCACAAGAAGCAGAAAATAATATAAAAACTTAAAATATGACTTCGTATTTACATGCTTGTTAATTATATTTTACATATAAGAAATAAATCATGTTATTTTAAAACAATTTTCATTTTTTCCTTACCACGAATTTTGATAGAGTTTAAACTCACAATCAGCGCTTTACAGGCAAAACAGTCGAATAACTAAACTTAGAAATAATGATAATAAATACGTTGTTGCATATAAATTCTTACAGAAGTATATAATCGATAAATGTTAAATGTTGAGTGCTATAGCGACCTCTTCTACACACATACTAGAAATGATCTCTTACATCCAAAGAAAGGATATTTGGTTCTCGTGTTGTAAAATTTTCAAATAAATAAATGTTTGGATGTTAATTTTTAATACTTATTGCAGAATTATATACCAAATTAAAAAAGAAATATATATAACCTATTTGGCCTTCTTTTTCGTTTCAGTAATAAATAAAAAATATCTATGAAATAACCCTAATAACATAACCTCTTTAATGATAGACCATATTTGATAATGTTTAAGGTAAAAATCCGACATATTTAATAAAGTTATGACTATTACGGCTAAAATTAATGGAATGGGCCTTAAAGACCGATCTAACGGCGGCAAAGTAATTCAGAAGGAATTTAATAAAGAGACCATCGCGTCCTCTCGCATTCCACGCCTTGCACCGAGCTCTATAGCGATCCGCAAATTTTCCCATGTATTATTAAGTGATCATGAAAAAATTCAAGTACACTCATATAGACTTTTCATTTATTACTATTATTGAATGTTCTTTTTCTTGTATTGTGTGAATTTTCGCAGCTTTTTTTACAAATGTGATGCTTACATATTGAAACTTTCATATTTCAATAATATTTAAATTTCCTAAACCGAAAGACTTAAAATGTATTTTTACGCAAATTATTACACAAATGAAAAGCAGCATTTTAATATTATTTACAAAAAACGTTATGTTGGTAAATATTACTGGAATAGTTTAGGATAACTATTATCAAAAGCAAGATAAGTTTTCATCTCTGGACTCTTTATTGCTAGTGGTGTAGGTAGGTAGGCAAAGAAAGTCACTCCTTTCAGTCAGTCCTTTTTTTTGAAAATAACTTTCTTTACGTTTTTATTTGAAAATAACCCTTTTTCTCGTAACTTTACATGTAGCTGACCGGCCGCTTTTACATAGCACTGTACTCAGCATCCGAACTCGCAGTTGACAAAATGATGTTCACTTAAAAAAGAAATAATTAAAAAATACTGCATGACTATTATATATATTTCAGTATAGTGAAATATATATATATATATATATATATATATATATATATATATAAATATACGATATTATAAATTTACAAAATATACGAAGAAAAATAATAAAGTTTTGTATTCGACTGTACTTTAAATATCCCACTTCCAATATTGCGAATATTATAAGGCAGGGAGGTACGGTGTGAGATATCCTCGTCGCTTGAGGCGATTCTTCCACATTTATCCTCCGGCGTTCAAGCAGAGTAGATAGGCCAGTGTTAGTCTAGCTCAGGCCTAGCCAACGCTCGGATGTACTGAAGTTACTCTATTTGTGGTAAACGGTGATCATGAAAGGAAAATGTATTTTAATCATATTATTTACAACTTTAATTTATTATCATTATTCATTTTCTATTCATCATAAAAGAGGTAAGAATTTTTTTAACAGCTTTACATTTTTTCCCGTGTAGTGTCAAGACACTCCACTTCCCGCCCAAATCGAGACAACGTGTGTTGAGTGGCGGAACTCAACGCCGTGCTTTGTTTCAGTTAATGAATTTTATAATGAAAATTTAAATAGAACAATTTCAAGCCTCGAGTGGGAATCGAACTCACACCCATTGCATTACAGTCATACGACCATTGCGCCACAACACGAAGGCCTCAATTTTAAATAATTGTTCAAATATAATAATATATTTTTTATTCTTTTTAAATATACTTATTATATTTTAAAGTAGCTAAGCAGTTTGCTGAAAGTCAATCGGCATTAGACCCAGAAGGCCGACTAACACTAAAATGGCAAGTGGACTACACGGCTGAAAAGATTCACTTTCGAATAGAGTTTTCGGATAAGGCACCATCGATAAATTGGTTTGCTCTTGGATTTTCTGATAGAGGCGATTTGGGAAACTCTGACTTGTGTGTGGTGTGGACTGATTACACTGGACGTGATCATTTTGAGGTAATATATATTTATTAAATTAATTAATATAAATTGCTTTATATGTTTCTTTTTGTGGTACTCTATAACTAGGTAGGCGTAGAACTTAGCATCAAATAATTCAATGTATCTAAAAAATGGACGGCCTAACCTGACTTTTTTCAAAAAAAAAAAATTAAATAAAATTATTTCCCTGAAATAATGTGTATAAGTGGGCAATCGAACCTGTGACCAACAGCATTTACGGTCAGTCTCTTACCTTACCTTACGCATAGAGTGGCGAAGATATACAATAAGTACTAGAGTATCGAGATTATAAGAAGTGCTTACTAAATCTCCCAAGAGAAACAACAAGAATTACACCAGGTTATGTAGGTTGGGTACATTTTACAGTTGCTGTTTATTACTTACATTTTATGCTTATATAAATACCAATACTTATTTCGATTTTTCGTCTAGGATATGCACGCCGATGCAGATGGAAAGCTGTTTAGAGACGTTCATCAAAATTGTGACGCCTTCCATGTGGATTCTAAATCGAAAAGTATAGTTTTTGAACGCTCATTTGATACTTGCGACAAAGACGACTATATCATTGAGGTCAGTTTGATTTTTTTATATAAAAATGTGGGTCCAGGTTATAATGTTAAAACTATAATAAAAGCGGTGGAACAATGTTTGACTGTAAGTAATTGCATATTGCGTATTGGTTGTGGGTTCGATTCGCAATCGGTGGAATGATCATAATTTATTTATTTTCATTTCTAGGCTCTGGTGAACAAGACAAATCAGATTCAAGTGGAAAGAGAGAACAGAGTTTCATGATACTAGGTTCTCTCTGACTACCCTGATACGCGGAAAAAGCATTAAGCTGAAATAAAAATAAAAGCAAATTACATTTAAATCGTTACTTGACATATCGTTTAAAAATAAATGTTCTTTTTAGGATGAAACTGTTCACGTAGTATGGGCCAGAGGAAGCGACAAACTCTTCTCATCCCAAGGTCTCTGTTTATCCTGTACATCTCCCCATGACCACGGTTTCATACGCGTCAGGCTTCTGACTCCACCTTCCACTCCTCACCAACTTTCACAGCAGTTGCGAATAACCAGCAAAGATGTGAAGGTTCCAGGAAGCGACACCACGTATTGGTGTAAGGTTGTTAAACTACCAGATTTCGTTACGGAAACTGTTCATCATATTATTAAGGTATGTCAAAAATATACAGGTTTATTAGGTATTATCTAATCATTTCCCCGAGTGGGAATCGAACCCCACTCATTGCGGTTACAGTCAGATGCTGATCCACTGCGCCACGACGGCTTCTACTCACTTATCCGCTCTGGTACTTGAGACAAACCGCAGCGTTGTGTTCCGCTACTTAACACGCAATGGTATGAATTCAGGTGAAAAGTAGAGAACGAAGAGTCTTAGCACTAAGCTGTCGCTGACTACCCTGCAATGAAAAACGGATTAGTTATGTATCAAGTTAATGATGTATAAAAAATAGTATCCTCACCAAAATCTATAATTCCAGTTTGAATCAACAATAACAAAAGGTAACGAGGGACTAGTGCATCACATGGAGGTATTTTACTGTGACGCTGATCCTGACCAAGACATACCAATATATGAAGGCAGTTGTTTTTCTTCAAATAGACCTCAATCCACTAAAGTTTGCTCGAAGGTAAAATATTATGCAATATTATTTTTTTATAAATATTAAAAATTGCCAAAATATCTGTATTTTATTTGTAACGTGACCTAATAATATATTTGATTTTCTAGGTCAAAGCAGCGTGGGCCATGGGAGCTCCTCCATTTACATATCCAGATGAAGCAGGACTTCCTCTGGGAGGACCAAAGGCGAATAAATACGTTATGCTAGAAGTACATTATAACAATCCAGAAATGAAAAATGGTAAATATTACACTATTTAGACAAGGGGGAAGCGATCATTTTCAGCTAATACCACAATTTTTTAATAGCAAACCGTTAATACACGGGCGTCAGGTTCCGCACCCCTGATCTAGATTATATTTGATTAAATTCAAAAAATATGTTAACTATCAAGGTTTAAATAGAAAGCTTATATATCTATTTTTATAATTTAACCTACATACTACAAAGACATATAGGTATATGTAATTATTAAAATTCGTTCATTTTTTTATTAATTGGCTATTAATATTCGTTTAAATATAATGTAATTTAATTATTTTCCAGATTGGGTTGATAGTTCTGGTATAGTTCTTCATATAACAGCAAATCGGCGAAAATATGACGCTGCTATCATGGAGCTAGGTTTGGAGTACACTGACAAAATGGCGATTCCAGGAGGACAAGACGCCTTTCCATTGACTGGATATTGCATCCCACAATGCACTGGAGTGGTAAGTAATCTAATTATTATTATTATATAAAATAAAAAGTGAATTTAATGTAATAAATATATACCTATAAGAAAAACAAAAAGTGATGTCAATTAAGAGTCATGAATCTTTTAAGGTATTCCACGGTTTTTTCTCCTCCTTTTTCGAAATGCTTCATCCTCTAATTTCTACCCGAATTTTAAACATTGCGTAACACATTAGTGGTAAAGTTGACCCTCATAAAAAATAATATAAAGCGGAATATATATTTCATTCAGCATGTTAAAAATAATTTAAAAATTAAACAAATAATGGCTAATTACTATATCCTTTGCACAAGGCAGCAGGAATTGCGTAAAAATACAAAAATATATATTAGTAATTTTTATACGGCATTTATATAGGTATACATACGAAATTTACGATGCCTATCAAATTATAAGGCCATCGTGGCGCAGTGGGTGAGCGTCTTACTGTAACCGCGATAGTGAGTTTGATTTCCAGTCGAGGGGATGACTTTCTTAAAATTATTTTAATGTAACAACATGAATGCACAATGAACATTCCTTCGCTCTTTAAACTAATAACAATAAGTACAAATCGCGGCGTTGCATTCCACCACTCAACACGTAATGTCTCGAATTCGGGCAGAAAGCACAGAACGGAGTGTCATGTCACTGAGTTCAATCTGACTATCCTCCTGTGCGAGAAAAGCGTAAATTTAATACGGAAAATTATTGAATAAAATTGCTTTCAGGGTCTACCTGAAGAGGGTATCGTAGTATTTGGCAGTCAGTTACACACACATCTAACCGGAATGGCAGTCTGGACGCGACACTCTCGCCAGGGTGTGGAACTGCCCGTTCTCAATAAGGATATGCACTATTCTACTCATTTCCAGGAGATCAGGATACTCCATCGACCCGTCAAAGTGCTTCCCGTAAGATTATTTTTATTTTAACGAAAAACTGAAAATTGCAATGCTTACTAATCCAATCATATAAATAAGTTCTAATAAAGCGTATAAGAATTTCGAGGCAGCGGATAGTAAATTACGTATGGCTTAGTGGTGAGAGCGCCTAGACGGTATTCAGGAGGCGCGGGTTCGAATCCCGCTGCATTCGAATTTTTATACGTTTTCTTTAAATGTCTTTTTCAATTTTCCTAAGTGTGGAATAACACTTTAAAAATGTTTATAAGTAATCTAATCATATTAATATAGAAGTGATTATTTCCGATGTAAAAAAAACGATTTTTACACGCTTTATATACCAAAAGACGATTTTTGTCTGTCTACCTGTCTGTTTGTTCCGGCGTGATCTTTGCTGATAGCTGATGTAATAAGGTGTAAGTTAGAATTTTTCAGTTTAGGACTATAAGTGGAATCTAACGAATAACTTATAATTCTTCTCCTTATCCGAGACTTGTCTCCGATGCTTTTTTAAATTATTATTAAGTTTTTTAAATTATTATTAAGTCTGATGTTAGTATTTCATAAACATTTTAAAGTATATAAGAATTTCGACATATGTAGCTCAATAGAGCGTATAGGGTAATTCGTTAAAGTGCTTGTACAGTTTACAAGGTCTCTTATCCTAGTATGTTTAAATATATGATACCTTTTCTTGAACTATTTATATTTATTGCAAGCTTGGAAATATTCAAAGACTTTTTTAAACAACATTAATTAAAAAAAAAGTTTTAGTAAACATAAAAATTTGAACGTTCAACGCAATGCTGAACGATCAGATTGCTTAGACGGTTTCGTAGAAGGGTGGGTTCGAATCCCGCTGCGTAAAATCTAAATTTTTATACGTTTCCTAAATATATTCTTCAATTTCTTAAGTGTACGAATAACATTTTATTATACAATATTTTTATTTTGAAGGGGGACTATCTAGAAACAACATGCATATACAATACGAAGGATAAAGTAAACGCGACTATAGGAGGTCACGCCATTACCGATGAGATGTGCGTCAACTACATGCACTATTACCCGGCCACTGAGCTGGAAGTATGCAAGAGCGCTGTATCTAATAAAGCATTGGAAGATTATTTCAAATTTGAGAAAAGGTAACAATGTACCTAATAGTTGAGCGGAGCGCTTACTGGAGACTTTTTTGCACTCTTTGTGACGAATAGGCTCGAAAACTACACGTCAGAAATTTATGATATTTTGCACGTACACTAATATAGAAATGATTTTAAAAAAATGATATTCTTGAGGAATTATCGCTTCTCTCAATATGTAAACGGCACCCGAGATTTCGCGAACTCAGCGAGTCGAAATTAAGGTTGCGCCCCTAGTTAAACTTCTTAATATTATGTATTCTTGAACCGTCGTGACACAATCTGTCTGATTATAAACACGATGGTTGTGACTTCGATTCAACTCTTAACTCTTCTCTCACATCCCGCTCATATTCGAGACATTGGAAATTCATTGGCCAAATTTAACGTCACATTTTGTCTTTCTGCTTACTGGAGCGGTAAAGTTAAAATACATTATAAACAATTAAAACAAACACCCCATTCGCATCCAAAAGTTTTTAATTTCTATATCTTCATCTTATATTTTTTTCAGGTGGGATAACATGTCTATATCGTTTACATCGGCACCCCGGGCTAATTATTTGGCTATCAAACCTTGGACGCCTCTAAGAGCTAAAGCATTACATACACTTTACACAGAGTCTCCTATTTCGATGCAGTGTAATAAATCTGATGGAAATAGGTTCCAGGTAATTTGAAACATATTTCTAGAATTTTTAAAATGTTGATATTTAGTCGTCTGTACCTATATCACCGTATTTATATGAGAATCTAATGTAATGTCAATTTTTGTACGTTTTTAAATTTCCGACACAAAACAGTGTTTTCGCTTAGCGTTTTTTTTTTAATTTTTAATTGAATAATGGAAAAGACTTACTCTGTTTGAATCAGTTGCTCTGAAAATGTAAATATTTTAAATGTAAATTCCTCAGTAATAGGAATATAAACAAAACGTCTATTTTAACCAAAAAGTACAAACCATTTATATACATTGTTTTGATAATGAAATATAGAAAATATATAAATATTTTGGGAATTCGGCCGATTGGAAATTAAATTTACATCATCGCATGGGTATATGCTATCAGCTCCCAATTGAACTAGAGTTTTTCTTTTTGTCTGTATTTGTGCAAATAATAACTTAACTATTGATTATTATATTTATTGTTTAACTGTCTGTCTGTCTGTCTTTCAGGGTGATTGGGAAGGCATCAAAATACCAAAAATTAAGCTGCCACTTCCAGAAAAATTAAGGACCTGCACGTTGCATAATGATATAGGGTACTAAATGTATTCAAAATCACTATTTAAGAATACATGTTATGCGTTATAGTGAGATTAATTTATTAGAAATATATTTAAATAAGTTAAATTATGAAATATCATATTAAAATAGTAAAATAACATACAATACATTATGTTTATTACGTAGTATATTGCATCAAATGTAAAATCGTGCTTTAATATTTAACTGTGATAATATTTATTTGATTGTTATTTTAATTTTAAAATATCATTGTTCATATTATCAAACCGCAACGACCACCTAGACCTTGTTAATTGTATGTTGAATAATAAATATTAGATATGGAAATAATAAATATATGAATATTTCTATTGTTTTTCATTTATTGAATCAACTTTTTTTAATGACCACCAAGTGGGGAACAGAGCGTCGCGACACTAGGTTCGCTCTGACTTCCGAAAAAAATATTAGGCTGTTAGCAACTGATCTGACTATAGTGGGGGCTAAGACGAAAAGCATTGTAAAGTACTATATGAATATAGTCATAAAAGATAGAACGAAGCAGTTATATCCTCTATTTTAGCTGTTATAATGCACTAATATTAATTATACGTATCCATTTGTAATAAATTTAATTGTTTTATTTAGTGGTTTAAGACAAACTTCATCAATAATTTGCACTATAAAGTTTTATTTATACACGTAGGAAATTAAAAATATTTTTAAAAACGTATAAAAATGTTAAAGCATCGGGATTGGAACCCGCGTCTTTTGAAAAGGAAACCGAAGCACTTTAACCGCTAAACCATGCGTTCTACATTAGGTCACATCGAAATTATTATAGGATTACTATACATCAATTGAGAGCTTGTAGAAGACACTTAACACAAAAGAATAGTACCACAATACAAGCATCAATCCCAGACCTTACGCAGAATGAACTATCCTTAGTATTAAATAAAATGGAAACAATAGAAGGCGTACAGAAAAAATATGACCACTTAGAAAGAGAACTAATTACAATAATGAATAAGCTAAAGCACAAAACAAATAAGAGAGACAAAATCGGACAAGAAGCAAGGGAACTACTCCAAGAAAGACGTGATTTACTAGACGACAAAGCAAATAATAAGAGAGAGATCACAGAGGTAAGTAAGAAAATTAATAAAAGTATTAGAAATTTCAGACGCAAAACCCGTATGGAAAAATTAAGAGTGTACATCGGAAATACTTGTGGAATAAAAAAAGCTTTAAAGGAACTGTCAGAAGTGAAGTACTGGATACCTTCTATCAAGAATAAGAAACAAAAAGTTATAACAAAGAGACCAGACATTATGGAAACAGCAACTAAATTTTACCAGGACCTTTACAATAATGAAATAGATGAAGTATCGGACAACATGAACAGGACAACCGATAAAATAAGAATTAACGATCAAGTCCCGGAATTTTTAACATCAGAAGTGAGGAATTGCATACTACAAATGAAAAATAATAAGGCCCCGGGAGAAGATAAAATAAGCAATGAGTTGTTAAAGGGAACATTAGATGTAATAACAATTCCAATAACGGCACTTTTTAATGAAATTCTTCAAACTGAAACTATACCAAAACAATGGAAAGAAAATACAATGGAGAAAGTTAACTAATTTAGATTATTAGCATTCCATATTCTATGTCAAAAATAAAAAATACTAGTGAAAGAATTATTTCGATACGTCAATTAGTTTCCGAGTTATAAGTAAAACAAGTTGTAATCGGCCGGTGAACGTGTGACGTCATCCTACAACACGCTCATTCTGGCACTCTCAATCCGCTCGTGGTCGCGCGCCCGTTCGTCGTAATTATATTTAAATACTTTTTAAAATGTCTTTAACACTTTCCTTCTTTACTTCTATAACGCAGTCATCAGTAAGCGCGCCAGGCGAGGCACCAATCATGGGTCAGTCATTCTTAAAAAAAAAAGACCAGATTCTGCTATTTTTACAATGTGTATCTTTTGTTGTACACTGAGCAACTTCGTGCATTTTTGAAGCTGTTATACATCCGTAGCGCATCTCAAACCACAAATTTGGATCTGATTGAGCTGTTGTACCCTCTTTTACTTGAAAACATCTTGATTCCGTCATTTCGTTCTTACAAAATGTTATAAAAGTTTCGACGTCAAAATCAACACAGGATTTTTTGAAATGATTCAATTATGAATGGATCTATCTAAATATATCTTATCAACTTCTTTTTTCACATATAAAATGTGAAAGAAAACACTTTATTTCAAGTTCCCTGAGTTTTAATGTTAAACCATTGTCAAAAATATTTTTCCATTCTGACCGGCTTCATGAAGTATGTACCAATATCAATTTTGTACCAATGTACCAATACCAATATCAAACCACTTGTACCAAAATCTTTAGCTTCAAATCATAATCATTTTCGGTGTGGTACCAATACCTGAGTGCTTAGATTTTTTCAAATAACACTTGGTAGCATTCGTTGGAGGCTCGTCACTTCGACGATGTAGCCACATTAAAAATGCTATGCTATAGCATATAGCTATGCTATATGTGTACAGCCACCTCTTCTGGCGGCACAATCACCGCAAGTTACATTTAAAACTTTCTTTTCATTGCATTCTGAACTACAATGATAAGGTGTGGTACGTACACTGTGTTCTGGCGTGATTCTCCATTTAACCGTACATACATCACCTACTCTTTTTACTTTAACATAACCTGTTGGTTATGTTCAAGTAACCGTTGGTGATGACCGGTTTCAAATAAAAATAATTATATACATATGCCATACATATGTTAGTAAAAAATCAAATAAATAAAAAAGTTTAGTACATCTAAGTACGTAAGGCCATTTTTTTTAGAAAAACAAAACACAAACATAAAAAGGTTTAGTACATCTATAACATTCAACTAACGACATCTACATCCTAGGTAGTAGGATAGGTATCCTACTTTCTACTAATATTATAAATGCGAAAGTTTGTGAGTGTGTGTATCTTTCAAGTACAAACTACTGAACGAATCTGGACGAAGCCTGGGAAAATTTACAGTTTCCGAGGGAAACGCGGTTGAAGCTGCTGGCGGAAGCTAGTATGCAATGTATATTTTTTTAAATTTACTAAGAAAAGCGGGAAATCATGAAATTGTCAATTCTACGATCTGATCACGACATATATATATATATATATACATATATATATATATATATATATATATATATATATAATATATATATATATATATATATATATATATATATATATATATCTATATATATATATATATATATATATATCTATATCTATATATACATATACATACGTACCCACTTACGTATAGCTACATTTTTTTATCTTAAAGTTATTTAACGTAAAAATTTAACGGTAGGTAGGTACTTCTAGTATTTGAGTTGCATTCGTCATTATGACATTAGTAAGATATTTTGAACAGATAAACTTTTAAACATAAGTATTACGGAAAGTTTATATTACTTAACTTTGCATTTTTATTCCTCACATTTCGGCGGCAACAAAATCACTGTTTGTCGATAAATAATGCGCAACCATTAATCCATTTATTTTAAGTAGATTATCCCTTTTTCGAATCCTTCATCCATTTTATTAATCGAATAATATTTACCATTATTAGTCTACTAATGTAATTACGCGGACGAAAACACAACAAATCCCTTTACATCTACTATAACAGTGTTGCGAAATGACGTCACAAGCGGTCAAGTGGCTTTTAGCGGGACTCGATATTTTTTGAAACTTTGAGTGCCTAAAATATTAAAACTACTAGATATTTTTGACTAAAACAACTACTAATGTATTTGTATACTTCTAAGCTTTACTGAGACAAAATTTCAAGTGATTTGGCATACCTAGTAACATTATCCATTATATTAATACACAAAAAGGGAGACAAAAACGAAATAAATAACTACCGTCCAATAAGTGTTATGACAAATATTTACAAGGCATTCTCGAAATTGATCCTAGGACGAATAACAAAAACATTAGATGAGAACCAACCCATCGAGCAAGCCGGATTCCGTAGCAATTTTTCTACTTTAGACCATATATTAGTAATAAAACAAATTATAGAAAAATATAACGAATATGATAAAGATATATATTTAGCATTTGTAGATTACAATAAGGCATTTGATTCTTTGAAACACAGTGAGATATGGAAATCATTAGATGAACAAGGCATACCTGGAAAATATATTAGACTCATCAGAGAAGTGTACAATAATAACACAGCCAAGTTAAGGCTTGAAAGGGCAGGGAAAGCATTTGAAATTAAAAATGGAGTCAGACAAGGCGATCCAATGTCACCTAAGCTGTTCACTGCAGTCTTAGAAACGCTCTTTCGTAGACTGACCTGGGACAGATGCGGTATAAACGTCAATGGTGAACAACTTACCCATTTGAGATTTGCAGATGATCTTATATTACTTGCAGAAGACCCAAAAGCTCTTAAAGATATGCTCGAGGATCTCGAAAAACAAAGCAAAATGGTAGGTTTGACTATGAACCTAAGCAAAACAAAACTGATGACCAATCGCACAAAAGAATCGATCGAAGTAAACGGCAGCCTCATTGAGTATGTAGAGGAATATGTCTATCTCGGTCAAATAATTTCCCCTTACGACCAAAATTCTAAAGAAATTGAAAATAGAATAAGCAAATCATGGAGGAAATTCTGGTCGCTTAAAGAAGTTCTTAAGTCAAAAGATATACCACTAAGAGATAAGTGCAAAATATTTAACATATGTGTAGCCCCTGTCCTGACTTATGGTTGCCAAACGTGGGCACTTACTCAAAAGAATATAAGAAAGATCTGTGTATGCCAAAATAAAATGCAAAGAAGTATTTTAAACATCAAACAGAAAGACAAAGTAAAACTAATTAAAATCAAATCTAAAATAAAAACTAAGGAAGTTGCACAAATTATAAAGCAACAAAAATGGCGGTGGATAGGTCACATAATGAGAGAAAAGGTAGATAAATGGACGAGAAAAATTGTAGAATGGTATCCTAGAGAGACAAAAAGAAAAAGAGGTAGACCTTTCTGTCGATGGGAAGATGACGTTAAAAAGATAGCTGGTGGAATGTGGAGGAGATTGGCAAGGGATAGACAAGAGTGGAAAGCAATGGAGGAGGCCTATGTCGGAAGACAAGTTGAAGTTGCCGCAACACCCTAATAACTTTTTATATTTTATTTTTAGTTTATACGATCTTCAACAATAAAGGCTATTTTTATTTTTTTTTTTTTTTATTTTATTTAACTATAAGTTATTTTTACTGAGAGATTTTTACAAACTTCTGCTACGTAATTATGTACTGCATGGTTTTTTTTTCTATTCTTTTACCATATATACCTATAATTTATATACTAAAATGATTTAGTAATCTTTGCCTGTACCCCTTTGACGTTACAAAATACGTTACTTTCGACTTCAAAGCTGTATTTAATTATGATAGTTTACATCCGACATTAACATACTTATTAACATGCGTATTATAAATTCTATAGTTAGAGATTATCAAATTCGTTTTTCTCTTACAGAGATAAAAATATTTCGTCTAAATTTATATTTTGAGATAAGTACTTATAATGTCAAATAATGTCATGATGGAATTTAAGTAACAAGTTATTTATAAAAAATGATGTCAGATATGAAAATAGCAAATTATATTAGGTATATACAATATTTGTATGTTCTCGTTTATTTTTATAATGTACAAATTGTAATAATTTATAAAATGACGACAAGCCTTATTACGAGGGACAAACAAGAACAGATAACATTTTTTATTAAATGTATTTATAACATATTACAAAAACATATTCCAATTTAATAAAAAATGTTATCTATTTGGTGCGTTTGTGAGCTTGTATGTTTGAGGAAAATAATTTGAATTCAAAAAAATCTTGTAAGGTTTACTTTATCTTGGGATTAGGTACACAAGCTAAAAAAATCATTCAAAAGTAGCTAAGCGACGTGTGATAATTCAGGAGTTTCGAGTTTCGGCACGACCGATGGTTCGGTCGTTTTTTGGCCGAAGCTGAAACTGCTGCGGAAATTCTATTTTTTGGCTGAAACTGGCCGAAACCGAAGCGGAGCTTTCGGTCAGACACTACTAAAATATTAAAGAAATCTTTCGTTAGCCTTTAACTTTTTAAATAATATAAAATTGTAATATACATATTATCACAAATATTTTCTTCTATTTTATATTTGACTAGTATTAAAATAAAATACCTAATACAGTAATTAATACGTCTCGGTCTTAAAAACTAAAATGTGAAACAACTAAGTCGTTATTTTTTTTAAATTTGAACAATCGATCGACAAATAATCATAAGCGGGAATTTTCAGACTCGTTTTGTGTCAGTATAGTGTATATTAGTATTAAATTAAAATGAGGCGATAATTGCAAAAGCATAATGACATTATCACAAAATGCTCAATAACTCTGTTTATAAGATAAGAGATGGTGGTATTTATAAAAATCGATTTAAACGCGTAATTTATATAATAAAAATCGATTAATACTACTACAAAAAGCGATTCTAATAGTTCGGTTAAATTTAGTTATTTATTTATTTATTTAAAAATCGATAATTTTGTAGCATCCCTATCATCACCTTTACGTTTAGTTTAAGCATGCTGGCATTGAATGAATCTGTAGTAATTTATATTGTATTTTTTTTTATAAAAAGTTGATAATAATTGTGATGTATCATTAATTCATCAATTATGTTATTATGACAGGTCAATGTCGATTGTCACATAAAATCTAGCAGGTGTTAACTGTCAATTGCTCTACATTACCGCCCTCTCTTTGGCAAACATTTATTTTCCATTAATCAATTTAACTTATCTTATTATTAACTGTGTTTATTTAAAGTTCTGTCAATTATTTTGTCATTATATTTTATCTGGTTTTTCGTTAATTTGTGCTCTTCATTTAAAGCAACATGTCTAGTGACAACGGCTTTAACAATGACGATTCTCCCAATAAAATTTTAACCCATCTTCAACTGCCGAGCCCTATTATAACACGAAGAAATCGAACTGCTTCTACGTTAGCTACTTATATTGCCTACAATATTGTGATTATTAACTTTAATAATGTGTTTTTATCATATATTCATTTTTTATTTTAGTTCTGAGAGGGCTCTACAAAATCCTATTGAATATGGCAAAATCAAAAAATTCTGTCGAGAAAAAGGCCATGGTTTTATAATTCCTGAGAAAGGTGGTGAAGATATATTTGTTCATATTTCTGAGTAAGTTGGTTGGATTTTATTCACTTACTTCCAATAGGAATATGTACAACAAACACTATTTACTTCATCTCTACCATTGTGATGATATTATTTTCTTATAAAAATTACGATTTTGTTGAAATATATTTAGTAATTGAAGGAAGTATATTGTGTAATTGATTATTTTCTTTTACCTGTGTATTTAACATAATTTAAATCATATTTTTATTAATTAATAGTATACTGTTTCAGCATTGAAGGAGAATATGTGCCACTGCCAGGAGATGAAGTAACTTATAGACTATGCCCAATTCCACCCAAATTTGAAAAATACCAAGCTGTTCATGTCAAAATTATTCAACTTGTACATGAAAGGCACTTAAAATGGCATGAACCCCAAATGTAAGCGGCTTCATTTCTTATAAAAGTACTTAATCACTAGCATCTTGCAACTGTATTAACTTTCCACTTCTTTATTACCCATAAGACCTAACCTCTAAAATGATTTGTATTAAGTGCATCAATTTTAACTGAAGGTATGACTACAGAAGCTTGTTATGATACAGTATTCCATACTTCTAAAGTAAGATTTTGATAAGTGGTGCTAAATTTTTGAAGGATTTACCATCTGTAAGTTTTGATAGCCATTTAAGTTGATGCAAACTTAGGTGAAGGGCTTGTAACACAAAGTAATATATATTTATGTATGTACATTTACGACAAAAACAATGATTGAGGGCCTAATTTTTAAATTTTAAAATGATGCTCATTGTCACTATTATGTTATGAATAGTATATGCACAAATAAGTTTACACAAATTATTTTTAGGTCAATTTTTATTGCCTGTAGGCATAAGTTTATTCTAATTTTTGCTTTAAGATTTATCTTGCATTTCACTGTATAAAGATGTTTAATATAATTGAATTATTTTTATAAGCATGCCATGTTTTACAGAATTATAGCAGAATGCTATGCTTGTAATTTTTTTGTGATTATAGTTGTATAACGAATATATTATGTATGATAAAGTTGTATCAGCATTCTCTGGTGTTTTAATTTCCTCATAGGGTAACCTACTATACCTAGGATACCTAAGTAAGGTAAGAGTAATTCAAGAATTTAAAAACATATAGTGTGTAGATAGTTTATTAGTAAACACAAAATATCATAATATATAAATATTAGAAGTCACTAAAGATTACAAAATATTTTATTACATCAATTGTTGTTTTCTTATACATAAAATATGTTGAATTATATTTACCATAGAAATAATGATAAATTTACTTATTTCTTGACAAACATGGTGTAAATAAAGTAACTTATTATAATTAATAAGTTTTTACTAAATTATATTATATAAACATGTTAAAATGTAAAATATGTATGAATATGTAAGTATACATAAAAAAAAAACAAATATCTTAATTCTAGTCTTGTTTTAAAGCTTACATCCAATTGGTAGATAATAGAACAAAGTGATACAAAAAGTTCTTGTATTACCAATATTCCTAAAAAATCTTTTATTCTCTTTGATTTTGAATTTTTTGACATTGTTTTTTGCAATGATGTATGTATATATTTACTAATTGTAATTTATTCATATAAAATATCCGGGCCTCGCATGAATAAGTTGATAAGTGGTATTTACAAGTACAATTTTTAAAATATTAATACATATTATTTTTATTATACCGCAAATGATTTTAGTATTTGAATAATGAATGATTTTAAAAGTATTTAAACATTGCAAAACAGAATCTAATAGAAAAGTTAAACTTAGAAATGGCTGTTCTGAAAAACAAACATTTTGGATTTATCAACTTATTTCGGCTTGGTAGAAATATGATGTTGCTTTTTATAAATTTGTTTTCAAGTGGCAGTCTTAGTAGAAATTGTTCTACAAACTATATACTCGGCAATGTAAAATCGAGAATATTAATCCAGGCTATCTAAAACTTTTGGGCCAATTTAACTAATCTAAATACCTAGATGTCACTTCTTGCTTCCCTCTACTGAAACAATTCTTTTGTCATTGTTTTCTCTACGAATGAGCAGTAAATATAATACTTATAATGGAATAAATTTCGTTGTCCATAATTTAAATGCAATTTTGAGAATGTCATAATGAATGGTTAACATAAAATGCTTTTTAAATAGTTATTGTTAAATTAGAATCAGTGTTTAAAGTAACTGGCAAATACAGGCAAGTCCTGACAGTGTCTTTAATGGAAAGTTTTAAAACATTACATAGAAATTCTATGTGTTATTTTACTGTTGGATATTCTAAGACTGCAAAACTAGAGCGAGTCTTATGTATATTCTATTGTGTCTCAAGAGTCAGGTTCACTCTTCTCCATTTGTCATGTTCCCGTTCTGGAAAGAAATTTACATATTAGACATGATTTTTTATTTTTTTACTACATTGGTCCAAACTTTTTTAATATTGTTTCTTTTTTAAAATATTTTTTGTAACATGGTAAAACTAGGATTGTATAATTCATTGAGAGCTTAGTGCCTCTAATACTTAGAAACCTTAAGAGTATCCAGTTATTGTAAAGAAGTTGTCATTTTTAATCAGTTTATGTTAAAAATTATAAAAATATTTTAACATTTTTAAAGTGTTATTTCACACTTAGGAAAATTGAAAAAGACATTTAGAAAACGTATAAAAATTTGAACGCAGCAGGGAGAGCGCCTGATCGGCATTCAGGAGGCGCGGGTTCGAATCCCGCTGCGTTCAAATTTTTATACGTTTTCTAAATGTAAATGTTTGTTTATTATAAAAATATATTGAGTTAACTCAACCATAATGTTCATAACATTTACCACAGTCTATATTTACTTAACCAGTAGTTGATTGTTAAAATTATTTTCATTAGTTCACTCTGGTAAGTCTAAGCGAAATGTTGAGGTCCACCATTCAATTGGCAATGTTTGGTTCCTTTTACAAATACTGCTATGCGGGAAGAAGTGATAGGCTGAAAAACAAAACTTTTTGTTTAAATTTTCCACTAGCTTAACACCTACTTATTATCTAACAAAACATAAAGCATATTACCTAAAGATATAAATCTATATTTATTATGACTGGTGAGGCTTAAAAGGAGATTGGAAAGAGATTTGAGAGTATTAATGGTTCTAAGTATTAAATTTTAAAATGTAGCTATTTACACTTTTGGAGAAAGTGAGAGGGTTGAAGGTGAATTTTGACGGGTTCGAATCTCAGTCTTCAAATTTTTATTCCTTTTAAAAATATATATTGATATTATCTCTTCTAAAAATGTATTTAGTAGCATATCGCCTTGGGTAAGAACGGGGGTATATAAAGGTACCTCATGATGCGCGAGCTGGTAGTGTCACCTGTGCAGCGCAGGAAGTCGGCCGCCGAAAAACGGCTCCCAAGAAGCGTGGGTTCGAATCCTATTACGTTCAAATTTTTACACCTCTTCTAAAAATGTCTTTTTGGAACACATAACCTTTGGGGGAGTATATAAAGGTACCTAATGGTACGCGATCTGGTAGTGTCACCTGTGCAGCGCAGCGAGGTGACCGCCAAAAGACGATGCGTTCAAACTTTTATTCCTTTTTAAAAATATATATATTTAGGAACATGTAGCCTTAAAGTTAGTTCAGATGACAAGTGCTCATCCGAGCTCGCTCTTAGATGAGGGCTGGGGTATATAAGGGTACCTCGTGGTGCGCGAGCTGGTAGTGGCGCTTGTGCAGCGCGGCGAGGCGGCCGCGCTCCGCCTCCAGCTCGGTCTCCAGCTGCAGCGCGCGCACCTTGCTCTCTATCTCGAGGCGGCGCGTGGCCGTCAGCGACAGCGCCGACGTGTCCAGCGCCTCTGCGTATACACACACGTCTAGCTTACTGTAGCTTATACTGATATACTAAACTAGTGTACTAGCTAGTAAATTCCTATAATATAGTTTCAAAACTTGAATTGTCCTGATATATATAATTATTACCCGCCACATTAATTTTAATAGTTGTACCAAAATGTCAGTATTTATACTATTAATAAAATATTATGAAATGCTATTAAACAGCTAATTGCAAATATAATACAAGCTATTACAAAACTAAATCACACACAAACAATACCATTACTATCAACGTCAAATACCCATATAGAGCATCGAAAGTCTTAGCCAGTAGGCCTAGCTTGAAGTGAGCGAAGCAACATCCCTGACTACAAACGATGTTACTAGCCGAGATCCAAGCCTTTTATTATTTAACTATCAAGGCCACTGTGGCCACGAAACATACATGTGAGTCCCCCATTACAAACGATGTCACTAGCCGAGATCCAAACCTACGATTGGTTACCTTACGAGGCCACTGTGGCCACGAAACACGCGCGTTAGTTCACTACAAACGATGTCACAAGCAGAGGTCGGAGCCCCCTATTTGTTATCTCTCTGTGGCCACAAAACACGCGTATGAGACCACTACACTACAAACGATTTTACAAATGGAGGCCATTAGCCACCAATCACACATGTGCGTCCCCTACACTACAAACAATATCACAAGCTGAGCCACTGTAGCCACAAAACAGACATGTGAATCCTCTAAACTACCAATTACACAAACTGAGGCCATTACGGCCACCAAACACACGTTTGAACCCTCCACTACACACCATATTAGCCGAGACCAATACGGCCACTAAACGCGAATGAGTCCTCTACACTACAAACAATATCACAAGCCGAGACCATTATAGCCACGAAACATACATATGAGACCCCTAAACTACAAACAATTTCACAAACCGAGACCAATGTGGCCATTAAACACGCGTATAAACACCCCACTACAAACCATATCACAAGCTGAGGTCACTAAACACGCGTATAAACACCCCACTACAAACCATATCACAAGCTGAGGTCACTAAACTCGCATACGAATCCCCTATACTACAAACCACTGAGGCCACTAAACACACATACCGTGATCGCGCACGAGCGCAGACGCGGCGCGCACGGCGGCCACTAGCGCGGCGGTGGCGCCGGTGACCGCGCGCGAGGCGGCCGCGAGGCGCGCGAGGCCCGCGCAGGCGGGGGGCGCCTTGGCGCGCGAGGCGGCGCCCAGCAGGGCGGTGCTGCCCGCCACCTCGTGGGCGGCGACTGATACGCCCTCTAGACGACCCGAGCCGGCTATTGCTTCGTCTGCTGATGTTCTGTGTACGATGGTTGATCATAAACGTGTGTAGTTAAAGGAGAACGGCCTGTCTTGATATTAGGTGTCTGTTTTTTTTTCTATTTATATATTTAGAGCGTTTTCAACTTAAAAGTTTATTTTTATGCTTATTACAAAATCACATTACGGAAATAGTCTTGATACGTATAATAAACATACAGATACAAAAGCGAAGTCACCCATTTTAAAATATCAAAATCTGAAGGGACTTATAAAAATGTAATTTGGTAGGGAAGTTTATAGTTATTAGAAGTCCGCTAAAAATGGATTTTGCGACAGGGCGAGAATAATTATGTATAAGTGCCCCTGCAAGCATTCGTTAGGAGTAGGAGATGAACATAAGAATGAAAAAATACTTCTATGAAACAATTTTAAAATTAAATAAATTTTACATACATTTTGAAGTATATTCAAACAAAATATGTTGAACACACTGAATATTTGTAACCAATACCTAAATATATATTAATCTACAAACATTACATTCAAAATCCAACTTACACCAACAACTTAGCAGCGAACACCACAGACTTAGACGCAGATATGAGTCCGTCAGACCACACTGGGTTCCGTCTATACAGTTTGAGTCTCGTCTTGGGGTCCCCGAGCTCGTTCTGAAGACGCCTACTATCCTGGACGAGGACCTTCACTGCTCCCATTAATGTGGTACACGCGTCTAGAATCTTCTCGTTAACTTCTAATTTGACACCTTTGTCCCCTGCCCTGCTTGCTGCTAGCATTTCCTACAAAATATTCAATATTTATAACTTATGTTATATCCAATTTGAATTTGATTATTTAATATTTTGAACCCCAAACATCAAAGCCTTCGATTATTATAGGAGTTAATAAATAAATAAGAAATTTATTATTATCTAATTGATTTCTTAATTAAATCCGCTAATGGTAATTAGAATTACAATAAAAGTGTTTTTTAATGTGAATAGAAAGGTTGCAACAATGGAGATAGACATAAAAACATATTTTTTTAACGTAAACAATTAATTATACATATAAAACATTATATTATTAACTAGGTTACAATAGCACAAGCTAAGTTTTTATACAATAGTTAGTTAATTAGCAATACAACAGTGGTAAAAAAATAAAATAAAAACGTTTTACAGCGTTACGACGATGTTAATGTAGAGTGTCTTTCAATGCTTAACCACTGATCTCTCTCACCGCACGGGAGAGGGGAAACGGTTTCAGGGCCTTGCCCTCTGACCGTTGCGATCAACTCCACCCACAGCTATAGGTGGGTCACGGGGTAAGGCTTATGAGGCCTTGTATGTGGCATATCCGGTAAAGTCCCAAAAGGACAGGTATGGAAGGCTGAGGGGGATGAGCTAATGGCTGCCCGGGCAATCAACTCAGCCAAGTGAGACCCTCAACGAATCAAGGGAGGCCCAGCTTAGGCGATCTGCGACCGCGGTAGCCGCTCAGGGATTGGATGGGGGTAGGAGGTCCCTGGGAAAGCGACGGCGATCTGGAGGGCGTGAATGCCACGGCGCGATGTCCCGGATATGCGGGAAATCCGAGACATATGCGCGGTGAAACATGTTGAAGGCAAATCTGCGGATTGTGGTATCGAGGCTCTCGATTCGAAGGTCACGATGTATGCGAGAAAGAAGATGGATTACGTAAATTTCTAGAAACGTTCAATATGTTTTATAATGGAAACAATAATAAAAACTTTACAATTTTCAATTGCATGTCACCGCTACCTTAGCTGAAAATTCCGCCGAATTCTGGAGGTTTTGCGTATTAAATGGCGGAACTTAACGTGGTGCACACTTCGATACCAGAGCGAAGAAAATGGAAATAACAAATATATCCCTCGAGTGGGAATCTAACCTAAGACCAGTCGCGTTTACAGTCACACTTCATTATTAATTATAATAAACATTTGGCAACCCTACCTCAATCTGGCCAGCAGCATCCTCAATAGCGCGGTCCATGTCCGCCAGCTCGTCGTCCACCGGGTTGGCGCCCTCGTGGCGGTCGGCGGCGGCGGCGGCGGCCGACACGCGCGACACTAGCGCGCGTAGAGCGGCGAGAGCGGCCGTGTCGAGTGTCCCGTCACTAACGCGCTCTAGACACTGCTTGCTCGATGTCAGCATTGTGCGACACTCTTCTTTTAACTCTGTTGGAAATTATGTCAATTACAATAACTTTATTAGTGGAGTTAACTATTCAATGAGTCATGTACACACATAAGTTTTGAATCATAACTAATTGCAATATTTTAAGTTTCATTATTAACCTGGCAAAGTTTAAAACGTTTCTTATAGAGAATTGTGTTATTACAATAGGTTTTATTAAAGTAAAGTTATTTACGTACGCTTCTCTAGCGTTTTCGGTACACCGAATTTTTACTTGCACCTCAAAGAGAATCAAAATCCTCGGAGAGAACGCAGACGTTTTTCTCTCTTTCTCTCACAGCCAGTTACATTTCAAAAGTTTTACTTCAATAGTATGTTTTCTCGTGAATAAGAGAAAATAAATACAGAATTCCGTTACAATTTGTGGATCAGACGAAAAGAAAAAATATAAGTAAAGAATACATACTATCAGAAAGTTGATTGTCAGTAGTAATACTAGAGAGGTCGACGACATAAGCCGACAGCTGCGCAGTGTTGTGCGCCGCTGACAAAGCAGCTTTGGCGATCACCTCTTCGTGGCCTTCAATCTATAACAAATTTACAGTAAAAAACATAAAGCAATAGAATTTGAATGAATGTAAATGTTTCATTTTCACAAACTTAATTCGGTTATTGAAGTAAACTATTGATTTGTTTGATTGAACTGGGATGAATGACAATCGTGGCTTAAAAACCAAGATGGGCGCTTTTTATATTTATAATATATGTATGTAATATGTACATATTTCCAAAGCATTTACATAAAATACAAACTTATTATCTTTTAAAATGTATATAATGTCATATACAGTACAGGAGAGGATTTAAGAAGTAAAAGAGAAATAACTCCAGCCCGTTTTATATCTCTGGCGGAAATCAAGACGTTACGTGTAAAGTTGCGGAACTCAACGCTGGACTTTGATTTACTAAAGCAGTGAAGTAAAATGAATTTGAATATAATAATTTTCTCGAGTACAGTTCATACCCCCACTACCTTGATACTAAGCACTCCATACCTACACTTTTTTTTAGCTTCACGCTGTATCCCGCACACAGCAGGGTAAGCAGAGAGAACCTAGTGTTAAGACAATCAGTTCCCCACTTTCCACCGAATTCGGAGGCATTGCGTGTTAAGTGGCGGAACTTAACGCCGCGCTTTGCCTCGACACCAGAGCGAAGAAAATGGAAATATTAAATATTTCCACTCTTCGAGTGGGTATTGAACTCGCAATCAGTCGCTTTACCGTCACACCTATCTGCCTGCCTACATACAATATGTTATAAAAAGGCTATGTAAGAAAAAGTAAACTTACCTGTGACTTTCTAGCCAGTTCTTCGAAGGCTTTAGCTGCTAACTCAGCAGCCGCGTTTTCGGTATTTGTATTGTCAAACTTGGCTAACGCTCCGTTGGTCATGTCCAATGCGGATTCAGTAGCACAAGTAACCAACTTACTGGTTTCTGTTAACATTTTAAAGTCACATCTTAATTAAAATATAAAAGATAAACTCGCAAAGCCTTTTGTTTTCGGCGTTTATTTTTTGTGTCCTTTACTTAATTCGATTTACTATTTTTTTAGATAAATTTAAATTATACATATTAATATTCGGTTCCACAAATTAAATGAAGTGCTTTACTTAAATTAATTTATACATAAATATCGTTATTAAAAATACTTTTCATTACAATTCAATATAGGTACTTTCCTACTCTGAAAATAAAAAAATGTTCATGGTAGCTGACTATCATATTATAAAATATATTATTTTAAATTTAAAATCTGCTATCATCCTTGAAGTTAAAATATTAAACAAACAATTTTTAAAGCGATTTTTTTACTACTGGCATAAAATACTATAAAAGAAAAAAAAACAATGGAAAACATACATTTTTTTCAATTATATGACTGCTAATGGGTCCAATGCTTAAAAATATCAACAAAATCAACAATAACTTCTATACTAACAAAATAAATACTCACGTTTCTTAATAATCGCGTTCGCTTCGTCCAATTGTATTTTGAGAGAGCCCATATCCGCTTCCAGTATAGTGTTTTGTTGCAACAAGTCCTGTAATTCACACTCGGCGTTCAATCGCTCGTTTTCCGTGTGCTCTAATCTAGCCTCAAGCAACTATATGACCAAATATATACTTAACGCAACGTAACGCCGGCGAAGAGGTCCAAAGCGTAAAATAATAGACCACATGAAGATATCCGCATGCAGAGCAGTAGATGCAGAGCGTTGGAAAATAAAACATGCCATTAGATATCATGCTAGTATAGTAAGTACATAGATAAGTTGTAAGAAAATAAGATTAATTAGAACGATAAGCTTCGACATTTAGATGACAAAAGGTTTATTAAAATAAGTATTTTTAGATGACAAGACAATTAAAACACGTATAAGCATAAAGTGTTAGAAATAGTTGTCTTTTTAAATTATTATCGCGATATCAGCAATGTTCCGCTTATTACTAAACCACCACCAGAACACCCCGTGTTAGTCTAACCTGAGCTTCAGATTCTTTTTCGGATAACACAACTTTTAATTCATCTATTTCTTTTGCCTTAGACTGTTCAAGTTCTAATATCTGAGCTTTCAAGTCCGCTACTATTGATTCAGATGTACTAAGTTCATTTTCCTTTTCTGTGGCACTTTTTTTGAATTCATCCTCAGTTTGTTGTAATTTTTCATTCAACGCTTGTACTTGGACATCTCTATCTATCGTTAATTGAGAACATTTGTCTGTTAAATGACCTATTTCTTCTTTTAAACTGCTTTCTATTTCAGATTTATCTTTGGCTGCAGTCTCTAAGTCAGTATTTAATTTATTTTGAATAGCTTGTAATTCTTCTACTGTATTTTCAAGTTCCTATCAAAATATATTTGGTTTATATTACAAAATTTTATCGATATCAAAAATCAAACAGACAATTACTAAGTAAAGCTACAAAACAAACCTGTCTCTCTAAAAGTAAACTTTCCCTTTCAAGGCTTAAATCGTCTTTTGAACGGATAATATCTTTCATATTTTGATTAAGTTTTTCAATTTCAAGACTATTTTCCGATATTGTTGACTCATATGTAGTTACTGTAGTTTCATGTTGTTTTTTTAAAGTTGTTAGTTCGGTCTGAGCATTTGCCAAATTATTTTGACAATCTTGCAGTTGTTCTGTCATACTTGTAACAGTTTCTTTCAAATTTGCTAACTCAAGTGTAAGGGCCGATATTTTATTCTCTTTATCCGTGCATGTGTTACTTAAATCTTCCAACAACTGTTCTTTTGAACTAACAATATTTTGCAACTCAGAAATATTTACTGACAAGTCGTTGACTTCTTTTGTTTTGTCAATAATTAACTTTTCGTCGTTATTTTTAATACTTTCTATCTGATCTTGTAAAAGCATAAGCTTGTCTAGCGCTCCTTTAAGTTCAAAATCTTTCTCACTCAAGACATTATCAAATTCTTGACTTTTTAAAGAAAACTCTTCATTTAAATTGTTACATTTGATTTCAAAATTATTTTGTGCGTCATTTAAGTGCATTTGAAAAGTTTCTAAGTCAGCTTTCAAATTATTAGTATAATGAATTTGCTCCTAATAGAAATAAACCTTTTATCAATATAATACTACACATATAACTTTAATTAGTAAAGCATAATTAATTACATGAATATACTTTTAGTAAGCGTAATATTATCATACAAATTGTCCCAACCACACAAACATCATGTACTGGTCCTAATTTTAAAAATTAAGTCGCTTTTAAATATTAGCATCAATTATTCACATACCACAGAGCATACATACTATAGTTTAAAATTATTTACATTAAACATGCAAAACCATTTAAAATCATAACAAAAAGGAAAGTTACTAACCTCCTTCTCTTGTTGATACTTCTGTTTAAGTTCCAACAGCTCCTTCAGTGCCTCCTCCTTCTGTTCTAGAGCTTTCTTGTACTCATCGCCACTCTTCTGCCTTAGGACTATCAATTCTTCTTTGGCCCTACCTAATTCCGCGTCCTTCTCGACCATTTCCTGCTTAAACCTATCAATATTTTCCGTAGCTTCTTTCAATTCGTTAGCGATAACTGTTAGTTTTTCTTCTTGCTCGGTAGTTGCGGTTTTATGATCAATCTGTAGAGCTTCCATAGAGGCTTTTAGCGCTTCTAATTCTGCCTCTTTTTGTCTAGATTGTTCTAATTCACTTCTAAGATTGGTCAGTTCGGTTTTGTAGGCTTCAACTTCTTCACTCGATGATGCGCTTTGTTGGAGTAGCTCTACGTCTCTGTAGAAATGATAATTTATTTTTATTGACTGGTCGAAAAAGATCGCCTTTTAGATATTAAATTTAGAGGGTCCAGGTTCAATTTTCTACTTATATCATTTTTATTTTTATTTTAAAACTGTATTACATTTAAATTTTAAACATAAATATTTTTATTATTCATGATTTAAGAAAATTGAACAACTATGTAACATATTTAAATGCAAAATATCAAATGGTAAGTAAATTACCATTTTTACAGCTTCACGCTTTATCTCGCATAGTGGGGTAGTCAGAGAAAACCCAGTATCAAGGACACTCCGATATACCCCTTCTGTCCGAATACAACACATTGTGTGGTGGAACGCAACGTCGTGCTTGGCTTGTTAGAGCAAAGAAATGAAAGTAATTTAAATATAATCTTTTCTCTATGCAAGGTTTGAACCCACATCTAAATATATTTGCCAAATATTTTCTTTACATTTATTAGCAACAGTATAGAAATCCAATGATTTATACATTCTAATTAACTAGTAAGTAAACAGGTTAAATTAAATATACGTACTTCATTCTATCATTCAGTTGTTGTTGGAGCATAGTCTTAGCGCTCTCGTGCTGCGCCGCAGTCGCACGTAAGTTGGCAGACAGCTTGTCTACTTCTGCTTTCTGTAATAATAATAATATATGTAATCATTTTAATTTTAAGTAAGCTTCGGTGTAAAATAATCCCCCGAGTGGGACTCGAACCCATAACCATCGCGAATACAGTCTGCCTTAATTATCGTCGATAGTCTCTAATTTTGCGTTAGTACTTAATAAAATCGTAATGTATTCTTTTATTCGAAAACACTAACAGTTATATTTTTTCATCTTCAAGTTTGTATCGATTATATAATCGAAAACGATAACAAAATTTAACAATGCATATCATTCAATTCGATATGATGATCTATTTAGTTTTTAATTACAAATTGCTGTTAATGTAACATCTTATTGTATTTTATAGTAGATAAAATAACTAACAAGTAAAATTATACGTCTAACCTGTCTTATTAAATTAATATGTTCTTCCCGTAGCTGTGTGTACGCCCCTTTTAATTTTTGGAATTTTTCGTCTAACACTTTGGCTCTCTCTTCAGTCTGACTTAGTTTTCCTGAAATAGGTGTAAATAAAATAATAAAAAATATAGATTGCAAAAATAATATTTTAACAACAAGTCTAATTTGATCTTACTTTTAATTTCTGGTGTTTCTACTGACAGTATATCGGCTTTTTGTTTCTCCTCTTCGAGTTCATGCTGAAAATTAAAAAGTATATAAGTAGCCATTTTTTAAAATAAAAATTAAAAACATAAATAGAAATAAATGGTAGTTAAAAATAAAATTTTATAAAAATATACATGGAAAAAATAGTAAAAATACGTATGAATATCATAAGCTAAAATAAAATATCTTGAACTTTACTTCTAATCATTTATTACAAATTATTCACATAGATTATTCCTGCTTCATTTTGCTTCCTGGTGGCCAGTCGTGGCCCAGTGGCACAAGAGTGTGACTGTAAACGACTGGTTGTGGGTTGGATTCCCACTCGAGGAGTGGAAATTATATTTCCATTTTCTTCGCACTGGTGTCGAGGTAAAGCGCGGCGTTAAGTTCCGCCACTTAACACGCAAGCCTCCGAATTCGGCGGAAAGTGGAGAACGGAGTGTCTTAACACTAGGTTCCCTCTGCCTACCCTGCTGCGTGCGGGATATAGCGTGAAGCTATTTATTTAGGTATTTATTTTTTTAACAGTCTTTTAATTAGCTTCATCAATCTATCAATCAATTTAAGGTTATCTTATATTATATCAACCTACATTTTGCCAAAGCCAAATTGGCATTTACCTTAAAAAATTGCTCACGTGCCTAAATCTGGTGTCCTTGCCAGATCAGGATAACTTTATTTCTTTAAATAATTTAAATTTCTTTTTAAATTTATAATATAGAATTGGTTAACTATACTTACTTTCGCAGCTTGCAGCTGTGACTCCATTCGCATATAATTTTCTTGCATTGATCCGATCATTGCGTTTCGTTCTTGTGTTACTTGCGACACCGTTAACCTGAGAAAAGACGCCAAATAATACGTGAATAAAATTCTACATTACATTTGGTATTACCCACTCAAAACTGTTAATACGATTTAACATTTAGTACCTACTAGTCGTGGCGCAGAACCACAAAGTGCGACTGTAAAGCAACTGGTTAAGGGTTCGATTCCCACTCGAGGAGTAGGAATATTTAAAATTTTTAATTTCTTCGCCTGGTATCAAGGCAAAAGCGCGTCGTTAAGTTCCTCCACTTAACGCAAAATGCCTCCAGAATTCGGGGGAAAATGGGAAACGGAGTGTCTTAACATTAGGCTCCCTCTGCGTATCCTGCTGTGTGCGGGATACAACGTGAAGCTAAAAAATATAAAACGAATTAAACTGACCTCATTCGCTTCAACTCATTCTGTAAATGTTCAATGAGCCTGTCCCGCTCTACGATGGGGTCGGGGGCGGGGGAAGGCGAGGGGGAGGGCGTGGCGCGCGTGTCCGACATGTCCAAGTGGTCTGGTGTAGTCGCCTGTATAATAAAATAAGCATAATTAAACTAAATTATTATATTTCTTTTTTTGCAGATTCAAGCTTTTTGCAGCACAGCGGGGAAGTCAAAGAGGACCTTGTGTTAAGGCACTCCCTCCTCCACGTTCCGCATTATTTTTTCTATAAGGCAGTGGCGGAACTCAACGCCGCACTTTGTCTTAAGTACCAGAGCGAAGAAATAAAATTTAAATATAATCATTCCCCTAAGTAGGAATCGAACCCATAACTGTCGCGTTACAGTCATGCGCTGACCTGCGCCACGTCAGCATTAAATATATATTAGTAATAACAATAATCTGGAGCCATCGTGGCGCAGTGAGACATCGTTTCACTTTAAACGCGATTGATTGTGGGCTCGATTCCCTCTCGAGGGAATGAATATATTATTTTTTTTTATTTCATTTCATTTCTTGACTCTGGTAACTTAGACAAAGGGCGGCGCCCCGCTACTCAACACGTTATTTCTGAAATTTAGACGGAAAATAGTGAAGTGAAGTGTTCTCTGACTAACATGGTTCGACTTGATGCGTATACACCTTCAGTTAAGTTTATTTAAAATATCTTTAAAATTTATAATTTGTCTAAGCATTCATTCATTATTGTACATTAACTGCGACATTAAGAAAATATCTTACGAAGACAGTAACAATATTTATTTTGAGTTATTTTCAATTGTAAAGACTGTAAAGATAAGCATAAAATTAACTTAGGTTATTAACATACCTGGCTGAAAGTATCTGAAGTGTCGATTAGCGAGCCCACTGCATCAGCCTCATCTGGTGGCGGCTTCGGAATTGATACTACAGGCGTCACATAGGTACCGAAATCACTCTGTGGAACAAAAATAAAAAAATATAAAAAAAATAGCCATACTCAATTAAAATAAATATGACAATATTGTGAGCCCTACAGAAAGCTACCACCGGCTCGGAAGGCTGGTGCTGAAGAAGTCATCTCTTTTGAAATACAATATCTATAAGAAGCAAGTACTAATATTTTATATTAAGCTCATAATTATCATTACCTTCCCATGTACCCCATCATAAGCGTCCAATTTGTCACAACTAACACCGATAATAGTAATCTTTCAGTTTTGTTATGTATTCTACTACAAAAGAATGACAATAATATATAGCCTTTTTGTTTATTGTATGTCGATATGAACTTTCGATATACATACCCAATATTTAAATTTTCATAAAAACATGTAAAAGGTAAATATGACAAAAATATATAAAATAATAAAATATTACCTGTAACAAGAAGTTAGGTGGATCGGAGGGCAACACCGGCAATGTGAGTAAGTTTCTGTAATACTGCAAACTGCTTGCGTGTTTGTAGAATGAACTCAACTGTTTGAACTGCTGCCGAAACCTGAATACAATGTCTTTGTTAGAAATAGATTGTATATAATGGGGAACGGAGTGTCTTAACACTAGGTCCCTTCTGCCTACCCTGCTATGTGCGGGATACAGCGTGAAGCTATAAAAAAATTGTATCTAGCAAAATTACTGTATATTTACAGTAATAACTCACTTTACTTGATAAATATATTAAATATAATATGTGTCCCGCACACATCAGGGTAGGCAGAGGGCACTTAGTGTTAAGACACTTCGTTCGACACTTTCTGCCGGATTCGGAGGCATTACGTGTTAGGTGGCGGAACTTAACACCGCAGTTTGCCTCGATACCAGAGCGAAGAAAATGGATATATTAAATATTTCACACTCCTCGAGTGGGGATCGAACCCACAACCAGTCGTATTCAGTCACACGCTTGTACCACTGCGTCACATCTGGCCCTAATTTCTAAAATTTTCAATGTAAATATATAAAGAAGCATTAATAATTACTTATTTATTTATGAAAATCATAACCTAACGAAACAATACTTTAATATGATATAGTGTTTTTATATAATTGATTTATGCGCCATACGTTAAATGCCTATTCAATTAAGATTGAATATTGCTAATACTTTTGCGTTCACTGAAAGGTTTCCATGAGTGTCTTCAATTACCCCCACTCTTGCTTACTTAGTATGTTACATCATACGACGATGCAATGATTTTAAACTTTTATTATTATTATAGAATAGAATAATAATAAAAATAATCATAATTTTTCATTTTTATAAAATATGTTCCTTAGAATAATATGTTTAAGCAAGAAACAGAAAAAATTGAGATAAAGAAAAAAGGCTTATTAATTTATATGACTAATATATATGACTTCTAATACAATATTTATTAATACATCTATACTTATATTACAAACAGGAAAGCGTTTGTTGTCCTTCTTTTAAGTCGCAACAAAATGATGATAGTTAAGACGTTCGAGAGGGACCTAAACTACATTTTACCGTGACAAAACATCTCATTCATCATGGGAAATATATAAGGATGCATATATAAATCACTCTATACCAAAAGTTCTATACAATATGTTTGTCTTTCTTCGATAGACAATAAAAAATCTATAGCATTTACTAACATTTGTTGATTTAATTCATTCCTGATAAATAGGCTGATTCTCAACCACTGTGCCGCGGCACTTTCGTGTGTCGCCATATTTCAGAAGTGTGCCTAATAATTGTGCAAATTTATAGTAATATTAATATTATTAAATTATATCGTTTAAAATCTTTTTCTTTGTGTGCCGCCAAATTTTGAAATTTAAATATATGTCGCAACAAAAAAAAAGGTTGAGAGCCACTGCCATAGACTAAGCCTTAGAGATACATAAATATAGAGAAAAATAAATTTGGACTCCCTCACCTTTCCCTATGCCCAGACAGCACATCAGGTGGCAAAGCGGCGTGAAGACGGAACAGGAGACGCACATTACAATCATATATCTGGGAAGCGTCCTGCGCACACGGGATGAGCGCGGCCAGCCGGCACTGACCACTCGCCGTCATGGAGTTAGCTCGTGCGTTGCCCAAGCTGTCGAATACTGTGGAGAAATTTGTATAATGAAGAATAATGTTATATGTTTGATTTGAATAGTGCTAAAAATATATATAAAGAAGAATAATATTATATAGCCGACTGGTTTAAAGGGCGATTCGATTCGGAGGAATGATTGTATATGGAAGCATTTAAATTATCATATACATCAACATATAAATTATTTATTAAAGCAAGCAACTCTAAAGCGAAAGTTGTGAGTTCGATTTTCACTCGCAGGAATGAGTACATATGTTTCATTTGACAGTTTTGGTATTGAGGACAATATATATTGATGCATTGTGTCTAATATCAGAATTTTAACGTCGTGCTGAGGATGACTTTTATAATATGTCGAAGACAAAGAGCAGTATAACGTTTCGCCAACTTAACACGCATTGTCAAGATTTCGGTTGGGAAGTGGAGAACTGAGTATCTTGAGACTAGGTTCTCTGAAAAAGCATAACGCTGTTCAATAATAAAATTTATCATCACATGCGTAAAAGTATGCAAACGATTACTCTAGAACAGGGGTTCCCAACCCTATTTTGTTTAGGGACCACTTTTACATTACTCTTGGTAGTCCTGGGACCAAAAGGACCACTATGTATGTAAACCTCGCAGTTTCTGTTATTTTGTAGTATAACTTTGCGTAGAGTTGGGTACAACGTTCGCTAAATTTAAAATCGTCCGCGGACGAAATTCCGCGGACCACTGGTTAGGGACCAGTGCTCTAGAATTATGTCAAGAGAGAATGCTATTTTTTTATAATATTGTACAAGCATAAATATAAGAATTTCGACGTAGTCCGATAAAAACGTAATAATTAATTGGCTAATATTCAGCTATGTTCAAACTTTTATAACTGGCTTAATATCATTGATTTCAGCTGAATATAAAAACGATATATTAAAAAAAAACTATAAAATATGGTATATTATTTACCTGCTGCTTGTAAAGTAAGTATGTCATCCATATAATCAAACAATTCCACACACAATTGGAAACTGAAAAAGAAAACAAAACAATATATTTTTATTATGAAAATAAATATAAACCAAAAATATACTTACTAATTATTAACGTCATTCTCAGCTATATTATCCAATTCGTCGGCGGTCAGTTGCATGTTGCCAGGTATACGGGGATTTCTCGCGTGAAACGTTAATTTCGTTACCAATAAGTTGCAGTATAAGTGGATTAGGCGTCCGTAGCCTTCGCGAAGATGCACCTGCGGCGAGAAAATTGATCTTAGCAACTCATTTGTGAAGTAATCGAGATCAAATCAGTATTTTTATATGGTTTCTCTTGTATATACCTGGTTAAAAATAAAGCATGTATATTAAAAACTATCCATACATATAATAATAAAAATTGTACTGATCGCTGTTTGTTAATAATTCGTATAACAAGTAAACTTATTATTGTGGACAAATATCATCACTTATTGTTGGGGACATGTAACAACCTAAAAAAACATGTTTTATTTGAATTTTTTGTCTGTGATTTTCTGTACATTAATCCCAGAACCGCCTTTACCGAAACAAATACGGTGTAAACTAATGTATTTTAGTAATCTTTCTCTAACGTTAAGTGTTTATTTTATTTCGATTGATTCATAAATAAAAAAGTTACTACACATTTTTAGCTTCACGCTTTATCCCTTGCGGGGTAGTCAAAGAGAACGGAGCGCCAATCGCTACGGTCCCTGCATAATTCTATCGCCTCGTCCACTGTCATCAACCTCTTCATATACGCCCTCCGGGGGGTCCTCTTGCTTTTTACGTGACCTTCCTCCAGTATATTCGATACTGTGTTTTCGAAGATCAACCGAGGTCTCCCCCTGCCTCTCTTACCACTCACTTTTGCTTCATAAATCTTTCTTACTATTCTTCCATCACTCATTCTCTCAACGTGCCCAAATCACCTGAGCACGTCCTTCTACACATTAAATTACTATTAAATACAGTTCACACAAACAAAATTAAGTTAAAAAGTTTTACTACATAGTCTGAAACTTTTGACACAAGCAAAGCCATGAGCGGGTTGCTAGTTAATAATAATAAATGCTGAAAGACAATAAAAAATGCTGAAAATATACTGAAAAATCACACATATTTCCATAAGCATTGAAAATTAGTAAACTAACCCATAACTTGCCAAGCTCCTTGATCATGCCTATATGACGCTGCGAGTCGTCGAGGCAGGCGGCATGACCTTCGCGCAGCAGCTTGTGCGTCACATGACAAAACTTCCACGCTACGATCCTGTCATCTTGTAACGGCTGGCGAATAGCCACCATCTGATAAAGAACGCTTTTAGTTTAATAATGAACAGAGAAATTAAATATTATAAATATATACATAATTATAGATAAAGTTCTTAATTTGTGATCTTATTTAAAAATATAGGTAAAAATTTTTTTGCGTTATGGTGCATCACGCACACATCAGGTTAGACAGAGGGAACCTAATGTTAAGACACTCAGTTCTCCATTTTCCGCCAAATTTTGTAGGCATTTTAAGTGGAACTCATGGCCGCACTTTGCCTCGAGACCAAAGCGAAGAAAATGAAATTAAAAATATATCAATTCCTCGAGTGGAAATCGAACCCACAAACAGTCGCTTTTACAGCCACGACTAGCCTCTAAAATAAATTTAATAAAAAAATGATATAAATTTTAAATTTCTCTAAAAAAATATCAGTTATTATGGATTACCCAATACGTGATCGCGCTCTGCTCCCGGAAAGTCCCAATGATAGTGCTTCGTACATGTTTCTCTTTAACTGGGGTTTCGATCGCGTTTATTGCTTTTTGAATAGCTAATGTCTGTAAATAATAATAATAACCAAATGAATCAAATCATGTTTAGTTTAGTTTCATTTTTCATGAAACATCAGATTTTTGGTTTCCACGATACATACTCGTATTTTAAATAACTCTATTTTAACCAGATTGATAACGTATATTTTGGTATACGAAAATAAATTTTAAAAAGTCGATGTTACGAATACTCTTCAGTAGTTCGTGGGTACAGGTAGAGAGCCTGTCTGTCTTAATATTATTTTTATTTCTAGGTTATTCAACTTTAGTAACCAGCAGCTCCTTTTTCCTTATATAATGCTAGGCAGAGCCTCTAGTAGAGTAGAGTGCCACGACACTCCCCCACTTTCTGCTTTTTACTACAATTTAAAATATTTGTCTTAGCATATATAAAAAAAATATTTCTAGATCCCTCCAAAGTAATAATTTAACGAATTTAAACACATTCAAAGTCAAGTTCAATACACTTGACAATTTATTTTAGATCCTGTTTCGACTGCTGCGTGCACTTCCATAAAGGAATACGAAGAAAGCAGTGAATCTAAATCGGGATAAACCTAAACACGTACACGAATCAAAATGTGTTCGAGTGAAAACAAAAATAAAACGTGTGTTTTCGCCGCGTTGAGCGCGTACTGTATTTTTGGAGCAAGATAAAGTCGTGTTTGTAAACAGAATCGTTGTCCGTTGACCCGATGTTGTGAATTAGAGTAGAAAAAAAAGACGAAAAGTATTTAAAAAACAGCTTCACGCCTTTTTGCACATGGCACGATAGGCAGAGAATATAGTGTTAAGGCATTCAAATCTCCGTTTTTTACCGCAATTCTAGACATAGCCTGTTTGTTTTACCCTGGTCCTTGGAAATAAAAATAATTTAAATATGATCATTTCCTGACTGGGAAAAGAACCACAACATCACTCTCATCCATATTAAATTATTTATATGCATATAATGTAACAATACATACTTTAAAAGCGCATAATATAGTTTACATGCACTATTTACAATATTCCAATGGAGTGCATGGGTTCATGGAAGGTGTTTATACTTCACGAGATTAACAAAAATATATTCCGTGTCAAAAAAGCTCTCTAGAGGCAAAATATTAAAATTAACCTAAACATCGATGTCTAATAAGTCTTCTAAGATTTCATTAGCAGAAAGCAAGCGCAAAAATCTTGGCTTTAGAGCCTGTATGTACAGTAAATGTAACCTTTAATAATAAAACAGTATATATAATAATAATGTACTATAAAACAGTTAAAGAGTGATGGTACATTGAATATATGTACAACAATATTAAAAGAATAACAATATAAATCTGTGAGTTTTACGATTTTTACCCGCGACGGAACGGCGACTGTATATGTGTTTGAGGTGAGAGGTTGTTTGTTTGTTTGTTTGTTTGTTTGTGTGTTTGTGCAAATTACTATGTCAATTATTTCCAAAACTATAAGTCCGATTTTGATACGGTTTTCTATGATAGGTTAAGGTTCAATTGGCGTATGTTCTTAGATATGTCTTATTGCCTTAACTCACCAGGGGGCGCTGCAGTAAGCATTTTACGTGAAAACGAATGTTTTCAATTATCTCAAAAAATAATAGTCTGATTTCGATACGATTTTCAGTGATAGATTCAGGTTTAATTGGTGAATGTTCTTAAATATGTTTTATCGTGTCAAACCACCAGGGGGCGCTGCAGTAAGCATTTGTTTGTACTTTTTTTGTATTTATTTGTCTAAAACCGAAACTACTGATCCGATTGAATAGAGTTTTCAGAAAAAGATTCAGCTTTGCTTGATGCATATTTTAAGATTTTTTTTTTTGTTACGGGGAAAACTCACCAGGAGGCGCTGCAGTAAACATTTGTTTATGCAAATCAAAAACTACTAGTCCAATTTAGATGTAACCTTCAAGGGTAGGTTCAGGCTTAATTGGTGCGTCTTTTCATATATATGTTATAGTGACCACTCATCAGGGGGCGCTGTAGTAAGCATTTGTTTGAGTTTTTTTGTGTAAAACCAAAATTTTTCTTGTATTTATTTGTTTAAAACCGAAATTACTAATCCGATTGGCTAGAGTTTTCAGAATTAGATTCAGCTTTGCTTGTTGCATATTTTAAGATTTTTGTTTTTTTGTTACGATGAAAATTCACCAGGGGGCGCTGCAGTAAACATTTGTTTATGCAGCGCAAAAACTACTAGTCCGATTTAGATGAAACTTTCAACGATAAATTCAGGTTTAATTGGTGCTTCTTTTCATATATGCGTTACGGTGACCACTCACCAGGGGGCGCTGTAGTAGGTACATTTGTTTGTGTAAAACTAAAACTACGAGTCCTATTTGAATTCAGTTTTCAATGATAGATTCAAGTTTACTTAGTGCATATTTTCATATATGTGTCATGTATGTTTACTTAGTGCATATTTTCACGTATGTGTCAACTCTCTAGGGGGCGCTGCAGTAAGTAGCTGCTTCTATTTTTTTGTGTAAAACCAAAACGACTAGTACGATTGTCAAGAGTTTTCAGTATTAGATTCCGATTTACTTAAAACATGTTTTTAAATTTATATTACGGTGACAAGTCACCAGGGGGCGCTGCAGTAAAATATTGTTTGTGCAAAGATAAAATGACGAATTTGATTTGGATGCAGTTTCAATAATAAGCTCAAGTTTAATTAGTGCATGTTCTTGGATATGTTTTATCGTGTTAACTCACCAGGGGGCGCTGCAGTAAACATTTGTTTGTAATATTTAATGCAAAACCACAACTACTAGTCCGATTGGGCAGAGTTTTAGTATTAGAGTTACCTTTACTTGGTGTAAGTTTTTAGGTTTTTTTACGTCAAGAACTCACCAGGGGGCGCTGTATTAAACATTTAATTATGCAAAGCTAAAACTACAAGTCCGATTTGGATGCAGTTATCAAAGATAGGATCAGGCTTAATTAGCGCGTGTTCTCGTATATGTGTCATGGTGACACCTCACCAGGGGGCGCTGCAGTAAGCATTTGCTTTTATTTTTTGTGTGAAACCTATTTAGATGCGGTTTTCTGTGATAGGTTCTGGTTTAATTGCTGCGTGTTTTTATATGCCACATCTACCACGAATCACGGGGCGCTCCAGTATAAATTAGTTTGTTTAAAATCAAAACTACTAGTGGGTTTTGTGATATTCACTGATTTGGTTAGATTTAAGTTTCGTGGAAATGTTACGGTGACAATCTGCCAGGCGCTGTAATAAGCATTTGATAACCAGAAAGCATTGGGTTTATAATTTCTTTTGGATTTGCATGAAGATTAATATAAAGTATTTCAATATTATGTAATAATATATAATGTATATCTATTCACTTTAAAAAGTTTAAAATAAAAGCAAAATTAAAAATTTTGAAAAAACCCACGACGGTTTAATTGTAATTGTAAAAGGATAAAATAACTATAAATCCCCCGCCTAAAAGAATATATGTAACGAGATGATGGGGACGACTTCGTCGGGGGCTGCCAGTTGCAACCTCTATTTTAAATATAACAGTATAGATTTCGTTTTATAGTCTTTAAAATACCAGTTATCAAAACTGTAAATTCATTTTAATATTTAATTTAAAACTTGTTTTAACAGCAAGAAAACCTATGAGAAGGTTTGTGCAAACTTAAAGTAATGACAGCCCCCGACGAAGCCGTCCCCATCATCTCGTTACATATATTCTTTTAGGCGGGGGATTTATAGTTATTTTATCCTTTTACAATTACAATTAAACCGTCGTGGGTTTTTTCAAAATTTTTAATTTTGCTTTTTATTGTCTTTAAATTCGTGCTAAATGGATTCCATCGAAACTGGTTCATCCATTCCATCTGGTGGCCTAACATCATATATAATTGATCTTATTTTGGTATATAGCTAAACTAAAACACACAAATTGCAGGTGTTAAAACTTAATCATGAAAAAAGAGATGCATTTTACGTTATGTATAAAGCGCGCCAGATATTTATACTCAAATGTGGAACTCAACGCCGTGCTTTGCCTCAACCAGAGCGAAGAAATTGAATTTTTTTTTCAGCTTTACGCTGTATCCCGCACACAGCGGGGTAGGCAGAGGGAACCTAGTATTGAGATACTCCGTCTCCCCACTTCGAGGCATTGCGCTTGAATTCGGAGGCATTGCGTGTGTGGCGGAACTTAACGCCGCGCTTTACATCGACAACAGAGCGAAGAAAATGGAAATATTAAATATTTCCACTCCTCGAGTGGGAATTGAACCCACAACCAGTCGTTTACAGTCACATGCTTGTGCCACTGGGCCACGACTGAAATTGAAATATTAATTATTTAAATTCGTTTGTTTTTTTTATATAAAAAAATATATTTATTAAAAGATTACCATTGTCAATCACTTTTACCATCACACTAATATACATATAGATATTTAAATAAGTATAGTAATCAATTTGTTGTTTTTTTAGTATTTCAATGACTAATTACGTGAATTCCTGTCATCGCTTACTCTCGTAGTGACTCATTTGCTGCGTGATACTTTAAATTATAATTAATTATACACTATTGTTTATTGTCTATTTTCCTGATAGCAGTTACTTTACTTAGTATATACACATTAAAGCAAAGCAATCTTGAAAGCATTTTAATTCATATCACCATAAGAATAAATGACTTGACGATGACGTCAAAGTTCACGTGTTTATTATATACTTGTTACGAATAAACATAAACTCGTAAGCTTTGCTAAGCTAAGATATAATCGCCCCGCTGACATAATTTATTTTCGCGTCATACAAGCACGCTAGTAGTAACCTAAAAGTAGTAACCTTGTTCTACTTTTGTAATTAACTTTAATCTAATAAATTCTCATGAAAAATAACCATATGTTTTAAAAAGAATTTCTATATACAATTTTTAATTTACACACAGGAAATCATGGTTGAAGAACTTATGATAATATTAATACGAATGTATGATATGCACAATATGCAATCATGCAAGTAAGATTTGTACAAAGGAAGGTTATTAAATAGTTTTTTTTTTTACTTTATAAAGAAGATATTACTAAACTTACTACCTACCTATATACTTTATTTCTATTATAATTTATAGTAGTCCTTTGTGATTAAAGTGAAAGCTCAATTTTATTCGTAACGTGAATCATTTAAGAACTAAGATTGGAAGGCAATTATCCACCATTTGTTAATTTAGGTAAACCAAGTCGATAGAGTCCGTAAAATCATCTATATATATATTTTTTAATCCTATTTCTGCTTATGTAGGTATATTAACTATTTTGCATCAAAATATATATTTTTTGCAAACATACACAACTTAAATTCACATTGATAAGAAATAGTTATCCATAATTTTGCTCAAAAAATATCATATTATTGGAAAAAAATTATTTTATTCCAAATAGGGATTTAATTACTCAGTAGACTTATTATAATCAAAAATATACTATATCAATCTTTGAGAACTATATTTCACATATCACAACGCATTTTTTTAAATTTATTTATTTAACTCTATGACTTTTTAGTTCGTACCATTGTTTGCCCTCCTTTTGCTGTTTTTTTAGGTGATTTTCGGGTTCATTTGAGAAGTCGCCGAAAACATTCGGTCGCATCCACGTCAAAGTAAATATGTATAATATAATTATTTAGGACGGCTGAAACATGCCCGAAGTCTAATACTTGATTTTCGAGATAAAGAATTTAAAGGTGGAAAGTGGAAATATTTAACGTTGAACTTACCAGCTGATGGAACCGTTTATCTGCAGGATTGGCCATAGCAAGGTGTTAGTGCAACACGAACTCAGCATGCATTAGTTAGTGCTGTACCGGGCTGAAATGAGACGTGGCAGGCAAAGTTAAGTACAACAGTTAGAGTATGGGAGGAGGTTATGTGAAAAAATGATTGCAAAATTAATTTGTTATTGCATTTTTAGAAAGCATTCACTTAATCATGTACTAAGCACTTAATATCTATTGTCATATTCGAAGAATATATACACAGGTGGATTACATGCATTTTGTACACCTTAGTGTTTTATTCAGAAGGTATGATTTAATTGTGAACATATCCGTGACTTAAAATATGCAAATGAGAAAGGAAATATGATTATATTTTAGTAAAATTGATTAATTATGTGGAAATTGTTTATATATTAAACGTCTGCTATCCTTACGTGAGAAAGTATTACCTGTAACAAAAAAGATATTAAAATTTAATATAAATAAATTATAACTTTAAATTAAGAATAATACTATTATTTTTAATTTGTAGTTTAGTTTATGAAATATATTCTAGTTGTTAAGTAATGTGTGCTAATCTGCGGACATAATAATTAATTCAGTAGGCACACGCTTACGGACGTACGGTTTCATGAACATCTATTTTAGTGTAGATACAACGAACATAATAATTATAGTATATACTTATATGTTAGTGGGTTATACTGTAATGTAAATAACAGTTGCTTATCTCATATCAATGTTTTATTTATGTTGGGAATGTTACAATACCATAGCAAGTTTAATGTTTTTTACAGATTCATGTTTTTTGAGCAGGGTAGTCTGAGAGAACCTAGTGTCAAGACACTCTGATTTAAGCCTTATTCGATGCCCGAATTGGACACATTGCTAAAAGAATAATCTTTTTTTTTAGCTACACGCTGTATCCCCCACACAGCAGGGTAGGCAGAGGGAACTTAGCGTTAAGACACTCCGTTCCCCACTTTCCGTCGAATTGGGAGGCGTTGCGTGTTAAGTGCCGGAACTCAACGCCGTGCTTTACCTCTGATACCAGAGCGAAGAAATGAAAATATTAAATATTTCCACTACTCGAGTGGTAATCGAACCCACAGCCGCTCGTTTAGTCACACGTTCGTGCCACTGCGCCATGACTGGCTCTGGCCACGTGTGAATAATCTTATAGTATTTTATTTTAAATAATGCCTATGTAGGTTCAAATAATTTGTGAATTACACTTGATTTAGGTCAATTTTCATTATAGTTTGCAGATTTCATTTTACTCGTATAATTGATTGTAGTGTTCAGATTAGTTCGCACATAAATGGAAGTACTGTTCTAAGAAACATATTCTTAACAACTTACCACATAATGTTATATCATATTTTGTATGTCAACTCGAAAGAGATTAGCGAAATGCGATACTTAATGTCTACCAATTTCCGCCCATTAACTAGCGATATCGAATACTAGATAATTTAGGTGCGAAAGTACTTTTTAAACTTATTTTTATCGTTAGCATTAACTTAGTTGTAATAAAGCATATAAGAACTTTGATACAACTTGATGAAGAAAGCGTGGCTTAGCAGTCCTAGCGCTTGGACGGTTTCCAAAACCGCGCGGGTTCAAATCCCATTACGTTCAATTTTTTATTCGTTTTCTAAAAATGTCTTTAATTTTTTTGTGTGTAAACACCACTTTAAAAATGATAAAATATTCATAACATATCGTCATATCAAAACTTTCTCATATATAATGTAAACTTTACAAATGAAAACGTTTTGATACTATTAAAAAAACAGGCGGCGAACACAGTATTGATATGAGCCAGTAAATCCGGAAACGGTAAATAACGATCTCATCCGTAGGCCGAGATCATAAATGTACATTATAGATACCTACTTTGCTTTCATATATGTGTATATGCATAAATAATATACTAGAATATAAATACGTACATATATAAATCAACTTTTCTTTTTAGTTTTTACCTATTGAGTATGTGCAAAAAGCTCAACTTTACATGTAAGATAATATTAGTAAACAATAAATTATATTATAGCTAAAGCGTCTAACAGCTATCCCCATATTATAACTTTTCCTTTTTTTTACATATTTCGCTAAAATATCTCAGGGTAATCAATTTTTAATTAACTTTAAGTGTTTTAAAGAAATAGTTTGTTGGAAGGCAGAAGTTATCACTGTTTCTCTCATGTCTACTGTGAAATTGTTGTGTAGTTCACGCAGGCGAAGCCGCGAGCGGGCCACTAGTAGGTAATTTATACGCATAAGATAACCTATAATTACATAAGCACCCATCAATTCACTGAAAAGTCTTAATAATAAATAAAACTCTATAAATAGTGTTGACACCATATGGCGTCAATATTGACTCTGTGAGTATATCCGAAAAAAGTCTAAATTTATAATACACACGGGGCAATATAATAGTTAAAACAACGCTCTTACTTTAAACTTTAACTATCCTTTAATATATGGACAGGATTGAAGTAATGACTGGGCTTTAAGTAAAAGCTAAAGTAGTATGTTGTTATTTTGTTCTATGTCTACCAATGTCTACCGAAGTTGTAACGCTATTTAGCCCTACTTCTAACGTCAGACTTCATAGAAAACTTTCCCATGTGTCTGGATGCAATTGATTACAATTAGCTTCACGCTGTATCCCGCATACAGCAGGGTAGGCAGAGGGAACCTAGTATTAAGATACTCCGTTCCCCACTTTCCGCCGAATTCGGAGGCATTGCGTGTTAAGTGGCGGAACTTAACGCCGCATTACAATTAGCATTGATTACAATTAGCAATTGATTACATAGCATAAATCTCTTAAATCTTCTCTCTTCCTTTATATCTTGTATCACGTTTTTAGGTTAAAATATAAGATATTAATCAAATATTCTTAGCCTAAGAAAAATATTTTTTTACACAGTAACACATTAAGTACAATTTTTATTTCTGATCGAAGTGAGAAATCAATTCGGTACGTTTACGTCGTTACCGATAATTACAAAATCATGTGTGAACTAACATTCACTTCACTATAAAAAAATATATTTTAATAAAAATGTGTCAATTGCTTATTACCATTTATACTGTACTTTTAGTCGTAATCATTTTCCGTTGAACCACATTGTGTTTAAAAAATATATTGTCTTACTAATGGTTTCTTCATTTCCCATAGGACGTAACTTTTAATTTAAAAATACATTGTTTCTCAGTATATTACCTGTCATTGTTTTCATTCGTACAAAAGTAACGAAGAAGAGATTAGAATTGCAAACATTAACAGCCTTAAAAATTTTAGCGATATTAATGAAATAAATAAAGTTGGTAAACTTAATATATTAGATATTTACTATACGACCCCAGTTTTTTTTAAATATAATTTGTACGCTTCTTTGAAAAAGAAAGTACACTCTGTATATTACTTTCTCGTCAATCTCGTCGTCCTGGCGAAGATATTAGGTTCAGACCTTGAAAATATTGTATTATCAGTACCTATGTCAATTTTTACGAAAATCGGTCGTTTCGAAGCAGGTCAACGTAGCGTTCTGAATTTTTACATTGATTGATAAATGACAATAGAAGCTAATAAATGCTAATTAAAAAATAATACCAATGGAAAAATTAACTTCTAGTAACCTTAAATGTTGTATAATATTTTTAAAGTGTTATTCCACACTTAGGAAAATTGAAAAACGTACGTTTTCTTTAAATGTCTTTTTCAACCTTAAATGTTGTATAATATTTACCCACTTTTTTTAATAACTGTTGTTACTTCTTGCGAGTATTTAAAATATTTTTTATCTATTACAACTATTACAAAATAGACGAATGCACAAAAACAGCAATAATAGAGCTGTCGTGCAAAAAGTGATCACTTCACGCACTGATTGTTCTCATGTTATCGGTGTTACGTACCTGTTGCCTGTAGGCTGTGATATAAAGTTACTATGAATATGAGAAACAAGAAAGCCAAGCCGCGGCAAATTATGCGTAACGTCGATAACGGAACACGGTACGTTTATTCGTCTATCGATAACGAAATTACTTTATCTATTACACTTGAGATATTTTACAAGATTTTTACATTAAAAAATAATGCCGCATGTAAATAATTATTACTGTACGTATAATCGTATTCTGCCTTATACCTACGAAAAAGACAAAGGCTGAATGTAATATGATGCACCTTTTTGTCTTATAACTCAAGAAACTCAGTGAATCTGAATAATTTATCAGTTGAAGCGTTGTGCTCTAGTTCTAGCAGACCGAGCGGGACGCGCTTTGAGCGCGGAAGAGGACGTAAACGGTGATTGCCCTCGGGCTATTTCCTATGTTTGTCAGCGGGACAGCATTTTTAAATAATAAACAAAATATATGAAGTCAATTTTGTTCGAAATATAATAATATTTTATAACTGTCTACGGATAGAAATGTGTCGAAATAATATGATTTGAGTTCAATACAGGTCGCTACCATTGTATTAATTACTAAAATTATGACTTATATTTGAAAAGAGTAATAGTCTAGTTTCTGGCTAGACCCCAGGAGAACTGCTTTCTGAGCCGGCGTTTATATTCATTTGACAATTTAAAAGTGCTTGCAAAAATCTATTTGAATAAATGATATATTGAATGACACTATATCTCTCTCACTAGATCTCTCGTAAAACGTAGGTGGTAACTAGATTTCATAAGCAATCTACATCTAATCATCATCAAACAAGTGGAAAGGCGATGGAAAGTCAATGATAGTTGGAAACGTGGACGAGAAAACCACTTACGTATATGGAGATAGTAACGAAACGTTAGTATAGTTATATACTTTCTTTTAACCGTGGGAATACTATACTACGAGCAAGGTCGGAAACCTTATGCGAATGATGTTAAACCATTTTACGGAATTGGGTTTAATCTCAGTCTAACATTAAATAAAGTAAAGTTATTTAAAATACAATATTTTTAAATATGTTTTACTTGCTTTACACCAGCAAACCGGCGCGGCTTCGTATGCGTTTATTTATTAAACTGAAGTTCCAGAGAATTTAATATAAATAATTTATTTTATAGCAATTTTCTGAACCAAAATTTAAATTGTCGTATTTTTTAATTTTATTTGATTGGATTGAAATAAAACTAGCACTAAATGTTTAGGGAGGATTACTTAAATACTATAGCCAAAACTGCATTTAAATCGGTTAATCTCTTTTAGGGATTATCGTGCACAAACGCACAGACTAAAATAAAACAAATTATATAAAAAAATTGTTTTGGGTTTATAATAATAAATGTACCCAATAAAAATATTTTTCATATATCTTCAATGTACAGACAGACAGTGATCAGCTGCTTGCAAATGTAGATTTCTGTGCTAAATTTCAAGTTTATAGCAAAACATGAAGGAATTTCATAATAGTTGGCAAAGGCCCTTAGACCTCCTTAATGGGTTCTTAGTGAAGGAATATTACAAATTACAAATTGCCTGCCCTATCCAGTCAAATTTCATTTTTGTTCGTATAAGGGTTTACGATATATCGTGTTCAGTAAACCTTTCCTTTCATATTAAAATATTGAAAGTAATTGTAATGCTTATTATTATTTTAAAAATACATAAGCAAGTCAACCTCATAACGCCTGGAACGTGAGCCTAAATTCTTTTTTTAGCATTATTAGACTAACCTATAGTCTCTAACATTTACTGGTAAACACTCTACGAGGTGTTTTTTTAAGTTTTTAAATAGTATTTATATTTGTAATCAGTTTTTATCTTTTCAATTTCCTGTTTTACTTATAAGTATGCATTAGTCACGTGAGAAGGGTCTAGAAATTTAAATAACGCATTTTTAGCACTAGTTAGTAGTCTCTAAATAAAACCTACATACATATCTTCTTCGCATCTCATGTATTTATTTCATCATAATTTTTACATAGAATATATTAATTATTAACTTAAGTTGTGAAAAACTAAATAGATTTATAACTATTTAATATTGTTGAAACCGTAATCGAGGAAATTAAAACCAGCCTACAACGTAGACTGAAATGAAGAAGTAAAACACATTTCCGGTATTATTCCAATTAGGTGGAGGAATTTATTGTTAAAATACTTCGTTCTCTAACTTACACTGCTTAGAGAAACATTGCGGGGCCGAATACAGTTTCCTCGCAAGCCGGATCATAGAATCGCTTAACAAAGATTATAAAAATTATTGTAATTATATATGTAGTACATCATGTAAACAATCAAGCAGTTGAATACCAAAGTGTACTTACTTACATAAGAATCGTTTAACACACTGACTCACGCGCAGGTGAGACACGGAGCGTAAGCGGCGGTGCAGATTATAGTATTATAATCTATTAATAAATATTTTGTGTTGATTGCTGTATTTTAAACTTTATTTATTTACTTATTTCTTATATTAATTTAACAAATTTAATGTATTAAAACAAATCAATTTAGTCAATTACTACATTACTAACATAAAGGCCAAAAGGAATGAAAAGGTATATGACAATTCGCGATGAGACCACTACTACAGAGTTATCTCTGTACTCTGTAGCCTTTAGTAAGCTATTCGCTAAAATCAATCGAACGATTGGAAATAAAAGCAATTTGACTGCACCGGGACCACGACGGCATTAATATAAATATGATACCGTTTAGTTTAGCCAACACTAATTTAATACTTGAACGCATTGGGACAGTGTCCGACTGTTGGTTCTCTTCCTCGCTTATCGGACAAAGCGCGGCGTTGAGTTCCGCCTTTTAATATCTCAAATTCTTGTGGAAATTGCGAGAACAGAGCGAATGTAAAACCCTAAAGATAGAGAGAAGAATAAAATAATTATCCATTATTTTTAATTTTATCCAAACTATATTAATTCAGTCAGACGGAATTAAGGCGGATAAAATTACGTGGGTACATAAATTCGTTGAACATGTAAATGTAACGGGAACAAATATAAACGATGAAGTAGTGGGCGGAAGATAACAATCATATAGTTTGAAGTGAGCCGGTTTAGAAACAAAAAAACATTATTTACACTACCAGTGTATTTTTTTTTAATTTGATTACAATTTATAATGAAATAAAAAAAACTATATTTATAAGACCTAAATGATGTCAAATTAATTAATATCATAGTTTAAAAATATTAAAATTTTGTACTTATTTACGCTTTATATTTATTTTATAAGTTAAAATTAGCACTAAAGATAAAACAACAACTTACATTAAGTATTTTTTACGTATGTATTTAAAAGAAACAGATAGTATAGCGCAAAATAAACGCGGTTGACGGTCATCAACCTATTTCATTTCGCAGTTCGTTACCTTTTTATATCACAAATCACAATAGAGATATTTACACACTTACCAATTTTTAGTATAGAAAACTAAAAATATAACTATTTATTATACCACTTGTGTATTGTGTATATCGGAAAAACTGTAACTGGCAGAATTCAATAGATACGTTATCAAGTACGTCAAGTTTTCATAATAACGTCTACAATCTAATGAACGATAACAGCATTATCTATATATAAAACTTCACAATACGGCAAATCGACTGTGTTGTGTATGACTAATTATATATTTACATTAAGAGATATAAATCAAAAAGTAATATGTACTATCATAATGAAGGAAGGTAGCGAGACTCGAACCCATGCTCTTTGAAAACCGTACAGTGTTCTGGCCGCTGAGCTAAACGTACGTATATCCGGCGACGCAGAAATTCTTATACAATTACAGTAGTTACGAGCGTAAAATCCGGCATATGTAGTCTTTTTTATTGAAGTTTACTTTATACACTTAGGATAACAAAACGGTTTATTTGAAACTTGAATAAAATTTTGGACGCAATGAAACTCGAAAGATAAGCTATACGATCAACATCGTCTACAAGCAAAATCTGATACATTTATCACAACTTATTTTTGCAGCCTATTTTTAAATATATTGTGTGTGAGATGGCGCTTTGTGAAAGCAAACTACAAAAAAAATATTATAAATATAAGTATCATTTTAAAAGTAGGTACTAATTGTAGTAAACAACATAAATAAGTATACTAAGTACTAGTGATGCAAAAATATGTAAAACACAAAAAATACTTAAAATTCACTCTGTCTTAAGTTATAGCTAACCATTTCAATTGTTAATAAAAATAATAGGGAAAAAGAGCATCTGTAGTGTCATAGGAAATTTATAACAAAAAATATTAATATTCTATTTCAGAATTATCAACCTTCATGTTCTATTATTATAAGACATATAATTGTTAACTGATAAAGACTATTACGAAGTACATATAGCAAATATGCAGATTGATATAGCAATATTAAATCATATATTTGAATTCTATGCAATGAAAATTAAATACATATATGACATATGCCGGGACAGAAGCTTGACATATAAAGAATGCAGCCATATATATAAAATATATTTTAAAAAATATATCACTCACGTTTTGTGAATTTAATGTTTATTGTACATTTGTTGTTGATATTGTATGATGATATGATTTAGTGTAAGAAACAGAAATTGAAATTGAAAAAGTTTAGATTGGCATAAGGCATAGATGCTTCTTATAAGCAATTATAAAGTAATATTCAAGGCAATATATTTATATTTTTTATCACTCTATCAATCAATACTCTTCTTTTATATTTTACATCTCATAGAATCAGAAAATTTCTTGCGAGTTGAATACTTTTGCTGCGAAACATTTATTTTCTTTATGTTATTCAGTTTAATGATTGAATAAAATTTTTATTTATGTTTATGATTGCAATTAATATTTAGTAATATTTCAAATTATAGAGCTGTGGAACAAAAGATAGATAATCTGTTTACACATGCTGTGGTATGCTGTTGTTTGTATGCATAGGTGGGAAGCTTTGTGACGCAATACAATATTGTGACATTCAGATAACTGCTACTTGTAACATCTGATGAAATTCTTAATGAGGTAACTCACTTGGCAAAATTTAATTTATTTGCAATATAAAGTAAAATATGAAACTATTCAAATAAATATTTTGTTTTGACCTTTTTTGTTTCTACTATTATCTATTATTGTTAATGATCTTGTTTATATTTTCTTTCTTTCTCATTTACAACTTTAATAACGTTAAGAAGTAACTCAAGGGGTACAAGTTTTGTAACTGTGAGGAAAACCACAAACTCCTTGAACTATCAACTTTAATGAAAAAATATCTACCCACCTGAAATTTTTCAAACTGTTCTCGTTCTGCGTCTATACTGTTCTTTTTCACTTGAAACACTCTTGGTAAAGATAATGACGCCATAGGAATTGCACATTCAAAAGGATACCTACGATTAAGGATTAAGGATCGCGGATTTAGGCAAAATTGTATTATGTTGTCGGCTCAAAAGCTTATAATAACAAACACTTAAATTTTCAAAGACATAAACTTGTGAACTATAGTAATATAACGTCAAAATATAAAAAAGTTTCTACAAACATACGACTATACAATTAGTGTAATTTGTAGTAATATTACATTCACACATCACTCAACACTTGGAACGTCAGATATCAATGAATATACAGTGTTACTAAAAAATGAATGAAGTTAGAAAACGTCAAGATGTATTTGACGTATAGGGATGTATTAAAAAGAAACATCTTTATAGAAAACAAAATTATCGACCTTTTGAAAAAATTCAAAGTAAAGTGATTTTAAAATTGAATAACATTAGTTAAGTTTAATTATTTCAAAATATTTATTTTTTTAAAAGATACCTGTTTTGGTTGTCTAATAAATTTATGGTTATCTATAAATTCGATCCTTATATTTGATCAATACTTTAAATCATTGTTCGTTTAATCTTTCGTTTTAAATTGTTATCAGCAGTGTCTTCATCAAAGATTTTATTACAACTAATTAATATTGTATAACACATAAATAGTAATCATATTATTTACTATAAGTCTATTACTAATAAACTCAAAAAAGTTTATATGTCTTAGTTTGTATATTTAATAATGACAATAAATTAATATAATGTTTCGATATTTCTTTTCTTTAGTTTTTTATTTTGTAGTAAATACTCTAAAACAAATATGTTTTATTTATGAATTATTATAAGATAAAACGTGGACATAACATATTTTTATTTAATTTTGCAACATCCATTATATCATAATGATATGGTTGAGGAACCAAAGTTACGACTGGCGTGTTATACTCATAAGTCATTTCAGCGAAATTCAATATTCACTTAAGGATTGGTTTGTGTATATTAAAATTGTCCATGTCCAACTTAAGTAAGTTTCAAAATGTGTCTAAATTTAGACAAAATATTGCTGTTTCCTGAAAAAATATATATTTTTGTTATCATATTTTTTTATTAACTACAACCTGAAGATAATTTTAGCATCGTTATCCAAAAATTATTAGAAATTCAATATAAAAAAAACAATGAGGCGATATAAGCCAAGCACATAATATTACTTTTGCAAAATATAAGGAGTTAAAAGGTTTAAATTTTAACGTGACAGTTGACACAATTTCAATTCAATTAGTTAAATAGTAAATTAATTGAAGTTAATAATCAATTTCATGAATATGAATATTTTTCTATCTATGGTTATTAGAGAAAAAATTATGATAAAATTGTGACAATCACAACTGACATTTTTGTATTTCCGCGAGCCCGGTAGCGCGCGTGGTAAAAATCACAACTTGTATTTCACAATAATTAATAGACTTTTATAAATAGATATATTATTATAATACAAATATGGAATTTTTGGAATACAATGATGTGTCTGCAGAAATTAAAGGAGCTATGGTAATTATTTGGTCAAGGATTTAGTTAAAACATGCTAATGGTGTTTGCCATTGTTTTGTTTTCATTTTATCAAAAGTTATATACAGGATTTTTTACTAAATATTATTGTAATCGACAATGTTGGATATATTTTAAACATTGTTGATGTGGGCCATTTTTTTCCTGAATATTAATTTGGTACAATTCCTTATTAAAAATGTATTTCAGTCCGCAAGTAATTTCAAAGTCCTATACGATTTTAGGTCCCAGGGAGGTTAAAGATGACAGACCAGAATATTATATTTAAAAACAGCAAAACAGGAAAAGTTGAACTAATATCTGCTAATGAAATAGAGCTTGTTAATTTTCAAAAGTTTGTTGGATCTTGGGGACTTCGAGTATTCTTAAAAAATGGAACATTACACCGATACGGAGGATTTAAAGATGGAGTAAGATTATGGCTACTATGATTATTTTTAAAATCCACTTATATTACATGTATAAGGTTCTTGTATAATAATAAATTACACCTTTATTTTATGACTTTAGGAACAAGACAAAGTAGCAAAGTTTTTTAAAAACAACTACCATAAGGACATGTTAGAAAAAGAGTTATCTTTAAAAGGCTGGAACTGGGGTACAGCAAAATTCAATGGAGCAGTGCTTAGCTTTAATGTTGGCTCTAACACAGCTTTTGAAATACCTCTTCACTATGTTTCTCAATGTAACACTGGTAAAAATGAAGTCACACTTGAATTCCATCAGGTAAGTTTACTTTTAAAACCTATATGTTTAAACAGTCATTCAGGGGTCTGTAAATGTCTGGTTGTGGGTTCAATTTCCACTTGAGGAGTGGAAATATTTAATATTTCCATTTTCTTTGCTCTGGGGTCGAGGCATAGCACAGCATTAAGTTCCACCACTTAAAACACCATGCCTCCAAATTTCGATGGGAAGTGGGACGTGGAGTGTCCTAATACTAGGTTCCCTCTGCCTACCCTGCCACGTGCGGAATAAAGCATGTAGCTAAAAAAATAATTGTTTAAACAAATGAATTGCTATATTGTAAAAACTATTAACTACATATACTAAACTATACTGCTATACCAGTGCAATATAACTATATTGCACTGGTATAGCAAAGAAATGTTGCCTCTTATAAAGTATAAACTTATTTAGAAATATGAGTGTTTTAAAGTTTATCATATAAATTTAAAACCCACAGTATATAAATATAGAGCTCTATGTAAGGATATCCATACTTATATTATAAATGGAAAAGTCTGTGTGTTTGTCTGTCATGCTTTCACGGCTAATCTACTGGTCAAATTTGGATGAAATTTAGAATTAAAGTAGTAAAAGTGACTGGGTCTAACATAGGCTACTTATTTTTTCAAAAATCGTGCTCTATAGGCTTGAAATAGGGGATGAAAGTTTATATGAAAAATCTAAACCACTTTACCAACTGTAATGAATTTTGGCATAAATATAGTTGATAGTCTAACCATAAAGATAGGCTACTTTATTTTTTTTAAATGCGCACCCGAGCGTTGTAATATAACGAAATAGTTCACGCGGTGAAGCTGCGAGAGGGCCGCTAGTGTTATATATAGAATTTACTTCGATAAAATGATACAGAGAGAATACATATTAAATCAAAAAAATCTTTACAGAATGATGATACCCCTGTATCACTAATGGAAATGAGATTCCACATACCAACAAGTGAACTAGCGGGAGACATGGATGCAGTAGAGGCATTCCATCAACAGGTTATGAACAAAGCCTCCGTCATATCTGTCTCTGGAGATGCTATTGCTATTTTCAGGGAGCTACAATGTCTTACTCCTCGGTATGATACATTTCTTTTGATTTTACCATGTATGCTGTTGTTAATTAAATAATTGAAATTATGTTGATCCATTGGAAAAGTTGCTTATCGTTCATGCAATATTTGTGGATTAAATCACACTTTTAATTCTATTCATTATACATGTGCACATAAATAAATGATTCAGCCAAACTTTTGACAAGTTCAGCTGAAATTTGTTATATTGTTATACATAGTGTGGCATTCTGTTCAGTCCCGTAACTTACTATACTACCAAAAGGTGGAAAAATGGAGACGAGATATTGAATATTATTCAGGAGATATTAGAAAACATTATCTATAAATATTTGCATTCTATACACAATTATTTAACCATTCAGATATATTACCCCCTTTTTTTTTTTTTCAGTGGTCGCTACGATATCAAAGTTTTCCAGACATTCTTCCAACTCCATGGTAAAACATTTGATTACAAAATCCCAATGTCGACTGTCCTTCGACTTTTCCTCTTGCCCCATAAAGATACAAGGCAGATGTTCTTTGTAGTATCATTAGACCCTCCTATCAAGCAGGGTCAAACAAGATATCACTATCTGGTGCTTTTGTTTGGTATTGAAGAGGAAACAAGCTTGGAATTGCCGTTTACAGAGTAAGTTGATTTTAGTTAGTAGTCTTATAATTGTTAGTAAAATAATTATGTAGATTTTGTATGGAAATGTAAGGTTGTATTGATGGTGAAAATGTGACAATAAATGAATTTTCATCTCCAGATACACACTATGCTAATTCATAAGAATCATCATTGGGTTAATTCCAAAGTGATAATATTTTTTTTTTAATATTTATTGTGGTGCAGTGAGCCAATCTGTGTATAAACTTGATTGTGGAGTCGATCCTCAAATGATTATATTACAAATAGCGATAAAATCCGCCACTGAACACACATGGGGAACAGAGTGTCTTTATACCAAGTCTCTTCCGTCTACCGCTGTGCTGAAAAATAACTGTCTTTTTTAGTTGTAAGGAATAACTAAAAAAATATTTTCGTTTATAAATTTCCTTCACATCATTTATATTATTTTTTAGAGAGGAACTAAGAGACAAATATGAAGGAAAAATTACGAAAGAGCTATCTGGACCCACATATGAAGTGCTCGCTAAGATTATGAAAGTTGTTATCAACAGACGAGTCACAGGTCCAGGAGATTTCTTAGGGTAAGTGATATTTAAAAATATTTTGAACATACAACCAATTAAACTGACCCCTTTTTGTTATAACAGTAAGGTTTAAAATATTTAGGTTTAGTGTTTGAAGGAAGAATTTTATTTTGATATATTGATGTTATCATTCTTTTAACATGTATAGAAAAATATGTAATAATTACCAAAAGCTAAAGAACTCGGTTATAGTGTTATTTACAAAGTTATGGTCTCATAAAACAAATTAATTCAATTTTTTTAATTGTTTTGAATATTCAAAAGTAGCTTGTGATTACAGTGAGTCATAAGTACAATAAACTAGACAGATCAATAGATTTATAGTAAAAACTTGATTAACCGAACTAATTGTTATAAAGAAAAGCAAGTTTTGTACATATATAGTATGTAGGTACATAATGATATATGTTCTGTCAATCTTAAGATTAAATTCGTTTGTACTTGCATAAATTTGACCTATACATATTTATTTCACCCGGATGGGTTAAGAATACAATTCCCCTCCGCAGCTGGGTAGCGTCCCGTAATAGGCGGGTAACCCAGTAGTTTGGTGGTAGGAGACTTGTTCTCCGACTGGCTCGCGACCACTATCATGTCAAAGACGAACCGCCAAACATCTTACGATGTGTTCCGGTTTGATGGCATGTAAGCCAGCTCTCCTTATTCCCACCATTCCCATCCTTCATCCCTCTTACCCTGCTTCACCTCCAAGGTCGGCAACGTATCCACAACTCTAATGCTGTGGATGTCCATGGGCGAAGGTAACCACTTACCATCAGGTGGTCCTTCTGCTCGTTTGCCCTCTTTACTGAATAAAAAAAAAATATTTGATGACTCATACGGAATTGATGTCTGGATAATCACGAATCTGTATATCGCAATTATCCGGACTAAGGACCGGATATTTTATACTATCATCTTACTAATCCTATTCCTTTATTTCATCAATGTATGGCTATATCTATAAGTATGTATATAAAAACATTGAAAATATAATGATTTCTCTCTATTGTTTCCAGGCACCACAAGACACCGGCTATCGCGTGCTCGTACAAGGCGGCGGCGGGTTACCTCTACCCATTAGAAAAGGGCTTCATATATGTTCACAAACCTCCGGTTCATATACGTTTTGAAGAGATAGCCTCTGTTAACTTTGCGAGAGGCGGCACTTCTTCAACTAAGTAAGATGATAAAAAAATAATTATATATTGAAAACATGCAGTATTCAATTTAATTTTCCCAAGTGTGGAATAACACTTTTTTTTTACAATTTAATTTGTACCACTACGGACATAAGGTCTGTACCTTTTTTTAAAATTATTTTTTTTTATATATAAATTCCTTTTTCATTAACAATATCAGAGTTTTAAAACTAAGTTTATTAAATATACCATAAGAGAATCCAGTTTTCTTTCAATATTAATCTAATCTTTTAAATATTAAATATAACTTATATCTATTACAACATAATGACACTTTAAAAATGCTTAAAAGTATCATGCACTATATATAAATTTTTACGTTAATTTTTTATAATTTACATTTGTCGTGATGGGTAGTGTTGAATTCCGCTATTCAACGCAATGTACTAATTTCGTGACATTGTGTGTTAAGCGACGGAATTTAACTTTGTTTCACGAGTGCGGGAAATGAAAATAATCTGAATAAAATCCGTCGTTTGAGATTGAACCCACAATCATCGTGTTTTTAGTCCGACGCCATCCCACGATGCCATGATGGCCTTTCAATAGTAATAGAGAGATGTGTAAAGAAATAAATATATATATATTTAAAACTAATATTTTACAGGTCCTTCGATTTTGAAATAGAACTTAAATCTGGCAGTGTGCACACATTCAGTAGTATTGAAAAAGGGGAATACGACAAATTATTTGATTATATCACTTCTAAGAAACTTCATGTTAAGAATACCGGCAAGAACGTAAGTAGCTTGTATTATAGTGTTTATGTTTATAAATTTTGTAGTCCGGTAATATAATAATTGTATTTCATTATTTTCATTTCTCTTCTCTACTTACCGGAGCGAATAAATCACAATCGAATCGAGCGAATAAATCAACACGTAATTGACGTACTATTTGAAAGAAAAAGCATTACTATAAGTTTTACCGAATTCTTTCAACTTAATTTTATTTTAAAATACGAATAGAATCTACAACCAATTACATTTGATATACAATGTTTCATCAAGCAATATATTTTGAAAATAAAAGTAATTAATTATACGTATATTATATATCTATACTTATGGCCAGTCGTGGCCCAGTGACACAAGCGTGTGACTGTAAACGACTGGTTGTGGGTTCGATTCCCACTCGAGGGGTGGAAATTATATTTCCATTTTCTTCGCTCTGGTGTCGAGGTAAAGCGCGGCGTTAAGTTCCGCCACTTAACACGCAAACCTCCGAATTCGGCGGAAAGTGGGGAACGGAGTGTCTTAACACTAGGTTCCCTCTGCCTACCCTGCTATGTGCGGGATACAGCGTGAAGCTAAAAAAAAAAATATATATTATATATCTAAATGTATCTAAACAGGACAAAGCCCTCTACGACGATGATTTCGGCGATTCCGACACAGAGAAGGAGCCGGACGCGTATCTGGCGCGCGTCAAGGCGGAGGCGAAGGAGAGGGACTCGGGAGACAGCGACGGCTCCGATGAGAGCACCGATGAAGACTTCAACCCTGATAAGGCTAAAGAGAGCGATGTTGCTGAGGAGTTAGTATTTACTACTATTACTATTATTACCGTTATTACCATTATTATTGCTATTGCCGTTATTACGACTATGTATTACCAAGTGTTAAATGATATAGATAGTTACATTAATGATTTAGATGTTAGTACTTCAGTAATCTTATCTATATCAGTAGATTTTATAAGACTTTTTCAAGTCAATTTTAGATTAATTATATCTAATTCACTTTGTTGAAGAACACAGAGAATAAGCTTTGCTTTATATTAAAATCTAGTAAGGTTGCGAGCCCTGGATATAAACTGATGGTAAAGACAAACAGACAGCAAGCTTTTTTAAAATAGGCCTATTCAATTCAAAAAATATTTTATGGTCCATGGCCGTAAATTCAGAAATATCATATACTATTGTTTTGTTTTAAATAACAGTGGGAAAATGCAAAAATCAATTGTGATGTATATTTTATTATTACAATAAACAATATAAGTATACATAAAAATACCCCTTATTGTAATTTTGGCTATTGTCTGTATTATAGACTTGAAAGCAATTACTTGAACAAATATTATCTTTTTAGCGCATATTTTTAAATTTAATTTATTCTCTAATTTCCTTACACACAATATAATTTTATAACTTAAATCATTTTAAAAAACACGTGGATCAGTTACTAAAATATTTTTTTCCATTTCAGGTATGATACTAATCCATCATCTTCAGAAGATTCTGATGCTTCCAATGCTTCCGGCGACAGTAAGAAGGAAAAGAAAAAAGAAAAGAAACCCAAAAAGACAATAACTATCGTAAGTGTGTCTTCATTTTTCAATATATTTGTTATTTTGATATTTTTATTCTGCTTTATCGGTGTGAAGTGATGTTGTTTTGTTTAATTTTAAAATTTTATTTCTCATTTCTTTTTAATATTTTTTTTATATAATATATAAAATACAATGCTTAACTTACATATTTCTATATATTTTCATCCCCTTGTATTTTTAACTGTCTACGTATTTATAAATAGTATACTTAATTTTAAGTGCAGATTTGTTTTTTTTTCTTAAGTATCACGCTTTTTTTGTATTGCAGGGTAGTAAGAGTGCCTAGTGTAAGACACGAGGCTCTCTCGTTACCACTTTCCGCCCGAATTCTAGACATTGTATATTGAAATTTTCTTCTTTTATTTAATTTTTATTTTTATAGCGGAGAAATGATAAAAAAAAAAATCATTCACCCAAGCAGGAATCGAACCTACAACCAATTATGTGCATAAGTTTAACATTCATTTTAATTAACAAATAATTTAGCTAATGTAGATTATTATTTTACTAATAAAATCATATTTAATAATATAATACACTAAAATAATCAGTATATATCCTTTTTTTACAGTCAGAAGCGCCACGCAAACGCAAAGAGAAATCCAAGAAACGTGAGAAAGACGCGAACGCTCCCAAACGTCCCGCCACCGCGTTCATGCTGTGGCTCAACGAGAACCGCAAGAGTATTATGGACGACAACCCCGGGATTAAAGTCACTGATGTGGCCAAGAGAGGCGGAGAGTTGTGGAGAGATCTCACCGATAAGTCGGTATGTAGGCTTAGCTAGCGTGTAAACAATTATATTTTTTGTGTATTTTCACGTTCTTAAGTTAAGCGGCTTATATTTTTTTTGTCCTCTATTTCATCCCCTTACGTTGGTTGGTTGGTTTTGGAAAAGAATATGTTTGACCGTTGCCCATGTTCGATCCTGGGTTTTAAAACTATTTTAAACTATTTAAACTATTTTAATTTCGAATTCTGCTTGGATTTAGCTGCTAAAGCGTAACATAACAAACTTTCAGTTTACAATTTTTTAAAATTACACTAAGACTTAATCAGAATCAACAACTTAACTGAGAAAAAATAATTCTAAGTATAGGAAATAAAATGATTGACATCAATTAACATTACTCTACTAAAAGTTTGGGGTGCATGTACAAAATTTTGAATCTCTTCTGTGTTTCGGTATGAAATAAGTAAAATATATAACAATTGATATCAAGCAACCTACGCTTTTTGAAACAATAGCATTAATTTTCGTCATTCATTTTATTCTCATAGTAAAAAATATTTTTTAACTTTTAATTTGATAAATTACAAAACCATGGTTTTTAGTTTTTTAAACTGTTATAAATTATGACAGTTAAAGTATTATCTATACATACGGGTATAATACGTATTTATTAGGTAAACGGTCGACGATGACAATGTTGTGGTAGTAAAGTTAGAAAAAAGTTTTAGCTATAGATACACTTTAATTGATCATTTTTAACCAAAATTTGTAATTTTATAATATGACTCAGTATGAAGAAAACAACAAAGTTTTAGGATTGCACGTCTAACGGTAGTTCACGTATCTCATATCTGCCTCCAATATTTTTATTTTTATTCCCCTCGCTTTTTCTATATTGTTTGTTAATTATTATTTGTTAAAATATTTATTAGCAAACAATACAGTTTGAGATTTCTGTGCAATGTTTCACTTTAATATTGTAGTTTGAGACTAGTTGTGTAAGCATACAAGTTGTATCCATATAAATAATATATTTTTTATACTCAAAATAAATAAATTCATTATTAACCTAAACTATTCATTATGTTTTTAGGAATGGGAAGAAAAAGCCAGTAAAGCTAAAGAAGAATACAATAATGCAATGAAGAAGTACAAAGAAAGCGGTGCGGCAGATGAATTCAAACAGAAGAAGAAGCAAGCTGATAAAGAACGTAAAGCTGCTGATAAGAAGTCCAAGCCTGCGCCAAGTAAGAAGGCCAAGAACACCAGCGCTGGTTCTGGATCCACCTCCTTCAAGAGTAAAGAGTATATTGAAGATGATGACAGCTCATCAGATTCTGGTAGCGATAAGAAGGAGAAATCTAAACCTGTGAGTACTGTACAAAGACATTAGCTTGTGGCGGAACTCAACGCCGCGTGTTATGTACCAGAGTGAAGTGGACATTTAAATATAATTATTCCCATAGTGGGAATAAAATCCACAACCATAGCATTTATTCTTAGACGTTTTCACACTGCGACAACCTCTTTATTAATTATTTAAGTTTAATTATCGTGTTTCTTGAAATTATTTAATATATACTTTTATAAAATTTTCTGTACTGAATGTGATTTTTTGTTACAATAATTAAATTCACATTTTAGTCAGCACAGACTAAAATGTAAATTTAATTATTGTAACACAGATCAGATTTTTACGTTGAACACAAAATAGATGTAAGATTATAAGAGAAAACTTAATGTTAGCCTTTTCAACCAAAGACTAAATAGTTTCAGTACTTATAATAATTTAGGTAATTTGTCACTAGGGACCTAGTTCTATATCCAATGTTGCTTTGGTTTAAATCACAAAATCCATTATTTTTAAAAAATAGTTTAATTTGTAATATAAACATTTATTATTTCAGAGTGATGACTCCAAAAAAGAGAAGAAATCCAAACGTTCCTCCTCAGAAGCGGGTTCCTCAGGCTCGGGTGAAGAGAGCGCCAGCGGGAGTGATAGTGATTAGGTTATTATATAATGTTATTCCATTTTACTCAACAATACATTGTCGTTTCACTTTAAAGTCATGATATTTATACTAAAATATTTTGCTAGTATCCCTGTAGATGCCTAAAATATATATTATCTAATGCCTAATATCAGTAATTGATCCTAATCCAAAAACTGCAAACTTATATTGATCTAGCAATCAACTTTTGAGTAGGTAACCTTTTTTTTTAAATAAAGTTTTTGCCAATAAACAAGATTTTCGTATTCAAACTTTACTTTATTTAAAAAAAAATGATTGCTACATCAATATAAAGTTGCAGTTTTTGGATTAAGATAGATTACTGATATTGCGCGTAAGTAGTATAACTTTATACCAAATGTATTTATGTCAAACGTATTGTAATGTATGTATGTGCTTATGATTAACTGCTAGGTTCTAATAAAAAAACTTGTCCTAGTTATGTTCTCTGACAGTATGTATGTCATTGTCTTTGGTTTTAAGAAGAAGTGTAAAATAAAGAAAAGTGACTGACTTTTTATATATTTTTTAAAAATGTTTAGATCCAGCCGGATTTAAGAGGAAAATAACATTAGAAAAAATAAATTTTCAAGAGATTACAAAAATATTTTTTTTGAAAGTTTCGAAATTTACATTACTAAACATGTATGGCCATATTTTTTTTTAGGTATAATAAATTATGAATAACAACTAACACTACTACACACTAACTTCTTATTTGATTATACTTTTTCTGCAAGAATGCAGCATGTCACGGTCTTTATTGGTATTGGAAATGTATGTGTATTGTTGTTTAAATGTGATTTTAGGTAATAATGTGATATACTTTAAGATTTGTTATATTAAGTACAAAATAAAGGTCATACTAATGATGATTATAGCAGATATTATTATTTCCCAGTGTATTGTTCCTTCCTATCAGTGAATGGATTTTATTAACAAAATTAAGTAGTTAAAGTTTTTTTTTAATATTAAATGAAACTGATTTTATATTTATTTTCCATTGAAGACTTGAAAAATCTAATAGGAGTATACGTATACGATAGTAAAACACTTACGCATTGGCGGTCGTTTATAAGTGACATTGTTTGTGATTAAGATCATAAACTTTTTTTTTTTAATTTTTACAGTGTTAAAGTTTGAACGGAGTGGAATTCGAACCCGCGCATCTTGGAACCCGTCCAAGTGCTCTGACCATAAAGCAATGTTGATAGTTGTAAAAACCGTACAAGAATTTTGACGCACTCGGTAGTAGAACGCATGGCTTAACAGTCAAGACACTTGGACGGTTTCAAAGTGGCGCAGGTTCGAATCAGCTGCGGTCAAATCTTATACGTTTTAAAAAGTGTTTTTCAAATCAAATGTGTTTTCATAGAAATAGTTAATTAATTATATTAAATATGTTTACAATTATAGAAAGAAAAAATAAACATCATTGCAAACGCTTAAAAAATAACTCTTACAAGATTTCTATTACTTATTTGAATTTTAAAACATGTGAACAAGTATTTCAAATGTATCATATTAAGATAAAATTTTCGTTTATTTTCTTATTAGAAACGTATGCTATTTGTACATACCTACATATACTTAAAACAGAATTTATTATGAGAAATATTTTTGTTGAAGATTTTACAATATACCAATGGATCCCGATGTCAAAGATTTTCTGACTGCGTCTAATGTAATAAGCGTAGTTTTCATAGTTTTCGTAATTTTTAGAAATTTTAGTATCTATACATGACTCTTGCACAAGCATTGCATGTAGATAGCGTGAAACTATAATAACATTATTATTATTTTTTTTCGACTGTGTAGTATGCTGTTGTTCAGAGCGGCCTTGACAGCTTCACCGAGTTTTGGAGGAGGACGAGCTATATGAGCCCTGACCTTGGCTTGGAATCCTCGCTTGTGAGGAATCCATCAAATGAAGATGACAGCGTGGCAAGGGCGTCTCAATTGAGACTCGAACCTCGGCTTGCGACACCGTTTTAGTGGGGGACTTTGCTTTGCTCATTCCGAGCTGAACCTACCTAGGGGCGCTGGTGCCCGAGGCGGTATCGGATCTATAACATTTTTATTTTTTCTTCAAGTTTTACTTCGTTTAGCGGGGTAATGTAAACTTCTTATCCAGACATTCCGTTCTTCACTTTCCGTCCATATGAACCCAATACCGAAATTTGTTTACCAGAATGAAGAAATAACGTTAGTTAATAACTTATAGTATAGAACAACAGCATTTACAGTAAGAACTTAGGTCAATTGAAAAAGACATTTAAAGAAAACCCGATTCGAACCCGCGCCTCCTGAATACCGTTCAGGCGCTCTCACCACTGAGCAATTTTTATACGTTTTCTTTAAATGTCTTTTTCAATTTTCCTAAGTGTGGAATAACACTTTAAAAATGTTTAAAAGAACTTAGGTCCTTGCTCTAAACAGAATTCAAATTCTAAAAGAAGCCGGTAATGGAAATGTATGTAATTAATATGCTTACTTACAGCTTCCCGCTTTATCCCGCATACGCTGTACGGGTAGTCAAAGAGTGTAAGTAGCTTTAAGAAACTCCTTTTTCCGATTCCACTTCCACCCGAAATTTGAAAAGAGTAGAAGAGTTCAAAGCCGTGTAATGATATTAAATCATAAAATTTTAAAAGGATTTTTCTTGTGTGTGACAAGACTTTATGGAAAAAGGTAATATTTTTACAGTTTTTTATTTTTTCCCACTTCACCATAGCAATGAGGAGAGGACCGTCAAGACACTACGTCTGACATCGAGAGTGCGTATTGACGGCGGAACTCAACGCCGAACATTGTGTTATGTGTCAGAGCGAAGAAATGAAAATAAGTTTGTATCCATACTTATATTATAAATGTGAAAGTCTGTGTGTTTGTCTGTCACGCTTTCACGGCTAATCTGCCGGTCCGATTTGGATGAAATTTAGAATGAAAGTAGTAAAAGTGACTGGGTCTAACATAGGCTACTTATTTTTTAAAAATTCAACCTCTAAAGGGTTGAAATAGGGGATGAAAGTTTATATGAAAAATCTAAACCGTTTGACCAATTGTAATGATAATCCAAGGTTAAACATAGGCTACTTTATTTTTCAAAAATCCACCCCCGATAGTTGCAATATAACGAAACAGCTATGTAGTTCAAGTCGCGAGCGGGCCGCTGATTTTAGGTATAATCATTTTACCGAATGAGAAATGAACCCAGAATCATCGTGTTTACAGTCAGATGCTTTGTAAATGCGCCAAAAAAAGAACATTAATATTGCATAAATAATATTAATATTGTACAGTGAAAAGTACAGTAAGAAGCATCAAAATTAAACCTTTTTAAAACGTTTAAAGTTAAAATTAAATGTTTTCTTTTCTGACTGTCGGAACGAGGCGTGCAAAATGGCGCGAAAGTGTCTAACAGATGCCACCGCGCGCCCTTTTTCTCCGAAGGGTATTATTGTTCACAATAGTACAATAGCTAGCCATTATTATTAAAATGTGGTGCATTTAATGCAATGCACTTATTTTTACTCGACGTTGTACATCGTAGTTTTTTTGTATATTGATCATGGGAAGACGTTTTAACGACTTCCTTTATTATTATAGATATTACCATTTTATAAAACGATGACACATATTAAATTAATAAATTTTATTACATAATATATGTTTGTATATTTAATCTTCGTGGGAACTTATTAGATATAAATTTGATTATGCTTACAGATTTATGGCTGTATACATTGCGACATTGTTTATACCTATTAACGAAAAAAAAAAAACATTTTGTCACATTGTATCAGGTAGGTATAGATTTTTAACTATTATCTAGTATAATCAAATATTTGGATAATTTAATATTTAAACTAATAGTTACAGTAGTTTCTCGTTCAGAAACTTTTTACTGGTATCTATACTTTTTACAGGTATATAAACTTTAAAACAACATTTATCAATCAGTCTATATCTTTAAAATATATTCTATAAGACTAAAACTTTAAATACTAAAAATTAGAAGATAATTTTATAGTTTGTCGTCCGTCGTTTAAAGTCGAAGTAAAAAACATTTACCTGCGTTCTTCCTATCTAACGGTAATTTTGCTTTAATGGGCTGTCTTGTTAACAAATTAATTTCTATTTATATAGTTTAAGAAGTATACTATCGATTTAAAAGACTAAATGACTATTAATATTTTGTTTATTTTTAAGTATTTCAGGCGGAAAGTGAAGAACTAAATGTGAAGAATTGACACTAGGTTCTCTCTGCCTATCCATCTATGCATCATAGGACAAAGCTGAAGTTAAAAAAGAAATATATTCTTGTCGATATTTTAAAATAAATACTTTAACTATCTATATACTAAACCAAAAACTGAATAAATGTAATGTAAAACTGGATGGATAAAGATAAGTGCTGTGAATGGACTCCGAATCGGATAAACTGTTATCGAATTATGTTTTATTTTATTAATAGTAATGTGAATGTTGGCTTATATATAATTTCCTTATTTACATAATAGACGAAGTGAACGATGCAAATTACTTTTGAATTAGATACTTTTTGTAGCTTTCCTAAAAAGAGAAATTAGTGATCTAATTAAAATCTATTTAAAAAAAAACTCACGTTTTTTCCCCACACCGAAGTAGAGAAAACTTAGTGTCTTATCTTACCACTCTCTTCTTTCGCCACTTTTGATAGATGTACAATTTAAAATGTCGTTTAATACTATTTAATATATAAAATATCAAATATATTTTAATATAAGAAGATCTATTAAAATACTATAGAAGTTAAAATCCGATTTTTTACCGTAACATTTATTGGAAACAAAATAAAAAACAAACAGATAAATAGAAAGTATTGCAATCTAAAATGTTTGTGGTCATAAAAACGTTCAGTTAGTTAAATATCATTTTATGCCATTTCTACAAATGCTTCGAATAATACTTTTTTGAAAAAATATATATTTTTTAATAATTCCTTTCTTCCTAATTCCTGACCTGAAGATTAGGAGAATAAGGGTTTCCAAAAGACAATAGAGTAACATTTTTGAATAAGTTTTAACTATTTTAAAAAAATTATGCCTCGGAAATGGTATATAGTTTAAGATATGTAATATAATAACTTAACTTAAAATTATTTATTTAACTACATTAAAGAGTCAATAGAAAGTGTTAAAAGAACGCGCTATGGCATAGCGTCGTATAACGGTTAAGACTCTTGTAGTATCGCTTGCGCTCACAAAATAAATTGTAGGTTAAATAAAGTATTATCTTTCCTTTTTCTTAGCCGAATAAGAATCACTTTTTATATAAAGAGTTATTCTTCCTATTCAGCTTCAAATATAGCTATTTTTAGATTAAGCTTCATTGATCATTAGTTTTAGACGCTACCTACCAGCTACAAAATAGTTCTATTAAAATTAGGTTAAATTTTATTAAAGAATAAAGTATTGATTCCATCATTTAACGTATTGGAGCCTTAAGCATTGATATCTATATTTATATTAAAATCATATAAAATCAAGAAAGAAAGTATTGATTTGCAGAAAAACTTCAAATGTTTTGCGGTCATTCATTTCATTAGCATTGCCTGAACTTAAATTTTGAACTTTTTTTACAATATTTTAAAGATATAAAACATCAAAATATGGTAAAACGTTAACATCTGTATAAAATATGGGTCTTTTTCGTAAAATTCCGCATAAAATATCCGTAATTGTAGCATTAAAATTCAGTTTCATTTGAGTATGTATGTAGATGGTCTACCATATAGTTACAGTGTGTGTTTTTACTAAGTTATTTACTAAAATATAAAAGAATTATTATAATGAGTCGAAGCAATATATAATAGAAACAAACATGTAAAGTCTAAAATTGAACTAGAGGTCTAAATTATGATATTTTATTAATGAAATAAATTATCATTCAACACACTATAGTGTGTAACACTTGTTAGTTGTTACTCTGTAAAAGTCCCAAATATGATCTAATTAATGTATGGTGGTGGTCTAAAATAAGGCTTGTTTAATCGATAATGTGTCCTGTAGACATTTAGAATTGGTTTATGTATTATTTAGATGAATTCGAAAGTTTTGTCATGAATGCTTATCGTCGAATATTTGTTTGGCTTTCCCAATGTTACGTTATGTTATTGTTATAAAATCGTAGAATGTATTTTATGGCTAACATCTTAAGTACTACACCCTTATATATCAAGAGATAAAAACTATTTCTCAAGTTCCTTCAAAATATCAAATCGTAAACAAACGCGATCTCAAACGTTATATTTTATTGGCATCCCTTTCTCGCCTACGTTTGCCGCGCTTTTTACATTTTCGAAATAAACGTTGGCGGCATTTAAAATCCGGCGCGATGTATTTTGTTAGACTCTCATAAGGGAAACCTAAAAGAGGATTGGGCTACTTTTTGACATACTTATTAAATGAATCTTTTATAAATCATATTAAAAAATATTTGTTTTTATATAAGCTAGTTCACTGGTAAGTTTTTTTAGTGTATTTTAGCTTATTCTCTTTATAATTAATCAAAAACCTTTTTTGATTATATTGTACGGAGCATAAACACTTACTCAGAAGTAAGCTCTATATGCTTAAGTTAAGGTATAAATTGGTGTGTCTCATTTATCTAATACGTCACGGATATACGTAGTACAAGAGACTAGTATCGTTTCCTGCAGTTGGCTAAACTGAACGGCCTAGCCAATAGCGCGCCACGTAGAGGGCGCTGTGGTAGCGACGCGAGACGAACCCAAGCTAGCTTGCTCTGGGAACATTGCTTCGAGCTCCATACATTTTCTTCTGGTTCTCTACGTCTGCAGTTTGGTTGTGTACCAGTTCAAAAATCATTTCAAAATTTTTGCCATAAGGTGAGTCCAATCAATTTTCTAATAATTGTAAAGTGTTTTTATATGTTTTAATTTGATAATAAGTGTATTATTCGTTAGAATATGTTTTAATCCACGTTGGAATTCTGTGTCAAACATGGCCATAGGCTTCGTCGTACTTTCCTTAGTACGCGTGGGTATAAGAAAGGACGCCCTATTTTTAATAATTAATTTCTCGGATCTTTTCCATTGAACGACTAAAACAGTTCTTCTACGAATTACAGTTTATTAAGTTTAGATTCATTTGGTAATTATGTCATCTATAGATAATGCGTATTTTCAACACAATATGAGAAAACAAAATGGCTCGTTCGACTCTAGTATAGGCCAGTGAACTCGTTATAAGGGGCGATAACTAATTTAATCGATTATTTCATTAAAACTATGAGGTTTTACCTTGATTTAAATGCGAATTGATGCGTTAAATGATTATTATCTTATTTAAGTTAGTATTTTCTTTGTATTATGCTCCTAAACGCGTTTCCCGCCAAAATGATTTCCTTGGAACGTACCGTGGTCGCGTGGAAGCACGTTACCATGAAAATCTATTAGCGGTACGACGCTTAACCTGCATTTTTATTTATTTTTGGCTAATAACATTTTATTTGCTTTTAGGAAAAAAGTTAAGATGACGGACAAGCCGAAGCGTCCTATGTCAGCATATATGCTTTGGCTGAACAGTGCAAGAGAACAAATAAAGGCCGATAATCCGGGCCTTAAAGTAACTGAAATAGCCAAAAAGGGAGGTGAAATATGGAGAGGAATGAAAGACAAAAGCGTTAGTATTTAATTTATGCAAATTTTTGGGACTTTTTTTTTAATGATGTATAGAACCATTCTTATATTTTTTCTTTTTTTTTAGGCTTGGGAGGAGAAGGCCGCTAAAGCCAAGGAACAATATACAAAAGACTTAGAGTCATATAACGCCAACGGAGGTGGTGGTGAAGGTGGTGGCAAAAAGGCACAGAAAAGGGGAAAGAAGGGCAAGAAGGCGGCACCAGCTGTATGTATATGCATCATATTCTTTCTTATGAATATAATTAGTTTACTTATCTTAATTTGTTTGTTAGACATACTTCCTTTATGAAAATATATTAAGACTTGAAATATCTTTTATTTCAATATTTTATTAACTAATCTTTTAAAATCCTATTTAGAAGTCAAAGAAGAAGAAGGATGAGTCTGATGATGAAGATGGTGGTGAGGAGGAGGAAGAAGAAAGCGAATGATCTCCCAATTCATAGGCATTCTGTTCATATTGAATAATTTACTTGGACTTAATTTATTACAAAGTAAAATGGGACTGACTTTCCAAAGTCTGTATATTGCATTGTCTTAATTTTTATATGAGTATTAGAAAATTTTAATTCAAAGAATAATTAATTACACATTTATTATTGTATTTATAAAGAATTTTTGGTCGACATAATGAAATTGTTGATTATTTGACAGGTGTTATTTACTAATTTACTTTACTTTGTAGTATTGAATAGTTGATAGGTTAGAAGAGTGCAGAATTTGGAAAGTTTCACCACAGGCTAGGGTCTCTAGGTTTCTAAGCCTTGAAAAAAAAATAATGTTTAAGTGTTAGCATGTATTCACTGGGGAATTGTACAGTTAGCCCTCCCTCGTTAAGTTCGCTGTGACTACTGGATGCTCACCTTTGAAATGTACCTCAAATGGTTTTATCAAAACTGTATGTCTACCACATTTTTTTGCCGTAAAGCTGTGCTTTAAATTTGATATGCCATAAGTTTAATTTAACGCTAATTATAATTTGCTCTATGGACATGATAGTTTTGATGGGATCGTGTCAACATGTAAAATTAGAGACAATTTCATGAATGATGTGACGGCTTATTGTTAATTGAACCTACCTCTCTCATTGTAAATTTCAATGCTTATTAATGGTACCAAACTTTAAGCTAAGAATGGACAGTCTGGGCCTTAAGCCCATGCTGAGCAAATTAAATTTAGGAAATTCATGTGTATGTTGTATTTTTAGTTAGTTATAGGTAGGTTTTCAATGTGATTAGTCTCTTAAATTTTACATTTGTGTTATTTTGTAAATGAGAATTAGCATTCCTCATGTCAATACGGATTTTACATGTTCAATAAAGTAATTTCATATAAGATTCTATTTTTCAATTTGTCTTTTCATTCTTCTTAACCAGTCTTTATTCATTATTTCACGATTGTTTTCCATCTGCTTTATTAATCAATATATTTCTTTGTACAGTTATAATTGTTTTAAAAGCACGTTTTATAACCGTATTTTGACTACGTCACGAGCCTATTTATGACGTAACCTGTTGACAGCGTTGTTTTAATAATTTTAGTTGATAAAATTATATTTCATAAATAAATGCTTTTAATAAATTCTATGCGATTTTTATTTAACATTACCAATTACTAATCATATAACCACAAATCATCCGTCAAATTGCTGATCTGTCCATAATGAAATATCACATGCACAGAACACATTTACCTAAAAGGAAGAATGTCCACTTCATACAAAAAAGTGGGGGACAAAACTGAAACTAACGCCATCTATTATAGACCCACTGGAAACAAAAATGTCAAATTCGGCGGCAAATTTCAAATTTGTCAGCGGCAAATTTAAAAAATACTAGCGGGAAATTTCAAATTTGGTTTTAAAACATTTTTTTTATTTAAAAACCCGAATGATTCACTCTTTCAAAATCATGGAAATATTGATTTAAATACCAATACTTCCAAATGATTTTGAAAGAGTGAATCATTACAGGTTTTATAATAATAAAGAAATAAAATAAAACAAATAAGTGCTTTACAATATTTTTATTGCTAATAGACATAGTTTATATATTTTACAAATAGTATTCCGATCTGGGGAATCGCTATTTATACAGTCAAACAGCTTGTCCATATTTGATACTATATCTGCAGTACCTGTGGCTAGCAGTTCCCCCGGGTAGCAATCCTAAAAATTACAAAAGATAATTAATAAAGGTCATTTTACAATTACTGGCATTACTAGAATCAACATGTTATTGTAAGATGAATAGTAATATTTATTTGGGTAAGCAATAACAATACAAACCTTGAGATATCCTAGCAAACATCTCTGCTGCAACCGAGTGGCTTAGCACTCGAGAGGCAAGATTCACTCTCAGTTTCTGTTTGGTGTTTGGACACAATTGGACTTGTTTTAATTTGGATGCGAAAACAAAATATCCATCACTATTGGTATATGTATGAATAAATTTTCAATATGTTCCCATTTGCCATAACCTGTAATGACATTTTATACAAAAAAATGTTTTTTCATGTTTTATTCAGATTTTATTGACTAGAAATTCCTACTTTGAAGTGGGTTATAATTTTATTTTCTAATTTGATTGAAACATAAAATGTTTATACCATTTGGTAGATACATACAAATTTTTACCTATTTCTAATAATTAAAATAATATAGTAAATAACTTTGCCTTTCTCGTTGTTTGAAGGAATATTCGTATTAAATGTTATATTACATTTATAAAGCATTTTAGTAAGTGAGATGGATCAAAAACTGGAACAACTTCAGTAACAATAAAAGTAACGGGTTGCTCGCTTTACAAGCAAATCGGCCATTTGTAAATTACAATGTTGCCCTGCCCTATGAAAAGACAAAGCTACTAAAATGTCTTGATTATTTTTAGATAAATCGTATACCATATCAGTTGAAAGCGCTTTGTTACTAAAATTCAATGCTTATTTTTTATTATTATTTTTTATTTATAATGTATACTCAAAGCTTAGCCCATCCAAAAAAATCATATACGTCTATTTAAAAATATAAATTAAAGAAACTACTAATTAGTAGTTTTTTTTAAAATATGGCAGCACCAAGTAATTTTCAATCCCCTGTAGGTATGTCGCCCAAGCCCCTAAGGAAGTCGACCGGGCCTGATCACATGGATGGCGCTTAATGAATAGCCATTTTGTTGCGTGGTATATTTTAATTTCTATATAGTCATGTTGACAGATTATACAGATAAAATATCAAGTGATATAAAAAAAATGTAATTTTTACTTGTAAATTAAAAACTAATTTATCACGTTTCTTTATTAAAGTTAAATAGAGAAATTCCTTTGAAAAAAAAAGATTATTTTCACATACATGATGCTAAGGTTTGATTTTTTACAATATGATAAACTATGATAGCTATATATTTTAAACAGCTGATATGATGATTATATTCGTAGCCGATATTAATAATAAATTATATATTTTTTGTTCTAAGATCAATAATACTCCTCTCTTTTCAAATTAAGTATTTTGTGGATATGCATGTTTACTTTTCGACTGTCCATAGACAATTTTAAGTATGTTGTCAAAAGTGTCAAACTTCAAAAAATATGCCAAACGCAAAGCAGGCATTATTGTTAATTAATAAATATAGTGTTGGTGTTCAAGTATTCTTTGCTTGATGTACATGAGATATAAAACAAATAAATCGAACTCCATTTATGAATATTTCTGTTTTTAAAGATGTTATGTTAATGATAGGAACGTGCTCTTTCAATTTTGTTATTGTTTACTTTATTAGGTTTAGACTAAAAAATATTAGACTTGTGATCTTATAATGTCTGGGGAAGGGAATACTGGCGCTGGCTCCCAAGTGGCCCTGGTAACGGGAGGATATGATCATACTATCAAACTTTGGCAAGCCCACAGTGGAGTATGTTTACGGACAATGCAGCACCCTGACTCGGTAACCTATACTCGGTTTTTAATTATCAATTAAAACGTCCCCTTTGACTGACAGAAGATATCGAAATAACCTGACTAAAAGTAGTCATATATTTTATTCTGTAACTGGGACAATTTTTTTTGTAGCACTAAGCTACTAAGCACTAAGCTACTAAGCTTTAAGCATTTATCTCAACTTTGACATCATATATTTGAAATAATATTTATGATTTCTTTGCTCTTGAATTTTTTTCAAAGTACAAACAAATACAATTTTCATATACAATAAATGTTATTTTCAGCAAGTAAATGATTTGGAAATAAGTCCAAATGGACAAATGGTAGCTGCCTGTGGATATCAACATATAAGAATGTATGACCTTGCTAGTGCTAATCCAGATCCTGTATTAAACTATGAAGGTGTAGTTAAGAATGTTTCAAGAGTTGGCTTTCAGGTAGAATATTTATTTCTTAATATATTATTTTTGAATTAATTTCAATGAAGGTGTAACACCTCATGTCTGTCAATTTTTGAAGGTTTATTCACATGCTTAGCCAATGAGTTAATTTTAGAAATCATTTTTGGGTAACAAAAATTGGTAGAAGTTGGACAGCAATTGCTGACAACAAAAGTTGCTACTTTTGTGTAAGAATTTCTTAAGCTTGATAGAAGGTTGTCTCAATGGTCAAGCTACTCATGATACTCATACTACTCTCACATATAGCCAGAAGTGTATATTTTATAACACTTCATTTACATATAGTAAAAAGTTTTAAAAAATGGAAAAAACATTAAATGGAAATTCTTTTAGGAAAATGGTCAATGGATGTACACAGGTGGCGAAGACTGTACAGCTAGAATATGGGACATTAGGTATGTCATAACATTAATAATTATAGTAAAAAGTAAAATAAGCTAGTAAATATAGTTATTTTTCAGAATGGGTCATGCATTTCAATGCCAGCGCATATTTCAAGTGCCTGCGCCTGTCAATGCAGTGTTACTGCATCCTGACCAGTCTCAGATTATGGTCGGAGGGCAAAGTGGCATCATACACATATGGGACTTAAAGACTGATCACAATGAACAATTGGTAAGTAACAAGTTTCATTTAAACATTTTATTATGTAAACATTTAAATTTAACCATTTCTATTGTAAGTATAGTGTGTTGAAGGTGAAAATCTGTAAAGCTTTTTACCAGCCTTAAGTGCATACAAATGATATACAATAAAATTGTCATTTAGATGTTTTACATATGAAGCCCTCATCACACAGTGGGACAGTGTCTGATAGTACTGGTGAATTCTTACTTGTAGTAACAATTATATTTCAATAATTTTCATTTTCTCAATTTACAAAGGCAATAGTTTGAGCACTTAACACTATATCTTGACTTGGGGTAAAGAATGGAATCTCGTAATATTAGGTTTTTTGACTATCCTGCTATGCAGAATAAAACTTACACTGCAAATGTTTATGTATAATATATGTACATATATATTTTACCAGATACCAGAAGCTGAAACCAGTATCCAGGACATAGCAATCGACCCCGAAGGCAAGATGATGGCAGCGGTCAACAACAAGGGCAACTGCTATGTGTGGTCCCTAGGAGGATCCCCCCCGCGCCCCGTGCCCCGGAAACACTTGCAGGCGCACAAGAAATATGCACTGCGCTGTAAATTCAGCTATGATTCCACGTGAGTGTATATTTGGTAATTTACTATGTCAATTTTAATTTGAGGCCACTCGTAGCACAGTGGCACAAAGTGTGACTGTAATGTGACTGGTCGTAGGTTTGAAGCAAAATGTGACGTTAACTTCCGCCACTTAACACGCAATGCCTCCAGAATTCAGCGGAAATTTACGTAATATAACACTAGATTTCCTCTGCCTACCCTGCTGTGTTCGGGATATTATGTGAAGCTAAAAAAGAAAAAAATATGTAGTTTATATGATTATTGGAAAACATAATGTCATAGTTTTGAAGATTTCACTAATTGGTATCATTGATATGAATCTCTAAAGGTTATTTATATATTTTATGAATCTCTAAAGGTTATTTATATATTTTTTGGATTTTAATTCGTATTTTAATACGCGATAATTGTAGTTTTTTTCCTACTACGAGGAATGATTTTTATGTTTAAATTATTTTCTTTTCTTCACTCTGATAAGACAAAACGCGGCGTTACTCATCGCTACGCTTTGTCAACTATGAATTCCACGCCATATCATTTAAATCTAAACTCTAATTATCAAAACAATAATATAATACTATATATATATTATTGTGATATAGTACTGTTGGCAACTCTACTCATAGCGGTTTTCAAAAAAGTTTTTTACTTTTTAAATGTATCAATAACAATTTTAAACATATTAATCTTAATATGTAGTACTGCATAGGGGCCAGTCGTGACGCAGAGGCACAAAGTGTGACTGTAAAGCGACTGGTTGTGGGTTCGATTCCCACTCGATGAGTGAAAATATTTAATATTTCTATTTTCTTCGTTCTGGTGTCGAGGCAAAGCGCAGTGTTAAGTTCCGCCACTTAAAACGCAACGCCTCCGAATTTGGCAGAACGTGGAGAACGGAATGTCTTAACGCTAGTTTCGCTTTGCCTACCCTGCTGTGCGCGGGATGCTTCGTGAAACTCAAAAAGTATATAATAATTTCTCATGAATGTATATAGTATGTTGGTGACGACATCTGGCGACTGCTCGGCGCGCGTGTGGCGCACCAGCGACTGGGCGCTGCTGCGGGAGCTCCGCCACGAGGCGCAGCGCTGGGTGTGGGACGCCGCCTTTACACTCGACTCCAGATATCTGTTTACTGGTAACATTATATTTTAGTACCGGTCTGATTATATTATATGGTTAAAATTATTTGGGTATTTTGGTCGCCCGCGTGTTCAATAAAATCGCAAAATTTGATTTAATTTATAAAGTTGTAACAGTTATATAATTATTGTTTTTTGTTTAAATAAAACTTTTGGTAAAAACGCTATGAAGTTATTCCCCAACCCAATAGTTTTGACTTGATTGAAAAAAAATGTTTTGGATTCTATAACATTGACAAATACCCTCAGTAAGAATTTTTCTCTTATATATCTCTGTACTCAATTTAATTCCACTATAATTGGTCGGATCATTTTGGTAGATTAATTTTTCTCAAATATTTTAATCTTGTATGCATACTAACAATCATTTTTACATTAATTATGAACGGTTTTTTTAACTTAAATTTTTTCAACTTTAAATGTAATTTAATAATAATTCAAAATGAAATCAAAATGCCATATTAAAATACAAAATTATATTTACACAGGTTCATCAGACAGCTACGCGCGTCTCTGGGACCTCGAGAACGGGACGCTGGAGCGCGAGTACTGTGGACACCAGAAACCTATCACCGCTCTCGCCTTCAGAGATCAGGCTGTTTAAGACTGGCTATGTCTTTATATATACAAGTTATGGTAAATAATAAAGTCATTTGTTAAGTCATCATGGATATGCGAAGAGATGCAGCTTTTTTCTAACAATAATTTTGTGAAGGACATTAATGATAGTGTCTTTATCTCTTCTTCTTCCTGGCATTATCCCGGCTTTAGCCAGGGTCTGCCTTCCTACTCAACCTCCTCCACTTTGCACGGTCTTTGGCATCCTCGGTGGTAAGTCCATTGGCTCTCATATCGTGCTTCACGGTGTCCAGCCATCGCTTTCTTGGGCGTCCTGGGGGTCTTGCTCCAGGGACAGACATATCAAGGCAGATTCTTCCGACATAGTTCTCAGGCCGGCGTGCAACGTGGCCATACCATCTCAGGCGACTCTTTTGAAGCTTATCCGCTACGTCACGGACACGAATACTACCTCGGATAAATGTGTTGCGTATGCGGTCAGCCCGCGTAACGCTACACATCCACCTTAGCATCTTCATCTCCGTGACGTGAAGCTGCTGAGTGTGCCTGGACAGTGCTGGCCAACATTCGCTGCCATATAAGAGAACCGGTCGGATTACGCTCTTGTATATTAGTCCCTTGAGCTTGGGCGGTATTCTGCGGTCGCAGACCACACCTGTGACCTCACGCCATTTCGCCCAAGCAGCGCTGATACGGGCTTGGGCATCGTGATCGATGCCTCCGGACTCGTGCAGAATAGATCCAAGGTACCTGAACTTTTCCGACTTAACGGCTGGTTCAGGACCTATTTGGATAGTGCACGAGTCCGGGCTCCCGCAAGCCATGTACTCAGTCTTCGTCACATTTAGTTTAAGACCGCCGTTCTCAAGCGTACCCTTCCAGAGGTTCACTCTCCGCTCCAGCGTCAACCGGCTCTCGTCAATGAGCGCTATGTCATCGGCATACATCATCAGCCATGGGGGCTGGTCCTGGATGTAAGCCGAGACAGTGTCCAGCACTACATTGAACAAGAACGGGCTAAGAGCCGAGCCTTGGTGAACCCCAACAGATATCGGAAAGGGTTTTGTATCGCCAACAGCAGTCCTAACCATTGAAACGGAATCGCGGTACATGTCTTTGATGATGTCAATATAGGCCTCAGGGATCCCTTTGGATCGCAATGCCCACCAGATACATTGACGAGGCACACAGTCAAAGGCCTTCTGCAGATCAAGGAATGCCACATGCAGAGCTCTCCTTTTTTCCCTGTATGCCTCCATCAGAGTTCTGAGGGCAAAAATGGGGTCCAAGGTGCCCGATCCTGGCTGAAACCCATATTGACATTCAGAGACAGTACACTCTCGGCGGAGCCTGAGGTCGATCATGCGCTCAAAGAGCTTCATGGTGTGACTCATGATCTTAACGCCCCTATAACTACCGCAATCCTGAACACTGCCCCTGCCTTTGTAAATAGGGGTTATGAAGCTGTAACGCCACTGACGTGGCATAGTCCCAGTGTTCAAGATGCGGTTGAAAAGGTCCGTAAGTATGAGCACACCATGAGAGCCCAATGATTTCCACGCTTCGATCGGAATGTCGTCAGGTCCCACCGCTTTCCGTTTCTTCATGCGTCGAAGACAATTCCGAGTTTCATCAGGTGTTATCGGGGCAATAAGTCCAAGATTAGGAGGTGGTTCGGTTGGAAGACTGCACGGGTGCTGAGTGTTTAGCAACTCCTTGAAGTAGCATCTCCATCTCTCCTTCACAGAGGCATGATTGCACAGCAGGGCGCCCTGGGAGTCTTTGACGCAAAGACATTTGGCGATATCTTGCGTCGCTTTATCCCGAGCTCGTGCCAATTTATAAATGAGCTTCTGCCCCTCCGCAGTTTCAAGTGTATCATACAGAGGTGATAACCTGTCACTGCGGGCTCTGGCAACAGCCCTTTTACATGCACGCTTCGCTGCTATGTACTCTAGTCTGTCTTCAGGAGAGTTGGATTGCTGCCACTCCTTAAAGGCAGTCTTCTTTCCACGAATCACCTCCTGCACTTCGTCATTCCACCACCATGTCTCCTTGTCGATGACCCGTCCTCCCCTAGAAAGGCCAAGAACTCGTTTACCTGCTGCGATAATTGCTGACTGGGCTCGATCCCAAGCTTCCTGAGCAGTTTCGGTATTAGTCGAAAGAGAAATGGTAGTGTCTTTATGTATTGATGTTTTGGTGAATATCATTTGTAAGGAGATAGTATGAATAAGAAACGAAGAGATGGATTTTTTTGTGAATAATAATGATAGCGGTTTTTTTTAACTATAAAAACATTTAAGATGATTGTTTATTTCCATTAAGTATAGAGATTTAAGTTTTTTAAAATAGTTCCTCGACAATTAATTGCAATAGGTACTTGTATGCAAAATTAAAGGCTGGCAGCAATTAGTTATGTGTTACACTTTGTTACACATGAACCATTAGACTACCAGTTTTAAACTGTACAAAATTTCTATATCAACTATAATTGTATAACTTTTTTGTTATTATGTGTAACTTATATTATATAAATTAATAATTATTTTTCCTATGACATTTCATACTTGAAATGTAGTTCTCGCCAAATAAACAAATACGGAAAGAAGAAAATAATAATATAAAAATACTTCGTTATTATTTTGAACTACATAAATATAAATGTGCCAGCATGTTGGTTAACAATCGTGGAGATGTATTTCTTCTGAAATTGTGTTCAAAGCATTTACTATGTAAATATGTGTTATAAATATACATGTAAATATTTGTTTAATAATAAACTCTGTGAACAACATATATTTCCTTATTTTGTCCTTTTGTTAGTAAATATGCTATCTTCATTCCTGGTGGAGTAATATCAACATCTTATTATACACATGACAGTCAATCCATACAATACATGCAATGTTTTTTAAACGTAATAATTGCCTCAAAAAAAGGTAAAACACAATAAAAAAATATTGATTCTGTACATACATACAATAATACACTTCTGTAAATTTTAATGTTCTTATATTTTAGAATAAAACAACTTCTAAGCAGATATTGTTTATTTCATATTCAGATTCATCATAAATAAACTATTTAAGTCATTAATTTCCTTTAAGTATCATTATTGCACAGCGGCACATACAATTATAAACAAATACTTATATTTAAACATGGTACATAATAAATGCATTTTTGTGAATTCAACCTTAATAATAATCCTACATTTGAACTGTCTTATCATAATACTGTTAACACAAACTCAGACAAAATAAACTAATATAAACCGTTAATGGGAATGTCGAGACCTAATTAGACTAGAACCGATTTTAAAATATACATTACTACATTACAATGAAACATTTACAAACAAACAAACATACAATTATTATATATGCATATTTTTTTAGTCAAAATTAATGATTTCAAGTTAATTATAACTAAATCAATTACTCAGTCGACAATTTTACATATGTTTTCCTGTAAAGTGGTCAATAATACACAATATTGCCATAGCTTATGTATTTTTCCCTAAGAATAAATTTTAATTAAGCCTTTAAGCCACATCTGTACTATGACATCGCTTTCAACTTATTATATAAATAAACAACCAAACAAAAATAAGTCTAATATTGTGTAAATATACTAAAATTTGTAATAAATATATATTTAAAAATTATAATAAAAAATGGGGACGGCGCAGGAGTTATATTCAGTTAATAAACATAATATACGCATTTTATTATTCTTATAATAAAGAAAGCATTCATACATAAATTTAATATCCTATTAGGCTTTATTTCATATATGCATGTTGAAACATGCAAGTTTTCATTTTTTTAATTGATTTGTAAATGTATGTACAAATTTCCAAACCAATAAATTTGATATTCTATTAAATATTACTTATTTAAATAATGATTAAAAAAAACTTTGTTATTGCATAATTAGATAAATATAAATATTTAATTTTTGACTTTAATGAAATTTAAAATATTTTTTTTAACTCACAATCAAAATATGCTACTGTTAGTTAAACACAGTAAAATAATAAATTATTATTATTTCCTAACTACTCATTTAGTATTAATAAGCTACAATACCTTAATAATTACTATCGGCATTTATTATTTTATACATGTATGTATGTATGTCTCATAAATAAAATAAAGAATAAAATCATCCAATAACAACAAGCATTTTTATGTAATATACATGTGGTTTTAATACATTTAAATAAACTATTAGAATTGTTTATAAAATGTTATTAAACAAGTTACTTAATACAATTGCAGGGAAGTCAGAGAAAACATTCTCCGTTTTCCACCTGATATATTGCATATAGAGTAGCGACATCAATACTGCCATGTTTTGTATAATCATTCCACCGAGTGGGAATCGAACCCCCAAATAATCTTAAGTATAGTCAAGACATTGTTTCATTGCAACCTAACAGCCTTATTTCAAACGTGATTTATTATTTAAAGAGCATTTTTTTGTAAATTGACTAAACAATTATTGTTCTAAGGCTTGAAATTGAATGTTAATTGATGATAATTAAATATTAATGGTTGTCTGTTTCTTCTACTGACATTTTTATTAATTTTATTTCCTTTACCTTTTATTAAAATTGTCACCATTAAATTATATTAACAAAAAAAAATCTTCACTATTGTTTTTTACATAACAGTCATTATATATGCAAAAGCACAAAAAAATGCCTCATCAAAATATTAAAGCAAAAAAATTTTATATATCAGTCAATGGCAATTCGTTCACTTGACCCATTTCGGAGCATTCATCGTTGGCGATGTACGTGAGCACGAAGCTGAGGGCGGGGCGGAGGGCGGGCGGCGCCGCCACCAGCATCAGCTGCGTGAGGGCGGGCGGCGGCAGGAACGGGTTGTAGGGCGGCAGCGAGGTGCCTGAGGCGGGTAGCAGACGCACCTTGCAACCCTGTATGTATGTTGAGTCGGTGAGATTTTTTGTTTAATATGATCTTTTGTTTTCGCGATTATAACACATTTTGAAATGAAACTAAGTTTTAACTGGGTCAATCTCGTATATTTTTGGTATTAGAAACCACATTTTTAGAAAATCTGACGTTTCGAACACTTTACAGTAGTCCTTGGCTAAACTCCATAGACAGGCTACCTGTGACCACAAACTGACACGGACTACTACTGTAGTAGTAGTAGTACTGTAAGTTTACGAAACGTCGGGTTTTCTAAAAATGTATTTTCGAATACCAAAAATATACACGAATAATCTGATAAAAAAAAGTTTCATTTAAATATGACATGTTTTGTTTTTGTCGTTTTTGCAATTGGAACTGCTTAAACGTATTAATAGCCTATTTTTCCCCCCCAGTTATGCAATGCCTACAAAATTCGTCGGAAAGAGGGGAAAGGAGTGCCTTAACCCTAGGTATAATAAACGGAATACAGCGTGATTACTTATTACAAAAATTGGCCTATTTTTGGTATTTGAAAATACATTCGAAAAAGTCGTTCTCTGAATGCCAGTTATAGACATCCTCCTTCCTCAGTCTGCCATAGTGCTACTGTAGTGTTCGAAACGTATTTTCGACAATTAACCTAGTTAAAATAGCTTCATTTGTGGAAATGTCTGTCTGTTAATATATTGGATGTGGGTTCAATTCCAACTTCAGGAAATTATGTATTATAATAATTATGTATGTATAAATATAGATAGTATATATCTATATTTCTCTAGCTTTTTTTGTAATAAATGTTCTCAGAATGGAAGGTGCGTAAAATTAATGTATGGTTAAAAAGTTACCTTAGGAACAACAGCCTGGAACTTATAATCTTCAATGGGTAAACTACTTTTGCTTGTTGTTGAAATCACAATAACACTGACATCAGATCTGGGTTTGTCCTTACAAAAATGTAGTACAACTGACAGGCCGTCCTCCTCCTCAAACGCCTTCAATGGAGGTATTTTGCTCGGCTGCACACTTTGTAATGTCAAATGTATATCAGTTAAAGGTTTCACTTCATTAGCTTTAACTTTATCTTTTTGATCTAAACGTAAATTTTCTTGACTTTCCTGTTTCTTCTCTTTGTCGTTTTCTAATGGTAACCCTAAGTCAAGTATGTTGTCCAGAGGACTGTCCGGTTTAGAGTTTAAGTTATTATTGTACATATTAGGATTTATGTCATCGGAGCTTATGTCTACCATGACATCATCATTTGGTGTAATTGAATTAGAAGAGTGCGCTACGGGAGAAGCTTTTGCCACTTCCGATGGTTTCTTTGTGAAAAAGTCAAGGTCTAAAAGTGCATTATTTGGTGATAAAATCTCTTTTTTTGGGGATGTTTTTTCTAATGCATTCATTGGTATTTTCTTTGAATGTTTTCTGAAAAATAGGAATAAATATGTTCCATTTATAAAAAAAAATATACATTTTTAGATATACATAAGTTAGTTTATTGTATATTTTACTCACCCATTGAAGTTATCCAAACGTTTTGCATTCTCAGGCAAAGACTGTTTCAACAATTGTTCACCGAGTGAATCTAGTTCATGCCAACCTTCAACCTTAGGTTTTTCCCCTAATAATTCAGTATCATCTGAAACATATAAAAATATTTACACTAATAGCTTGGATTTTTTAATTAAACATTTTGATTTACCTTAAGTAACAGGCAATCAATCTCCATCGTAAAATGAATAAAATTTCTAATAATATTTTTTTTTTTTTTTAGATTCACGCTGTATACCGCACACAGCAGGGTAGGCAGAGGGAACCTAGTGTTATGACACTCTGTTCCCTACTTTTCGCTAAATTTGGAGGCATTGCGTGTTAAGTGGCGGAACTTAACGCCGCGCTATGCCTCGACACCAGAGCGAAGAAAATGGAAATAATAAATATTTCCACTCCTCAAGTGCGAACGAACCCACAACCAGTCATTTACAGTCACATGCTTGTGCCACTGGGCCACAACTGGCCCCTAATAATATAGTTCTAATAAACATGAGTATATATTATAAATGGACGTAATATTTGGATTCAGAATATGGTTACCGATACAAGTAGAACACTAAATCAGTTTTGACAAATAATTATTTCAGTTCATTTGTTAAGTTTGGAAATTTTGGTTATGAATATAATATTTTCAAGGAACATAAGTAACTTTTGGCCAATAATGCTAATTGCTGCTAACTTATCAAATTCTTATTGTTTCATATTTTATTATCATTCAAGGTGCCTAGATTCCTTAAAGAAACGCTTAATTTATAATATATCTGATATTATGGTTTCAGAGCTTTTAAGATCTCTGATATATTCTCACCAATATTATATAAAATAGCATAAAAAATCACCTGAAGGCATCAAATTCACGGGCTTCAAAGGTTCTGCTATATTGCTAGTGGCCCCGTCACTTGAGAATATGTCACCCAATTCATCAATTACATCAGATCTATCTTTTGAATTGTCTCCTTCAGTTCGGAAGTTAGCTCCAGCAAAGTCTAAGAGGGCATCATTGTTACTTTGTGGTTGTCTTTTAGGCTCTTTGTTTTTTAGTTTTTTCTCAGTTATAAATTTATTGTATTTAGCAAATACTTCATCCAAGACATCATTTGCATGTATTATGTCACCTGAAAAAAAAATAAGTCACTAAATTTATAGGTGGCTTATGGTTAAATCTACACTCAGGAGAAAGATTGTATTTAAAATATTTTCCAAAATGAGTTGTATAGTTTTACTCTCAACACACAACATTTTAACTTGAGTAATGTAGAAAAGTGTTTTGACATATGATAGGTTCCATCTGAAAAATAATTACTGTACTGCCTAAAAATAATCATAAGAATTACAAACAGTAAATTTAAGTGAGAAACAATCAAAATATAGAAATGTTTTTCAATTAAGTGTGTATATACACTTTAAAAATGATAAAACAATAAGAACATACTGAAATACATAAGATGACATCTTTAAAGGTCAATGGCACTATCAAAATGTTTAAATATTGTAAACAGGTTTTAAAATGACTACAAAAATAAAATAAAAATAAGCCCAATTTACTTAAGTTTTCAGTTTGTGTATCAGCAGATGCAAGTCTCTGCAAAACAGGGCGAAGTCTCGAGCAACTAGCATGTAGTTCATGGATTAGTTGTTCTTCATCAGCTGATGCATCTTCAGCATGTTCTAACATATCCCTTAGAAGGCCAGCACTGTCTAAGGCTGCACACACTTCTTGAGCTCTCCGGCTGTTAGCTTCTGATCTTCTCTCTTCCTTTAATAAAGAATTTGTACATTAGCTAATATTGTAAGGAACTTACAACATAAATAAATTTCAAAATGTAAAAAAGAACACTTAATACATACTTCTCGAACCATTGTTTTAATCAGTCTATTTGCATGTTGTAAATCTTCTGGTTTTTTACTTTGAAGTAATTTTTGCAGAAGTTTTGACTTTTCCTCATCCTCAAATATAGCATTTTTAGCCCTTGGCCGAGATATTACTACATTGTCTTCTGGAGGTAATGGTGGTGGAGTTTCTTTTATTACTCCTTGATTTTTAAGCATATCAAAAGCAACTTTAAATTTAGATTCTTTAGGATACTCTATTGACCAGGCATGTAATAACTGTAGAATCTAAAAAAATAAAAATTATTACTGTTTTTCTTTTCATAAACACTTTGTTACAAAAAAGGATTCTGAAATACACTAAAATATACATACTCTATTTCTGACTTCAGGGGCTGTTCTGTCTGCAAAATATTTAGGAGACACCAACTTAATCATCTCATTTAAAAATCTAAATTTGCCAACTTCAGCGTGAAAAACAGAGTCACTTTTACGCATGCAGCGGTCCAACATAGTAAGGGCTAGAAGGGCTTCTCGTGCGTTTTGAGAATGAATACGAGCCGCTAACGCCTGAGCTCCCAGCTGTGGCCCGTCATTCGAGTCTCGCATAACAGCCATAAAGGCTTCCACAGCCGCAGCATCAGGTTGTATTAAGGATTCGAATGTCGCTTTAACTGATTAGGAAACATTTCTTATAATTTGTTATATTAGAAAAATTATGTTGATATTAAATAAGATACTTACGAATTAAAGCTTCCAAACTAGTAAGAGTCACGTTCATTTTATTTATAACAACTACTTTCTTTTCTTTTCTTTCTATTTTTATATAAATTTTGTATTTTGCTAAACGTCATTAAACCGCAAAGCAATAACCATTGACGTTTTGATTATAACTTTTTTATTTATTTGCGCAAATACATACAAGCTTTTCTACACTTCAAACATAATTTTAATAAGTCAATAACAATATTTTATTTTATGAAGTACCTATTAGTGATAAGTAAGTATATATATTTAATGTTAATGACAAAAATAAAATAATAAAAAGAACTGCTACAAATCTGTAATTACATTTTTAAAATAAAGGTTACTAAAATCTTCTATCATATGTGCAATATGCAATGAAATATTCTGAATAAATAATTAACGAAGAAAATGTATTACTTGTTAACATAATTATTACTGTTAGCACTTATCGATTTTGTTTTAGTGAACCTGTAGTCTACGTTAACATTGACGTTTGTCAAAAGTGATAATCGAAAACTGTCACAAAAGTTATTGTTAAATTTATCTCTCGTCTTGTCTCGTCTTCTAAAAATAATCTAAGAAATTTCATTTATATTTCATACTTGGACTTAGCGAAGATGGCTATTTCAAGGTTGACTCGCCTTGTAGTACAATCTAAGAATATCTCAAAACATGAGCAAGTTTTACCACGAAGAACGGCAACAACAACTCCTACTGGTGCTATTCTCCCTGAACCAGAAAAGACACCTTTTGGATTACTTAGTATTGTGTGTGCTGTCATACCTGGACTATTAATTGGAGCAGCTATTAGTAAGAATATTGCAAATTTCTTAGAAGAAAATGAATTATTTGTTCCCTCTGATGACGACGACGATGATGATTAATCAATCAGTTTATTTTAGTATTATTCTTATTACCTTCAAAGCGGGTATATAAAAACAGAAGTTGAATTTGTTAAATAATTTATTGTGTTCCAAATGACAATGCAATATAGTTTGTGCTAATTTATTACAAACAACTGATCTGTTATCTCAACTCAATTATGATCTTATGTTGTTATAAAATCTCTTTCTAAGTCATATTTACAAAGTAGGTATAAGTACAATTATTTATATAGTGACAAGCAATATATATACATTTGCCAGTTCAGTCTGTAATAAATAGAATTCACAATGTTTTATATTTGACTTGAGTAACAAATCATGCAGTTCTTGCTAAGCTAGTCAAACGTTACTCAAATTTATTTTAATAGAGGCTTTCAATGCACTTGTGCTTAATGTTGTAAATTGTAATGGAATAATTAAACATGTTTTGAAAATCTTATACTCAGTCTTTTATTTCCATGATTCCTTAAATTTTCATGAGTGGAAGACCAACATTTTGAAAATGATACCTAAAAAAAATTTTATATGGTATAATGTAAGAATTACTCATTACTACATTTTTATTACTTGCCATATAGATACTTGTTTTCATTTCATTGGCATTATACTATAGTTTAATAATAATGTCACAAAATAAAGTCACCTGTACTTTACAGTAGTAATACTCAATAATAAAAGCCATTGTGAAAATGTTGTATTGTTAATTAAAAGTATATCATATGTCTTAAATTTAAAATAATATAGACAACATTTTAAAGAAATGCCCCATATAAATTCAGTATCATAGCTATTTAATTAAAAGTGGCTATTAAAAAATGTATTATAAATTAGTAAACAAAATTATTTATATATTATAAAAAGTAATATTTTGATTGGGCAGAGAATATTATTTGCCTCTTATATAAAAAAAAACATATGGCCCTTGTTTTTCCATATCATAACATTGTTATAATACTGTCATTGTTTCCTAAATTTTATACATTTAGTTGATGAAAGTAAACTATGACTTATTCAGGAGGTCTCTTGTGGTCTCCCCAGCCGTGGAAGCACTTGGTGAATCGTCTTGACTCTTTGTCCTTCAGTGTGAGAAACAGTTTCCGAGGCCTGTCTGGTTGCATCGTCTTCATATGTTGAATGTATACCTGTTTTTTTTTTAATTCAAATACGAAATAAAGGTTAAATAATTACTTGATCACATTTTACAATGATTATTGCAGTAAAGTTTTCTTGTTTGATTTCTGGTTATTTATTTTTAAGATATTTATTAAAAGATTTGCAAATTTTATTTATTACATAAATTGTATCTATACATATAAAACTGTGTCAATTATATTGTGGTGTACAAACATGAAAAATATAATAGAAAAATAAATCAATGTAATAGAACCCAAACACTACAATACAAATTAAAAAAATGTTGGCTATTATATTTTGGTAACCTTTCATTGACATTTACAGATTTTTTCATATCAATCATTATATTTCATATCAAAAAAGTAACAACAGTTTAACTTGTAAATTTAAGCAAAGTTTGTGATTTACGTATTTGTTGTTTAAGCAGCAGAAGCCACAAGCGGGTCGGCAGTAGATAAAAAATCTTATAAATACCTGTGCAGATTTGAAAGCTAGTTTGATTTCTACTTCTGAACAGCGAGCTCCAAGCCATAAGAAAACTTGCTCTCCATTGTCCAATATCATTATATCATCATCTGCCAAATCATCCTAAAAACACGACATTGTAAATATGTATATATTTTATGATCTTTACATACAATCTAGTGTTTTTAAATTTATTATTATTCTTATGCTTTTACTTGCATAATAAGGCAGTCAGAAATAAACTAGTATAAATCCGTTGTCCACTTTTCGAGTCTACCGAGGTCAGTCGTGGCGCAAAGGCAGAAAGTGTGATTAATGATTATAAACGCGACTGGTTGTGGATTCGATTTTACTTGAGAAGTGGAAATATTAGATATTTTAATTTTCTTCGTTCCGCCATTTAACTCGCAATGCCTCCAAAATATGGCGGAAAATGGGGAACAAAGTGTCTTAACATTAGGTTCCATCTGCCTATCCTGCTGTATGTGGAATACAGTGTGAAGCTAAAAAAACCAATCATTCCACTGGAAACCGAAACCACAACAGCAGACGTTAGTAAAGAAACGATTAAAAAATTATAACTAACTAGCGGTCCGCTCGCGGCATCGAAGCGTGAACTTTTTCGTTATATTGCAAATCTCGGGGGCGCATTTTTAAAAATTAAAGAAGCCTATCTTTAGGCTTAGACTATGAAATATATTTATGCCAAAATTCATTACAATTGGTCAAGCGGTTTAGATTTTTCATATAAACTTTCATCCCCTATTTCAACCCTTTAGAGTTGATTTTTGAAAAAATAAGTAGCCTATGTTAGACCCAGTCACTTTTACTACTTTCATTCTAAATTTCATCCAAATCGGACCGGTAGATTAGCCGTGAGAGCGTGACAGACACACAAACAGACTTTCGCATTTATAATATAAGTATGGATAAATAATATATCAAACCTGACAAAAATCAGTGCATTTCTCGGAGACAGTAAAGTATCCCTTTTCGTTGGAGCACCGGAACAGGCGCGTGTAGTTGAGGTAGTCCGCGTCTGAGTCGTACGGCTTGCGACCACCCAGAGCCACCCAGAAGAAGTTGTCGGGCTCACTGCCCTCTGTTAGTATCTAGAAATAAGAAAATAATATTTAAATAAATTGCATTACAACGTACATACATAATAAGAAGTTTTAATAATATCTTTATTCTTAATTACAGTCGCTCATTAGAACAGTGTATGACAGTAAACGCGACTGATCCTTAATAAAATAAATATTACACACTGTTTGTGCGAGAAATACTATTGCACAGTATTGTGTATTTTAAACATTAGTTTCATACTATTTCTCACATAGCGAGTTGGCAGAGAGAACCTACTATAATGATCCTCGATTTCCCGCTTGAATCCGAATATTGCATATTTACACGTCAATAGAGCTTATTAATGAAATACATTGATAGTTCATTCTCCACTTTCGGTCTTAATCCGAGGAATCACATATACAATACACATCAATGAAGCCCATTATTATAATAATATAATGGTAGTGCGGTACAATGCTACTTTTGGAATAATAAAAAATAAAGAATGTATTTCATCCCCATTTTAAAAAGAAATATCAAATCCCCGTGGGACATATCGCACGCCTACAATTAAACTGACCTAACTCAAAACTAGCCGTTATGCTGAAAACGACCATAAAAAGCTTATACTAAGATTCTTTTTAATTTACTTACCAATTTTAAGTTAGGTGACTTTAATTCTAAGCGTGCTATTATAGAACATTAGTATAATAACATAACCAACCTGCAAGCTAACCCAGGGGTTGTTGAACCTCTCGTCGGCGATCTGCTCGATGAGGCGCGCCGAGTCCGCGTCGCTCTTGTTGCCGATCCACGCGTACACGATGGCGGAGCCCGACGGCGAGTCCTTGGAGCCTTCCAGCGGCACGTTTAGTATGTAACTGGGCAATAAAAATATATTATAATGCTGATATTTTAGTTATAATTATAATCTTTAGTTTAGATTGATTGTAAGTTCAAATCCCACTTGGGAGAATCAATTATCATATAAATTTAAATGACTTTCAATTTTGCCCTTTGGGGCGCAAACTTATCCATTTACATTTTGACACTACTTGACACTAAGTTCTCTCTGACTCTGCTTTGCGAAACGAAAATATAAATGGAAAAGAAAGTACGCAATAATAATAAACAACTTTCATAGATGTGTAGTTATAACAAATCAAAAAACAATTATTTATTTTTATTATAACAAATATATTATAAGGTTCAGGTCACATTTTAATCAGTTTTTGTATATTCTAAATACTTAATAGCTAACTATAAGATATAACTATAAGAAGATAGTATAATATGTACACTAATGTAGTGTAGTATTACCAGAAAGCGCTATTCAGGTTGGTGGCGTCAGCGCGCACCTGCACGAGGCGCGTGCACAGCGCGGACCCGTTACTGCGCAACTCGAATAGCTCCACTGGGGGACGAGAACCTTCCTCCTGGGAGATTGATATTATTAAATGCTATTATATATGTTTATTTTTATAAATGTTTAGTTAATGTTTGTGGTTGAGTTAAAAATTAACTACAATTTTTATTATCGATTTGTAACACAGTCAAATTAAATATTGCATTGTAAATATTATATAAAGACTATTGAATTGGCCATGGGCAATATTTTTACAGGTTAATCTACTTATTTACACTATTTGTTAATATACAAATCGACAATAATGACAATTTTTATCTGATCTTTATCTTGTCTCATCAATATTTATATTGATAAAGAAGAAGAAAAAACATAAATTTATTATAATGAGCCTAAAAAATATATTCTATACACCAAAAATAAACATACCAGCTTAACATTCCTCTTCCCATCACGTATAATGAAACGTCTCCGGAAATGCGCCATGAACTTCAAACTTTCCTGTTGCTGGTGCGTTCTCACTACATCCAGACGTCTACACAGTTGTTTGAACTTGCGTTCCAAGCCAAAGGTGAATGTAAGCCAGCCCATATTGGGTGCTTTGCGTCCTTGCCAGAAGTAGACGACCCAGGCGGCGCCCTCGGCCTCCGCCCCGTCTGCGTCGGGGTCGCCCTGATCGGGGACTCCGCCCCCGTCGCCTGTGACAGAGCCTGTGCCGTCGTCGTCTGCCTGTTTTGTAGTGGAATGATTATTAAAAAAAAAATAGCCGACAAAGCTCCGGTCTAAGGCAAAGCGCGGTGTTGATTTCCTCTATTATATATATAATATTTTTTAAATCTTTAAAAAATAATAGTGGACATAGCTCGGCGTTGAGCATCACTGTGGGATATGTCTAGTTCGGGTTGAAAGGAGAGAACGGAATGTTTTGACAGAAGGTTTTTTGCCTACTCTGTTAGGCGTGAAAACATGAAGCTGATAAAATAATATTAATTGATCAACCAATAAGAATTTATTTTATTCGAGAAATTTTATTTTATTGGAGATATTAAGTTGAATTCGCCTATTATATATAAACCACTTAAGATAAAATCGACTTATTTAAATATAATTAATATGGAACAGCTCCAGTGCCAGAACGTATATATTTATTTCAATTATTGTTTATCATATTATCTTCTTAAAATTAAGTTGCACTAACCTCAACAGGCAACACGTATCTACACAGGAACACATAACAGTCATGGCTGTAGAAGACGCCCAGCTCGTTGTCAGGCAGCCTGACAAAGTGTCGCCCCTCCAGTACGAAGGCCTCCATCGCTTCCAGATCATCATTCCACTCGTCTGCCAGGGTCTTGGCTTCTGTTGCCAACATGGTCGGTTGACGTGGTGTGAACAGTGCTGAGAGATCCGTTCTGGAAAAAAAGAGAAAGAAATAGTATGCATTTTACTATTTTAAAAAAAATAGTACAAAGAAAGGTTTTCGATATCTGGATATTGTCAGATTTATACATATCACAAAATAAATTATATTCTATATATATAAATAGATCGTCTCATAAAAACAGAATAGTTATTGTGAAAGAGAAATTAAGCTTTTATTGTGACAGAATAAGCATTTATATCATTTTGATATACAATTAAATTTTCAACTAAAAAAATTCGTAAGGTTGCGTTTCGTACACGTTTCGCGAAAACATGTCGTGCATTTTTCTTATTCCACAACAATTTACAAAAATGGGGTCCAATAACAGATTATAAGACTTTTTTTATAAATCTATTATTTAAATTAAAATATATCTTACTTGGTTTCCTGTTGCTTAGCCCAAGAAGCAAGATCTGCACCAGTGCGCGCCACCGACTCCGCTGTGCGCGTGAAGTCCACTGCTATCACTTCCTCCCAGCCCAGGAAATATGTCTTGAATACCTACATTTCGACAAATATTATATAGGAATTATATATAAACAAATGCAATGTGTCCTTGGCACTACGTGTAGTGCTAAATTTAAAAAGGCTAAATAAAAAAAAAAAATAGTAGAAAGAGAGACAGAGCAGACGTGTCATCGCCAGAGTAAATTGATAAACTAATCGTTCGATCGCCACGCACGGCGTTAAGTTTCACCACTTAACACGCAATGCCTCCAAAATTTGGCGGTAAATAGGAAACGGACTGTTTTAATACTAGGTTCCCTCTGCCTACGCTGCTGTTTGCGGGAAACAGCGTGAAGCTAAAAAAAATCGCTCGATTAATTTGATTTGGCTTTATAATAAAATCGCAACATGAAAATATATTTACGTCTGTATGTTTATACCTGTGTCTCAGTGCCCTCCTGCAGGCGCGTGACGAGCGCGTGGTCGTCGCGGGGTGCCATGTTGAACAGCTCCTGCGCTAGTTTCACTGCCGCTGCGCGAACTAGACGAGATGATTTCTTACCGAACCTGTTTAAATGTTACAATATATTATTTTTTTGTTTTAAATTTCGTTTATGGAACGATGGGGCTGACATTTTTGTATATTACTTAAAAAATCTCTAAATAAATCGAAAACGAGAAAAGACGCTTTCAGTCTAGTTTTATTTTCTTGTAAGTATATTAGGCCGTAGTGACGCAGTGGCATTGTAAACTCGATGGTCGTGGATTCGTTCGACAATGGTTATATTTAGTTTATTTTCATTTTTCCACCCTAGTGTCCCAGATAAGTAGCAGAATTCACTTTTCCTACTCAGCATGCATTTTGGGCGGAAAGTAGAGAAAGAAGTATATTATTATTATAAGGGAAAATGTGTGACGTTGAAAAAATATTTTTAATGTCTAAAAATTTACTAAAATAGCCTTTCCTTTGTAGACTAACATAGCTAATTGTTTATCAAAATTTTAAACTTATTGAAATTACAAGCAGGGGTAAACTAAAATAATGTCTTGTCATACAAAAGTAATTTACGAGTAGTTTGCTGTATTAAATTATAGTATTTGTATCCATTCCTCCTAAAAAACAGTTAAATAACAAACAAAACAACATACCAAACAAACAAATCGTGATGTGCATCCAGTATATAGACATTGCGTGTAGCTAGCACTGATCGCTCCAGAGTACCAGCAGTCTGCGGCAGCTCCAAGTAGCCCATACCAAGCTCCACACGGTATAAGCGTGGCGGTGCCCATGAGAAATCTTCTGGGACGTGCTCCTATAATATGTACTTGAATTTATTATATACTCTTTTTTTTTTTAGCTTCACGCTGTATCCCGCATACAGCAGGGTAGACAGAGAGAACCTAGTGTTAAGACACTCCGTTCCCCACTTTCCGCCGAATTCGGAGGCATTGCGTGTTAAGTGGCGGAACTTAACGCCGCGCTTTACCTCGGCACCAGAGCGAAGAAAATGGAAATATTTAATATTTCCACTCCTCGAGTGGAAATCGAACCCACAGCCACACGCTTACAGTTGTGCCACGCTTGTGCCACTGCGCCATTACTGGCCCCTATATATTATATACTCTTTTTTCAATATTATTTTATTATATATGGACATACAGTGTCTGAATACAAAGGCGATTTGGTTGTGAGATCAATTTTCACTTGGTGAAATAAGCATATTGATAAACAAGCTAAAAGCGCCGCGTTGAACTTTGACACTTGAGACACAATATCTTAAATTCAAGCCAAAAAGAATATAATTTTCATTTTCAAGTACAATATACTAAGCGACAACGCTTATGACGCAACGCTGATGGTACAAACCATCATTACATTGCTTTCTTATTTCTCAAACAACAGACAGTTAAGAATATAATAATTACTTAAAATGTCATAGATATAAAATTATAAACTAATAATAACGTAGGTTTTAAAAGAAAATTAAAAAATATATATACATTAAGCACATAAATACCTCTGCTACAAAAGGTGTTTCTTCCTCATAACCCAGCACTTGCAGAAAATTCTTAGACTCTTTGCCCGGTGGTTCAGTTATTAATTCAGCTTTGTTTTTCCTCTCTTCTTTATTTATTTTCTCCGCAAAGAGTCGGGCTTTGGATTTTAATGTGTTTTTCGCTTTCTTACCATTCCTATGTAAAACAGTATAACATTAGTAAATGAAGACACAATTATTATTATAGAATGTAAAATTATAATAAACAATTAGGGGCCAGTCGTAGCACAGTGGCACCAACGTGTGGTTGTAAACGATTGGTTGTAGGTTCGATTCCTATTCGAGGAGTCGAAATATTGAATATTTCCAATTCCTTCGCTCTGGTATCAGAGGCAAATTCCGCCACTTAACACGCAATGCCTCCGAATTCGGCGGAAAATGGAGAACGGAGTGTATTAACTCTAGGTTCCCTCTGCCTACCCTGCTGTGTGCGGGATACAGCGTGAAGCTAAAAAAAATTATAATAAACATGGTTTTTTAAAAATAATCTACACACATACTGATTATTATATATTACAATGATATATTAAAATAAAGCGTTGTCCTTTTTTTGTCCATTTGCCTGATTCATTTAAATATAAATTGAGACTGCCGCGCAGTAGTGTAACAGCGTCTGACTGTATACGCGATGATTATAGGTTCGTTTCCCCGCGATGAGATTGATTACATTTACAACTTCTCCCTTCTAGTAATAAGAGAAAACGTAGCATTGACTATCACTATTAAACGCCTGATGTATTAGATTTCGGCGGAAAGTGGACAATTATATGTTTGCCTTTTTTCCTTACTCTGGTTTACGGGAAAAGACGCCAAAAGCTGTATAAAAAACTTGTAGCATTTACATAAAATATATTATTAAAAAAAAAAATAACAGTAACAAATCATACAATACCACAGATATATAGCGAGTTAGGTGGACAAAATGATTATATGTAAAATTTCTCCGTTCTAGTAACAAATGAAATCGTAGCGTTGACTTCCACCACTTAACACGCAATGTTTCCGATTCGGGCACAAAGTGAATAATCATGCGTTAGGACCAATGTCAAAGTCAAATAATTTTATTCAAAATAAGAAGTTACAAGCTTCATTTTTTGAACGTCAAATAGTTTACCACCGGTTCACTAAATTTAATGCCTCAGACCTGAGAAGAACCGGCGCAAGAAACTCAGCGGGACTTCTTTTTTTTAAAGTGATTATTATATACAGATTTATAGCAGACAATGATACTTTGGAAGTAGCCTGGAGCGAGCATTTCATTCCCAAGGCGTGTTATCGTTTATAAAATCTTGAATTAACGAAATGCTTGCTGCTTGCTTCTTTCCCGATCCCACAGGGGAGAGGGGAAACGGTTTCAGGGCCGAGCCCTCAGGCCGTTGTGTCATACGCCACCCACAAATATGGGTGGGTCACCGGGGAAGGCAACTTGGCCTGTTAATGGGATTGGACCAGAATGATCCTGGGGGAATGGAGGGTAAGAGGGATGGGCTTTAGCTACCGAGGCGGTCCGCCCAGTCAGATGAGACCCCTGATTACTGGGGGAGGCTCAGCTTAGGCGACCAGCGACTGCAGTCAGCAGCTCGTGGATCAGGAGTCGTGTAAGAAGTATATAAAGAAGTACCAGAGGTATATAGCGAGTCCGGCGTCGAGCAGGAAGACGTAGCGCGGGTCGAGCGCGCGCGCCGCCGCCGCCACGGGCTGCAGGTGCACGCTGCTGCCCGCGCCGTGCACGCGGTACAGCCGCGTCACGTAGTGCTGCGGGATGGAATACATTTGTGGGGTGCTATTATATTTATGTGCATTATTTTCTAACTTCACGCTGTATCCCACACAGCGGGGTAGGCAGAGGGAACCTAGTGTTAAGACACTCCGTTCCCCACGCACCGCCAAATTCGGAGGTGTTGCGTATTAAGTGGCGAAACTTAGCCCCGCGCTTTACCTCTGATACCAGAGGAAAGAAGTGGAAATATTAAATATTTCCACTCCTCGAGTGGGAATCGAACCCACAACCAATCGTTTACAGTCACAAGTTCGTGCCACTGCGCCACCTCTGGCCAAAATTGTTCCTCCTGCGCCTCCTGAGAACTGCCCAGGCCATGCCATCAGCCATGTTTTTACTTCACAAAAGAAGGACTTGAAGTGAGTTTAAGTGAGTTTAAGTCATTATTTAAAGATTTCTGAAATTTTCTCAATATTCAGATATTGCATATACTGATTGTCTCAATAGAACCTGTCGAAATTATAACTTTTGAAGTGCCAAACATTAAATACAATATTTTTACCAATAAAAATCAAAACTAAAAAAAAAAAAACAACTAAACATAAACAAATACCGGATCGTCCACAGTAAAGAATCCAGACGGTGTTCTGCTACCATTTATATACACAGGGGGCGTCGGGAACAGCGCTAGGAACTCCGGAGCCTCGTCGCCTTGTTCGTGTCGCTGGGTGCGCTTTGCACCTAATAGGTTACGCAGATTAACCGCGTGCATTGCTGCGCATGCGCCTTTGTCTAGCTGTAGAATAAATTATTTATTAAAATAGTAGTAATAGATAGTAGGATAGGCAGAGAAAAAAATATATAAATTCTTTTATGTATGCAGAAAAAAATGAAGTGAATGGCGATATATACATTAAATTTAATATATCTGCAATTCAAATAATAATTAAAAATTATAATACCATTTTTTATCTTTTTTTAGCTTCACGCTATATCCCTTGCGGCGTAGTCAGAGAGAACGGAGCGCCAAAGGCTACGGTTCTCCCATACTTCTTTCGCCTCGTCCACTGTCATCAACCACATCATACACGCCTTCGGGGGGGTCCTCATGTTTTTTACGTGACCTTCCACCAGTATCGTCGATACTATGTTTTCGAAGGTCAACCGAGGTCTCCACCTATTTCTCTTATCACTCACCTCTGCTTCATATATCTGTCTTTCTATTCTTTCATCACTCATCCCCTCGACGTGCCCAATCACATGAGCACGACCTTCTTCTTCTCTTACTATGACGTTCTCGCTAATACCTGCCATTCTGTGTATCTCTTCATTACGGAATCGATCAACTATGCTGACTCCGCACATCTTTCAAAGAGATCTCATCTCCACAGCATTCATCTTTCTTTCATTCTTCTTCTGCAATACCCACGTTTCGCTGCCGTATAGCAGCGTCGGTACCAGCACTGCATTGTGCACAGCTAAACGTGCGGCTATGCTCACGTTCCGCCGTCGCATCAACACAACGAGGGCACCGTTAACCCTGTTACCGGCAGCAACACGCCGCAGCAACATCCATATCATACCTTCCATCTCTGCTAAACATACTTCCCAAATATACCACCTCATTCACTTGTTCTAATTTCTTTCTGTTAACCATGATCTTACATTCTGTTCTTTCTTCGTCTCTTTCACCGTTGAGGACGGAGCTACAAAATTATAATACTTACTGTAGCTTTGGATCCAATCCAAAAATGTATGTCCCAAGAGAGCTGACCCTGCTCCTCTATTGATGTCTTCAAGATAATATAGCAGTCTCCTTCAAAGAACTTGCCATGTGCGACCTTAAATTAAAATATATTTATTTATTTATTATTTTTATTTAAAATGTCTACCAACAGAGTACACAAATATTATCACAAACATACGAATATTGCAGGATGTTATTCCAATTACAGACAGAACTAAAATACTCTAAAAATATTTTAAAAATATTTGTGATCTGCAAATAAATATTGTAAACAAATATTGTATTGATATTGTATTAATAATTATTATAAATAAATCATTTTTAAAACAAGAAATATTCTTATTCCAACACCTCATCAACAGGAGCGGGTATGAAGTTCTCAATTTCCCATATCTGCAGTCCAGGTGTTTGTCCCGTGTCTTCATCGAAGAATTCAGAATAGTCTAATGGAGGTTTCTCTAAGCTCTCGTCCCAGCGTTTTGGCCTATTTTAAAAAAAAACAAATTATATATCTATTTTTAAATGCTAAGTGATTGTCATAACTATGGTATTTTTTGGTACAGTAAATGCATAGTTGACTGATTGTTACTTTTGTGATTTCAATTCAAAGCATTTTCGACTATTTACAATGTTAAAAAGAACTTACTTAAGTTTTCACATCTAATATATTAATATTTAACAGTCTACATTGTGTAATACTTCTTATAAAATTAACTTTGCTCTATTTCACGCATAGCAAGGTAATCAGAGAGAACATCAAGTCAAGACACTCAGTTTTCCACTTATAATTTAACAAGTCTATCTACCTGTCTGATTGAAACAACTACAGAAGAATAAATGGTCTCAATGCAATAATGTATGTTGTTTTACAAATACAAAACCAAACAAATAACATGATTGAATTCGCAATTGGTAAACAAAGATTACCGTATCAAATTTACATCCTTAACAAATAAATAACAGACAGTCAAAATATAATTTTCCTTGAATATATGAAATTATTAAACAGATATTTATCAGTATCATTATGGCGCAGTGAGGCAGTGTCTGACTGTAGTCGGGAGTAGTTGTAAGTTCGTTTACAACTTGATAGAATAATCATATTTTTTTTATTTATTTCTCTTCTCCGGTGAATAAGATAACGCGCGGTGTTAATGTCAACCACTCAATATACAAATTTTGCAATTTTGAATTCGGATTCGGAAGTAAAAAATGGAATGCCTCAAAGCACTAGGTTCTCCCTAACTATCCTGCTATTGAAGATTTTTACTCGAGTTGAATTTTATCCTTTACCAAATGCGAAAATAAGAGCAATACAAGTCGGGAGCAGAGTGTTTTAACAATAGGATCTCTCCCTGTCTAACCTCCTGTAAGCGGGAAACCGCGAGAAATTAAAAAAAGAGAAAATTACAAAACCAATACACTCACTTAAGTTCACTGTGAGGTAGATCCGCCCCTATATGTGCGTGTTGCGTGTTCGCCTGTTCCTGCATACCGCGCAGTATGAGCGCCGAGTCGTGCTGCTCGGGCTCCGCGCGCCCGCGACGTAAACGCAGCTTGCGAGCTATCGGGTCTGATTTGGCACCTGGTATTTAGACAAGTTATTATCATTTTAACATTTTTCTATAGAAATGGTGACACCAAAAATAAGTTGTATTATTTTATTATCTTTCGAAATTTATAGTGTAAAAGCAAGTACCATTAGAAACTATGTCTATTCTGTCCTATTTTGTTCTAAGAAATGGATAAATCAATTCAAATTTTAAAATACAGAAGCAAAAAGTACGAATCATGTATCATCCTTCGTAAAGGAACTAAAAACCCATAAAATAACATTTAAAATCATGAATTCTAATACTCCGATTTGAAGTTTCTTCATGATATTAGCAATATTTGTTGTATGCGCAACTTTTATAAATTAAAAAAACTTTTAAAATCCATTTTCATTTTTAAAAAAATATCATACATACTTATATTATAAATGCGAAAGTCTGTGTGTTTGTCTGTCACGCTTTCACGGCTAATCTACCGGTCCGATTTCGATGAAATTTAAAATGAAAGTAGTTAAAGTTACTGGGTCTAACATAGGCTGCTTATTTTTTCAAAAATCCACCTCTATAGGGTTGAAATAGGGGATGAAAGTTGACATGAAAAATCTAAACCGCTAAACCGATTGTAATGAATTTTGGCATAAATATAGTTGACAATCTAAGCTTAAACATAGGCTACTTTATTTTTTAAAAGTCTACCCCGAAGGTTGCAATATGAGATATTTCACGCGGCGAAACCGCGAGCGGGCCGCTAGTACAGATATATAACAACAATATAAATTACAAACTCACTAGACGGCGTTGACAATTCAGGTGTCGCAGCTCCCGCTAACTGAAGCTGGGTTTGCAAGGAGAAGTCTACGTTATAATACTGTAGACCAGCACCCCTCGGGCGCTCCACGGGCTTGGGCGGCATCACGAGCTCCGGATTCCCGTGTAGCTGAAGACTGTCGAGGTCGGACAGCAAGTGGATCGCGTCGGGTAACGTGATCAGCTTGTTACAACTCAGATTGAGTTTCTTTAGCGATCCGCATCTGTTATTTGATATCGTTTTGTTACGTATTGTTTATTATGTAGCGTATTTAATGACAAAAATGGGCAATTTTGGTTTCATGTTTGATGTTTACATACAATTGAAAATACACGATAGCAATATTGTAAAAACCAAAAATAAAAAGTGATTATTATTTAATTGAAAATATGGTTTAAGGTTCCTCCTAGAACGTCTTCCTTTAATTATTGTGAGAAACTTGTATAATAAAGAATTTATTATTCTTAATTAGTGGCGCTTCAGACGTGCTAGTTGAGCACCAATAATATTTTCCATTACTTAATACTCATATTTTGTTACTTAAGCCTTTAATCTTTATGTATGTGATAATAATAGTAATAATAAAAGAAATTAGTAAGAGGCCAGTTGTGACGCAGGGGCCTGACCTGAGTGTGATTGAGTAAAAGCGATGGCTTGTGGATTCGATTCCTACTCGAGGAGTAGAAATATTTAATATTTCCATTTACTGCTCTGGTGTCGAGGCAAAGTGCGGCTCTAAGTTCCGCCATTCAACACGCAATGCCCCTAGCATTTGGCAGAAAGTAAGGATCTTAACACTATTCGATTTATATTCGATATTCGAGATTCCCTCTGCCTAGCCTACTGTGTGCGGGACACGGGGTGAAGCTAAAAAGAGTTTTCGTATTTCAATGTACTTTATAGTTAGTTCTTACCTACAGAGACCTTCAGGGATCATTTCCAGTAGGTTATTAGCAGCAGAAAACACTTCTAGGCTGCCAAGTTTGCCAATACCAGAGGGTATGCCGTCGAAATCTAATTGATTATCATCGACGTGTAGCCGTCGCAGGTTCTGCAATTTGCACAACGACGCTGGCAGTGCAGTCAATTTGTTCCGCGACAAATTTAAGCTTTCCAGCTTTTGCCAAATATCCATTGCTATAACAGAATAAATGTATTAAAATAGAAATCTTTTATATTGCACCTGTACGGAGTAAGAAAATGGTCATTTTTTTATTTATACAGGTGCAATGTTTTCTTATTTTAAAACGTAAATGAAAATAAATATGCATAGAAGTATTTTATCGTTATTCTGGTTTCCTGTAAAGAGCATTGTTAACGAATCCGGACACATCAACCAATTTTAAAGTATATCGGACAAGGCATGGCTAGAAAAAGCACTGCAAGATTTTCTTACACTAATTGATAGATAGAAAGATGTAGTTGAAGCTAATAAAAAGCAAATTAAAAAATATAAGACATGCCATCTTATAACAATGCAAAGCAGTTGACTGCGATCGTTAAATAAGTGATTTAGTGCAGTTACGATCTGAGATATAGCGTTTACATGCCGACGTTCAAATAAGATGTGTTTTAAAGATTCCAATCATTAGTTACGCAGAAAAGCGTACACATATTAGCATAAGTGAAAACATTCAAATAGAAAATGGACTTCATTAAGAAACATAAATAATAACTTATATTATAACACTGTTCTTCATAAAAAGAATAAATAAACAATAAGGCTACACACAAAAAAATAATTATTGTATCCTTAGCGTCATTTATTATATAATCTACATTAAGATTTAAACTATTTTTTACTATATTCAACAAGAAAGAAATCAATCTAAGTTCATTAGACTTAATACAATATTTGAGTTTTTAAGTCATTTTTTATTCCATTTCGTCGCTAGAATCTTCACTATAATTACATAATATTAATAGAAGAAGTGAAGCGTAAAGCCAACGCGTCTCCAGAGAATTCAAAGAATGTCTAATTAATTCTTAATATGCGTAAACGGTGCGTTATTTTATCGCTTTTAGTAAATTGTATAGGTGTAATCAGTTGGTAATTGCTTGTACTATTACAGTTAAACTTAAGCAATTCTTACAGTATTACTATTTCTGCAATTATTTAATAATAAAGATATAAATATTTATAAGTGTCAATATATTATATGAAGAAGAAGATTATATTATGCAGCCATTGATCTAGAGAAAGTTATATTACTTTTTCGCTTGATAATTATTACGTTTAAAGCGTGATTAATTTTAAATCGTATTAAAAACCATGTAGACGGGTTTTCTTCTTTCTTATAGAAATTTAAAATACATTGTAACATTATAAGTCCGCATAAGCCTTGTGTTAGGCGTCGCCGAGCGTGTTAGTGAGTAATATGATATATTAATGTGCTAACAAACCAGGTTTTCATTGAATGGGACTAAGATAATTCTTCATTAAATGTTACGGAAATGCAAATAAATATATATTTTTTCAATTTATATGTATTGATATTAACTAAAACGTAAAGTAATGACATGTTAAAAATTACAATTACGAATATAAATAATTTAAATATAATTATTTCTATAAAATCGAACCTACAACCATCAGGCTGACATTCAAGCATTGTAAAAAAGAGCCACAATAACTATAGTAAATCATAGGTATAGAAAATAAAAATATATATTAATTGACAGAAGTTAGATTTTGCACTAAAAATTCAAATAGAAATGAATATAATTTAATTATTTCAATTTCTATGATTGAAAATCAAACCCACAACCATTGTGTTTATAGTAAGTGTTCCAATGAGCCAGAAAATGAGATAATGAAGCATAATAATTAAGAAGAGTTTAACTTGCACTAGTAAATTCGCAGACTAAAATAAATAATAAGGCAGGTAGAATAACATGCATTGCAAAGGTCAATTACCATAATCCAGACTTAGCAATAACTAAATAGGCTTAGATATTATAAGCTTTTAAGCGTTAGAACAGATTAATTAATACTTATATTATAAATGCGTAAGTCTGTCTGTTTGTCATACCTTCACGGCTAATCTACTAGTCCAATTTGGATGAAATTTAGAATTAAAGTAGTAAATAAACTAGGGTCAAACATAGGCCACTTATTTTTACACAAGCATTCCATAGAACATATAAACAAGATAGTTAAATAAAAGATTGAAAAGATATCTGAATGTATCATTAACTATTACAAAAATTTAAATATTACTCATACCTGTAGATATTTCAGTGATTTCATTATCACTGAGGATGAGCCTCTTCAAGTTTTGCAAAGAGTACAGAGCATCAGGAACTTTAGTAAGAGCATTTTTAGATAGATCTACGTCAGATAGGTTACAGAGTGTATCTAGAGATGTGGGAAGGTTTGCAAGAGTTCTTTGGGTGTTACGCATGTGTAACGTCTCCAGGCTTTGTAGTGACGGTAACTGTCTATAAATAAAGTAAAAAAAAAATTACATCTCAATATACTAAATATTTTGCTAATTAGGTTTTGTTAATTAAAGAAATATTTTGGTAATGAAAGTTATATTTGTTTTTTCATCTTGATATTTTCTTACAATATGGGATTAGATGTAATGAAATGGAACCTTTAACTGTGAAATCAATGCCAGTCTTTGTCTTGAAAGACCAGATAGATGAAAGCAATTTAAATATTACCTTTCCTAAGAATCAAACATACAATCTAATATGTTTACAGTCAAACTATATCAATCAATATAATTTTGCTCACAATACAAGAGTAAAGTATTCATTTCATTCTTACCTCAGCTGAAATAGTCCAAGTGGGTTATCATTAAGTATTAGAGTCTGCAAGTTCGCCAATCTTCTAGTCTGAGGAGGTAATGTCTCCAGCACATTGTTAGAAAGATCCAAAAATAATAGATCTGTCAACTGAACAAAAAGTGTTGGTGGAATGCTCTCTATTCTAAAACAAAAATAATTATGCAATTAGTTATCAGTGTTAACTTTCCTGTACAAAAATATATTTATCTAAATAAATTTATTGTAATATTGATGTTGTTAATAATTGTAAATTTTGCTTATTGATTTTATTTATTCTATATTGTATATAGTACATATTTGTTAATTCTCTATTATTTCTTAATTTACGAAACATAAATAATAATGTTAAAAAAGAAACTTAAAATAACATACTTGTTATGACTTAAGTTTAAAACAAGCAGTGATTTAGCTTTTTCTAATCCTTCAGGCACTTCTTTCAATCTATTATGAGATAAATCTAATGTTGTTAATTCTTCCAATTTGAATAATTCTGCTGGAATGCCAGAGCTCTTCACATTGTTGTGCCTTACATTCAATGAACGTAAGCATTTCAGTTCTGTTAATTCTCCAAATAACTTTTCTAAATTATTCTTCTTTAAAGATAAATTCTCCTAAAAATACAATTTAGACAATCAATTCTGTACGGAACAATGAATCATAGCAAAAAAATGTAAACACTAAAATTATACCAATTTCATAAGTTTTCCTAATTCTTCAGGAATTTCTTCTAAATTTGTTTTATCCAATCTAAGCCATTGCAAACCAGTCATATGCCGAATAGCATCTGGGAATTTTTCCCCCTGCAATATAAGTAACATTTAGGCCAAATAACACCAGAGGTTAGAGATAATATCATAGCACTCAATAGCATTGTTATTATCAAACATACACTAAAATCATTGCATGTAAAGTCAACACCACGAACAAATGGCAATAAGCCTGTATTTGCCATGTTTTTACGAAGGAAAAAAATCTATAACAATGACACTGTCTGTTCTCCATGAAACAATTTGATGTAATGAAACTTTTGAATGCTATTTGCTAAACTTCATACGTCTAATTGACATTACCAGACTGACAGCCAGACAGGACAGACTAATAAATTGTAAGGCAACCAAAGACTGGATACCAAAAAGATATATACTTCAAAATAAAAATAATTAACATGTGACTCTTATTTTTTTTTTGTTAATATATATATAGTGTAAACTTTGATTACAAATCTACTTTTTTAGCCTGCACACTGCAGAGCATGGAAAAGTAACCTAATGTTAAGTCACACCGTTCTCCATTTCCCATACGTATACTTAACAGGAAATATTTTTAAAAAACCTATTACTACTAACCTTATAAAAATAAGTCAATTAATTAATTTTGTTGTTTATTTTAGATTATTTGAAACAATGAAAAGGGTCTAAGGACTTGATTAAAAGGCATCTAAGTTATTTAATTTTTTAAAAATATCGCACATTGTAGTTGTAGACAAATTGCCCAACGTTAATTCTATTAACGGAATACTCAGTATATACAGAGAATATGAATGAAAGACAGTAATTCTTTATTAAATAAAACCAAAACATCTGTAGGCCTAAAATAATGTTGGAAGCATAATTTAATATTTTTTAGGTATGATGTATATATGTATATTTCATAATTATAACGTGTCGGTCAGCTATATAATAATTAATATCCCCGAATTTTATGCTAAATGATTTATAATTATACGTAAACATATCACGACCTTCTTACATTTGAATTTGGAATTATTTAGCAATTCAATTTTTAGGTAGTAATAAAGATGTTTCATAAGAGTGACAATTTAATCAATGTAGCTTAACTTAGAATGCCTCATCAATGACGCCAGCGGATAATCCATGTTCTTGTATCTCACCAGAAGACTGCCAAGTAAGTACATACATCCATTTACATATATCATCTTTTTTGAAATTGAAATAGTTTATTGAGTTGATTGTTATATCCTACAAATATTTTTGAGCGGATCAAACTTTACTTAAAGCTCCTAACTAGCAGTCGAATTTAACTATATACTTCTGTAAAGAAATGTTACATGTTTCTGTTATGATATGATATACAAATCAGTGTCCCTCTACTAATTCTCTTTGTGTTAATTCCTAATTGTTCGTATATACTGTTATTGTGTGACGAGCATAATCCATATGCTATATTTATTATTATTTTAAAATATTTATGTATATTTTTATATAAATTTTAATTTAGGCGATGTACATTAACTAATGGGGCTATTTAATAATGACTGGATGAGTATGATGACCGATTACCGACTGCATATATATTAAGATAAAGTGTAATTATTTTAATGGTAATAAGTTTACCTTACATAACAATGATAAACTTTTACAAAAATCAAAGTAACCATGTATGTAAATCAGTAATACGCATACGTATATAATAAATTGATCGCTATATAAATTGATCAAATGAAGTCTTGATCTGATAGTGAGTGATGAATGTTCGATATAATCTGTGTTAGTTTGCCTCATATTTTTTTATCTGTATTCTGTACAATAAATTAAAAAATCTAAAATTGAGGTTGTAAAGGATACCTTTTGAAAATATCATCGTGCCTATAGTGCGCGCGGTGTAGTTTATTGTTATATAAAAAAGCGCATAGCTTTTTCAACAATAAATTAAATTAGTACATAACATGTTTATGGAATTGCCTGATGAAACCGAACAGAGTGATAGTGGTATGGAGTCTCTGACGGCCAGCAAAGATGATACACCAGAACGTAAACCAGAAGATATTTTTATAACTCCAGTGGTGAGAAGGTGCAAATAAATTTAAATTACTGTAAAATGAACATAATATTAAAGTAAACTACTTTTAGGTTGTTGGGACATCGCCCACCGCTGGAAACCCACCATGCACAACTCTCAAAGAATATGATGATGTACGTATTATATTATTCTTACCGGTTATTTCTTAAGTAATTTTTAAGTGACACATTCTAATTTTATCTTATAGGAACCTGATGAGACTTTATCAGAAAGGATATGGGGTCTGACAGAGATGTTCCCTGAATGTGTCCGTAATGGCACATACACAGTTACTACTAAGTCATGGTACCATTCATATAAATTTATATTATTTTATTGGCTGAAGGTAACAATAAGTATTTAAAACTTTTTAATACATATTACAGGAGTGGCATAAAAAATTTATATCAACTATCCCGTTCAGTTATGTGGGTGGTTGCTAGTTCTTCAGTCATTCTCTTTGCTCCTGTTATATTTGAAGTCGAGAGAGCTCAAGTAGAAGAAATGCAGAAGTCCCAGCAAAAACAAGTAAGTACTTTAACAATCAATTACTTGACAGTATGTAAGAATAGTACAAATATATAATTATGTAATTAATATTTACTTAACTTTACAGGTTTTGCTTGGAACAAACACTGCTATGTCAGGGCCCACTCCTGGCATACCACCTATGCCCCGATAAAGATGCATATACCAAATAAATTTAGAATGTCTTAATTTGAATGCAATTGTGTATGTATATTCATCAACCTTGAATGCTTTAATGTTAGTTTAGGTAAAAGTATGTTCTTGAACCATGTCTTCTGGCATCTTAATTAAAACTAATGTGTATGCATTTCCGATTTTTACATTAATTTTATTTTTACTGTATATATGTCTCAAGATCAAAAACTTAGACAATTATTTCTGGTAATAACTTAAACATATAGTGTGGAAGGCAACAAGCTTAGTATACATATTATTTTGAGAATGTAGATATTGTTTTGTTAAACATCTAATAGAAAAATAAATGTTTAAAAAAATCTCTTTTGTCACTCTTACTTTGTGTTTATATATGTAATGTTTATTTTTTTGTGTTATAGTTTAATTCACTATGTCTATGCTATAAAAGAAGAGGAATATAGAAAGAAAGAAAGATACAAAAAATTGTATTTTTCATAGACTTTTTGAACAATGTGTATTATGTTGCAAATATGTCATTTTTTAAAATATTTTTATTTCATTAAGTATTATAATATTGATTTCTAACCTTGATACATGACTTAGTTCTAATTTTTATTACATTTTGATGATGATTCAGTCAGGGAATAATACAAAAATTGTTAATGTTTTCATCAACTTGTCTGTACTACAAGTTAACAAAGACTCACTCATTATTTAATTAAAACGAATTTAGAAAATTATTTGTTTAAATTCGAAATTATTTTGGAATAAGCTAACATAATCTTTCTAAATAAACCTCTCTTTAAGGCAGATTGAGAAGTTATGCACTTCTCAATCCCTGGCCAATATGTCATAAGAAAAATACCTCAACACAATGGAAATCTATTGTTTCATTTTGAGTTGTCAATGATTTTAGACAAATGGGAACACTATGGGAAATTATTTTATAATGCATAGTCATACTTCGGCTAAATCAAATGGATTTAAAAAATACATATGAAAACAACCCATCCTGGGTAGTTTTTAGACCAGTCTGTTATATTGCCTAAAAACCTGTTCACACTAAAGAATAAATTTATATAATATTATTATCTTTATACTGTTTATAGAAGTGTTTTGTTTAAACACTTAAAGGGTAACTGCTTGTGTAAAATGTTGATTTGTGGGTACTGGGTAGTACAGGCTAGGGTATTTTTTAAATAAACTAAACTATAAAAAATTATATTATAATGAAGATGACAGTTTTGGCATTATTATTATTGCAGTCATTATCAAAATTTCAATTTTCATACAATCATCATATACACTTTTCAATGGAAATATGCTATACTGCAATTACAGTTCTGCAGAAATCGATAAATCCATACATACATTATAAATGCGAATGTCTGTCACGATTTTAACGGCTAGTCTACCGGTCCAATTTTAGATGAAATTTAGAGTGAAAATTAAAAAAAAATACGAGGTTTAACATAGGCTACTTATTTTTTCAAAATTCAACACCTCTTACTGGTTGAAATAGGGGATGAAAGTTTATATGAAAAATCTACACCGCTTGACAGATTGTAATGAATTTTGGCATAAACATAGTTGATAATCCAAGTTTAATCATAGGCTATTTTATTATTTTATTTCTCAAAAATCCATGCTCGGGGGTTGCAATATATGAATATACCGAAACAGCTTTATAGTTCATGAGGCGAAGCCGCGAGCGGGCAGCTAGTAATTTGTTTAAAATTATCCAGGCCAGTCGAGCCGCAGGGGCACGAAATGTAAATGGTTGTGGGTTCGATTCCCACTCGAGGAGTGGAAATATTTAGTATTTCCATTTTATTCACTCTGGTGACTTTGGGCTCCGCCACTTAACACGTAATACCTCCAAAATTCACCGGCAAGTGCGGAACGGCGTGTCATAAGTCTTAGCATTAGGTTCCCTTTGCCTACCCTGATGTGGGCGCAATATAGCGTGAAGCTATAAAAATATCCAAAGAAATATTAGGGATACTTTTGAAATCCAAACATTGTACTTTAATCATACAGTTTGGAGTAACGACAATTGTATCCATATAAAAATTGCCATGTACATATGTAACAGTTTTGAGATGACCATTATGTATCAAATGAAAATATATTATGTAATTCGAAGTTTGATAATGATAAGTATAAAGAGGGAAAGAGAGTTCTTAATCTTTCTTTTTTGTATTTGGTAGAAAAGCTAGTAACACTAATATATTATCTATGTACACTAAGTGACAGTTATGCAAGGTCGATATCACAAATGGTCGATACCCATTTCATAAATTTTCTGGAACACTTCCCTGTGATTACATTTTATTAGATATTCAGTTTATTTATTGTTATTTAGTTTTATAGTTGTCCGTGTAACTACATTCAATTTAAAAGATTTAATAAATATATGATATAAAATTTTGCTGCTTTTGGGAAAAAAATAGTCGCAACTTAAGTGAATTGTGGAGAGAAATTATTAAACATATGATATTTTAATTTTAAAAGTATTGTTACAAGTGTATAAAAGCGTTAAACTGCTGACATCTTATTTAAATATATTGTAAATTGGACATCTGGGTGAAAGGTATGTAAACTTTAGTTGAGACTCAGCTTTTTAATTTATAGATGATTTTTCACACTAGAACCAAAACCTTAATTGTTGACATTAAGTTAATATTAGTCTTAGAATTTTCAGTAAAAAATATCTAACAAAAAAAGAATAATTCAACCTCATATATAAATGAATAATGCAGTAATTGTCTTTTTGATGTATGCTTTCTAATTTTAGTTTACCAATATATGGTCATGCTTTCATTATGATATTACAAAGTATAAACAAATTTTATAATCATGAAATTAATTGACTATGTTTTCTTACTCTTAGGATAGTTAACACTAATTTATGATAGCTGATAGTTTTAGCGATCATAAGACATTAACTTATAGAAGATTATAATAAAACTTTACATAATACCTAAGGCTTCATTGACAAGTATATTGGATTATGCAACTTTCATTGTCATTAAAATTAAATTTAATGCCTTAAATGGATAACTGTTAATCTGAAATGTTGTATTGTTATGTTAGTCAATAGGTGCACATGTGTTGGAAACTTTCTGTAACAATTAATTATTAAAAGTCATAAATAAAAATGTGATAACCTACTTGTATTAAGTACAAAATTTACCTAAATAATAAGTAGTGACTTGTGAAATAAAAATTAAATTATTAATTCTAAGTATAAGTTATGGATCTGGGTCTATCATTTAAGGAAATACATATCAAGTAAGAAATTGGAACTTGCCTTAAAACTCCTTAAACACTTAAGAGTGGACACTAATAGACACTAACTTTTAATAGCTATTGCTAATCCTTCTGTTGTTAGGCCTTTTTCATTGAATATGTTGTACGTTAGCAAATATATATTCTTTTCTTGTATTCCCTTGGATAAGAGGCATCTGTTTTGATATGTATGTGTTTAATTCTTCTTAACATTGTTCTGTTACGAGATTCAATACTAATTGCCCTGCCGTTAACATATAATGTTCTAGCAGTTGTTTGATTCAAAGTTAATTTTATTTTATTATTAACTAGTATTAGGTTTGCCCATGTAAGCTATAGAACTACAGCTATTTCATATTTATGATGACCTGCTTTTTCATTGAAATGACAAACTCCAAATTTATAATTTTATCAAATTATTTATTTTTGTAATATTCTCAATAATAATTATATACTTAATAAAAGGACCTTTCCATATTCATTGTATTTATTTGACAAAACAAGACTTGTTGCTTAGTGACCATCAAACAATCATATACATTACAATTTTATAGAATTATTTTCATATCAACATTTGCACAAAACAATTTTCTTTAGGATTACTTTATATGTGTTTAATTTATCTTATAATTTAGAGAGTTTGGATCTGGAAATATACATAATTTGAAATAAATATAAGTGTATGCCATTAGGGATATTGTAGTCATTTAAGTTAAAAATTTTTGAAATCAGCTTGGGAATTTCAGAGATTACCTACCTTAAATATACAAACGAATTACCTTACTTACCTTGCCTGTTTTAACATCAGTGTAAACTTGTTTTGTACATAGGGAAATATAAATTCTATATTTCCATCTAAAAGGAAGTGAAAATTTTGTTTTAGATAAAGTGAAGCTCTTTTCCTTGGCATTATCATTGGCCTTTGTGTTAACTTCTTTTGTGTCAAATTTTTGCAAGGTTTTATGAAACTTTGTGACAATCTTGTAATATTATGTAGGCTCATTTAGGTTAAAGTAATTTAACTAAACAGGAGGTGAAAATGCTTTAGTCATATCAATTTATACCCACAGTGGTATGGACATGGACATGTACATATACAGTATATGTATTTGGAGACAGTGCTTGTTTGTTTGTTTGTAATTTTAATTATTTTACTTTCTACATTTAATAAAAAGAAGAAAAGAAGGAATTCCATTTTATATTCATTTAATACAAATTTTAAGTGTGATTTTTAGTAATTGATTATGTTATTGCAATATATGTCATATTTAGTTTATGTTACTTTGAGTGTGATCGTGGATTCCTTTAACTAACATGAAATATTGGTAAATTAACACTAAATATGTTGTAAGGAAGAGCAGAATGACTTATATCCGTTTGTCTTCTTAACTACTAAAATTTTTACCATTAAATACATTTTCACATCATTTTTTACAATTACTTTTAAATCATAGTGGAAAAACAATGTTTATATACAAAATAGTATAATTAGAAGTCATCTTCACTCATTTTAATTGGAAGCACTTTAGCTAGGAACTATATAGTCATAACTATGAACCTAACATTATTCAATTGCTGTTACATATAATGACATGTGACATAACATCAAGTCTGCATCACATGATAGCATTCAATCTTTCACATTCAGCGTAGACAGTTACGAGACTATTATGGATAATTTGATGCTATGAACAACCAATGTATACTAGTTAAACTCAGTTATATAAAATAATAAAAATATAAGTATATTTTTTTAGATAGTATTAATTTTTTATATAGGTAAATGAGAAATATTGTAAACATTATTTTTGTTTTAACATTTTTGAAGTGTTATTCACATATTTAGGATTTAAAAAAACACTTAGAAAACGTATAAAATTTAAACGCAGCAGAATTTGAACCTGCGCCTCTTGGAAACTGTCCAATCGCTCTGGTCGTTGAGCCATGCGTTAGAACCGGATGTGAACATCCGGCTACGTCGAAATTCACACAAGTTATTTTTGCTATAAACATCTCTGTAGAGACATTTTTTACAAGTTTTATTGGACGATGTCCAAGGGGCGCGGGTTCGTGTCCCGTTTCGTTTGAATTTTTTGTACGTTTTCTGATAATATTTACCAATTTTTATCTCACTTGTTCCATATTTAAAAGCAAATGATCAGGGTGAAGAGTGAAAATAGACAAACATCGTAAATAAATTCATGCACATAAAGTTTGAAATTTACTTCCCATTTAATCCGTGGCAATTGAAAGATTTGATAAAGTGCAAACAAAGTGATGTATCCCATGTTTTTATTTACCTTAGTGGCAAAGTGCCAGAGTCCACGCATTCCCGGATTACTGGTCTTATTATCGCCGTAGGAAGTAATTCTTGTGAATCATATGCACTCTCGCGGCGTGTGTTGTAAATGATGTTGATGATTAACTTTCTAGGTGAAGGCGAGAGTTCAGGGGCTAAGTAAACTTACTTTTATTGGTCGTTAATATTAATATTTACTGCCATTGTTATTACTATTTTCTTTAGCGACGCATTTCGTTTTGATTACTAATTAAGAGCGGAAAATGAATTCGCAGAATTAATCCTCGGCGGTCTTAAGAAGCTCAATATTAATCTTTATTGTTTGTAGTTGACAGTCGTGGACAATGTTCTCAGTAATTGCTTTGGAATAGCTCGCACATTTTATTATAAGTCGGGTTATTTCCAGTCTTATAATTTAAAAACTATTTGTTTAATCTTTGTACTCGTCATAACATAAACGAGTAAAAAGTAACGTTCATTCACATGTGACACAGAATTTTGAAAACGTTTAATGTTAAAAACAAGAAAAATTACATTACAGACATCGATAATTAAAGTTTAACTGAACACTATTTCATTACCATTATTGATTATTGTGGCCAGTCGTGGCTCAGTGGCACAACCATGTGACTGTAAACCACTGATTGTGGGTTCGATTCCCACTAGAGGAGTGGAAATATTTAATATTTTCATTTTTTTCGCACTGGTGCCGAGGTAAAGCGCGGCGTTAAGTTCCGCTACTTAACACGCAATGCCTCCGAATTCGGCGGAAAGTGGGGAACGGAGTGTCTTAACACTAGGTTCCCTCTGCCTACCCTGCTGTGTGCGGGATATAGCGTGAAGCTAAAAAAAAAGAGACTATTTCATTAAGTGGATGTGACCTTACACTGTTTGTCGAATGTGATTTTACTAGAAAGCTAGCTATACAGGGGCAAACATATTTGGTTCTTTTTTGTTACTGAACGAGCTTGCATTTAACAACTTTAAAGGTTAATTAGTTAAAGCGTGTTTAAATGAGACATTATATTTTCTGAACTTTTTAAATTTCTAATGCTATTATTATAACATAGTGGGAGAACGTCTTACCGTAACGCAATTGGTTGTAGATTTGATCCATCGAGGGAATTATTATATTTAAACTATATGTATTGCGCAGTTCTGGTAAGAAGAAAAAACATGAACTCTGCCACTCAACACGTCTCGATTTCACTCGGAAAGTAAAGAAAGGAGTGTTTTGACACTAGGTCGATAGGTAGGCGGTCTTTAATGGAGTGTCTTTCTGTGTCACTCTAACTACATTGTTATACGAGAAAAAAATGTATGTATATTGTTCCTTAGTAGGACATATTTAATTAGACGTTATGGTTGCTTAGTTTACCCAAGGTTGGTGAAACTGCCGATTGCGGAACCGCGTAGAAAGCAAAATGCATTAAGTGTATGAAATACCTTTATTTATGATATATTTGAACCATGTGGTAATCAATTATTATTGAAGAAATATTTAACCTTTTGTTTGGTTAAACCGGAATGGTTTTTGTTTTATTACGAAAATAACTTACATGTTTTTGTCTTAACGGTCCCACGGGGAACAATATGGGACAATAAACCACACTATTACAAAATTAAACAGAATTCTTACTATTTTACAGGCGTATGGTTATATGTCAAAACATTACTATTTAAACTTAAACTTATAGTTTTACTAGCGGCCCGCCCGCGGCTTCGCCGCTTGATCTACGTAACTGTTTCTTCTTCCTGGCACTATCCCGGCTCTAGCCAGGGTCTGCCTTCCTGCTTAACCTTCTCCACTTTGCACGGTCCTTGGCATCCTCGGTGGTAAGTCCATTGGCTCTCATATCGTGCTTCACGATGTCCAGCCATCGCTTTCTTGGGCGTCCTGGGGGTCTTGCTCCAGGGACAGATATATCGAGGCAAATTCTTCCGACATAGTTCTCAGGCCGGCGTGCAACGTGGCCATACCATCTCAGGCGACTCTCTTGAAGCTTATCCGCTACGTCACGTACACCAAGACTACCTCGGATAAATGTGTTGCGTATGCGGTCAGCCCGCGTAACGCCACACATCCACCTTAGCATCTTCATCTCCGTGACGTGAAGCTGCTGAGTGTGCCTGGACAGTGCTGGCCAACATTCGCTGCCATATAAGAGAACCGGTCGGATTATGCTTCTGTATATTAGTCCCTTGAGCTTGGGTGGTATTCTGCGGTCGCAGACCACACCTGTGACCTCACGCCATTTCGCCCAAGCAGCGCTGATACGGGCTTGGACATCGTGATCGATGCCTCCGGACTCGTGCAGAATAGATCCAAGGTACCTGAACTTTTCCGACTTAACGGCTGGTTCAGGACCTATTTGGATAGTGCATGAGTCCGGGCTCCCGCAAGCCATGTACTCGGTCTTCGTCACATTTAGTTTAAGACCGCCGTTCTCAAGCGTACCCTTCCAGAGGTTCACTCTCCGCTCCAGCGTCAACCGGCTCTCGTCAATGAGCGCTATGTCATCGGCATACATCATCAGCCATGGGGGCTGGTCCTGGATGTAAGCCGAGACAGTGTCCAGCACTACATTGAACAAGAACGGGCTAAGAGCCGAGCCTTGGTGAACCCCAACAGAAATCGGAAAGGGTTTTGTATCGCCAACAGCAGTCCTAACCATAGAAACGGAATCGCGGTACATGTCTCTGATGATGTCAATATAGGCCTCAGGGATCCCCTTGGATCGCAATGCCCACCAGATACATTGACGAGGCACACAGTCAAAGGCCTTCTGCAGATCTAGGAATGCCACATGCAGAGCTCCTTTTTTCCCTGTATGCCTCCATCAGAGTTCTGAGGGCAAAAACGGCGTCCAAAGTGCCCGATCCTGGCTGAAACCCATATTGACATTCAGAGACAGTACACTCTCGGCGGAGCCTGAGGTCGATCATGCGCTCAAAGAGCTTCATGGTGTGACTCATGATCTTAACGCCCCTATAACTACCACAATCCTGAACACTGCCCCTGCCTTTGTAAATAGGGGTAATGAAGCTGTAACGCCACTGACGTGGCATAGTCCCAGTGTTCAAGATGTGGTTGAAAAGGTTCGTCAGTATGAGCACACCATGAGAGCCCAATGATTTCCACGCTTCGATCGGAATGTCGTCAGGTCCCACCGCTTTCCGATTCTTCATGCGTCGAAGACAATTCCGAGTTTCGTCAGGTGTTATCGGGGCAATAAGTCCAAGATTAGGAGGTGGTTCGGTTGGAAGACTGCATGGGTGCTGGGTATTTAGCAACTCCTTGAAGTAGCATCTCCATCTCTCCTTCACAGAGGCATGATTACACAGCAGCGCGCCCTGGGAATCTTTGACGCAAAGACATTTGGCGATATCTTGCGTCGCTTTATCCCGAGCTCGTGCCAATTTGTAAATGAGCTTCTGCCCCTCCGCAGTTTCAAGCGTATCATATAAAGGTGATAACCTGTCACTGCGGGCTCTGGCAACAGCTCTTTTACTGGCACGTTTCGCTGCTATGTACTCTAGTCTGTCTTCAGGAGAGTTGGATTGCTGCCACTCCTTAAAGGCAGCCTTCTTTCCACGAATCACCTCCTGCACTTCGTCATTCCACCACCATGTCTCCTTGTCGATGACCCGTCCTCCCCTAGAAAGGCCAAGAACTCGTTTACCTGCTGCGATAATTGCTGACTGGGCTCGATCCCAAGCCTCCTGAGCAGTTTCGGTATTAGTCAAAAGATTTTGACTCTCAACCTCTGCCCGAAAGTCGGTCTGCATCGGTCCATTCAGCAACCACCACCTGATCCGAGGCTTACGTTTCTCGGCTACTTTCTTTTTCGGGGTGACGACATAGTCCATGACAAGAAGACGATGTTGGGCCGTCAGGCTTTCACCTGGAATGACCTTACAGTTAGTCACCTTGCCGATATGACACCGTCTGGTCAGCAGGTAATCTATTTGAGTTGAGTGGGATCCGCTTTTGTACGTGATAAGGTGCTGCGGAGTCTTTTGGAAGAACGTGTTCACGACGGCCAAGTCAGACACAATACAGGTTCTGAGAAAATTTTCTCCCTCTGTATTGCGACGACCATAACCAAAACCACCGTGCACACGTTCATACGTATCCGCAGCCTTACCTACGTGACTGTTCAGATCCCCCCCAACTATGATTACTTCAGCAGCTGGTATAGCGCGTAGAACCTCTTCAAATTGCTCCCAGAATATCTCTTTTTCGGACCCGCTACATCCCGCCTGAGGAGCATAGACACTGATTAAGTTAGTAATGACTCCCTCAATCAGTACCCGCACCCACATCAGGCGGTCGCAGCGACGGTCGACTTCAAGAAGACCATTCCGAAGCTCTTCAGATAGCACTACCGCTACACCAGCTTTACCTGAAGGCGACCCAGTGTATATCAGCCGGTAACCCTGTCCGATGTTCCGAGACTTATTGCCTTTCCAGCGAGTTTCCTGGAGAAACGCACACTGGACCCGACGTCTCATGAGTACATCTGCGAGTTCTCTGCATCGTCCGGTAAGAGAGCCAATATTCCACGTTGCAAAGCGGAGTTTCCGTTTGGATACTGACGTCATTAGCCGTGCCCTTACTTGACACGGTAGCCCTTGCCCACTTATCGCAGGTGTAGGGCGATGTGCCTGCGCGTCGTTTAGCGGCGACGCCCTAATCGTACCCAGCGTGTCCTTGTTGTCACTCATAATAATGGCGAAGGGTGGTTTTAAAGGAGCGACTGCCGTCTGACCTCCAAAACCCCTGTTATGGGTAAAACCGAGGAAGGGAAAAGGTAAAAGGGGTAGAGATTAGGAAAAAGAGGAGGAGAGGTTAGGAAAGAGGCAGATAGGACACCACTTTCATGGATTGGGTAGGGGTATGAAAGTGGTGGCTCGAGGATACGCGGGCGCGTATACGTATGCCCAAAACCAAAAATAGGACAGATATTTAGTAGGACACCCTCTGCTTGATCTACGTAACTGTTTCGGTATATTGCAACCCTCGGTGGTGGATTTTGAAAAATAAAGTAGCTTATGTTTAACCTTGGATTATCAACTATATATATATGCCAAAATTCGTTACAATCGGTCAAGCGATGTAGATTTGTCATATAAACTTTCATCCCCTATTTCACCCCTTTAGAGGTAGATTTTTGAAAAACTAAGTAGCCTATGTTAGACCCAGTCATTTTTACTACTTTCATTCTAAATTTCATCCAAATCGGACTAGTAGATTAGCGTGACAGACAAACACACAGACATTCGAATTTATAATATAAGTATGGATTACAGTAATTTTCGTGTCGCATTAAACAAAATAAATGAAAGAAACCTTCCTCGTCAATGATATTATGATAGTTTTTTTCTAATCGTTATACAATACTTTTTATACATCTCCATTTCAAAGGCCTTTTTGTTATATTTTTTTACAATACTAGGTAATTAACGTTGTCGCTTGAGTAGTCAAATAGAGAGAACCTGACCCGATTCAATTCTGATCAATATCGTAACCAAAGCGTTAGTCAAGCAGAGAAGTTCTGATTAGTCTACACGAACGTTTATAAAGTAAACAGGTTTGTTTTTAGTCTTTAAAATAAATAAAAGAATGGTTGCCATTAGGATTTTATAAAAAGACATTATATTACGATAATAAAATACAAAGAAAGCTTTGAATTCTCTTTATTCAGATTCACGGTTTTTCACCCATAGCGGGCTAGTCAGAGGGACCCTACAGTCAAACACTCCGTCCTCCTCCTCTTTCCTTCCGAAATTAAGATATTGCGTAAACTCAACGCCGCGGCTTGGCTTAGGTACCAGAAAGAATAAATAAAAATTAACATATAATCTTTCCCTCGAGTAGGAGTCGAACCCATAATCGTGTTCAGTCAGACGCTGTCACATTACGCCACCGACGACCTTTTTTAGTCACTACTTGCCTAGTCTAGTCTAGTATAAAATAAAGTAGTACTACAAATTTTATTTAGTGCAAATTTATTTTATTATAATTTCAATCAAATAACTATTTCGCAAATAACAAAAAAATGTACAGTTATGTAATAACATAATATACATATGTTTTGATGTTTTTAAAGTGCTATCACACGCTTAAGATAAGAAAAATGTTTTTCAGACCTGTACCTAAAAAAAACTTTTTGGCAACATCAGCTGATTGAGTTGCGAAGAACGGATGTTGTTTTTGCAACGGTAAAAAACAGCGATAACAATAATTGCAGTAGAGATTAGTGAGAAGACAAACTTTGCTTCTCTTTGTACTTGTGTGGTCCTAAACGTTTAACTAAAAAGTATGTGCTTTGCGTGCATTCTGTATACTTTTATAAACGATACTAAAAGAATCTAAGATATTTCTAACTATTTTATAGGAGAGTGTATAACTATTTTAAAGTTTATTTTCTAAAGTGGCATACATTGACCTAATTATAGCCACAACATACGTAAATTGTTCTAAAAATCACGCAATATATTTCAGGTCTTGTCTGGAATGCGTTACTCACACAAAATTTAGTTTATATGTTTGTCATCTAGTTCTAAATTATAATTTTATTTTCGTGTGTCATACACATCGGATTTTACATAAAGTGCACTATTTCCGTCATTATCGCTCCGTATTATATTGGTGGACTGGCGCCCGTGATTCGCTATTTATTACGTTTCTTTGGAAATGTGCCAGGCACGGTTCGACAGCGATCTGATAGTGTGTTATGCCAAAAGAAAGTCAAAGTTCGATGGCATGATTGCATGTAGAGCCTCGAGAACCCATGTATTTCTTAAGATATTACTTTTCCACCTAACGTTTGATATTTAAGAAGCACGTTAACATAAAATATTTTCACGTAATGGTTATAAATTATACTTGGAAATTAATGAAAAGAGAATTTGTTTATCATTCATAAAAAACGTTTTTTTTATTAAATGAATTTCTCCCTTTAAATCCCATATTTCTAATATATTTCCAACTTATTAATCTAATAAAAAATAACAACCATAGCATTAAGTTCTATATGTATTTAAAGAGATATTTTTATTAATATTCATTCATTCATTTACCAACATTAAAGTCAACATGACGCCATTTAGTCTATAGGGAAAAGCTTCAGCTTGAAAACATTAAGTGAACTGTGACCTCATCGATGCGTGACGACCTACGCACTATCCAAGGCCGAGCCCTTACACCCTCTGTTACACTTGACATTGGGCGGGCGTTTTAACTTCTCATTGTAAAGTCTATAAGTGCCAAACTATATTGCTATTGTATGTTTGTGGTCTAGAAAACAGTTATATTTTCAAACGTAATCAATTTTTGTTTTGGAAACTTGTACTGAATATATTGGAAATGGCCGGAAATGAAAATATAAAATCGAACTTACTATTATTTACCAAACATTTACCTAATTCTAATAAAAATAAGTGAAATACGTGAATTTAATTATTATATAGTTAGAGATCAGTGGCGCAGGGGCACAAACTGTAAACGCGTCTAGTTGTAGGTTCGATTACCGCACGAGGAATTAAAATATTTAGTATTTCATTTTCTTTGCTTTGATGTGTAGGCAAAGCAAGGCTCGAGTTCCATCATCTGACACGTAATGCCTCCAGAATTCGGCGGAAAGTGAGCGATGTAGCTTTAACGTTAGGTTCTCTCTGCTTATCCTACTGTCTGTGGGATACAGAATGAAGCGAAAATAGAAAAATAAATGATATTAAAAAGAAGACTTAACTTTTTCTAGTTATTGAAAATTCCAGTCAAGTTATTGCAGTAACAAATATTGAACTAAGAATTCTTTTAAAATAAAGGGCTTTACGACTTTTAAGCCTTTCAAATGTTAGTCACTTATATTCGATATAAATTATTTAATTTGTATTAAAAGAGACACGAAGGACATAGTAACTCGGCCTTCAGATCTATATATTGAGGGAGGAGCAGGTTACGCAATGCGGCACTTGTGAAATGACGTCTGAGGATTTTTATTTAGATTTATATTCATTATTATCTTAATTATTTTACTAATATTTTAAGAACTCTTATATATTTTGTAAAATATTCCTGAGGAAAAGTAGGGAACCTATTAACGTCATAATTGGAATTTCCATAACGTAGGTGGAATTTCTGTCAACATATATTTATGACTGCGGCTATCCAATAACAAAAATATCCTATACTCCTTATTAAATGTTAGGTGATATATATGATTATAGAAACTGATTAGTGTACTGTATGTATATTCTGCATATATCAAACCCGATGAGTTTTACTTTGCTTTACGATAATATTAGATGTCCTTATTTCGAAATTATTGTTGGTTAACTACCATGATTTACCTAAAGCTTTAGTAGTACAAAATTTGTAATAATATAATTCCTTACTAGCCCTGACAAGTAAATCCAAAAAGGCGGTGAAAAAATTTTTTTGCATTGCATTGGTTAAATGCTTGCGTCACCGTTAAATAAATGAAATATGATACGATCTCGGCAACTCTTATGTGCAATAACATATTCAAGTTCAAAATTAGCTACAGATTTTGATGTTTTCAGCTTTAAACAAGATTTTATTTATCACAAAAATAAGTCGATCAAAATTTTATATCTCTACACTTAAGAGTTACCGTTACTAAAATATAACGATTCAAAAAGTTTGTATTTAAACCATTTTTTCAGTCTCAATCGGCTTTTGGGTCCATTGAGTTAACTGATATACATATATATCTTTTAAGTCACCTTCATTCCCTAAATAATAGAATTGTACATAGCTCCGTCCCATTTTCTTGTACTAAAAAGATAGCTTAATGGCAAAATTTATCAAAACCTTGTCTTGTTTTTACAGATGAACAAAGCCTTTAAATTTATTACAGTTCAAAAGTCTATTGAGAGAACTAAAGTAATTAGACAGAAAAAAAACATCTTTATGTCGAAACTTTACCAAAAATTACTCTTTTATATGTATATAAGTAGCGTAACGACAAGCAAGAAAGTTGCTATTTTAATTGTTATGGTTTTAAATTCAGCCAAAAACATAGATATATTTAAAAATGTTGAGTAATTGGACTGACTGATATATTTAAAAAATATTTAAGGAAGGGATATAATATATGTATTATAGGTACCTAATATATTATACGAGATATATAAGTATAAAAATAATTAATTTGAACAACAATTGTGAATTTGTTATATTTGTACAATAGCCTCGCGGACATTTTTGTGACGAATGATGAATAATATAAACGTGTACATTCTTTTATGTATCATCAATGGTTTTCGCAGTGTTTGCCAATAAAATACTTTTGTAGGCAATTTTGTACTGTGGATTAGTTATTGCAAGTTACATAATAGTGCATATTTTATTTTTGAAATGAATCATAGCCTATGCGTTAATAATCGTCGTTTGCTAAACATAAAAAATTGTAAGGTATATTTAAGTTTATAAGTATATATTTTTTTATGTATAGCTATTGGGGCCAGTCGTGGTGCAGTGGCACGAACGTGTGACTGTAAACGACTAGTTGTGGGTTCAGATTCCATATTTGGAAATATTTAATATTTCCATTTCTTCGCTCTGGTATCAGAGGTAAAGCGCGGTGTTAAGTTCTGCCAATTAACTCGCAACGCCTCCGAATTCGGCGGAGAGTGGGGAACGTAATGTCTTAACACTAGGTTCCCTCTGCCTACCCTCTTGTGTGCGGGATACAACGGGAAGCTATAAAAAAAATGTATAGCTATATATCATGTATGTGAATTTTAAAATTATTTTAAAAATCTAATATAATGTCTGAAACATCTACTGGCGTCACCTAACTGTTTCGATGTCGTAATTTCCTGGCAACTGGTAAACTGATAAGTTGATATGAAAATTTTTCGTGACTGTAAAACGTGAGTTCTCAGATTTGAGCGGTGATTAGGTCTTTGTGCTACAATGAAATATCTAAATATTATTTACTTATATTTGACATTTTTAAAGTTAAATATTTTTCAGTTATGACCTAAAATATATCTCATAAAGTATTTATTCGTAACAATAACCACATAAGATATTTCACCACATGATGGCCAGTCGTGGCGCAGAGGCACAAAGTGTCACTGTAATCGAGACTGGTTGTGGGCTCGATTCCCACTCGAGGAGTGGAAGTATTTGATGCTTCCATTCTCTTCACTCTAGTGTCGAGGCAAAACACGGCATTGAGTTTCCCACTACTTAACACGCAATGCCTCCAGAAATTGGTGGAAAATGGAGAACGGAATGTCTTAGGTTCCCTCTGCCTACCCCCCTACGCGGGATACAACGTGAAACTAACTACATCAATATTTTTATTTGTGTGTGCTATGTGCAAGGATAATTTTTTACAGTTGTGAACAAATTTTAAATTTATTTATATGTTCACACAACAAGCAACACAATCAATGCCGTGAAGGTTTTTCCCCCGACCGGCTGATAAGTTTGACGTTCATGTTGTTGCCTAGTGTATTGTGTTATGCCTGTCTGTGGCGTCGTAGCTTTCAAATGAATTAACCGATTTCGAAGCGATTTTCATTCGAAAGCCAGTTTCTTTGTGGTGGTTCTTAGCTATGCTTGGTAAAAACGGTCCTGCACTTTAAACAGTTTTCCTTTTTAAAACGATGTAAGACATTATTTGCTTACAGTTATTTTTTTTTAAATGTTTGTTTAAATTGCTTAGAGATACTTTTGCGTAGAGTTTTTTTATTTTAACATTTTTGTTATATTTAATATAAACATTTTATACTTACAACATGTTGTACTACTCTTGTTTAGAATGACTATTTCATAAAATTATTTTATTAAAATGATATATGACCCTTTCTTGTCTAGATATGGAGATCTCAGGTAACCTTTGATAAAGCACATGTACTACTTTGACGTATAAATCGTCAAAATAAATTCTTACAATAACTTCTATTAATATATATAATTATTAATTAGTCGAATTCCGAGGCCCTCGTCAATAATACCGACGAGTAAATATTAACGATGGTATTTACAAAGTAAATGTTTTCTTTTCTATTTAACCTTCGTTTGATTTGGTTGCACGTGGAACTTCTAATCTCAGTATAGTGGGTGATTCACGTGTATTATATTTATGACCATTAACGATTCAACTAAAATCCATTATGTGTTGAGACTGAAGAGTCCAGTTTTAACAGTTGCTTTGCGTTTTACTGACAGAGCGGATCTATTTTCGAATATCCGTTGATAAGCTCAAGGTTAATATTTTCGAAGCATAATACTAAAATGTTTATTTATACCTTTAATATTAAATAATTTATTTTGTATCAATAATTTCTATAGGAATTTATAGTAAATGCTTTAGTGAGTTTGATTCATTGTCTACCAAGTGTCGTTACTATCGCTATAAGTAAGGATTATCACAACTTAATAGAATGATAAAGAACAAATGATTTCATATGATCTGTCTGAGACTGCCTAGACTATAGTATTGTAGAATTAAAATTAAATAGCTTCACGCTATATGCCGCTCGCAGCAGGGTAGGCAGAGGGAACCTAGTGTTAAGACACTCCGTTCCCCACTTTCCGCCGAATTCGGAGGCTTGCGTGTTAAGTAGCGGAACTTAACGCCGCGCTTTACCTCGACACCAGAGCGAAGAAAATGGAAATATAATTTCCACTCCTCGAGTGGGAATCGAATCCACAACCAGTCGTTTACAGTCACACTCTTGTGCCACTGGGCCACGACAGGCCACTATCTATAGTATTGTAGAATTCAGTATTTCACAGTTAGAATATGCTCACGAGAAATATTTCGATTTCGGGTGAAAAGTGGACTAGGGAGTTTCTTGATACTTGTTTCTCTCTGACTACCCTACTATGCAACTACTATACTAAAATAAGTATAAAAAAGTGTGGTTGAACACTACTGAAACATTATCTCAGTTATGAAATTGAACTTGGGAATTGAGCATCAATCAATAAATTTTACGTGGATTATATTATTATCGAGCTTAATTGCAGTTTGGCAGAACATACTAGCTTATCTTATCATTATATCTGTTTCTGTGCAATGCACGCTAGCGACTGTGTTGACTGTTGATGTTAAACCATGTTGCTCTCAGGTACGCGGCGCACGTCTCTACCAACGCTCAATGCGGACCACGGCGTTACATCTCCAATACACGACAGTAATTTAGCGGAGGTATGATTCTATATATTTATTAAACAATATTATTTTTGCACTATTTGCACCTTAGATTATAGTAACAATAATCCTCGTATCATTTATCTAGAATTTCCTACGCATTAATAGAATGGCACATAGAAAGTTGTATTTTAAATATTTTTTATTGTTTTCGTAGCTATTTTCGTTTCATGTCTTTCGTGTTTATGCAATATATCAAAATTTAAATCGATTATATTTAATTCTTATCGTTTGTTGTTAAGATTTCAATGGAAAATCTTTATTATCGTTATCATAATTGACTAGATATACTTTGTGTGAAATATTGTATACAATACACTTGTAATAATACCTTATTTTGCTTTGTTCATTTAAAAACTAGCGACCCGCTTATGGCTTTGTCCGCATGAACTACACAACTTTGACTGTTTCGTATTTTCGTATTTCGTTCAAATTTTCATCCACTATATCGGACTGTTAGTGGTTGATTTTTGAAAAATGAATAGGTATTCTATGTTTGACCAGCATCATTATTTTTACCTTAGAAAACTTATTAACATCGCTTAATCTGTTTCAATTATTCATACAAACTTACTTACCACTTTTCAACCCTTTAGGGGTTGAATTTTGAAAAACAAAGGGTCCAATTTTCGTCCTGGGCCTTGGTCTTTGAGCCTATAGCTTAGTCGTGAAAGCGTAACACATACACATACAGATTTTCTCATTTATAATATTAGTATAAATGTTACGTAAGTGAAAAGTATAACATTTTTGAGTGAAATATTGATAAAAAGTAAAACCAATGTTTAACTAACTCCGCTATAATATTTTTGTATTTAAAACTCTCCAGACGGTTTCCAATGCCACACCAAAATATTTGAGTTTGAACACTGAAGTTACACAACTTGAGAATATTTTATTTCTAAATATTATTTATTAACACTCACGAAGCTTGGCTGCCACTTACATAAGCAAATAACGGTAGCAAGTTACGTTTTAATACTTTTGTTTTATATTATAAACTATAAACTTAAGTTATAGCTTAGTTTATTGATATAAAATGTGATTTATTTGTCTCCTGACGTATATCGTACATTGACACAGTGATACATGTCCTTGTAATTGTATGGCATGAACTTATCATTGGTAAAGGTTAAGTTTTTACCTACTTGAAAAAACTGAATTGCTGAACCTTAATATGTAAATAAAAATATCCGTTTAAATATTTTTACATATTATACTTATATGTCGGTTACAATTCTTAATATAAAAACTTTGGTAAGCACTCTTTATAGGCAATGAATTGACGAAGCTTATGAATTACTGGCACGAGGTGATTTAGTGTTAGCTGTTGGGCAGATACATTGATTGACCTTGACTCGATCTTATGACAATGTTAAGAGCCTATTCTATTATATGAAAATTCTGTTATATATCGTAGATATTTAAGGGCCACTCGTTTACATTATTCAAAATCACGAACAGATACAAGTATGTATCAGCCCAGGGAGTGCTCAAAGCCGAGAACAATGCTGGTCGCGTTGCCTCGGCACGGGCGGGTTTACAGCTCTTCTATGTGTGCGTGCCCGATTCACAGACAAACTGAGTGGCACACAGCTGCAGCGCCCATCATTGATTCGTGGTTCGCAACTCGACGTCTCAGTCACTAGTGCGCAACGCCAGAGGTAGCAAGTGTTCTGTGTTGGCTATTTGTTTTGAATTTTATTTAATGCAAATTTTACTTTTAAAAGAGAAACCTGTTTTAAATCTGCTCAGTGTTTATTTGTGATCGTGATCGTTTTAGAACGCGAACGTTTTGTTGGTACTAAGTGAGCTGTTTCGCTGGATATCATAGAATTTGATTCTTGTGTTGAGCAATATTCTGTTGCAGTGCTTGTGCTTTTGATAGAAACGGACAATTTCGTCGTGAACGTGTTCCACTTTGGGATTTCACCACGAACGGGCTAAAGGAAGTTTATAGTCAAGTGAGTTATGATGTCATGAGAAAACTTGCTAAACCAATATTATATAAAGGGAGGCAAACGAACGACACACATTGGGAATTTTGTAAATCATTGTTTTTATGTGACACAGGCGTCATAACAATGCTTTGTTATTCCATTTAATCTTGTATATTTCGAAAAATAGAACAAACTTTGTTGCGCATTAGATCGAGTTGATAAATATCGTATGATTTTGGTCCTCCGCTACCACGTCACACGCATCGCTGGCTGTTAAGCTGTTATCTCCATATATGTTAATAATTTGAATTTCATATATACATTTATTTCTACACGTGTATTCGTCGTTGGTTTTTATACAATGCTTAGAGTAGGTACCGAACTTGTGTTGAATTTATAATACTAGTGGTTTGTATATTCATTATCATTTCAATAGGAGAGGATTTTTTATAAACAGAACAAAAGTAAATGAGAATGATAAATTATTTTATTTTTTATTTGTTTTAAATGTATTGAAAAAATACTATTCTAGTTAAGGTCATTGTAACCACTTTTATAACATATCAAATAAATCAATTAAAAAACATGTTTCGCTATCAATTGAACGCATAAAACAAAAGTATATTTACAATAATGGATCTGCAATTAATGTATGTTACATGTTTTCTTAATTATTTTCAAAATACTCATAAGTATGTGTTATTTGATAGCAAAATATATCTTTTATATAAAATATTCGTTTTCTTAGGAAAATCCCAAGAAAAAAGTTTATGGAAACATTTTAATCGCACTTGATTTGTTATGTTATATGATCATAATAACGCGATATACATACATACATACAAGGCCGCGGTTTGCGTAAAACTGTTTACTCATCCTATTGTCTCAGTGGCAAGATTGTTACTAACTCCGCCAGATAGTCAGCCTCTACCGACTTGCCTTTGACATTGATAGTTGTTACTTGACCGGATTATTTCTCACTGGTTTTGTTGTTTAACACATTATGTCACCAACGTTCATCAATAGTGTCGAGTATTTTCTTATACACAGTAAAAACTGGTGAATAACTTTAAATTTCGTTATTATATATTTTAAATTTTGTTTAAAAAAAAATATTCCCAATGCTCTGACCTCTCAGCATATACGGCTTGTAATATAATTTACCAACATTTCTTGAATTGATTTTGTATAAAAATCATGTTCTTATATAACAATATATCTTACAGAGGAAATGTTATTTATTTTATTTAAAGTAAAATTTATTGTTAGTGCCAAACGACTAGTTTTCCGGGATAATGTTAAAGAATAGAGTTAATTTAAACATTGTCAGTTCACAGCTGTCAAGTGTAAACAAAAGTATATTTTACCTTATAGTAACCCTGGACGTTGCTGCGGAAGTATGTGAGGTGAACTGTCGTAAATTTGTTACTTGCCCGTTAAAATTATTGACCTACAATATTTTAATGCTTATATGATTTGTTTATATCTTAACTTATTTAAAAAAATATTTATTTTCGGATTCACAAAACTATATCTAGAAAACATAAACATTTGAACGCAACAGAACTTGAACGTCTCGTGATTCTTCTTAGAAATCTTTGAGTAGCAGAAATTTATAAATATATCTTTACGTAGATGTTGACAATAGATTTTATTTTAAGAATTATAAAATGTAATGCATTGCTTAGTAGAACGTACTTAGCTACATAGTAGCGCGTATGGCTAAGTGGTAAGACCGCTTAGACAGTCTCCAACAGCCGCGGCTACGACTCCCGTTATGTTCAAGTTTTTATACGTTTTCTTTAAATGTGTTTCTATATTAGGACTATTATTGGTTTTATCGTATAAGACTTATTTTAAATTACTTTATATATTTGTGTTATTCCAATCTGAGCTTCTCTTTTTAACTATTATATTGTCAAAAAAAACGCAAACATACATCAGCAGCAGTTTTAAAACTAGTTACCTCATAGTTATTCAAAGCCATTATCTAAAGAGCAGCTTGCTAAGTGACTTTAGCAAGATGTTATGGTATTTTAAGTTCAGATGTAGTGAAAGTGACGATGCGGACTTGACCTGCCCGTTGGCCCACAACAATGTCGCAAGACACGTTCTATCAAGGAGTTCTAGAAAGCCTTTGTTAAAGTTTGTAGGCAAAGTTTATTTCATTGCGAAGTCGAACAAATCAAAGATCGTTTATCATACTTAAGAACATAGTTGTTGTAGTTACTCTTCGAGATTATATATTATTCCTTAGAGTTTATATATTGTTTTATTTTTAAGATTTTTCGGTTTGATTTCTTGATTGTAATTGTTATTCTATACTCTAAATGTGATAAGACAGTAATGTTATCTTATCTGATTTGGAAAACTCATTGTTTTCGTTTGCAACAATATGTTTTTTATTAGCTTTTCTTTTATAGTATCTCTTTTTAAGCCAATACTGTATATGAGTGAGCGAGCTGAGTTAACATGCTAATAGTTAGAGGTAATGAAAAGTTTAAACAGAGTAAAAATTTTATCTTTAAAGGTTAATATATCAAACTTTATATATTAAACCTTTAAAGCATCGTATCGTAGTAAATTGTCACAATATCTGACTGTAAGCGTGATGGTTGGAAATTCGATTCTAACTCAAGGAAATAGTTATTTTTTAATTATTTTTATCTATCCGCTTTGATACCCAAGAGAATATGGAACATTGAGATCTGTCACTCAATGTTTTAATTTCGGGCGGAGTGAGGAGAACGGAGTGTCTTGTAGCTTCTCTCTGCCTATTCTATAATGTAGGAATAAAAGTTATAATTCATGCATGAATGCTAAAATTGAAACACCAGACATCAAACATGATCTTTTCAGGGATCGAGTAGAGTGTTTTCGCTCTAATAATTCACTTTTGTAATGAGGGCTGAGGCGACATTTGGCATCTATGAAAAACACGTGCTGTATCGCGTGATATTGCAAGTACCACTTTCGAAACCGCTAACTTTAGTCATTTACATTCAAAATACTAACGAGCTCATATCCGCTATCCTCGTAAAAACTAGCTCAAGCTAAAATTTCACATCGAAACTTTAGTGTTTACATATCAATTTACATGTATATTCCAATTTATATTAGTAACTAAATGGGTCAGTTTTCGTCAAATAGTTCATACGTAAAGGCTCCATTTACCTGATTAACTGCCTTCATGTGCTTCTATTGAAAATACATATATTATTTGTCGGTAGAATGGTTGCCATGCACTAAATTAGAATGCGTAGGCGAATGGCTGCGTTTTAAAGTACTTATTTCAATTCACGGTTTGAAGATAATGCCACCTGTCTGTTTCATCACAGCTTTTTGTTCGTTGTTTTTGGTTGTCATACAGAATCATAATTGAAGTTCAAGGTGAATTATGATTTAACTTGTTTATATTATTTTGTATAAAATTTTATTTATATAAAAAGCTCTAGCTTTTCTTTGCTATGTTTTTATAATAATATTTTTATATTATGAATGATATTTAGTACCGAATAACGAAATTGTCTAATTTGTGAGATGCAATATTCTTTAATTTAAGTATTACTTTTTAATTTTTCTGGCGCGTTTCATTCTCAATTCTAAAGTGCAAAGTGCTAATTGTAATTATTATACTTCAAACAAAACCTCTTGACCTTTATAGAATTCTGTTCTTAAAATCGCTAACATAAGAGTTTTACTAAACAATTATTCAATACTATATTATCGACTTAGTAGAGCTAACATGAATGAAAACGATGAGTAAATTCTTGGCAATAGTCCCTTTCCATGTACATATTTTACATATGCTTTTTATTTAAAGGAATTATTTTGCGCCAAAAATGCGCCAAAATAGATACTAAATTAGTAATAAAATCTTATCGATTGATTAATACAGAAGTTTTTCTTTGAAAATTAGTCACACAGGATATTGGTAACACTCTAATCTAAACTGAACTGTTTATCAGTTTATTGACAACGTTGGCCGTGACGAATCCTATTTGTATGTGATACACGTATGGATTTAATCAATATAAATATATTGTATGTTTATAAATAATGTAAAATGTTGTTTTACACTTGGTTTGGTACACTCGTGTGCATATCTTATGATAATATATTTAAATATACTAGTAAAACTACGCAAATACTGCAATGTAAGATGTGACACTTAAATTATTTATACATATAACTGAGAAATAGTGGAATTTCATTTAACGAAATGAACACCTACACAGAACACGACGTTTGTTAACGCACCCAGTCTCGACCTACTAACGTGAACTTAACCTATTTTCTACATATTTAAAAGATTCCTGAATAATTTTAAATTAAATATTTTAAATAATGTAACTCTAGAGACCAAATAATATAGTAGTAAACTAACATTTCATTTCTTTACACTGTTTTTAGAATGAGGTATCTTGTTTTTAAATAACTTTGACATTTTCTTGGTTCATTATTTAGGTCAAGTCATAATTATAACTTTTAAGCTTTGCAAATATTTACAAGCTTAGTATTGAGACATTTAAATTGTATTAAATACAGGCGCCACCGCATTGATATATTTGCGGCTCATTTGTGTACTTATGTACATACATTTTGGAAATCAGCGCAGCTCCTTAAATAAATAGTTTTTAAGAAATAATTCAAGTATTAATAGTATTTATATATATATAAAGTATTAATTTACAAGTGTTTAGTACCATACCATACCAGTTAGTGTTTGGCTTAGTACCATATATCTGTTTTTGCAACTTCTCGCTTCTTGTACCTATAGCGGGTTAGTCATAGTAGTGTAGTAAGAGGAGCTCGTGTCAAGGCACTCCGTTTTCCACGTTCCCGATATCAAATATTGCGCGTTTAATGCCGGAACTTACCTTAGACTTAAGTACCAGAGTAAAAAAATAAAATACTTTTAATATAATTATTCCCCCATTTCATTGTAGTCAGGTGCTGTCCCACTGCAACATGGCGGCCTTAATATATTTTTTATTTAACATAACGGAGTCCTTTATATTTTTCTATATATATATAAAAGCAACCACCCACGTCTAGTGAGACTAATATGGACAAGATAAAAATATAAATGTATGGTAACATCCACTGATATTTTGCGCTGCTTCATCGTCCTTGATTTTTTTTATTATTCTAGAAATATAATTTCCACTTCTCGAGTGGGAATCGAACCCACAACCAGTCGTTTACAGTCACACGCTTGTGCCACTCGGCCACGACTGGCCACATCGTCCTTGATTAAGTGTAAGAATGTTTGTTTAGAAGATGTATGGTATTATAGAAGAAATTTTAATTAAAGTTTAAAAATAAATTATTTTTAAAATTATGAACGTAATTTTAATTACATCGCTATGATCCAGTTACCTTGATAATATGCCAAGAAATTGCCTCGACTTGTGCAACATTTCATACATGCTTAGAAGTATTTTAACGAGAAATTCCTAGAAAATTATACGAAAGACAAATATTAGTAATAAGATTAATCTTATGTTGTAGAAGTACATTGGTTAGGTACATATTTAGCATGTTTCTGATAATTTTCGTGATCTTCGTATATGAATAATAATCTATATTCGTTTTTTTAATCATTTTTTTATATTGAATTTAGAATAAGCCATTGTTGTGAAAGCCCACATGGCCACATGGGAGAAAGGTTACATTTTTTTTATTTGTTTCTCCGCTTTGGTACTTAAAAAAAATATAGAGTTTCGCCTTAACTAACTTAACACCCAATATCTCGCAATATGTAGGGCGGAACGTCAAGAACGGAGTGTTTTGACAGTAGGCTCTCTCACTACCCTGCTTTGAGAGCAAAAGTGTGAAGCTGATAAAAGAAATTAAGTCTCTATCTTTATGCAAATGGTACTTTCTGATCACTACTGTTCTGACAATTTATTGCATACTAGAGAATCCTACACTTTTGTAAATAAACACGGTGTGATACACCACTCCGTGGATACATCTATGTTATTTAATTTTTTTATATATTAATACTTCTTCTTATGGAACTTTAATTGGTTTTATTAGAATTGAAAATTACACTATTTTGCACTGAAATCATGTCTCAGTTGAATTGATAGTGAAGTTACTGGTCCTGAAGTTTATTCGCTCCTTATGCATTTTTTCTGTACATATTATTATTATTTTTCTTATAATTAAATTATGTTGTGATTTTGCGCAAATATGCAAAGAAGTAGTTATTATAAATTAATTATTATAAAGACTTTACACCTAACATATTGTTTATATGAAAAAAAAATCTTATTTGAATTAAACATAACCTTAATCAAAATCTTGAATGAACAAAACAAACATGTTTATTATAAACACTTTATTTTAATTGAAATTAAATATAAACCACCGAAACCGAGATCATTGTAAAGAAAATTATCCAAGGACTTATTGCTACTGTCATACTTTCTATAGTACTGTTTTTAGCTAAATAAGTAGTTTAAGTCCAATATTGTAAAAACTTTATCAATTTAAGCATAATTATAATAAAAGATGTTATTATTAAATTAAATTAAATTTTGTAAGTACTTTTTTAATTTTATTATATATTTCTGGCATCTGTTTTATTTTTTATTAAAATATATGATATTCTTTTATAAACTTATATTTTTATAAGTATACGTAATACGTATTTCATTTTAATTTGCTTAGCGAAAGATTAAATAAATTTTGTATATATGTTTTTAGAACATAGTCTGAAACAAGTGCTTTAAAGTATTTTTAAATTTTATTTTATACTAGCGACCCGTTTGCGACTTCGCCTGTGTAAATTAAAGTTTCAGCCAAGTTAATAAAACAGTTATTTTATAGCATTTTTATTGAACAAAAATAAAATTTGTAACTTTTTTATTTGTGAACCAATGGAAATAAAATAAAGACTATATATGTTAAGGGAAGATTACCTAAATACAACAGTCAAAACTGCATTTAAATCGTTTTAGTCATTTAAGAGATTAGCGTGCATAAATAAACAAACAAACACAAAAGATTAAAAATCATTGTTTTGGGCTCTATTACATTAATAAATACTCATAGTAATAATTTTTCTCATAGCTTCCTTGTACAGACAGGAATTCGTTACATTTTTATTGTATAGATTTTTTTGTGCTTAAAGAATATTAAATACAATCATAATATAATACAATACATTTTGTCTTTTTATAATTTACAATATACATACATACATAAGTACCTACTGTTGTCACAACTTTGATAGTCCTAATCAAAACCAGTTTTCGTTAGTTTAATTCTAGTACGTGACCAGATGTCCACTATCAGTATTATTCAAACATTTACACTTTGTAATTACGTCCATTGCATTAGTAAATTCTATTGTAATATATTTATATGATTCAAAGAACATTTGTTTTGTTAATTATAACGTTGATATAGGTATGTAGGATGCATAAATAGTAGGAATTAAAATTGAAGTATTTATTCCAAAAGTTGTATTTTTCCCTTACAATCTTGCAACGATTTGGAACTATTATACAAATTATTATATTCTTTCTTCCTGTAGTCGCTTGTGTTACTTACAGTTGGCAATTATTGTGAGTTATTATTGGCAGTGCAATATATTTATGAACATTTATTTTTGTACGTCTGTTTGTCATGACGTAAGAAAGTCGTGGTGTTTTTCGGTTTGCTGGGATAGCAGCGGACGAGAGCGTAGGGCGGGGCCTCGCGTCACGCAAATATATCTTCAGTGTGTAGAGTTCGCCGCGGGTTCGCTTCTAATTTGGTGACGCTGCGGCCCCAAAACACCGACGCCACGCGCACGTCATTACCTACCATTCGTACACAAACATAAATAAGTACGTCACAGTCATCTGCTCCAAAGTGTTAAAGATCAATTGATGTTTGTGACTCTAATGCATTCTCTTTAGTTGTTGACAAAATTTTGTATTCTATTTATAATATTAGTCTATTATTAAATTTATTCTATTTATAAGGTACCCTATTATAACAGTGTATCGTTTATCTTATGAGTACTTTGTTATAAGACGTCAAAAAAAAGAGCAAACTCATGCTCATTTTTTTATTAAGTATGTGTGTAAACTACCTACTTCAATGTTAAGAAAAACCACTAGACGCTCCGTCACCAATACATAATTCGCTAACACTTACCTACCTACAGTGTAATGTTTTTATGTTCGTACAATAATCTTTTTCCTTATAATATTATTTCTCTCGTAGAAATGTTGAATATGTTGTATATTTATGTCAGTTTTGACCTACGTGACCCTTTTTAATTGTACTATGTCCTACAGTACCCTTGCGTGGAGACGTGACCGCCGCGGGCTTTATGTGTTCTTTTTGTAATAAGTGGTCGGTCAGTTACCGGGCCGCACTGTGGCAGTGTACGCCGGTCAGCACCCAGCCCGGTTCCTGACCTGGCTTATGGCCGAACAAAACTAGTTCTCGACTGAATCTCTTAAACTACACTGACAAAGTCATTATTGTTCATTTGATTTCATTGCACTTGCACATTGTAGTAATCAAGAGCCATTTTGACGCGCTTGTGCAATTTGCTCCTAACCTTGCATCATCCAATAAGTTTTTTTTTAATTTCTTTTTGTGTTTTCTATGTTTTTTATTAGTTAATTTAATTATAATATTGGTTATTTCATTGAGTTATTAATTTGATATTTAATTTAGTTATTAATTTGACGCTTACCAAGTAATAGTTAAACTTCTAATTCAAAACTCATTACTAGCGAAGGTAATAAAATTTATTATGACTGATGTTGAGTATGAATGTTAAAAGGTTTTTTATTATACCGGTGTAAATTATAATACCATTGTTTATCAACATTTTATATCAAACATTTACTAAAGAGTGTGGCAGTAGTAACAATAAATTAAAATGCAATAGAGGAAAATGTTGCGGAAACAAATATTGAAAGTTGTAAAAGTAACATTAAATTACGTCACAGAGAGATCATTTGTCTTAGTTAGTTATAAAATACACAACTAAGCGACTTTATTCTGTTGGTCTTTAACGAATATAAAATTTCGCTTTGTTCTGAGTAATGTGATAGCTTATTGAATACATAATTCGAAATGATTTGTATACTACATGTACAAAATGTTTTACTGAAAAAATCTTCCAGTTAACTGCAGAAATTTCCAGAACTTTTGTATATGTATTCAGTACCTAAAGAATTTAGAAAGAGTAAATAGTGTGTTGTTGTAAAATTATGTTTTTGAATACTTGATAAGAATTACAAAGAAGGCTGTAGTATTACTTATCAGTATTTTTGCCCTGACACTTAGCCTGTTAGACTAATATTTAAGTAAGACTTAAAATTATTTGTTCTCATACAAGATGGTAAACAAATAATGATAGGGCGGATTGGCGCCATGTTTTGTTTTATTTATATCTAGAGAGAACAATCTGGAACAATTGTAAATAGTTGCTGTCGATATGTTATCTAAAGTTTAAGACAATTGTAACAAGGATGGTGTTTGTAATAACAAAACGTCTATAAATGTAAACTGTCGATTAGTTTACTTGATTATATTTGTAAACTATTGCTTGAAGTCTTCATTGTAAAAAATAAATAAATCAAATCTTCTGCAAATATGCATACGTTAGATAAGCCCCTAATCATGACGTCAATATAAATATAAAACGTCCTTTAAAAACACGATTAAACATTGTTTTTATTATTTTTGTACATATAAAGTATCTTATCATTTTGATTATATTTCCAGTAAGAGTATACTGTATCGTTCAATGATCTCATTTGCTATATTTAGATATCGGAAAATGCTCTTCACCCAAAAAGTTATGAAATACGTTTTCTTTGACAAGGGCTAAGTACAAAGATCATGTTCCATTTAACAAGGTAAGAAATGTTAGATAATTAATCAAATGAAATAATCTATTTGGGGCTACTGTTAAGGTAGGGCGCGGTTGGGCATTGGCCCAGCGACATATAATTTCCGGCACATATTTTCTAAGTAGGTCATATCATATGATCAATTTATAGAATTATTTGTATTTATCAAATAATACGTCGACTGTGACATTTTATACATTGACAGTATGTATAAGTAAACAATATTACAGTTAGGTTTACTGCAGGTTAGCTAACATTGTATTAAATAAAAAAAATAAAACTTTGAAAAAAGCAACTGTTAAGTTTCTCAGCGGAACTGCCTTCCGATCCTATAGTTGCTTTGCGTTCAAAAGTGCGTGCAAAAGTCTATTTGAATAAAGGATATTTTCAATTCGAATATATTTTTATATTGTTTATAGCAGATGAAGTTCAATTTCAACATGTAGAATTAGTTTGTAAAGTATTTTTTTATTTCCAGCTGGACAGCGGCGGCGGTGGCTCGGCCGAAGTAATGGTGTACTCTCTCGGCTGGGGCATGGGGGAGCCGGAGCGGCGCGCGCTGGACCGCAAGCGCGCGCAGCCCGTCGTACATACTCTCTCACCTGATGATGGGCACGAGGTTGACGTACTCCCGCTTAACAATCAGGTAAGTAACTTGTAACGAACATAAAAATATGAATATCTATATATTATATTTTTATTATATTACTAAACACGCGATCATTCCATTCTCCCAATGTTGTATTGCTTCCTCTTTCAAAAGAGATAAATGATTGCAACGCAGCTTATTGCAGGCTATTTTTAATAATTACGCGACACAGTCTGGTGTTTTCCACCTTTTTGTTTTATTTAAAAATTATCGATTTGAATTTTTAAGGAGTTATGTACGACAAATGTATACGAAGCATATTAATACGTTTTTGTGCGACACGAAAAAGGTGCTTTTAGTAACTTAATATAATGTTAGTTTTTTGTATAGTTATTATAAATGTGAGAATTGCGATTGAATTTATGACCAATATATAGAATTTGTAATAAATCATGAATACGTGCAAACTTTATGGCAAGAGCGGTTCCAAGTGAAAGGGAAATATCACCATCGCTTAAACGTGTTCAGCATGAAGCTCAATGACATCCCACAATCTCTTATACCTTCGTCGCTCGACGTCCATATATTTAATGCTTACTTTATGTAACATTATTATGGGAAATCTAATGTTTCGTGATTGACATTCTAGCGAAAGTAATGAAGCTGTCCAATCAAAAATCCTTACATGTAATATAGCGCTGACTTTCTGACTGTAAACATAATTACTTTTAGGTTTGATTTCCATTCTAGGTATTGAAATTATTTTCATTTTCTCGTTCTGATCTTTAATACAAAGAGCGGCGTTAAGTTCCATCTTTCAACGCAATTTCTGGGATTTATGTCTTTACACTAGGTCTGATTAGCTTGGTGGGCAAGAAAAACCCTGTAACTGAGTGTATATACACTAAACGGCTTTAATATTTGTAAATAATGGAAAATACCTTTGCTTTTGAAGGCTAATTTAACCAGACTAATATTTAATTTTGCTAAATAACACCTTACTAAATAACTATTGTAGCTCCGTCGCTGTAAACATTGTATAGATAAGAAACATTAGGCAGATTATTTATGCATGTTATGGTGGCGTGAGTCTTTTGTCTGATTTATTGCATAGCCATGCAAAATTTTCCTATGACCTCGACGCCTGAGCGAGAATAGTATTGAAATGTGGTACTTAAAACATCTTGGACGCTTAATTAAAATTTTCATCGCTTTCATTTGTAGGTGGTTAATTCTATTTCAGATATATTTACGTGTAGTACGTATTCGCAAAAAGTTAAGGACCATTGAAGTTTTCTTATAACTAAGGAACTAATTACCCATTTTCAACAGATCAAATGTGTATGTGTCGAAATATAAATAATATAAACATTTTCTAGCGCGATTGCATCGTATACGTAATTTTTATCCTTATTAATTTATATCCGTTTATGGCACACTTATAAATGACGTTAGTACGTTTGACGCTTAAATAAAAAAAAGCTCGTAGCAACTAGAATTTATGACGTTTCTAATTATCGTGAACCCAACTCTTTGTTCAGATAACTTGCGAAGAATGAACGCGTAATTGCATAGTTTCCTCTTGTTCTTTGTTCTACAGCCCGTGAACTAATTAACAATTGCAATGATAATAACTTGACGTATACCGTACGGTATACTTGACTTATACTTATAGAGATTGTTAACATGCTTTTCGTTTATCTGTTAGTTTTTCCGTTTGTATGTTTATAGATACATCACGCAAAAATACGCCTCAAATACTTACAAAATATTGACAAATTCTTACACGTAATTGTAACGTCTACAGGCAAACTACGTATGACAAGGAAGGTTTCTTATTAAAGACAAAGAAACATATGTATATATCATCTTATTGTAAGCGAAGTATTTGATATTTTTATTAGGTCTTTTTAATTTCAATGTTTTTGAGCATTGTAGTTAACCATGTGGCCAATCGTGGCCCACTGGTACAAGGGTGTGACTGTAAACGACTGGTTGTGGGTTCGATTCCCACTCGAGGAATGGATATATTTAATATTTCCATTTTCTTCGCTCTGGTGTCGAGGTAAAGCGCGGCGTTAAGTTCCGCCACTTAACACGCAATGCCTCCGAATTCGGCGGAAAGTGGGGAACGGAGTGTCTTAACACTAGGTTCCCTCCTTACCCTGCTGTGTGCGGGATACAGCGTGAAGTTAACCATAGTTTATTAGAGATAGCTATATTAGTTGAACATGAAGCCTTAATATATTTTTCTTACGTAACATTATTTTAAAACTATGTTGCATCATGATCAATGGCTGTTCCCTGTGGGCCCTACGCTCTTCTTACGCTTTACTCCATTTTTCTCTGTTTGGCACCATTCTTTTCAATTTTCGAAAGCCTAGTCTTTTGAAGACTTGTATGATGTTAAGGTTTTTGTACAAGTCGTACATGAACTATGTATACACTTGTTAACAAATTCTTCGCGTTACCTGGCAAACAGTCAAGTATGAAAATGGACTATGGTCATTCCGAATTCCGTCATTCCACTATAGTATTTCTAGTAAAGAAATAGTTAAGTTGACACGTATTTGTGATCATTAGCTGTTTCCAAATGCAATTAAATATTTTTTAATTACTGATCATATACCTAATGAAAATTTGGCAACTGCTATATGTAACACATTCTGATTTCCGTCCAATTTCTAAATACAATTATTGGTTTAGATTTAATATATATACGTATAATCAGACATGATTTGTATCAATTTATTTATATATTATATTAATCTTTTTGTAGAACTTTCTGGTGTATTTTTTAATGGCTTAAAAATAAATGCATTTTAAACTTCTAGATTCTTAATAAGATCTAGATTTTTAATAAGATTTGTAATGATAAATTAAGAGATATAATTTCGTAACATTTCTATTTTTCCTAAGTAATAGAACCGTAATTTACGTTATTTCAAAACGCTGATAATAAGTAACACCGCGCTTTTTGTCTTCTTAGAAGAGCGGACAATTAAAATTAGTTTAAATATAATGATTCCTTAGAATGAGAATCGAAGCCATAATCAATCGAGTTTACTATAACAGTGTCACACTGCGCCACCAAGGCCTCTATATTTTTGAAATTAGACTAGTCTTTGCTCCTTATATTTATTTTTTTGGGTACGACCCTTTTCATATGGACATAATATTGATGCAGTATTTATATAAATAAAAGAGAAAAAATAAACGACGTGATATAACAACATATTTAGTACTAAAGCGTTTGTACGACATCGGCTCATACAATGTACTTAAATTAAGAGAACATGACTGATTTAATAAGTTGATTTAATATGATATACATATATGTACTTGCGTTTAAAATGTACATACATAAATAATAATTAATCTGTCGTGTTATTTACACAAGATACTCACGGAATTCTTTATTAAAATACTTGAATATTTATAAATATATAACCAATATGTTTCAATATAAATAAAATTGAAATAGTTGTAATCATATTTTAATTCTCTTAAATTATGTTATAACAACAATGTAAGCTGTGTTTTTAATATTTTGGAAGTGTTATTCACACATTTATTAAAAAAGATATTTAGAAAACGTATAAAAATTTGAACGCAGCGGGATTTGAACCAGCGCCTTCCTGGAAACCGTCCAGCTCTGATCGCTGAGCCATCCGTTCAAATCTTGAACCGTCCAGGCGCTCTGAACGCTAACCCATGCGTTCAAATTTTCAAAGTCAAAAAATAAAACCAATCTGATAGCAACAATTATCGATAGCGAGAACAGAATTATATTTAAAGGTCAAAAGTTATTCAAATTAAATTCATTCGAGGTTAACATATAGATTATTATTTCAAAGTTCAAATACGCAACATAAATCATACTTATAAAAATAAATCGTCATCTATGTTTGGTTTTCTATTTTTTTTTTTGGATTTACTGATGTCTGGAAGAATATTTAAATACTGTATAATAATATTATTCATTCCGATAAATTATTATACATCTTTAGGAATTTATGGTTTGAATACGCCAAATTTTGGTACAACATTTTAAATACATGTACTTATTATATACTAGCAGTGAAATAAATCCACTCGTAATTTTCCAGTCACGAGTATAATTAATTTGAAATGTCACAACAGGTGGGCGGGCACACGAGACTGTTGGTGTTGAACGACAGCACCGTGATCAAACCCCTGAATATACGCGAGCTGCATTTCTACCAGAACATTCCGGAGGACATCCAGAGTTTCGTACCCAGATACAAAGGTGAGAATTGATTCTTATTCAAGTTGGAGATTAAGCGTTTGCTCGGTACGCTTTTATGTTTTCGCTGAATGCCTCATTATCATTCATTGCATTAAATATTTATTTTTTGATTTATATTTTATCATTATGTATTTATTTGATGTTCCGTTTTTTTTATTTAGTCTTCAAATAATTATTGTTTGTTGTTTATGCATTTTCGAGCACTAAGGAAGTTTCGCTTTATTTTTGTTTTCACGTATTAAGCTGTTTAGTATTTATTGTTGAATGTTATTATAATAGTTACTCTGTGTATTTTATCGACTATTTGCGTCACAGAAGACCAAGTACCATAACGGCGCAATAACGCCGCTTGCTTTTTTATATCGACGTACTCGGCTGTCTGTCGATGCGTTAAGTGTAGACGATGGGTTAATATGATTAAAAATATTATTGGATTAAACTTTCCTTGCTGCTCATTTGAATTGAATCGTGATCATCATTTCAAACTGAGCTGTATGCATGAGAGAGATGCTTGACTGAAGATGAACAAACCCGCCGACCGCAATTATATATTTAAATAATAAAACATTGTTACCATAAAGTTGTAAATCTATAAACTGATGAGCGTTACCGTGAAAGTAACTGCTAACTGTTACGCGTCGAAACACACGGAAGGCTATGTTGGCCTTCCGTCCGTTTCGACGTCAATAAATTTAACCATAAGTAGGATAAGCTGTATTAAAATGTGCATTTTTATATATTTTATTCTAAAATATCTCTCAGCACATAGAATGTATTTTAAATAATATTTGTTAAAAAGAAGTCGTAAATTAAAAAAAGACCCCAAATATTAGATTAGAGTAACTAATTTTATACGATACCTAAATCATGATTGAAACTAGTTTGAACTGTATCTATTGTGTGGAAAAAGGGAATTTACAGTACTGCTTATCCTATGATAAAAAGTTAATTACCTTTAATTAAGTAGATATTTTGATATGTAATGAATCAATTTAAAAATAAATTTGTTAAACAAAAACAGTATCAGAGATATAACGTTATAGCGTAATTAAAAATAAAAGATAACGTTAAATTATTTTAAAACAATATTATTTTAATATACGCAAGCTTGATTTAAAACGTATAAACAGCCAGTTGAATACCGTAACAAGTGGTAGTTCAAGTAGAATGGCATACGTTTTGTTAGGGTCGAGCCGCGTGCTCGCGGGCGGACGGCTGGCGGGTTTGAGCGTAACAGGAAGAGCGGGAGCGGGTCAGGGGTCAGGAACACAATATTAGTTTCCTTGTTGTCGCAAGGGTTGCGGCGCTGCTGCGGGCGGAGCGACGCCGGCGGCTCTCCACACAACCGCCCCTAATAGCGCCCTAGCGGTAATTTTACATTATGGGTTTGTAAACCTTTACTTAAACCTACATTCACAACACTCACATGACTCCGTACAGAACACTACGTGTTGTAGTGTACCGCACTACATACACTCTGTCAAAACAAATACATACATACACTAACTTACAACGACTCATTACAAAAGATATACAAACCCTTATTAAAATTACGTAAATTATATATTTTCACTTTTCATATATTAAATTAATGCTGGAAAAAGCACATTAATAGTAAGTAAATATACAGATTTTACAGAGTAGATACTAGAATATTTCATGTAAACGATATCACTTCCAGACCTGTCACCGATCACTTTAAATTTTTAATTTGTAATTGTCTAACGTTCAGTTCAATGCTATAGCACCACCGTAAAATATTAACTTGTAAATATTTGAATGTTTGCCAAGAGGGATGAAGTGATATATAATGATATACTAGTGTTAGCATGTGTCGCGCGTAGCGGATAGCAGCAAGCAATGATGTGTGGGCCGTTTGTTGCAGGCGTGATGCAGGCCTCGCATACGGGAGGCACCAAATTGGACAAGCGGTACTCCCCATGTTTCCGCGACGAGAACGGGCGCAAGCAGTCGCTGAGCGGGAAGCGCAAGCGCGACGATGTGTTCAAGTGCGTATCCGAGCGGGCGCCCCCCCGGTCGCTCTCGAGCCGTACACTCCTCGACACTTGTCATGTGTCCTTTATCATATTTCAGAAACTATGACGTACGCCGGTCCGGCTCCCGACGTCGCCATTAATTCATATCATCGCAATACTTACATGACTATCCCACTAACGTGAGCGATGCACGATCCACATTCCACACGGCGCGCCTCCGAATGTGACTTGCGTCTTGGAGTCGTGGTAATTCATACAGTTTGATTGCAATGTAACAATATAAGAGATAACGCCAACTCTTGTGTTTCAATTAGCTCCTTACCGACGACGCTCGTGTACCTTTACGGCGTTACTTTATTTTGGTATTTTCTATTACAGATTTAAAGTGCACCGAAACGGCAATGCTAGCGAAGTACTCAAAAGCATTGCGCACATGGACAATTCTAACAAGCAATGTAAGTTTTTTTCGACTTGTAAATTATGTCACTTTTAAGTTATCAATTTTTAACGGGCCACGTTACATAACGTCATGAATGTCGCCAGACTTCCTGATGATGGAGAACATAACGTCGTCGTACCGGCGGCCGTGCGTACTGGACCTGAAGATGGGCACGCGGCAGCACGGCGACGACGCCAGTGCCGAGAAGCGCACCAAGCAGATCGCCAAGTGCGCCGCCAGCACCTCCGCCACGCTCGGCGTGCGCCTGTGCGGCATGCAGGTGTACGTGCGCGGCACGGGCGCCTGCGTGCGCCGCGACAAGTACTGGGGGCGCGCGCTGTCCGAGGCGGGCCTGCGCGACGCGCTGCGGGACTTCTTCGCGGCCGGCGCCGGCGCCGTGCGCGCGCGCGTCGTGCGCCACGTGCTGCGCGACCTCGACGCGCTGCGCCGCGCCATCGCCAAGCAGACCAGCTACCGCTTCTACTCTTGGTGAGCGAGCGAAACGACGACGCTAGAAAATCGAGAACCGTTTTAAATTGACCACCCTTATATTTATCTATATATTTTTTTTTCCAGTTCGTTACTCATCGTGTACGAGGGCGACGTGGTCAGCTTGCTCCCGCCCGATGAGACCAGCGGCGGGGCCTCCTCGGAGTACGAGGGCGACGCGTCCGGCTCGTCCGAGTCGGCGCCGTCCCCCGGGCACTTCGACATGTCCACCCTGCACGACGAGATCTCCGGCGACGCGCGCGAGCCCTTCGTGCCGCACTCGGAGGAGACCATGGGCGGCTACGAGGAGGGCGAGCCGTCGCGCGCGGGCGGCCCGCTGCACCCGCCCAGCCCCGACTCCGCCGACAGCTGGATGGCGTACTCCTCCACCAGCAGCGAGTCGTGGCGCCACGAGGGCGAGCCCGAGCCCGACAGCGACGAGGGCAGCAAGCGCGCGCGCACGCGGCCCGCCCCCGCGCCCGACGCGCCCGGCGCCGCCCGCCCCCGCGCCCGCCCCGCCGGGCGCCGCCCTCGCCGCGCTCGCCGCCGCGCCCGACGAGCGCGTGGACATCCGCATGATCGACTTCGCGCACACGGCGTTCGCGGGCGCGGCGGCGGAGTCCCCGCTGGCGACGGCGACGCCGCACCACGGGCCCGACTGCGGGTTCCTGACGGGCGTGGACTCGCTGAAGCGCCTGCTCACGGAGATCCTGCACCCGCAGCCCTACAGTTAATGAGCCCCGTCCGCCGCCGCGAGGCGCTCTCTACTAGACAGACTACTGTGCCGTCCTCCCCGGCCGGCCCGGCCGCCCCGCGCCGCCCCGCGCCGACGACGACTCTAATATTTTGGTGAGAATCTATTTTCCTTAAAAATTGAAAATATTCGACTGACGTAGCCACCGTGGGGTGGAGGACGCGCACCCGCCGGGCCGCCCCGGACGGCCGCCTAGCGGTCGCGCACTTAGTGAATGTTGGCGGTGCGAAACATGTTGATTTAAAACTAATAAAATTTATTATAATTTGAAGGGACCCAGTAGTTATTCTAAAGTATATTTTTAAGTATTAATAATATGTTATTCCAGCGTGATGTGCTTTCTTTTTGTATCCCTCCGTGGAATGATGAATATGACTTGTTCGGTTGATTTGCATTTAGATCCTATGTTTACGCATTCCTATGACATATAAAGTTACGATTGATATCGAGTAACGGTACCAGAGTAAACATTAGGTGTATATGTGTGCCCCAAAAGTAATTTAATCCTTATGAAAGAATAATGTCTTCTAAAATATAATAATAAATATTATGTATTGTATTAAAACTTTTGACTTGCACTATTTGAGAGAGAATATTGCATAAAATATATTATTTATGTATAGATGTGAAAGATAATTTGATTTATATTTTCTTCATATGAATGTGTTATAATATGCGATTGTATGATATAGAATATGATTTGTAAAGAGCAGTATTATTAGAATTTTGAAAAAAAAAACAAAATTATGGTTTGGACTTGAGTTTGATTGGCATAGGTGCTAGCTAGTAATTTACACTGCCAAAGTGAATGTGTGACATGGACACTTGGACAATTGTACAGGAATTGGAAAGTTAGGCATAGACGTAGAGACCTAGGCTGAGCAAATTACGACCTATATATTACCATATATTAAAAAAGTATACTATATATCAACGTAAAATTAATCTTATTGTTAATATAAATCGGTGCTAAATGTTGTTCAGTCTAGGCGTTTGCGTCTATGTTCGTTGGTCAGTGTAAACGGTTTTGAGATGAGGCGCACACGAGACAGTGGATGTGATTGACCTCTAGCGTTAGCCAACATTCCTTCGTGCTGCATTCGTGGTTGTTTGTTTTTTTTTACTTTTAAATGTGGGATAAATTTATAAAAAGTACCTGGTTTATTTAGGATGCTAGGCTGTATTATAAATTATCATTTATGTTTGTTATTTTAAATAACTGTATGACACTATTTTGTTAATAAATTTTAGGTATTAAATTACTTTTGTTTCATTTATTTTAAGCACTGTCTATAATGTAATAAAAATATTTTGATCTTAAACTGTTATTTTATTACTGAACCTTTCAGTTACTTCACTACCTAGCCTACCTTTTGGAACATTATGACGAATTTTAATATAATACAAAAAATATTATTAAGAAAACATTTTTTCAAACAATATCTATTTTTTTATGAATAAATATGATATTAAAAGTTAAGTATTGACTTTGTTACTAACAGCTGATAAGCAATGAAGTGCTCTTAGCACATCTATGGATTATTATTTTAGTTTGTTCAAAAAAGATTTAACTATTTCATGAAGTAGTCCAGCGTTCAGTTGATCGTATCGTTATCATTGATTTGGGCAAACGATAGGTTATCATTGGAATGACCTATCGATAATTTGATGAAATGCGATCATTTCACGATAATATCGATGATTTCATGACAACGCTTACGTATGATTTTTTTATTAATTAAATACAAATTATAATTTTATATCAATATTTTACTATATTTATACAGCATACTGAAATTGAGACTAAGACAGATTTTATCCCGTGAAACGGTATATTGCGAGGACAAAAAAAAAATATTCTAGATTATATTTAGTACTAAATCTATATATAATAAAAATGTAACTGATCGCTGTTTGTATATATGAAAGATATACAAGAAATAATATTAATGGGGGAATTTATCAATGTAACAGAACCAGTAAAAAAAGACTAGATATTTATTTGGAAATTTTATTTGGAAAAACTTCCCTTAACATTTAGTGTTCATGGTATTTTACATTGGAATTGATTACAATGTCTCTAAGCATATGTTAATCAATAATATTCTCCTTTAGTAATATATCATTAAGAACTAAATATGCATAAATAAATAATTATTACATGGAATTTGTATACATGATCTTATTCACATTCGGACTACATTAAGCTGGTACTAAGAAAAAGTTCCATATTTAAATATATTTTGAAGTCTTGTTAGAGATGAGTATAACTACAAAATAAAATAAGGCTTACGTTTAAAATTTGTAAAATGTTTCAAGTACCTAACACTACTGATTTATTTTGAATTTAATATTATTTACTTTGATTAAATGTAAATTATTAATAAGTACGTACTTACTATATTAAAAATAAATTTGTACTTAACGCTATTTAATATTTTCCATATTAATTAATTAAAATTGTTATCATTAAAATAAGGAAAGACATTAAATAATATATTTATTCTTCCTTAAAGCTCTTACTCATATAAAAATAACCTCAAGTCGCTAAATATTACATTTTATTTGTTTTGTCATTAAAGGTAAAATAAAAATTTATATTTAAAACGTTGCAATCATAGAATCGAAAAATGAATAAAAATTTAAATCTTTTTGAATTTAACATTTTATTTCATAAGGCTGTATATTATTAGTCAGTTGCTGATTTTTAACAGAGATAAATTTCCCGCCATTACACCAGCCGTCGCTTTCGCTACAAGCAATTAAACTTTTAATTTTAATAAAACAAAGTTAATATGACTGATTCAAATGATGTTAAGGCCTTGGAAAAGATATCAACTGAAGTGGATGAATCTCAATTAAAAATCATACTCTCAATACAATGTATAAAAGGTATTTTAGACATGACTTTAATTTTCAAAGTTGTGAAGTACTTTATATGTATCATATACACATCAGCTAGTAAAAGACGTATATTTGATGAATGTATATAATGGATACATAAATAGTTGACAACTTTCATATATTTTTAAATTCATCTTTAATTCCTTTCTGGTTGGAATACTGAAGGTTAAGCCAATAAAACGGCATGCTTTTAAGTAACTTTTAGTAAACTGTACAAAAAAACAAGGTTTGACCTCTGTTTTGTTTAATTAACATTTTGTATTGTAGCTCAAAGTTTTTTAGTAAGTAAATTACACAAGCAAACTGAACAACAAAAGCAAATATGTAATTTTATAAGTAACGGTAATTTAAAATTGGAAACTGAGATCAGACTTGCTGAACAAGAAGTTAAAAGGTAAGTCTTTTTGTTACATCTAACTACTATTTAAACTGATATTTTACTTATATATTTTTGTATCTTTAGTTTATTAGTCGCCCATGAGACGATAAAATCAGCAAATGTCGAATTAAGAAAGGAATTGTTATTAGCTAAAGAGAGAACTATTGCCACCACTGAAAGAGTAAACAATGGTATTAAAAGATATGAAGAGCTTTGGCTAACATCAAAACAGCGTTATGAAAATATTCCTTTCATACAAAAGTATCTTCAAACTATAAGTAAAAAAGATACTTTACATAACAACATCACAAAATTAGCTAATGAGAAACAAAAATTACTCAGTGATATTAATAAAAAGAAACATGAGCTTATTTATTTAGATAGGAAAAATATAATAGAACTAGCTAGATACATGATTTATGAAAGACCCGTTACTCTTAAAAATATAAAAAATAAACAAGACGAATTAAATAAATTGCTTAAAGATATCCAAGAAGTAACAAATTCTAATGATAATATCACTACAGTAAAAGTAGACTTAACAGTTGATAAAAACGCTTCCATTGCTATAAAAAATATGTCAGATTCTTGGCATAGTATTTCTAAGACAGAAAATGATACAATAACGGTAAGTCAAAAATATATTGAAAATATCTACATTGGAAATAAGAATTGAATTGCATTTGTATGTATAGATCAATTTTATTTTAGATGCCAAAACTACAACTGCGCGGCATTGATTTAGACTTTTTTAGTCATAAATTAGATCAGGTAAAATATTTTTTTATTGTTATTCACTAGGTTATAGTAATTTATTATAGAACCATATTAAAAAGAGTTTTGCAGTCAGTTACATTTCTATACTGTCGCTGCTGGTAACTATTATAATGTAGTTTCGATTTTTTAAATATTATATTAATAAAATTAACAATAATTATTGACTGTTATTATTTACATTAATTGAGAGTACCTACGATGTCACTTTTTACTTTGCTATTGTTAAAAGAAATTGTGAGTCGGGTGAACCTTGTTTATCTAAACAGACCGAGGAACGAAATATTTTTAGCAGGAACGAAATTCGAAATTGTGGCCAGTCGTGGCCCAGTGGCTCAAGCGTGTGACTGTAAACGACTGGTTGTGGGTTCGATTCCCACTCGAGGAGTCGAAATATTTAATATTTCCATTTTCTCGCTCTGGTGCTGAGGTAAAGCGCGGCGTTAAGTTCCGCCACTTAACACGCAATGCCTCCGAATTCGGCGGAAAGTGGGGAACGGAGTGTCTTAACACTAGGTTCCCTCTGCCTACCCTGCTGTGTGCGGGATATAGCGGGAAGTTAAAATAAAAAGAAACAAAATTCAAATAAGTATTATTTAAATATTATAATTAACGTAACAAAAAAAATAATTTAACTTTTTTTTCTATTGTTATTTACAAATTATAGATAAAAAAAATTGATTCGCAAAAAATAACTATCAAACGAGTTGATTCGGAGCCTTTAATTAATCAGCCGAAGAAAATAAAAACAGATGAGATGATTAAAGACGTGTACGTTTCAACATATTTTTCAATTAAAAATGAAGATTCTGTTGATTTAAACTCAAATTATTCTGACAAAAAACTGATTCATATATTAGAAGATATAAAGCTGGATAAAGCTGAAGCTTATGAGATTGTTGCGAAAGTGAATTGTAGCGCGTTGCAAAATGTTAATAAAATAGGGGAAAATGTGCAACAAGAGAAGAAGAATAATTCTCAGGAGCAGGTTAGTAATTTATTTTTGAATACTATAAAGAGACCATCGCGTCGCAGTGAGACAACGTGTGACTGTATACGCGATGGTAGTAGGTTCGATTCTCTCTTGGAAGAATAATTTTTGTTTAAAGTTTAAATTATTTCATTTTTCTTTTTTGGCATAGATGCCAGAAAGGCATCTTATCTTAGAAGATAAAGCGCGAAATTGAGTTTCCCCACTCAACATGCAATGTCTCGATTTCGGGCGGAAAATCAAGAACGGAATATCTTGACACTAAGTTCTCTCCGACTACTTTGCTATGCGCGAAGCTGCACCAATGGTACTGGAATCGCTCATAAAAAAATAAATTAATCTTATACAGCTAGTAGCTAATTAATGATACCAAGGCTAGCCCTTCTCGGTTGAATTATTCTATTTTGGACATTTTTTTTATTCATTATAGAAATAGCGGCCCGCTCGCGGCTTCGCCGCGTGATTTACGCAGCAGTTTCGGTATATTGCAACCCTCGGTGGTGGATTTTTGAAAAATTCGTTAGAATCGGTTAAGCGGTGTAGATTTTTCATATAAACTTTCATCCCCTATTTCAACCCTTTAGAGGTTGATTTTTGAAAAACTAAGTAGCCTATGTTAGACCCAGTCATTTTTACTACTTTCATTCTAAATTTCATCCAAATCGGACCTGTAGATTAGCCGTGAAAGCGTGACAGACAAACACACAGACATTTGCATTTATAATATAAGTATGGATGTTAGAACGTTTATGTAGTTCAATGAATAATACATTCAAATAATATTAAACAAGTAGGTATTAAGACAGTTATTTGACTCAGAAATAATCGTATTATACACTATTCTAATAATATTTCAAAAATGGTACTTAATGCGGGCTTATATTTAATTGTAATATTAAAAATTGTACAATAATAATAATATTATAAGAAATTGATTATTGACAAAGTTGCAGAACATAAAAGAACAAGAAGAAGATGTAGAGAAGATTGAAGAAATTGATTTAACAACAACACAGGCTTCCAGTGTGTTGATGCCCCCTTCACAATTTTTGGATTTTAGTCAAGTAATTTATGGTTTTGATATTACCTTCTGTTCTGTTTTTTTTTTTACTTTGTTAATTTATATATATAATAGTTGTAATACTACTTACAAAGAATAATTTAGAATTTTGTCATTGTTGCCCTATTACGAACTTTCTGAGCTAGGCAGAGACTATGGTATATTTAAATAATAAATTCTATTTAATAAAACAGTAAAACCAGAATATTTGTACGCTCACGACCTAAGAACTACTAGAAGGATTTGTATAAAACGTTTTTTGTTGTATAGCTCTTAAGTTTAGGCTGCACTTAGGCTGTGCCTATTATAAGTTATAGGCAATTTCGTTGTTTCGCGTGATGAGTATTTTAGTGGGAAGAGGTAATCACTTAACTTCATGAGTTTAAGCAAGCGAAGTTAAGACCAACTTATATTTAGATAAAAGTTTGAAGCCAGTCGTAGCGCAGCAACTTAAAGTATGACAGTAAACGTGACTGGTTGTGGGTCCGATTCCCACTCTCCATTTTCTTCGCTCTGATATCGAGGCAAAGAGCGGTTAAGTTCCGCCACTTAACATGCAAAACTTCGAGAATTCGGTGTAAAGTGGGGAACGGAGTGTCTTTACACTAGGTTCCCTCTGGCTACCTTGCTGTGTAGGGGATAAAGCGTGTAGCTAAAAAAAAATAGGTACATCTAACCTCGCAAAATATAATAGAACGTAAATTAACAACAAAAAACCTCTACAGCATTGTATATTTGTATTTTCCTAATTTATTTATCATAAATTTATATTAACAACCACTAAAAGAGACAATTTCACATTATCAATTAATGTTTCATTGTTTCAGAATGAGTCTATTAAAATCTCACAAGGCCATCTTGATGCAGAGAAGAATAATACAAAGGTTATATAAAATATCGTTAAATTTATATTACTAAAAAGAGTTTAAAATAACATTAATATTTTTAATGTGTTTACAGAATAGTCAAGAAAAAAAAGTCACTTTTGATGAAGTTAAGGATACAAATATTGTAGATTTAGACAAACCGGTGGAGGAAGATGAAAACAATAAATTCGATATTAGCGCCACTAGCGACGACAGTTATAAGAAAATTAAAGAAATTGTATTCAAAAAACACAATCTCGATTTATCACCACAATTTACTTACACTAAGAACTCTGTGACTTCAGTGGTTTGTAGTTTAAACTTAATTATTTTAACAAAGTGGTTATATAAAATTTACATATAATTTCGGGAAGAAGATAAAAAAATAACATATTAATACAATATTGATAAGTATTTCTTGAACAGATGAAATCTTTAATTGTACTTACATTTTACCTATTTTATTATTTTATGCATTTTCATCTAGTTCACGATTTCTATTCCCCACTTTCCGCACAGTGTATAAATAGTTTGAGTTATGTTGTGTAAAAATGAAAAAAAATAATAATACACATAACAGTTTCCTTGAAAAGGAATCGAACCTACCACCTACAGCTAGATTTAGCGCAGCACCATATTATATAATTATTTATTAGCTTCACGCGTGTATCCCGCACACAGCAGGGTAGGCAGAGGGAACCTAGTGTTAAGACACTCCGTTCCCCACTTTCCGCCGAATTCGGAGGCTTACGTGTTGAGTGGCGTAACTTAACGCCGCGCTTTACCTCGACATCAGAGCGAAGAAAATGGAAATATAATTTCCACTCCTCGAGTGGGAATCGAACCCACAACCAGTCGTTTACAGTCACGACTGGCCACATATTACATAATGATGACTTATAATTAAGTAAATAGTAAAGTTATTATTTATAATAGTTTTATCTTAATATTGCTATTGTTTGTTTTATTTACGAGAGAAACACGTGTTCCTTATATAAAATATTGTGCACATTTTTTAACATATTAATTTTAATTTAAAATATTATCATATAAATGTTTTAAATTCAAATTAATATTTTATATTTACTAGTAAAGGCAATGTTGCCGTAGTTGGACAGTCTGACTGTAAACGCGAAGGTTGTGGGTTCGATTCTCACTCGAGGGACGGTTATATTATATTTTCATTTGTCCACTCTGGTAGCTTAGACAAAAAGATCCGTTAAGTTCCACCACTTAAAACGCAATGAATGTCTCGACTTCGAGCGGAAAGTGGAGAATGTAGTGTCTTGCCACTAAGTTCTCTCCGACTATGCCGGGGAAAGCGAGAAGCTGCAAGATAATTATTAATATTTATAATTAATTATTTTTAGAAATCTGAAAATGTCACATCTAAGTTCTTTGATTTACCAATTACTGATGAAAATAACAAGATTCAGTCAATGGATATTGATGAGAAACCCACCAATGTCAACGAAGTTGAATCTAGCCAAATAATAAGTAATGACGAAGTAGCTCCAGAAACTATTAACGAGGTACCCTACATTTTTTTTTTAAATGTTGCTATAATATAAAAGAAGATAATTTATGTAAATAATTAAGATTATATTTTTGTTAAAGTATTTTCACTCTGTTAAGACAAAGAGCGGCGTTAAGTTCCGCCAGGCAATTGAATACCTAATATATTGAATTCAGGTAGAAAACGGTTTGTTATCCCTTTTTTTGCAACACTTTACATTGCAATGCAAGAAAATTCTGAAACATAAAAAAATATCATCTCTGGCTGATGATTTAAATATTAGGAATCAATCCTTCTAAATATTTAACATCTTTTTCAGAACAAAAATGATGGTGAAAAAGACACAATGGCAGGATTCTTATTTGCTCACGGTCCACAAGGTATCGTAGATTCTTTGGATGTGTCTGTCAGTACGCTGGGTTATGATGACTCTGATATGCCTCCTTGTATTGGTAAGCAAATGATTATAATGGTTAAAAAATGCATTGAAAACTATATTTATTACACATGGAAAGGTGGAGTATGACAGTATAGACGACGACGGTGCGATTCCCTTTTAGAGGAATGATTATATTTAAATTATTTTAAATTTTTCCACTTGTTGAAAGTGTGGCCTTGACATTCACAACTTGACAGGTATGAGATCCAACATGCAATGTTTCGAATTTGTAAGGAAAGTGATGAATAGAGTGTTTTTCGCTAGGTTCTTCTTGTTTACTTACTTACTTTTCTATTCAGGAAAAAGTGTAAAGTTAGAAGAGAGGTATATAACTTGGAAACTGTCCAACTAAAAGATTTTATTCTTTTTGATTTGAGTCCCTTTACATTCAAAGTATTTATTCACATCATTTTTTAATTCATTTAGTGTGACAATAACACTTAATGAATGTTACAAAAGGATATAAATTTGCCAATAAAATATAATAAATTAGAACAATACACCAATAATATATATTTCAAATATAGATTCCAGTCTTCTTCTGTCTCCCAAAGCCGATGATCAGATTCCATCAACTAGTGGCAATGTACAAGTCTCTTCACAAGAAGTCCCTAATTTCTTATCAGGTAGTGGTTATAAATTTGAAAAAATAGTTTATATAACAAACATAGGGGTGGATTTGAATACCATTGCATTCAAATTTTAATTTATTTCCTAAATGTGTTTTTAAATTTTTCTAAGAGTGGAATAACATTATAAAAATGTTAAAAACATAAATAATATTGATTTTTATTGTTTTTACATAGGTTTAAAAAAGACAGGGTTGTCATTTTTTGGAAATCAACAATCTGATGATAAATCTGCAATCCAAAATCAAAACAGCAATTTTACTTTTGCCTTTGGTGGTGATGGGAAGAAATCAAGAGGTGGTTTCTTTAGTATGTTTCATTAATTTATTTATTATCATTTTTGATTTGCTGTAATTTTTCCATAATAAATTTAATTAAACACATAACATTAAAAACATTGTTTTATTTATATATTATTATGTTAAAATGGACAAATAATATTATTGATGCAACTGACATGCTCTGACAGCTATTAATTGCAATAAAATGAACAATGGAGCGAAGACTTCACTGTACTCAATAGCTGAATCACCCTGAAGCTTTCTACATAGTAAAAACTTGAACACAAATGTTAATCCTAAAAATATACAACTCCAAGAAGCTCTGTGTATAGATGCTTTGTATGAATGTTCTAAAGTCATTCTTATACATACTATACAACAAAAATATGCATTCATTGCATCACTTACAAACAAAGGTGCAAATATTGTCCACCAAGCACTGTTTACTATACCATCAATCTTGAGGGCTAATAAAGCTGTAAATATTGTTATAGTTATTAAGTTTATCCATATCTCAAACACTGTCAGTCCTATCCACATAACAATTTCACTTAGTGTAAAAAACATTTTATTGATTAACACCAAGCAATGCTGTCCTGAATATTCTGATGTGAATAGATGAAGAGTGTCTGATTTGTGCACCAAAATCTACATCATCTGTTAGTGGCTCCAAGTCATCTGTTGAGAAACATTTTGTTATTACAAATTATTCATAAACAGCATATTTACATATTTAATAAAATAAGCTCACCAATCAAATCTACTGTGCCAGTGTTGACTTCGATTTGACATGTTCCAGCGAACAATATTTCAAGTTGCAAGGCAAGGTTGCAACATCTTTGAATAGCAGCACCTAATCCATGCAAAATGATTTCCTTTTCCCCTCTAGCAAGAAGATCGCAGCATTTGTCCAGTTGAGCCTTCGAAAGAAAACAAAAATATATGACTAGTCAATGGAAAATATTCAGCTTAAACTCTGTGGTTACCTTAAAATGAGTCTTCTTGGTTACGTAGATTACATTGTCACCCTCAACTGGCCTCGTTGGTAATCGCTTTTTAAGAGCATATTTTTTATTTGGCACGCGTTTTGTATTTTTATGTTCTTGTTTCTTCTTCCCGATGTTTTCATCTGCCATATTGCTTGACAAATTTGAGTCAAGCTGTCATTGATAACAGGGATTAAGTGTTACCATTACCATATTTTTTCATTCGAAATATTTTTATATCAATTAATTTTAAAATGATAAAACAGTAAGGTATTTAAAAAATTAAAATATTACAACGAATTATTTCATATTTAATTTATTATTTAATTGAGTACGGCAATTAGAGCATATAAAATTAATTTTCGTTGTCATTTTAAAATAATTACGTATAAATTAGACGGGAAAAAATATAACATGGCTTTTAATCCTCAATTTGACGTATTTACTAAATTATTGTCATATTAAATTGAGGTTTTAATTTTATTTAAAATTTATAATGCTTTAGAAATGAAGATATAAGTAAAACAGCACTTAGATGGGCTTATATTAGGAACATTATGTAAATAATAAGTTTAATATGGGCTGTGTGTGCTGTTCTTTAAGTTCATTCGTCTCCATCGTTTTAGATGCTTTAGAAAGGTGACAGTTTTAATTTTTATATAATATTACGTGTATTTTAATAATGCAATTTGTATTTTAAACAGGAATTTTAAATTTAATAATAATTAGTTAGTTAACTTAATTTTTGGAAGACCAAGATAGTATTTTATCACAACGGAAAGAAGTTTTATGTAAAATTTCTCTCATGTTTCAGAATATCATTATGCACAGTGTGCGCTATGTTAACATGTTGTTTGATGATAACATTAATAACTGTGATGGTCTTAGGCATTGGCATAGGTTACCACTATTGTTTCGTCCAAAATTCTGTGGAAGCTATGGGTACGTATAAGTAAAAATAATACTATAAATTCGATTTTAATACATAGATAAGTAGAAATACGTATAAGGAATACTTGAGATAGGAATGCGTATTTATTACATATGTCATTTTTTAAAGTACACTGGAACTTTTACGGTTATGAAAATGATATAACGAAGGAACAAACAAACTAAATTTTATATTTAACAATACAGAAAAAGCCGCGGAAGCTGCTGGTGCGTTACGCTCAGGTCCACCGCAGCGTGGTCACGTGATGCGTTCTGTGGACAAGGCGGTGCAGCGCGGGTTTGCTCACAGAATCGCTCGTCGTGATATCGATAATCCTCCCGATTCGAATAAAAACTTAACATTTAATTTGAACAACACTACCTTATTAAGAAAAATCACTGTCGCCTAAAGTTCACGGTTTCCTTATTGTATAAATAAAATGTTTTATCTGAAAAAGCTTATTATTTAAAATAAAATATATTTTAATTAATATATTTATTAATATACACTTTAATTATAAGTACAGGTATACAAAATTCAATATAAAAAATACAAAATTCGTTAAAAATATAGCAGAATATAGTATTTTTCAAGACGCACTTATCAGTATTGGTGGTTCCGTACTATTTAATGGTCTAAAAAAAGGTATGATGGAAGATGTAATATTTTTCGAGCGTCGAAATCTTCCAATAAGCCTTCGTGCCAGTTCACGCTCTTGTGAAGAGAGTTCTGGCTCTCGAGGTGGTCTGTAATTTATATGCACATGTAAAATGATTTACGGAGTGACTTATCACTGTCTACAAATACAATATAAGTGCAACTTCAATCTTTTAGTCTGCAAAGCAAGGCAGGAAAACCTAGTGTCAAGACACTAGCGCTTTCTTTTCTGCACCTCAAACCAGAAACTTAACATGCAATGCTAGACAAACTTGTTAAGACAAATTTGCTTTGTTCCGAAATAAAACTATTTTACGTTAACATTCGTAATCGTGTACATTTTTGGCATTTAAACTTGAAGCGTTCGTCTGTTAGTTGATACAATTATTATGTCAAATTACCTTCAAAGATTTCTTAGTTGCGAATCGCTTAGTCTACTCTACAGTGTAAAGTATAAGTTTTTCGAGTACAAAATATGCGATTAATCCGGTTAAAATAGTTTCTTTTCAAAATGTGTAAAAATCACAAAAACAAACTTCTAATTTCACTATTCTTTTAAAACAGTGTAGAGGACCATAAATTATTTACCATAATGAATATACTATAGTAAAATTAAAACTGTCGTTACCATTTTATATATGTTAAGATTATTATGAAGGTATCTTTCCTAAAATAGACACACGTTATAGTTGTTTAATAACTAGGGGCGCCACCAGAAAATCAATGTCGATTCGCTGCGCTCGCGAAATCTCGGGTCTTATTTGTATAGTGAGCGAAGCGAGCACATCGTAATTAATGTTTATGAGAAAGTACATCTTAAACGTTGATTCCTAATCGCCATCCCCGCGGAACTTTTTAATTTTTACAAACCATCGGATCATCAGGTTAAATAAGCTCGCAAAATTTCATAATGATCGTTTCAGCCGTTTTTAATTGATGCGGGCAAAAAGAATGCAAAAAGTCTCTTGTAGAGCACTACGCTCGCTTCGGTCAAAAATTTTATTTATTTTTTTAATTTTAAAAGTCCGTCAAATAAATGGTCATTTGCTGCGGGATTGTTTTACACGCATTACGAAACAATAACAAACCTTTCCGTTTCAAGAACAATAAGTGGTGTTTCTGATGTCTCCAGATACACTTGTTCGCCTGGTTTCTTAGTTTGATACACCTCTGTAACAGTATATTGTATACAGTATATTATTTTTTTTACTTCACTTACATCACTTTCCAACATAGCATCATAATCAGAGAGAACCTAGTGAATACACTCTATTCTCCACTTCCTATCCGATATCCAGAAGTTGCGTGCTAAGTGGCGGAATTGAATACCAATTTTGCTTTAGGTACCAGAGCAGAGATATGAAAAAAATATATATCCGTTCACCTGAGTGGGAACCGAGCCCACAACCATCGCGTTTACAGTCATACGCTTTCCTACCGTGCCACTACACGCCTCAAACATGTAATATTGATTTACCTATTTTACAAATGATATTTAATCCAAGCGTTTTCGTAATAAATTGTATTATACACATTTTTAAAAGAAATAAGTAATAAACTTATCTGCTAAAGTAGCTATTTCAACTTGAATTACTGGAAAATAAGTAAGGTAAAAATGTAAACATTGAATATACGAATATACGAACCAAAGATGGGTGCCGGCGCGTGTTCCACTTCGGACTGGTTGACGGCGACCAGTCGTACGACAGACCTCGCCTCCCCTCCGGATCGGAGAGGCTGTGCTATGACAGTTGATTCGGTTGTCGATCTCGAGGACACTAGAAAAATTGATTAATTGTTATTTTTAACAGTTTTAAAATTATATTCACATAAATAGGAATAGTGGCCAGCCGTGGCCCAGTGGCACAAGCGTGTGACTGTAAACGACTGGTTGTGGGTTCGATTTCCACTCGAGGAGTGGAAACATTTAATATTTCCATTTTCTTCGCTCTGGTGTTGAGGTAAAGCGCGGCGTTGAGTTCCGCCACTTAACACGCAATTCGGCGGAACGTGGGGAACGGAGTGTCTTAACACTAGGTTCCCTCTGCCTACCCTGCTGTGTGCGGGATATAGCGTGAAGCTATTTATTTATTTATTATTTAAATAGGAAACGGAAATACATTTTTAAAAATGTTTAAAAATTTGATAGCCTGGCGGGCAAAGTATTTGGACACTTTGCAAGAGGGTTCGTATCTTGCTAAAGATACGAACGGTACCTTTAGCAAGATACGAATATCTTGCTAAAGAGAGGAGTTGCGTTCTAATTTTGACAAGTCCATACTTATATGCGTTCGTTCCGCTGAGCGGGAAGATAAATGCAAAAGTCTGTCTGTTTGTCAGTCACGCTTTCACGGTTAATCGACCGGTCCGATTTAGATGAAGTTTAGAATGAAAGTAGTGAATAATCCATTGTCAAGAATAGGCTACTTATTTTTCCAAAAATTAACCTCTAAAGGGTTGAAATAGGGGATGAAAGTTTATATGAAAAATATAAGCCGCTTGACCTATTATAGTGAATTTTGGCATAAATATAGTTGATAATGCCAGATTAAACATAGGCTATTTTATTTTTCAAAAGTAAACCGCGGGTTGCAATAAAACGAAACAGCTATGTAGTGCAGCGTGCCGCTAGTCCATACTTATATTATAAATGCGAATGTCTGTGTATTTGTCTGTCACGCTTTCACGGCTAATCTACTGGTCCGATTTGGATGAAATTTAGAATGAAAGTAGTAAAAGTGACTGGGTCTAACATAGGCTACTTAGTTTTTCAAAAATCAACCTCTAAAGGGTTGAAATAGGGGATGAAAGTTTATATGAAAAATCTACACCACTTGACCGATTGTAACGAATTTTGGCATTTTTGTATAGTTGATAATCCAAGGTTAAACATAGGCTACTTTATTTTTCAAAAATCCACCACCGAGGGTTGCAATATACCGAAACAGCTACGTAGATCACACGGCGAAGCCGCGAGCGGGCCGCTAGTTCTATATATATGTTCTTTGTTTTTTTTCAAAGATTTTGCCACGTCACAGAACGTATATTTAATGAAAACAGTTTATTTATTTTTTTGATATTCATAATATTAGGGTGTTAAATGTAAATTAATATAAAACAACTTACTGGCAAAAGATGAGAGTTCCTTTTGAGCGTAATGGTATCCAACAGAAATCCCATAGACCATCAACACGAGGATAGAGAACATTAGTAGCATCAATACAAACGCACAACATGTCCAAGTTAAAACTCTAAGTAATGGAGTAAAAACAAATTATACGTAGGTATATTAGGACTTAGGTAGGTACAAGACAAGAAAATTATGAACAAACATTTTTAGAATACGCAATTTTTTTTTGTATGTAATGGTTGCGATTGCATAGAGTTATTTTAGTGTTACACAAAGTTGTGATACCCATTACTTCTAAGAATCATAATCTTTTAAAATAAAAAGCAAAATATTTTTTTAAGAAAAAACCCACAACAGTTAAATAATATTTTTTCTAGCTTCACGCTGTATCCCGCACACAGCAGGGTAGGCAGAGGAAACCTAGTGTTAAGACACTCCGATCCCTATTTTCCGCCGAATTCGGAGGTATTGCGTGTTAAGTGGCGGAACTTAACGCTGCGCTTTGCCTCGACGCCAGAGCGAAGGAAATGGAAATATTAAATATTTCCACTCCTCGAGTAGGAGTCGAACTCACAATCAGTCGTATTACAGTCACACTTTGTGCCACTGCTCCACGACTGGCCCCCAGTTGAATTATAATTGAAAAATTAATTATGGTTCTGCTTGTCAAACTTTTAAACTACGAAAAATATACCCTAATATAAAAAGAAATGTTTATTCGTTTCATACCTCTCCACGCAAAAAATCGTAGAACAAAATAGAGACTGTATCAAGCCCATTGTGATTATTGTGAATTTTCGAAATTAAATTTCTATTATTGATTGTTACGTTTACTATGATATTTGTAGCTCAATCTATGCATTTGTTATTTGTGTATTAAGTTGAAAATAATTAAATTATATAATAATATAAAAGTATTACAGTATAACAGATGTGTCAAACATTGTCATCAGACTAATCATTTTTGCTCACAGATGTAGAAAGATGAATGAAGAATGAATTAAAGACGAAATGAGGACGAACTTTCTTATTTAATCCTATATTCTTAAAATGTCTTCTTTATTTTGTAATAATTGGACTCTCTTAGGGTATATTCTTTAAGTCTTAGTTTTAAGTACTGAAATTGTAAACAAAAAACATATATTATATACTAGCGGCCCGCTCGCGGCTTCGCCGCGTTATCTGCGTGGCTGTTTCGGTATATTGCAACCCTCGGTGGTGGATTTTTGAAAAATAAAGTAGCCTATGTTTAACCTTGGATTATCAACTATACATATGCCAAAATTCATTACAATCGGTCAAGCGGTGTAGATTTTTCATATAAACTTTCATCCCTTATTTCAAACCTTCAGAGGTTGATTTTTGAAAAACTAAGTAGCCTATGTTAGACCCAGTCATTTTTACTACTTTCATTCTAAATTTCATCCAAATCGGACCAGTAGATTAGCCGTGAAAGCGTGACAGACAAACACACAGACATTCGCATTTATAATATAAGTATGGATTATAAAACAAGAATTATGTTAAAAAAGGTACATACCTTATGTCCGTAGTGATAAAATAGAATAATAAAAAAAAGTCCCTTTATAATATTTACTTGCATTTTAAAAAGGCAATAAGGAGACTAAATAAAAGAGAAATAAACAGCAAATATGAATTTTATTAAACAAATTGTATAATAAAATACAAATACAACAGTTTCAAATACTTATACACAACCAATCATTACAGCGTCCACATTTACAAAAATATCCAAATATTACATTTAATCTTAAATATTATTTAACATAAGTCAATGACATTGTAAAGTAAAAAGCAGTCTATAAACAATAATTACACAAGTAAATTGAAGTCGAAAGTTTTTAACACTAACAATAAAAGTATTAAAGAAATGAAATCAATATTTACAAACGTATATGTAACAAATTCTATTAAAAAAAATAAACTTGTAAATTCTGATAATGTGAGAAGGTATATTTTGTAAATTTTACACATTTTTAATAACATATTAATATTAATAGACCAATATACCATTGTAAAGTGTTCGAGTTTTCTAAAATGTATTTTTAATACCAAAATATGCAATGAGTCTAGTTTAAATAGTTTCATTTATAACGTGTTAAAATTGCGAAAGACGAATAGCATGGTAGTCAGAGGGAACTAGTGTCAAGTTCTCCATATTTCGCCTGAAATCGAGACATTGCGCGCTGAGTTGCGGAATTCAACGCCACACTTAGACTTATCTGAGCAGGAAAAAAAATTAAAATATTTTTTCTGCTTCTGCTTCAGAGTGGGGATCGAACCCACAACTAACCACGTTAACAATCAGACGTCTCACTGTGCCATAATGGTTAATGCCAAAGATTTCAGAAGAATTTATACAATTATTTATTCATATTAACGAAAAAAAATACAACAATATGTTGAGCGTTTCACCACTATTACTACAACAATCAACAATTATTTAAATAAATAACAACAATTAATATCATGGTAAAATAAAGTTTACAATAAAATTATTGCTTGAATAATAATTTGAACACATTGTAGTGTAAAAAAAATATATAAATAAAGATTAAAAGCAGACTTAAGTGATTTTAAAAGTTTGATTACTAAAAAGTATTTTTAAAAAAATGATTAAGTGTTTGTAAACTTAAAAACAGTTATTAAATAATGGTTAGAATACACGAAATAATACATTAGAGACCGTCGCTTTTGTTAAAAATAGAGTAAATTATGTTTAAAAAAATATTTTTCATTAGTTAATTTATACATCTGTAAAATGGCAACATCTAATTTATTGCTACAAGTTCCATACATTTTATTGCTTATTTTTTCTAAATTTCTAATATAGAGGTTCACTCCAATGCCAAAACAATTAAATATAACAATTCATTATTTGCTTGTAGGTTAATTACAATTAGCTGAAAATTATTTATTAGTTAATTTTTACACTGCAATTTTAACAATGAATTATTTGTTAATTTGTTATTTTCGCACACACAAATGATTAATTGTAATAAAATTTAATCGTTAATTGCAATTAAAATTGTGTGTGTGTGTGTGTCGCTGTTGTGGAACCCAACTGTGGCTCCTCTCACATCACTAAAGTGACGTTATGTACTTACATTTCAATATACATAATGAATACAATAATTGTATACGAATGCAAAATTAATACGAATTAAAATTCAACAAATATTTAAGATAGTGTTAAAAGAGGACGAAATTAGACACAACAATATTTTAAATTTTCCCTAAAATTTAAGACTAAATGGTTTTATACACATAATTATAATAAACAAAGTTAATAAGCTATATAATAAAACTAAAGGAAGTAAAAAAAAATATGGTGATATAATAATAGTGCATGAAATTTATATGTAAAAAGTATACGTTTTATGAAATATGAAAATTATTTTTAAATATTAAACTTAAATTTACCAACAGATGATTTCAATTTTAGAGGTTTTTATTCTTATAAGAATAAAAACCTCTAAAATTGAAATGATCTCTTTATATATAACAAATACGATACTTGAAAGAGGAACATTTAAATATTAAAAAGTAATATAAAAGCACAGAGTAGAATAACTATACTTTTTTTTAATGTTACAAAATTAATATTGCTTATTGGCAAGTTATATATAAAGAGGCTTCACGCTTTACCCTGAGGTAGATAATCTAGAGCCAAGACATTCCGTCTTCCACTTTCAGCCTAAAATCGACACAGTTATAGACAAAGCGCGGCGTTGAGTTCCGCAACTCAACACTCCATATAAGGGACAAGTAAAAAAATATATATTACACAGTTTTCAGAAAAAAGAAGTAGAAAATTATGTTTATTATTCATATTTTGGTTAGGGCTCCTGTTTTTTTTCAATAAAAGGCACAAAATACGTCAGTCTACGATATTTTTTGTTAGTGAGATCGTGTTGGACCAGTTAAGTTAGCTTATACATATTATCATTATTGTTATTACAGTGGTAATGAGTTCATTTTCTTTCTAAATCGTTTTACAGTTATTGAACCTACTATTTATAATTGAAAACATGTTTAAAAGCAATTGGTATGTAATTTTTCTATTACCAAGTTCTTACAAAAGTAAGAAGCTGAGAAATACAACTGTGGGAACTGTTAGTTCTGAGCTCGTTTGCGTTATATAACCTTACTCAAAAGGTAGGTACCCCTACTTCTTACTACCTCGAGACGTACACCCGCCACTTCTTACTACCTCAAGACGTACACCCCCCCTACTTGTTACTACCTCAAGACGTACACCCCCCACTTCTTACTACCTCAAGACGTACACACTTCCACTTGTTACTACCTTAGAACGTACACACCCCCACTTCTTACTACCTCGCAACCTACACACCCCCACTTCTTACTACCTCAAGACGTACACCCCCCACTTGTTACTACCTCAAGACGTACACCCCCCACTTCTTACTACCTCAAGACGTACACCCCCCACTTCTTACTACCTCAAGACGTACACCCCCCCCCCCCCACTTGTTACGATTTCGAGACGCACACCCCCTTAATTCTTACTACCTCAGGACGTGCCCCCACTGTTCCCCCATCTACTGTTTATCGTGCAGCAGTTCCCACAGTCTTAGCTCGGCGAGCGCGGTCCTCAGCTCGTGCTGCAGCTGTCGCGCGAGCGCGGGCGCGGCGGCGGCGGCGGCGGCGCCCCGCGACCACGCGCGCACTGAGCGGGTGAGCGCGCTGAGCGGGCCCAGACCGCTTATGTGCAGATCTAGACCGCTGTAAGTGGGGAGAAGTTATACATTTAATACTAGGGACCAGACCCTGGTTTTTCCCCAATTTCAACTCTCTGCACTCACGATATCTCGGGTGTCATTTACATATTGAACAAAGAGAGCTAAGTAAAGTCATTTATTGCAAAGTATCATAAATTTCTGACGTGTAGTTTTCTAGCTTATTCGTCACATAGAAGAAATAAATGAAATTGTGAGCCAGTGGGACAGCGTTTAATTAAAGCGCGATAGTGGTAGGTTAGATTATCACTCGAGGAATTGATTATAATTAATTTTTCGTTTCTTCGCTCTGGCATCTAAGGCACAACGCGGCGTTGAATTCCGCGACTCAACATCCTGATATGAGGTGAACAACGTGAAGCCATTTTTTTCAAAGAGAATTTTATATTACTTCTATTGACAACTATAATGTACTTTTTTTTACTTCACGCTGTATCCCGCCCACAGTAGGGTAGGCAGAAGAAACTTAGCGTCAAAATACTCCGTTTTCCACTTTCCGCTGGATTTTGGAGGCATTGAAAGAAAATGGGAATCTTCTTTTTACTTGATATGCTATACCGCATGTTCATGTTCATATAAATTTTAAAAACTGTGTCCAACTATTTAGGATACCAAATAAAAGGCCACATTGTGGTAATAGATTTTGTTAAAATATTTAGGACGCGGCCAGTCGTGGCACAGTGGCACAAAGTGCGACTGTAAAGTGACTGGCTGTAGGTTCGATTCCTACTCGAGGAGTGGAATATTTAATATTTCCATTCTTCGTTTTGGTGACGAGGCAAATAGGCGGCGTTAGCTCCGCCATTTAACATGTGAAAGAAAAAAGAACTTACTCCAACCGTTGCACTCGCAAGTCATCCAACTGAGCGTAGGGTTCCCACCGCGTGAGGCCGACACTGAGCGCGAGGTGTAGCGCGTTGTCGGCCAGTGCGGTCTCTAGCCGACCATTGCACGATACCCCCATGCCTTTGATACGGTATTCGTCGTAGCCTATCTGCATTTAGTAGGAAGTATTATAAAAATATTATTTTTTATTGAGCTTAGTAATATATAGACATTTTTTTAAAATCTTTACGATGTATCCCGCACACGGCAGGGTAGAGGGAACCTAGTGTTAAGACACTCCGGTCACCACCGTCCACTGAATTCTGGAGGCACTGCGTGTTAAGTGGCGGAAATTAAAGCCGCGCTTTGTCTCGAGACCAGAGCGAGGAAAATGGAAATATTAAATAATTCCACATCTCGAGTGGGAATCGAACCCACAACTAGTCGCTTTCACTCTTTGCGCCACAGTCACGCTTTGTGCCACTGCGCCAAGACTGGCCCCAACTTAATTTATATAAATAGTATTTATTTATTTTTAGCATAAAAATTTAAAAAAAAACTGTATTTTATTCAGATAACAGTATAAGTATATGTTGCAATTGTATAATAAGAAAAAAATGAAAATTATGACAGATTTTCCAGCATGTCAGGATAGTTAGGGAAAACCTAGTGGCAAGAATTTCTTATTTTCACTTTACGCCTGAAATCGCAACGTTGCGTATTGAGTAGAGGAACTCAACGCCAACTCAACTCTTAGATACCAGATCGGAGGAGTAAAAATAATTTAAATATTTTTCCGAGTGGGAATCGAACCCAAAATCGCTTTACAGTCAGACGTTGTCACGCTTCGCCACGACGGCCTATGAGGAAAGAATATAGTGAAGTTTATTTATTAAATTTAAAAAAAATATTATGAAAATTAGCAAAAAATATTTGAAATGATGATATAGAATTAATCAATACTAATATAATAAATTTTGTAACTTTGTTTTTAAGGAGTAATCTTCGGAAATACTGATCCGATCAAGAAAACTCTATCACAATTTGAAAACTACATTATTCAGAAGTGCCATCGACTATATTTTATTATGATTGAACAAAAAGTTCAGAAAATCCTAAATGGGGCTGGAATAGGGCATAAAAGACGTAGATTATACGGCACAGAAGCGAGCGCTCGCTAGTTTTATACAATTTATAAGACAACTAACCTGCAAATCCTTTATCTTAAGAGTAACGTGAAAGCTGGTCTTCATGGGATCAGGTCGGGTGACGCTGACGTCGTTGATACGGTTGATGGTCGCCAAGTTCTTCATCCACCCCGTGTCCGTTTCAAATTTGCCTATAAACGATACTGACCCTATCTGAAATTAATGGATGACTATTTAGAGTATAATAAAGTCATTATTTTAGATTAGAAGTGGACACGCTGTATCCCGCACACAGCAGGGTAGGCAGAGGGAACATAGTGTTAAGACACTCAGTTCCCCATTTTCCGCTGAATTTGGAAGGTATTGCGTGTTAAGTGGCAGAACTTAATGCCGCGTTTTTGCCTCGATACCACAGCGATGAAAATGGAAATATAAAATATTTCCATTTCTTGAGTGGGAATCGAGCCCACAACCAGTCACGTTTACGGTCTCACTTTATGGGCATAAACCTACCTGCGCCAGGACTTGCTTCAATGATATAATTATAATATTTTTCGAAATCATTATAAGAATGGGGAAAAGCAGGATTTTATTTTATATGACTCCAGGCAAAAAAAAATAAGAGACATAATTCGTGTATTATATATACATACCTTATGCAAAAAGGTAGCATGTAGGGGAGGTAGTTCTAACACTTCTCGGCACGTCTGAAACAATGTCCTTCTCATATTTATCAACACTAAATCCACCACTCTGTTGCCGTTTTGTGCCAAGTTGTCAACCATTGCTCTGTAAACATAAAATAAGTGTTTTTAACATTTTAAAGTCTCATTTACACATTTAGGAAATTGATAAATACATTTAGAAAACGTATAAAAATTTGAACGCAGCGGAATTCGAACCCGCGCCAGTTGAACCTGTCCAAGCGTTCTGACCGCTAAGTTATGCGTTGTACTACCATCTGTGTCGAAATTTTTATAGGCTTCTTACAACATATTTTTGTTGTTAGCAATAGCTTGGGAAATACCAAGTATCAGTGGCGAAGGGCCCATACAAGCCGATTCTGACCGGCTTCCCTTTTATAATTACATCACTATACTAGGGCTAATTTCTTTCAATTACCACTTTTAGACCGTATAAAGAACCAAACTTGAAAATGTATTTAGCCAACTTTAATTTATCGAAACGCCTAAGTACTTTTGTAGGAAAACAAGCCGACGCGAGACCGGCCTACTTCGTCATTATATCTCCATACTAAAATCTCCATAGTGCGCAGTGGTCCCTTTCATTTCCTTGCAAAATAGACCTATATCTATTTCGTTCTAACTTACCGAATTTTACCTCAAATATGCCGGGTCTGTTTGCGGCTTTTTGCAGTTGACGTGTTTCGGAGCCACTGTGTCGGCGAGAGGGAGAATGATCAAATCTGTGCGTGCGACCGAGAGCGTAGTAACGAGTGGCGCGTGATTCGCTAAACTCATGTCAAATAATACGAAAACAAAGTGTTTATTGAACGTCTATTGGTTAATTTTGAATGGTTTTGGTAACTCAAAACAAAAAAGCATAATGGCTGACGTGTTTGTTTAATCCGTGCGTGTGTGAATGAAAAAAAGAGTTTTTAAATAGTTTATTTAAGTGTTTAGTGTTTCCAAGTTAATTTTCAGCTTGTGATTATTTGTTAATCGGATTGCTCAGAGGTATGATGGCACTCTTACACATAGAATGCTGTTTAACTGATTATTTACTAACCGAAGAAACTTCATTTTGCAAATTGAGTTTCGAAAACAAAAAGCATGTCGTAAGCCTAGGCCGGGCTCTTCCAGATATGACTATCGATTACGAGAAAGAACCACGAACTATTACAAAAAATCTTCTATCGAGTGAACTGTGCTTGGGGAGTGGTATACGTTAAAAAGCGATTCTAATAAGAAGTGTACTAAGTGACGAACTTGTTTAGTGACAAAAGTGCCGTATAATAATAATAAATAGTGACAATATTAACTTAATTGCAAGTTGTAACTTCCTTTGTGTCACAACGTTCGGTTAAATAAGTCTTCAACCATATAACGATATTAGACCGTTGCCTTAAAGTTTACGTTGGACTAGTGGTGTATGAAGGACAACAAAATCGAGTCAACCCGAGTTCAATCCCGCGTTGTCGAGCAAGATTTTTATTTAAAAAAAAAAGATTCTAAGATTAAAAACTTTTGTAAAATATTTGTAACATAAAATACATTTACTTTAAGTTATAAAGTTGTTAAAAAAAAAAACATAAGTTTGTGTTTATAAAAATAAGTTTTTGCTAATTCTTTACAAAACAAATTCAATTACACGTAACTAATAAATATACAAAACCAGTACTATGGACCAATTTGAAATTTTTTTGGAAAAATAAAATCAGAGATGGAGAAGCAAACTAAATTAATAACACAAAATATACTTACCCAATTAGATCAAAAGTTAAAACCAATTAAGGAAGAAAATATAAAATTAAAAAATCAAATCGAACACCTGGAGAAAAAGGTCAACAGCTTAGAAAGGGAAAAGAGGAAAAATAACATTCTGCTGTTTGGAATAGAAGAAAAGGAGAAATCACGGACAGAGTTATTGGATTTTACTATGAATATTATTAAAGATGACCTAAATATTTCAGTTCAATATAATGAAATACAACAAATCTACCGCATCGGAAAACCGAAGGAAGAGAAGACTAGACCTGTCTTACTAACCTTAGGGACTAATTGGAAAAGAAATGAGATTTTAAGAAATAAAAAAAAGTTTAAGAATATTTACATAGCAGAAGATTTTCCAAAACCAGTATTAGAAAAAAGGAAATCACTACTGCCAAAACTAAAAGAAGAGAGAGGGAAAGGAAATTTCGCCCACATTAAGTATGACACACTTGTTGTTAAAGATGGGAATCAAAAAAAAGAGAAACGAAAGAGAGAACAATCAACTTCAACAGTTACTTCTTACAACCAACCCAAAAAACAAGTAAACTTAATAGCTACAAAGAAACCTAGCAAAGCTAATACTTTTGACTTGATGAGGCAAAGACCTACTACGAGTTCTTCTCTCTCCACATCGAATAAAAACAATAGCAATTAAAAGTAATTGAATGGCAGCGAACAACCCCAATACAGTTGGTTACTGTGGGGTTGATAGACCACCACCCTCCAACATAATCCTAAATGACAAAATAAAAAACAGTAAAACAAAAAAAAAACATCATAATCTTTAAATACTAAAATTGTAATGAGCGATCCCAGACTGTTTAGAATTTGAAGAGGATTTAAAGAAAATAAGATGGGATATAGTTGGAGGAGGCCTATGTCGCAAGACAACCTGACCATATTGTGAATAAAAAATAAATAAATACAAAAATCAACTAAAAAATAAATAAAAATGAAATAAGCTATAATATAACATACTTAATATATATTTTGTTTAGTTGCAAAACTTTACCTAACTTTTAAAATGTATTTTTATCAATTTTTGTAAGTTTATATTGAGTTACGTTCAGTGTATTCTTAATAAAAAAATAAACACAAAAACCAACTAAAAACTTCAAAAAAAAACTAAATAAGCTATAATATAACAAAATTAATATATATTAATATAAATAGGTAAAATTGAGTATTTTTAGAATTATAAACAGATTGTAGCAATTTTTTTTTGTTTAATTGTAAAATTTTAACTAACTTTTTTAATGCACTTTTCTGTAATTTTATAAGTTTATATTGAAAATAAAAGTTCAGTGAATTCTTAATATTAAAAACAAATAAATACAAAAATTAAATAAAAAGAAAAATTAAATAAGCGAATATAAACATAATTAATTGTAATATAATATGATAGAATAGGTTAAATTAAGTTTTTTATTTTAGGATTATATATAGGTTGTAGCTGTTTGTATGTTTAGTTTGTTTAATTGTGAAATTTAACCTAATTTTTAAAAGCGAATTGTTTTGTAATTTTTGGAAATTTATATTGATATTAAAAGTTTTCTTAATAAAAAAAAATGTATAAAGTCAACAAAAACCAAAAAAAAAAATAAAAATAAAAATGAAATAAACTAATATAAGCATAATTAATGCAAGGTTAAATAGCTTAATGTAGGTTAAATAAAGTTTTTTAAATATTATAAATAAATTAAAGCTGTTTGTTTGTTTAGTTGTAAAATTTTACCTAACTTTTTTAATGTATGTATTTTAAGGAAATTGGTCAGAGAAATAAAGGCTATTTATATTTTTATTTATTTATTTTATTTTATTTATTTATTTTTGCTTATTTATATTTATTTTTGCTTTCCTTGTCTGCTATTTTCAAATTCGAGTTCTGTTTGGAGTCAAACGGGTTTCACAGATATTAATAACTTAGCTAGCTCTGCTAAAAAGCACGTTCAGACCGAAAAACATATTCGTAGTTGCTTGTTACGTAGTTGTTCATGATTTCGGTAATAATCGCATCGAAAACTTTTTTTCAAATTCGTTTGAAGTTCACAACCGGAAAGTCGACCGCAATCGCGAATTAATGAAAAGGTTTATTGACACCGTTGTTTTGTTAGGAAAACTTTTATCATATTTGAAAGACACTGTTTAAGAACACATCAGTGCTTTCATATATGGTAGAGGTGGGACCTTTTGTCTTCAATCATGAAAGATAAATGCATGCAGATGCACGCAGGCTATTTGGTGAGTTATTTTTTTAATTATCAAATTATATTTTTTGTGTTGTAGTTGGAAGAAGTCGGTTACAAACATACATACAAACTTACATACACATGAAACTAAAGAAAAGCACTGCAAAAATTACGGCGATCGAATCGAACCCGCGACCTTTGTGTAAACGTTACATCTCAAGGCGGCGGGAAAAGGCCAACTTGATTTCCCACGAACATGTTTTTTTTTTGTTACGGCTTCCCTTCTCTAAGAATCCACCCCTCGCCACTGCTAAGTATGTAATTAACACTTTAAAATGTTAAAAGCATTTAGTAAATAGCATTCCCTCTTTCCAAGCGATTGTTCGTAGAATAATCTTTGGGCAGCAGAAATTGTTAAAAATCTCTACGGAAATGCTTACCAATTCCAACCAATTCTTCATTTTTTTTTAAATTAAGTGTTCTTTACAAATTATACAGGTTGTATTATAATGATTACCAATTAGTTAGATGTCTCAAAAATGCCATAAAAAATTTGAACATAGCAGGAATTGGACCCGCACTCTCTGAAGCCTGCCCTACTCCCGTAATCAATCAAGCTATCAGTGTTTGTTGAGACATATTTTAGGCAATGGCCAGTTGGCCAGTTTTGTTTATACGAAATTGAAACATATTTAAACACGATAACAATTTATAGCAAATGCGCTATAAATTGTTATCGTGTTTGTATACACGCTACATACACCAAAATTATTCTGTTCCAGCTCATCTTTGAGACGACTGGAAACTAACATTTTGATTTTAATCTTACTGGTAGATAGCTGACGTAATAAAGAAGTAACTTCTACTTCTTTTATACTAGAATTATATGTTGTTTTATTAAACTCTACGCAGGTCAAGTCACGGCCACAGCTAGTCTTAAATATAAGTATACACTTACATATACGCTTCCAACATGCTGGGGTTGCTGCAAACAACTTCAGACACACTAGTGGCTTGTTTTAATACTAGACTCAAATGCCTTTCTAATTTTTGTTGCAGTAATGCAAACAGAGGTAAAGATATTGCAGCGGTTAGTGGCAGGTCATCTGAAATAAACAAAATTTAATTTAAATATTGCAATTACCTAAGTTTATAAAGAAAACATTGCGTATTGAGTGGCGGATGTCCATACTTCGTATTACGAGAGCAAGGAAATTAAAAAAGTTTAAATTCAAATATTTCGCTGTGAGGGAATCTACTCCAATACCACAAATATGTAGTACTTGCAATGCTTTAAATATTTATTTTACGAAAAGAATAGTTTTTTTATATTATTTTTTTTTTTTATTGACGAAAGGGGGGCAAACGAGGAAGAACCACCTGATGGTAAGTAGTTATGTTCGTCCATAGACATCCACAACATTTGGAAAGTTGTGGATGCGTCGCCGACCTTGAGGGGGGAGGATGAAAGGAGGGGAAGGATGGGGATGGTGGGAATAGGGAGAGTCGGCTGACATGCCATCGAACCGGAACACATCGTAAGATGTTTGGCGGTTCGTCTTTGATATGATAGTGGTCGCGAGCCAGTCGGAGTTTCCTACCATCAAGTTACCCGCCTTTTACGGGATGCTACCCAGCGGCAGAGGGGAATTGTTTTCTAACCCGTCCCCCCACGGGGAAAAACTTTTCCTACTTACTTATACTTGTCAATCTCAGCTTAATAGTATAGACAGTGTTCTATGTGTAGATATTAATGGAGTTGGACAGTGTAGGAGTGCAAATGTAAATGGTTGTGGGTTTGATCCCACTGGTGGGGATGATTATAATTTTTATTTTTAATTTCATTTCTCTCATTTGGTACTTAAGGCAAAATTCAATATACAATGTGCCGATTTCTAGCAGAAAGCAGAGTATCCAGTGTCTTGACACTATGGCTTCACTGATTACTGGTACTGGTAAATCAAAACTAAGAATTAAGCCTAAGTTAGAAACAAGGAGTTTAAAATATATTTAGATAAGAAATTTGTTTAAAATGTGTTCAATACAATTGTAAACAATCCTTATCTTCCTTTTATGTTCGCCATTAAATAACATTAAATAGTGATAAGGTATGCATGTATTGTTTTAAAATAGATTTACATTGTTATTATTATAAATTGTTTAAGTATACATATATTGGACTATATGATATTATTTTACATAAAATTATAATGCCTTTAATTTTTTTTGCATATTATAATTTTGTATGTTAAAATTAAAAAAATGCGGCGTTAAGTTCCGCCACTTAACACGTAAGCCTCCGAATTCCGCGGAAAGTGGGGAACGGAGTTAGGTTTCCTCTGCCTACCCTGCTGTGCGCGGGATACAGTGTGAAGCTCAAAAAAAATTAAAATAAAATAAAGTAAGGACCAATGTGGTACAGTAGAACTCCAACTGACTATAAATGTTGTGGTGGGTATTGGAGTGATTTTAAACTAGGTTCCATACATGCTATCCAGGAAATAGTGTAAAGGTGGAAAAAATGTATTTATTGTGTTAAATTCTAATAATATCTTACCAATATGTTTAGCTAATTGTTCTGTAGTAAGGAAGTCGTAGCCTCCACTTCTTTGGGGTGATGGCCATGATAACTATAAATAAAAATAGTATTTGTTGTAATTATTTATAAAAAAAAGAAAAGAAAAAAGTCAAATATAAGGCTACTTTTTTATAAAAAGTTGAGTTTACCTTAACAAGTACTTCATCATGAATAAATTCTATGCCTAGATTAACAAATGAATAAGCATCATCTTCTAGAACTAAGCCCACATTCACATCTGCTGTTATATTTGATAATGTTATACTGAAATATAAAAGTTATCTAACTTACTAAACTGGTCAAAAGATAAATATTATGCAATATTTAATTATTAATAAAATAAAATATAGGTTAATGGCCATTTTAATTATCTAATTTACATTTATACAAACCTTAGATCCTTTTACAAGTGAGACCTACAAATTGATTATGCCATATATAAAAACAGAATATTATGAAATACATTATTAAAATATTTTTTTAGTGTTTATTAATAAAGTATTCTTACAGAACATGTCCTTCTGCCATGACAGGTATGAGGTTGTAAAGGTTTTCATTAAATGCACTGTACAGTCCTTTGACACTCACTTCACCAAGTGAGCAGCGTAATGATAGGGACATCGATTTCAGATTCAATGACATTGATTGCAGGTGAAATGTTGGAGGCCTAACTAATTCTAATCTTGACAAGTTCCTAGAAAATATTAAACATTTTTAACAATATATTGACAATCATATTTTCACTTTCAGTATTATTATTAATTATAGACATACACTTGTGTATTTTTGGCAAAATATGAAGTATCTTCTAAGGTATCTGGTTTAGTTTTTTCTCCATTTTTAGTTTGTTGCAAAGCAACATTAGTAAAACTCTGCAAAATAAAAAAAGACGAAGTGAGTTATTCTCAAACATTATTTCTATACAAAGAGTAGTTAACATTATATAAAATTAAATGTTGTTAAAATTTTTAGTGAAGTTTATTTACTCTTTTGATAACATCTTGAAGATTTGGTTGAACTTTTGTAAGGTGCTCATCGAGCTCCTGTTCTATGTCCACAGATTCCTCTTCTGTCATTTTTTGATAACCATTATTCATTGCAAAAAAATCAATTACTTGCACGCAGTCTAATTTATTTATGTCAATAAATCAAGAATGAAAATTCCAAAACATATTGGAATATGAATTGCCTTATGCCACATCAAATTTGACAACTTGAGACAAATCTAAACTATTCGACATTTATGTGTTGACAATTAGTTTATGTCATTACAAATTATTGACAGTGACATTTGTCTATGAAACAAATGAAAAGTGTATATAAATCTATGGACCGTAGTGATAAAGGCTACTAATTTTTTTTAGATTCACGCTGTATCCTGCACACAGCAGGGTAGGTAAAAGAAACATAGTGTTACGACACTTCGTCCTGGCACTTTCAACCGAATCTGGAGGCGTTTTGTGTTAGGTGGCGGAACTTAATGCTGCGCCTTGACTCCACACCAGAATGAAGAAAATGCAAATATTAAAAATTTCCAGTCGCGCTTACAGTCCCCCTTTGGGTCTCTGCGCCTCTACTATATATTATGCTATATGGATATATAAGCAGCACACATCTTAAGTTAAACGCGATGAAAGTTATAAACTGTTATAATTACCGTGATCGCTGTTAATAGCTCTAAAAGGCGAGCAAGTTGTACCGTAGAAAATCTTATCTGGTATGTGGAGTCACAAAACTTTGTTTTTGGCTTGGAAACCTCTTAAGATAACCATAAAATAAGACACAGCTGAGGCTCAAACCACCTACATAGCTTAATTTGAATAAGCTGTAGTCCTACTGGGTAGCTACAAATTGCGTAAATTATTTTCATGTTTTTGTAAGTCTAAATTTATTTATCAAATCTCAGCATGTAGATTCCTTGAGGATTAAAAGGGCACTAAGATTTAAGAAGATTTTAAAAGTGAACCTACGGGAGCGGGCAAAAATAGAATTATGTTTTTCATATCATAACCTCCATGCAATTGAAGTTGCGGGTGACATTTTGTAACTAATAAAAATTGATGGTGATCAATGAGTGATCAAATTAAATTTGTACACGTACACAGGTTAATAACGTTTATTACGTTTAATATTGCGTTTAAATGCTATTTTATTATTTTTTTTCTTTAGTGGTATTTTAGCTCTGCGTTTTTTGGTATTTGATGACAAATCGTCATTCTCATTTTCAGAAGAGTCTGCTAATGTCAAAGGCTTATAATTATCTGAGTCCTGTCCGTTTATTACATTAGCGTCTTCTTTTACACCAACTACGTGGTAACCAGTCTCATTTGGTAATTTCGTTGTTGCATTATTATCGAACTTGCTGGAATCTCCTTGTGGATCGACTTCATTATTAGGTGCTTCAGATGAGCCGTTGTTGTAAGGTAAAAATAAAGGTACTGAAAATATTTTTGTATATAGTTACTCTTTAACAACAACAATTAGTGATTATTTATTTCATAATTATTTATATCAGGATTTAGTGTGAAGCTGAAAATTTGTTTTTTTTTCAGCTTTGCACTTTTTCTCGCACAACAGAATAGGCAGGGAGAACCTAGTATCAAGACAATCCATTCCACACTCTATGAGACAGTTCATAATGGAACTCTATTGTCACAAGCGCGAAGAAATGAAAATAATTTAAATGTAATCATTTCCCCGAGTGGGAGTCGAATTTATTACCATCGTATATACCGCCAGACGCACCATCAGTCGATCTCAAATCCTCGCTAAAAGGAGCAAGTAATTTTTAATAAAAAAACGTATACCACAGCGGTCTAAAGTGCTCAGTAGATTGATATTGAGAATTAACGTGTTAACCATTAGCGCAATAATATGGCGTTCCAGTAGGTGCTTGAAATTAGATATCACTCTATTAGCCGGACCATCAATTGTTAATGATTCAGGTCTATAAAAGAAATATTTTATTTTAATAATATAAATTTTAAGCGACGATTATAAAACAAAAGCGACGCTAACAAAATACAGCCTACATGATTTTGAATGATTTGTTACTGTTATTTTTAATATATATTTTATTTTAGAAATGTATAATTAATTTAGTATACGAACAAGGGCCTTCTCAATTTTATATAATATTTATTATAAGATAGAAGCTCATAAATTAATAAATAAACAATAAAATCATAATAATATGAATTATTTAGTATTAGTACAAAAGTTAACAATAAATAATACATATAAGTGATTTAAATACTCACTTGGTTTGTTCCAAGTATTTAAATGTCAAGTCTGTGGATTGAGGAGATTTTATCATCGCCAGTCTCATATGGGCAGTTAAATCATCAGCTGTTAAAATCAGCGAGCCCTTTACTGGTGGGAATCCAGCTTTGAGTATCGCATCATACCTGTATGACAACTAAAATGTCTTTTTTTTTAATTTCACTCCTTATATATTCATTAATAATTTAAATGCAGATACATGCTTTAGCAGGCATGTTTAGTCTTAAACATCACACAATATCTGTATTACTACTAATACAATTTTTTAAATGCGTTTTTTTATAGGACGTCAAACATCCTACAGAAAGTATATTATTATTAGATACATTTTTTTTGCTTTTTGCCACATAGTCATAGTGTAGCTAGAAATAACCTAGTATTAAGATACTCCATCTTTCACTCTCCGTCCGAATTCGGGACATTGCGGAACTCAATACCAGAGTGAAGAAATGAAAATAATTATTTAAATGTGATAGGTCCACTGAGTGGAAATAAAACCCACAATCAAATGTATTGCAATTGGACACTGCGCCACGATGGTGATAATATTTATGTAAACTATTATAAAAAAATATGAAATAACTGTAGGAGGTAGTACGTGCTGTATAAAAGTCTCTTAAGTTATTAAGTTACGTTTATTATATTTACCTTCAGATTACTGAAGCCAACAACCGTATCAATATTGTGGATGCTGTTTTCTTTAGCTTCTGTAGTTATTGACCGTCTGTAAATACTATCGAGACCTCGTAAAACACCCTCCCTTAAGGTTATTTCCTACAAATTATATATTAATTGAAATTAGTTATCATTATAATTCCAATTTATTGAAATTAGTTATCATTATAATTCCAATTTTACATTTTTTTTACTTTTATTGAAACTAATCAAAACTACATCTAAAACTACATTTGCTAAGCAGTTACGTAATATAGTAAAGTAGCACGTAAATTAAAAAAGGATAAAATATTTAATTCAATAAATTTCATTAAAGATTCAAAAGCGGTCGTTTGACCGCTCTCGTAGGTTTAGTGTCAACCTGGATAAGATTTATTTCAAATATTCAATTCATGTGAAATTAAAAAAGATAAAAATTTTTTTAAATATTTTTAGAGAATATAGTGGATTTATCAAATAACTTAAAACATATTTAGCTAATACCTTGTCAATGCTATCGTTTATTGTAAATACAGGTAATTGTACAGCGGTTGCTTTGAATTGGCTTATTCGATTTATTACCAAATCGATGACTTTACCCGTATAGTTATTAAGTATTTTATTTTTCTCTTGATAATACTTTCTGTAAAGAAATCAAAGTCAAATATGTATATACTAGATAAAAAAAAAACAGTGGAAATATGTAAATGATATGACTATTCGTTTTTTTTAGCTTTACGCTGTATCCCGCACGCAGCTGGGTACGCAGAGGGAACCTAGTGTTAAGACACTCCGTTCCTCACTTTCCGCCGAATTCGGAGGCTTGCGTGTTAATTGGCGGAACATAACGCCGCGCTTTACCTCAACACCAGAGTAAAGAAAAATGGAAATATAATTTCCATTCCTCGAGTGGGAATCGAACCCACAACCAGTCGTTTACACGCTTGTGCCACTGGGCCACGACAGGCCACAACTTACTATTAGTTACAATAATATCTTTCTTACTCAAATTCAGGGTCTTCGGTTACCGCGAAGTACATTAGGTAGTCATTAAAGTAATCTTTAAGCCATTTGTCCAAATCTAGTTTTAGTCTCTCCGTGAAGACATCTGTAATTTTTTTATTCGTTTAGTCGTGTAATGATAATTGTATATTGCCGGAAACGTAGAAATAACCTAATGATGATTCAGTCCGCCCTTTACATTCCGCCCATGATCCGAGGTACATTATTATATATATACAGTTTTGTCTAAAGTAGGTATATAGTTTATAAATATAAATGTTCTTCAGGGATTAGATTCTAAAATCACTGTAGTGCAATGTAGGAACGCATAGCATAATGAATATAATGTTAATATATCTCGAGAGTTAGGTGTAATTCCAAACATATTCCCGGACATCCAAAGAGACGATAGTTTGATGTGTTGAAGACTATGGTAGCCAGTAGACTGACCGCTGGGAAGATTGAGTCAGAAGGTAGACCCTGGCAATAAACACAAGGTTGCCTGGGAAAGAAAGAATAAGAAACGTCACGAAATATCTTAATAGTGTTAATTACTTTTCTCTACAAAATAGCATATGATATAAAGTAAAATCGTTATTTACCAATATTGCTCTTATGCAGTTTGATTTTTAGTGTTGAATTTTTATTTCTGTACTGAAAAAATAATAAAGTGATTAATGTATTGTTCTTATAGAGACTAGAGTTTAACAAAAGAGTATTTATTAATTGATAAGCTAATCGCCAAAAAAATAGATTTCATTTAAAAGAAATCTATTTTTTTTTTAATTTATTTAAATTAATCTTTAAACGTTGTTTCTATGAGGCTGAACAACAAGATTTCAAGTATATATATGTCTTACATTCTTTTAACCTTTATGATATTAGATATGGTCTCAATTTCGACTGGAATTGTGGGTTTTTCGTGCATAGTGAGGACATCGTTATGCAGCAAAATGCATGAAGCTGTCATAGTCTGTTTTAGAGATGTTAGTGGACTAGACGTTATTTTCTTACATTATAGAAATCGATGGATTCTTAACATGTCATTTAATTACTAAAGAAATTAGGTAGTTTACCATCACAAGTACGTCTTCTATATTTATTTCGGAAATAACCATTTCTATGTTTAATCTGTTTTTTAATAATCTATAGCGTCCGTCCATACTGTATGTAACGTTTTTCAATAAAATTCTGTGGAAAAATGTCTCTATTGTACGTTACGTTGGCATTATAAATTATAATTATATGTAAAAGACATTTAGAAAACGTATAAAAATTTGAACGCAGCGGGATTCGAACCCGCGCCTTCTGAATACCGTCCATTCGCTCTCACCACTGAGCCATGCGTTCTACTACCAGCTGCGTCGAAATTCTTATACGTTTTATTACGTTGTTAGCATCTCTGTAGAGAGAATGCTACTTATTCAAAACCTTTAAACATTTTAAAGTGTCATAAAACATTCCATACTTAGGAGAATTGAAAAAGACATTTAGAAAAACGTATAATTTTTTTTTACGTTTACTAAATGTCTTTTTCAATTTTTCACTTTAAAAATATTTAAAAGTATAATTATACGTGTTTTTTTATAGAAAAAGCTGTTTATAAAGAATCAATAAAATAATTATTAAGCAATATTACAATATAAATATATAGTTCATTAATTATAATCCAATTTCATGTTTCAATTTCAAATACATTTTATAAGACAAGAAATAAGTGTGAAGACGGTTTCATAAATTCACTCACTCCATTTGTCCATACGTTGGTTCGTAGTACAGGTATCCAGGTTTAGCGGTGATCGAGGAGTCGTAGGAGCCGAATAAATGTAAATCATTCAGATGGATTTGTGTTTTTAATTGTAAGTTGGCTAGATCGTTCTTAAGGTTTACTACACGGAAAACTGTATTGTTGCGAAGTTTCATTCTATGAAAAAATCTGAAAAATAAATTAAAGTTTTTTACCCGTTCCCATAACAGTATAGTCAGATTGAACCTAGTGTCAAGACACTCTCTATCCGAAATCTCTTCTTCTTCTTCTTCTCTTAGGTAGCAGAGTGGAGGAATAAAAATAATATGTAATCATTGTCTCGAGTGGGAATCGAGCCCAAAACCATAGCGTTTACACTCAGAGGCAGACACCCTGCGCCAAGATGGCCTCTTAAATGGAGATATTAAAAATTGATTTCGTTTTTATTTCATTAACTTTAACATGTGCCAGTGTCCGTCAAAAATCAAATTATGCCAGTTATATATGACCCATTTCCCTGTTTGTGATAGAGGTGAAGTTTTGAATACATTTTGATAGCAATTCAATTATGCATATTCGTGGTATTGTAAAAGCAAAATTGTGGAGTACAATATAACTATATGGCAATACAATCTATTGTTAGAAACAAAAATTAGGTCAGTTGTGATGCAGGGTTACGAAGTGTGATTGTAAACGCAACTGGTAGTGGGTTCGGTTCCAACTTGTGAAATGGAAATATTTAATATTTCCGTTGAGGTCCGCCACTTAACCCGCAATGCCCCCAAAATTCGGCGGAAAATGGGGAACAGAATGTCTTAGCACTGGGTTCCTTTTGCCTACCGTGCTGTGTGCGGGATACTGATTTTTCAGACGTTTATGGTCATTCAAATGAATAGAGTTGTAACTTAGTTTTTTTTAAATGCTATTTTTAATTTATTAATATTTTACTTTTTTTAAATATCTGCAAATTTAAACATTTATTTCCTTTGTCTATACTGATATTTTATTTTGTGATAGTTAATAGTTTCTTACTTTAACATAAATTAAGATTCTTAAACAATATTTCTTTATGTGCCTACTTAGGCAATGAATCTAATTCTAGAATTTAATATTTAATTTAAAGTGATGTTATTACATATCAATCCTTAACAACCAATACTTAATTTTAATCCAATTGATTTTGCTATATTGATTAATTTTATTTATTAAAAAAATTATTTGGGAAATAGCATTGAATTTGGGGCCAGTCGTGGCGCAGTGGCACGAACGTGACTGTAAACGATTGGTTGTAGGTTCGATTCCAATTCCTTCGCTCTGGTATTACAGGCAAAGCGCGGCGTTAAGATCCACCACTTAACACGCAAGCCTCCGAATTCGGCGGAAAGTGGGGAACGGAGTGTCTTAACACTAGGTTCCCTCTGCCTACCCTGCTGTGTGCGGGATACAGCGTGAAGCTAAAAATAACATTTAATTAATCGTTACGGTATTGATTTGGAAAAAAACCCATGAACATTAAAATAAATTTTGCAAGATTGAATCTCGTTAATAAAATAAACCTATATATAAAAAACAAATTGGACTATAAATCGTAAATTCCCCAATGTATACTAGAAATTTATGCGTATACAAAATCTGAATAAACTATTATTCATCTGGATGTTTATCATTATAATTTTCATCCATTTTTCTAAAAGTCCAATCTGTGACCAGGAATAATATTAAGGCAATATTTATTAGGTTACTCACAAAACTGAGCGGCGGATCGTCATCATGCAATATCCACCAAGATTTATACCGGCTGGGATCTCGCTTTTCATCCCACGTGCTGCGTGAACAGCCCGCTCTGCCATTCCACGGTTTTTTAATATTATCTGTATAATATTATTAATTAATGTATAGATCTAATATAATATGTCCCCCTTTTTTACGTTTTTATTATTATCTAACGACTGCTCCCTGCATTGCGTGCCCAACTACACAACTTTTTATATAGACTTTCATCGCTTATTTTAATCCTTTAACGGTACTTTTTTTGAAAAAAGTAACTGTGACCCTAATGCTTATTTTTATTCTGAATTTCATCCAAATCGTTCCGGTACATTACACAGACAGACAAACAGACTTTCACCAGTAAGCTAAGCTGCGCTTAGCTAGTACTGATATTTTCTCTATAAATGTATTTGATACCGAATATAAATCAAGTCTTCGAACTTAGCATAGAAAGATATTCTTCAGTTCCTCTCACGTCAGTTCACGTTCAGTTTCGTCACTTATGGCGCTCTGAACGTACGGGTTTAGCTCTAATCACTTCGACAATGTCACATTGTATGGATATAAGAAGAAGATTTAACAGAAAAATAAGCTAAGGTTACATTATTTTAGATTGCACATTGAAAATAGATCTTTTTTTGTTTTTTTTAGCTTCACGGTGTATCCTGCACACAGCAGGTAGGCAGAGGGAACCTAGTGTTAAGACACTTCATTTCTCACTTTCCGCGTAATTCGGGGGCATTCCGTGTTAAGGAACGGAAGTGGCAGAACTCAACGCCACGCTTTACCTCTGATACCAGAGGGAAGGAAATGGAAATATTTCCACTCCTCGAGTGGGAAGCGAACCCACAACCAGTCTTTTACAGTCACGTTCGTGCGATTGCGCCACGACTGGCCCCCAAATCTAGTAAGTAGAACATCCCAAAAAATATACGTTGCAAATAGTTTTGTACTAAACAATCTTTTATTCTAATAAGTTCTAGTCGTAACTATCAGAAAATTGATTTTTATAACTCCCAAATTTGCAATTTCAACGGAAAATCTAATTTAATGTTATGAGCGTCGTAAGTCCTGTCTAGTCGAAAGTACTTTCAGGGGTCTGGCTTACCACAAGCATATCTTTATCAAGTGTTTTATCTCCTGGCTTTGCTGAATCATGGAAAGACTTGATTATTTCCCCATATTTACCTGGAATTTAAAAGATATTCATTTCTTAATAATGATGATAACTAGTTATCGAATATCCTTAAGACTAACGACCCGTACGTGGCTTTTCTTGCGAAAGCTACACGACTAAATAGTATAACTGACTATATAACATTTTCGTCCGTCCGTCCGCGTTCTCACATAAATTATAAACATTGTTTAAAGTTATAATTTAAATGATCGTAACTTCTTAATTTATGAATCGAAATCGCCGGTTCTTGTCAGGTCTGAGGCATTAACTTTAGTGAACCGGTGGTAAATTGTTTGACGTTCAAAAAATGTAGCATGTAACTTCTTATTTCGAATAAAATACTTTGACTTTGACTTTGAAATAAAATAAACTATAAATGTTAAGTGAAGATTACCAAAATATTAAAGTCAAAACTGCATCGAAATTGGTTTGGATTAACGTGCATAAATGCGTAGAAAAACTTTTGCGTTGAAAAAAATTATAACAGGGACTACTATAGTTCTTGTATATGGACAAATGCCCTCGAAAATACTCGTCATTTTTCTTATGTTGTATACAACAGTGATAATATTTCGAACAGGTTTTGAAATTTTTAATTTACTATTTTTATATTGGTTTTGTTGGCTATTAATTTTACTCATTATATATATTTTTTTGTTTAGCCAACTATATATGTACTTGTTGTTATCGTTTATAATGGTATACAAATAAGATAAACAAAAAAGTTTACGAGAAGTAAGAATATACAATCTTACCATTTAATTCCTCCATTGCATTAAAATATTGATTTTCTTCAAACTTCATCCAACAGTCCTTTTTACATTGTACCAAAGTAATATGGATAGATAAAATAGCAAACGAGCAAAGAGCATACCAAATAATTTCTTTACCTAATACTTCCATAGTAGCAAGTTAAATGGTATTTTATCTTTAAAAATAGTTAACTTCTGAATTTTATTATTATTTTATATACAATTTCACGTTTGAATACAGTTTAAGAGTTGGAATTTTAATTATTTTTTTCATTAACGCTGCCTGTATAAGTTTCAATCAACATTTGATCAGCTTTTCTTTTAGAAATGTTTAAAATATTCGTTGTAACTCTGGCTATAAGCATTTTGAACGTAAATTCAGCTTCGGTAGAAGATAAAATATCTCAATATTTTAAAAGCGGTAAGGAAGTTTTTCTTTAGTTGTGTTTCTTCTTATATTTTATTCCTTATATAATGTAATAGCAACATTTTTATTACTTGCAGAGTGTCTAGTCACTCAATTCTTCAGTAGTTGTCTAGTTAGAGAGTGTGCGTATCTGTTGGCGGAACCTAACGCCGCAATTTGCCTAATAAGGAACAATCCTTTTCTTTATTTTAATTAAAAACATTGAATTTTCGCAGTTATGGTGTTCAATACTTTTTAACATTAATATTTTTAAATTTAATATCAGTGAATGGTGTGTTTCAGATGTGTTTAAAAATTTTCAAAAGCATTGGCAAGCACATAGAAGATCTTTTGAAAACGCAATACAATTTGTACGTAAATTTTGTTGTTATATTTGAAGATTTTGTTTTTAATTAACTAGATTTTATAAGTAGTATTTAAAATATGAACAATAAAAGCAGCTTCACGTTTTTTTCCGCTTAGGTAGTGTAGTCAGTAAGACTCAAGACACTACGTTTTCCATTCAAAATGGAGTCACTCAGTGCCGTTCAATGACGGAGACATTGCATGTTAAGTGGCGGAACTTAACGCCACGCTTTGCCTCGACACCAGAGCAAAGAAAATGGAAATATTAAATATTTCCACTCCTCGACTTGGAATCGAACCCACAACCAGTCGTTTTAAATCACACGTCCGTGCCACTGCGTCACAACTGTCCCCAAATTTGATTTTCTTATTAAATTAATTTAATTTTAGGCTTTGAAAGAAAGCTATGGTTATAGAGGTATGAATGTGTACGTGAGACGGGCGGCGGACACTCTGCGTATAACTCGCGGCTTTCATTTAACAGACAATGTGATTGACTTGTAAGTTATTTAATACATAAAAAAAAAACTGTTTTTAGATATATTTTACTACTATTTTATAAACTTGAATATTTTATAAACGTTCGTAATTTTCTACAATTTTCAAAAGTAGTAGGGGCAATTTAAATTTGTCATATAATAAAAATATTTTATAAATAGAAAAAAAAGATAACCTATATTTCACCATGTGAGTAGTAAACAATATTATAAAATACAAGATCGTTATATAACTACAAATAATAGTTGTACAGTATGCCAATTATAATATAAAAAATAATTGCTTGTTCCTGTGGCTAGTTAACAGTATGCGGAATATATATTTTTAAGCCTTACGGAAATTAAAGTACTGCTTTCATTATTCTGATTACTTAAGCAATATATTTTCTAACTATTTACTGAAACACATATAGAGTTGCAGATACATACATACATATGTCAATCATCTGCATTTTACCTGCATTTAAATGAATGTTTCAAGATGTTTATGATACACAGATAAACAGAATCTCTTTAGCTTATTTACTCTTGTTAAATTTCTGTAACATTTTTGTATTTTATTAGGCTAAAAAAATAAGAAAAAAAAGGTGAACTTTCTTTTACTTATTTTCAGATTATTACTAGATACGACTTTATCAAGCTTGCCGCACATAATATTACCGGAAGTGACATTCGCCCTAGCTTCTAATGTTTTACAAGTAGACGCAGTCCTCAGTAAGATGATATTTGAGACAAAATATCTTCTGTTCAGGAATCAATCCAATATCGTGTTCTCAAAAGCAGATCAAAATCCCTTTAAAACTTCTCCTTTTAGCTATCAACAAGTACAAAAAGTAGGACAACTTGCGTAAGTATCAATACTTTCTAAAAATCAATACAGGAATTTATCATTATTTCGCATTTAATTATCAATGGGTTCTGAAGTATCAACGTTATCTATAATGGCTGGTACAATTACAAAAATATAAATATATGAGAGAGTAATTGGACGTTCTTAAGGTTGTAATTTTGGTATTATTCAAAGTATAGTACCCGGCAACTAATAATGCACATCGATGCTTAAAACGAAACAGCCAGCCAGTTTCTGTTTCAGTATAATGTTTATAAATATTTTCTACCGCTTCACTGATAGACTTGTGATAAATACGAATGATAATGACAGTGATTTTGACCTTATTGAGAGCACAGATTGTGAAATGGAAGAAATTGGGACTTCTGGCAGTTAGGCTCGCACATCTTTTTCATTTTTTTATATTTTCATTCGTCAAATTTAATTATTAAATAAAAAGGAATCGACATCGTTGAAGTTGACAACTATATTGTCGTTTTAACAGCTTTTAATAGATACCTCACTATTATTGTTTTAAGCGAGAGAGACAACGCTCTACTAAGTCGAAGCTATCCGACTGCTTCATTCTAAGCATCGATGTTGTCGTGCACTATTAGTTGTCGGGTACTATATGTGTATATAAATGCTAAATGCTGATTATTGCAAAAACATTCTCCTGTAAAGTTGTGTTTTTTGAACTCACACCAGTCTACGTCGAAAGTTATGCTACCTTTACACATTTGCTAAAGCTCGGCAAGTCTCCCCAAGCCAATGTATAAAAAAGGAAATATGTGCCAAGTGCGCTTGTAAGTCACAATCGCACTTGGCACATATTTCCTTTAGTTTGTGTTCAAAATCCGATACTGGTGGTGGGCCCGAGATGGTAGCAATATCTTGCAAGCTCTCGTAAGCCAACCCACACCCATGTGTGAACAAGCTTGTGTTTTGCTGAGCCTTCCAAACATGTGGATCTAATCGATATATCGGTACAACGATGCAACCTGGTTTTATTACAAAATTAACACGTTACAAGACGGCCAATCAATTGGTCCTTATTATATTTTGCTTTTAAAGTATAATAGAAAGTACTTGAAAAACATTTTAGGTGTAACGCTATGTTTGACCTTGTGTCATAAACGATCTTCCTTAGAAAATTTCCTTCCTTTTCTTAGAAATTCATCGAAAGTGGCCTATATTTGATCTTGTGTTATAAACTATTTTTATTCCGAATTCTATCCAAATTGGGACGGTAGTTTAGCCGTATTAATATGTATATAATTAAATAACAAAAACAAACAATTTTAGAATCGTAGCTGAGGGATGTATGCTTGTTGGCTACGCAGTGGTGAAGCTGAGCGGTTCTTCTATAAACTTAGGACATGAGACCTTTCATCTTAAAGATTGCAAATTTAGCGTTGAGGTAACTACGTATAACTTTTTACAAAGCCTTTTAAAGTGAAATAAAAATATTTTACTTAGAGTTTTTTTGGTTGAACAATATATTTAACTACAATATTATAATCTGTTCAATAAATAACAAAACGTAACTACTTTGGGCTAGACACATTTCAGTATTTGAGATCTTTAGGTGATAGTTATAATTTTTCCTTACGGTTTATGTAAGGTTTTGCATTTTAAAATATGATATATTGAAACCAACTAACCTTTTGTACTACAAAGTGCAAGTGAGCTATTAATAAATAATTGCTTATGTAAATTTATAATAATCATTATTTTTCTTTCGCTTATAGATATCCCCATATTACTTTGGAGGGCCACCTGTGATAGCTCCATATTTTTCTGAATATCAGAGTAAGTTTATATCTACTTATTCAATTAGGCTATCTTGGTGCAGTGGAACAGCGTTTAAGTGTAAACGCGATTGGTCGTAGGTTCGATTTTCATTCGGGATAATGATTATACTAAATAATTTTCATTGCTCTGCTCTGTTAAGACGATTAAGTTCGACGTTGAGTACAACAGCTTAAGGCGCAAGCTCTCAATTCAGAATGTATAGAATAGAGTGTATCGATACTTGGTTCTAACTACCTCACTATGCAGTAAAAATCTGAAGTTTATTAATAAATTAATTTCTAATGACATAGAATTTTCAATAATTTTTAATATATAGGAATGCAGTTACAAGCTTTAATAACTAGACCAATTCGAGAAGAGATGGTACCAAAACTGCAGGCAGCAATGTTCAGTTATATAAACGCCTCTCTCATATTCGGTGATTATTTGCCCAAGTTCAGGTAAGTTATATAAACTAGTTAGTTACTTAGTTAGATAGTTCCTTGTATGTTAAATGTTATATTTGTTTCCTTGTAAATATGATTTATTACTTAATAAGTGATTTATTAGCCAGTTGTGGCCCAGTGGCACAAGCGTGTGACTGTAAACGACTGATTGTGGGTTCGATTCCCACTCGAGGAGTGGCAATATTTAATATTTCCATTTTCTTCGCTCTGGTGTCGAGGTAAAGCGCGGCGTTAAGATCCGCCACTTAACACGCAATGCCTCCGAATTCGGCGGAAAGTGGGGAACGGAGAGTCTTAACACTAGGTTCCCTCTGCCTACCCTGCTGTGTGCGGGATACAGCGTGAAGTTAAAAAAAAAATATTTTTCAGCGTCACGCTTTTTCCGTCCGCAGGGTAGGCAATGAGATACTAAAGTAAAGACATTCCGTGCTCCACTTTCAGCTTGATTTAGAATATTACATGTTGTTTGGTAGGCTTTAACACTCTTTAAATATCTTTCACTAAACCCACAACCATCGCATATACAATCAATTGCTCTCACACTGGACTGCGCCATGATGACTTCGAAATTCATATTTAATTAAGTTATGTATCATTTCAATCTTTATTTTTTACCATTTTTTTTTAATATTTTTAGTGAATACCAAGATAATGTATACAAGGACAGTACAAAATACTTAGATGAAATCGTTCAGATCATTAATAATCAAACAGTTGAATTGGGAAAAGTTACGCTTGACCTTAAGCCTGTTGCTGTGTGGTGGAGTTTTACTGTAAGTCACCGATATTTCTATGATTAAAGAAATTTCATTCAATCAGCTACTGCTATCGTTGCGCAGTGGGACAAAGTATGACTATAAACGCGATGGTTGTGTGTTCGATTTCTACGCAGGCGAATAATGTCATATTTTAATTTCTTCGCTCGGGGACACAGAAATTGCGTGGTGTGGACCACCGCATATCAACACGCAATGTCTCAAGCTCGGTCGAAATGTGGAAAATAGAGTATCTAACACTAGGTTATGACTACCATGCTATTAGAGGTTAAGCGTGAAGCTTTTTCTAATTTTTTTAAATATGGTTCCTTTTAAAATGACATCTTTTAAAATAATTTTAGTACTTAACACAAAGTGTATAAGATTCATAGGCAGCTAAGTGTGTCAGTATTTTGTAAAATCTACTATTTTCGCTCGAAAATTTTGTAAAATCTATTACCTTCGCCCGAATTAATTATCCCTAGCTTAAATTGATTACATAGATTACTTACTAAATCTATACCAGATAACTTAAAGAACTTTTTTAATATTACCTATTATGAAGGCTGTTGTGGCGCAGTTGGATAGGTTCTGACTGTAATTTATTTACAGGTTGTGGATTCGATTCCCACTCAGCAAATCATTGCATAATATTTTCATTTTATTGCTCTGGTACCTAACCTGGACCTAGCTTGGTGTTAAGTTACACCACTTATGACGCAATGTCTCGATTTCGGGCATAAAGTGGCCCCGCTTTGCCGAAAAAAGCGAGAAGCTGAAAAAAATGCTAATATGTAAGATTAACATTAAGTTACCGGTTACTTAAAAAGACCAAAAGTTTAAATTTTTAAATATTTCTAATTATTAAAATAATAACAATAATAATATATAATAAAAGAGTAGAAATGTGAATTCTGTACATGAAAAATTTCAGAAAAATTTTAATTGGGTATGTTAATATATCGATAACAGAGGCGAAAAAACCACTCAGTAGAATTTTTGTCTGTCTGTCTGTCTGTCTGTCTGTCTGTCTGTCTGTCTGTCTGTCTGTCTGTTAATTTGTTCGCCAATCACGCAAAAACTACTGGACAGAAATGAATGAATTTTGGTATAGTGATAGCTTATAGCCCAAAGGTACATATAGGATAGTTTTTATCCCGGTTTTCCATGTAGTTTTTTTGGAAAAAATAAAAAACCGATATAAGTAAATCATTTATATACTGATATCTACCGGGTAGAAATTAATGAATTTTTGTATGGAGTTAGTTTAGAAGTTAGAGCAACATATGGGATAGTTTTTATCCTGGTATTCAATACAACTCCCGCAGAAAAATAAAATTAAAAAAAAAATTCAAATTATGTTCATAGTTCACGAGTGAAGCTAAATTTATTTTAATATCACTAATATTACTTAAAATAATTATAAAATAAATTGAGCACAACATTTATTGAAGATATTTTGCTATTAAAAATACATTTGACCGGTCTACAAAACTTTATATTATCTATAGGACAACAAATGTCACTACGTTTTCTGTCACCATCTGTTATTATATAGTTGACATTATACTAGATATATTCGTACTCATGAATATTATTATAAAAATGCAAAAATTTGTATCTCTTCTATAGGTTTTGTTTTCACGGGTAATCTACTAGCCCGCTTTATATGAAATACGAAAAGAAGAAGTCGTAGGGTCAAATATAGGCTACTTTTTAAAAAAAATCAAACCCTAGGAGGTTGAAACAGTGGATGAAACTTATGTATGTTAAGAATGTAGTGAGAATGAAAGATCTAAGCTCCTTGACTGATTTCGATTAATTTTCTCAGGAAATAGTTGATAAGGCAAAGTCAAATATAGGCTACCTCTCTTTTTTAAAAATAATTCCAGAGGTGCTAAAATAGGGTATGAAAGTAGTAGTTCACCCAACGACGCCGCGAGCGGGTCGTTAGTTTACCCTGGTAATCGATATAGTTCCCGCAGAAAAATAAAAAGTACCAAAGTCAAGTTATATTGATTATTTGCAAGTAAAGGTATTTTTTTTTAATACCAGTAAGTAACACAATTGTACAATAAAATAAAAAGTCCAAAATTTATTTAAGATATTATGACCAGTTTATAATACTATATACCTGATGGTATATATGTACGAAATCTGCTATCATATAGATATATGATAGCAGATTTCGTACGTTTTCTTACTAGATCAGTTATCACTATACGTTATCAAATAGTATAGACATTGTACTAGATGCATCGATGATTTTCGCAAGAATATAATTAGTGACGCAAGGTTAAATTTAGACCATCCCCCTTTTATAAAAAAAAAACCAATTCCAAAGAGGCAATAGTGGATGAAAGTGGTAGTTCACGTGGCGAAGCCGCGAGCGGGTCGCTAGTAATAATATATTTTTTAAAACAGTGCCCAGAGAAAGGTCAATGCTGGAATCATATTTATGTTTCGAATGTTACATTATACGGTTTGGACACCTTATATTCCTCTCATACTGGAGGTCCCTTCAAAATACAAGAAACACAAATAAGCGAAGCATTTAGATTTAATTCTATGATGGTTAGTGAAATTTCAAATAGTTGTTATTGGGCTATTTAAAAAAGATAAGATAAACATATATTTTTAATGACTGGTGCGCTGTGTAATGTACACTAAAATATTAATTTTGTAATGATTTTCTTTCGATTTGATTTGATTTAGTATTAATTATACTGTAAAATCTATTATAACATCGCTCAATCCATGCATGCATCGTGGCGCAGTGTGACGTATACGTGATGGTTCTGGGTGTCATTTCTACTCGGGGGAATTATTTCTTCACTTTGGTTATAAGACTTGCTAAATGACCAAACTTAATGTAGCGCTTTGCCACGTTGTGTTCTGTCGTGAAATAAAAAAAGAAAAAAGTGCCTTTATATCACTTAGAAAGAAAACGTTAAAGTTATTTATGTTCTAACATTTTGGTTACCATCATTTGGAACGTGATGATTCTGTTTGAAGGACAATTAAATATATACATATTGTATATACACACAGTGAGGTGTATGTTTTGTTGGCCCCCATACAGTTTCCATGAAAAGTAACTTATCAAATATAAGTTACTTAGTTTTCCTCCTTGTAAAGGAAAAAATATATTAATATATTTCCTAGTTGCCAGGCGTCCGGGTAAATTAGGACATAGTTAGTCTTTTTGATTGCTCGACCCGGTTAAAATGAACTGTGCCTGGCAATTCCGACTTTAGTTAAGCATAATTAATAATAAAGTAGTTAGACTGATTACGATCGATTTTAAGTAAAATAAAAATACAAAAAATCAGGTTAATGATAGTCAAAATGCATCGTGGTTTTAAAATACAATTTTTTTATCGTACTAAGATGCAAACTCTTTAAAAATGTAGGACATCCGTTCTTTTTATCCAAATGTCCGTCCAAGCTAGTTAGTCCGTGCAGTATATTACTTAATACACAATGTCAAAAAAAGTTTCGCCATCCAACACACAAGGTCTCCAATTTGGACGAAAAAAAGAGAACGATATTTTGCAGGATAAAGCGTATATTTAAACAAAAACAAAAAAAAAATGAAATTTATAATCACAGTCATTTAATAAAGAAAGGTCTACTGAATAAGTTGTTTTTCTATAACAAACAGGTACGTGGAAACATTTGTTTTGAAAATAATACAGTGAAAGGAAATCATGAATTCGTAGCCGAAATACGGGACTTTACGGTTAATGTTGAAATGGACTTGAACAAAACGGAACCGATCGTTGATCCTACGAGCTGGAGGTAAGCCGGAGGTTTTCAAATAAATTTTAACCAAAATTTATTTGTAAAGAGAAATTTTAGGTTGTATTAAATATGAACGGTCGATCCTCATTTCACTCGGAACTCTTTTTGTCTTTTATTTTTAACGAAAGAAGTGTTCTAAAGAACGTTGATTGTGAGCAAAAAGTATTCTTGGTTTTAAATTGTTATAATATTCCCGATATTTCCTTGTTTAACTAACCAAAGTGTGTTATTCTCTACCACAATGGGATTGGTGGTGCACAATGGGATGAAAAACGAAAGACGGGAGTGTCTTGTCACTATGTTTTCTTTGTTCACTCTGCGACATTAATTATATCACTCATTTCTCCACTTTCAAACCAAATTCAACCAAATTACACAGTATTACTTAATAAAAACAATTGCAATCGGCAAATGAGATGGACAAAAGATTATATACAAAATTAAGCAAAAATAAAAAAGCAATATACTACTAATTCAAGTGTGCATTCAATTATTTAATTACAGGGTATTAGAACTATCAATTATTGAACTGGAGCATTATATACTAGATCGTGAAGCCTCCAATTCTTTCGTTCACGGATACTTAATAAACAGGTTACCCAGAGTTCTAGGTGACCATGTCTACAAGCTGTTTGTGGAAGCGTTACGGCTTATAAAAGAGAAAAATAAGGAAAAAACATTACAGAATAAGAATGAGTGTCGGCATTAATGTCTATTAAAGGCAGATGGAATTTAACTTTGTTTTTTTCTCTGTAGTTCTTTCGGCTTTTAAGCATTTAAGATTAAATTCTTATTTATATTTCGCTATTTGCCACAACTATTACAAAGTAACTTTATATGTGTGCACACAGCTTTTAAAGCCTAGTATCAAAGTACTCTGTTTTCCACTTTCTACACACATCTGAGACACTGCGTGTTGAGTGGTGTGAAACTCATCGCTGTGCTTTGTTCTCAAAGCAGTAAAATAAAAATAATCTATATATTATTGTTCTTCCGAATGGGAATTGAACTCGCAATCATCGAGTATATAGATAGACGTTATCACATTTTTTAAAATTGTCAGTTGATATTCTTATAAAATATTACAGACTTTCTTATAAAAGAATACTTCGGATAACCGAAGCTTTATTCTGTTCCGGATATCCGGATATTTTTGTATTTCTTAACTCTAGATTAGTTTCAAATTTTGATTATTCTATGTTTTTGTTTTATCACATTTACTACGACATTAACTGTAGCCATCTTGTCGTATATCAGTCAGTCAATATATCAGTCAATATACATAAAAGTTACTATTAAATGATAGACAACGGTCAGCCGATTATTGTTTCATAAGTAACACTAAGATAAAATTTTCCTAAGTATCTATGGGGAGGTGAAAAACGACATTTAATTGATATAAACTATCTACAATCCCTTTTGGTATAAAGAAAATGTATATGTATCGTAAGATCTGAATTATTTATATCGGAAGACCACCCCTAACATTTTATTTTGCCACGTCCTAAGTAAATATGTGTTTTGACCGATTCCACACGACATGTTAATATTTAGCTATCTTATTGAAAACGGTTACAATCTCCGGCAAAACATCTGAAGATGTAAACGATAAGTTTTTAATCGAAGATAAAATCTATACATATAAGTAAAATTGGTGTGTCTGTTTATAATATAAATATACCAGCTTTTTGTTAAATGCATACCTATGTATACACGAAACATATATCTTAATAACTTTTTTTACAATTTTTGTCTGTCTATCTGTTCGTTTGTTCCGGCTAATCTCTGAAATGGTGGGATCTATATTTAGGAGGTTTTCACTAGCAGATAGCTCATGTAATAAGAAAAAAAATAGGTTACTTTTTTCAAAAATATCGTAATATCTGCGAAATGATTTTTTTTTTGGGAGGTTTCACGGAAAATGTCGCGGGGATACCTAGTGTATTATGAATAATAATATTTTGATTTACTCACATATAATTACTCATATATAATAATGTAAACTTTAGTGGATCCGTCAATTAGTTAAGCATATTGAGTGCACGTACATTATAGATAAATTAATGCTTCTATAACCAAGTAAATTTAAATAGAATAAACCTTTCAACCTGTTTTATGCATGCCACCCAACAAATTGTATTATAATTACACTAGCGGCCCGTTCGCGGCTTCACCGCGTAAACTACATGACTGTTTAACTGAATTACACCCTCGGGGGCGAATTTTTAATAAATAAGGTTATCAATAATAATAATATGCCACAATTCATTACAATCGGTCAACCGGTTTACATTTTTCATATAAACTTTCATCCCCTATTTCAAACCTTTAGAGGTGGATTTTTGAAAAAATAAGTAGCCTATGTTAGAGCCTGGGTTTTTTACTACTTTCATTCTAAATTTCATCAAAATCGGACCGGTGGATTGGCTGTGAAAGCGTGACAGACAATCGTAAAATCTATGAATACGTAGATTTTCGCGTTTATAATATAATTATGGATTATGGTCTTAGCGATGGAATAAATATCTAACTACATATTAACGAAATAACGTCAAAACATGTTTTATACAGGGGATCTAATTTTTAATATATTTATTGAAAGTCTATAAGTGTAGACTTCATTATTTCACGTTAAGAAAAATAGAAACTGGAGAGAAATGTTTGTAAAATATGAAAATCAATCTAACAAAGAACATGAAAAGTTTTTTAAAGTTATTACCACCGACACCAAGAGGAAAAAATTAATTTTTTATCCGCTTCATTATGCCTTGCCTTTTGTTTTCATACTTAACGTGCAAGGCTTATTAATTATTTTTGGAAATCCATACAAAAAATTCTAAGGGTGTAACAAATGTTTAACGATATTTCAAAAGAAAGTAAAATATTTTAAAAGATAGAATAAGAAAGTTTAAATATCACGAAAACCAAGAAGGTTTTCGTGATATTTAAACATTTAAAATGAAATAATTTTAACAATAACGAATAAATGTGTTGACTGCTACCTGGTAGCATGAATTGATTGTAATTAGTGTCCGACCGAAACTGAATTTTTAGCCGAAACCGAAACCGAAACCGAACCTTCGGTTCTGACTTCAGTTTCGGCCGAAACCGAAACCGAAACCGAAACTGCTGATGACGTCATAAAATTTGAATAATATGTATAATTACATTTTTTTACGCTTTAAAAATTACACATGCATTTGAATTATTGTGATTACGTTGATTTTATTATATATACGGAAATAATTAAAGGATCATAAAAAAATCTAAATTATTTGAGGTTTTCGAAGTGGCTGTATTTTCTCAAAAATAGGCGCATTGAAATAAAAAAGTAGCATTTTAGGGCTTAAAGTGTCTAATTTTGAGATTTTAAGATGAAAAATATGTTCAAACGACGTGTTTCGCTCTATCCTGATAAATACTAAAAGAGAAAAAAAATCGAAATTTTTTCAGTTCATTTTTTTTATCTAAAATGTTGGAACATATGTTTTCAACTTGACCACTATATGGATCAACTAACTTGTTAGTCTAGACCTACGCCAGTTCTCTTTACCTAAGGCTCTTACGGATTTATATAGAGGTTTTTTGAGCTGTAGCCCAGGGACCTGTGGGTTATCGAGGCCCTCGGTCGCCACTTAAGATTGGCAATACTTGGTTAATAGGTATTTTTACACAAAAAGATTTTCACCTTTAACGTAACTGTGCTTTCAAGCACAGAAATTTATGTGCTAATTTATGATAAGATTTACGTTATATATATATTCGTCGTCTCAGCCTTTCGACGCCCACTGCTGGACATAGGCCTCCCCCAAGGATCTCCACGACGATCGGTCCTGCGCTTTCCGCATCCAGCGGCATCCGGCGACCTTGACCAGATCGTCGGTCCACCTGGTAGAAGGCCTGCCCACTGAGCGTCGTCCGGTACGTGGTCGCCACTCGAGAACCTTTCCGCCCCAACGGCCATCGGTTCTCCTTGCTATGTGCCCCACCCACTGCCACTTCAGCTGGGCAATTCTTCGAGCAATGTCGGTAACTTTTGTTCTCCTACGGATGTCCTCATTTCTGATTCTATCACGTAGGGAAATACCAAGCATTGCTCTCTCCATTGCCCGTTGGGTGACCTTGAGCCTTCTTATGAGACACATAGTTAGCGGCCACGTCTCGCTCCCGTATGTCATTACTGGCAACACACACTGGTCAAAGACTTTCGTCTTGAGACACTGAGGTAATTTGGATGCGAAGATATACCGTAGCTTCCCGAACGCTGCCCATCCGAGCTGGATTCGACGAGAGACCTCTTTCTCGAAGTTGGACTTACCTAACTGGACTGTATGTCCCAGGTATACATATTGGTTAACAACTTCGAGAATAGTGTTCCCAATGCTAATCGGAGCAGGTACAACATGGGCATTCGACATGATTTTCGTCTTATCCATGTTCATCCTAAGACCTGCTCTTTGAGAAACACTATTGAGATCTTCGAGCATTGTGTTCAGGTCTTCCAAGGTCTCAGCCAGTAGAACTACATCATCAGCAAAGCGAAGATGAGTAAGGTACTCGCCATTGATGTTGATGCCGTATCTTTTCCATTCCAGAAGCTTGAAAATATCCTCCAATGCCGCAGTGAAAAGCTTCGGAGAAATTACATCTCCCTGCCTTACACCTCGTTGCAATTGGATAGGATTAGAGCTCTGATTTTGTACTCGGACCGATATAGAGGCGTATTCGTATAGATACCTTAGCACTTTGATAAACCTGTAGTCTACTTGGCACCTTTGGAGAGACTACAGCACTGCCCAGGTCTCGATCGAATCAAAGGCTTTTTCATAGTCCACGAACGCCAAGCAAAGTGGCAAATTATACTCTTCGGTCTTCTGTATAATTTGCCGCAGCGTATGGATGTGGTCTATGGTACTGTAGCCTTTTCGGAAACCAGCTTGTTCGGGAGGTTGAAAGTCGTCAAGCCTGCAGGTAAGACGATTCGTAATGACTCTCGAGAACAACTTATAAACATGGCTTAGAAGAGAGATTGGTCTGTAATTCTTCAAGAGCGTTTTATCACCCTTTTTGAAAAACAGAACAACCTCAGCTCCACTCCATGCTTTAGGCGTTTTGCACTCGAGAATAACGGAGTTGAACAGCCTCTGGAGGACTTGAAGTACCGGCTTACCGCCCGCTCTCAGTAGTTCTGTAGTAATTCCGTCATTGCCCGCCGCCCTGTTGTTTTTAAGTTGCTCGAGAGCCATACTAATCTCACACAAGCTGACGTCCGGGAAATTTCGGTATAGTGTCGGGTAAGCTTGGCACTAGGGTTTCTAGCCAAACTTTGGAATGGTGATTGTGAGGAGTACAATTGTCCAAAGAAACTTTCTATCTCCCTCAGGATTTCAGACATAGTGGAAATGATGCTACCGTCATCAATTTTCAGCTTTGTTAGTTGGCTTTGCCCAATAGACAGAACTCGTGCGAACACTTTAGAGCCTTGGTTCCGCTCAATTGCTTCTTTAATATAATTCATATTAAATAAGCGTAGGTCGCGAGTCAAAGACTTAGATATCTGACTATTTAGCTGCCTGTACCGACTAGCATCCTCTGAGTTCAGTAAGGTCATTTCACGTCTCTGTTCCATAAGATGAAGTGTCTTGTCGGAGAGTTTCTTTGGTTTGGTACGGTGGGTTTTAAGATACTTGTACCCAACCGTACGAAGAGTACCTACCACCTTGTCATTCAGATCATCCACATCTACACTGTTCTCGAGGGCTTCGAAGCGGTTTTGAAGTAAAAGTTGAAAGCTCTCGGGGTTTTGGATTTGTGCTGATACAGGTCGGAGCGTAGACTTTATCAGTCGAGATCGTTCCAGCTTAATGTTAATATTCAATGTGCCTCGTACTAATCGGTGATCACTGCCAGTTTTAACGGTATTGATCACAGAGACATCATTGAATATTTGCTTTTTCGTCGACATGATAAAATCTATCTCGTTTCTGACTCTGCCATCCGGACTCATCCAGGTCCATTTCCGTTGTTGGAGTTTCCTGAAGAAAGAGTTCATCATATAGAGGCCCTCCTTTTCCATGAAATCCATCAACATTTGGCCTCTGGCATTTCGTTGCCCAAATCCAAATTGCCCCACTCTCAACTCATCGCCGCAACGTTTCCCCAACCTTGCGTTAAAGTCCCCCATCACAACTGTGTAGTGGGTTTTGTAGCTATGCGTGGCTTTAGAAATATCCTCATACATAGCTTCCACTTCACCATCTGGGTGTACCGAGGTCGGAGCGTATACCTGTATAACATTCAACAAATATCGTTTCGATATTCTGAGCACCAGGTACGCTACCCTGTTCGATACACTACCGACGGTAACCACGTTATTGACAAGGGACTTGTGGACGATGTACCCGACGCCACCTATGGATTGTTGGTCGCCTTCCCGGTAGTATAGTAAGTTACCCGAATTGAGGATTATCGTATATTAAGTTATTGACTATATACTGTGTAACATTTATATAGAAAACGGTTATATTTAAATAATATTAAGGCAAGCCAATATTAAGGTAACTAACCCAGGGTTTGCAAAATATCAATCAGTCATAGGTATTCGACCCCTGAAAGGAGCCACACTTACGCGAACAGACACACAGTTTCGTTACAGACTAACAGGCATAGTTCATTTAATCTGTCGTCAGCAGTTCATAGTATTCTCATCATTAATTTATAATATATTCAAACTTACTACGTCTTAAGATTAGGTTCACAAGCTATAAAACACTCAAAAGTATCTAAGCTACGTAAAAATTCTTGAGTACGTCATGAGTTTCGGCATTGCCGAAGGTTCGGCAGGTTTTTTGCCGAAACCGAAACTACGGCCGAAACTACAATTTTTTGCCGAAACCGAAACCGAAACCGAACCTTCGGTCGGACACTAACTTATAATACAACGTTCGAAATTATTTCATTAAAAATAATTTAATTAATTTATAATGTCTAAGTTATATTATTAAAATTGGTATTGAATTGGTAATTATTTACTTCGTTTATTAATTTTCAAGTGACTACAATTTTTAACTTACATCTTTTATAGTAGTAATAGCAATTAGTAAATAAAACAAAAGTTTGCTCAATAATATATTTCTTATTTCATATGCTTTTAAATAATATTTGGTTCGACGACATCGGTTCAGTTTTCCTGATCAAGGGCGGCGTGGTCGGCCAAAAGTGTCTCATTTTAAAATGGGTACTGAAATACAAGATTAAAGGACGCGGTGACAGTGATAAATTCTACCCAATTTTATTTAAATTAAAGTATATTACGTTACGTTATTAAGTTTAAATATTTTAATTAATGGTGAATAGCTAAGTGTTTGTCACATAATTACAGACGGATAATGAGGAACTGAGTGTCTTGACACTAGGTTCCTTCTGACTATTCGTGAAAAAAGGTGTGATTAGGCAAGGGAAAAATCCTTCTTCCCTTCTAAGAAATTGCTAACCTTCTTTAAAATTGAGACCGTCATGGCGCAGTGGAACTAAGTTTGATTGTAAAGTTCGTGGGTTCGATTTCCATACGGGGAAAGGATTTTATTTTAATTATCATTTCTTCACTCTGGTAACTAAGACAAAACACTGCTTTGAATTCCTCAACTCAAAACGCAATGCCTCGATTTCGGGCTAAAGAAAAAGACTGAGTGTGTTGAGACTAGATTATCTTTGACTACGAAAAAAAGTGAAACTGTAAAAATAAACCTATTACATTACATTACCTTTTAGTAAAATCATCAAAAAATATTCTTATATCAGGCGTAAAGATTTGTTTTTTGAAATTATCAGCTGTAATTATTTTATCCAAAGCTTTATTCTGTTCTTGTAATTCGAAATCCTCTGTAATTTTGTCTTTTTGACTTTTAGTTACGTCAAAATCAAATTTTATTATTTCCTTTAATGATTTCGTCTGTGTTGTTTCGAACATCCTTGTAACAGTGTTGGATGAGGCACCTTGCTTCGTTAATGTGGAAAGCCGCAAAGTGGGTGATGTAGTCATAATTACACGACGTGGTGTCACGAATGCCTTATTAGTTCTCTGTAAATTAATTTGGCTTATAATACACTTATGTATCCATACTTATATTATAAATGCGAAAGTCTGTGTGTTTGTCTGTCACGCTTTCACGGCTAATCTACCGGTCCGATTTTGATGAAATTTAGAATGAAAGTAGTAAATAACCATGGTTCTAACATAGGTTACTTATTTTTTCAAAAATTAATCGCAAAAGGGTGGAAATAGGGGATGAAATTTTATATGAAAAAACTAAACTACTTGACCGATTGTTATGAATTTTAATATAAATATAATTGATAATCGTAGGTCAAACATAGGCTATTCTATTTCTCAAAAGTCCACCCCCGAGGGTTGCAACATAACGAGACAATTAGGCAGTCCACGCAGCGAAGCCGCGAGCGGACCGCTAGTTGCTAATATTTATGAAGGTATTTAAAACTAACACTCCTTTAAAAACATGTTTTTATTGTTTTAGCGTCATATTTTGTTTGCATAGCAGGATGACCTAGTGTCAAGACACTCCGCCCTCCACTTTTCGCCTGAATTCGAGCCATTACATATTGAATTGTGTTTTGTCTTGTTCATCAGAGCGGAGAAATTAAAATATTTAAATTATCATCATAATTTTATTCATTGTAAAAATATAAATTAATATTTACTATTTTACATTTAGAATCGACAGGCAGAACCTACAAACAAATTACCTTTGATCTCTTTATATCCTAATTCTAAAGAATGCTAAAACAAAATGCCGTGTATCTTCATTAAGAATAGATAGGAATTTTGTATACAATAAATTAAAAAAAAATCCTTGTATGAGATTCGAACCCACACTTATCGAATTTTATACGACTGTCTTAATAATAATATTAACAAAATGTGAAGTTCAATCAACTTAACGATACAATTTCTTCATATAAATTGAATGTGAATCTACAGATTATAAACTATGTAAGTTTTCAAAAAGGCCAGCCAGAGTTTCAGTGGGAAAGTTACACAAGTTACAATTTCACAGTGTCGCAGTCTGCTTATTACCTGAGGTACAACTTGCTCGTAATCAACCAAACTTTCAGCTTCTGAATATTTTGTTAGTTTTTCACCGTACTTTCGTGTTTCGTCGCCCTTTTGCAGTTTATCTGGAAGCAACGGACTCTCGCTTGACTGAACTTCTTGTTGATAGTCTGCGAATAGTTTTTATGAAATATATGTATTTAGAGATATATTTTAATAAATACAGCTGTATCATATTAAACTTTAGTCTATAAGTAAATTATTAAAAGAAACATTTAAAGAACATCATAATAATGGGGGCAGTCGTGGCGCAAAGGCACAGAGTGTGCCTGTAAAGCGACTGGTTGATGGGTGTGATTCCCACTCGAGGAGTGGAAATATTTATTATTTCTTTTTTTTTCGCTATGGTGTCGAGCCAAAGCGTGGCATTAAGTTCCGCCACTTAACACAATGCCTCTGAATTCGGCGGAAAGTGTCTTAACACTAGGTTTCCTCTGCCTACCCTGCTGTGTGCAGGGATACAGCGTGAAGCTAAAAAAAAAATATCTGCCAGAATCTACGACAGCTTTTAGACAAATCATATTATTTTTTGTATACTTGTATTTTATTATCTCGCTATTTACAACATGATGATGATTTAAAACTCATTGACTTCCACGGGTTGACCGGCAGAAATCTCTTCAATAGATAAGTCTATCTGTGTACTAAGCATTTTTGTTCATATTTCTCCTATATACTTTTATTTAGTGCAGTAAAGAATAAATAGATATATTCCTTACTATTAATAAGTGATGAAAGGAATATTTTGATGGGTCCTATATATTATAAAAGTAAGGCTGGAAAAAAAGATTTGTATCCAGATTTTACATTTAATTACTTGGTTGAAAAGAGAGTTACGACAATTTAACTGTTGTCTTTTTTAACCAGCAATCAATTTGGTTTAAAATCAGCATACAAGACTTTTTTCGTTGAAGCCTTCAAGGCACATTGGGGCAGCTTTCGACTGTAAACGTGATGGTCGTAGGTTCGATTACCATTCGAGGCAATTACGAGTAAGTCTTTGCTCTGGTACCATAGGTAAAACGCGGCGTTGAGTTCCGCCACTCAACATGCAATGTCTTAATCTCGGGCGGAAAGTAGAGAACGGAATGTCTTGACACTAGGCCCTCTCTGTCTACTTCGCTATTTGGGAAAAAGCGTGTAGCTGCTAAGTTTTTTTCCAGCATTACTAGTAACATTAGTAAAATACAAAAGATCCAAATGTGGGAGGTCCAAAACATATTCTTTTAGCTAAAATATACTGCAAGCCACAACTCGAAGATTTATATTTAGACTAATGAGGTCCCACTAAAACTATTGCGTAGAAGTTTGCAGACACATCACATCTACGCTCCGGGAGGGTTAAATTTAATTTCCTTGTAAATCATGGCGTTTATTTAATAGTCTGTGCTTAGAGTGACATGTCAGCTTTAATATATTCAATTATTAGAACAAAAGATAAATTAGTTGCGTCTGGTACAGGAATATATCTGAGTATCACACTTCATTTAACACAATGGTCTTTATAAGCTACATGTTTAAGCGTAATATTAATTAGAATTAATTGTTGGATGGTTCAAATAAAAAAAGTCAGATTGTATGAAAAAAAGCGACCTACAAGTGCGCCAATTAATAATTAAATGATTATTCTGTATTCATAAAATATAAAAAAAACTACTACAGACATATAGATATTATAAATTCAAAAAGAAATGTGGTTTTTCTTATTTTATATTTTTTCTTTAGCTTCACGCTGTATCCCGCACACAGCAGGGCAGGCAGAGGGAACCTAGTGTTAAGACACTCCGTTCCCCACATTCCGCCGAATTCAGAGGCTTGCGTGTTAAGTGGCGGAACTTAACGCCGCGCTTTACCTCGACACCAGAGCGAAGAAAATGGAAATATAATTTTCACTCTTCGAGTGGGAATCGAACCCACAACCAGTCGTTTACAGTCACGCTTGTGCCACTGGGCCACGACTGGCCGTGCTTTCACACATTTAGAATTCGAAAAATATTTTTTGGAAAACTTATAAATAATTGAAGGTAGCGAGATTCGAACCTGCGCCTCTTGAAATAAGCGTATAACTATTGACGTAGTAAGATAGAACGTGTGGCTTAGCGATAAATTTTACCACCACCAACTTTTACTTTTAAAAACGTTTTTAATAAAATAATACTATGCCAAATTAGACACCAAACTAAAACAAACCAATGAGTTTATTAATTATATTTTTCACTTGAAACATTAGTTATGTAATAAAGGTTGTGTCGTATATTTTAAAATCACACTCCAAAAGTGACACTTGCTAACATTATCTTTAATATTCCTCCGGGAATTCTCTATCAAATTTACATATTAATTTAGTTACCGTTATCAGTAGCTGCTACCCTTGTATCAGGATACAAGGTATCCGGTTCGTTGTTATGTTGCCCTCTTCGCAAGTAAATTTGGACGTCGTCGGTCTCTTAAAATAAAAAAATAATATTAAAGTAGGTGAGACTGGGTACGGTTGACTATAGGAATACGGGGATGGTGTAAAGGAGAGAAAGGAGCGCCATGCAGGTCTCAAAGTGTGTCGACGTTGACATTAGCAGAATATTATGCGGGCCGCATTGTTTTTTAACCGTCAAAAGTAAATATTAACAAAGTTATTGGTCGTCAAATTAAAATTGTCACAACCGTACCCAGTCTTCCCTACATATTATGTTTTAGTATAAAATAAAATGTATTTTTTTCACAGATTTTTAGTATTCTTTTTTATGGAATAAACGAGGCAAACGAGCAGAAGGCCCACCTGATGTTAAGTGGTTACCTTCGCCCATAGACATCCACAACATTCAAGTTATGGATGCGTTGCCAGCTTCGGGGATGTAGGACAAAAGGAGGGAGGAAGGATGTGAATGGTGGGAATAGGGAGAGCTGGCTTACATGCCATCGAACCGGAACACATCACCAGATATTTGGCGGTTCGTCTTTGACCAATAGTGGTCGCGAGCCAGTCGGAGTGAGAATCTCCTACCATCAAGCTACTGGGTTACCCGCCTTTTACGGGACGCTACCCAGCGGCGGGGGGAATTGTATACTTAACCCGTCCCCCAACGGGGGAAAAATATTCTTTTGGACTAACAAAGGAAGTAGTGCGAGGTGCTACTCTTCATTTAATTAATATTACACTGATATATGACATTACGGGCATGTCGTACTGAGAGTCTGAATTCAAGATAACTTTTTTATATACATATATGAAAGTCACATCAAATGATTGTCACAAATCATATACTCGTACTTACGTAACTATTCTATATATACATTTTATATACAAATCATTTTTTTTTCAGGGGCCAGTCGTGGCGCAGTGGCACAAGCATGTGACTGTAAACGACTGGTTGTGGGTTCGATTCCCACTCGAGGAGTGGAAATATTTAATATTTCCATTTTCTTCGCTCTGGTGTCGAGGCAAAGCGCGGCGTTAAGTTCCGCCACTTAAGACGCAATGCCTCCAAATTCGGCGGAAAGTGAGGAACGGAGTGTCTTAACACTAGGTTCCCTCTGCCTACCCTGCTGTGTGCGGGATACAGCGTGAAGAGATTTTTTTTCAGCTTCAAGCTTTTACAGGATTTAGGAGAATCAGAAAGAACGTAATGTCTTTTTGTTCTTCCCTTTCCACCCAAATTCAGGATATAATATATTGAGTGGTGCAACTCAACGCAGCATTAAATATAATCTTAGCAGCTTATTTAATCATAATCTTAGCTTCCAATTGACAATCGAACCCACAACCAATCGTGTTTACTGTCAGACGTTGTTTCACTGTAACACGATGGCCTTGAGTGGAGTACATGTTCTAGCATGTATAATATTATACAATTATTATATTTTCACCATTTACCCATATATTTCTAAAATAAACTATGAAATATTTCAAACGTCATAACATAACAGCTTGCAAGAGCTTTCTGCGGATATTATGTACGTGAATTTTATTCAAATTGTTGATAAATTGTGTATATACGATTCAGGCTTCAAGCTAAATGCCATACTTAGCAACTAAATTATTCAGTATAACCATTTACTATACAATAAATAATAATGCCACTGTAAAGTATTCGAAAAGGAGTATAACGTAAAGGAGTATAAAAAAGTATTCGAAAGGAGCACAACCCGTGGGGGGACGGGTTAAGAATACAATTCCCCCCCGCCGCTGGGTAGCGTCCCGTAAAAGGCGGGTAACCCAGTAGCTTGGTGGTAGGAGATTCGCTCTCCGACTGGCTCGCGACCACTATCGTGTCAAAGACGAACCGCCAAACATCTGATGATGTGTTCCGGTTCGATGGCACGTAAGCCAGCTCTCCCTATTCCCACCATTCCCATCCTTCCTCCCTCCTTCTGTCCTACATCCCCGAGGCGGGCAACGCATCCAGCTAGCTAGCTTTAATGTTGTGGATATCTATGGGCGAAGGTAACCACTTAACACTAGGTGGGCCTTCTGCTCGTTTGCCTCCTTTATTCCATAAAAAAAAACAATACATTTCAGATAACTTCAATTTTTTTTTATAATACCTAAATATTTGAATTTTCAATGATTATGTACTTAGAAAAGCTTTAAATAATAAAATGGCAGTATATTTTGCAATATGATAGGATTATTTTAAAACAATAATGGTACTTGTGTGGCCATTCGTGGCGCAGTGGCACAAGCGTGTGACTGTAAACGACTGGTTGTGGGTTTGATTCCTACTCGAAGAATGGAAATATTTAATATTTCCATTCCTCCATTATATTTCTTCGCTCTGGTGCCGAGGTAAAGCGTGGCGTTAAGTTCCGCCACTTAACACGCAATGCCTCCAAATTCGGCGGAAAGTGGGGAACGGAGTGTCTTAACACTAGGTTCCCTCTGCCTACCCTGCTGAGTGCGGGATACAGCGTGAAACAAATAAACAAATAAAAAGGAAAAAAGACAAAAAAAATCTTACTTGTTAGTGTGAGGTGCTCCACTATGGAGTAGTTATATCCGTAGGCCATACCCGCAACCGTTGCGATAAAGAAGCCACAACATACCGCAAAAGTCAACCAACACGTTAGGAAGAAAGTCAGTATCCTGTAAATAAAAAAAATCTAGTAATAAAAAACAGCTTCACGTTTTTTCCACATAACAGAGTAGTCGCAGAGAGATTTTAGTGTCCCGACACTCCCTTCTCCGCTTTCCGCCTGAAATCGAGACATTATGTATTAAGTGGCGGAATATTGTAAAGTACAATTTGAAGATGGACATAAAAGATAGGAACGAAGCGGTCATATCCACTACTATAGCGGTAACGCCATCCACAACCCGTCCTTAAATAAAAAAATATGTCAATTTTTAGTAGTAAGTAATATATGTAATAGATGTAAGAAATAGTACTAGTTATACCCTTATAATAAATTAAGTTAGGTTACGTTTAATATTTATATCATAAGTCGTATAAAATGGAAACATGCAACTTAAATTTTGTAATAACTGGACTCTCTTAGGGTATATTCATTAAGTCTTACTTTTAAGTACTGAAATTGTAAACAAAAAAATGTATTGCATATGATAAAACAATAATTATTTTAAAAAAGGTACAGACCTTATGTCCGTAGAGTGATAAAATAGAATAATATAAAAAAGTGGCGGAACTCAACGCTATGCTATCTCAGGTACCAGGAGAAATGACAATATAACCACAATATTATTTTGCCATTAAAACATGTTTTTCTTAATTTACATTCTGTTGTTCATATTTCCTTACATAACTTCATACTAGTAACATAACTAAAATTATAATTTAATTCACGAGAACATTTTCATTATAAAATAACTCGGTGCTAAATAATATATTACTTGCATGTATAATACTGTTCTTACGTATTTGACCTACAACCAAAATCTGACTTTTAATTCCTCTAGAGACTTGGGTAAGTAAGCTATACAATATTAGGGATAAAATGATTCTCGTGTTATTAGCTAAGAGCTCAGTAAACCTTATATAATGTGTATGTATGTATTAAATAAAATTTCAAATTTGGCGAGAAAGTGAGGAAGAAAGTAGCTTTAGGTTTTATTCTGCACAGTGTGGTAGTCAGATAGAACCTAGTGTCAAGACACTCTGTTCACCACTTCAAATTTAAGATAAGATAAAAATTCTTTATTTTCACACTAGTACATTTTGTAGAACTTAAGACTAAACATATCATGGAAGAAAGGCGGCCTTATCACTTAAAGTGATTTCTACCAGGCAACCGACTTATTCAAATCTAAAGACAAGAACGGCATAGTGCATTTAAATAACAACATAGATGGTAATAAACCTACACATCATATACGTTATCTCAAAAAGTACATAAAAATTTACTTATTAGAAAAAAAAACAGCTCTCCCGATTTCGACATATTGTGTGTTAAGCGGAGGAACGTAATTCCGCGTTTTATTATACAAATCGAGAAATTATTTTACTATAAGAACCGATTTTTTAAACAACAATTTGAAAAAGGTAGGTAGGTAAACAAAGGTAGAGGGAACCTAGTGTTAAGAAGACACTTCGTTCCCCACTTTCCGCCGAATTCGGATGTATTGCGTGTTAAGTGAGGGAACTTAACACCGCGCTTTGCCTCGACACCAGAGCGAAGAAAATGAAAATATTAAATATTTTCACTCCTTAGTGGGTATCGAAGCCACAACCAGTCGGTTTAAAGTCACACGCTTGGCCACTGCGCCACGACTGGCCCTAATAAGTAGTTGTTGTCAACAATCTTATTTCGTCATTTTTCCATTCATATTTAAGTAATTAATTTTAAGATTTTTCTCACTGCTATTAATCAGCTTAATACACAGCGCTTATTAAGTAGTTATTAAAATAATATTACCTTTGAATTAAATCCAATGTCCATGCAAAGCAATTACATATGTAGCACATAACCAGTTATTTTATGAAAGATATAGTACTTTCTGGAACTGCTTCTAAAATTATCTGAAAATGAATATTATAATTTTATATTGTATATATTTTGTAGAGTAAAAGTATTTAAATATTATTCTTCGGAAGAGTATTTTGTAAATACCGTGTAAAGGAACGAAAAATGACCAAACTTTTACTTTTGTGATTACAAAATCTAAGCGCGGATTCACCTATATTACTGCTTACACAATTTGAATAAGAATATAATAAGCATATTTCTCAAAACCAGTCAAAACAATTCTGTTCAATAATACTTGAGCCATAAAATTATTGAGACTTTATCATTCTCTTTATAATAATCTCATAAAAATACTTATCGATAACGATGCATTGTAAAATTAACCTGAAGTAATTCACATTGGTGTCCGGGATATTAAAATATTTAGTAATAAATAACTTTTGACTAAAACCAAGTAAATCTTGTAATTTATTTTATTTTTAATTAAAATTATAAATATAAAACTAATAAATAAAATTGTCTTCAGCTTTTATGAATAACAGACAAAGAGCGTCGTCGGATTTCGTCATCCGACACGCCGTCTCTAAAATTAGCGGCAAATGGGAAAAGGGATAATTTGTCACGAGGTTCTTTTTTTGTACCCGGTCCGTCGTAATCATCGAAAGGTGTGTGAAGGTTCAGAAAAATATTGTATTAATTCAAAAAGAATCTTCTATCTTTTGACACTGGTACTACGACATATTAAATAACATCAGTCGGAAAAGTCAAAGAAAAAAGAAACTAGAAGTAACGCTTTTAAAGAATTTTAATATATTTAGTGTGGCCAGTCGTGGCCCAGTGGCACAAGTGAGTGACTGTAAACGACTGGTTGTGGGTTCGATTTCCACTCGAGGAGTGGAAATATTTAATATTTCCATTATCTTCGCTCTGGTGTCGAGGTAAAGCGCAACGTTAAGTTCCGCCACTTAACACGCAAGCCTCCGAATTCGGCGGAAAGTGGGGAACGGAGTATGTTAATACTAGGTTCCCTCTGCCTACCCTGCTGTGTGCGGAGTACAGCGTGAAGCATGGATATATTTAGTGTTATTGACATAATTAACATGTTAACAACAAAAATCAGTTGTTTCACCTAGCTGGATAGAATATATAGCTAAGTGGTCAGTTTAAGGTCATCAATAAAAAGTTTCCACAAGGCACAGGTTGGAGTCTCGCTATGACGAGATTTTGATATAATTCAAAAAATTGCGTTGCTTAAAAGTTTTTTGCGTTATCCTAGTATTCGTGGCAAGAACAAAACCAATCTATAAAATTGTTGTTATACCTTCGAACACATAAGTACACGTTTTCAAACGAATGTGCCGGCATGGGAAGGAAAAAAATCGTTGTAACATTTTCTTACGTTATAGACACACGTGGAATCAACAAAATGCGTTTAACAAAATATAAGAATACATAACATTATAACAGTAAATTATTTTGTTATATTACAGTGGAGAACGGAGAGTCCTCTCTGTTTACCAATACGGAAAAAACGTAAAGCTGCCGTTTTTATTATTCTTACTTTCTAATATCGTAGCCATGTTCAGATAAAAAACCTACCTGTTAACATTTCCAAGATACATGTAATGCTATGTACATATTATGAATCCTTTACGAACGTTTTAAGATTACGTTGGTTTTGTTAAGATCAAAGAAAAGCTATTCATGTGGCATTTCGTCACTGAAGCCCAATGCTTAAACCAGGTGTAGTCTTTTCTCTGTAGTAATAATTTATTTATGAGTAATACTCGTGACAAGTGCTCCAGGTTTTTTGATCAACGTAAATTTATATAACGTGTGGCGATAAATTTGCTATCAGAGTTGACACGTGTACCCACATGTAATGTTAGACATAACGAATAAATTGGGATTTTGTTCATGTAAGCTTTCATAAAAGCTAATATCATCGAGAAGTATGTGTTGATCTATATACATATGCAATTTCATATATTAAATATAAAGCAGTAACGAGTTAGTTTTAAATTGTTTGTAAATTTACTCAGTACATAGCAGATTGTAAGACTTTTCGATGCCTAAAAAGCCTTCAAAATAGATTGCGTTTTTTGTAGTTTCATTTTAAAATATATGTGTACCTATATGTAGAGAAAGTAATTTATTTTTACATATTGTAACATAATATATCTACGTGACATTCTCCCCTGTGACGATATTTCACAGATATTGTAAAAATGACAACTTTCTAACCCATTTGCATCTTATATACATGATAATAAATCTTTTTGTAGGTACATATAACACTCTTCTACCAGACCTGCATTTAAATTTAAAAAGAGTACCTGACCTCCCTTATATTTGGCGCTATCTATCGATGGGCCCTGAGACGTATCGAGTGTATTGTTCTCATAGCGGCACTGCTTTGTAGTCAAAGTACAATTCATATGGAAATTTTAACATTCACTATCTTTATAGAAGCAGTAAAATATTTATATCTTGAAATGTAGCATCAATAAAATTGAATATAACGATTTATTTTCTCGTTTAAATAAAGAGACAAATGTGATACTTAATTTAATATGGAAAATAGATAAATAATTTTGTAATAATAACTATTATTAAAAAAAGTATCCTCATTATTTTTCCTGCATAGCAGGAAAGTTAGAGCGAGCTTAGTGTCCGGACACTTCGTTTTCCACAATGCACCCGAAGTTAAGACTTTGCGTTAAGTGGTGGAACTTAACTCCCCGCTCTGTCTTAGGTACCAGATAGTAACAACTAGTAAAATAGAATATAACTTATAAGCCTCACAAAAATGATATAGGTACCTACGAGTATCATCGTTTTATATAAAACGTAAACAATATATATACGCGTAGCATCTAAGTAGGCTTTTAGCATATACTCGTACTTTAACTTCATAGCATAAGTTTCATTGGTACAATGTTTATTGATTATTATTTATTATCATTTTAAAACTTACTGCGCCTTTAGTGAGGCGAATCTACCACCTTTTCCTCTACGATACGTTTTGCAGTTATCGTGCTAATGAATGTAAAAATCGGACATTTTTATGACGATAACAATTACAGACACTATCGTCATACAAAAGATATTGAAAAAGTATAGTCAGGCAAAATACGAATACGATATGATATTATGCCATCTTAGATATGGCAAACTTATAACCGACAAAAGATTGTTAATACGCAATTAACTATTCCAAAATTATTTCTATTTTTTTATATCTATTTGATAAAGAAAAACATATTAGAGCGGCGTTTTCGAGCTTTTTGATACCGCTTTGTGCGAAGATTATCGTAGAAGTAAAAACTAGTAGACTCCGACCAATTTAAGCCAAAGAAAAATTTCAAAACGTTATTAATCAATCAGTCGTGGCGTAGTGGCACAAGCCTGTGACTGTAAACGACTGGTTATGGGTTCGATTCCCACTCGAGGGGTACTTAATATTGCCATTTTGAGGCAAAGCGCAGCGTTAAGTTCCGCCACTTAACACGCAATGCCTCTGATTTCGGCGGAAAGTGGGGAACGGAGTGTCTTAACACTAGATTCCCTCTGCCTACCCTGCTGTGTGCGGGGTACAGCGTGAATCTGAAAAAAAAATCAACTATTTTGCTGTTGCGACTAGGCAAAGAGTAGACAAAGCGAACTCTCTTTGCCTACCCAGCTATGGGGCGTAAAGCGATAGGCTAAAAAAAAAATTTTAGTAGAGCAATATTCTTAAACAGTCTTCATATAGCAAAGAAGTAAGAAAAATTCTATTTTAACGATATAAGCATTTGTAAGCATCAAATTTTACATTACAAAAGTTCCTAGCGGAAAATACCTTTTAAAATACTTGTTACACCCCACAAACTCGTATTGCCGGCAAATTGAATTGGGTATCCTCCGAGTCATCCAGGAAATTCAATTTTCGATATATATTATGTACAAATGTAACATACGGCGCGTCCCCTTGTTACAAATTTGAATAAATCATTACCGGAAATCATCGCTTTTGGGACGTTTGACGTTTTAACGTTACTTCCCTTTCGTTTATTGATGTAATATGATAACTAAGAAAACGTAATTTATACAAATAAATAATTTTGAAGAGTCTAGTTCTAATATAAAAATAATAGCTTTAAGTAAATGTATATTTATGTATGTATATACGGAACATGTACCAAAATAACATTTTTTTACAATATTTGTCTGTTAGTTTGTTGCGACTAACATCTAGAATGGTAAAACCATTTTTGATGATATTTTTACTCAAAGATAGCTGATGTAATAATCAACTTAGGCTACTTTTATTTTAGACTTATAAGTCTAATTTATTTGATAAATTTGCTGCGGACGAAGTCGGGTATTAATAATTAGATCATATTTTAATATGAAATATAAAACCTCAATAAATAAATGTTATATTATAACATTTTAATTACAAGTCGTATTAATTAATATTTACTAAAGAAAAAATTATACAGCGGTTCTATTCTATTGAATTAATAGAGTATATTGTACTCGTTTTGCCCGCAACTTCGTTCGTTTGGAATTTAACAAAAAAATTTTATAATTCTATAATAAAACTATCTTAATTTACTCCTTATTATATCAACATCTGCTAGTGAAAGTAGCATCAAAATTAATCTAGCCGTGACAGAAATTAGCTAAAACCAACAAACAGACAAATATTGTTAAAAAGAAAATTAGTAATGTACAGTGCTTACACTTACAAATAGACACTTCATTTTTTTCTTCGTATATAAGACAAGTAACACCAAATAAAACCTTGACTAAACTTAAACCTCTTTTCTACAACGCTTGTTTAAATTGTAATGCATTTATGTAAATCGCTGATAATTTTATAGAATATTTTGTTTTTTTTTTACCTTCACACTGTATCCCGCGCACAGCAGGGTAGGCAGAGGGGACCTGGTGTTAAAACACTCCGTTCTCCACTTTCCGCCAAATTCGGAGGCATTGCGTGTTAAGTGGCGGAATTTAACGCCGCGTTTTGCCTCGACACCAGAGCGAAGAAAATGGAAACATTAAATATTTCCACTCCTCGAGTGAGAATCGAACCCACAACCAGTCGTTTGAAGTTACACGTCTATGCCACTGCGCCACAACTGACCCCTATAATGCATAAATAAAATAAAAATGAGATTTCTCCTTTAAAAACGTTGAAACAGCTCGTTTTATATGCAGAGACACGAGCGACGAAATCGTTTTGTATGTCTTTTTAACATAGAACAATTTTAGTATTCGTATTATCCACTTTTCTCCTCTATGTACGACTTTAGTATGTTTGCTAAGTTCATAGTTTATGACTTTCTGTTACGAACAAAGAATGATAACCAAAATACTGTAGTAAATTTAAATATAATTATTTTGACATTTGTTGGTAGCTTAGAATATTATAGTGTTCCTTTTGTTACAGCAAAAGTTACAAACAAAAGAACTAGTTCAATTTTAGATACATGCATCTTTCTTCCACACATACACAATACAAAAGAAAGTATAATAGACGAAAAAAATAACACAAACATAATTAATTGCAGCATGCAAACAGTTACACCTTAAAAAAATCATCTGTATAGCACATATATCTACCAATATATTATTTATGTATGTATGTATGTATTTATGTATGTATTTAACTATTTTTTATTTGTTTAGGTATATATATATATAGATATATATATATATATATATATATATATATATATATATATATATATATATATATATATATATATATATATATATGTATATATATATATATCTATCACCATTTTCATTCTTTTGTGCACCAACACTATTAATTATTTTTTACATGATGAGGTTGGCTGGAAGAGAATGCTTTTTAGCGTTAAGCCCGCCTTTTGTGCAATCTTTCTTTTGTGTACAATAAAGAATAAATAAATAAATAAACAGTTACACCTTACAGATAACCTAAACCATAATCATTTTCAAAACTGTCCTTAAATTATGTTACGCTGAAATCTATCTTTGCAAATAAAATTAGCATTTGTCGTAAGCGGTCGCTAAAATAATAATATAGACATTTTTCTCTAACTGCATATCTTCTGCCAAACGATTGTTCGTAGAATCTTTGGGTAGCAGAAATTTGTAAGAATCTCTCTACAGAGATGCTAACAACAAAAAAAATAATAAAGCGTACAAGAATTTCGACGCAGCTGATAGTAGAACGCATGGCTCAGTGGTGAGAGCACCTAGACGGTATTCGGGTATTTCGGTATTCAGGAGGCGCGGATCGGATCCGCTGTGTTCAAATTGTAGCATAAGTTATCCGCAATTGCTTTGATAAAAAAAAAACCTAATAATAAATCGTTATTCACTTGTTTTTCTATATGTTATCAAGAAACGAAAGAAGCTTTATATAGAGGGTCATCTAGCTAGAGCTAGAGATTATTACCATAAAATTTCCTTGAGTGAGAATTAAGCCTACTACCCGACTTCAGTAGCCATGGGAAGTGTTAAGCGTTATTGCAATTAAGAATTAAATTTTAGCAATTCATTATTTAGGTGTTGAGAAATCAGATATAAATTACAGCTAACTGAAAATTAATTAATACTTAAATTTAAACTTAATTAATTGTTATTATGATATTCGCATAAACAAATGATCGATTGTTAATGTTTAATTGTTAATTGCAATTAAATTTTTCCCAACACTGACTATAGGTAGATCGTGGCTTGCGATATGTGTATTAATAAAAAGTTAATATTTATTAAATTAAAATGCGCCTATCCTTCTCACTACAGGGATAACATATTTAAGTGAACATGATGCATTGTGACAGCGTATAACTCAATAGTTGTGGTTATGTGGTATGTAGGGACACAAATATCACGTTAGAGAATTTAAATTATATCCTCTACCCGTATTGGTAGGTCAAAGTGCGAAAATTAAATTCGCTGTTAAATACGTTACTACTTGAATAAGAACGGAAATCGGAAAATGGATACTAGGTTTTCGTTTCGTAAAGTTAAAAAAGAACAACAGTTATATATACACAGATATATATATCAATAGATATATAAACCGTATCATTCGGTACATAAGGCACTTAGACATTTTTATATTAAAAAATAACGAAAATAATTACATGCGAAATATACCGTGATTCTTTTTCTATTCTTCTTTTAATATACATAATAAAATTTTACTTCAACACTTGAAAAAATCTATCATTAATTGTAAGTCCTTGGACTATTGTAGAGTGAAATATATAGAAACATTAATGAATACATGTGAATTCTAACATGTGTTACGTTTTATTTTCACGGGACACTAAAAATATACGCGCTTTGAAAGCGCTACGAATATGTTTATAGTGTCAACATTTCTTTACTATTGCTATGGAATGAATAAAGAATTGAGCAATATTGCTTTTCAAAGTCAGCAAAGTATTATGATTCATTAATGCAATACCTACTATATTTTCATAAATAAAAATGAATATTGATAAATCTTTCTCATTTCTGCCATTTGCATATTGTAAGGATTAGAAAGTAATTAGGTTAGTGACTTACTGTTTCTTATTGGATTTTTAACTACGCATCCGGGTTGAAGGGTAGATGTAGCCTAACTTTCTCCATTGGGGACGGATAATACATTAGTATTATCCGTACTCAATGGCCAAAGTTATCAAACTTGTTGGCCTGTTATTAAACAGCGTCACGCTTTACCTGGATAGCAGGACAGTCAGAGAGTCTAGTACCCACTTTTCGCTTTAATTCGTATAAAAACATTACGTATTAAGTGGTGGAATTTAATACTGCGCTTCGTGTTCCAAAGCAGAGAAATGAAAATAATATATGTATATAATAATACCCACTAGTGAGCATCGAACCCACAACTTCTGCAGTTGTATTAGGACGCTGTCTACCTGAACAACGACGGTCTCAATAATACCTATAAGTCGTATATAATTATCGCTTGAAATAGGTTATAAACCCAATTAAACCCTGACGACATATCAAAATTTTCATGCTCAAAAGGAAATATGTACGTGATAAAACTTACTTTTCAGTTACTGGATCCTTTAAAATATTATGCAAACATTAAAATTGTGTGTAAAATATATCGCAATCAAAAAAATAAAATAAAATATACTTTATATACGTCTTAATACATTGACATCATAAGACGTTATCCTTTTATTCGAAATAATACAGATAATTATATTAAGCAGATAATTATACTATAATAAAGATTATTATATTGTAGACTAGAAAGAACAGGTTATAAATTTATTTTCAAAAAATATGAAAAATACGTCAAGGAAATATCTGCTAAGAGTAGACCATCATGATTTTAATGTCGCTATGGCAGTGAAGTAAATAAATAATACAAAAATAGATTAAAGATTAAACTTGTTCCAAACATTTTTAATCTGTCAAAAGTCTTGATAAAATTTCTTAATTTCATATTAAGCATCTTTTGTATTGCGTCATAAGACGAAAAAGGTTTTGCTTTGAATGACTTCCATAATCCGCTGTCTGTTTTTCCGGTAGAGCATATTGAAATTGAAAATCAAATATAAAAAATATTTAAAACAGTGAACATTTCACAAAACATAAATATTAGATATTAACATATTGTAAAAAAAGGCAGTCGATACGAGATGATTGTGGGTTCGATTCCCAAATGAGGGAAAGGGCTGAATAATTTTATTTTCTCTGTTCTAGTGTTAAGAAGAAGCTCGGCGTTAAGTGTTTTTATATCCTAGACATTGTGTGTGTGAACTCTGGACTGGACTCTTAATTGCAACTTCTAGGACTTATTCTAAGGACTTATTCGTGTGGTGAAACTAAACGCTGCGCTTCGTCTTTTCACTAGAACGAATGGAAAAATGAAACGAATTTAGATATCCGCCCATGAGCGGGAAGTGGAAAACGGAGTGTAAATGCACTAGATTATTTTTGACTACCCTGCTATGCGAGAGATCGAACAAAATTTATATCAATTTTTAAACTTTACATGTTTCTCACAGAGTACACCTAATTGATATAATGATAATTCCAATAGTAGCATTTATGTCTTCACAACTATGGAGACATTGCATTTTAATTATACAAATATTTTTTGTCATTTAGATATTAACCATAGTGCACGTGGAAATATCACCATAAATAATAATTTAAGTATTGTAACAAACGTAAAATAAAATAGAAAATACGGCGAGGACAAAAAAAAATATATATTATATATTTTGTGACATAACAACACGACAGCGTAAGCGTTGTGAAAATTATTACAAATTGCATTAGAAAATCCCTATTAAATAATGTTTTATTTTGTATCTTTGCCAAGAATTTATAAATGACTGTAGCCAATTGTGCAAAGTATTGTTTGAAAAAAAAGTTAATTGATAAGATCTTTTGGTTTCGCGATTTTTACACATTTTGAAATAAAATAAAAATAAAACGTTCCAAACGTCAGATTATTTAAAAATATATTTTAGAATAACAATTAAAATAGTTTTTCTTTCAAAACTTTAACTGAATCTATTGAAAAATATCTAGATTTGTATTAGAGTTACAACTTTCAATGTTTAGTTCACGTCAGTCGGCTTTCGCGTATCTACGACGGCGCACGCCCGCCCGCCCTACGCTTCGCGCTCTACTGTACTCTTTAACTTACGTACAATTTAAATAAGTAAAGTTCTTTTAATAACAAATTCTTATATATTTTCTTGTGTTTGTTGTGCTCGCTCAAAGGATTTAAAGGAGTTTTTGTTTAAGGTAAGATTTTTATAATGTAAAGTGTGTACTGTGTTTATTATTGAGAGAAATATGAATGGAAATACAGTTATTAAGTATATTAACTATACTATTAAATAATTATATAAAATTTGGCTATTTATATAAAAAAGTAATAATGTAAGATGTGATTTGTTCTGTTAGCAACTTCATTTTTTTTCCTTTTCTTTGAAGTAAATAGAATAATAAATAAAATAATTATATATCATACAGCTATATGAAAGTCTTTTTTTATTTTAATTACTCATATAATGAGCCACTTAGTTATATTAACAAGTAAACACGAAGCTATTTAAAACGCAGTAAATATAATGTGGTAATATAATGCATATTATAACTCTTTACAGTACATATTAGAAAAAAGCTCATAATTTTTAGATGATAAGTAAGGAATGCACCGCTTTGTTTAATCAATCGACATATATCAAAAATATAAAATTTGTAGTCATTTTCTTAGTAAAATTTGAGCCCATTACCGTAATGTATACCTACCTATTTTTTATTCCTTTGATTAAATTATAAATCTGTAGATACAAGGATAATTCGTAATAATCGAAAAATATATCGACAATTTAAAGAAAATCGATTCACAATGCGTTACAAATTCTAATTATTCAGTAATTTCATATTTTTTTACTTTTTACATTAAGCATACCCCTGTGTGTCATAAAAGGCCTCTTTGAGCAAAATATGTGGGTTTATATGCTAAGCCGGGGGTTGTTGTACAAAACATTCTGTTTGCTCCACGCATACAGTAAGTGTACGCATACACGAGTGTATTATTTGTGAGTGTAAATAAAATGTACCACGATATAGTGTAAAGGACGAAAGACAATGAACATCTGGAGAAATCTCATATTGAAATTAGATTTTTTAACTTTTTAAAGTATATTCTAAATTCATTATATTATAAATGCGAAAGTCTGTGTGTTTGTCTGTCACGCTTTACGGCTAATCTACCAGTCCGATTTGGGCGAAATTAAGAATGAAAGTAGTAAAAGTGACTGGGTCTAACATAGGCTACTTATTTTTTCATTAATCGACCTCTAAAGGGTTGAAATAGAGGATGAAAGTTTGAAGAAACCGCTTGACCAATTGTAATGAATTTTAACATAAATATAGTTGATAATCTAAGCTTAAACATAGGCTACTTAATTTTTTATAAACGCGCCCCCGAGCTTTGCAATATAACGAAATATTTCACGCGGCGAAGCCGCGATCGGGCCACTAGTATTATATAAAGAACGGTTTGAAAGTAAATTAAAAAAGGAAATATTATTAAAGCGATATTACCAACTACAGTCATGTAGAGAAGGTAAATATTCTATTTAAACTTTATTATGTAGCTGAAGGAATTTCTTCAGTTAATTTATTTTAGCAAACAAGCTATAAGTTATTATTTGGTAGAGATCTGATCGGGTTATGGTTTTAGCCTAATATTTTAAGCAATAATTGTGAACGCAAGTAATTTAGGAATTAATCAATTATTAGATAAAAAAAATAAAAAAAATAAGTGGGGAACGGAGTATCTTAACACTAGGTTCCCTCAGCCTATAAAGTAGCCAACTATGGCGCCAGTCGTGGCGCAGAGGCACAGAGTGTGCCTGTAATGTGACAGGTTATGGGTTCGATTCCCATTCGAGGAATAGAAATATTTAATATTTCCTTTTTCTTCGCTTTTGTGTCGAGACAAAACGTGGCATTAAGTTCCGCCACTTGCGCGACACAATGCCTCCGAATTCGGCGGAAAGTGGGTAACAGAGTGTCTAACACTAGGTTCCCTCTGTCTAACTGGCTGTGTGCGGGATACAGCGTGAAGCTAAACCTATAAAGTACAAGCATAAGAACTTGTTAAGAGTTATATTTTACAGATATTCATATTTTCAGTTAATACGTTTCATAATAATTCTACATTGTGCATTTTATACATTTGGCACGGTTTCATTTATTCGAAAGACATCTTGAATGTAAAACGAATATTTTGAGTTTCTTAATCTTTTCTAATATATTATGTGTATTTTTATACACGTGACAGTACCAAAAGTGTCTTTAAAAACCGGGTTATTATTATTTATGTATGCTTCGATTTCTTAAATAAATTATGAAATTAGTCATTTATTTATTTTTTTGATAGTTAAATTTATTAAGATGAACTAAAACTGAACTAAAGCTATTTATTAGTTCGTTCAATCAAATATGAAACGAATGAGCTTATATTATTTCTAAAAATGTTTTTCTTATTGTATGTGTGAATAACACTATAAAATGGTAAAAATATTTGATAAATAGAACGATTATCTTTCTCTCTCTCTCTAGCTTTAAGATAGTTTTTATGATAGATAATAATCTTTGGGTAGAAGCGATTTGTAAAATATTTCTGAAGATATGTTAACAACAGAAATATTCGTAAGCTGTAACAAGCGTATAAGAATTACGCCGATATGGTATAGGATAGTACTACTACGGTTTAGTGGTGACTGGCGGTGGTTGGATGTTGTCCAAGGGCGTGGGTACGAATCCCGTTATGTTTAAAATTTTATTTGTTTTCTGTGTGTTGTGAGATAACATATTCTTCATGTACTAAAATATAAATTATCTTCGTATAGTTACAGATATACAAACTATAAAAAATATAATATTTTAATGGTAAAAAACCATGTTTTACGCAGTTGATCTCAAGCGCAAGATCATTGATAAATGAGAACAAACTAATTGCACACACATATCATGTACTAAATTTTGTTTCGTTTTCCACGTTTTCTATTTCCCTATTTCAAAGATTGCATTGGGCGGTAAATTTCTTAAATTAGATGAGAAAAAACATGCATAACAAAAACTCTTTTGAGTGTTTCTCTCACTCAAAACTGACTAACAACGTACGGCCGAAAACTACTGTGTATTAGGAGAGGATTTCCAAATGGGACGACAAAACCGAGATTCTACGCTTTGTAGTCCACGTAAACGTTGTTGCGGGCTACAATTGCTATATCTACTCGTATGTACACTTTATAACAACAGTAAAATCATAATGTTTGTACACTTATATCCTTAGAACTACTGTACAGATTTGAATAAATTTATTTAAGCTTAGGCAAGATTTAGGCTTTTATTGATTTTTAAGAGTTTGCGATCCGTAGTAGATCAGCTGTATCTTATTATTTTGGAAAATAGCTTCTTAGTAAGTGTTTTTCAGCGTGATATGTATTTTGGTACCAGTATTAAATATATTCATTACTTTTGTCGGATTGGAACCCACTATCATAGTGCTCAGCCAAACATCTCCAAATGTCGTCAAGCTTTTATTGCAAATATAAAGCAATTGTAAAATAACTAAGTATTTGCATATTCATAATATAAAACAACACATTTGTTCAACTATACAAGAATACATGCACCGTATAGTACAATCATAAAAGTGTAATGTATTTTATATGAAGATTAGTTTCCTCAGAGTGCGAGTTGAATGGCATTGTCGCGCTGGCTTTACAGCGTGCTTTGGAACTATTATATGCAACTGTGTACATTTATTACTTTTTTAATGGTCGGTTATAACTAATACATTTTTAACCTTAACCTTGTTAACCTTGTTAATGTGTATTATAATACAGCATAAGGTGTATCGTGGCGCAGTGACACAGCGTCAGACTGTAATCGCTATTGGTTGCAGGTTGGATTTCGAATCGGGGGAATGATTATATCAAAATTATTTTTAGTTCTCCGCCGTGGTAAAACTGCCTAATATACTTTTGCTTAGTTTGAAAACGCAACTAAAAAGAATATACTTAAAATGCTGTTTCCGATATTATCGTCTTGCTGTTAAAGATATCTAGTTCATGTCATGAAAATATAGTGTTATTAATGGATGGACACACTAGCAATTTTTTAAGATAAATTTGCAGCTTCATGCTTTTTGCCGCAAAGCGAGTTAGGCGGACAGGGTCTAGTGTCAAGACAGTCCGACAGAGGGCGGATCCCTTTCAATGATTTTTCAATAAAATCAAATAAGCAAGAAGAAGGTCATAATGGAGATATATGATCTTTTTAAAATATTGATTGATTGATATAAAGAAAGAGGTAGAAAATAGATACAGATGAATTTATTGAAATCGGGCTCTTAATCAAATGTTATGTATTATAAAAAGTTTTGATACACGTTTTTTGATTATTACGCATTCGTTTTCCATTCTATGTTATTAATTTTGACCATAGAAAATGTGACTTAAGAGCGTTCTGAAAATTAGCTAAAAAATAGATTTCTTTAAAAACTCCTCTTCAATGTACTATTTGAATAGATGATTTTATAATTAAGATGAATAATGGTATTGCTTTAGAGCTTTTCCAAAGAGTACTTGAATATCTTTAAGTCTTAACTGAACTGTGTAATAAAGTTCATCTGGAATTCTGTCTGAGATATATTTTTTAAGAAAACAAAGTTAACGTAATTTAATTATATAAAATATACACATTAAATTAAATTAAGGAAAAGCATACATATTATATAAATTATTTAATGTATGAAGCTGTCGTGGCGCAGTAAAACAGGGTCTAATTTACACGAGATGGTAATGTGTTCGCTTTCTGCTCGGAGAAATGATTACATGAAAATTATTTTCATTTCTTCCTTCTGGTGCCTAAAACAAAGCACGTCGTCGAATTCACTCTACTTGTGATGTTTCTATATAAAGTGAAAAGGATTAAATGGAGTGTCCTGACACTAGGATTACTCTGACTACTTTATTAGTGAAAAATCTGAAGTATATTAAATAAATAATAAGAAAAGAAGTAAATATTATTCGCCACTTAAGTCGTGCGGGCCAGTCGTGGAAAAATAGCACAAAGTGTGACTTTAATGCGACTGGTTGTGGGTTCGATTTCCACTCGAGGGGTGGATATATTAATATTTCCATTTTCTTCGCTCTGGTGGCGAGGCAAAGAGCGGCGTTAAGTCCCGCCACTTAACACGCAATGCCTTCTATTTGGAAAGTGGGGTAAGGTGTGTTTTAACACTAGGTTCCCTTTGCCTACCCTGCTGCGTGCGGGATACAGCGTGAAGCTAAAACAACAGTTAAAAAGAAAAACAAAAACTTAACTAAATATCTCTGTTTTGGGCGGAAACGGAGTGTCTCTCTCCAATTACCCAGAAATGCAGGAATAACTGTAAATCAAATATTATACAAATTTCTGTCAGTCAGAAACATCAAGTTTGAATACGAAATTAAGAAAATGCACAATTGCTTCAATCGAGAACGTTTTACGATCCAAGCTCACGCTATATAGAGGCGTGCCTGTCGTTTGATATTGGACATTTGAAAAGATGTATTTGCTTTTGTCAACGTCAATCAACATAGTGCTGGCATAAAGAATCCTGTTCTATGGTCACTTATAACTTAAAAATACTTTTAGTAGATGAAATTTTAAGTTATCGAGCTAAAATAGAATAGTTAATCTGTACTATATGCTACACACATAATAAAAATATGACTCATTGCCGTCTATACATGAAATATACCTGAATATTAAATACATATTTAATAAATAGCATTCTATCTTGCCAAACGATTGTTCGTAGAATTATTTTTGGGTAGTAGAAATTTGTAAAAATCTCTCTACAGAGATGCCAACAATAAAAAAAGGTTGTAATAAAGCGTATAATAATTTCGACGCAGCTGGTAGTAGAACGCATGACTCAGTGGTGAGGGCACCTGGACGGTATTCAGGAGGCACGGGTTCGAATCCCGCTGCGTTCAAATTTTTATACGTTTTTTTTTAAATGTCTTTTTTATTTGTGGCATTTATCAATGCAATAGAACCCAAAACAATTATATTTTATTTGTTTTCTGTTATTCTGTTCACCAGAAACAACTTAATCGATTCAAATGTAATTATGAGTACTGTATATTGGTAAACTACTCTTGTCATTTAGTGTTTATCCGCAGGCGAAACGCTAGTTAGATGGTAAAACTCGATTCGTAGTCAACATTAAACGCTCTGCTTTTAGATGGCTTATTACAGCGTTTTAGGCAACTAATGTTAAGCCAAGGATCACTTACCCTTTGTATATTTAATTCTTTAACTTCCTGACACCACATTGGCAGCTTTCTCTGTTATTAAGTTTTTATAAAATTTTAACTTTCCAAAAATCACGAAAGTATATTTCTCTACAATTTAGATATATTTATTAGATATTAGATTTTTTTTAGCTTCACGCTGTATCCCGCACACAGCAGGATAAGCAGAGGGAACCTAGTATTAAGACACTCCGTTTCCCATTTTTCACTCGCCGAATTCGGAGGCGTTGCGTGTTAAGTGGCGGAACTTAACGGCGCGCTTTTACTTTTAATACCAGAGCGAAGAAATAGAAATTTTAAATATTTCCACTCCTCGAGTGGGAATCGAACCCACAACCAGTCGCTTTCAGTGACACGTTCATCCCACTGCGCCACGACCACGGCCCATTTATTAGTAAATAGTTATTATATTTAAGGGATATTTAATAGTTACTGTCATTATAACAAGTGAAGAACAGAGTTTTAGGTTCATCAAAATTAAGAACCTTCTAAACGGGAAAATTGTAAAGCCGATATGACCATTAAAGAAGAAATAGTATTATTTATTAGTTATTAATTATTTTAACAAGCACAGCCTAACAAATTGCCTATTAAATTATTTTATTGTTTTCTATATTTTATGCTAATAATTCAATTTTCTTTTTTTTTTGTACATGCACCGCATTGTATAAATTATATATATAAAAAAAAGAATGCTAAGATTTTTGTAGGAGTACTATTAGTAGAGTAGGATTTATTTTATAAATAATAATATTTCACGCTTTCTTTGCGGAAATCTATAAAACTTTATATTGTGCACTTATTATATTTTTCATGACATACTCCATACTTTATTCTTACGCTTCTTGCTTTATTCTTACGCTTCTTGCTTTATTCTCCGTAACAGCGTTGTAAGAGACAATCTAGACAGTCAGTTGTGTGTCTTTGAGCAATGAAATATATGGGCTTATAAAGATACTTCGTCCTTCACTTTCCACCTCAAGTTGGGATATTGCGTGTTGAGTGGCGGAACTCAACGCCGCGCTTTGTCTTAGGTACCAGAGGGAAGAAATGAAAATATAATCATTCCCCGAATGGGGATCGAAGCTACAACCACCACTTTACAGCAGACGCTGTCTCACTGCGCCACGATGACCACAAATTCTTGACATTATAAATATTCATTGACGTTCAAATATGAAGAAATAAAATAAAGTTTACAAGTTGTATTCTAAATTATTTTTATCGAAGGTTGTTGTTAACGCTATAGGTTTCCATTGAAAGCTTATCATTTCGACTTGTGTCAGACAGCGTGTCGGGAACAGACACTGATATATTGAATCGCGTCCTAAAAACATGTTGTTATTGTAAGCGATACGACTTAACTCATGTTTTTGTTGACGTAAGCAATTGACTATTGTTTTGTTTTAGTTTAAATTTTTGTTGATATTGTTCAATCGATGTAAATGAAAAAATATCTCAAATGTTTATATATATAATTGATCCGTTTCTCAATAAGTGATACTGACAGCATAGTAAAATGCTGGCTGTAGAAAGAAGAAATTCGGAATATAAGATACATTTACAATTAGGAGAGGTAGGAAAGCACTAAGAATTTTCCAAAATTTTTATCAAAGCGGAAAAAACTACATGTTGTGTTTTACTGTCGAAGCAATGACACGAATGGGTAAGAATAAGGAAAAGATGAACAAATAATAGGAGCGAAAATTAATTATCACTAAAAATGTATACTTTCAGTATATAAAATATACCTAAATAAAAACGATGGTTACATACTTAATCATATTTTTTTTTATGTTGAGATACACACCACCACAAATGTATTTCCATGCCTTTTTTGTTCTGTATTTTATACATACAATAAATACGTACGTATTTATTGTTGAAAATGCGAGTCCACGAAGTTACAGTATCAATAATACGAGAACGGGTTTTATACATCAATTTTTTTCTCTATTATGCCAGAGCTTGATCCTGCATATTTTTATCGCGGTTTTTGTTCAAAGTGTACCTCGTCATACTTTCAACTCGTAAGATATTCCATATTTTTAGGTTTAGGGTAGCTATCTTAGGTGGATCTTTTTGACAGACGTAAATTTTTCTGATCGACATAACTTTGCAATGACGAACATATCATTTTCTTAATTTAATTATTTTAAAAATAATAAGAATATATAAAGAAATACATATAACACAAAAGTCCCTAAACATTCAAACGTTATCCGAAAATTTTAAAAACCTTTAATGTTTCAAAATAAAATTTAAAATATCAATAAAAATGATTGTTATATATTTAATCATATTTTTTTTTATATTGAGATACACACCACCACAAATGTATTTCCATGCTTTTTTTGTTCTGTATTTTTTTCATCATATGTATTTATTGTTGAAAATTCGAGTCCACGAACTTACAGTATCATTAATACGAGAACGGTTTTTATACATCAATTTTTTTCTCTATTATGCCAGAGCTTGATCCTGCATATTTTTATCGCGGTTTTTGTTCAAATTGTACCTCGTCATACTTTCAACTCCTAAGGTATTTCATATTTTTAGGTGGTATTTTAACTGCTAGCTTATATAAGCTTTTGGCAAGAACTTGTATGGCATTTTACTGTTATTACAATCATCGTCGTCTCGTCTCTAATATAAGAGCTTTCGCTTATATAATTATGCCGAAAGAACTTTGATTATGTTAATACAATGTACATACGCGAAACGGTTATGTAGACTTTGTAGAAACAAAAGCTGTATAGCTGAAGTATTTTAAGAGTTAAAGTTTGATTTTATAGTAGTGCAGTAAACTTTTCTAAGTTATTATATTGAAATTAGTTCATTATAATATTATTTATATTTTACAATTAAAAAATTAATAATCTGTATATAATAAATGGTTAGAGACACTACAAAAAGTAAATTAATATAAACTCTTGAAAACATATATTGCTTAGAAAAAAATCATTTTGACTTTTGAACATCTTTTACATTTGTAGATTAAGTAGTAAAAAGCCTTTCTTTATTTTCCACTTGTTTTAAAGACGTTAAGTACATAGCAGAATTTCACACTTTTGTTCATAAAGTAGAGTAATTAAAAAGAACATTGTGTCAGTACACTTCTTTCTCCATTGTCCTCCCAAAATCCAATTACAGCATGCGTAATGTCGGAATTTATTATCGCGCTTTGTCTTATTAGATAGAGAAACGAAATGAATTAAAATATGATCATTCCCTCGAGTGGGAATTGAACCCACAATCCCAAGTCACAGTCGCGTTTACAGCCATATGCTGTTCAACTGCGCCACGACGGATGGATAATCCAAAAACATTTCACCAAAATAGATATACTGCGCCATTATAACAACAAATTTATGAATTTATACTTTATTTTTGTACCACATGATATTAAGGCAAAAAGAAAAATAGTAGTAGAAAAATAAGTAATTCCCTCTAGGGTAAAAACCAAAATTATAATATTCTCTTTTAAGATAGTAACGTTAAGCAAGTAAAGCAAGTTTCAATTATTATTAAAGTAACATCTTTATATTTCAGTCTAGTCAAATTAAATATTTAAATTTTCTTTCCGATCTAGTAATATTAAGGCCTACTTATATACTTACATTTTTTTTATGTACTTTATTTTTTGTTTTTAAATAAAAAAATCATAAAATTCGAATTGAGCCCGTGTTTTAGCCCGTGGGGGGAAGGGTTAAGAATACAATTCCCGTAGCTGGGTAGCGTCCCGTAAAAGGCGGGTGACCCAGTAGCTAGGAGATTCGTTCTCCGACTGGCTCGCGACCACTATCGTGTCAAAGACGAACCGCCAAACATCTGATGATTTGTTCCGGTTCGATGGCATGTAAGCCAGTTCTCCCTAATCCTAACATTCCCATCCTTCCTCCCTCCTTTTGTCCTACATCCCCGATGCTGGCAGCGCATCCATAGCTCTAATGTTGTGGATGTCTAGGGGCGAAAGCAACCACTTAACACCAGGTGGGTCTTCTGCTCGTTTGCATCCTTTATTACATAAAAAAGGAGCATTTAAATCTCATCTAAATGCAACTAATTTATATTGTACAAATCTCATTTTTATTTGATTTATTGGCATGTTTAACTTTAAGGTGGAAAACTGACTCTTTTGACACTATCTTCTTCCTGATTACCTTCCTATGCGGAAAAAAGTGGGAAGCTGTTTTGCCTTTAGCTTTAACTTTTATCACTCTCAGTCTTAGACATTTATCTAATGACAGAAACCGTAATCATAACAGTAATGGCTCATGGCGGGTCAAGTAATAGGGACCGACTGCCTAATATCGCCCCCAGAATCACCAAGCCACTACATCCACTTAGGAGGCACGAGTATTACTTAACTTACTCAGTTTATATGACAATAGCTATACGATATAATTGTAATGCTTTTAAACACTGATTCTCTAGTCAGAGGTCCTAGTGTTAAGACACTCCGTCCTTCACTTCTGCTTGATATCGCTACATTGCGCCTTTGTCTTCAGTACCAGAGCGAAGAAATGAAAATGAAATGTAATCATTCCCCCGAGTGGGAATCGAATCCACAATCATCGCGTTACAGTCAGACGCTATCCCACGACGGACTCGATGAGTACATTACAATTATTTAAAATTCTTTCGCTTTATTAGGACAAAGTGCGGCGTTAAGTCTTGAGACTCGATTTTGAATCTTTAATTCAGTCTTAAAATAAAGAAAATGATACAATATTTTTGTTTTATATTCCTCCAAATAGCTTTATAGTACTTCATTACTAATACAAAATATTTACGATTCCTAGAAAGTGTTATCGTTAATCGTATTGAAAACAGAAGTGTCTGAAAGGCAATAATAAATATAAAATTAAAATTTAAATTGAGTTGAGTTTAGAAAATCTTAATTGAATTTCGTAAATTTGGCTTTTAGTGTTTATTCAGTGTATAGGTTCTGTAAGCTTTAATCAGCATAAAGTTAATTTAATTTTGACAATGTTTACACTTTGAACAATGTGTTACTGCATTTTAATTTAATTGTTTTGCGATTCTACTTTTAAAGTAAATATAATGATTGTAATATAATGATATAGAAAATGTGATGATGATTTTCAAGCATAATCGATACCTACCTTTGTTGAAAATCAAGCAGTTTCATACTTTTCCTGTATAACATAGGCTTATCAGAGAGAACCTAGACTCAAGTGTATACTCCGGTTGTGACATTTTTTTGTTCACTTCATAGCTTTACGCTGTATCCCGCACACAGTAGGGTAGGCAGAGGGAACCTAGTGTTAAGACACTCCGTTCCCCATTTTCCGCCGAATTCGGAGGCTAGCGTGTTGAGTGGCGGAACTTAATGCCGCGCTTTGCCTCGGCACCAAAGCGAAGAAAATGGAAATATTAAATATTTCCACTCCTCGAGTGGGAATCGAACCCACAACCAGTCGCTTACAGTCACACGCTTGTGCCACTGGGCCACTGGCCCGGTTGTGACTTTCTATCTGAAATTGAGACAATGTTCGTTAGGTGGTGGATATTTGTCCATACATTTGTAAGAGTACTTATGAACTTGTGATTGAAGAAAATAAATAACAATAAAATGCAAAAGGACTGAATGAACATAATCTATGAGTATATACCTCTATGTCCCTCTTTATATGTGTATATATAAACATGTTAAGTATTATATAAACATTACTCGAGAACGTACTGTATCCCTTGACAGCATTAGAAAATTTAAAGTTCAGTGGTTGAAAAAGCATAAGAAAAAAAAAATAGAATTAGTAACTTGAAAATTTGTAATTTCATTTGAGCATTTCTGCAAAGAAATTATAGTTGAAAAAAAGTGCTTCCTGCCCTACCCCACTCGCTCGCAAACGAGCTGTACCGAAGTCAATTCTTGTAAATAAAATTTCAAGGCGGTGGTGAACGATTAATATTTTTGTCGGTTACCGATAAAGGCTATTTGTGGTTTGACCTTCAGACGGCATTAATGAAAATGTATTGATTGATTTATTATTTTCCGTTTTCATGTGTACAGTTATTAAAATTACTATAAAAACGTCATAAAATTGTAATAAAACACTATGAATGCTTCGATCGTTATGCTGTAAATAAATCACGTCTTTTTTCTTACATTTTCATCAGTGAAAATCGTTAAAATAATCGCTTAAAAATATATAAATAAAAAAGAAAACAGCTTTCGGCTTTTTCTCGTATAGCGGGGTAGTTAAACACATTAGAATCCAATCCGCCAAATTCGGAGGCATTGCGTGTTAAGAGGTGGAACTTAACGCCGCGCTTTGTCTCGATACCAGAGCGAAGAAAATAAAAAAAACTAAATATTTTCACTCCTCGAGTGGGGATCGAACCTCCAATCAGTCATTTACAGTCACACGCTTGTGCCACTGCGCCACGACTGGCCCATGTAAAATTTCTAAGTCATCAATATTAAAAATCAGAGTCTTAAAACTTAATACATTTACTTACTAAATATAATACATAACAAACGGCTCAGGTTGATACATAACTTTTCTCGTCCTGTTACAATTTGCGGTTTTGGGGTGCAAATTATGACCTAGTAATTTCCACGAGTTCACAGTTTATTTACTATCATATATACGGTCTTTGTATTCACAACAATTTGATGACAGCGTCATTAAAATATTGCTGTACTTCCTCTATTTCTCGGTTTCCTTCCGTTTCCTATTCACGATGTGAACACCAAACATGGATTCATTTATCATTTGGGCTTTGCGCATTTTATGTGCGTTTTTTTATTTAGTTTTACTAAGTAAATTGTAAATAAATTTTTGGTAAACATATAACAAAATAATTCAGCGGGATTAGAACCCGCGTCGCTTCATTCTGTGAGGCGTCAAACGTTTTCTAAAAATATTTATCAAGTGCCTAAAGCTGCGAAGAACCCTTTAATAATGTTAAAAATATTTTTTCCTATCTATAATCAGATCTTTTAAGTTGAATTATACCCACATCCTTGTATACGTTGAGCTGAAATGGAATTTAACTTTTGTTCTGAATACAATGCCATTGAGCATAAATTTAATATTTTGCAGAAAATATAGATATACGAGTATATTAAAGAGATTGTCATAACGATATATTTAAATCTAAGATAGGTAGTTTTGTTTTTTTTTAGTTAGTTTTCGTACGCCTTTCTCATGCATGGTAGGGTTGTCAGGGAGACCCCAACGCTACGCAAGACACTCTGTTCGCCGCTTGTATTTTAACTTTTCTCTACTTTTTTAAAAAAAGGTTCATTCCATATCCTTAATTACTTTTGTACTGTTTGAACTTTTAGAAAAAATATATTCTCAAAACCTAATATCGTTGTCCCTCTGTTGCATACATTTTTTTTAGCTTATCGCTGTATCCCGCACATAGCAGGGTAGGCAGAGGGAACCGTTAAGACACTCCGTTGCCCACTTTCCGCCGAAGTCGGAGGCATTGTATAACCAGTCGCTTTACAGTCACACTTTGTGCCACTGCGCCACGACTGGCTCCACATACATAGGTTAAATTATTACATAATTTCATTTGTTTATCACAAAGTTGAGGCTGTCGTAACGCAATGCAAATCGATCGTCTTAGGTGCCAGAGCGAAGAAAAGAAAAAAATAATATACTCATTTCCCAAGTGGGAATCAAACCCACAACCGTCGGTTTATATACAAACGCTGTCCTAATGAGCCCCGACACACATGTTCATACATGTTCACCTGAACCGAAAAAAAAAAACATACTTATCCATCTTCAGTTTTCCGTGTTTTTATAACCTGCAAAGGAAATGCTTTTGTAGGTACCATGAAATATTCAACAGTCAATAAATTCTCAAGGATTCATCCAAGACATCCTAGAATTAGATACATCTTTTTACGTATATTTATAGTATTATTAGTAATGACAGCTAGTGTGTTGTATTTTTCAAAGTTAGAAGTGCGACATCAATTTCACTTACTCAATACATAATGTTTGTAAGTAAATGGAAGTGAAAATAAAACAGACGGATTTTATTGCATGTTTGCTCACAACTAATTGAAGCATTGGAAAAAATGTATTATATTAAGGAGAAAAAAAGTCAGATAAGGATATAATTTGCTTCAAGCTGAATTAATTCTTCACGCTGTAGCTTCACGCTGTAGCTTCACGCTGTATCCCGCACACAGCAGGGTAGGCAGAGGGAACCTAGTGTTAAGACACTCCGTTCCCCACTTTCTGCCGAAATCGGAGGCATTGCGTGTTAAGTGGCGGAACTTAACGCCGCGCTTTGCCTCTGATACCAGAGTGAAGGAAATGGAAATATTAAATATTTCCACTCCTCGAGTGGGAATTGAACCCACAACCAGTCGTTTACAGTCACACGTTCGTGCGACTGTGGGCCACGACTGGCCCCAATTCTGAATTAATTCTGTATAAATTATTTGACGTTTGGTAACAAATTATATATGTTACTTGCTTATTTTATTTTTATATTTCCAAGTTAACATTTAGCTATTGTATCACATATTGCCAACGATGACAAGAACATTAGAAACATACATACATAGGACAGAGTGTCTTGATAATAAGTTCTCCCTACCTACCTCGTAACGAATAAAAGACCAAGCTGTCATTTGTTTAAATAAATATTACAATGTTATAGGCAGTCAAAACCTCTTCTCCTCTTAAAGTTCTCTTCAATCTGTGTAATTCCGAGATTTTTCGTATTGTGTGGCGGAACTAAATGTCGCGCTGTCTTTTTTTTATTGAGTAAAGGAGGCAAACGAGCAGAAGGACCACCTGATGGTAAGTGGTTAGCATCGCACATGGACTCCACAACAACAGAGTTACGGAGGCGCTGCATGCCTTGGGAATGTAGGAAAGAAGGAGGGAATAGGGATGAAAATTGTGGGAATAGGGAAAAACTAAGATAATATCGAAAATAAAGTCATTTCACTGAGTGGGAATTGAACCCACAACGAATAGCGTTTACAGTCAAACCCTGTACCACGATAGCCCCCCTACATAAATATTTAAGAAGCTATTTACGATGGAGTAATTTCTATAATTAATAAACATGCTGTGAATTACAGATAAGTAGCCAAAGTGGAAAAAAGGAATTTCTTTATACCGTTTGAATATTGATAAGTGCCTTTAATGGCTACTTGATTGAATAAATTCGGCACGCTATAGTAGTCCTGTATAAATATTTAATCATATCTATTGTTATGGTAATTGAATGCTATATAAGATGGAGAGAGAAAAAGTAAATTTTTTTTGTACTATTTCAAGATGTTATATATATATTTTTTTAGCTTCACGCTGTATCCCGCACACAGCAGGGTAGGCAGAGGGAACCTAGTGTTAAGACACTCCGTTCCCCACTTTCCGCTGAGCTCGGAGGTTTGCGTGTTAAGTGGTGGAACTTACCTCCGCGCTTTACCTCGACACCAGAGCGAAGAAAATGGAAATATAATTTCCACTCCTCGAGTTGGAATCGAACCTACAACCAGTAGTTTACAGTCACACGTGCCACTGGGCACACGACTGGCCACTAAAGTATTTTTTTAATTTATTACCATTTACTATAGTTAACGAATATTATTTTATAATATCTGACCACAATAAAATGTGTCCCTTTATTAGATTCATCGGGAATTCCGTATTCGCCTTATTTAAGTAAATCTAAGTTTGTCATTGATTTTTTTTATTTATTTACACTAAAATTTCAATAAATATGTAGGTACTACCAAACCGCTCACGTCTTTGTCTCCGTGAGTTATACGACTATAGGTTGCTTTATATTTTCACTCGCTGAAGGTATCTATATAATTTTGGTATCTTATTTTAGCTCCTTGCACCTTGGTATTTGAAAAAATATAGATAGCCTTTATTTAACCCTGCATTTTACACTATCTATCTAACTGAGAAAAGTCATCAATATCGATCAAGCAGCTTGTTTGCAAACTTTCGTACCGTATTTTAACCATTTAAAGGTTTGAAAGAAAGCATGTTTGACCCGGGTTCAAATTTTTTCTTTAATTATTTTGATTCTGATATCTGAATTCCATCCTATTCAGGTAGATTAGTCGTGAACGCATAACAAACACACGCACAGACTTCGCATTTATTATATTTTATATATAACATGAATACAGTAGAAAACCTTACAGGCAGCTTTAAATTTGATTACTTTGTCACGTCAACGTGAAAAACCTCGTAATATCATAAAATTATAAGGAAAAGGTTTAACAAGTCGATAAAAATCGTTACCATATGTGTTGGTTGGGAAATCTGATATTTCTATGTGGGGCTTATTGGCACATATTTGCTCCAATTAGCAGTCCCCCTTGCTTATATCACGTTCTTCATAATAAATAAAAAGTGATATTAAAAATTAGCTATGTTTTAACATTTTTTAAAGGGTTTTTTTAAAGGCTATTCGAGGCGTAGGGGCACAAAATCTTACTGTAAAATACAACAGGTTGTGGGTTCGATTTCCACTTGAGGAATTGAAATATATAATATTTTATTTTCTTCGCTCTAGTGTTGCGGCAATTTGCGGTGTTAAGTTTCACCACTTGAGAAACAATGCTTCCAGAATTAGACATAAAATGGGAAATGGAGTGTCTACCTTGCTGCGTGCGAGATACAGCGTGACGCAAACAAAGTGTTATTTACAATTACTTATATGCTCGGGTTTTACCAAGTTATTAATATGGGGAAAATTCCTTTTTATACTTCTATCTAAATTATGTGGAAAGAGTATTAGAAAATTAGAAATAACTAAATTTTGAAAAAACTGTAGAATATAATAGTTTCTATACACCGGATGTAAGTACTGACCCTCACTTTGATAAATTTTATTTGACACATCGGCTAGACCACTTAAGTAAACAAGTAATTTATGGTTGTAAATTATTGCTCTTGTGTTAAATTAACATTCATTGTTTTCTAAGCCTAGTACATATTATTTATGTAAAGTATTTACGTAAAGTTTATACTTAATTTACAAGTTTACGTCTGAAGACGTTTCTTGGAATCTGAAAGTTGCTGATTTTTTGATGTCACCTGACTAAAAATATTAAAAATAAATTTTGGTTACTGCCAATATGATATTTTATATATATGAAGGCAACATTTATATACATATAAATAGAATATGTGCCACGTTTAGGATTAAATTGACTTATCTAAATTAAATTAAATAGCTTCACGCTATATCCCGCACACAGCAGGGTAGGCAGAGGGAACCTAGTGTTAAGACACTCCATTCCCCACTTTCCGTCGAATTCGGAGGCTTGCGTGTTAAGTGGCGGAACTTAACGCCACGCTTTACCTCGGCACCAGAGCGAAGAAAATGGAAATATAATTTCCACTCCTCGAGTGGGAATCGAACCCACAACCAGTCGTTTACAGTCACACTTTTGTGCCACTGGGCCACGACTGGCCCACATTATCACACTTATCTAAAAATTGGACTAATATATATATGTACATCGGATGATTTATATACTTACTTTTTTAGATCGGAAAAGGCCAAAAGTACTATTAAGTGCTTATTTCAAAGTATGATAATCGAATATTAATACATAGAGCAATTTCAAAAAGATTTATATGTCGTTTAAATAGTTCATTACGTTTGGATTTCGATATTTTGATTGCCCCTCAGGCATCTCGGTTAAGGAGATATTTTAATATTTTTAACAAGAAATATTTTTAAATATATTGCTAAATAATACACCTAAAAGAAATAACATATATATAAATTTCTTATGCATGAATTCTTTCTATCTACCATTTCAAGCTAACTGTTTGACAAAACAGAAAAATTGTCTAACGTATAACAATTGTGTTGTTTTTAGAAATCTTATTTTTATAGCTTTATTTTAGAGTTACCTTTTTATTATAGCATGAATATAGCATTATTTTATATTATATGTATAGTGGTCTATACATATAATATAAAATATAGTGTTCTATACATATATAAATTAGTTAAAAATCCAATTTTTCTTTGTTTTTAGTGCCATTACTATACTAATATAATATACTATACTATACGTATCCTAATTCGCAGCAAAAAAACAAAATGAGCACTAAACTTAATGTAAAAGGAGTGCCTCTGGTTTCCCAACTTGCACAAAGTTTGTCGCATCCAGGTCATTTATACGAATTAAACTTTTCATTACAACCTTTAATGCAGTTAAATGTGGCCTTTAGTTTCTTGTAGCAAAAGTAACATTCATTCCAATTACCAACTGTCACAGATAGCAGATAACTTTCCGAAGCAATTAAGGCGGTATGATGGTTCCGTTTATTAAAAAACTTTGTATGACAGTTGGTAATCTCATTCATATTGCAAGGGTGTATTTTAACCTTTTGATTTTTGTGCGGTCCAAAAGTAAGTTGACTTATAGTTCTACAAGTGGCCCGGCTAGTTTCGGTCGAGAAGGAGCACCGTCAGGTTTTAGTGGGTAACGGAGGCGCTAACATCTTGCCTCACCGGAGTCCCACATAACCACGTCCCGAGTCCCAACTCGGGCTCGTATTCGTAACGGATTTCCTGATGTTAAAAAAAAAAGAAAAAAAAATAAATAGTTCTACTAAAGGTAAACATAATAGATGAAAATTCCTGACAGGCAGACATCGTATAGCCGAAATTGCTGAGCTTAGAAAGCTACAAATTGGCATGTAGGTTTCTTCGGGGGTTTAGGGAACACAAAGAGTGGATATGGATTAGACCTTCCTGGTATATAGATTGGAATTCCTTTCTTAGTGCTTTAGACGAATCTCCGTGCAAAATTTTAGCATTTTACGTTTAGTACTTTGGGCTATACCTTGTCTTTGAAATATTAGAAGAGTTTTATAAATGCATCAGTGGCGGAGGGCCCATACAAGCCGATTCTGACCGGCTTCCCTTTTATAATTACATCACTATACTAGGGCTAATTTCTTTCAATTACCACTTTTAGACCGTATAAAGAACCAAACTTGAAAATGTATTTAGCCAACTATAATTTATCGAAACGCCTAAGTACTTTTGTAGGAAAACAAGCCGACGCGAGACCGGCCTACTTCGTCATTATATCTCCATACTAAAATCTCCATAGTGCGCAGTTGTCCCTTTCATTTCCTTGCAAAATAGACCTATATCTATTTCGTTCTAACTTACCGAATTTTACCTCAAATATGCCGGGTTTGTTTGCGGCTTTTTGCAGTTGATGTGTTTCGGAGCTACTGTGTCGGCGAGAGGGAGAATGATCAAATCTGTGCGTGCGAGCGAGAGCGTAGCGAGTGGCGCGTGATTCTCTAAACTCATGTCAAATAATACTACTAATGTTTGAATGGTTTTGGTAACTCAAAACAAAAAAGCATAATGGCTGACGTGTTTGTTTAATCCGTGCGTGTGTGAATGAAAAAAAGAGTTTTTAAATAATTTATTTAAGTGTTTAGTGTTTCCAAGTTAATTTTCAGCTTGTGATTATTTGTGAATCGGATTGCTCAGAGGTATGATGGCACTCTTACACATAGAATGCTGTTTAACTGACTATTTACTAACCGAACTTCATTTTGCGAATTGAGTTTCGAAAACAAAAAGCATGTCGTAAGCCAAGGTCGGGCTCTTCCAGATATGACTATCGATTACGAGAGACGTGATGGGTTTTTCAAACATTTCCACAAATCGTTTTATGACAAATATATGTGGATGGCTGGCAGTTGAAAATTAAACAAAATGTTTTGCTTTCCTTGTCTGCTATTTTCAAATTCGAGTTCTGTTTGGAGTCAAACGGGTTTCACAGATATTAATAACTTAGCTAGCTCTGCTAAAAAGCACGTTCAGACCGAAAAACATATTCGTAGTTGCTTGTTACTTCATGATTTCGGTAATAGTCGCATCGAAAACTTTTTTTTCAAATTCGTTTGAAGTTCACAACCGGAAAGTCGACCGCAATCGCGAATTAATGAAAAGGTTTATTGACACCGTTGTTTTGTTAGGAAAACTTTTATCATATTTGAAAGACACTGTTTAAGAACACATCAGTGCTTTCATATATGGTAGAGGTGGGGCCTTTCGTCTTCAATCATGAAAGATAAATGCATGCAGATGCACGCAGGCTATTTGGTGAGTTATTTTTTTAATTATCAAATTATATTTTTTGTGTTGTAGTTGGAAGAAGTCGGTTACAAACATACATACAAACTTACATACACATGAAACTAAAGAAAAGCACTGCAAAAATTACGGCGATCGAATCGAACCCGCGACCTTTGTGTAAACGTTACATCTCAAGGCGGCGGGAAAAGGCCAACTTGATTTCCCACGAACATGTTTTTTTTTGTTACGGCTTCCCTTCTCTAAGAATCCACCCCTCGCCACTGAAATGCATATATATAACTTTTAGACATTTAAGAGTGGTGATAATCGTTACGTGATTAAGGAGTACATACAGTTAACTGAACATAGAATTAAAATCATAATTTCAAAATGTGATTTTAATTCTTACCTGTAACCAATTTTTATGTAATTAATTTAAAAATGTACGTACGAGTATTTTATAGAATATAATATATCTAACAATTGCAATCTGGGATATCAGTGTGTAATTTCCCCAAGGTTTGACATTATTTAAATATTTATTTTTATATTTAGAATTAGCTACAGTATCCTAATTAAAATATATTCTATAAATTTTACTTAACCTTTGCTTAAAAGAAAAACAAATGTTATATGAAATCCAAACCGCTATCGACCAACGTGCGGAACAAATTATGGAATAAGTGATCCTCTTTACAGATCATTTATAAACAGCCAAAGACAAAACGAGCTAACAGATATAAATAGATCAGTTTTACTGAAAATCAATGTGGCATGCAATTTTTGTCTCATGCCGAGAGCTCTTTCAGCACGCTACGCCAACCTTGGCACGGCATCGATCAGATATAATGTTTTTGTGACATTCTCATACGCAGTCGCATCTACTGACACCGGAAATATTTTACTACAGAATATGTTTTATGATATATATATTTTAAAATATTTCTATTATAAGTGACGAGGTCAATGACCTTGTATGATACGGATATATGTTTTTTTTTCAGATTCGCATAGTTGAGTTGATGGAGAGAGATTTTATTATTAGGTTCTCTATTTTCTGTCTAAAATCGAGATATTGTGTGTCTCTGTAGAATTTAATAACTAACAAACCATTGTTTTTTCGTTCAGAGAAAAAAAAATACATAAATATAATCTTTTCTCCATGTGAGTAATTATCCCAATGCACCAAAATGGTCTCTATGAAATAACTATCTTAATTTATGTAATATTAAATTAACGAGCTATTGAATAGGTCAAATCTATGTTTTATTTCTAAAAACAAGTACCTACATACTAGAATATTCGAAGTTTAATTTAGAAATAACAACTATTTAGAAATAACAACCTCAATTACTATTTCATGCTAATAGATTAATATTATACACAATTAAACAATCATCAAACAGTGTTTGTCAAGTACGTATATGTTTATTTTGAGCTATATTTAAACCAAACGCTAAACACTATCGTTACAGATCACGTGTCTATATAAAAATAGTTTGTAGGGAAACTACTAACAATGATAAAAGTAAGAAATTGTATTGGCAGCTTGTATTTGTAATCGCTTGAAATAGAGTTTTCTTCAATATCGGATATATTAAATAAGACTGGTGGTCTTTGGTAATTATAATTTTTTTTTTATTTTCACACTATAACGCGCGCATAGCAGGGTAGGCAGAGGGAACCTAGCGTTAAGACACTCCGTTCCCCACTTTCCACCGAATTCGGAGGCATTGCGTGTTAAGTGGCGGAACTTAAGGCCGCGTTTTGCCTTGGGTACCAGAGCGAACAAAATGGAAATATTCAATATTTCCACTCCTCGAGTGGAAATCGAACCCACAACCAGTCGTTTACAGTCACACGTTTGTACCACTGCGCCACGACTGGCTCCTGGTAAATATGATAATAATGAAATATTTGAAGACCCAGGGTCAAATGTTGTCTGCTTTTTTAAAAAAAATCTACTCTGCAAAACTAAGAAAATTTGTATAAAATATTTACATTTAACCGCTAGATCGATTTTGATGAATTTTCTCATAAATATAGTTGATGACGTAAATTACATATTACTACCCATTTTTTTTCTTAAATCAACCCGTAAGGTGTTGAAATAGAATCTTTTATGGAAAATATAAAGCGAAACCTAAAGCGAAAACAAGAGCTGACAAAACTTAAGCGAAAACGAGAGCTGACGAAAATACGAATTAACCATAAATGTGTAGTTCTCATGAGTAAAGCCGCGTCGCTAGTTTTGCAATGAAACTAAAATATAAGCATTACAATTTTTGTACGCCTATAGACGTTATAACGTGGACATTGAAATGGCTCAATCGATTTAGATGGGATGCTTACGAACTTATTAAGAGCTTTTATTAACGTACCAGTTTAGGGCCTAAACGCAATCATTCTTTTCATACTAATAAACACATATAAATTATGTCGATATATTTCTAGTTGTTGACCAAGACTTTAGTCACTTCGAATAAAAAAAAACATGTTTAGAACCGTCGTGTCGCACTGTGACAGCGTCGGACTGTAAACGTTAAGGTTGTGGGTTCGGTTCCCAATCGGGGGAATGATTATATATATTTAAATGTTCATTCTGCTCCGCTATTTATGACAAAATTTCTAAGTCTTGACATTAGGTTTTCTCTGAATACCCTAATATGCGTGAAAAAATTACACTTGAAAAAATACCCATATGCTTGTTTAGTTATTTCAATAAAACTTGAATATATGCTTTATTATTTTAGTATTTCTACCGAAGGCCATTAAAACGGTTTAATCGATTAAGATGAGGTTTTCACGACATGTTTAAAAGAACGTTACTAAAATTAGTTTTTACAAGGAAATTTTAGTTACTTTCAATGACGAAATCGTGTTTATCTGATAGAAAATATGGGTAACAATTTGTTTTACTATACTATAAGAAGTGTATTACGTTGTGTATTTTGTCGTTTAATAATAGGTTCTTATGAAGCATGTGAGTTTGCAGGTGATGTTAATAAATCTCCTCGAGGTTAAGACAGCCCTTCCAATCTCTTAATGCACAGGGCATTAAGAGATTGTATTTTAGTATGAAATTTTGTTTCGTTCTAGTTTCTCTTGGTTTTTTTAAAGTACCTAATGCTTTAATGTTTAATCAGGTTCAGTTGTTAACTTTTAAAGCAGTTCAATAAATATATATTTTTTATATATCCAATATGAGATTAACCTTATATGGTTTATTTTTTATATACATAAAAACAACTTGAATATTGTAAGGATGTCATCTTGGCGTAGTGGGACAGAAGCTGACTGTAAAAGTCATTAGTCGTACGTTTGATTTCCAGTCATGGGAATATTCAAATTATTTTTATTACTCCGATGTAGTAAGATGAAACGTGAGATTGATTCCCGCTTCTCAACACGCCATATTATCCTATAATGGAACATTAGGTTTTCTGCCTATCCAGTCAAGCATATTTTAAATATGTCATCCAGGAAGCATTAAAAAATTGGATGAGTCATATATTTTACGCTATCGATCGGTTCGTGGCTTTATCTGCATAAACTACATCACTATAAATTAATTAAATTCTAAACTGCTTAATTTACATTTTTTTCGTGACATTGTCGTAACATTTTTGCGTATTTGCATAAACGCACGGACAAACACACAAATTAAACAATTAAGACAAGACAGAAATCTAACAGAAATAAAAAACTAAATATCATTGCTTTGTAATTTAATTACAATATTAATTTTTCACCTGTACAATATTAATTTTTCTCACGTACCTTTCTTGTACTGACAACGATGAGCTACTTTTTTATTATATTAATAGGTAAAACAAGTAAGTCTGACCTAATATAATTAAAAATGTTTTACATTGAAAAATATATTTAAAGAAAACGTATAAGAATTTCAACACAGCGGGATTCGAACCCGCGCCTCCTGAATACCGTCCAGGCGTTCTCACCAGTAAGCTATGCATTCTACTACATTCTACACTGCGTCGAAATTCTTATACGCCTTATTACAACTTATTTAAGGCGACACGACAACATTTTTAAAGTGTTATTCCTAAGTGGGGAATAACACTATAAAAATGTTTAAAATGTTTTACATTATTAGCGTTTAATGTACCTATAATAACAATGATAGCACACCAGTCTACTTAACTATGAATGTGGAGAGCATGTAGGCAAGCTGCACTAGAGCTTATTGCTACGGTCCTATATCCAATATGTTGCCACGTATTGTATTGCACAAAGACTTCGCAGAATAGCGTGTCAGGATTTGGGTTAGCATTTTCCATAAAGTTCTGTTTTCTGGATTATTTTAAGCTTAATAAGTTCCTTTGAGAAAAAGTAACTTTAATAGTTGCTTTAGAAATATACGTATATTTTACAAATGAAATGGGTTGTAATAAGCATATATAATATAATAATTTTATTTCTATACATCTATATGTATAAAAAGTTAATATAGATATTGGCAGAGAGATAGTAAATGTCCACTAACATCTATTTTGCGACAGGGTCGAATTTAGGTGTCCAAGAGGCGATGTCAAATATAGAGTTCATGAGTAGGACAGAAGTACATCGGCTAAAAAAGAGATTTATTACAGGGTTTTACAAGTCTATAAGTGTATATGATATTTTTAGTTTCACCTTGTATCCCACACAACAGGGTAGGCAGAGGAAACCTAGTGTTTAGATACTCCGTTCTCCATTTTCCGCCAAATTCTGGAGACATTGTATGTTAAGCGGTGGATCATATCGCCTCGCTTTGCATCGACACCAGAGCGAAGAAAATGGAAATAATAAATATTTCCACTCCTCGAGTGGAAATCGAACCTACAACCAGTCATACAACTGCGTACATACAGTCACAGTTTATGCCAATACACCACGACTGGCCTAATATGAATTCCTTGGCTCTTTATACCTGTAAATTGGCAGAGACATATCTTCCTATTATTATTGAAATATTAAAACATTTTTTATTATTTCAATGTTTATTTTGAGGAAATTTATAATGTAACGATAACGGTTAAAGTTGAAACGACCGCAGCTTCAGGTCGATCCTTACCTCGGCCTCGTTTGGCTATTGTGCCTATTTTAAAACTGGCTTTACTTTAGTTGCAATGAAAGAAGTATAATAATAAAAAGTTTTGTTAGTTTTTTTTACTTTCTACAAGTTATTAGCCATAGTTACCTCGCGTAGAGTAAAAAGCCAAAGTTTGTAGAATATTTTTGTTTTTTTTTTATATTTAAGGTAATTTTCTAAAAAAGATAATATCTAATAGCAAGCAATGGATATATGCTAAGATGCTTTTTGGACTAAAAGATTACATGTCTGTGTGTCTCTGCACAAAAGTCTTTGTCAAAGAGTCTTTCACACTTTTTCCCACAAAGTAGGAGGGTCGGAGAGAGCGTAGTGTTAAGACACGCCGTTTTTCTTTCAGATTCCAAAGGATTGTGGCAATAGGAAAGACTGGATCTACACAGAATTTCAAAAATATTACAGGTGTAAATAATAACATCAAGTATTGGTGCACATACGGAATCTATCTTTCTACCTACAGCCGAACGTAGAATGTGCAGAATTGAGTCACCTCTTCCTGTCTAATTTGGCAAACGCAGGGAAATTGATGGTTGAAAATACAATATTATGATATTTATTAGTAGAGTAAGTTAAAAATAAATTGACATTTGTTACATACACTTTTTTAACAATTTACGATGTGTTAACACTTCAGATGGGAGTTCTCTATTTTGCGCCTGTCATTGTAAAATCAGAAAAAAACTTATGGGTTGGGGTGTGGTCCTCCTATTACCGCATTCTGTTTTACCTGAGCGCTCCAAATGTGAATAGAACCCACTATTATCGCGCTTACAGTCAGGTACTGTCCCACTGCGTCACGATGGCCTCGATCTTTTATACACCTAAGAAATCTTCTAATTTTTGTAAGACAGCAATAGTATTATACTAGTTGTGCTCGCGGATTCGGCAGCGTGGAATTTAACAAAACAGTAATGAATCTAAAATAAAAGTAGTTAGATAATCTTTAATACACCAGCTATATTACAGTGAAAACCCATCAAAATCAGTCTAGCTGCCCCAGAGACGAACAGACAAAATACACACAAAATAAATGCTATCTTCGTATAATATGTACCGTGTACGGATACCGGTAAAAAAACAGTAATTTTAATATTACACTCCAATATTTACTTGTATAGATGATTTATCTACAATTCTATAAATTGCATAAATTTATACTTCTTTCTATTTTAGTTGTGACAGTAACACTGATTACTATGGAATCCTTTATTGGCGCTCCTGATTTATAACATTACGTGCGTGTTGTAATAATGACCGGCATTGATTAGGGGACGTACTCTTGTTGATTACGATATACTGAGTACTACGTTTGTACAGCAGAATTAATGAAATACTGCAGAATAACATACATCAATATAGAAGAAAAATAATATAAAAAATAGTATCCTTCGATTTTTTTTAGAAACTTATAACCTTCATTATTTTTCGTAATAATTCTTGAGTAGTGGAAATTTGTAATTTTGATATAAACTTGAATTTCAAACGATTTCAAACGATTAAGCTGTGATTTCAAAGGTATATTTTTAATTTTTTGAGGTTAGTTAAGCTTAGTCAATATGCTTCCTTTTAATTACCTTTTTTGAATCGTCGTGCATTTTCCCCGCATAGAAGTGCTGACAGAGAGAACAAAATATCAAGACACTCCGTTCACTACTTTCCGTCCGAAATCCAGTCATTTCCGTCCGGAATCCACAGTCGCGTTTAGTCAGTTAGATACTAGAGGAAAATAATTTAAATATAATTATTCAACTGAGTGCGAGTCAAGTCTACAAACATCGTATTTTACAGACGTTTCCCCAGTGCGCCGTAATGGCCCCTCTTAAAGCAGTAAATAAAAATAAAAAATACATTACTTTTAATAAATATTTGGCACACTTCCCAACTTCTATACTTGACTACTTTTACTGAAGTCATTGCACATATTTGACTCTATATGGCATTAGTAACATGATTTTTATTAATTTTAGACGATCAGAGCCACGGGCAAATTGCATTACAGATAGATAAGCTTTAGAAGTTGGAGCTTTTCAGAAGTTAGATTTGACTAATTTACAATCGTGGAAGTGGTGACGGTATAATTTATTATTAAATGCATTAACTCGTATTCTGAAAAAAACGTTTATTTTTAATTTATTATTATTCTAAGTTATCATTAATTTTATTAATGATAACGTAGAATAATAATACGCACATATATAGTATTCACACACACGCGTACGTACATGCAATTGACATTTTCTAAACGAAAACGTTTTGATTTGTTTTTCCTTTTTGAATTGTTAACCTTTAATTAACTCACTGTGAACCTAGTGTTAAGACACTTCGTTCTCCACTTGCCACTCGAAATTAAGACGTTTCATAATTAGTGTAACTTTTAAATTCATTTTAATAACAATTACCAATTTTATATTGGTAATTGTTATTAAAATTAATTCTTTGCTTCTCTCTTATTATAATGCAGGACAGAGTATCCGACGAACACTTTATTTGGCCGTGTTCGTCAATTATTTGCTCCTAGAGTAGCCTGGATCAGTAGCTCGTACTTGTGTACCAGAATCAACGTCTTGAATAATAATTACTTTCAAACAACGATTTTATATGAAAAATATGAGTTGTCTCTTAATAATTCATATGCTTTATGTTGATGATATTTTTGTAATAAGTCACTGTACTTTCTTGTAAATTGTTGAAAAAAACAAGAATATAGAATTAGATGTTTTTTGAAATTAAACTATTTAATCGAGTTAATTCTGTAATAAAGACTACCTGTGACCACGGACTACTGTAAAATGTTATTAGTCAGTTAAATTTAGTTGTTTTTAAAATACATTTTTCAATACAAAAATACACGCAACATTTAGTAGTTATTTTTAAAATACATTTTTATATACAAAAAATACACGCAACTAATCCGGTTAAAATATTTCCATTTCAACATAACAATAAATTTAAAACAAAAAGCTTTTATCAGTGTATATACTTAAAACATATGTATATTATTTTAATATGTGGCGCCAGGCATGGCGCAGTGGCACAAGTGTGTGTGAGTAAACGACTGGTTGTGAGTTCGATTCTCACTCGAGGAGTGGAAAAATTGAATATTTCCAGTTTCGTCGCTCTGATGTCGAGGCAAAGTACGGCGTTAAGTTCCGTCACTTAGCACGCAATTGTTTCAGCGAAAAGTGGAGAACGGTCTGTCCTAACTAAAGGTTCCCTCTGCCTTCCCTGCTGTGTGCGGGAAGCTATAAAAGAAAATGTGTTGACTGTATATTTCGAGCAGTAACATATTGCGGGTCGCCAGAGCCGAAAAATATCTGTTGAGATACGAGAACTAATATACTTAAATTAAATATTATCCAAGGACACGATCATCAGTATCAGTTAGGTGATGATGGCTGTTATAATATATTACAAAAATAACAATTTTACTTGTGTTTGGTTTCTACATTCTCGCTGTATCACGCACACAGCAGGGTAGGCAGAGGGAACCTGGTGTTAAGACACTCCGTTCCCCACCTTCAGCCAAATTTGGAGGCATTGCGTGTTAAGTGGTGGAACTTAACGCCAATTTGTTTTCCAATGTTATAATTGTTATTGAGTCCGGTCGTGGCGCAGAGGCACAAGGTGTAACTGTAAAGAGACTAGCTGTGAGTTCGATTCCCTACCAGGGGAGAGAAAATATTCAATATTTCCATTTTTTCACTCTGGTGTGTAGCGAAACAAAATAATTATAAGTCTAATAAAATATAATAGTAAATAAAAATAAAAATATTGTGATTCTAGCTGTGTAGTTGACAAAAAATTGTAAAAGACAAGATTTCTCTCTAAATTTAAAATATGACGTCTATAATCTTAGAAATTGGACAGCAATCGTAATAGAGGTTGATAAAACTAAAACATCTAAGTTATATTCAATTGTAGGATTGTTAAATCTTAAGTCCATGATAGCTTCAGAGATAAGATGTCGTCTTCCTTTGACTCGACACAAAGCTGACCGCTGTCTGTGTTGGACGTAACTAGCTATTATTCATATACAATGAAATTATTTAATGTTCTGGTTTCTTCTAATTTTTGATTAAGAAAGGATTCGAAGCCGACATGGAGCAGTGGAACTGAACAGAAGAGTCTGACTGTAAACGCTCTGGTTGTGAATTCAATTCCTGCTCGAATGATTATGTTTAAGTTATTTCCATTTATTCGCTCTAATTTTAAACTTTTGTACAAAATACAGCGTTCGGTTTCGTCACTGAATACGTGATGTTTCGATTTCGAGCGGAGTGAAGAACAGAGATACTTGACACTAGATTTTATATGGCTATCCTATTATGCGAAGAAAGCATAAAACGAGAAGAAAGAATTTATGCCTTGTTAATTAATTACTTAATTGGATTGCGATTCTCAGGCCATTAGCGACGCAATATCTCAACTCCGATGGATTGATATGGCTACAATAGTTCATAAAACTAGGAGCATGACTGTGTTAAGATATTTGCTTTGCGTGTGTATCCGCAATATATTTCTATGTGACGGAAAGCTTATACATTATAATCTGGCCTTGTAACTGCGATTCTCTAATGCATTAGCATTCAATGGTCATTAGAGCTTTTATTTTTAAATTTTATATTTTCATTAAACGAAACCGAAGTGTTGCGTTGATTTTAAAGATATGTTTTAATTTTTTTCATACTTGATAATTCAAATATTTGCGTTTGGTAGTTCTATTATGCGAACATACTTTTTTTTATCAGAAACATATGATAAATCAGAATAATATTTTGTCTCCAAAGAGTTGTAAAATATATTTTAAAATTTTATTTACATAGAACAAGGCAAATATTTTAGGAAACATGTAAAATATATTATTCTTCGAAATCTTTTAAAACTGTATAAATTAGATTATTTTTCGTAATAATTCTTGAGCATTGAAAATTTGTAAAAAAAACAAAAATAAATGGTAAACAACAATAATAACTACATAAAACTATATAGCTCAATTGGGTAGAGCACTTAGCCAGTAACCATGAGGCGTGAGTTTGAATCCTTCTACGTTCCTTATCTTTGTAGGTTTTTTTAAATATTTTTCCTAATCTACTTAGATTAGTGATATGTTTAATATTAAAAATATAAGTAAATCGTTTAGAAGTAAGTGTATTAGTATCAAATTTTTATATGCGAAGTTATGAAGGTTAATGTGATGATTGATTTTGAAATGAAAGCCTCGACCTTTGGTCACGCTCTCCTCAATGGCTGGCATGCAAAACTTCAGCGACAATCACGCTAACCACGTTATACCTATACAACATTTACTGTATCAGTTTCCGATAATATTATTTACTAGCTGTGTCCGTGATGTTGTCAGTGGGTTAAAATAAAGTAAAAAAGTTATTACGAATGTAAAATATTTATAGACATATAATTTAACTAGCGGCCCGCTCGCGGCTTCGCCGCGTGGACTGCCTAATTGTTTCGTTATGTTGCAACCCTCGGGGGTGGATTTTTGATAAATAAAGTAGCCTATGTTTGACCTTCGATTATCAACTATATTTATTCCAAAATTCATTACAATCGGTCAAGCGGTTTAGTTTTTTCATATAAATTTTCATCCCCTATTTCAACCCTTTAGCGGTTAATTTTTGAAAAAATAAGTAGCCTATGTTAGACCCATGGTTATTTACTACTTTCATTCTAAATTTCATCCAAATCGGACCGGTAGATTAGACGTGAAAGCGTGACAGACAAACACACAGACTTTCGCATTTATAATATAAGTATGGAAGTGCTAACATGAAGCAGCCAATAGCGCGGTGTCTGACGACGTAAACTCAAATGGCACGACCCGAGTTCAAATCTTACTTTAGACATTGGTATTTGTTTTTATATTTTTAACTTATATCTAATGAATTTTTAATTATAATATATGTGTAACGTGTGGGTAAGACGGAAATGAGGTGGGACATTGCAAGAGATGTTGTGTCGAGAAAGGACGTTGTGACTGTTCGCTGTAAACATATATACTTTTGAATTTGGACATTTCTTCTAATAAAAATTGCAGATAATAACAATTTTGGCAATTAGCTATTAGTAGTGTGAGACATCTTCATGAGTGAGGGCCAAAAGAAATGCCCTTTATGCTCAGCTCAAAATGAGAGATTGAAAATATGCAAAAAAAATCTTGTAATTAATAACTAAGCTTTGTCAACGTAAGACAAGCAAAAGCAAAAGCAAAATAAATAAGGACAATAATTTATGAGCGTCGTCGTAGTGAAAGATGAAATGTAAGAAGTGATTATAAAGCGGCCGTTTAAATGTTTACCACTTAAAATGTTAATCTGTTGTGGGCGGAAAAAACAATGTTATCACAAATATTTTGTTTAATTTGTTGGTTTTTACTTACAAATGCAAAGAGATTCATGTTCAGGATAATCTTATTTCTTTATCGTGGAAAAATGTGAACGGAAAGAAAATTATATTTTGCAAGAAATATAATGTGGAACCAGTGGCACGAACGTATGACTGTAAACGACTGGTTGTGGGTTCGATTCCCACTCGAGGAGTGGAAATATTTAATATTTCCATTTTCTTCGCTCTGGAACCGAGGCAAAACCCGGCGTTAAGTTCCGCCACTTAACACGGAATGCCTTCGAATTCGATGGAAGGTGGCGAATGGAGTGTCTTAACACTAGATTTCCTCTACCTATCCACTGTGTGCGGGATACAGCGTGAAGCTAAAAAAAGATAGATTTTGCGAAAAATATCTTACTCATATTTAAATATTAAATCAATTATTTGTTACAGTTCTAAAATTTATCATTCATTTAATATTGTTTAATATTAAAACGCGTTTAAATCAAATTTAGTAATTTCATTCTATTAGTATAGATATAATGTCACATACGTTTTAATGATTTTTCTACAAAATTAGATATCCCATCATGCAAGAAAATATATAAAGGACGTAATGTCATAAAAGATTGATTACCAATGTGTTATAACTTTGTCGTTATAAAACTTGTAATTTTGGTGATGCTAACCCAAAAATAATGCGGTTTAATCAGATATTGCTTTAATTTTGTTAGTATAAACATTAAATATTAATCATAACTAATTTACAACATACGGAAGTACATTTTTTATAAGAATATATTTCGTGATATGACGTTATTGCTGATATGACAGTGGAACAGCGTCTACACGAATAATTCAGTTTATCCCGAAATTTGGTTATTATTAAATTTTATATAAATAAAATAGTTTTCGTAGTTAATAAGTAGATAAGACATAAACGATGTTAGATGAAGCAATATACTGTATGCAGCTTTGTGTCTCTTGCGGCATATCAGGGTAGGTAGAGACCCAGTGTCAAAACACTCTGTTCTCCAGTTTCTGCATCAATTCGAGACTTTTTGAGTAGTTTTTGGGCTTAACATAGCGAAAAAGACATTTTAGAAAAATTCTTTCTCTTCTTTTTTCTATTTCTAAAATATCTTATTTTAATTTTCCTAAGTGTGGAATAACACTTTAAAAATGTTTAAAAGTTTTAAAGCTTAACATAGCGTATTTTTTACATAGTAGTAGTAAAAATAACTAGGTCTAACATAGGCTACTTAGTTTTTCAAAAATCAAACTCTAAAAGATTGAAATAGGGGATGAAAATTTATATGAAAAATCTACACCGCTTGACCGATTGTAATGATTTTTTGCATATATATAGTGGATAATCTAAGGTTAAACATAGGCTTCTTTATTTTTTAAAAATTCACCACCGAGGGTTGCAATATACCGAAACAGCTGCGTAGAACACGCGGCGAAGCTGCGAGCGGGCCGCTAGTTTGTCATAACGGAGAAATGATAACAATTTAATAATAATAATTTCCCTGAATGGAAATCGAACACAAAGTAATCACCTTTACAATCAGACGTTGTCCCATTACGCCACGATAGATCTGTGGGATAATATTTAGTTATAATTGCTGCAGAATCAAGGTTGGGTCCATTACAAGTTTCATTTAAAGGGATTATACATTAAGTGGCTAAGCGTTTTATATCATAAGATTATATTGAGTGGGTGTGATTTTAGCCGATTTGATTAATATAAAATATTTTTATCTATTTTCTAATACCTGGAGGTATTTTATAATGCCCACAAACATATACTATCTAAATAACAATGTAGTGGAAATAATAATCTATACATATAATAAAACTGTAGCCGATGGTGTCTGTCTATGTAAGAAATATATAAAAAAAAATTATTTAATAATTTATCAATATAATAGAACATAAAACCATTGTTAAGTGTTTATATGACTTCAACTGATAAACGGATAAACAAAAAAAAGCAATAATTTGTATTACAAGTTTAAGCAAAGACTGGGAAAGTAAAGCAAGTTGAATAAGAACGCTATGTCACGCAGGCGTGTGTCTTAGAGTGACTACAATAATCATTATTGCATTAAGCACTTTAGATATACATACTTATTTATTTCATTCCTTTTTATTAATTATTTTTTTGTGTCTTATAACAGATGTTATCATTTCATGTACTTATAAAGTCAAATTCAAATTCAAATTCATAATATTTTTATTTAAATATACTTTTTTAGGCACTTTTGACTACTAATACTTTATATTCATTCGACGGTTCAAAACTACCACCTGCTATAGCTATAACAAGGTAAACATCTATCATCATAAACATAAGTATTCCCCAGACTGCTGTTTCACAGCACCGTGTTCGTAATCGCGAACAGCCAGGCACGCCTCAAGTGCGATGATGTTAATAATATAATTTACACTAATATTATTATTTTTTTTATAACTCGCTTTTTTCCGAATAGCGAGGTAACCAGAGAGAACTAAGTGTTAAGACACTCTGATCTTCACACACGCCCGAAATCGAGAGCCTGCTTGGTGAGTGGTGGAGCATGCTTTGTCTTAAGTACCAGAGCGAAAAATAAAAAATAAATATATCTTTCCCCCGAATGGGAATCAAACACACAACCATCGCGTTTCAGTCATACTGAGACACGATGGTCTCTAATTTTATTTTACGAAAAATAAAATTAGGTCGCTATTATTGTCAAAGCTAGGGGGTAAATGGATAAATTTATTCCAACCCTTATTAATTACGTTTTTATGTCTTTTTATTTTCTATGTACATATATTTACATTATAGAGTTCTTTTCATTGGGTAATTTCAACAAAGGGCCAGTAGTGGCGCAGTGGCACGAACGTTTGATTGTAAACGGCTAGTTGTGAGATCGATTCCCACTCGAGGAGTGAAAATATTTAATATTTCTATTTTCTTCGCTCTCGTGTCGAGGCAAAGTGCGACGTTAATTCGGCGGAAAGTGTGGAACGGAGTGTGTAACACTAGGTTCCCTCTGCCGTGTGCGGGATACAGCATGAAGCTATTAAAAAAAAAAAAAATAATGTTAAGATTTGTGTATGCTAATGTGTACGTATCTTAAGCGTCAAAGCAATTTGCTAAGAGGTGAGCTCGCCAGGCGCTTTAACTTTAAATGACTCGGTTCACTGTCCCATTTACAACGCTCTGCGGTGGCATTTGGTAATTATTACTTTGTAACTCGTCACATAGTGATATTGAACTTCGCGTGGAAGAAAATAGTTATTTTAAGCTAACTATTTTTTATGTATGACTAACTTATTTATATATTACTAGCGGCCCGTTCGCGGCTTTGCCGCGTAACTACATACATAGCTGTTGCGGTGTATAGCAACCCTAGGGGATGGATTTTTAAAAAATAAAGTATCGTAGGATACTTTATCGAACCTTGGATTATCAACTATATTTATGTTAAATTTCATTACAATCGGTCAACCGGTGTGGATTTTTCATACAAACCTTTAGATTCAATCCTTTAGAGGTTGATTTTTGAAAAAAATAAGTAGCCTATGTTAGACCCAGTTATTGTTACTACTTTCATTTTAAATTTCATCCAAATCGGACCGGTAGATTAGCAGTGAAAGCATGACAGACAAACACACAGACATTCCCATTTATAATATAAGTATGGATTTGTTTATATCGAGATTAACGATTAATTAAAGTTAAAGACAATTTTAGGAAGCATTAATATAAGAAGCATAGAAAGCAAATAAACATTGAAATTGCACAGGGATCCCAAGAGGCGCGGGTTCTAATCCTGTTGCGTTAAAATTTTTGTTTTCAAAAAAATCTTTGTCAATTTATTAAGAGAATAACACTCTAAAATGTTAAAATAACTGATTATTTTTTTATAGCTAGTACTTTTTATTAATATTTTCTTTTTCTATCCCATCCTGGTGCAAATTAAGGGACTAAGAATTTAAGAATAAAATAAGTGGGTTGCCATTTGCAACTTCATTTACTTGAACTTTATGTTCCTAATTTCAAGTATGCGTTTTTCTGTCAGCCGACTTTGTGGGTTTAGGAGGGATTAGAATCTCCAAATCATCTTTCGAATTATAAAGGAATTTTATGATGCACTTTTAAAAAACTACAGCATATATTCGTCGAAAAATTTAGTTTTCGAAAGTTCTGTTACAAAAGTACTCTTACTATTTATATAATTATTGCTAGCCAATTTTAAATTATATCGTCTCGAACTAGAAATCTCCAATAGTTCTACTATTTAATTAAGTTGAGATTTGTAGTTTGTTTTACCTGGGAACGAGTACAATTTTATATAAATTTCAATATTAAAAACTGTTTTAGTATTGCCATCGTTGTTTTAATATCGCTCTAAAGGCTATCCAGACTCAGTCTATTCTGCCGGCATTTATCCAATCTTCCAATAGTCTAAAATGTATTTTACCTGTAATTTAGTTTTGTGTCGTTTTTCATCGGAGTTTTCACCGGAAAGCAACAAGGAAAACGGTCTAGTTAAGAACGTTACTTTTTAAATTGTTTGATATTTAATATTAACTTAAAGTCATAGTTAAAGTCAAATAATTTTATTCAAAATAAGAAGTTACAAGCTTCATTTTTTGAACATCAAATAGTTTATCACCTGTTCAATAAATTTGATGCCTCAGACCTGAGAAGAACCGGCGCAAGAAACTCAGCGGGACTTCTTTTTTTTAAAGTAATTGTTATATACAGATTTATTGCTGACAGTTATACTTTTGAAATAGCCTGGAGCGTGTATTTCATTCCCAAGGCGTATTATCATTTACAAAATCTTTAATTAGGTAATAAATAACCTTTAACACACAGACGTCTTTTCTCCACTTTTTAAAATTGTGATATAGAAAAATGTGGCCAGTCGTGGCCCAGTGGCACAAGAGTGTGACTGTAAACGACTGGTTGTGGGTTCGATTCCCACTCGATAGTGGAAATTATATTTCCATTTTCTTCGCTCTGGTGTCGAGGTAAAGCGCGGCATTAAGTTCCGCCACTTAACACGCAAAGCCTCCGAATTCGGCGGAAAGTGGGGAACGGAGTGTCTTAACACTAGGTTCCATCTGCCTACCCTGCTGTGTGCAGGATATAGCGTGAAGCCATAAAAAAAAAATATAGAAAAATCTTGGACGTTTTCAAGGATCATATTGTAAAAGAGTATACACTGTCCCATAAATGAATTATTGACTCGTAGTAATCGAGTCATAGGTGTAATCAGTTTATGATTATTTCTAGTATTAATATTATGTGTGTCGCCGACTTTTGTAAAATCCTTAATATTTTTCTTAATATACATGACATTAGCAAATATGTATTGAGAAGCAACAGTCAATATATTAATTTCTTTAAATTTTGTTCTTAATTAATCTTTCGGGCCTAAGTTATAGATTGCACGAATAGCTCGCTTTTGCAGAACAAATATCGAGTTAATTGCGGCTGCATTACCCCAAAGTAAAATGCAGAGTAGATTGCATGCTTAAGCAAAAGTAGATTGTTCTCACTATATTATATTGAGTTCTATCGGTCGCCTTTCAATAATTCTATTTCATTGAATCAAAAAATGTTAAATAATAGATATTTTACATGTTCAAATTACTCATAAAGTGTGACTGTAAAGCGACTGGTTGTGGATTCGATTCCCACTCGAGAAATGGAAATATTTAATATTTTTATTTTTTTCTCTCTGGTAAAGCGCAGCGTTAAGTTCCGCCACTTAACACGCAATGCCTTTGCACTGGGTTCTCTCTGCCTACTCTGCTGTGTGCGGGAAACAGCGTGAAGCTAAAAAAAAATATTATTTACATATCTTGTAGATAACATAACAAAAAATGTTTTGTGTAAAAGAAAGTAAAAGAATAAATAATAAAATTATTTTTTTGCCTCACTCACTATTCATCTTAGCAAGAACATAAGCCCCGTAGACGGCACATGCAGATTTTGAAACAAATCGACCGCTAGAACTAGGTCAAAATAGCGTTCCAAGATTTTGATAAATAGATTGTTCGATAGATGGATGGATACGACCATCTATACTAGTTTATCTCTACTATACTATTATATACTGTGTTCACTGGAAAGAGGTTGATATATAGAGACGATATATATAAAAGAATTACATTACACAAAGATTAATAAAGAATAGCAGAAGACAAGAGAATAAAACAATTTATTTTTTTATTTTCGTTGGTAGAGCTGTGAAACTTCGTTCCCCACTTCCGCTGAGCTCGGAGGTTTGCGTGTTAAGTGGTGGAACTTACCTCCGCGCTTTACCTCGACACCAGAGCGAAGAAAATGGAAATATAATTTCCACTCCTCGAGTTGGAATCGAACCAACAACCAGTCGTTTACAGTCACACGCTTGTGCCACTGGGCCACGACTGGCCCAGTGGCACAAGCTGGGGGGCACAACAAGTGGGTTGGCTTATATACTTAAATATTAAAAATGAACATATATTTAATTACGTAAACATTAAATAATCCAAGAGCTACGAAGTAAGATCGCCAGTCGTTTTAACTTTAAATTGCTTCGTTAACTGTCTTATCCTTCGCTCTGTCGCGGCATTTGTTAATTATTTATTTTTTAATTAACTTCAAAAGATAACAATCTATAAATCATTTTATATTAATAAGCTTATTTGTAAACGATGGGGACAATTCTTCAAATCACTATTATGAAGACGTCAACAATTTTTCCTGAATCCTGAACAGAGGCGCAGAGGCACAAAGTGTGACTGTAAACGTAACTTGTTGTGGGTTCGATCCCCACTCGAAGATTGGAAATATTTAATGTTTTCATTTTTTTCGCTCTGGTAACGAAGCAAAGCGCGGTGTTAAATTCCGCCACTTAACACGCAATGTCTCTGAATTCGGCGGAAAAGTGTCCTATGCCACTAGGTTCCCTTTGCCCACCCTGCTGTGTGAAGAAGACCTGTAATTTTATATTTTTCACTTAACCTTTGGCTTTTAAGTACTAAAACAGATGATCAAATTATTTTTTTATTAGTCTTAGTTAATACTCTTATATTAGCAGGCATGTTGTCGTTAGTAAGATTTAGAATCGCTACGTTCGCATGCAGCCGCGTCGGTCATGGCGTAGTTAAGAGCAGATAGCATCATTTCGTATACTTTGATTAAACAATTTAATATATTAAATCAATTAATAGGCCGAGGCGCTATAATAAAAGAATTAAAGTATAAGTTTCTACCTAAATTATACTAAATGATTTCTATAATATGTTATTTTTTTACTAAGTAGCTAGTAGAGTTAATAAGTAGGTATACATATAATAAAAATGTAATTGTAACTGGCCGCTGACTGTGTGCGGGATATGTGAAAAAAATCGAGGGCATTTGTCAACATAGTAGAACCCAAAACAATGATTTTTGAATTTTTTTTCTGTTTGTTTGTAAACGCTAATTTCAGAGCCACATTTAAATGCTGGTTTATTTACCGTATTTTGGTATTTTTCCTCAACATTTAGTATTTCTTTTACTATTTTTACAAAAAAAATTACATTTTAAATTTATTTTTTTGTTTCTTTTTTTTAGCTTCACGCTGTATCCCGCACACAGTAGGGAAGGCAGAAGGAACCTAGTGTCAAGACACTCCGTTCCCCACTTTCCGCCAAATTCGGAGGCATTGCGTGTTAAGTGGCGGAACTTAACGTTGCGCTTTGCCTCGACACTAGAGCGAAGAAAATGGAAATATTAAATATTTCCACTCCTCAAGTGGGAATCGAACCCACAACCAGTCGTTTTAAGTCACACGTCTGTACCACTATAATTTTAAATTTGATTCAACAAAATTGCTATACAACAACAGTTTTAATTAATTGATTGAAACTTCAATTTACGCGGTTAAAGCCGCGATCGAGTCGCTAGTAATAAATATATGCGAAAAAAATTGTAATGTAGATACAATATTTTCGCGGAACACTGTGCATTCGTTATTTTTACTACAGACCTAAGGTAAAAATAAATTGAGTCATCCTTGGTAATTGGGCGTTACGTAGTGACGGATGGGCCGGACGCTTTTACAGTTTTGAAGTTTCAGACAAATATATTATTTCCTGAATAGATTAGCTTATATATTAACACACTTCACCTGTATTAATCTATCAATCTTTTAATAAGATCTTTGGTTTACGTTTATTTTAAGAAATTTTGAAATAAAACTATTTTAATCGGATTAATTGCATATATACTCGACTTTGAAAGTCGAATTTTTTACTTCGTACACCTCACCAATAATTGGATTTCTTCCAATAATTGGAAGAAATACTTAAAATATATTGAATTGCTTTAAAATTAGCATACTTTAAAATATTATACTTTTTTAATATTAAAAAATTTAATATAAAAAAAAAATAACAAGAACCGCATACAAAGTCAAATCTTATGCTTTAATTTATATATTATTATATTTACTTATAAATAAATTTTAAGTTTACATTTTTTATTAGTTTTAGCACATATGTATATTATGTGTCAATTCTTTTACCGAAAGAGTCTACATTCACGCTTTTAATAATGAACTTAACTTCTATCTCACATTTATGTTTTTGATGAAATTACTGTTATTATAAAATTAAAGTTTAATAGATAACAATCGTATTACCTGTTCTAAGAATGAACGACAATAGCAGTCTAATATAAAGATTTATTATGACTAGAGAACGTCCCTTGACGCGTAAAATATGTGATACCTTAGCAACGTCCTTGTCACTATATACAAAAGTGTATGTCAAAGACATGGTAGTGGAATACTTAATTAAGCTATTTTAGAAAACGTATAAACATTTGAACGCAGGATTCGAACCGGCGCCTCCTGAATACCGTCCAGGCGCTCTCACCACTGAGCCATGCGCTCTACTACGAGCTGCGTCGAAATTTTTATACGCTTTATCACAACTTATTTTTGTTGTTTAATTTTCCTAAGTGTGGAATAATATTATAAAAATGTTTAAAAATCATTTATTTTACTTTTTTCACATGCTTTGTTATCAAAATATAATATATTGGCTTCTTTGTCCATACAAACATAAACTGTGCCAAATTTCATACACCACCGTCAGCATTATTATCGTAAAAGTGTCTACAACTTTTCCATCATGTTTTAATATGTATTATAGATAAACAAAATATTTTGCGATGAAAATTACAACTTCCGTAGTAAGCGTAAATTATTTTTTCATAGGTAACGTTTTGTTTATATATAACTCTTTACTAGTGGGTGGTGTAGAAATAGCTTATCGACAGCTGCCAGCGAGTGATAAAATTAGATTTTTGATAGCCTTTTTATATCCAATATCTGTCGTGATGTCGCCGCTAATTTACTACAACCCAGTATAATGTCAGAAAAAATTTCAGCCGATAACATTCTATTAAATAATGAATTTGAAGCATTCATATTGGGGTCATCGCGGAGTTATGCAGCTTCTAACTGTATACGTGATTGATTGCGTGTTCGATTCTCACTCGGGGTAATAATTATACTTAAATTATTTTTATGTCTCAATTTTGGCTCTAAGACTAAAGCGTGGCGCTAAGTTCCGCCACACAATCCCTACGGAATGTCTCGATTAGAGTGGAAAGTGTAGAACGGAAAGTCTTGACCCTAGGATCTTTCTGACTAACCTACTACGCGGGTAAGAAAGTCATGCTGCTTATTTAATTTTTATTCGATTTATTTTTTATTTTTAGCTTCACGCTGTATCCCGCACACATCAGGGTAGGCAGAGGGAACCTAGTGTTAAGACACTCCGTTCCCCACTTTCCGCTGACAGACAGACAGACAGACAAAAATTCTACTGAGTGGATTTTTGGCCTCTGTTATCGATATATTAACGCACCCAATTAAAATTTTTCTGAAATTTTTCATGTACAGAATTGACTTTTCTACTCTTTTATTATATATAAAGATAGAGATATAGATATATAACAACAAAACATAAAATTTGGGACATGCGACTTACGAGTAAATTTTATTTACAAAGTCCTCAAAATGTTGTGTATCATACTGTATTTTGCATTAAAACGTTTTGTATGTAAAAATATTCTAGTAGTTTTATATACATAGAGTCGACCAAGTCTTTTTACATTTGAAATGAAATTCAATGAAAACCCCTAGAGTCTTTTATATTTAAACAGTTTATCGCGGGAATACAAAAATAAAAGGGTTAAATCATTAAATATGATCTTTGATTATTTTGAGACAGCTTTGACCTAGAGTTGAAATTTATGTACAATGACAGACTGGCAAATGCTTCGTGGAAAAGTTTTGCATTTCCCGCGAGTATGTTCCATGAATTACTCAAGAGACATTGGATCGATGAAAATTTAACTTATAAAGTAGTATTTTAGCTGTTGTCAAAATCTGTTATTTGCAATAATAAAATATGTCAATAGTTAATTTGCCAGTAACAGACTAAAACAAAAAAAAAAACTATTGTGGCCAGTCGTGGCCCAGTGGCATAAGCGTGTGACTGTAAACGACTGGTTGTGGGTTCGATTCCCACTCGAGGAGTGGAAATATTTAATGTTTCCATTTTCTTCGCTCTGGTGTCGAGGTAAAAGCGCGGCGTTAAGTTCTGCCACTTAACACGTAATGCCTCCGAATTCGGCGGAAAGAAATAGTGCGGGATACAGCGTGAAGCTGAAGAAAAAAACAACTATATTGTTATCTCATATTTTCTACGTTACACTTTCATTTCTAATATACATATTGAATTACTTAATTTACTCCGTCTATAAAACGAAGTCCCGTATACGTTCTGAGTCTTATAAGAAAATCTATAGCTACAACGATATAATTAAGATTTCTTCACAACATTTGTGATAAAAATCTAATAATACTTATTATTAAAAACAACACACATATCTTCTTTAAAGCACGGCTTTTGATTTTAAAATGTCATACACAATCCTCTATAAACAGAAAAATGCAAGAAGACGCCTCATTTTCTCACATTTGTGGCACTATCTGCCTTTTCTCCGAGCTATTTTAATATAAGTCTATATAATTTACAATGGAGTGTATTTTATTAGCTCCTGTCAATAAAAGTAACGTTTATTAGGCAGTTACGGAGATTCAAAAGGAAATATTGGTTTCTTTTATCTCGTTTGCAGCCGCGCCGCGACAAGCTTCTTTGATAATAGACATTGTTGAGCTTCCTTTATTCTGCTATTGTATTTCCTTAGGGTATTTGGTGTGTGGGTTATATGATGATTCGTTTCTCTGTCAGTTTAGTTTAATTGATTAAGTGTATGACAAATAAGTGAGCTGTTCGCCAGAGATAAGGTGTGAAATTTTTGTAGATTAGTCGGTAGGGGCCAGTCATGGCGCTGAGGCACAAAGGTGTGACTGTAAACAACTGGTTATGGGTGCGATTCCCACTCGAGGAGTGGAAATATTTATTATTTCCATTTTTTTCGCTCTGGTATCGAGGCAAAGCTCCGCGTTAAGTTCCGCCACTTAACTTCCGAATTCGGCGGAAGGTGGGGAACGGAGTGTCTTAACACTAGGTTCCCTCTGCCTACCCTGCTGTGTGCGGGATACAGCGTGGAGCTAAAACAAAAATCGGTAATGAAATAATTTTAAAAACTCTTCCTATATTTATAAAAAAATTGATGTTGATCGTATTATATGGGCTTAAACAGAGATGTTCGATTGTTATTTTGATAAATATGTACTATATATAAATAGTACAACTTTTGTCACGTAGACCTTGTGTTTCTATAGGCAACATGTTTACAAAAGAGTATTTTATTGTCATGGTAGTGTGGTTAATATTAATCTTATTAATTCAAAGTATTTTTAGCATTTTGCTCTTCTCCATTTAAAATTTCGTCGTTCTTGTCGTCATCGTTTTTGCGATGACGATTTGGTTATCGATATCTTGTCATCATAGATAATTTGTGTTAAATTATTTGCTCAAGTTGAGTAAGAGTAAGAAACTTAGGTCTGACAAAGATTCCTCATTGGAATTCAGAGTAAAAAGTTATGAAAACAGAATATTTCAGTAGCAATTAACTAATTTTTATCAAAAAAATCATCGAAATCGGTCAAGCTGCTAACTAGCTAGTTCAGCTTTTTCATCTAAACTTTTATCACCTATGTCAACCGGTTAGGGACTAGATTATTAAAAAAAAAGGTAGCCTATGTTCGTTTTTAACTATTTCATTCTGGATTCTATCAAAATCGAGCCGGTGGTTAGCCTTAAAGCGTAACATACAGACAGACCAACAGACAGATATACTTTTATATTTATAATGTTAATATGGATTTACTTAGTAAAAAATAACTGTGGTTTACAAAAGAAAGGGGGAAGTTTTAAAATCAATATTTCAACATGGTACGTAATTAAAACGTGCTTATCATACCTTATACTGTAAATAGAATAAATATTTATATGGATATCTATATATATTACTGCGCCAGTAAATTTACTGAATTAATTAAAGTGCTGAGTGTACTTTTAACAACAAAAGGTGAAATAAATAAAATGAGCAATAATGTTTGGAAACTTGAAACGGTGTAGTGCTTATTCAAACATTTCTTGTTCAAAACTATTTTATATTTCTAAATTTATAACAAATTGGTTTATCTAAATACAAAAAAAATTAGGACCAATGTGGTGCAGTGGTACTGATTCTATACGTGATCGGTCGTAGCTTCGATCCGCATCCAGAGGAATCATCTTTACATAGTATAAAGTAAAGTCGCTTCCCGCGTCTCTCCGTATGTATATATGCTTAGATCTTCAAAACTACGCAACGGATTTTGATGCGGTTTTTTAATAGATAGAAGGATTCCAAAGGTTTATATGTATAATAATACATGCATGGTATTGTAGAGAAACACTGTTAATTTTAGAGTTGTTTTATATTTGACTTGTTTTTATTTTACTTCCGCCACATAACACGAAATGCCTCGATTTCGGAAGGAAGGTGGAGAATGGAGTGTTTTAATGCTCCACTCCTTTCATTCTCCACATCGACATTTCTGACCCTGTTGTGCGGTAAAAGCGTGAAGTTGCTTTTTTATAGTATTTTTTTTAGCTTTACGCTGTATCCCGCACACAGCAGGGTAGGCAGAGGGAACGTAGTGTTAAGACACTCCGCTCCCTACTTTCCGCCGAATTCGGAGGCATTGCGTGTTAAGTGTCGGAACTTAACGCCGCGCTTTGCCTCGATACCAGACCGAAATGGAAATAAATATTTCCACTCCTCGAGTGGGAATCGAACCCACAACCAGTTGTTTACAGTCACACGTTTGTGCCACTGCGCCACGACTGGCGTCTAGTAAAATTACGAAACTCTTTTTACGTTATGTCGTGATTTCTTTTACATTTCCTAATCATCATTAATTGACAGTTATCTTATAACTTTAGGCAGTTGTTACCAGAAAACAGCGGAATATCGTCAAAATTCTAAAACGTTTTCTAAACCTTAACGTTTAGTAGGTAACCCGTAATGACGTCACACGCTATTACCTTCACAAATTTCTGAGCTAGAAAGTAAAAGTTTAAATGGGTTAAACTTTTATTTACCCATTACAAAACTAAATTAAAAGTTATTAAAACCAAAAATATATTTTTGTTGTTTTTTTTTGTTTAAGGCTGCAAGTAAAATTTAATTTTGTTATTTTAAAACTAACTGAATTTTCATTTTAATTTCTATTTAATAATAATTGTAAGCCCGCAGGCCGTCTGCTAGTTTGTGTAGCTGATTTTCGCTTACCGCCCAAAATCACACATTGCGGCCAAACAACCTCAAAGCCACTCTCTCAACCTTAGGTGCCAACCCAGAAAATTTATTGCCATAGAGATGTTTGTAAAAAAAAACATATTTCCTTCATGAAGCAGCTGTTTCTTTTTAAGCGTTACTTATGTGCTTAACGTATGTACTAAAAATATTCTTACGTATATGCACAAAATTTTTGGATAAACATTAAAATCCGTACTTATATACATATATATAAATGCGAAAGTCTGTCTGTTTGTCTGTCATGCTTTCACGGCTAATCTACTTGTCCGATTTGGATGAAATTTATAATGAAAGTATTAAAAATCCGGGGTCAAATATAGGCTACATATTTTTTCAAAAATCCATCTCTAAAGCCATGAAATAGGGGATGAAATTTTAAGTCGTTTGAACGATTGTAATGAATTTTGGCATAAATATATTTATATAATAAATTATGTTGTATTTATATAAAAAGTATGTTTATATATTATATTTATATAATAATTATGAAATATATTTATATAATGAAGTAGCCTATGCTTAAGCATAGGCTACTTCATTATATAAAGCTCTGACGTATCAGAATTTTGTGAAGTTAATAGCGTGTGACGTCATTACGGGTTACCTACTAAACGTTAAGGTTTAGAAAACGTTCTAGAATTTTGACGATATTCCGCTGTTTTCCGGTAACAACTGCCTAAAGTTATAAGATAACTGTCAATTAATGATGATTAGGAAATGTAAAAGAAATCACAACATAACGTAAAAAGAGTTTCGTAATTTTACTAGACGCCAGTCGTGGCGCAGTGGCACAAACGTGTGACTGTAAACAACTGGTTGTGGGTTCGATTCCCACTCGAGGAGTGGAAATATTTATTTCCATTTCGGTCTGGTATCGAGGCAAAGCTACTTTATTTTTCATAAATCCGCCTCCGAAAGTTGCAATATAACGAAATAGTGTAGTAGTTCACGTGGCGAAGCCGCAAGCGGGTCGCTAGTATATTATATAAAACATACTACTTAGGGGACAGTCGTGGCGCAGTGGCCCGAACGTGTGACCGTAAACTACTGGTTGTGGGTTCGATTTTCACTCGAGGAGTGGAAATATTTAATATTTCAATTTTCCTTCGCTCTGGTATCAGAGGCAAAGCGCGGCGTTGAGTTCCGCCACTTAACACGCAATGTCTAGGAATTCGGCGGAAAGTGGGGAACGGAGTGTCTTAACACTAGGTTCCCTCTGCCTACCCTGCTGTGTGCAGGATACAGCGTAAAGCTAAAAAAACTTAGTATTTCAAGCATTTAATTACGACGTTAAATGTCATCTAATGAGGTACCCAAGAAACAAATTATATACAAATTTTCCAGATGAGTTGACGGCTGCCCTCGGCACATTCGAGTCTTTGTGGGTCTAATTTACTGTTTCTGCAACCGTGTAAATGTGTACATTTAACGACCCTGTCCGAGTAATTTAATTCTGTTATGCAAAAAGTTTGAACAGCATGTTTTTCACTTAAGCTTTTTATAAACATTTGTTTTGCCGAAACAAAAATAATATAACATTTAACTGATAACATTTAGAAATTCAAAGTTAAACAAATTATTTAACTTATTCGTTAGAACACCAAAAATATATATTTTTTTTAATATACTAGAGTTCATTTTGGCAGAGGGGGAGAGTGTCGGACTGCCATCATGATTGGCTATAGACTCATTCCCATTCTGTGGAATCATAATAATTAAATTACTTTCAACTCCACTTTGAACTCGTGAACAAGACAAAACGTAAAAGACATTTAAAGAAAACGTCTAAAAATTTGAACGCAGCGGGATTCGAACCCGCGCCTCCTGAATACTGTCCAGGCGCTCTCACCACTGAGCCAAGCGTTCTAGCGTCCATCGCTCATTACTCATTGTTCAAATTTTTATACTTTTCTTTACATGTCTTTTTCAGTTTTCCTAAGTGTGGAATAACACTTTAAAAATGTTTAAAAAGACAAAACGTGGTGTTGAGAGTTGCCCTTAAACATGCAATGTCTCGATTTCTGGCATAAAATGGAAAACGGAGATTTTTGACACTAGGATAACGTTTGACTGTTGCGGGATAATCGTGAAGCTAAAAAATCTTTTTTCGATATAGCTTCATCAATATTTGATATTATGTTGACCTTGATATCTAATATTTGATCTACTGCAATAACTTCGGATTACACATTTATGGATTTCATAAGATCTGTCTACCGTAATGTTCCTCACATTACTAGTGGTAGATCAAAATGTGACATAAATTTTATGATAGTTAGATAATGAAAAATCTAATATTTATTTTATCATAAGAACTTTTACTATAGAGGTATTATAAGTAGTAAGTAAGTATTGTAAGTATTTTTTATTTATAAAAAGAAAATAAAATGTTACTTACTCTCTATTATTTTTATATGTACGCTATAATACTTAGGTGTTATTATTAAAATAAAAACTAGAAATATATATATTTTTTGCTTTTTTTATATTTAAGCAAATAAAATTAAATTTTGATACTTTTGTTACTTTGACTTACATCAAAGTCTCGATTTCGAGCGGAAAGCAGCGAATGGAGTGTCTTGGCACTACGCTCTTTCTGACTTTCCTTATTTTTTCTTATTTAAAAAATAATTAAGCTCTACATGTCTGTAGATATTTATATCATATAAGTTTAATTCTTCAATTACATTTTATATTTTTTCTTATAATTGAGAACTCTAATAATAATATTTTATTGCACATAGACTTAGCTCACGAGATTACCGACATGTGGGATGTGGATTCAACAATAGTTGTCCCGATAGTCGTTAGTGTGAACGGTCTTGTAGCGAAGAGCCTCAATCAACATCTTATGAGGCTTTCGCTACATGCCTGGATCAAGGGTCGGATTCAAAAGGCAGCTATTTTGGGAACGGCACGTATTGTGCGGAGGTTCCTCAGTCTGTCACCCTGACCACCGGTGGCTTGGCTGTAAAGCCTCCGTCGGGGGGAAACTATTTTTTTATATTTATATTTGTATGTATTTTTTATATAAATATAAATGTATTGAAATAAGAATTATGTTAAATAAAGGAGATAATATTTTATTCCCATTCAGATGATTGTTCAGAACTTAAACGCAGAAATTCATTCAATTCATTGTACCTAACAATGATGATTCAGACAATGATTTGTTTCAAAGTCAAAGTCAAATAATTTTATTTAAAGTAAGAAGTTACATTTATAAGCTACATTTTTTGAACGTCAAATAGTTTACCACCGATTCAATAAATTTAATGCCTCGGACCTGAGAAGAGCCGGCCCAAGAAACTCAGCGGGACTACTTTTTTTTAAAGTAATTGTTATATACAGATTTATTGCTGACAGTGATACTTTTGAAATAGCCTGGAGTGAACGTTTCATTCTCAAGGTGTGTTATCATTTATTAAAACTTTAACTGTATTAACCTTTAACACATAAACGTCTTTTCACAACTTTTTTAAATTGTGTTATAGAAAAATCTTGTTTATTTTAATAGTTCATAGCGGAACGGTCACTCTAGCCAATTTTCTGAATTTCAGTGTTCAACGTCCAATCTAATCTAAGTTGGTTGATATTTACTTGAAGCCACCGACTGTCGTCTGACCTCTGAGAACTCTAAGATCATCGAAACGAAGTAATGAGTCTGTCATTCACGTTATCGTCTACCTCACCAAATTCTTAACGTGTTTCTCAAAGCGCAGATAAATTTTATACTAACTAACTTGATAAGACAAAATTTGTTAATAACGGCTTTTTCTTGGCTTACTATTATATTTAAAGAATGGTTGTTGCCTGGAACTTAATTTGTGGGCTTTATTAATTACTGCGTTAGTTGCATTTCTAACTTCTGTAGTTTCACCTTGGTTTTTTTCAATTCTTGTAAAAAAATATTTTTTAGTATTTTATTATTTAGTACTACTCCAACACTGCAATAAAAACTTGTTATCAAAATTCAGTGAGTCAGTGACAAATTTGTGTTTATTGTATAATGAATTTAACATTTTCTTCGTTTACAGCAATTCAGAAAAGCGATTTTTACAACTTTACACTTTATCCTGTATGCCAGGGTAGTCAGCAGAGCTAGGGGGGTAGTCAGAACTCAAGACACTTCTTTCTCCATTTTACGCCCGAAATCTATATTTATAAATATATTAATATTGTTCGGCTGTATAATATACAACTTTAACAAAATCATGTTCATTAACAGTACTTATATAGTTGTCCATGCCTATATTAAAATATATGACTAAAAATGGCAGTTATATTTATATGAACTATTTCATATAAATATCACTACGTCAAAAAAAATGCTCCAACTACAAAAAAAAACCAACTAACATCTAAGACCATATGTTAAGGGGAAAGGAATTCTGAACTCATTTTCAATGATAGCACCAATATATGCCATTTTTATAAATACAGGTAACAGAGGCTGACTGTAACCGCGATATTTGTTGATTCGATTCCCACTCGAGGCAACGATTACATAATATTTTCATTTCTCCTTGTTGGTACCTAAGACGAAGCGCAGAGTAAAGTTAATCAACACATAATATCTCGATTTCGGGCGAAAAGTGGAGAACGGATTGTCGTTTTCTTTTTTCTCTCCTCTTTATTCGTAGAGTCGGTTTTACTATCATTTGCAATAGTCGGCTAAATGTATACAAATTACCAAAAATATTTAATACCTTGTAATGACATAGCAACTGAAGGCAGATTGTATATTCTCATCTTGCGTATCTTTCGCCGAAAACGACCCATCTGGTGTAAACATTCAGACGTCGTTCAACACCTTTCTTATACATTTTTAGATTCTGAATATATACAAAACGAACTATAAGACATGATAGTTAGTATTATATTATGTAAAGCGGCAAAATAAATTATAAAATCTATGAAAAAAGCTTAATATACAAATTAATAGTTTACTGTGAAATAGAAAAATATTTCTGTATGAAGATTTTAGAAATATGGTTACATGATTCTACCGCCTCTTGCATATATTACTTGCTATGACTTTCTGCACTCTAACGTCGAATATCAATAATCGATCCCAATTCAAAAACTGCAGCCTTAGATTGATCTAGCAATCATTTTTTTGAGTAAAGTAGAGGTTGAATATGGTTGAATATTGGTCGGAGGATTCCACATTCTACCTTTACTCAAAATAAATGATTAATCCAAAAAATATATTGTTAGAATAATAATAGATTTAATAGATTTCAGTTAGTCAGTCAGTAATAGTCAGTTAGATAGAATAATGGATTTCAGTTTTTAGATTAGGATTGATTATTGATATTGGGCGTAAAATGGGTTAAATTTTAAACTGCAGCCATTTCTTCAGTCTAATAATAAGACAGTGTAATTTTTAAATTCTCAAAAAATACTTAATACTTATCAAATATTAACTTAATATAAATTACCAAAAATATTTGAAGTACCAACGGATCCCCGATATAATGTTATTACGAGTATCTATGAAACATAAATTATTCCTTTGTAGGTAGCGGCAAATTAAACATCAATATTATTCTACCATGAATCTAATTTAAATACAGCTGCGATCCTGCCAATAGTAAAATTATATTGTTATATAATATTCCTTTTTTATTCTTAATTTTTAATCATTTTAATAATTATTTTGTTCTTTAACTTTTTATAATTATTGTAATGTTTTTTGTTAATAGTCAAAATAAATATGCCTATGATTATTGATATAAAGATGGACAAACTCCTCATTTAAAAGTAAAATATATGACACCTTTTGGAGATCTAAAGACGTTAAGTCTTTATATAAGAAGCAAAAAGGCGGCCTTATACTACTAATATACTTATAGTTCTAATATCTTGTATACAGATGTTAAAAGTAATGTTAAAAGTCAATGTATAGCGACTGGCTGTGGGTTCGATTCCCACTCGAGGGGTAGAAATATTTAATATTTCCATTTTCTTCCCTCTGGTGTCGAGGTAAAGCGCGGCGTTAACACGCAATGCCTCCAAATTCGGCGGAAAGTGGAGAACGGAGTATCTTAACGCTAGGTTTCCTCTGCCTACCCTGCTGTATGCGGGATACAGCGTGAAGCTAAAAAAAAGAAGAAAATGTTAAAACTTAAGAGAATACACTCACAGAGTGAATGGTCCATGATTCTCATCAGTCCCCGTACTCTGATTTTTTCATCGTTTACACAAATTTTCAGGGTAATTTTCAATTTTCAGCGCTTCAGCTGATATAATCAGGCCACAAAAAGAATTGAAACATACTCGTATAATCTATAATACAATATTACTATATTTGCAACTTTATGTATTCTCTCAATTAGCAAGATGGTCTTAGAGACGTATTGGCGGTTCTAATCCATTTCTTTTTATACTCTATTTACGAAAATAAATATATTTCACGACATTGAGTCCCACCATTCAATACCTAATTTGGGTGGAAAGTGGAATATTGACACACCAAATTCACTATAATACGTTTAAAGAAAACGAATAAAAATTTGAACGCAGAGGGATTCGAACCCGCGCCTCCTGAATACCGTTCAGGCGCTCTCACCACTGAGCCATGCGTTCTACTAGCCGCTGCGTCGAAATTCTATATATACGCTTTATTACAACTTATTTATGTTGTTAGCCTAAGTGTGGAATAACACTTTAAAAATGTTTAAAATTCACTATAATACGTTATATAATATGTTCATTTCTACATAAATAATTCATTGGCTCCTTATTAGATAAACAAAACATATTTTGTTTGTCGTCCTCGACCTAAAATCACTAGCTTTGACTTACTAAAGCTTATTTCAGTTTATCATGCAACTAGTATAATTTACAATATCAATATAGTGTCAGCTGCTGCTGAAAGCACTTTCTATGTGAAGTAGTTCCATTTTAAACTCAAGTGCATCTATTATAAGGGTATAATCACAATACTTAGATTGTATTGGAGTGTCTATTTAGAGTAAGTATATTCTGAGTCGGTTTATTATACCCTTAAAGATATGTATGATATACATGTATAAGAAATTAACAAAATAATAATAATATGCGTATATAGTTAATAGTATATAGTATTTGAGGTCAGTCCTGGCGCAGAGGCACAAAGTGTCACTGCAAAGCGACTGGTTGTGGGTTCGATCCCACTCGAGTGAAAATATTTAATATTTTCATTTTCTCCACTCTGGTGTCGTGGCAAAGCGCGGCGTAAAGTTCCGCCACTTAACACGCAATGCCACCAAATTCGGCGGAAAGTGGGGAACGGAGTGTCTTAATACTAGGTTCCCTCTGCCTACCCTGCTATGTGCGGGATACAGCGTGAAGCTAAAAAATAAATAAAAAAACGCGATAGTTATGGGTTCGATTCCCACTCAGGGAAACGACTATATTTAGAGATTAAGCACGGCGTTGTATTCCACCTTGTAAGACGCGATGTTTCGATTTCAGACGCAAAGTGAAGAAGGGAGTGTCTTGACACCCTGTTATGCGGGAAAAAGCGTGAAAAAAATTGCACTTATTAGGAATAAAATATTAGTAACATTGAAATAGACATTTAGAGTTTAAAACCTATAAGAATTTCGACACAGCGGATAGTAGAACGCATGGCTCAGTGGTGAGAGCGCCTGGACGGTATTCAGGAGGCGCGGGTTTGAATCCCGCTTCGTTCAAATTTTTGTACGTTTTCTAAATGTCTTTTTCAGTTTTCTTTTAAGTGTAAAATAACACTTTAGAAATGTTTAGAAGTATTAGTAATATTGTCAAAATTATTATTATAAGGTCTAAACTACTAGATTCCCAGACTACATTTCTTTTCAAATTAGAATTGAATAAAACGACTTAGACGAAATAACTTCACAAGTGACATTATCTACCAAGATTTATTTCATTTATAAGGACATGTATACTAACGGCTGTTTTGGAAAAAATGTACATGTCTAAAAAACTAACAAACTAAACTAAGTAGTTAATCCGGAAACGGGTACAATTTTAGTAATAAATAAATTTTTATTTTAATTTTATGTTATTAACAAAATTAAAATTTAATTTATTGTGAATTTTCAAACTCCATTATGAACTATTTCATAATTCCTAATTTTTGAAATCGGCATTGAATTCCTTAAGAGAAAAAATGCATAGAGATATTTCATTATTTTTTTTATAATAGCTTCACGCTATATCCCGCACACAGCAGGGTAGGCAGAGGGAACCTAGTGTTAAGACACTCCGTTCCCCACTTTCCGCCGAATTCGGAGGCATTGCGTGTTAAGTGGCGGAACTTAACGCCGCGCTTTACATCGACACCAGAGCGAAGAAAATGGAAATATTAAATATTTCCACTCCTCGAGTGGGAATCGAACCCACAATCAGTCGTTTACAGTCACACGCTTGTGCCAGTGGGCCACGACTGGCCACTTATTTTTTTTTTTATTATTTTTGGAAACTATTTAAAAACATATATTTACCGGATTTAGGTTAAGCTTACGACTGACAATATAAACAAAGAGCACCTACTTCGTTTACGATAAGATTTCGCCGAAATACAGCAAAAATACTTTGGCATTTGTGAGAAAATTAAATTGTTATATTTTAAGAGGTTCATTTTTGCGGTGATTTAGTGTCACACAATGAATATCCTAACTGGCAGCGACTCGGAATTTGGCTCCAGCGAGGCGCAAGACGGGACCATTAGCATTATTATAAATGTCAGACGCAATTCTGTTGATGATAGTAATATGAATATACTATTAGTAGTTATCATAGTATTGCCCCCATCTGTTTATAAATGAGTAGCTGTTTATGTGATATATATTATATTATTATAATAAGTAGTTTGTTATTGTTGAAAAATTTATATTTTGTGCCTTGAAGTACACCTAGGCCGGCCGTGGAGCAGTGGCATAAGCGTGTCACTGTAAACGACTGGCTGTGGGTTCGATTCCCACTCGAGAAGTGGAAATATTTAATATTGAAATTTTTTTCGCTCTGGTGTCGAGGCAAAGTGCGGCGTTAAGTTCCGTCACTTAAGACGCAATGCCTCCGAATTCGGCGGAAAGTGGGGAACGGAGTGTCTTAACACTAGGTTCCCTCTGCCTACCCTGCTGTGTAAGGGGTACAGCGTGAAGCTAAAAAAAAGTACACCTATAAGTCTTGTATATAACCTTATTAACTAATGTTATAAATGCGTAAGTCTGAATGTTTCGTGTGTTATTCCGCTTTCACGGTAATGAAGACCAAGGTCAAAGGCTACTTTTTTAGAAAGTTTGTATGTAGAATCTAAACCAATTAACCGATTGTAATAGATATTTCAATAAATATATAGATGATAACTCAGGGGTAAGAGTAGGCTACTAATTTTTTATAAATTCACCATAAAGGTGAAGCCGCTAGCGGCTAGTTTATTATAATTTAAAAAAACTTAAAGGATCATTCAGTTTATATAAAGAGAACAGTCATACACCTACTGCTTACACCTACATATTCATGTAAAATTTTTGCTAAGCAATAAAAAAAACTTTTGCATGTTAAAAAATCACCACAAGCAAATACCCTAGAGCTCTCGTTAAACAAAAAGATTCTATATATTAAAAGCGTTGAACTTTTTCAAGCGCATGAAAATGTCAAAATAATTACACAATAATATTTCTATCGTTTCGAATTTAATAATTTAAAATTTTAACTTCTATTTTATTTTACCTTCATTGTAGTAAGATTAAATATATTTGAGAATTTACGACTTCGTATTATGGTCTACAAAGTATTAAGTCGACTTAAGCGCTACAAAGTCTTGAGGTATTGTAAAGGAAACCTTTGTTATCGATAACTGCCCATTTATTTTTGTTTCTCTTATTAAAAATACAAGTATAAAAAAAAATCACTTCTCATTTAGAGACACTAACATCATGACATTCCGTTCTCCGCTTTGAGTTATTGCGTATTGAGTGACTGAACTCAATGGCCTCAATTGATATTTGCTTGACATTTCTTTTTGATAAATCGAGTTTTTTTTGATATTATAATTGTCAATATAGTGCTACAAGAAAATTATAATTAAAAATAAAATTATGGGACTGCCCATCTGATTGCACCGGAGACTTCTGATTCCGGTATTGAGCGACATACGTAGCGTTAAAATAAAAAGCAAAATTAAAAATTTTGAAAAAACCCACGACGGTTTAATTGTAATTGTAAAATAATAAAATAACTATAAATCCCCCGCCTAAAAGAATATATGTAACGAGATGATGGGGACGGCTTCGTCGGGGGCTGCCATTACTTTAAGTTTGCACAAACCTTCTCATAGGTTTTCTTGCTGTTAAAACAGGTTTGGCAAAAAAAATAAAATGAATTTACAGTTTTGACAACTGGCATTTTAAAGACTTTAAAACGAAATCTATACTGTTAGCTACTATATTTAAAATAGAGGTTGCAACTGGCAGCCCCCGACGAAGTCGTCCCCATCATCTCGTTACATATATTCTTTTAGGCGGGGGATTTATAGTTATTTTATCCTTTTACAATTACAATTAAACCGTCGTGGGTTTTTTCAAAATTTTTAATTTTGCTTTTTATTTTAAACTTTTTAAAGTGAATAAATACACATTATATATTATTACATAATATCGAAATACTTTATATTAATGTTCATGCCGTCACCCAAAAGAAATTATAAACCCAATGTTTTCTGGTTATCAAATGCTTATTGCAGCGCCTGGCAGATTGTCACCGTAACATTTTCACGAAACTTAAGTCTAACCAAATCAGTGAAAATCACAAAACCCACTAGTAGTTTTGATTTTGAACAAACTAATATATACTGGAGCGCCCCGTGGTAGTTCGTGATATGGCATATAAAAACACGCAGCAATTAAACCAGAACCTATCACAGAAAACCGCATCTAAATAGGTTTCACACAAAAAATACAAGCAAATGCTTACTGCACCGCCCCCTGGTGAGGTGTCACCATGACACGTCATATACGAGAACACGCGCTAATTAAGCCTGATCCTATCTTTGATAACTGCATCCAAATCGGACTTGTCGTTTTAGCTTTGCATAATTAAATGTTTAATGCAGCGCCCCCTGGTGAGTTCTTGACGTGAAAAAAAACCTAAAAACTTACACCAAGTAAAGGTAACTCTAATACTAAAAACTCTGCCCAATCGGACTAATAGTTGTGGTTTTGCATTAAATATTACAAACAAATGTTTACTGCAGCGCCCTCTGGTGAGTTAACACGATAAAACATATCCAAGAACATGCACTAATTAAACTTGAGCTTATCATTGAAACTGCATCCAAATCAAATTCGTCATTTTATCTTTGCACAAACAATATTTTACTGCAGCGCCCCCTGGTGACTTGTCACCGTAATATAAATTTAAAAACATGCTCTAAGTAAAGCGGAATCTAATACTGAAAACTCTTGACAATCGCACTAGTCGTTTTAGTTTTACACAAAAAATAGAAGCAGCTACTTACTGCAGCGCCCCCTAGAGAGTTGACACATACATGAAAATATGCACTAAGTAAACATACATGACACATATATGAAAATATGCACTAAGTAAACTTGAATCTATCATTGAAAACTGAATTCAAATCGGACTCGTAGTTTTAGTTTTATACAAACAAATGTACTTACTGCGGCGCCCCCTGGTGAGTAGTCACCGTAGCGTATATATCAAAAGAAGCACCAATTAAACCTGAATCTATCGTTGAAAGTTTCATCTAAATCGGACTAGTAGTTTTTGCTCTGCATAAATAAATGTTTACTGCAGCGCCCCCTGGTGAATTTTCATCGTAACAAAAAAACAAAAATCTTAAAATATGCAGCAAGCAAAGTTGAATCTAATTCTGAAAACTCTAGCCAATCGGATAAGTAATTTCGGTTTTAGATAAATAAATACAAGAAAAATTTTGGTTTTACACAAAAAAATACAAGCAAATGCTTACTACAGCGCCCCCTGATGAGTGGTCACCATAACATATATATGAAAAGACGCACCAATTAAGCCTGAACCTACCCTTGAAGGTTACATCTCAATTGGACTAGTAGTTTTTGATTTGCATAAACAAATGTTTACTGCAGCGCCCCCTAGTGAGTTTTCCCCGTAACAAAAAAAGAAAAATCTTAAAATATGCATTAAGCAAAGCTGAATCTTTTTCCGAAAACTATTTTCAATCGGATCAGTAGTTTCGGTTTTAGATAAATAAATACAAAAAAGTACTAACAAATGGTTACTGCAGCGCCCCCTGATGGTTTGACACAATAAAACATATCTAAGAACATCCACCAGTTAAATCTGAAGCTATCACTGAAAACCTATCATCAGACTACTATTTTTTGAGATAATTGAAAACATTCGTTTTCACGTAAAATGCTTACTGCAGCGCCCCCTGGTGAGTTAAGGCAATAAGACATATCTAAGAACATACGCCAATTGAACCTTAACCTATCATAGAAAACTGTATCAAAATCGGACTTATAGTTTTGGAAATAATTGACATAGTAATTTGCACAAACACACAAACAAACAAACAAACAACCTCTCACCCCAAACACATATACAGTCGCCGTTCCGTCGCGGGTAAAAAATGCCGAAATTGACATTCGTATATGTCGAATGATATACCAATGACATCGTATCAGTTTTTTTTTGCTTAAATTTTAAAGAAGACAGAAGAAACACATTACGAAAAAAGATATAAAATGGATGATGAACGTAGGATTGATTCATGTAATAATATATATTTTATAAATTTAAAGTTTGGTAAAGTAATCAAAAGTTTACTTAAAATAATCGACATGTTCGATAATAACAATATAAACAATTTTTTGTAGCAAATATACGCAGGTTTGCAACTAATTAACATAAATATAAAACTACACGCTTAAAAATATTACCTTGTCATCTTAATTGTCTTAGCAACGACGAAAATGTATCTTTATCCGTGTGCAAACTTTTCAGCAAATCAGGGTAATAAAATAACGTTTTACGATTTTCTTAGATATCGCGGCGTTAAGATTTGCAACTCAACGCGTAAGGTCTCAATTTCGGGTGGAAAGTGGAGAACCTAGTGTCTTTACATTACATTCTCTTTGCTACCCTGGGAAAATGCTTAAAGCTGCTAGACATAGAAGAATTTAACAAAAACAAATAATGACAGTAAATGAATACTCTAATCTTTATAGATTAGAGTATTCATTTACTGTCATTATTTGTTATTATTAGATTATTCATATATATGAATGTCAAATATAACACTCTGGTACAGTTGAGTATATAATATCTATTTTAAGATAAAACATAATTCAAATTCCCTATTAGTCCAGAACTCACGTCGCTAATGTCACGTAGCTCATATCTTATATTACGAAGCGGCGGGATACCAGCAGGCCACTTAGGCAATAACAACCCTATATGACATCTAATTTTAAATACGTTAAGTATAATGGTTGAAGCGAATACTCAAATATTTACAACGTGGATAGTAATAGTATTTATATGCATCTTAACTCAAATTTGGGAATTTAAATCATTAAATTGTAAAAATATATATACAATTTTTGTTAGCGCTTTATAATTTTAACTAAAAAAATACTTCAATTAACTACTACCTGAAGTCAGTAGGTTCAATTTAAATAATTCAGTAAAATAGTTTTAAAATGAGAAAAAAAAAAAAAAAAAAGTTATCTGTAATTAGTAGTTTTTTAGCCAGTAATAGTTTTTGTCTTGAATGCGTCGTATATTTATATTACCTATTCGAGTGTATTGTTTCAGCTTCATGCTTTTTACCGAATGGCAGAATATTCAGAAAAACGGAGTGTTTTGAACACTCCGTTTTCCACTATTAATCCATAATTCTCCTTAAAATTAATTAACATATTACCTAGAAACTTACATACTTTTACGCTATTGATAACCGATCTTTACTTCAGAAACGTGTATAAGAAAACAACGGAAGAGTTTGAAAATTAAACCTGCTTTAGAAAGCCCGTAGCTGTTTAATTGAAAATCTCAACTTTGAACATAGCTGGCACAAATTGTAAAATTGAACATAATAGAAATTAATTAAGGAAGCGCTGTGTGCTACAGGTTGGCTTGGGAATTCTAATATGGGGGCGTTTATGTGACTTTAAAATGAAGTATTTACGTATTAAAAGCTTAAAAATAAAATGAAACATAATATCATCGTTAGTTTGGCAGGTGTGATCGTAAATGTGATGGTTATGGGTTCGATTCCAAATTGGGGAAATTATAATAGATTATTTATATTGGGCAATGGTATCTAAGACAAAACGCGACGGCGAGTTCCGCCACTCATCACGTAATGTCTCGATTTTAGGTGGAAAGTGAAGAATGGAGTGTCAAGACTCTGGGTTCTCTATAATGCAAGATACTGTAGAGCATGAAGTATAATACTTCAAATTAAAATGGTGGTATTTTACACAGTTTATAAAGAAAAGTTATTTAGAGAAAAAAAAGCCACTTGAACTTAAAATTTAACCGGTAAAAGTATTGTAATTGGAACAGAAGCTTACGTACATTTTAACTTAAATTTTTATGTTTTTTGTATTATGTTTTGTTTATTTTTGACAAAGTGCGATGCATGACAGAGTAATTTATTCGATTCACAACTTAAGACGTACGCTTTGTACGTGAATAGACTGTGTAGTACACTACTTTTATTGTTAAATAAAATATACATTATGTTCTCGTGTCTGAATTTATATAGTCCTTTTTTTATTATTTTTTTTTTTATGGAATAAGGAGGCAAACGAGCAGAAGGCCCACCTGGTGTTAAATGGTTACCTTCGCCCATAGACATCCACAACATTAGAGTTATGGATGCGTTGCCAGCCTTGAGGATGTAGGACAGAAAGGAGGGAGGAAGGATGGGAATGATGGGAATAGGGAGAGCTGGCTTACGTGCCATCGAATCGGAACACATCATCAGATATTTGGCGGTTCGTCTTTGACACGATAGTGGTCGCGAGCCAGTCGAAGAACGAATCTCCTACCACCAAGCTAACTGGGTTACCCGCCTTTTACGGGACGCTACCCAGCGGCGGGGGGGAATTGTATTCTTAACCCGTCCCCCCACGGGGAAGTCCCCTTTAGATATTTCTACGTTATAAAACATATAAGTACACACACAGGTATGTATATTACAATATAACGTAACTTGGCTACTAATTATATTACAGATAACGTTTTATTAAGATTAGTGGTAGTAATGGTCAATACCCACTAATAATCGAATGACTTAAAGGAATATCGATATTATATTTTATCATTATATAGAAAATAATTTTCATTTTAATTCCTCTTTAATTAAAGATACATCATTTTTAGAATGAATTTACCCAACAAAAATTTCTCAACGGATCATTCACGATTGACTAAATGTTTTTCGACGTGGGCGACAATTATTTCGACATTGAATTTAATTAGGTATGTAGATAGATATACATAAATACGTATTCAAACTGTAATCAGTATAGAAATGGCAAAATTTATACTTAAAAGATTCAATTCAGAGGCTGTCATGGTGTGGTTGAATAGCTTCAGATGGTAAAAGCAATTGTTGTGGGTGCGGTTACCACTCGAGGGTATGATTTTACATAATTTTTTATATTCCGTTATGGTACCTGAGATAAGAGGAGTGAAATTTCGCCATTTACCATATAATGACTCGATTTCGTGCGAAAAGTTGAGACCAACAATATCTTTTACATGATTATAACTCTTTTTGTGCCACATTCATAGTATTAAGCACGTGACCTTTTAGAAGGTGGTTTACGAGTATATGAAATATAAGAAATATTCTTGACTCCCAGAACTTGTTCTAAAACAATGTTCAGTTATACTGTACAGGAAATACGTAAACTTTTTCTTTTGTTATTCTTAAAAAAATCATATGAAAATATATAATTTTGTTTCTTAATTAGTAAAATGTAATTAAGAAATGTTAATTAATTCTCCTCATTGAGAGTGGGCTCATAAAATTAATAAAATAAAGTATGGTAAAGTTTGATAAAAAATAAGGTAAAATTTTCTTTATTAATATTGAATAATATGGAATCATCTTTTCTAAGCTCAGGTTTCACATTATTTATTTTATGTACTAACATAAATTATTAGTATAAAATGTATTAAAAACATGTTATATAATACATTTTATAAAACGGTCAGGGAGGTAGAAGACTTTGAAACTTTGAATACTAAGTACTTGGATGGACTTGAATTTTGAAATCACAGTATCGATGATGCTGGTGAAAGACCAAATAAAAATCTTGACGACACCTTGGGGGCATGTATGAAGCGGTTGATGATAGCAGACGAGGCTTAAGTATGCAGGGACCGTAGCGTTTTGAAATGGTCAGGTCTGGTTAAGTCGCTAGAAATAAAGCGTGAAGCTAGAAAAATATAGAACTCATTTTATTAAAGAATGTAAATTGTATAATCAATCATAGGCATTCTTTATATTTTTGTCTCTATTTCTTTACATCTTTCCTAATTATATATTACCACGTTTATATTCTCTTCAATTTTAATAAAAACAAATCTTATAATTACTTAGTTATACAAGTTATTTTATGCTGCTTCTACTGCTACTACTACTACTACTTATCTGATTTATATAAAAAATGCTCACGTGTTCAAATCCAACATCTACAATATTTCGTGAATGAACTGATACACACAGGATAACTAGATTTTTATTCTGATTGCTATTAAGACGAAGAGGCATTTTTTAAAGTTATTTCTGTAAATTAAAGAATGTTATTTAAAAATCAGTTACTAAAATTGTTTTTGATCTTCACTCGTAGCGGCTACTTTACATTCCAACAAACAAACAACTAAAGAATAAATAATGAAATAAATAAATATTCTACTTATTTACCTATTTATTTACAATTTTAAAAAAATGTGCTCTTAGAAAGTGCATGTTGAAAGAAATAAAATTATTTCAATAAAAATATTCAGTCTGAATGTAAACTGGATTCATTCCTACTTAGGGGAATGATTATTTTTCTTCGTATTACCTAGCTAAGATTTTATGCGTTTTAACGCAGCTTTGAGTTCCGGTAATGTATTTTATATTTTTTTACTGAGGCGTCGTAGCGAGCGATACGCGAGCGAACCTGCGACGTCTCAAGACGGTGCAGAGGGCTTCCGCTGGGTTTTAGTGAGTAGTATCGGACTCTCCGGTGAGTCCCACAGTGTCATCCGTACGTAAAGTAGGTCTGCCTGCTTTGCGTACGGATGGTCTGCGTAAACGCATTTCCCAGAGAAAAAAAAAATGTTTTGTTTTTGGGCGGAAAATGAAGGACTTAGAGTTTTAACCTAGATTCTTTCTGACTATCCCGTTTTACAGAAAAGTGTGAAGCTGTTTTTTTAATTTTCAGTATAAGTACTCTATAAAGGATCCCAATATAATTGATATATGTATATATTAACATATACCTAAAAAACAATCTTTGATCTTCTTATTCTATTTCGCATAAAATTAATAAAATGGTATTACGTATTAAAAGTCAAGCCGTAGGATGTTCTATTAATAAGGGTATTGAAACTCAAAACCTCCATTTCTTAAAATTTCGAATCCTTCCTTGTGAAACCTGATAACGGAATGCTCCAGTGAGGCGTTAAACAACTGAGCAATTTGCATTAATGTGAAAAAACCCGGAAGATCCCTACTTAATGGACTCAATAAAATGTAAAGCACAATGGGACTATAATATTACATTTTAATTTTGTGAAAGGCAAGTATGTATATACTTTTAAACATTTTTAAAGTGTTATTCCACACTTAGGAAAATTGAAAAAGACATCTAAAGAAAACGTATAAAAATTTGAACGCAGCGGGATTCGAACCCGCGCCTCCTGAATACCGTTCAGGCGCTCTCACCACTGAGCCATGCGTTCTACTAGCCGCTGCGTCGAAATTCTTATACGCTTTATTACAACTTATTTATGTTGTTAGCATATCTGTAGAGAGATTTTTACAATTTCTGCTACCCAAAGATTATTTTACGAACAATCTTTTAATGTCTTTCTTTAAAAGTATGTATATAGTAAGAAAGTATGTTCGTAGCAAGGATATTAGTAAGAAGTATAAAATGAACTTTAGAGTTCAAATGTATTTAAAAATTCTGGATATAAATTTATTATATTTCTTCAAATAAAATCACTACAGTAACTTATATCATAAAGGTATAATAGATATCATCGATGTCCTAGATTTATTGATTATGCTATTTACCAGACAACTCTTTTCATTTCGTGGAAATCTCAAAAGTAAAATTCACAAAGTAGCTGTTTAAAGCCAAATAATATCTAAAATAGATCTTTTTTTCGGTAAAATTTTTAAAAATAATAGTAGTATTCATTTTTTTAAATTTTTTTTAGAAAACGTATTAAACATTCACATTAGCAGGACTTTTAAAAATCGTCCAAGAGGCACAGGTTCGACCTCAAGTCCGCTACGCTCAAATGTTTATATGTTTTATAAAAATGTTAATTTCCTACCTTCTTGGGATACAGCGTGAAGGCGAAATAATAATAATATTGTAATAATATTAGTAAAACTGAAGCAAATAACTAGTATTTTTAAAAATTAAGTATGTAGTAAATTATGTAATGTAGCTTTACGTCTTATAGAATATAAATAATTAGTCAAGATACAGAGAGCGGTCAGAATCTTGTAATCGCATCAGTATGTGCTTCAGTGAATTCAAATCAAAGTAAATTAGATTGTATAATGAATCTCTCGTAAGCTATTTTACAATGCAAAGCTTTACTTAATATAATTATTTATTAAAAATTTACTTTACTTCTTAGAAATGGAATGATTTTTTAATATTTTTTTGTTAGTTGTAAGTATGCAATATACTATTTCATAGTATATTGCATACTTATATATATATATATATATATATATATATATATATATATATATATATATATATATATATATATATATATATATATATATATATATATATATATATATATATATATATATATATATATATACCAAAATTACTAAAATGTAGAAATTTAGACAAAGGATGGCCAGAATTATAGGGTTGGCTTTTATTTTTTTGTACCTACTACTCAAATTATTCTGTTTTTTTTTGTATTAAAAAGGTAGCTCGCGTACCCATCACTGGTTAAACACTCTGAAATAGGGAAGGTACAGGTTTAAATTCTATTGCCATCGAAATTAAAACATAATGCAGCTTCACGCTGTTACCTGCGTAGCAGGGTAGTCAGAGAGGACTCAGCGTAAAGAGCTTTCGTTAGTAGTAAAAAGAGTGCGCGATACATTGATTGGCGGACCTCATCAAAGCGCTGTGTCTTAGCCAAAGAGGAAATATGAAAATAATTTAAATACAATCATTTCCCCGAGCAGGAATCGAACCCACAAGCAATTACAATCACATTAGACGCTATAACATTGCGCCACGCTGACCTCTACAGCACATATATAATTAACAATAATATATCATTTATTCGCCCTAATGTATACAGCTAACACATAACACGCTCCATTTAAAATAGCAACTGAGTAGCTCACCACAAAGCTGTTTATGTATCAAAAAGAAAACCATAACAACGACCATTAGCGAACATATCCATTATTGTGCCACTGGTGTATGTTTAATAAGGCACTCTAGAAGATACCACAAGTGAGTGTTACGTAGAAAACGAGTAAACGAATTAACCGCAGCGCCGCTCCACTAATTGCGTCTCCGTGGCAACTTGAAACCCCCATCTGTTGCTTCCATCAGAATAAAAAGAAATTGTTTTAGCTATATATATATATTATGTATGGAGTAAGATTGTTTCTTGGATTTATTTTGTTAATTTATTGTATACATATATACTTATATTTGTGACCAGTCGTGGCCCAGTGGCACAAGAGTGTGACTGTAAACGACTGGTTGTGGGTTCGATTCCCACTCGAGGAGTGGAAATTATATATCCATTTTCTTCGCTCTCTGGCCCAGAGCGAAGAAAATGGAAATATAATTTCCAGAAAGTGGGGAACGGAGTGTCTTAACACTAGGTTCCCTCTGCCTACCCTGCTGTGTGCGGGATATAGCGTGAAGTTTTTTTTTATATATATATATATATATATATATATATATATATATATATATATATATATATATATAGATATATATATATATGATATATAGATATATATATATATATATATATATATATATATATATATATATATAGATATATATATATATATATATATATATATATATATATATATATATATATATATATATATACTTAAAATAATTTTATAATATCATTATTGTTTAAAAAACAGTCATAGTGCTGTTGGTGTGTCGGACTTAAGGTAGTTGGGAATACCAGTCAGAGAAAAGTTTCATAGCATATGTTTTTTCTAAGCTACGTGGAGAAAATATAAAAAATGAAAACTACATGATATTACTCTGCTTTTTCTGCCTATCCCCTTAGATTCTTCTACTCTACTGCTGAAATAATAAAAAATAAGAATAATCGAATGAGAGCATAAAATATAAACAATCAATATTTTGATGATTTTAAGATCGTCATATGGTCGATCAGTAGGATAGTGTAAAGAGAATTGGTGGCGGGTTCTATTCCCATACGGGGGAATGATTATATATTGAAATTATTTTCATTTCTTGGCTTTGATCTAAGACAAGGCACAGAGTTGATTTCCCACACTTAGAGTGGTGGAACACAATGCGGTGCAACAGGTAATGTTTGGATATCAGCCAGAAAGTGGAAATTAGACTCTTGACACTAGGTTCTCTCTGACTACTGGAGGTTAAAATAATTTCTCACTGCTATGTGGACACAGCGTGAAACTGAAAAAGCTTTAGTGAGATGTTAGAGAAACAAGCATTGTATTTTATACACAAAGGAACCTTTTTTTTAATTAACACTCAAAATGAAGTTTACAATGTTAATACTTTACAAAATATTTACAGTGCCAGCCTCCATTAGAATGAATGAATAAGGAAGAATGATTCTTCTTGAGGTAATAAATAGAGTGACGCATGATAACCACATTGTTATTACAGATTAAAAAAAAACAACATTAACCGGCAACCCTTATAAACAGAACTGATGCATCTTAGTTAACTTGTGCAGCATGTTACAAGCATAAATATTTAAGCCAATAGAAATCATCGTACTTTATGCCAGTTGGGGCCAGTCGTGGCGCAGTGGCACAAGCGTGTGACTGTAAACGTGTGACTGGTTGTGGGTTCGATTCCCACTCGAGGGGTAGAGTAGAGGGAGATAAATATCTTCATTTTCTTCGGTCTGTTGTTGAGGCAAAGCGCGGCGTTAAGTTCCGCCACTTAACACGCAATACCGATTTCGGCGGAAAGTGGGGAACGGAGTGTGTTAACACTAGGTTTCCTCTGCCTACCCTGCTGTGTGTGAGATACAGCGTGAAGCTGAAAAAAAACAGTGTCAATATAACACTTCACGAAATGGAATGCAGCTAAATCTATTAATATAAGAAGCATTTTCAATATATGAGATTGTAACAATGCGCCATCTTGATCCCTTTACCTACCCTTTGAGAGTCGACGCTGTTACAAGCTTTTATATATCAGATTTGGTCGTTCATTCGGAAATGCTTGTGATGTACATTTAGATCTTTATAAATGTGGATTTTTATTGTAATATTTATTTCTTCTCGCTTATTAGACTACTAGTTGTTGTTTGTAACCGCGTCTGCTTCGTTGGCGCCTACTTTATAATTTTACTTCCATGTTTCATTTACAATGTTATTTTTTCAAAACTTTAATCCTAAATTATAATGACTTCTTTTAAAGTAAAAAAAAAACTTGTCTTTATGACCTATCACAAGTATCACAAACGATTGTATTTTCAGTATAACTTTCGAGTAGAAATGGTAATGAGTTCGACTCATTACCATTGCGAGTGATGTGATAAAACATGTGAAGTGACGCTGCCTCACAGTACTATGGCCCCAATGGCCCCATTTTCAAATAAATTTTATTTCTTAACGAAAACTGCTCATCACATTGAACAACATACGAGCATACTAACGCCGTATTTACTAACTTTTTATATGTTATCTGATTAATCATGGTTTCGCATCCAATCTGCATCTTTGATTATTATGTAAGTGAATAGAAAATGTGTTTCACGGAAAAAAAAACGATTAGGTGCAACTTACTTATTTCTTTTAACTAGACCTATTATAGTGCTTATATTAGTTTCTCTGTACCTTTTTTGGAACGCTGCATACAAATATCTTTAATTTTTACATGCCAACGGATTCTTCTCAGCAGAAGGGCCTTCCGAGTCGGTAGTAGCTTTATGTTAATGACGATTTAATGACGATTTAAAAAATCTATTTCAATAAAGATACTTTGAATTATTTGAATTCATATCACCCTGAACAATTTTGTAAAGGTGACTTTACCTTACTTATTGCTACGGCTTTTTCTTGCTTGGAGATTCACTGGTATATTATGCTTCTACTTTAGGTGGTTAATGATTATATTTAAATAATTCATTATGAGGCCAGCCGTAGCGCAGGCGCTCAATAGTGTAACTTTCAACTCGAGGAATGGAACAATTGAATATTTCCATTTTTCGCCACTTACCTCGGCGATGCCTTCAGAATTCTGCGGGAAATGGATAACGGAGTGTCGTAACACTAAGTTCCCTCTGTCTGGTATATTGGTGCGGAATACAGGGTGAAACTTGCTGTGCTTGTGTGGGCACAGCCACTGCCACTCGTTATACAATGTCATGAAATCAGGCGGAAATAAGAGAGCTCTCTTTCTGTTATGCGTATTAATAAGTATTCAAGAAATTGTTACGTTTTGGCTGTTATCCGCAAATTTTGACTTTACTCTGCAACATATTACTGAAAAAAAAACAGTAGGTATATTACTTACATGCTCCTGCTTGGACTCGACGTGATAGCTGTCATTAGAAGCAACGACGCAGTAAAAGGCATTCAACAGGTTCATAGTGCTTCTAGATGCGAGTATAAGTAAAAATGGCGGACGTGATGCCATTGTGCAGCATGGAGTGGAAATAAAATACGTAGATAGTATAAAATACGTAGGGGCCAGTCGTGGCGCAGTGGCACAAAGTGTGATTGTAAAACGACTGGTTGTGGGTTCGATTCCCACTCGCGAAGTCGAAATATTTAATATTTCCATTTTCTTCGCTCTGGTATCAGAGGTAAAGCGCGGCGTTAAGTTCCGCCACTTAACACACAATACCTCCGAATTCAGCGGAAAGTGGGGAACAGAGTGTTTTAACATGAGGTTCCCTCTGCCTACCCTGCAGTGTGCGGGATTACAGCGTGAAGCAAAAAAAAATATGGAGATACTGGATTACATTACACCGTCCAATCGATTACGAGGATATTTCTCTTAATAAGTATAATGTAGATATAATGTTTGCTACTTATTAATCAGTTTTCCTACATTTTCTCAAAACGCACTTATATAATTAGAAATAATAAAAAATAACAAAACAACAAGTTTTACTTAACAACATTCCAAGAACAATTAAGTACTTAAGTTCTAAATTATAACGATCAAAGATTTATAAAGTAACCATTGTTTTAAACCGATTCTCATTTAAAGCTATTGGAACTAATTTCATTATTTTGAGCACTATTTATAAATTTTGAAAACAAATAAAATTACGCGAAGGTAATGTTCATACCACAAATTGCTTTTCAACCAACTACTGTGCTGGAGCAACTTCATGCTTCTAATTTTATATGCATTACATACGGTTGTGATGAAAGTTACGTCTACGTTGTATTGTTATATTTTATGTGTTGCATATGATTTTCTATAATATGTTTATTTTTTTTTTAGTTTAGTGTTGAATCACTTCTTTCTCTACTTTCCGTTAAAATTCGGAACATTATTATATTCTATATTATACATTTAAAAATTGAATCTGGGCCAGTTGTGGCGCAGTGGCACAAAAGTGGGACTTTAAACGACTGGTTGTGGAGTCGATTGCCACTCGAGGAGTAGAAATATTTAAAATTTCCATTTCCTTCGCTCTGGTATCTTGGCAAAGCGCGGCGTTAAGTTCCCCCATTTAACACGCAATGCCTACGATTTCGGTGAAAAGTGACGGAGTGTCTTAACACTAGGTTGCCTCTGCCTACCCTGCTGTGTGCTCCCGCACAGTGTGAAGCTAAAAAATTGAATAACATTATTAGAAAACGTATTAAGGTTTGAAAACAGGAGGATTCGAACCACGCTTCTAAGAAACCGTCCAAACCAAGCTAATTTTCTCCGAGGATCCAACCCACAACCAATCAGATGTTGCCCCACTGCGCCACGACGGCGTAACATTAATTAATAACTCCTAAAATATTATGGAGCTATTTTCATTATATCCCTTTGAAATGATGGTAGGGTCATACATACATAATTAAACAAATTTTATATGCCATTTAAGTAGCCTTGCCTCGTGTTTAATGTCCTTCAAGCGTTCATTGCTTTAAAACTTAAGAGACCTTTTTAACGTATTCACGCTTAAATGTTTGATGTCAGTCAACACTAGCGCACAGAAGTTAAGCATTGTTACGAGGCTACCGAGAATATGTGAGGCGAATTTTTTGGATACAATTCGTTTTAACTGAAATTAAAGTGGTTTTTATGTTTTTTTCATGTATTGTTGGAGTACAATTGAATAAAATAATATTTTTTATTATATTTATCAAATTAGGTATCTGAGGCCATCGTAGTTTAGTGAGACAGGGCCTAGCTGTAAACACGGTGGTTTTGGGACCCAGGGTTCGATCCCACTCGAGGGAATGATTGCATTTTCATTTCCCCCTTCTGATACCTAAACAAAGCTCGGCGTTGAGTTCTGCCACTTAACATGAAATATGAAAATCTGTTAAGTATATAATGAATCTGGGAGCATGGTAGTGCCCTCGCCAAGACGAATCAAGGTAGCGCAAGGTTAGATACTAATAAAAAGCAAAATTAAAAATTTTGAAAAAACCCACGACGGTTTAATTGTAATTGAAAAAGGATAAAATAACTGTAAATCCCCCGCCTAAATGAATATATGTAACGAGATGATGGGGACGACTCCGTCGGGGGCTGTCATTACTTTAAGTTTGCACAAATCTTCTCATAGGTTTTCTTGCTGTTAAAACAGGTTCCCAAAAAATTAAAATATTAATATGAATTTACAGTTTTGATAACTGGTATTTTAAAAACTTTAAAACGAAATCTATACTGTTAGCTACTATATTTAAAATAGGGATTGCAACTGGCAGCCCCCGACGAAGTCGTCCCCATCATCTCGTTACATATATTCTTTTAGGCGGGGGATTTACAGTTATTTTATCCTTTTTCAATTACAATTAAACCGTCGTGGGTTTTTTCAAAATTTTTAATTTTGCTTTTTATTTTAAACTTTTTAAAGTGAATAGATACACATTATATATTATTACATAATATCGAAATACTTTATATTAATCTTCATGCAAATCCAAAAGAAATTATAAACCCAATGCTTTCTGGTTATCAAATGCTTATTGCAGCGCCTGGCAGATTGTCACCGTATCATTTCCACGAAACTTAAGTCTAACCAAATCAGTGAAAATCACAAAACCCAGTAGTAGTTTTGATTTTGAACAAACTAATTTATACTGGAGCGCCCCGTGGTAGTTCGTGATATGGCATATAAAAACACGCAGCAATTAAACCAGAACCTATCACAGAAAACTGCATCTAAATAGGTTTCACACTAAAAATAAAAGCAAATGCTTACTGCAGCGCCCCCTGGTGAGGTGTCACCATGACACATATACGAGAACACGCACTAATTAAGCCTAATCCTATCTTTGATAACTGCATCCAAATTGGACTTGTAGTTTTAGCTGTGCATAATTAAATGTTTAATGCAGCACCCCCTGGCGTGTTCATAACGTAAAAAAAATACCTAAAAACTTACACCAAGTAAAGGTAACTCTAATACTAAAAACTCTGCGCAATCGGACTAGTAGTTGTAGCTTTGCATTAAATATTACAAATGTTTACTGCAGCGCCCCCTGGTGAGTTAACACGATAAAACATATCCAAGAACATGTAGTAATTAAACTTGAACTTATCATTGACACTGCATCCAAATCAAATTCGTCATTTTATCTTTGCACAAACAATATTTTACTGCAGCGCCCCCTGGTGACTTGTCACTGTAATATAAATTTAAAAACATGCTATAAGCAAAGCGGAATCTAATATTAAAAACTCTTTTCAATCGTACTAGTCGTTTTGGTTTTACACAAAAAAATAGAAGCAGCTACTTACTGCAGCGCCCCCTAGAGAGTTAACACATTCATGAAAATATGCACTAAGTAAACATACATGACACATATATGAAAATATGCACTAAGTAAACTTGAATCCATCATTGAAAACTGCATTCAAATCGGACTTGTAGTTTTAGTTTCGCACAAACAAGTGTACTTACTGCAGCGCCCCCTGGTGAGTAGTCACCGTAACGCATATATGAAAAGAAACACCAATTGAACCTGAACCTATCGTTGGAAGTTTCATCTAAATCGGACTAGTAGTTTTTGCTCTGCATAAACAAATGTTTACTGCAGCGCCCCCTGGTGAATTTTCACCGTAATCAAAAAACAAAAATCTTATAATATGCACAAAGCAAAGCTTAATCTAGTTCTGAAAACTCTATCTAATCGAATTAGTAATTTCGGTTTTAGACAAACAAATACAAGAAAAATTTTGGTTTTACACAAAAAAGTACAAACAAATGCTTACTGCAGCGCCCCCTGATGAGTGGTCACTGTAGCACATATATAAAAAGATGCACCAATTAAGCCTGAACCTATCCTTGAAAGTTACATGTAAATCGGACCAGTAGTTTTTGATTTGCATAAACAAATGTTTACTGCTGCGCCCCCTGGTGAGTTTTCCCCGTAACAAAAAAAGAAAAATCTTAAAATATGCATCAAGCAAAGATAAATCTTTTTATGAAAACTCTTTTCAATCGGAGTAGTACTTTCGGTTTTAGACAAATAAATACGAAAAAAGTACAAACAAATGCTTACTGCAGCGCCCCCTGGTGGTTTGACACGATAATACATATCCAAGAACATCCACCAATTAAACCTGAATCTATCACTGAAAATCTATTGAAATCAGCATACTATTTTTTGAGATAATTGAAAACATTCGTTTTCACGTAAAATGCTTACTGCAGCGCCCCCTGGTGAGTTAAGGCAATAAGACATATCTAAGAACATACGCCAATTGAACCTTAACCTATCATAGAAAACCGTATCAAAATCGGACTTATAGTTTTGGAAATAATTGACATAGTAATTTGCACAAACACACAAACAAACAAACAAACAAACAAACAAACAAACAAACAAACAACCTCTCACCCCAAACACATATACAGTCGCCGTTCCGTCGCGGGTAAAAAATAGAAAAGAATCCAAAAAAATAAAGAACTTGAAAGGGCTTTATATACTTTTTCCACCTTAAAGTAATATTCGAATGTTCTAAATTTTGCCTTCTATTATAATTTACAAGAACATTTATTCATCTAGTTTTGTTATTCATGAATTCTAATTACAATTTCGACGTAGGATCTCAAACCCAAAAGTTTGAAATTGAAAGTTATTCTTGCAGTCCTTAGTGGAACTGAAATGAAGATAGCCAAAATTATGAAAAAAATGCATTATAATGATTACGTGCAATATTATTAAAGTAACAATATTGTTCATAAGAATACATAGGAAATATATTAAAACAATAGCATATAACTTGCATATGTATTAGGTATATCTCACAAACAACTGTAATTGCGCACGTGTTAAGTGTCAAAAGGACTACCAGTTAAGCTGAAATAAGGTATTAGTTTACACTTGACCTACCTCACTAGTGACGTGAATGCGTTAATATTACAAATGTTTTTCAGCAAGAATGTAATCATTAATACAATTCGTTAACAGCAACAAATTGCACTAAGCGAATTCAAGAGCCGATCATTGCTTTTACAGGGTCTTTCTTTAAATTTATAATATTTTCGTTTCTACAATCTGATTAGCTAAAGTGCAGTATGATTTCAGACTAGGATAACAGATATGAATCAAAAATGAAAAACCACAATTAAAACATACCACATAGTAAAATCTGTGGAGATTCGAACCCGCGTAACTTAGAAACCGACCAGCCCAAGAGCACGTTTTCAAAAATCTTTAACCTTTACTTTTTCTAAAAACGTTTTTCATTTTCCCAAATGAAAAATATTATTAATGCTTAAAACATATGAAATAGACAGTTAATTTCTATTTCATTGTAAATATATACCTGATATTATAAATTAGCTTTTAGTCAGTGGGTATTGTAATGGAGCACATTAGAGCCGCAGCCCAGTTTGATATTAGTTTCGCTAACTTAGCATATAGGATGCCAAGTTCTCAATTTGTGCCTGGGCAATTTGAACAATGCTTGCTGAGAAGGAATTGGAACAGATATGTTCTTTGTTATGTATAAATCCACTTATATTATTTAGCTAAAGTTTTTAAGTGATATACTCGTATTTGAGCGATTTATTCGAGTATTAAATTAGAAGATAAGCGCTATCTTATAAAATTCTAAGTTTAAAAAAAAAGACATATTAATCTCTTATTAACTAAATAATTAAAAAAAAAATAATTCTTTAAATGTGTTACTATGGGATACGATTTTAAAACCTGTAATCACAATTATAAGATATTTAAAAGAAGCGATTGTGGCGCAGTGTCACAGCGTCTTACTGTAAACGGTTTTGGGTTCAATTCCCACTCGGTGGAAGGATTATATTTAAATTCTATTATCATTACTCCGCCACTCAACTCTCAAGGTGTCGAATTCAGTAGAGTATTCAGGAGTGTCTTGACACTAGGTTTTCTCTGTATACTCTGTTACACGGGAAAATCCGTGAAGCTGAACAAAAGAGAAGAGTGACGAAAATGATTTAGCCAAATTTTCAAGATTTTTATTTACTTATAGTTTTGAATGCAAATTTAACTTTATATTATTCCCTTGCAGATTATAACCATCCGAAATGCGATGGAACGCAGCTGCAGCAGTAAGATGAGGGGACGCTCCATAGATTCCAACATAATATTATGGTGTAGCTAGAGGACAGCAATCGAGGATATAGACAGCCAGTGCTATGGAGATGAACGGGACGGAGGCCCGAGGCGAGGAGGCTGTGACGCTCGCTTTGAGTGTCGCCGTTACCGTCATCTCCGCTGTCGGATTACTTCTCAACGCCTACATCCTGTTCGTTATTGTTATAACTAAACAGGTAAGTGTGTAAAGTAATGTAAAGATTTATATTTCATTTATATTTTTTTTTTCATATTTTATATTTATTCAATATTTTTGGTATATATATTATAGGGGCTAGTCGTGGCGCAGTGGCACAAGCGTGTGACTGTAAACGACTGGTTGTGTGTTCGATTCTCACTCGAGGAGGGGAAATATTTAATAGTCTATTTTCTTCGCTCTGGTATCGAGGCAAAGCGCGGCGCTAAGTTCCGCCAATTAACACGCAATATCCGGAGAATTCGGTGGAAAGTGGGGAACGGAGTGTATTAGCTCTAGGTTCCCTTTGCCTACCCTGCTGTGTGCGGGATACAGCGTGAAGATAAAAAAATTTTTTTTTTGGTAAATTAGTAGGTAAAACGAGGCCATCGAGTCAAGTGGGGCGGGACTGTAAATGCGATGGTTGTAGGGTTTGAGTTTGGTAAGGGGTCTCTATTAGAGAAATAATTTTCATTTTCCTCCTATTGCAAGACAAGAGACGGTGTTGAATTTCGGTACTTGACACGTATTTTCTCGAATTCGGGTAAAGAGCACAGAACGAAATGTCGACACATTAGTTTACCAATCCTTTGGTAATCTTGCATATGCCCGCATATGCAAGATTACCAAATAGCGTGCCACCATAAAGCGTGAAGCTGAAAAATATTATTTAGCAAATACATGATTATTATTATTAAACAATACCTTATTAGCCCAAACAAATTCACATTTCCATTTATATAATCCGATGACATTTAACGCATTATGTCAATGTTACTATATTTATCTATAGTTCTGGCTAATCTGGGTAATAGAATACTATTAGGCAAATGCATAACTAATACTAAAATCTTAATACTAAATCAAACAATAAATTTGTGTTTTAGCGCATAGGTGTAGAATTTGTAAGTACTTGAAAGATTTTAGATATATTTATTTCAAATATAGTGAAGCCGCAAATATTAAACATTTTTTTTTATTTTTAAGCTAGAACAGTTACTTATAATTATGTCATGATATTGCCATAGACAATAAATTGAACTGAAATAATTGCATAAAAAATACATTTATGGAATTTTAATAAGAAACCATCATTATTATAAAATAAAAAACAGCTTTATGCTTTTTCCGCATAGCAGCGTAGTCAGAGGGCAGCTTAGACCATCTTTCATTTCGTCCATTCTCCACTTTCTACCGGACATCCAGACACTATATGTTAAGTGGTAGAACTGACTGCAGCGCTTTGTTTTATGTACCAGAGGAGATGAATGTAAATTAAATATTAAACATGCCTGGAGTGGGAATCGAACTCACAACCATCGCGTTCAAATCAGACGGCTTTATATAAAATGGTAACAAAAATAAATAGAATTTCTTTTTTTTTTTTTTAGCTTCACGCTGTATCCCGCAGACAGCAGGGTAGGCAGAGGGAATCTAGTGTTAAGACACTCCGTTCCCCACTTTCCGCCGATACGGAGGCTTGCGTGTTAAGTGGCGGAACTTAACGCCGCACTTTACCTCGACACGGAAATATAATTTCCACTCCTCGAGTGGGAATCGAACCCACAACCAGTCGTTTACAGTCACACGCTTGTGCCACTGGGCCAGAATAATAATACATATCTAATACAGATTACATAACAATATAAGATGTTCCTTTTGTAAATTGTTACAGGGAAGGAATGAGTTTTTCTTTTGTAGACTAAGCCCACATTTTAGATTTCAGTTTTGAAAATAGATAGGTACAGCATACTCGTAATGCTCTGCGCATTAAAGTTAGGAAGGATTTATTTCGATGTAGTTTTAAGTGATTTCATGGCAAATGGGCATTTGACCTTACCATACAGGTTGATAGTGGGTTCAAATACCGATCGGTACAATATTTATGTTTGTAAGATTCGTTTTATATATTTTTCTGATATAAACATATAGAATAGGAAACAAATGTTAAAAAAGTAATTTCTGAGACTGCTTAAAATCATTTCAGATCATTGCATCCGAACGATTGTAATAATTTGATGGAAATTAGTCAATGTATAATCTTTTTTTTGCTTTACGATTATTCCCTCGAGTTAGAATCGAAAACACGACCACCGTGTTTACACTCAGACGCTGTCCTTCTGCGCCACGACGGCTTCATAATAAACATAGAGACGTAAAATACAAAGAGCTACAGCATAATTCACTTACTTCTAGTATATTATCACACGGACGTGACTGTTAGGGCCTTAAATAAGCTATATTTCATAAAAATAACCTGTATTTTTTAAATATAAAAGTCTTTCCTTATCTCACCCTGCCTTGCGTACCCAGTTTATCCAGATACGTGATGAAAAAACACTGGCGGCTCCCCTATCAATATTCAATGCGCCGTATTCGAACTGAATACTGAGCAAGCGTGTTTCATTCAAGGTGCTTCTTTATTAAACACGACTGCTATTACTTACAAGTCAAATACCGTGAATCTTTCAGCCCAACTGCCTGCTATTATATTCAGACAAGGAAATTTAGCTTTGTACCGTTTCGATCCCTCGCCTACTTGCTGTTCAGTCCTTTCATGTAAACAGGTCTTTGAAGCTCAGTACAAAAATGTCAGCTGTTATTCAAAAGTTAACATTTGAAATTTATGTTTAGATTTATAATAATTGTAAAATTACCTTTACTATCCCTATTTTAGTGTTAACTTTGATTAAGCTATGAATAACTATATAAATACTTTTTCAATCTATTTTTCTTTCGAATATAATTATTGCATATTGACAGGACTGTCCATTTGGAAAATGTCTATGTGTAAAGATTACGGTTGTGAGTTCGATCCGTTGGAATAGTATGAATTATATTATACTTGTTAGACTTACTCCTGCCGTAGTAGACTGTAAGCACGACTAGTTGTCGGTTCGATTCCCACCAGATCTTCATACATTTTCTAAATGACTTTTTCCTAAGAGTGTATATAACACTTTAAAAATGTTAATAGGATATTTAAATTATTTTCATTTTTTTACTCTAGTACCTAAGATAAAGTGACTTTCCCCCTTAACACGCATTGTTTCAATTTCGGGCGGAAAGCGGAGAATGGTGTGTCAAGAGAGTTTCTCCTTAACTATCCTGCTACGCGGTAAAAAGTTCCAAGCTGCGAAATAAATCCTTTTCCCCAAATAACAACATGCCGATTTACCGTCACACCTAGCTTTATCTTCGACATAATAGACTACACGTCGCTTCCTGGCTCCCTTATCTCGCGTTTTATATTAACCGCGTTGAACTCTATTACATAAAATCTCTATATATAATAAAAGAGTAGAAAAGTCAATTCTGTACATGAAAAATTTCAGAAAAATTTTAATTGGGTGCGTTAATATATCGATAACAGAGGCCAAAAATCCACTCAATAGAATTTTTGTCTGTCTGTCTGTCTGTCTGTTAATTTGTTCGTCAATCACGCAAAAACTACTGGATAGAAATGAATGAATTTTAGTATCGTGATAGCTTATAGTCCAAAGGTACATATAGGATAGTTTTTATCCCGGATTTCTATGTAGTTTTTTTGGAAAAAATAAAAAACTGATATAAGTAAATTATTTGTATACTGATATCTACCAGGTAGAATTTAATGATTTTTTGTATGGAGTTAGCTAAGAGGTTAGAGCAACATATGGGATAGTTTTCATCCTGGTATTCAATACAACTCCCGCAGAAAAATAAAAATTTAAAAAAAAAACATTCAAATCATGTCAATAGTTCACGAGTGAAGCTAAATTTGTTTCAATATCACTAATTAAAATAATTGAAAAAATAAAATAAGCATAACATTTATTAAATATACATTTGACCGGTCTATAAAACTTTATATAATCTATATATTTATATAATCTATATATTTATATAATCTATATATTTATATAATCTATATGACAACAGATGTCACTACGTTTTCTGCAACGGGTAGCGCCATTTGTTATTATATAGTTGACATTGTATTAGACATATCCGCACTCATTAAAATTATTATTATAAAAATGCAAAAATCTGTATCCCTTCTATTTGTTATGTTTTGACGGGAATTCGTAAAGAACATTGTTGAAGATGCAGGGTCATATAGGCTACTTTATAAAAAATCAAACCCTAGGAGGTTGAAACAGTGGATGACACTTATGTATGTTTAGTATATAAAAAGCGTAAAGTTTATTTAAGATATTATGACCGGTTTATAATACTATATACCAGATGGTATATATGTACGAAATCTACTATCATATGATAGCAGATTTCGTACGTTTTCTTACTAGAACAGTTATCGCTATATGTTATCAAATAATATAGACATTGCACTAAATGTATCGATGATTTTCTCATGAACATAATTAGTGACAAAAGTCAAATATAGACTACCCTCCTTTTACAAAAAAAAAACTAATCCCAAAGAGGCAATAGAGGATGAAAGTGGTAGTTCACGTGGCGAAGCCGCGAGCGGGTCGCTAGTATATCATATAATATTTTGAGACATACAAATAAATGAAACTGAAGTGTCTGTTTATAGTATTAAAATCCCCGTATTTTACTAAATGTGCATAATAATACATATGCATTTAGTAAAGAGTGGTATATAATAATATATTTTTTTTTTACAATTTTTATCCATCTGTCTGTCTATCTGTTTGTTCCAATTAATCTCTGGAACGGCTGGATTGATTTTTAAGGGGCATTCACTGGCATTTCGATGATGTAATAAAGTGGACTAGGCTTTATTTGTTTTATGTTTGTGGATATGTCTCCCCCCGTTATAATATAATAAGTATTAAAACATTTATAAAACAAAATGTTAAACATATAAAGCTAGCCGTTCACTTCTTATAGTGTAACGAAACGCAATTGACAGCAGATGATGCTGTTCTTTGCTTTATTTTGATAACACAAAAAGCTTAATTGAACGTTACATTGATGACAGTAGAAAAGGCGAAAGTATGCAGGGACCGTAGCGACGCTAGTTAGCATTCCGTTTTATCTTAAATTTTTGTTTTTAGCTTCACGCTGTATCCCGCACACAGCAGGGTAGGCAGATTGAACCTAGTGTTAAGACCACTCCGTTCCCCACTTGCCGCCGAATTCGGAGGCTTGCGTCTTAAGTGGCGGTACTTAACGCCGCGCTTTACCTCGACACCAGAGCGAAGAAAATGGAAATATAATTTCCACTCCTCGAGTGGGAATCGAATCCACAACCAGTCGTGTACAGTCACATGCTTGTGCCACTGCGCCACGACTGGCCCCACTATAAATAGATAAGTACCCTTAACATACTAACAAGGAAAAGTTTATCTTTAGCGGTACAGTATTTTTCGTTTTTAATTAAAGCTTTTGCGACAGTAGATAATCCGTTTGTCAGTTCAGCAAGGGGATGAAACGACGCAATACATACATACGTGCGGATTGAAAGAGATATTGCCTATACGCCTGAAACGATCACACACGAGTCGGCTGTCAGTTCTCAAAGAAATTATATGGATAAAGTTTAATATCAATATTTATTATTGCCATTTGAGGATCTTGTGGCGCAGTGGAAAGCATCTGACTAGAAACGAGACGAGAGAGAGTGGTTGTGGGTTCGATACCCACTTGACGGAATTATTATATTTAAAATATAATTTCTTCGCCCTGGTATTTCAAATAAAGCGCCATCTTGAAGTTTACCAAATGAAAAAAATCGGGTCCGAACCGTATTAGGTATAACTGAAATACATAATTCAAATTAAAATTATTTTTGGAAATATTCTATTAAACTTGCACTTATCATCACTTAAAAAAAATTATAGATATGCAATAATCTACTGCTTATGTTACTATTACATGTGTTTAACAAACGCGGGATACGTAAAAAGATGCCACAAAAATACTGAAAAATATATAAAAAAGAAATTTATTTCAATTTAGGTACTTACCGCGTTTTTTTTGCTGGTCACTTATAATAAAGTCTAAAAATATCACAAACAAAAGAAATAATTTCTTTTCTGAACAGCTGGCTGGGAAAACGACGAACAGTTGAGTGGTTAAGATTGCAGGTAAAGATGGCTGTAGATGACGCAGATAGAACAGGAATTTCTTTTAAATATTTTCTTCGATTCCCACTCGACGAGTGGAAATATTTAATATTTCCATTTCCTTCGCTCTGATATCAGAGGTAAAAGCGCGGCGTTAAGTTCCGCCACTTAACACGCAATGCTTCCACATTTGGAAAGTGGGGAAGGGAGTGTCTTAGCACTATGTTCCCTCTGCCTACCCTGCTGAGTGTGTGAAGTTAAAAAATAACCTATTTATAATAAGGAGTTAATAAAAAATAAACTTAGCTATTTTACGATTTTTTCTATATAACAGGGTAGCTTTAGGGAGCTTCCTGAGAGAGACATCCTGTTGAATGGCGGTACTCAACGCCACGTTATGTTTAATTTATTTCTCCAAGTGAAGATTGTTTCTATAACCATCGAATGCTCTGTCTCTACATAAGTATAGTACCCGGCAATAAATAATGCACATCGATGCTTAGAATGAAACAATCGGTTAGCTTCGACTTCGTAGAGCGTTGTCTCCGTCGCTTAAAATAATAACAGACCGATATCTATTAAAAGCTGTTACAACGACAGTAATAGTTGTCAACTTTAATGATGTGGATTCCTTTTTTTAATAACTAAATTTGACACTTGAAAATGAAAAAATAACTAAACGAGTGGACTACATCTACCTTTTTTTAAGGTGGTTAAAAAATAAAGAGAAATTGGGACTAATTGGGACCCATTATAATATTCATATTTATTTTATGTTGAAACGGATCTCAATTAATTCTGATTTTGTAGGTTTAATAGCTTGTTTTTGCATTGTACATAATTTCACGTGACTGACCGTGCAAGAGTTTTCCTCTTTTTGTCAAAGATGTAATAGAAAAATAAAAGTTTGGGGACAGTAACAACTCTATATATATATATATATATATATATATATATATATATATATATATATATATATATATATATATATATATATATATATATATATATATATATATATATATATATATATATATATATATATATATATATATATATGTATATATATATATTTGAACCTGAAACCGACCGTACTCTACCGTAGCTGTACAAACACTGACCAACCAGTGAGAAACGTCACATATCAGCTGAGTGACAAAGCCACCGCTCTACGAAACTGAAGCTGGCCGACTGTTTCATTCTAAGCATCGATGTGCATTATTTGTTGCCGGGTACTATAATATATAATTCATAATATTAAATAAAGTATTTACCTTTAAACTGTGTCCCGGTCTGTGAAAATTTAGCAGCCTGACACTTCATTCTTTTCGTCTGGATTCTAGGCATTGCGAGTAACAGAACTTAACGTAGCGCTTTGCCTTGTCATAATGTTAAATTGCCGCAAGAGATACGAACCCTCAACCATCGTATGCATAGACAGACTCTGTCACAATGCGCCACGATTGCGTATTACTATATAAAATTTAAAAACCTAATATAGTATATAACGGAATGTAGTATAACATTTTAATTTTTAATTGAAGACAAAGTCCTTGTCAGACTCACAGTATAAAAATGTTTGTCTTTTCTCTCATAAAATAAGAAAATATGAAGCTACGAGTATATAAAAATATATTTTATGTTGTTGATTCAAAATAAAATAATACAAGTTATTTTTTGTTATATTATATAATTCTAAAATTCTGTGCAGACATAAAAATACCGAGGCAAATTGCTGACTAAGCTGGTGCTAAGCTAAGATAACGAGTCTAACTCCAAACGGCGGATGATTAGTGGCCTAGTGGGTTCGATTCCAGTCGTGGCAATAATGATATTTAAGTAATTTTCAATTCTTCGCTCTGTTCAGGCAAAGTTCAGAAATAAGTCCCACCATTCGATTCAGTGTCTGATTTTCGAACGAAAAGTGGAGTGTCTTAACACTAGGTTTTCTCTGGCCCTGCTTTGGAAGAAATTACTTAAAGCTAAAAGCAAAAAGAAGCGTTATATATTTATCCATACTTATATTATAAATACGAAAGTCCGTCTGTTTGTCTGTCACGCTTTCACGGCTAATCTACCGGTCCGATTTGAATGAAATGTAGAATGAAAGTATGAAAGTAGTAAAAGTTAATGGGTCTAACATAGGTTACTTATTTTTTCAAAAAATCACCCTCTAAAGGGTTGAAAGCTGATATGAAAAATCTAAACCGCTTGACCAATTATAATGAATTTTGTCATAAATATAGTTGATAATCTAAGCTTAACCATAGACTACTATATTTTTTAAAAATCCACCCCCCAGGGTTGTAATATTTGTAACAATTACATAGTTCACGCGGCGAGGCCGCGAGCGGACCGCTAGTATTATACTCGTATATATTGACTGTGCCTCTAATGGCAACATTAAACAAAAGCTTGATAATCACTTGTCAAAGACAATTCATGTTACCATGAATAATTTGACGTTAATATCTATTATATTTAAAGTCATTTAATATTTACACAATTTTGTACTATATTTGCATTATGACCATAAAATTGAAGTAATGAAAAATAATTGATATCTGGTTGTTAACTGTCCTACCTAGCTGATATAATAAAAAAATCGTAAAGATTTTAGAAATGTAAAAATTGCCAGTCGTGGCGCAGTGGCATAATCGTATGCCTGTAAACGACTGATTGTGGGTTCGATTCCCACTCAAGGAGTGGAAATATTTAATACTTCCATTTTCCTCGCTATGGTGTCGAGACAAAGTGCGGCGTTAAGTTCCGCCACTTAACACGCAATGCCTCCAAATTCAGCGGTGAACGAAGTGTCTTAACACTAGGTTCCCTCTGTCTACCCTGCAGTGTGCGGGATACAGCGTGAAGCTAAAAAAATTTTAGAAATATGTAGTAACCCACTTCAAATCTCTGTAGTAGTTCAATTATTATTCAAATATACATAGTTACCCAAGTAAAGGCCGTAAATGTGTGAGTGTAAACGCGATAGTTCGGGATTCGATTCCCACTCGTGGTTATAATTATATTTAAATTATTTCAATTCCCGCTCTGTTATGGTTAAAGCGATGCAGTATTAAGTTCCTTTACTCAATCCAGAATATATCGAATTGAGATGCAAAGTGGAGAGTAGATGCAAGGTGTAGTATCTTGATACAAGATTCTGTTTGACTACCTGCGTGAAAAAGTAACTGCAAATTAAAACCAAAATGAAAAATACTTAACCAAAATAAATAATTTATTAAATATCCGAACGAAACAAAACTTTCACAAAAATATATACATACATATATATACATAACAAGTTGATTATTGAGAAGATATTAATTTAATTAACAATGTTGATGTTGTTAACATTTTATCCCCATCTGAACTTTCTTTCTTGTTAATAAACGTGTCTACGCTTGTATCCAGAGATTTATAAGTCATACTAGGAGCAGTCACTTTAAATAGGCTTACTATCCTTTCCAACGTAGTGTCTTTGACAAAACTCTGTTTGTTAACATTTTCTGTATTAAAAATATTATTGTGCCTTTTCTTGCGTATTGGTATACCTTTAACATCTTCTTCGTAATCATCTTGTGGCTTTTTATTTTTAATACGGGTTTTAATTTTCTTAAAAAACTCATCCTCACCAATCCTGAAATATTTTTTTTTAAGATTAAATAAATATTATTAATAATATAATAATGATAATTGTGGCCAGTTGTAGCGTGTGGGGCACAAAGTGTGACTGTAAACGCGAGTGATTTTGAGGTCGATTCCCACTCGAAGAGTGGAAATATTTAATATTTCCATTTTCTTCGCTCTGATGTCGTGGCAAATGGCGGCGTTAAGTTGCGCCACTTAAAACGTCTCCAGAATTGGCGAAAAAGGGGGGGCGAAGTGTCTTAACAGTAGTGGTGAAGGAGCTCAGGTTCCTTCTGTCTAGCTAGCTGTATCCGGGATACAGCGTGAAGTTAAAATAATAATCATAATTATCGCAAGTAACTCACCCTGGCTCGTCTAATTTATCATCCATCAGTTTTTCTTTAAATGATTCCATTTCCTCATCTATAGATTTGGGTAAATTAGCCTCAGCTGTTCTTGATGGTACAAAAGTGTTTCTTGTGGGAGTTGTAGATGCTCTAGTATTATGTATTATTTTAAATTTAGACGGTCTTGCGGGACCAGCTCGTGGAGTAACGGCAGACGGATATGTATTAAATATAACTTCATCTGTATATAATATTCTTTTTGAATCGAAATACTTTTCGGGTGACTTAATGTTAAACCTTAACCTGTCATATATGTTTTCTTGTGGTACCTCTTGACGAAGAGAGTTATGTATAGAGGTAGTTTCAAATGGGGGTATATCATATTTCATAGCACGTCTAGCATTGGCATCAAATTTTGAATAATCCGGTGTCTCGTTTGGTAAGTATGGCTAAAACATAAAATAAACTATATATATTGCTTTTACTAAAAACAAATTAAAGTCTCTCACTTTTTGGCAGATTATTTAACCTTTTGATTATTCATTGACATCCGACGCGCTGAAGCCTCCGCTTTTTTCATGTTAATCATGCCTTGCAAAGCTTTAAGTTGATCAAGTGATCCCGGGGAGTATGGGTCCATTACCTATATAGCATACAATTTTACAATATTAAGCTAGGAGATTAATAGTTTTTTTTTACTTTTAATATATTTATACAAATATATAACTAGTTACTGTACCTATAATAATATTATAAAAGCGAAAGTCTGTCTGTTACCCTATCAAGGCTAATTTTCTAGTCCGATTTAGATATAATTCGAAATAAAAATAGTTAAAAAATCAAAGGCTTGAGCTTAGGCAACTTTTTTTTAAAAATAAACCCCTACATTGTCAAAATATGAGATGAAAGTTGCTATGAAAAGTTGCGCAGATGAAGCCTCGAGCGGTGACTAGTATTTTTTATAAAAAACCCATATTACCTCGTGTATCGGCACTTCAGAACTAGTAGTTACTGGCGAAGGAAAAGGAGCTTTTGCAGTTAACTTCATTAGGGATCCTTCAAAGTTATTTCTGTCATTAGACTCATATATTGAGTCATCAAGCCGCCGCCCCGACCTCAACGTTGTTGATACATCGTCAGATCCCGTTAAAACTGTTATAGGTATGACAGATAATAATATAAATTGCAACTCAAATGCTTAGGTTGGATGGAAGCCAAATATATAATGAGATATGAGTAATTACAATGTAACATAATAATGAATTATAGCTACAATACAATCACAATAATATCCATACTTATATTGTAAATGCAAAAGTCTGTCTGTTTGTCTGTCACGCTTTCACGGCTAAACTACTGGTCCTATTTGAATGAAATTTAGAATGAAAGTAGCAAAAGTTACTTGGTCTAACATAGGCTACTTATTTTTTCAGAAATCTTAGGGATTGAATTAAGGGATGAAAGTTTATATGAAAAATTTCAAGCGTTTGACCGATTGTGATGAATCTTGGCATAAATATAGTCGATAATTCAAAAAAGTTGCTTAAACATAGGCGACGTTTTTTTTAAATCCACCCCCGAGTATTGCAATACAACGAAACAGTTATGTAGTTGTAAACGGGCCGCTAGTTGTATAATAACTTAAAAAATATATTTTAAATGATATTTATACGTGTTTTAAACGTATTTATTTCAATGAATATTATAAAAATGTACTGGAAACGCTAAATAATCATATGAAAATGGTAAAATGATGTTGATCTTTGATATTTATATGACTTGTATTCTACATACTATTTTATTTTACAACATATTGTATAAATGTGATATATGCCTACTTTCAAACTATAATTATGATTACAATTTAAGCTTACGATTATTCTCTCCAATATGACCAGCAACTGGTTGATGACCTCGACGCCGCCAATCCATATCGTCAGCAATTTCGTCATCAAATATACCACGCTTCAGATACACAGACACGTTTGTTTCTAAAAATAATATAAAAATATTATATGTATGACTTAGTGTTAAGACACTCCGTTCGCCACTTTCCGCCAAATTCGGAGGCATTGCGTGTTAAGTCGCGAAACTTAACACCGCGCTTTGCCTCGATACCAGAGCGAAGACAATAGAAATATTAAATATTTCCACTCCTCGAGTGGAAATCGAACCCACAACCAGTCGTTTTACGGTCACACTTTTTGCCTCTGCACCACGACTGGCTCCAGTCTATATATGTATTTCTTTATAAATATAACTCTTGGGTACTAGTTAATATATGCTGCCAAATTTCAGAATGTGGAGCTTTACTTTATTTGATTGTAGGTCCACTAAAATGTTTCAAAGATACGACAGTCGCTTTTGCATTCAATTCAGGTTAGACATTTTACGAAAAAAAACATAATATACAAAAAAAATACCTTTCAAGTCAATGTATTCAGCTAATGAGTAGTTGTAACCGAGAGCGACGCCGGACATGGAGGCAGTAACGAGAGAACAGCATACTGCAGAACTAATACAGCAAGACATTGTGAAGGTCCATAATCTGAAATAAGAAAATGATTTTTTTTAACTTCACGCTATATCACTCAGACCGTAGGCAGAGGTAACCTGGTGTTAAGATACTCCTTTCCCCACTTTCCGCCGAATTTCGTAGGCTTTGCGTGTTAAGTGGCGGAACTTAACGCCGCGCTTTGCCTCGACACCAGAACGAAATGGATATAGTAAATATTTCCACTCCTTCACTGGCAATCGAACCCACATCCAGTCGCTTGATATTCACACTCTGTGCCTCTGCGCCACGACTGGTCCCTAAGAAAATTATGCTTTAGATATATACATAAACTAGCGACCCGCTCGCGGCTTCGCCGCGTGTTCTACGTAGCTGTTTCGTTATATTGCAACCCTCGGTGGTGAATTTTTGAAAAGTAAAGTAGCCTATGTTTAAACTTGGATTATCCACTATATATGTATATGCAAAAAATTATTACAATCGGTTAAGCGGTTTAGATTTTTCATACAAACTTTAATCACCTATTTCAACCCTTTAGGGGTTGATATTTAAAAAAAAAGTAGCCTATGTTAGACACAGTGTCATCAACTACTTTCTTTCCAAATTTCATCTAAATCCGTCCAGTAGATTAGCCGTGAAAGCATGACAGACAAACACACAGACTTTCGCATTTATAATATATACATAAATTTCGGGGTAGAGGGTATATGCGGTTAAATTCGTATAAGATTAGGATTACGTAAGCCTCAGATTACAATGCTCTCATGGGTGGGTAGAATTTAAATACTAAACATGTGTTTTAGCTTCAAGCTTCTTCAACATAGAAGGGTCGGCGAACCTAATGTAGAGATACTTTGTTCCTCACTTTTAGCCCTAAATCGAGACATTGTGTTAAATAGCGGAACGTAAAGATGCGCTTTGTCTCTTGTACCAGAGTAATAAAATGAAAATAATGTATAATTACGACTGCTTTATGTACTTTCTGGCGATTATATTTGTCTAACTTGTATCAATCTATAAATCAATCTCGAAAATATTGCAAACACTAGTTTATAGTCCGATTTGCTTGAAGCACTTCACTTGCCACAGATCGATGGCATTATAATTTAATCATAACTTCAAGATGACCTTGTTGGGATGACCAAGATAAGATTTTTCCATGTATCTGTATCTGCCCTACTTGTAGTTTTTTTGTGTACTATGTTACTAAGTGAAAAATGGACTGTCATGACACTTCGTGCTCCACCCTACTATGCAGAAAAAAACCACTAAACAGTTTCCCCCGCTAGGTAGTCAACGTGAATCTCCTCGTTTTAAGATAACGTTAAGTTTAGATAAGTTAAATATAGTTAAATTTAAAATTAATAAGAAAGAAACCACCTTTCTCATTTCATAAAAAATAAGAAATTAAAAATCAAAATCACTAAATATGCAGTAGTCGCCAAATATATTTATATAAAAAATATTATTTCTCATTGTCCTTGCCAAGAAATACGAGTTTAACGGCACGTTTCTGGATAAATAATAAAAAGACATATTTCCATATGTTTGATTAAAAAAAAATATGGTTTTCAATTGTTTTATTAATAATAACTTATGCTAGGCACGTTTGTGTGTACCTGTATACTAGTGTTTCCATCTTATAAAATTTTATTTTTAGTCATACATTCCTTCTGCATAACATGTTAGTCCGAAAGAATATTGACACTCTGACACCAACGAGCTTTCAAATTGCTGTTGAGAGCCGTATGCCGCGCTTTGCCTAATTTTCTTTTTTTTTAGCGTCACGCACACAATAGGATGCAGAGGGAACCTAGCGTTAAGACACTTGTTCCCCATTTTCCGTCGAATTCGGAAGCATTGCGTGTTAAGTGGCGAAACTTAACGCGGTGCTTTACCTAATCAGAGTGTAGATATGAAAATAATGTACATTATAACATTCTTTTGAGTGGTATTCAAACTCATAACCAATAGCGTTTACCGTTTACTATTGACGCTACCTACCGCACTACAATGTTTATTATTATATTTTATACGGGCAAGATTTTTAAAAATGTAAAAATTCTGTTTTGCATCCATTTGCTTAGTACCGTCGCGGATTAAGCTGAACGATTGCGTCACGACGAGAAAACGGGAAGAAGAAATAAAAGAAATAACGAACGGCGGAAGTCATCGAAGTGAAGTGACTTAGTGAAGGGTTTTAAAGGCTACTACTACCCACTTAGAATTTGAACAAATTATGAACCGGCTTTATTTTATTTTAAAAACCTTTTTTGGTAAAATATAACGGTAAATAAAATAGATGGATGACTTTTCGCTAGGGACGAAATGTTAATCTAAACAGGAACTGATATAAAACTTTAATTATTTATTTTTATTTATTTTAATTTCATGTAATTATTTTATTTATATAGCATGATAGGGAGAAATAATAAGTGTCAAGGCACTCTATCATCTGACCAAAAATATTTAAATATAAATTATACATGTATAAATTCATTCGCAATAAAATCTAATTCGCGACAACGGCCTTAAATATTATATACTATCCACTTATGTTTCTTTTTCACTTTGACTGATCTCAAAGGAATAAGAAGAATATAATAACAAAATATGCAAAGAACGATGGAAATATGATTGTTCCAAAAGAATTTTCCCTTGTTCGTTTTCATTATAACTCAATTTTTAAATTGAAATACCTTCTTTGTTCCTCCTAACATTATTTACTTTTGAACAAATACTTTTAGCTCCACGCTTTATCCGTAACGGGGTGGTCAGAAGGTAGTTAAACTCTCCCTGCGTTTAACGCTACGGGCCCTGAATATTTACTTCGCCCCGTCCACTGCCACTAATCTCTTCGTGAAAGAAATTAATACTTAATTCTATAAAATAATTCATTTATAAATAATAAAAATAAAAATTAGCTGTAGCCTTCCGAATACATATAAATAAACATTAAGAAAGTTTTTGCAAAAGACACGCTTGACAAACAAAAGATTTGTAACATATCATTATATTGATATTGGCTTTCTGCTTTTGATTTTCATATTAACTTTAGTCATAACTACCTGGCACACCAGCATTTTACACTACTAAATTCACATGTTTTGGTAAAAAAGGAGTCAATACTTTTCAAGGCTGATTTGGATGGGATTCGAAATAGTTGAAGACCCAGTGTCAAATATAAGCTATATATTCTTTTTAAATATGGATCCCTAAAGTGTTGAAATAGAAGATACAAGTTTGTATGAAAAATGTAAGCCACTTGACCGATTTCGATGAATTCTCTCACGAATAAATGACAGCAAGTCAGGCGGAGCCAGTATTGCCAGCCAGGTTGTGAGTTCGATATCCACACCAGGAGTGGAATTATTTAATATTTCCATTTCCTTCGCTCTGGTGTCAGAGGCAAATCGCGGCGTTAAGTTCCGTCACTTAACACGCAATGCCTCTGAAATTGGTGGAAAGTGGAGATTGGAGTGTCTTAACACTAAGTTACCTCTGCCTTCCCTGCTGTGTGCGGGATACAGCGTGAAGCTAAAAAAAACAAAAATTCAGAGATAGGCTGAAATAAGGAAAGAAAATGTATATAGAAAATGAAAGCTTTAACTTAAGCGAAGCTAAAACATGCAGCAACTACAGTTCTGTAGTTAACGCAAACGAAACCGTGGGCGGCGAGCTAATTAATATATAGATTAGAATAATTAATATAAATTTATATAATCTAACAGCAAATGGCCGGCTCTTACCTCTGAATGAGATCTACCATCCAACCGCAACACGTGAATATGCAGCACATGATGTATTACTGCACGATTTCATTAATCACCATTGAACTGAAAATTAATTAAACCTAAGTATTTACTAAAATAACTAATATACATACGTAATATATCACTTCACTTGATTGAGAGATGTTAATTGCTATTTAAAATATTATTGATAAAGGTATTGGAGTTATATAATAAATATTCTAGTATAATTATTTCTATTAAATTATTTTCTAAACCTGTCTTTTGTTATAATACTTTTTTTCAGCCTCCGCATAACAAAGTAGGCTGAGAGAACTTAGTGTCATGACACTCGCTTTCCGCCTTTGCATGTTAAGTTGCGAAATGCAACTGCGTCTTACTATAGCAGGGAAATAAATACATATTTATCTCTGGAGTGAGGATAGAAACCAAAACCACCGCGTTTACAGTCAGATGCTGTCTCATTGCGCCTAGATTGCTATTATATATGTGTGAGTGTGAGTTATAAGTTCGATTCCCAGTCGGCGGAAAGATTATATATATATTTTTTTATTTCATCATTCAACGAGCTCAAATTAAAGCGAAAAGTGGAGATTGGTGTATATTGACACTAGGTTCTCTCTGCTATGCGGAAAAAAACGTAAAGTTGTAAAAAAAAAAACCGCGCGACAGTTTTTAAAAAAATGCAAGATATATAAGAGACGAAAAGTTACAACATGAAGTTATATGTTTACATAATAATATTATATCTCTTGGCTTGCATTCAACATATCATTTAAACTGAGAATTATGGCAGGCTTCTCAGTGCATAGTACAGGCATGATTTGTACGGTTATCATCCAACCAGGTCGGATTAGATTTCGCTAGGGAGCAATTTACATACCAATATATGACCTTAATATATGAGAGCGCCCTTGTGGCGTAGTAGACAGCGTATGATACGCGTAAACGCGAGGGTTATGGGTTCGATTCCCACGCGGGGAAACGATTATATTTAATTTTTTATATGTTAGCTCTGGTACCAAAGACAAAGTTGAGTTCTGCCAGTATTGCGTATTAAGGCAATGTCTTAATTCCGAACGATAAGTGGAGGAAGGAGTGTCTTGACACTAAGTTCCCCTGACTATTGTGCATGTGGAAAAAATATGAAGGTCAAAAATATATATTATAACAAAATTTTAACGGGAATATTTGACGACGCCGCTACGTTGAAATTCATATTCTCTTTATAATAATTTTTAACGTTCATGGAAATGATACTGGTTTATTTGTTTACATTTGTCCATTTGCTTCGTAAAATAAATTTAAATATTCTTTGAAATAGGCAAATAGTAAGTTTGTTTACATGATTTGAAGTACATTTGAAGTGTAATATTGGATAATGGTGATCCTTTCGCAGCTTTGCCTACATTAAATAAATTGCTATTATAGCTATTTCCAAGTCTGACTCCTTTGTTCTCAGTTAAATTTAAAATTTACGTACTAGATAGTTTATTTATGAACCGATTAAAAATAAACTTTAAATATTAAGGAAAACTTAGTAAAATATAACAGTCATAACTGTATTAAAACGAGTTAAGCTGTTTTAAAGAATAATGCACACAAATGCACAGACAACCAGAAAAAAAATTTTAAAAAATGTTTACTTTGGGTTATGTTAGATTGATAAATGTTCCCAATATTCTTTTCTAATGTATCTTCCATGTACACACAGCAATTACTTATATTTTTATTATATATCACTTACATTTTGCATATTTTGTTAGAAACTAGATATTTTATTTCGACTCCAGTTTCCTCAAAGGCATTAAAATAATACTCATGGTTATAAATTATTTAAACATTTATGCGATATAATTATAACTTATGTAATTTTATTTAAAGTATTTAAAGTATGTCACTATGACATTTCAACCATTTTTAACGTCATGCCAAATATTAAGCTCTACAGGCGCACTCTATTGATCCAGTATACAGCCTCTTTATCTGCTCTGAACCTAATTGTAAGTAAACATAGCCGTGTCCTACATATTATGCTGTTCTGTGAACTAGTTTTAGCAATTGCAGCCAATTTAACAAGATAAAAATACTTTTTTTTATTTTAAAATGTTTTTCACACACTTAATAATTAAAAAAAAGTCTTATTAGAAAATGTATAAACAGTTAAACGCATCTGGATTTGAACCGGCGCCCCCTGGAAGCGCTCTGACTTCTAAACTATAGGTGTAGTAACACACGTGGCTTATGGGGCGGGTTCGAGTCTCGCTGCTTTCAAATTTTTATACACTTGTAAAACGGCATAAAAATATTTTATACATTTGTAAAACAGTATCTTTTAAGATAAAAATATTTGTCATTTAACAAGATAAAAATACCTGCAAACAATACTTATATATTAAAAGTATTTACTTTAAAGAAAGAAGAATCATATGTACTCAATAAAAAAAGAATTGTATAAACCATATTTCCCCTTTGAACTGATTCTATTTAGTAAAAAAATATTTATTTTTAAAAAGGAATATGTTACGGTGAACTGATTCTATTTAGTAAAATCGGTATATTTATTTTAAAATGGAAGATATTACGGATGCGTGTGCTGATTTAATTATTTATTTTATTGTTTTAAATTTAATATTCACAAAGGAGTAAGTAGGCCACTATCGCCAGTGACGCCAGTGGTACAGAGCATGAGTGTATTTTTGAGTGATTATTTGTGATATTAATTATTTTCTTTTTTCCGCACTGGTAACACAAAAGGCGGCTTTGAGCTCCTCTCTTGGACATAATGTCTCGTTTTCGGGTTAAAAGTGTAAGTAGTGTATTGGTTAATTCTTGATTATTTTGAGTAGAATGAAATCAATACAAATAAATAAAGTTTGTGCCTGTTGGTATCCATACTTATATTATAAATGGGAATGTCTGTGTGTTTGTCTCTCATGCTTTCACAGCTAATCTACCGGTCCGATTTGGATGAAATATAGAATGAAAGTAGTAACAATAACTGGGTCTAACATAGACTACTTATTTTTTCAAAAATTAACCTCTAAAATGCACATGCCACTATCTATCTATACAGAATACATACTGGCAAAGCAAATATATATATATTTAAAACTTTGTCTGCCTGTTTATTTGTTTGTTGTTTATAATTTCTGGAACAGCTGGACCGATTCTAACGGGACTTTCACATGCAAGATGACTGTAATGAGGACTTCCTTAAGAGTAATTTTTTTAACACGTGGATGATGTGGCGGCCTTGACTAGTAATAACCGAGGAAGTCAAATTTAAACAGCCAATAGCTAACTAGCCAGTTAAATCCCAAGGTGACCATTGTAACGTTGACACTATATTGATAGGCATGCATGACGTCACCTCAAAATATACATACAACATTGAACGTAAATGTTTCCTTACAAGTTTAATAACTAATTTTACTGTTACAGTGACACTTTGTCCTGATGTGAACCTAGTGTCATAACACTCCATTCTTCATTTTCCTTCCGTTAGAGAAACATTGTGAATTAAGTGGCAGAAATTAACGCCGCGCTTTGTGTTAAGTACTAGAAAGGAAAAATATTAATTATAAATAATCATTCCCCCCGAATCCGGACTGACCACACCCATCGCAGTTGCACTTTCACGTTATTAGACTAAGCCACTGCAAATTCACAAATATACAATATGTGAGAATGAAAATGTACCCTCAGATCAGTCGTTACGCTACAGTGGTTGTTTGTCGTTTGTTTAAGAGCTTCACACTTATTTCCGCCTAACAGAGTAGCCAGGGGGAAACTAGTATCACCGTTTTTCAGTTTATGCCCGAAACCGAAACATTGCGTATAAACCGCACTTTGTTTTACGTACTAGAGCGAAGAAATAAAATAAAATAATATATAATGAGAGGAAATCGTAACCAGAACCATCGCGGATACAGTCTACTGTCACACTACCTCATAAATATATATATATATTGGTAAATGAAAACGTTTCCACATTATACGAGCCATTAGGTTAAAGTGACAGTTTCTCAGTCGCTTAAAAGCTGACGTCGCTTAACTACTGCAATCAATCTACGTTCGTGACCGATGGCTGATGGCTTAACACGCTCATCAACACATTGAAATTAAGTCATTATATCACTTAGCGATGACTAAATTAATTTCAATGATGTTGCAAGTTAATTTGATATGATATATAGTAATTTAGACAGTGCTTACATTTAATTGGGTCCGTCATGGTATATTTGGACAGCGTCTGTAAATGCAATGGTTGTGGGTTCAATTCCCAATTGAAATGATTTATACATTGTTTTTATTTCTCTGCTCTGGTACCTAAAAAGGGAGGCGTTAAGTTCTGCCACTTAGTATACAATGTTTCGACTTTAGGCAGGAAATGTAGAATGGAGTGTACGGACACTGGACACTGGATCTGCTAAGCTAGAAAAAGCGTGAAGTTGCTTAAATTTAATTATTAAACAATCATCTATTTTAAGTGGGGAACGGAGTGTCTTAACACAAGGTTCCCTCTATCTATCCTGCTGTGTGCAGGATACAGCGTGAAGATAAAAAAAATGTAGTTTAACGTATTTATTATCATTATGATTACTTTCATAACAAAGTTGATGCCCATAATTTTGTAACTGAAATCTAAATATGTTTCTTTAAGCTGATAAGTCTGCTGATAAGGAGGATGAACGAAGTGCCTAAAGTATGTTTTATTTTTATTTTATTTATTATTTAATTTTCACGATTTTGCCTCATGGTAGGCAGAGATAGCCTAGTGTTAAGATTGGTGTAGCAAATTAAGCTTAAATGGCACGCCTATGTTTAAAAACTAAAAAATAGAATAAATCAAAACCCCATCCTATAATATGTATATCTATATATTTTAACCAATTTTGAAATGTCATTCTCACACAATACTATTTAACTCAATTGAAATTTGGAAATTTACTATAAAAAAGGTTGAAAAATAAAAAATAAATCTCGTATAGAAAACACGCCACGATAAAAAATGTCTTCGATCATCCCAGTGTTTATTTTTGTTCAAGCAAAGCAAATAGTGGATATTTCTAGAACAAACTAAGTAACTAAATATTGTATTATACATTATTAGTGGCCCGCTCACGGCTTCGCCTGAGTGAACTACACAACTACTTCACTACAGACACGCGCCGCCGCGCGCTTAGAAGAAACCGCATAAAAAACTGTTGCGTAGTTTTGAAGATTCAAGCATATATACTCGTACATACAGACAAACGCGGGAAGCGACTTTGCTTTATACTATGTAAAGAAGTTAAATAAATGCTTATATAATGATAATATAATAAAAAAAACAGCTTCATACTGTTTTCCGCATAGCTCCGTTTCACACTTTCCGCCGGAAATCATAGCGCGTTGAGTGGTGGAACTCAACGCTGCGCTATGTCTTAGGTATTTACTATTTAGGCGGAGGAATTAAGATTTATTTTTTTATTTTTTATAGCTTCACGCTGTATCCCGCACACAGCAGGGTAGGCAGAGGGAACCTAGTGTTAAGACACTCCGTTCCCCACTTTCCGCCGAATTCGGAGGCTTGCGTGTTAAGTGGCGGAACTTAACGCCGCGCTTTACCTCGACACCAGAGCGAAGAAAATGGAAATATAATTTCCACTCCTCGAATCGAATGGGAATCGAACCCACAACCAGTCGTTTACAGACACACTCTTGTGCCACTGGGCCACGACTGGCCACTTAAGATTATTTAAATATAATCATTTCCCCTATCGCATATATATGTAATAGGGGAAATGTCTATATAGACAGACAGACGCTGTCACACAGTGCCGTGATGACTTAATAAAATAAAAGTTTTACCTAATAAACGTATCTTAATTTGAAATTACACACACAATTCTATTAAAATGTTTTAGGCCTTCCACTACACGGAGCATAAAGCTTTATAGTATAAGTTTTGCGATCTAAAATAGTCTTGAATTTCAAAAGTTACTGCGAGTCCGCAGTCCGGAAATTTAACTTATAGTATTCTACATTGTTTCTGATAAGTGATGGCAGGTTTTAAATTAACAAATTGCCGTATGGCCCCATATTAAATCAAGACATCCACAAAGATTATGCACCTTTTAAAATTTTCATTTCTTGTTTTAAAATAGAGGATACATTATTTTTTTATCAACTTCACTCTTTTTCCCATATAGTAGTCAGAAATACACTCCGTTTCCATTTGCCACCTGAATTCTATATTATATGTTGAGAAGCGAAGCTCATCCTCATATTTTGTCCACTATTTAATAAATAATAAATTAATGGTAAATAAATAAATTATTGGTTATTTTATAGAGTGGGAATCCACACAACCAATTGTGATTATAGTCAAGCACTATCCCACTACTCTACGATGGCTTTATTGATGTGATTGTGATTGAGTGCCCGATGTGATGGTTTTAATATAGCAAAATAACAGGTAGAGCGTTCTTAAGGTATCCAATATTTTTTTCACATATAATATTATTTATTTGAAAAACTTTTATTATTATCATCGAAATAATTTTATTTTGCATTTGCAAAACACAACTTACAAACCATACCAAAATATACCAAAAATGAAATATTTCAGTAATGTGCAGAATTTTGAACCAGTTCATAACTTACGAAAAAATCTCTTTTTCTTTACTTTAAATTCTAAAAATCAATAAAAAAGGACTTGTGTGAGAAAGGTGGCTTTTGGGATAATTAGGCGCTATGTTGTATATATTAAGAAAACCAGCAATGTTAAGCAAGCATTTTACAGTTCAATATATCCACAAAAACCCCATAAAGTTTCGTTTTTTGTTTGATCGGACAAATTTCTGAAAAAAACAAAAGGATTATGATTTTTACTTTAAATCATCACCTTTAATAAAACACATAACGATTTTTCAGCTTTTTTCATGCTTTTTAACAGCTTGATAACAGTGCTTTTTGTCACCCTATAAATTTAAACACAATACCCTATAAATAGAAACTTTAAACTTTAAAATGAATTTCTTAATTCCAATGTAACCATTTTTGAGGAAAGTACAGTCATTTAAAAAACCTCAAATAATTTACAATTTATTTTTAGTCCTTTATTTTTTTCCACTATGTGTGAAAAATACATGTGCATGTATATACATATATTTTTGAATTTATAACTTCTGACATATATAATTTAATTTTCTTTGTCATGTTTTTATACATCATTATTTTTAAATACGAAAAAAATAAATTTATCACAAGAGAACAATGAAATTAAGATTCTCTAATTACCTTTCCAATCCGATTTTTTCACAATAAAACCAACAATCCTACAGCGCAGTACAAATTCACTTGTAGATTTGATTTACAAACTTTTATAGAGCTTTCGATAATTCGACTATCGAAGTAGTACACTATTTTCATTCTACGTGACCAGCATATAAATGGTTTTATTATTTCGGGCTTAGGTGTAATCGATTTTAAAGCTACCTTATATAGTAGCGTCTAACATTGTAGTTATTCTTAATTCTAGGAAATGTAGTGTATGTCAAGCATATAGTAGTGTATACTGTTTATTTAATTAAACTAATATATTTCTAATCTTATAAGATAAGATTAGAAATATATTAGTAAGAATACATATATACAATTAGGTCATTTAAATATATATATATATATATATATATATATATATATATATATATATATATATATATATATATATATATATATATATATATATATATATATATATATATTTATGTATATATATAATCTGGATCTCGGAAACGGCTCCAAAGATCTTTAGGAAAGGGACTACGTAAGAGGTTTCGGAGGAGAAAAATCGATCTAGCAAAACTTCATTTTCGAAAAATAATTCGTATTTTTCCCTATTTTTTGGAAATTAAAGAAATGGCTAAATATCATTAGTATACGAATTTCAATTTCGCAATTTTTGACAACGTTTTGATAGCTCAATTGGTAGAGCGGTTGCTTCTTTATGTGCAGTCTATTTTTTTTGTTTAATTTATTAGATTTTTGTTGTTATTTTTTGTTGTTATTTTTATTTATATTATCATTTTTTTTATTATAATAATTATTTCAAAATCAGGTATTGAATTATTGCACCTCATATAAGAGATACAGTTCGTATAATTCATGAAAATAAATAAAAAGGTTTTCCCTCACACCTCACACATTAAAATAGTGATTTCTCAGTGGACTTAAATATCTTAAGTATCATGCATATGCAAATATATATGAAGATACAAATAAAGACGTTATGATTATGGTTTTAGCTTCAGTTATACATGTACATAACCGACCGTGAAAATAAATTTTATGGTGCGTACAACATTTAAAAAAAATATGTTAGATTTTATAATGGTTGATTTTGATTTCTATTTATTGTCTAAAAATTGAGGATATAATACCTTAATTATACTTATTCTTTTTTTATTCAATATTCGTGGCCAGTCGTGGCCCAGTGGCACAAGAGTGTGACTGTAAACGACTGGTTGTGGGTTCGATTCCCACTCGAGGAGTGGAAATATTTAATATTTCTATTTCCTTCGCTCTGGTATCAGAGGCAAAACGCGGCGTTAAGTTCCGCCACTTAACACTTGACTCTGAATTCGGCGGAAAGTGGGGAACGGAGTGTCTTAACACTAGGTTCCCTCTGCCTACCCTGCTGTGTGCGGGATATAGCGTGAAGCTATTTATACTTATTCTTTATTTCACCATGGCTTTGTATATACCGAATTTCAATTTTTTTTTAAATGCTTGCAATTTCGGTTTTTGATACTAGAACTTTAGCTACATCATTCATGTTTTGGCCTCAACATGATTAAATTGGTTATGTAATTTTCTACAGGTCGCTGGGGAAAGCTGTTTACCTGAAATAACTCGCATGATTTCTTAATGCGTATTATGTTTAATAAGTTATTATGTTTCTTAGATCGATGAATTTGCTTTGTTATATTCAAACTCAACAAATATTACTTTCGATTTCAAGTTTTGGATTATAAGCAATGGTTTTTTTTTAAGCTTCACGCTGTATCCCGCACACAGAAGGGTAGGCAGAGGGAACCTAGTATTAAGACACTCCGTTCCCCACTTTCCGCCAAATTCGAAGGCATTGCGTGTTAAGTGGCGGAACTTAACGCCGCGCTTTGCCTCGACACCAGAGCGAAGAAAATGGAAATATTAAATATTTCCACTCCTCGAGTGGGAATAGAACCAACCAGTCATTTTAAGTGACACGTCTGTGCCACTGCGCCACGACTGGCCATAAGCAGTAGTCAAAATTTAAATCTAAAAGTCTAACATGATAAAGCACGCATTATGATTTAGCAATCATAATGTTTTTAGAATTAAATATCACACATGATTATTTATTATTATCATTTCTTCGCTCTTGTGCCTAAGATAAAGCGCGACGATGAGTTGCGCAACTTAAAATGCAATTTGGGCAAGAACGGAGTGTTTTCACACTAGAATCACACCGACTATGCGAAAAATACCATAAACATACCTTTTTCTTACTTTGAATAGAAATGTTACGATGCGGATAAGAATATATGAAGAATATTACATTAAATTCATTAAATTCAGTTTCCGTTACGGATATTATTTTCGATATCATTTCGGATTATCCGCTAGGCTTGGATATTATCAGTTACGGATATGGCTTTTTAAAAAAAAATAAGTAAGATTCACCAACTAATTAGCAAATTTATTAATGTTTTTCATTATGTGTCTTAATTATGAACATGGAATTAGTATTTTATTTCGGACGTCTAGTCCTTCGGTATATGTTGTAAAGGACTAATAGTTATATACCACTATATACTGTTAGGAACAGGGCATTATACAGGGTTACAGGTTAAGTCGACATTCATAGGCTAAAGGGGAGGAGCAAAAAAGCCAAATAAAACAATAGGCGAGTTAAAGATACAAAATTTATTAAATTCAAATATCTTGAAAACAGTTAGGTTTAGGATAGGATGTTTCATAGTGAAATCAGTCACAAACAATGTAAACTACACGCTAACGGCTTAACGGGAATAGGTCGACTTAACCTGTAACCCTGTATATAGTTAGGTACTGATTAATTGTGTATGAAATCGTTAAAGTTGGCGATAATAATTCAATAAATAAAGTAATAATTTTTATTTAAGTTAAACGGTTTTATATTGCAGATAAATGTACTAAAAGCTAAAAAATAATTTCATGGATACAGTCATGGGTATCAACATGTCATTTTTAAATATACAAATTTTAAACATATGCATTGATTAAATTAAAATGAAATCGTGGGGCACGTCCAATGTCTACAATCGAAACACATGGCATGTTACTTCACCCACCTAATGGTAAGTAGCAAGTGTCGTCCACGAATGGGGGTGACGAACGAAAGTACACATCACAAACTGAAACCAAAAAAATATGAACTCATTTGCATGAGCCATTAGACGTATTTTGCAAAAAAAATACTTATTAATAAAATTCTTGTGCGCACATCAACATGTTATTTGAAGTCACTTTTCTTTTATTTGTAAAAAATAATTATTTAACATGTAATGATATAAAGTATGTACTTCGCTCAGCTCTTCCCGTCAAGCAGAGCAAAGAGGCGGTTCGTAGTATAATAAATACATAATTCAACATGACTACTTAGATATTAAATAAATATAAATACACATACATATACCGAATATAACAATACAAATTAATAACACAATAAATAAATACCCAATGCATATAATTATTTTTCGATGTACAAATTTAATTATTTAAGAAGCAAAATTATATTTTATGCTCAAAAAATAATTAAATGCTAATCGTTAAATAAAATAGTACTTTAGATGAGCAAGTGTTCTTACTGATTTTTTTCAGCAGAATTGCCTTGAGCCCATGGCTTAATGTCAGATGTTATGATATTTTCAATATTCAAAAATACAAAATACTAAGAAAATCACTATTATTCTAATAGATTACTCAAAAATATTTCTTAAAAAAACTTATTATTGTATGAATATTATGACATTCTAGTAAATGGTTATGATAGTTAATCCCTTTTTTAAGCTTAAATTATTTACGGCGGCATTGGCAATCAATACGCAATGTCTCGAATTCAGGTGGAAAGTGGAGTACGGAGTGTCTCTTGACACTAGAGTCAGTCTAAACATATAAAAGTTTGAACTTGTATATCAACTTTAGAATTACTCACAAAGCGCTCCTGTGCTCTCTAACAGTAGCCCGTTATTATCAAGTTACGTAATAGGACTATTTATTATCATAAATATACAAATAACATCAAAAATACTAAGAAAATACTAAGAATAAAGAATTGTTTCTAATATCTAAACAATACCACCGCCTTATATGAAATTATATTAATAAAAATTGTATGCCTGCCCTTAAATGGGCATGGTGTCTACATTATTTTTAAACTGGTACAAGTGCATATGTGCGCAACCTAAAGTAATAACTTTGTCTTTACTTAAAAAAACATTAAAAATATATACTGATAAGAGCTTTTTGTCCATAGCCGGCCTCAGCATCATCAGTGCTACTAGTACACCTAGGAGCAGTCGGTGCTTTGGCCAGCGGCGCTGCGCTTTGTGGGGGAGGAGGGACGTGTGCCTGTGGAGCTTTGCTACATGCGTTACATCCATTGCAACTCTGGACTGTGTGTGGATTGCACGCAGACCGTGCAGCCGCTATTGCTGCACCATTGCACTATGCAGCGATTGTGTCCGCTAAAAAGGTAAATATATCGCCAAAGCGCGGCGTTAAGTTCCACTACTTAACACGCATTGCCTCCTAATTCGACGGAAAGTGGGTAACGGAGTGTCTTAACACTAGGTTTCCCCTACTGTGTTCGGAATACAGCGTGAAGCTAAAAAAAGATAAATAAATATAATTTCATATCAAAGTTTTTCATTAATAAGATAATGGTTGTATTATAACTTGATGTGTTCTTTAACGGTTTTAATTTTTATATCTTAACTAGCGACCCGCTCGTTATATGCAGCTTTTATTCCCTGTTGAAGCTCCTCTGGGTTGGTTTTTGGGAAAAATTGTAGCTTACCTAGCACCATCAACTATTTTCTTGACAAAAAACCATCGAAATCGGTCAAATGGATAAATCGAGCTTGGATCTTTCATACAAATTTTCTTCCACAAAAAAAAATAAAGTTGAAACGCTCCGGAATAGCTTTCTGAATGTGAAAGAATTTTCATAATCGGCTCAGTATTTCCGAAGATTTGCCCTTACATACAAATAAAGTTACAAAATTTATCTCTTTATTATATTAGTATTAACTAGCGACAGCTTGCGGCTTTGCCAGCGTAACTACACAACTTTTCATATAAACTTTTATCTTATATTCCAACCTGTTAGGAGTAATTTGAATATTTGATCTTCAAATTACCCCTAACAGCTTGGAATATAAGATTACTAGACTATTTTCTTTTGGAATTTCATCCAAATTTGGAATGAAAGTTATTGAATTTCAAATAGATAGACACTGACTGAGCGTAACAGGCATACTGACTTTTGCGTTTATAATATTAGTATGGATATTATAAATTGCATGTGGGTTGTGGAGTAATTGCGCTTGAACTTTGGCTTCATTTATTATTCAGTACTAAAATAAACGAATTATCTCGCTTGTCACACCTAAATTGAAAATGATAAATCTATTTTTATTGTTTTAGGTAATAATCTGCGTTGCAGGCGGTTGGATTGCACTTGCTGCTCTACTGGCACCGCTAGTGGCAGCCCATCCTCCACTCTCCTACAGCATTGGCCTAGGAAGCTGTGCGCCAGACTGTAGCGCTGGACCCGCTGCTCTAGGATTTTGTCTAGTATATGCGTTGCTAACTCTGCTGTTACCCACTGCCCTCGTGCTCCTCTGCAGCTTGAAAATACTTCGTATTGCGCGATATCACCGACATAGAATAGCGGCTGCGATATATGAAGTCACGTTATCAGCACAAGTTACTGTAACTCACCAACGTAATCCGTTCTCCCCTCCACCACCTCCACGCAGACGTGCGCTGTCAGCAGTTCTACAGCCTTTAGGATCGTTAGCAATTCTCTACTTTCCTTACTACTGTGTATTAATTTGGCCTGCTATATCTGTACCACCACAACCACTTGCAGCTTTATCAGCTGCTTTGCTAGCAGCGGCTCCTCCGGTGAATGGTATTTTATATGGAATCAGGAGCAGAGCTTTAAGAGATGCCTTACGGAATTACAGAAGGAAAAGAATGACTAAAAGTGAAGTGACCCAAGAGATACAAGCCAGAACACCAAGCGCTTGCGGATCAAGAAGGCCTTCTTTATCTGCTGGTTCAGGTTGTATAAGGCCACCGACGACTCGGCGTCTGTCTGACGCAGCGGCGATGGGTTCACGGGGGTCCGAAAGACCAGCACAACGTGCAGCATCTTGCAATATGTTGCAAGAGTCGCAAGTGGATGAACCAACTACAATAATAAAGCCTAGGGCCTCTGCTATTCCTTTAATAAGGGCTCCACCACATGTAGTCCTGGGTCGTGCTCTAGGCCTAGAAGAAGGAATAACAAGAGAGCGCAGACGTCGACAATCGCCTCGCATTACGGTAACCCGGGCCATGTCTGATGAAAGTGAATCGCCTTCTCGTCGTCCGCTTTGCAGACAGCACTCTCGATCGAGTGGGGCCCTCCTAGGTACAATGTCCTGCTCTCCCGCGCTCTCTGAGAACATTAACATAGATAATGCTGCAGATGAGCAACTTCTTCTCTCATGGTCTCAGCGTGCTCATGCTATCAAACACGAGATTTTATAAAAAGATTTATTATTTATATCTGTATAATTTGATTTTATATTAAATTGTAATTTAATGTGTAAAAGACAATAAATGTGCGCGCGGTTCAGTCGAGTTTAGCTGATATATCATTATTTTCAAGCTTGCTGTTGATACTCGACCTTCCCGACCAAAATGTGACCAAATGTTGTTTCCTATATCTATTTACTACTTACGGTAGACGTTAATGATTTATCCTACAGGGTTCCTCCATATCGTTAGCTTTACATACCGAAGTATTACTTTAGCACGTACTTCTAGAAACTTTCTGTAATATTCCGTAGGTATAGGCAAGAAATTTAAAATTGTTGGATATTATATATTTTGTAATTTATTTTCGTATGTATTTCTATGGCAAAGGGACATAAACCTGTGTAAAATATTTATCTGTAACTAATTTAGTCATTTCACAAGACTACAGCAACATGTTATGTTATAATGATCATATAATGCAACGCTTTTAAACATTGCCGCCGTCCAAATTTTGGATTCTATGCCTAAATTTTGTAGGGAGTAAAGCTTAAGTAGGACAATTATAAAAAATGTAAGTACAATAATGTAATAATTTAGATTATAATATTAGTTGAAAACACGGGTTTCAGAGACACATTTAAAAAGCTTTATTTGTTTGAGCATTTCTAGTGAATAAGTTATATAAGTACACTGACGTGTACTAAAATTATATGACGTGTACTAAAATGATAACACTAGAAGCTATTAGGGTGCTCATTCAACCGAAGTTAGTTACATTCCACGTACACTATGAAAATTACTAATAGTTAGTCATAGTGTTAAGTTTTTAGGAAATTGTTAAAGGCGCTAACGAGCAATTGAAAATAATATTTATGTATATAATATGCCCCGCCTAAAATTTCGGCAACATGTTGTTTGCCGGCATGAAAAATGTCTTCGATACTACATCACTTAGTGTAAAAAGCCATGTTGTAATCCGTCTTGCGGTAGAGATTTTGAAAACATTGTATTTAAAAGCTTGTTATCTCTAGTTTTTGAATCTTTTAGTCAATTGGAGATTGACATGATTAAAAGTTCTACGGCTTATTCTTTAAAATACGTATTTGATACTTTAGTTCTTTTGTTTAAGTTATTTAATTTAAAGCATGAATAGCATTACAATATTTAAATTACTACTTTATGCATACAATAAGCAAAGCTTAAAATGTCAAATTAAAAATCTTAATTAATATCTTCTTTGTTGTATAAATAATCTTCTTCGTTTAATTTTTTTTTTCAGTATTACTCGCCAAACTATTATTGTCAATACCTTACCAGTATTTTACTAAAAAATGCAAGTTAAACACCATATAAATTATTCTTCAAAACAATATGTATGCAGCATAACAGAATATGCCGTATAAGTCACGGAACAAGCTATTGCGAAACAGAGTTCTTTTAATTACGTAATTATCATCATTTGATGTCAGAGATACTCGAGAACACTACACTGCCACTAACTTCTTTAGATTTTCAATTTTTACTTCAAGTCGAATCAAAGACTAGAGATGCAAGCTTCAATTTTTTTTTCACTTTAAACCTTGTTATTCACCTTTAAGTACCTTTTTGGATAATATCCTTTTGCAATAACTGTTTATTGCTGTTGTTTTAATATATCTGGGCAAGTGATGTTTTTATATACAAGGAAGTGTACAGTTACTCCTTTATACATATCACTGTGGAATTATGGTAAAAAATAGATTTTAGAAAGTGGTATTAATTCCTTTTTTGTCAGAGCCTCTCTGAGTTACCTCCGCGTTGCCAGAGCTTATGGTGAGCTTTTACGCGCTAAGCTTTCAAAAGTAGCGTGCTTATATTTCTGTGTATAGCAATGTATTCACAAAAATTACTGGGTATATGAGATTTACCTTAAGAAAAAAATGAAAATGTGCGACAATTTTATGCTCATTTTTCCTTGAGAAGTTAGAGTACTTCGTGTTATATCATTTCTTCACATGTGTTCTGTACATTTATTAATATTTACAAAGAAACTAAAACAATCTTAGTTTTTTTAAAAAAATACAAAATTATTAATAAATTTTTGATCAGTAACCAAATTCAAAAAAAAAAAAACTATCTTCAATTTAATTTATAAAATAAAGTATAGGTACGTTATTTAAAATTATTTCAAGTATTTCAATTTCGAAGTATTTCTTCATGTAACAAATAAAAATCTAGATAAATCATTCTATAAGCTGTATTAGATGTAGTTAGCGCCAAAATTTATAGTGTCTTTAGTAAAATATATGTACGTAATAAATACACAAAAGTAAACAATCTTAAATTGGTTTTTGAATCTTATATGTATAAAATAATGTTGCATAAAATGTATTGAATATGCTTTATTGTTGTTATAAATTCGCTATTCTATTAAAGATTAACATTATTATATAATAAATATCATATATATCTATAAACATGTAAAACACATAAACACACAGATTAACACAAAATATATGTTATGTGTTTTCTCAAGAAATGTGTAAAAATAGTCAAATATATAAAAAAGTTTTCGTATTGAAAAAGACATTTAAAGAAAACATATAAAAATTTGAACGCAGCGGGGAGCGAACCCGCGCCTCCTGAATACCGTTCAGGCGCTCTCACCACTGAGCCATGCGTTCTATTATCCGCTGCGTCTAAATATCTTTTAAATGTCTTTTTCAATTTAATTCCTAAGTGTGGATAACACTTTGAAAATGTTTAAAAGTTTTATTATTATTGTTTTTAGTGCTAAATGCGCTTTCAGATGTCTTTATTGAAAATAAATTTATAAAATATTTTCATTTTTTTTAGAATCTAAAAAATATAAAAAAATATATGTATATGATATGGATGATGTTGAGTGTCATCGTTTACGTTAAGTGTGAAATGATTGATATTATAATGAATTGTTATTCTAGTCAAAGAGCTGTTGTTTGAAGTATGTGTTAATTTAATAAAAAGTCTATTAGAAATACATGAAAAGATATTAAATGGAAATTGTTTCATTTCGTCCCAAACATTTAACTTGCTTTTCTAAACGGGTAGTTAGAGAGAACCTAGTGTCAAGACACTCCGTTTTCCAATTTTCTTCCAAAATCGAGACATTACATGTTAGATAGCGGAACTCAACACCGCACCTGGTGTCACCTAAGCGAATATACGAATATAATTGAAATATAATCATTTCCCTGATTGGGAATTGAACCCTCAACCAATTCCGTTTAAAGACGCTGTCTCACCTCGCCACGATGCCAGGCTAGGCCTTCCTAAAATAATTTATTAGAAAAAGGATGAATTTAAGGGATTTGTCAGTTAGTCAAGGACACTTAGCCAATTACCTTTGTTTAATTATTTTTTTGTTAAAACAAGGCAAAAGGCATTCTTAAATAAAAAATCCTTACATTAATACAGTTACTAAAATATAACATCATATGTCCGGTTGTTCACAGTCAATTGGCGAGAATAATTGTTATTTTATCACTGTACTAAAAAGCAGTTTACATACAAACTCAAATTTACGATACGTTCCGTCTAGTTAGTGTTGGCCGAGTTACAGAAGTCATAAATTTAGTTGTCATTCTAAAACGACGTGTGAATACTGAAAGCAAAATGATATCTTAGAAATTATTTAATATTAGAAAGAGTACAAAGACATTATCGGCCAGTAAAAAGCTATACCGAATTCTGACGATGAAATACATGAAGGAAAACTTTTAAACCCCTTTTTGCGAAAATTTGTTGTAGTTAAATTTTATATGCAAAAGAAGTATAGAGAGCATTTTTAAAGCTTGAAAGTGTTTTTCTTTTATAATACTGTATTAAAAATATGTTAAGCTAGCGCCCGCTCGCAGCTTCACCTGCGTAAACTACATGTTTCGCTTTTTCGCCTTTCAGAGTTCTCACTTAAATCACAAACACACAAATTTTGTTTAGGTTTATTATATTTTTTTCAACATTTTATTTATGAACTGATTGAAATAAAATAAAAATTAAAAGTTAACATAAGTTAGTCATACTACAATAATTATAAAAGTACATTTAAGTCGGAGCAGCCATTTCAAAAATAAAATGATTTTTTACAAAATAATTGAAAAGCTACTTCTAATAAAATTACACTAAAAAGTAAAAAATAATCACATTTTCTTGTGAACACGATTTTCGACCAATTTACTTTTAACTACCAAACATGTCGTTTGCCTCTACTTTCCAACCATATGGATAACACGTCACACACGACTTAATAAATGGTCCCGACTAAAAAACAATTATCAAAATATATAATTACAGTTCACAGAAGTCAAGTTTGTCAAGTTTGGAGTAGATGTCGGAGTTGGAGAGGTGTATACTATCATGTAAAAAAAGAATCATCTAAATTGATTCACTACGTAAAAATATATATGGTAAAGTACTTAAAAAGTACAATTGCACTAAAAATTGTACTTGTAATTGTACCTTTTATGATGACGGTTAAAAAGTACTTGTCGGGTTTAATCTAAATTAAAATGAGACTATACGGCAAGTATTAGTTTCATATAAAAAAAGAATCATCAAAATTGATTCACTCAGTAAAAAGATATGCTGTAAAGTACGTAAACAGTAGAATCGAAATGAAAACCTTTAACTTTTTCTGAAGTCGGTCAAAAACTACTGGTGAAGTCTTAAGTAAACTTGAATGTACTTGCATTCAAGTTTACTGAGCTTTCATATAAAAAAATATCATCAAATTTGATTCACTCAGTAAAAAGTTATGGGACATGATACATAAAATAAAAATGCAGTCGAGTTGTAAATTTTCCACTTTTTATGAAGTTGAAAAAAAACTACTTAGTAAATTTGACTGAAACTGTAAACTTGTAACTGTGAACTGTGTAACTTTGACTGCAACTACTTTCAATCGTTTAAAAAAAATCATCAAATTCGATCTACTCGAATTCTCGTCCTTTTGTAGAGACAGCGATTAGTTACATTTTTATTCTATGTATAATTTAATTAAATATATCTTACACACTACCATATACTTGACATTTTTATATAAAGGGCCATAAGCGTTGCTAACTTAAGGCGTATTTTATACGTCAACCGGGACACTAGTAATCTTAAGCGTACAAAACATTCAGAAATGTCTTATAATAAAGGTTAGTAAAATATATATACATATTTTTTTAGCTTCACGCTGTATTCCGCACACAGCAGGGTAGGCAAAGGGAACCAAATGTTAAGACACTCCGTTTCCCACTTTCCGCCGAATTCGGAGGCATTGCGTGTTAAGTGGCGGAACTCAACGCCGCACTTTTGTCTCGACGCCAGCGCGAAGAAAATGGAAATATTAAATATTTCCACTCTTCGAGTGGGAATCGAACCCACAACCAGTCGCTTACAGTCAAACGTACAGATATAGCACTGCGCCAAGACTGGCGAATAATTTCTCAAGTTCAAAATAAAATCAGATTTCATATAACATCTAATTAATTGATTAATTATTCGATGTATTGCTTTTCATGCGGTGCCAATACTGGAGCGAAGCTGTAAAGTTAAATTAGCTAGGTGGGAATTAACGAGCGATACTCTTTATAAGCTGGATCAAAGGTGCACTAAATATTGCAGTATTAGTATTAGCTATGTTAATTCATATGAAACCATAAAGAGTAATTACGACTTTATAGGCTACCATAATATTTACAACTGAATAATTGTTTATAATACATTTTCAGGCCGTCCTGGTGCAGTGGGACAGCGTCTGACTGTAACGCGATAGTTCTGGGTTCGATTCTCACTCGGAGGAATACATTATTTTCATGTCTTCTCTCTGGTGTCTAAGACAAAGTCTATTAAATACTTTTTTAACATGTTTACGTTGTGTGAATAAATAACACTAAAAATGTTAAGAAAGTATTTAATAAATATCTCTTGTCACACTATTGTTCGTGGAGTATAATCTTAGAGCAAACATTTTTTTTATAAATCTCTCTACAGAGATGTTAACAACAAAAATAGGTTGTAATAAAAAATATTACTACACAGCTGGTAGGTAGTAGAACTCATGGTTTAGCGGTCAGAGCGCTTGGACGGACCCAAGAAGCGCAGATCCGATTCCTACTGCGTTCAATTTCGCTTTCTAAAAACGTCATTTCAATTTTATAAGGGCGCGAATAATACTTTAAACATATTAAGCAAAGGAAATCAGGTATAGGTCAAAATTTATAATGTTGACTTCACCTGCAGAGCTAATAGAGCACAGATAAACAATGGAGCAGTGTAGTATCCCATCATACTGTTATCACATCAATATTTGTGAATAAGAATACAATTTGTGGCCAGTCGTGGCCCAGTGGCACAAGCGTATGACTGTAAACGACTGGTTGTGGGTTCGGTTCCCACTTGAGGAGTGGAAATCAATACTTATATTATATATGCGAATGTCTGTGTGTTTGTCTGTCACGCTTTCACGGCTAAACTACTGGTCCGATTTGGATAAAATTTTGCATGAAAGTAGTAAAAATGATTGGGTCTAACATAGGATACTTAGTTTTTCAAAAATCAACCTCTAAAGGGTTGAAATAGGAGATGAAAGTTTATATGAAAAATCTACACCGCTTGACCGATTGTAATAAATTTTGGCATATATATAGTTGATAATCCAAGGTTAAACATAGGTTACTTTATTTTAAAAAATCCACCACCGAGGGTTGCTATATACCGAAACAGCCCCGTAGATCACGCGGCGAAGGCGCGAGCGGGCCGCTAGTATTTAATATTTCCATTTTCTTCTTCGCTCTGGTGTCGAGGTAAAGCGCGGCGTTAAGTTCCTCCACTTAACACGCAATGCCCCCGAATTCGGCGGAAAGAGGGGAACGGAGTATCTTAATACTAGGTTCCCTCTGCCTACCCTGCTGTGTGCGGAAGACAGCGTGAAGCTGAAAAAAAAAAGAATGGAAATTTCGAAAAGGGATGTTTATCTCTTAATTATCACCATTCAAAGTAGTTTGATATTAGAAACTAAAGGAACCTGTGGTGATTCTATTACCAATATTGAAAAGCATTGTCAAAAACCATAACATATATGGGACAATTGTAGAGGCCCATTGGCCTCTATTAAGGGCTCGCTTATGTAACTACATTTAGGTAATGGCACTCAATATTGGATTACACTCACTACCTTTCAACTTTGAAAGTAATTTACCCATATGTAATAGGGCATTTTTACTTGCCCTTTTTGGTAATATTTGGTAACATTTATATAAACTTTTGATTTTTGGTTTAAGATTAATAACATTATTCTTTTTTTTTATAGCTTTATACTGTATCCCGCACACAGCAGGGTAGGCAGAGGGAACCTAGTATTAAGATACTCCGTTCCTCACATTGCGTGTTAAGTGGCGGAACTTAACGCCACGCTTTACCTCGACACCAGAGCGAAGAAGATGGAAATAAATATTTCCACTCCTCGAGTGGGAATCGAACCCACAACCAGTCGTTTACAGTCATACGCTTGTGCCACTGTGCCACAACTGGCCACATAATAACCTTATATACGACAATATTACACTACAAATATATGTACATCATAATATAAATAGAATGTATAAATAACACGTAATGTACTTATTTTTTTTTTTCATCATGAAGTGATATTGTAAATTTCTCTAGAATTCTGTTTATAGTTATGAAGCTAAGCGAAGCAAAACTTTTTGCTGGCAACTAAATTATGCCTTAAACGCCATCTTCATCTAAACTACTAGACTTTATGTTTACCGTGATGCTTGACATTCTTATATACTTCTTTTCTTCCTTTAAACGTTTTTGCGTTTAAGTTCATTTTAGAAATTTCTTCATAAGCATGTTTATTCTATAAAAAGTAAGAAAAATACTTTTAATTTTTTTTCTTCAGCTTCACGTTTTTTCCTGTATAGCAGAGTGGTCAGAGAGAGTCTAGTGTTAAGACACTCTGTTCTCCACTTTCCGCCAGAAATCGATATCGCTTGTTGTGCGGTGGAAGTCACGCCGCACTTTATCTTAAGTACCAAAACAGATAAATGAAAATTAAATGAAAGTATGAAACGCTTAGAATTAAATTGACCCAACTTAAAACTTAGGCTAAATACAGCCATAAAAATCTTGTACTAAGATTCTATTTAATTTTAATTTTCAGCGTGCGATATATAATCATTACCCCAAGTGGTCACCGAACCCACAACCCACAGACAGACTCGGCCACAACGGTGTCATAGAATATAATAAATTATTTATAGACGCTTTTAATAAAATATAAAAAGTTTAAGCGATTGAACATCCAAAGATCAAGAAGTTTCCGGCGATCGAAGATCATGAAAAGTTCAGTTTCGCAAGCATAAAATGTTGCAATTAATAGTCAAACTATCAGTTTTATTATTAAAATAGTTGAGATAAAAATTGTAGAGCTTGTAATTAAGAACTATTTTATACTAACTAAGCATTCCAGATCGCATCAGTATATCACCTTCACCTATAAAATATTCAGTCTAGACTAGATTTGTTAGTTTAGCTTACTAAAACTAAACACTTTTTGATAGTGTCTTTTCTATTGAATATTACCGATTATTTCTACTTAAAAATGTTAAGTCATATCTTATTTAAATTGAACTAATTTATTATATTTAAAATTACTACTTATTTATTTATGTATTTGTTATATATTGGACAATAAGTAAAAAAAAAAAATTTATTAAAAATTATTTGTACAATAACTTTGATTTTTTTATTTGAAATGATCTTATTAGAGTTCACTGCGGCGCAGTAGGATAGCCTCTGCCTGTAAGAACACGTTCGATTTGCACTCGGGGGAACTATTATATTTAAATTATTATGATTTTCCCACTATAATATTTGGACAAAGTGTGGCCTTAAGTTGCACCGCTTAACCAGCAAGGTTTTTGAATTCAAATGGAAAATAGAGTGCAGAGTGTATTGAAACTAAGTTTCCTTGGATTATTCTGCTATTCGGAAACAACGAGAAGCTGTAAAAAAATAGTAAAATTTAAATTAACCTATATATTTTCTTATATATTTTCTTATATTCTTTACCTATAATATGTTATTTTAAAACATATCAGTATTTGTGTAATTTTTCATTAAACGTACTATCTAAATAGATGTTGTTTGTTAACACCAAAGTCACGAAGCGAAGCGAATAACAAAGTGTTCAATTTAAAACGCTCGCGTAATTATATTTGCTGATCAAGTTACTTGTTTGCCGGCTGCTTCATTTGTTGACTACTGGGAAAACCGAATTGTTTTTTAACCACAGGTGTTGCAAGAGTTGTTATTTTTTTTGTATTAATTGATAGAAATCGTATTATGTAATGGATGAAAATATTGTTTTATTTACTTAGTTTTATGCATATAGTAGAGAAATTGTAGAAAACACCGAGAACAAAAGTTTGCCTTTTTTGGCAATACGAGTGAAAAAAAATATTATATATCGAGCCCCTCGCAACTTGACTTGCATAAATTGAAGTTTTTAATTTAATTATACAGTTAGTAAAGCAGTTTTGCCGAACAAAATCTAAACTTTTTGTTTAGAATCTGATTTAAATGACTTAAACACTAAATGGATCTGAAAGGACTACCTAGATATAATAGTCGAAACTGCATTTAAATTGGTTTAACTATTCGGTTAGCGCGCACAAGCGTATAAACAACGAGACAAACCGACAAACAGAGAAAACGATTTAAATCATTGTTTCCGGTTCAATTACATTGATAAATGCCAACAGCGAACATATACATTTTTATTATATATAATTTTAAAAATATATTTAAAGATATATATTTTTTTATTGACTGACAGATCATTTTGTTCTTGACTTTTGATTCGATTTTTAATTAGGTACCATCAAAGCAATAAAAAAAACTTTCTTGTCTTAAAATCAAACATATATACTTGCTTATGACAAAGTGCATTATTCTTTCTACATCATTCCTATTACTCAACATTCATATTACGTAATATAAGTAGACATAGCTGTCACCCAGCAGTTTTCCTTGTATTTCAATTTTCGGCACGAGTAATCAAGGGCTTAGAAACTATTTCCGTTGTAATCTACCTTTGCCGTATTTGTGGCTCCTAACATATAAATTTATGATGTTGCTTACAGAATGACCTTCTTGTGTGTAGTATATTTATATTATTATATATTTTGATTGGCGCCATCGTGGCGAAATCCTAATGTCTAAATATATACGCTGTTCGTAGATTCGTTCCCTAATATATCATGAATGTCAAATTAAAAAAATATATTTTCCTACTCTAGTCTCGCATTCTTTCCGAACAACTCGTAGGAATAACATGTTGCGCAACAAAAGTTACTAAAATTACTAAAAATAAACACAAAACTATATAAAAAGAAAATATAAACTTGCCTCTGAAGTATTATTTCATAATTGATTCTATAGCCAAAAATATTATGATTTTTGATGATAAATAAATATTTTACATTCTGGTGGCAGGTATGATTGTGGCTTACTATCGAGTAAGTGGTAGTGAGTAACACAAGCCGCCTCTATGCCTATCACGATTCCTTGCTGTCCGTTTGGTGACTGATTTTAATTTCTGTTAATTTCTTAAATTGTATACATTAAGGTTGCACGCTCTATCTCACACACAGCAGGGTGGCAGAGGGAACCTGGCGTTAAGGCGCATCGTACCCCATTTCCCGCAGAATTCTGAAAGCATTGTGTGAAACGGTGGAACTTAGCGCCATGCTTTGTCTTGGCACCAAAGCGAAGAGAAAGGAAACATTAAATGCTTCTACTCCTCTTGTGGGAGTCGAACCCTCAAGCAGTCGTGTTCAAGTTGCCTCTAATTAAGGGTTCCTTTCCTACCTTCTCCTTCTCTACCTACCTTCTCCTATCCTCCTTATAACTAAATACAACATCCGATTCACATATTCTACCGAGTCGACCCTGCGGTATTTTCAAAACGGCAAGGAAAAAACGGCAGGTGACAGTTTTCTAAACGGGGACGAGGTAGCATATTACAGCAGGCACAGCGGTGGAGCATTTATAGCCGTAAACGTATCTGTACTGTTTGGTCGTTTCTGTAGCTAGTAGTGTTCAATAAATAGATTTGAGTAACGACTATAGTATATTATGAAATCCTTATTTAATTCAAGATGGCAGATTAGTACATACGAGCCTATATTTACTTCAATTTTCATTTAAAATAAAGTATTTTTAAAACTTTAAGGAAATATTATCATAACTTTATAATTTTATTTAATTATATCAAATTTTCACTAACGACCGAAAAGTACAAGAAATTTTGATTGTTTAATATAATATAATTGCGAATGTTACCGTTCTTACTAAGAGAATTTAGTGATAAACAGAAAACGTATAAAAAATGTGAAACAATGATTTTTTTTAGTTAGAATATAAGTACGATGGTTATGGGTTTAATTCTAAAGGAAATGATAATGTATTATTTTTTTTTATTGCTCTGGTACTTAAGACAGCGCACAGCGTTAAGATTGCCACTTAAGACGTAATGTCTTGATTTCGAGCGGAGAGTGGGCAACGGAGTGTCTTGACACTAGGTTCACTCTGTTTACTGTGCTATGTGAAAAATAAATCTTGAAGTTTTTATATATCATAACAAGAAACATTCATGAATATTCGTATTCAGAGACCTAGCTCTAGTGACATTTCAGACAAAAATGAAATAGAGCTGTCGACTGTTTCACGTCGTTTTGTTAATTGGAACACGTCAGCTGTATGATGTGTTTTGAATTTGGGACTTTTAATAGAGGAATCGATACTGGTAGTTTAAAATAGTCATCCATTTACATATTAAAAGCCTACTCGTGTATCAAAGATTCATTTATTTCATTCTGGTTGGGAACCAGTGTATTAAGTAACGCAGTAAGTAGAAATCAAACTTCTCAATAAAATAGAGGCCGTAGTGTCTGTATGAATGTGTTATATGCATGACGGGTACAGGTTTAATACCAATTCTGAGGATTGATTATTAAATGAAATCATAAAAAATATTATTTTGTAGCAGCAGCTTAGAAAGTAATTTGAAATATAAATATTTGTTTTTAACTTCATTTAAAATATAACGACGGTATATCCTTCGTAAAATAAAATGTTATGTTCCAGACCATTCATTATTTCAGTCTAGTCTAATGAACATTATGTTATATATTAAAATATCTAAATTTAAATTTTCATGTTTTCTTTATAAATAATAATTTGGTATTTACATATAACACAATGAATATTTAACTACCTTAGTCAAAAAGATATTTAGAAAACGTACGCTCTTGCCACTGAGCCATGCGTTCTACCGTAGCACGCATGGCTCAGTGGTGAGAGCACCTAGACAGTATTCAGGAGGCACAGGCTCGAATCCCCTGCGTTAAAATGTTTATACGTTTTCTAAATGTCTTCTACAATTTTCCTAAGTGTGGAATAACACTTTAAAAATGTTTATAAAGTACCTTAGTCAAATTTGATAATATCGCGCCTATTATATCCGAAGCTTATTTTTAATCTCGTCGATAAGATCTGTTGAACTTACGCCTGTTTAAGTGAATTTATCTTTCTAGATGTAATAATTAAATTATCTTCTTTTAGAGCGATATACTGAAGCAACAAACATATAAGGCTGACATCGTAGGTAACAAGGCGAAAGAAAATGGAAATATGAAATACTTCTACTTCTCGAGTGGGAATCGAACCCACAACCAGTCGATTACAGTCACACGTTCGTACCACTGCGCCACGACTGGCCCTCACTTTCATTTTATCTTAGTTAAAATTTCCCTATACGGCGAAATTTCAAAACATACCAAAATAAATATTCATTATTTATTGCTTTAGTTTTTGTGAATGGAGTGACTGGCTCTGAGTGAGATTACGTATTTTTGTAGATCCAAAGAAATAGCTCGAGGACTTACGTGACAAAAATATCTTAAGGTTCTTTTCTATTAAAATGGAACCCCCAATTTATATTATGAATTAAGATGAATTCTATTTATTTTTTACTCAACTACAATTGCACTACTTTAATGACACTATGGATTAATTAAAGAAAAATCTAAACTGTCTTAATAATGAAGTGTGTGCTAATTTTGTCAAAAATTATATGTTGATCCAAATGGAATGACAAGAAAAGGAAATCCTACATCTTTTGGCTGATTCAAGTAGTACTTATAATAACTATATTTGGCTCTATAAGTATTCTTAATTGTTATTTTCCAAGTTATAATACAAAATAAATGTTTTTATTAATACTGCTCTATGTTTTTACTTATGTTATTGTGTAAAAAATAATAAGGTATACTGAAAAAGACATTTAAGAAAACGTATAAAAAATTGAACGCAGCGGAATTCAAACGATACTCAGGATGCGTCCTGAATATCGTTCAGGCGCTTTCACCATTGCACAATGCGTTCAATTTTCCTAAGTGTGGAATAACACTTTCAAAATGTTTAAAAATAAGGTATACTCCTATCCTCTCAAGACTACGTTCCCATATGTAACATCTAAGATTTATTTGTTGAAAATATAAATTACATTACGAGTATATTTCAACGTAAATGTTTAAAGTCAAAGTATTACACATGCAGGTACATACCTGTGTGCCCTGTGTTGACCTGTTCATACAATATTAACGTAAAGCAATCGAGCGTCTCGAAGAGTGAACGAGGATTTTGCTCTCCAGAGAAATTATTAAGATATTTTTGTCCTGCTCAACCTTAGCGTAACCATTCGTTATTTATGAATTACTATTTAACGATATATACTTGCCGAATTTCGTTTCTGTGTATTATGATTAAATATTATTTATTTTTCGCAAAATATTTTATTTATTTGAATAAATATGCTATTTTATTATACTAGCGATCCATTCACGCCTTCACCTGCAGAAACAGCATCTTTTTATTATTGGTATCCTGCTTTCATCTTTAAATGCTACACTGTTCTTTTTTTTTATAGCTTCACTCTGTATCCCGTGCAGAGAGGGAGCCTAGTGTTAAGACACTCCGTTCCCCACTTTCTGCTGAATTCGGAAACATTTTTTTTTTATTGGCGGAAAACCGCGCTTTGCACCTGCTCGACACCAGAGCGAAGAAAATGGAAATATTAAATATTTCCACTCCTCGAGTGGGCATCGGACCCACAACCAGTCGCTTACAGTCACACTTTGTGCTTCTGCGCCACGACTGGCTCCGAATTACATATTTTATAGATTTTTAGGAATGCTAGGGTAGAATGAAAAGATTTTTTTCAATAGCACTTTTTTCCGGTTAGTTTCGGATATTACCTACAAAATCATAAACGCAAATGTTTGTAATAGTAGTGTAGATATTTATCAATTTTATGATATGCCATATTCTACGTCTAATGAGAACACTATTATTCAAAACACAGCATTCACTCTATATTTTCTAAAGCTCCCCCAAAAGAAGACATGACCAAAATAAGTAATTCTGGTAATTTATAATAGTAACAAATATTCCAAAAAAAGTTTTATGGACTGAGCACACGCATATATGAAAATGATATGTCGCATTTTTGGACTTTTGCGATATTTTATCAATAAAATTTTATCAGAAAATTTATATTGCGTACTCAGAATGTCTGTTCAGTTTTTCGGTATAAAATATTAAAAATGTGATTGATGATGATTTATTTCTTTTAAAATTTACATTTAAAACAACAAATTTTCTCAGAATTAAAACTGTATAGGCTATTATATAGTGGATATAAAACTGTATAGAACTATATACAACATAATGGAAAACTGTATATGCTATTATATATGGCTATTATATAAGGAAGTTAGGGTCATGCCTATCTCAGATGATGTCACTGGAAAATAAGTTACTTCTCATACGTTTTTTCTATATATTTAACTACATCCCTAGATGTATTGATAAACACTGAACTATATGAATATATTCTAATATACCAGCAACTTCTTATCCTCCTTACCCAATAAAAATATCAGGCAAACATTTAAAACAATAGAAATAGAGAAAAAATAAATGCAGTGATGGCTTAGAGTGTGACGTTCTTTTACGTTTCATCTGTAAGTAAAGAGGAGCTCGGATTTTAGAAGCGAGCGCGAATGCGTCGTTTAAAGGGGTCCTTTTTCACAAGTCTCAGGCACTACTTCTCTCTCTACAACATGATTATCCCAGCATCCGCACTAGGAAGGTCATCGAACTCTAAATACAACAGAAACTATTGGGCAAAGAATGCTAAAATTGCTAAAATTTTCAAAATTTTTGAGTTCCTTAGGGAGTGTAGAAGAATAAAAAAACGAAATTCTATACTTAATGGTTATTAATTAGTATTAGTAAGTAATAGTAGATGAAGTTGAGGGAGACAAATCGTTTAATAAAGAGACGTAACGAGGGTTATAAAGAAAACAAAAACGAGGTCATATGCACTAGCTAATAAATAAAAGTGCGTAGTCTGCACAATAGAACGTAGAAAAAAAATACATATATATTTTAGCTATATCGTGAATATAGCCTGATTATAAATATTAAAAAAATATGCTTCATATGCGGCATTCTGTTATACACAACATAAAAATGAACCTGAAAGCCTTAATTACTTTTTACTTTGAGTCAACATGTTTTGTTGCTATCAACATTTTATAAAAAAATATTATGCCTTTTACTAGAATTATTAGAACAATAACTCCTAATAGTAAGTAATAGTAAGTAATAATGTTTTTTTTACCTTCACGCTGTATCCCGCACACAGCAAGGCAGGCAGAGGGAAACAAGTGCTAAGACACTCCATTCCAGATTTTCCGTCGAATTCAGAGGCATTGCGTGTTAAGTGGCAGGACTTGACACTGCGCTTTGCCTCGACACCAGAGCGAAAAAATGGAAATATTAAATATTTCCACTTCCGAGTGGGAATCGAGCCCACAACCAGTAGCTTTACAGTCGCACTTTATGCCACTGCGCCACGACTGATCCCTAATAATAGTAATAACTCTGGCGTAATAATGTAGCATTATCAAATCTAAAATGTTTCATTTATTAACTTATATTGAAATATAACGAACTGCGATGTCTATTTTCTCATCTTCGCTTTTCCCCGCATAACAGTGTTGTCAGAGATAATCTAGTATCAAGACACTCTGTGTTGCGCGTTCCGCCTGAAATCGAGACATTGCGTATTGAGTGGCAAAACTCAACGCCCCCTCTTACTAAATACTTTTAAACATTTTTAAAGTGTTATTCCACACTTAGGAAAATTGATTTCTTTAAATGTCTTTGTTATTCCACACTTAGGAAAACTGAAAAAGACATTTAGAAAACGTACAAAAATTTGAACGAAGCGGGATTCAAACCCGCGCCTCCTGAATACCGTCCAGGCGCTCTCAACATAAATAAGTTGTAATAAAGCGTATAAGAATTTCGACGCAACGGATAGTACAACGCATGGCTCAGTGGTGAGAGCGCCTGGACGGTATTCAGGAGGCGCGGGTTCGAATCCCGCTGCGTTCAAAATTTTTATACGTTTTCTTTAACCCCCTCTTACAATAAAAACCAGAAAGGACGAATAAGAATAATCATTTCCCCGAGTGGGAATTGAACCCATAACCGTCGCGTTTACATACAGACCCAATATAAGAAAAAAATGAAATAAAAAGTATATACATATATATATTAAACGTACGTTATATGTACAAAAAAATTAACTAACTTCTCAAGAAATATTTGCATCTTGTTGGTTTTTTTTTTATAAATTGTATTTTTTGTAATATGTTTTGATTTATAAGTGTACTAGTGGCCGCTCGCGGCTTCGCCCCGTGAACTACCTAGCTGTTTCGGTATATTGCAACTTTCGAGGAATTTTGAAAAATAAAGTAGCCTATGTTTAACCTTGGATTATTAACTATATAAATATAGTTCATTATAATCGGTCAAGCGGTGTAGATTTGTCATATAAATTTTCATCCCCTTTTTTTTTTTTTTTTTTTTTTTTTTTTTTTTATCGTCAGGAAATCCTTTACGGATACCAGCCCGAGTGGGGACTCGGGACGTGGATGGTAACGCCGCCGTTACTCACTAAAACCTGACGGTGCTCCTTCTCGACCGCCATTAGCCGGGCCACGGGGACCGAAACAATCGTCCGAGGACACCGGCGGCGGGAGCCTGCAAGGCACGTCGCGGAGTCAAGGGTGGTGTAGGTCACCCTCGACGGCCTGCTCGGAGTAGCGCGTGGGAGCGACCGCGCGCGCCTACTCGGGCCAGGTGAGTAGGCGGTCAGCTAGCCCCACGCTGACCGCCCTCTGACCGGTTAGGGCGGAAGGCGACGATCATGTGCCGCCCTCCGGCGACCCGGTCGTTTGCGGCGGACGGCAAGGTTGGAGAAGACCTCCCTCACCCGTTCCGCCGCCTCCTTCTCGAGCACCACCGCCTCGCAGAAGGCTCCGACCGCATCCCACGACCTCTCGCTCTCCACCATGGCCTTCACCACGGCTGGAAGGAAGAGGTCGTCCCCAATGACGCCGCGCAGAGCGCGGCGTTGAGACGCCCAAGCTGGGCACACCTCCAGCGTGTGCTGGGCCGTCTCCTCGAGACAGTCGTCACAGTGGTGGCAGCGAGCGTCGGGCTCCCTCCCAGCTATCCGACACAGATACTTCCCGAAGCAACCATGCCCCGAGAGAACCTGCGTGGTGCGGAAGGTTAGGACGCCATGACGCCTCGCTAACCACTGGCGGAAGATAGGACGAACTGCCTCGATCGTCAACCGGCCGGCGGATGGAGTTGCCAGCCGGGACTCCCACACTTCATATGCGGCTTCCCGCGCCTCCGCGCGTAGTGCTGACTCTGCCGGGCCCCCGGAGCCCAGGCCTCGGCGCCGGAAATAGACCGACGCCAGGACAACGGCTTCCAGGTCCCACGGCAGGACTCCTGCCAACACCCCTATTTCAACCCTTTAGAGGTTGATTTTTGAAAAAATAAGTAGCCTATGTTAGACTCAGTAATTTTTACTCCTTTCACTGTAAATTGCATCCAAATCGTACCAGTAAATTAGCCGTGAATAGACAAACACAGACATTCGCATTTATAATATAAGTATGGACAATATATATTATTAGTATATATTATCTACCTATTCAAGATGGACCACTGTGGCGGTCATAACCAAGTTAATAAAATAGAGGAAAATGATATTAAAGCCTCCCTGCCATATTAGAGCTGACCTGACAGTAACATGCTAGTACAAAATTCACTCGAATAAACATACATATATTTTATTCTAAGTGTTATCTTAACATTTCGTTTTAATTGAAGTCGCTGTTTATTTTATGAGGTGCCTTTGCGGTCTTTGCCTTTGTACCGTGCTCTTAATTACGTCAGCTTCGTTCTAATGCATAAAAATTCTAAATTTTACTCATGTTGTGGCTATTTTATACAAAATAAGACTGCAATGATGTATTTTATAATTACCAGTAATATTGAAATAATATTTTCTTATACTTCGTTAATTCATATTACACCACAAATTACTTAAAAAGTGATATTTTAACAAATTTACGTGTATATGTATATTATTCAGTCAAAAATCTAAAACAAAAAATTACGATACGTGCCCTAAAAAAACAGGATTATTTGAAAAAATAAAACCTTAATTGGCGCATAAATTAAGCATTATTTATCGTGTAAAAATGTCGATTTTAGTTATGTACTATCATTTTGTCAGCTTTATGCTTTTTTCAACGTAGCAGTACAGTCAGAGAGAATCTAGGGTTAAGTGGCGGAACTCAATGCCGCGCTTAGTCTATGTACCAGAGCAAAGAAATAAAAATAATATTTAATCTTTTCTTCGAATGGAAATCGAATCCATAGCCATGGTGTGCAGAGTCAGACGCCGACCCACTGAGCTACGATGGCCTCTAAAATACAAGAGAACCACTATACGTTACATATTTTATAACTAAAGATTGGCACAATCTAACTGCGCTTAAGTTTCTAGTTAAATATATGTCATGTAAGAATACATACCAAAAGTGTTTTAAGGTAAAGAAGTTTATTCTTATTCTTCTGACTATTATTAGCAAGAACAGTACCTACTTATAACTTCGCCAATGTCACTCTTATTAAAAAAATATGATCCTAACGAGAGATTGATCGGTTAAAGCGGGAAAGCAACTCTTAATTCAATTTACGTTCGGACGACGGTAATTCGGTTACAAAGACCACACAATTTACAATATGTCACATACTAAATATCTTTATTTTTATATTTATTTGTATTACCAAGAGAGAAAACAGTAAGCCTTACTAAACAGTGCTTCTAACGCTTAAATATAAAATATTTTCGATCGCCAAATCTAATGAGACAAATTTAACATGAACTTTTAGCCTTAAGGTCATATTTAGTGATAAGTAAGTCCTAAGTCATTTTGTGTGCTAGGTGGAGAAATCAAACATCACTTTTTGTCCATCTTGATTTAGAAACACCTGTAAATTATTGTAAATATGTATTGTTGGTATGAAATTTGATCACAGCCTAAATATAGCTTGTACGATACAAGCTATATTTATTTAACATTTTACCTCAGGTTTTAAGATAATTAAAGTGTTTTCATAGTAATTTTACCATGGCAATGTTTAATCTATTGTTCTAGTTTTAGAAAAATCGTAATCAATCGTAAACATCGTAAATAATTATACGTATTATATATAAAACGAAAATAGTTAAAATTTCAAAAGTTCGTAGAAGAAACGGTCAAAGTGACTCACATTATTTATATTTGAACATAGTTATGTAGAGGTCATTGTGGCGTAGTATGACAGTGTCTGACTGCAAACGCAATTGTTGTGGGCTCAATTTGAACTCGGGGAAATCATTGTATTTAAATTATTTTCCAGTAAAAACGCTCTGGTATCTAAGACAAAGAACGGCGTTAAGTTCCGCAACTCAACACGCAATGCCTCGATTTCAAGCGAAATGTACAGAACAGAGTCTCCTAACAGTAGATACTCTGACTAGCCTGATATGTGGAAAAAGGTGTGAAGCTAAAAAATGTACTTACATAACATTAAAAACCAGTAAGTATTGAAAAATCTCTTAAGAAATATTAAAATTAGTTATTAAAAACAAATTTAAAACATTTTTCATTCAAATTATTGTAAATACGATATTATAAGAAGTAATAACACGGGAAGTTATAAAATCCTTTGTTTTTTATTAAAAAAATAGTCAATTATATAACAAGGCCAAATAAATTTATTATCGTTAAGTGATCTGATACAATTTCATTATTACGCTGAAGCGTTTTTCGATACTAAGATTTTCCTTCAATAGAATTAAATTAAATGTAAAGAAAAAGAGGGAATAAAAACGTTTGAAAGGAATTGAAGATGGGGTTTGAGTTTATATAAAAAACACGTATTGTACTATTCAATAACTTTAAAGTATGGTTATGACTTTTGTATTAAAAAATTCTGCTCATCTGCTGACAAGTAGTCAACTATAGAGCTTATAAAATTAATAATAATTGTGGTACAGCTGTATGTTAATGAAATTTACAGTAGAATCAGAGTGGATTAAATGGGAAAAAAACTTCTGTGATACATTTGGAAACAAAGGTTGGTCGCCAATAAGATATGCTCTTGGATTTAAATATCAAGCAGGCTCATTGCTTGAGTATGCATTGAAAAAAGAGAAATTATTATTAGAGGTTAGGAAGACGATTGATACAGGTACTCTTATAGACCTTATAGCCGCAGGTCTGCCTAATTATCTGAGTGACAAAATTGACCGAGAGACATTACAACAAACTGAAGATCTCTATAATGAGATAGGAAAATTAGAACATCTTGTTGGGAAGAATAAATACGAAAAAAGGAACTACACACACTCTGACGTAAAAACAAAAAAAAATGAAGAAAAAAAACCATGCCAAATTTGTGTGAATGAAAAAAAAGGGAATCGTTTTCATCCTGAGGAAAACTGCTGGTTCAATACGAAAAATCAAAAATATGTTGTGAAAAGTGTGAATAACTCTGAATTAGAAGTTGAACTTAATGAAGAAAATCCAAAAAACTAGCAGTATCACCATTAATAAAAATAAAGTTGTTATTAAATGACACTTTAAAAGTTACCGCAATTTATGATTCTGGTTCAAATGTATCGTTAATTAATGCAAAGTTTTTGAAAATACAAAAAAAAGAAGAAGGTACATTTAATAAACAAACAGCAAACTTGAAAACTATTAATGGTGAGAAGAAAACAAAAGGTATGGTAACATTAAAAATTAAAATATATGATATTGAGAGAGAAATGAATATTTTTGTGATAGATAATAAGAATTTCCACTATGATTTTCTCATTGGCTTGGATTGCATCAAAGAATTTAGATTATTACAAGATGAAAAATTGAATATCATACAATGCAATAATTCACATAAAGTGAATAAAATCCAAAATGAAGAGGATAGCAAAAATTTGAATGTTGAAATTCCTGATATACTAGGTGACGAAAATGAACAAAATCTAACTCTAAACTATAAGGTACGGAAACAAGAAATAAACTCTTTAGACAAATGTGAAATAAACTTCAATGAACATATTAATTTAAATAAATTTGAAATTTCAGTAAACCACCTAGATTTATGTAAACAAACTGAAATTGATAAATTAATAGAAAAATATAAACCAGTCTTCGCTAAGGACAAATACGATGTTGGTACAGTACGAGGTTATGAAGCTCACATAGACTTGGCAGTAGATAAATATTGCTACAAGCGTCCATACAGATGCACAACAGAAGATAGAAAAGAAATTGAGAGCCAAATATCAAAACTATTAGAGAAAAACTTAATTGAGGAATCATATAGTCCTTTTGCTGCTCCGGTCACCTTAGCATACAAAAAAGAAGATGGAAAAAGATCTAGGCTGTGTATAGATTTCCGAGAATTGAATAAAATTGTTGTCCCTCAATCACAGCCGTTTCCATTGATTGAAGACTTAATGGTAAAAGCTGTAAACTGCGAGTATTATTCGACTTTTGATATAAATTCAGCATTTTGGTCCATTCCAATGAGAATTCAAGATAAATACAAGACAGCTTTCGCCACGCAAGAAGGCCATTTTCAGTGGACATGCCTCCCATTTGGTTTAAAGACGGCTCCAGCTATTTTCCAAAGAATATTAAGAAATATAATAAGAAAATATAATCTTTCAGATTTTGCAGTAAATTTCATTGATGATGTCCTAGTTTTTTCTAAAAGTTTCGAGGAACACATAACACACATATCAAAATTACTTGACGCAATATTAACAGAAGGATTTAGACTGAAATTCTCAAAGTGCACTTTTGCAAATAATCATGCCAAGTATCTGGGACATATAATAGAAAAAAATTCAGTTACACCTCTCAAAGATTATTTAACGGCGGTCAGAAACTTCCCCATTCCAGAAACAAAGAAAAATATACGCCAGTTCCTGGGAAAAGTAAATTTTTATCAAAAATTTATACCGCACAATGCAATTATCCTGGAACCATTACACAATCTGTTACGAAAAGATGTTAAATTTATATGGACCATAGAATGCCAAAAATCATTTGATAAAATAAAAAAATTACTATGCTCGAAACCAATTCTAAAAATATTTGACCCAGAACAACCAATAAAAATATACACTGATGCTAGCATTCAAGGAGTGGGAGCTGTGTTAAAACAGGAAGATGAAAACGAAATTAATAAACCTGTAGCTTATTTCTCAAAAAAATTGACCGACATTCAAAAGAAAAAAAAGGCAATCTATTTGGAATGTTTGGCAATTAAAGAGGCTGTAAAATATTGGCAACACTGGCTTATAAATAAGGAATTTATAGTATATTCAGATCATAAACCACTTGAAAATCTTAACATCAAGTCTAGAACTGATGAGGAACTGGGTGATTTGACATATTACTTATCCCAATACAATTTTAAGATAAAATATAATCCAGGGCAGAAAAATCAAGAAGCGGACTGCTTAAGTAGAAATCCAGTTTTAGAACCAAATGACAATTCTGAAGATTTGTTGAAAGTTGTAAACTTAAATAACATGCAAGATATAAAAAAGGACCAAAATATAAATATAAATGTACAAGACGGAAAATTAAAGTTTATACTAGAAGATGACATTTATTACAAAAAGAATAAACGAAAAAATAAAATTATACTATCAGAAGCATTTAGCAAAACACTAATTAAAAATGTCCACAATACTTATTGTCACATTGGGAGAACCCAAATGATAAATAAAATAACTCCTTTCTATACAGCAAAGAATATCATCACCAATATAAAGAAAATCTGTGATGAATGTGATATTTGTATTAAAAACAAATCACGAAGGAATCCAAAATTTGGTTTGATGTCCCATTTAGGCCCAGCAACACGCCCTTTTGAAATCGTATCTATTGACACAATTGGCGGCTTTGGAGGATCAAGGTCTACAAAAAAATACTTACACCTCTTGGTTGATCATTTTACAAGATATGCATACATTTTGACATTAAAAACTCAAAACTCCAATGATTTTATCAAGTTGTTAGAGAAGGTGACACAAAGCACTAAAATAGATATGCTATTAACAGATCAATATCCTGGCATAAATTCCAAAGAATTTAAAGACTTCTTGAAAAAGAAAAAGATAACAATGGTATTCACGGCTGTGGACGCGCCTTTCTCAAATGGTCTTAATGAAAGGCTGAACCAAACTTTAGTAAATAGGGTAAGGTGTAAAATGAATGAAGGGGACAAGAAAACAGCATGGACAACTATTGCACAAAAATGTGTAGAAAAATACAACGAAACAGAACATACAGTTACTAAGTTTACTCCAAAATATCTTTTGGAAGGAGGGAAAATGGAGATTTTACCACTGGAATTGAAATCAAGATGTACAGTAGAAGATCTCAAAAAAGACAGAGAACTAGCATTTGAAAATTCAATAAAATCTCACAACTATAATAAAAGAATGTACGATCTAAAAAGAGAAGAATATAAATTTGAAGTGGGTGATAGAGTATATGTAGAAAATGGGAACCGGTTAAATAGAAAGAAAATGGATGAATTAAGGATTGGACCATATAAAATCCTAAGGAAGATTTCAAATTCAATCTACGAAGTTGATGCTGGACATAAGAAGGGAGAGTCAAACTTCTACCATATTACAAAGCTAACTCCTGTAATGAGTAGTTTATGATCGAACAATCATTTTGATGTTGTTCTCTCCGAGGGGGGGAGATGTAAGAGATTGTGTGGAACTATTTGCTGTCAGTGTGACGTGAATATAATTTTATTCCACGAGAAATAAATAGCTTTAAATGTTGTTTTTTGTGATTTCAAAAAAACGCAATTACGGCTTTTTCACTTGAGAATATACCATTATAAAAATTATATATTGTATTATTATATAATTTTTATAATGGTATATTCTCAAGTGAAAAAGCCGTAATTGCGTTTTTTTGAAATCACAAAAAACAACATTTAAAGCTATTTATTTCTCGTGGAATAAAATTATATTCACGTCACACTGACAGCAAATAGTTCCACACAATCTCTTACATATATATTGTATTATTATAAAACAACATTTTCCGCAATAAAAATACAACAAAGAAATAACATTAAAATGGAGAAGTTAAGATTTGATTTTTGTGTGAAAACATCAGTGGATGGAAAATCGAACATTATTTGCATAACCTCAATAGGAACACCTGATGGCCAAACTTATGGTATACCGGCTGAATATCAACCTGCAAACTTACACCAACTTATAATAAATACATCTAACTATTCAAAGCTAAGAAAAACATTGAATAAAAGACATCAAACAAGGAAAATATGGATAACTTTAACTGACGAGATATCAAGGGTGTATTTAGATGAAGAACAAAATTTACAGTTTAAAGATTTTTACCTTGAAGAGATGAATGAAAGCATAAATGATCAAAAATCATTAACTGAAAACTCAAATAAAACATTGGAGAAACTACTAGAGACATTACTCGAAGAAAGGCAAAGAAAATCTGAAACTCAACATTTGGGAAATATTGCAAAAGACTTTGTGCTTGAAAAATTTACTGGGAAAAACGCAAACGCTCACCAATGGATTAAGGACTTCAATAAAGAATGTGAACGTTTCCATATTGATGTTAATAAAAAACATGTATTTTAAAATGGAGTCAGTCGTGACGCAGAGGCACAAAGTGTGACTGTAAAGCGACTGGTTGTGGGTTCGATTCGCACTCGTGGAGTGGTGTATTGTGGAAGTGGAATATTTAATATTTCCATTGTCTTCGTTCTGATGTCGAGGCAAAGCGCGGCGTTAAGTTCCGTCATTTGCACGTAATGTCTCCGAATTCAGAGGAAAGTAGGGAATGGAACTCCCTCTGCCTACCCTGATGTGTGCGGGCTGTTAATAATAAATATATTTATTTTAAGAATAAATTTAATACAATTAAATCAACAATATAATAATTAAGTCCATAATTTAAAAATAATTTACTGTAAAAATAGTTGTAATAAAAAGTAAGAAAAGATGTAGCTCATCCTATGCCTACATACGTTTTCCTATGCTTTGAATTTCTTAAGTGTTGAAGCCCGAAGGGGAATTGCTGCAAAAAAAAACAAAATTAGATTTATTTTATTTTACATTCCAGTAACCTTACAAACCTATATTTTATATCTATGTTTTTTTAGCTTTACGCTGTATGCCGCACACAGCAGGGTAGGCATAGGGAACGTACTGTTATGATACTCCGTTATCCATTTTCCATTTTAACGCCGTGCTTTGCCTTGATACCAGAGCGAAGAAGAAGAATAGAAATATGAAACATTTCCACTCCTCGAGTGGGAATCGAACCCACAACCAGTCGTTACAGTCACACGTTTGTGCCACTGCACCACGACTGGCGTCTATATTTAGGTGACAGTAATATTTATGTATGTAGTTGCAAAAAAATTGGAAAATTTAATGACTGCAGTTGCTTTTGCTTAAGCTACATATTAAAAAATAGCTCACATTTAGAAAGAAATCACAAGTAATTTAATATAAAAAGTTACTTTAATTAATTGCCATACGTGCAATTGTAACAAGACACAACACAACGTAAATAAATTAAATCTTACCATAGCTCCAAATGTCACGGAAAATTGGGATAGTTTGTTTTTGCATAGTTATAAAGAAAAATGCCTAGTGCCACACCAAGAGCAATGGGCACCATTAAAAATAATAATTTGCTAAAATTACATATGCAGGAACTGAAAATAATTAAATCATTATAATATTTCTTCAATTATAATAGCGATATGATACGAAGTATAAATAAAAAATATATTCTAACAGATCTATAAAATATAAATAAAGCTTAAATTCAATTATAATTTTGCTAATATTATTTATACAAAACTTTTTCGTCACTCACTGAGTGACTGACAACCTCGCCTAGCGGAAACTACTGCAAAGCTGAAATAAAGCATGTAATTTCCTTAGGGAGCGTAAGCTAGTACGAGTACCTACTAAACGAAAAATTCCCGATATTCAAATCGGTACGGGAAAAACGGGATTTTACGTGTTACAGTCGAAACAGCATCGAACATAGTGTTAAGACACTCTGCCCCCATTCAAACAAGAGATATTAAAATAGAATAGTGGGGAACGGAGTGTCTTAACACTAAGTACCCTCTGCTTACCCTGCTGTGTGCGGGATACAGCGTGAAGCTAAAAAAAATATATAAACATAGAGATATTGTAGCAATAGACCACGTTGAAGTCGATGCAAACGTTACGGACGACGACTAATTCAGTATAAAAACATTAACATAACATTATTATTTCAATACAGGAGTGAAAATATTTACTATTTCCATTTTCTTTGCTCTGGTGTCGAGGCAAAGCGCGGCGTTAAGTTCCGCCACTTAACACGCAAGGCCTCCGAATTTGGCGGAAAGTGGGCAACGAAGTGTCTTAACACTAGGTTCCCTCTCCCTGCAGTGTGCGGGATAAAGCGTAAAGTTATAAAAAAATATATATAATTTCATATCAAGTCTTATACAAGCCACAATACAGTTTGTATGATATATAAATATGACATTTAAAGATTCCATTGTCGTAGGATGTGAACATTTGTATAGGTTAATTGGCTAGAGGGCTTGGATATATTATCTAAAAACAATGTTAGAAATTTGTATTCTGCCACAATCAGGCTTTTAATAGTTAATCTTTCACGGAATTTAATCTTTATATAAAATAACTGAACAAATTTCAATTTCCTTGGTAAACTGACATTTAATTAACATTACACAAAAAGTAATACTTTGTCCATGATGTTCAAGATTATTTAAAGTAGTAGGAGTTACAAAAGTTTTAAGACGAGACAAAAATAATAATATAGAGCTAAATAAATCGTATATAGTAATCGTATACTTATTCATATTTAATTTTAGTCATATTCATATTAAAATTTTAAGAACATGGATGAATCATTAGTTTATAATGAATGCAAAATTTTCAACAAGTACAAGTGATTACAAGAAAAATCTATCAAGTAGTAGAGCTACGAGTTGATTGAACAAAGGGCTGGGAAATATGATTATGCCAAAGATCTTTTCATCTCATTTAAAATATTTTTATTATCAGTGTGTGCTTCTTATAAGATATTCACGAATCACGAGAAATATAAAAAAAAGATAAATACGAGAATGGAACTTAACTCTATAGGGGAAAGGTGTACGAGATGATCCTTTACAAATGCAGTGAAACTAAACATATCACGTCTTAGTACCTACAATATATATTTAAATTAAAAACAATATATCCATACTTATATTATAAATGCGAAAGTCTGTGTGTTTGTCTGTCATGCTTTCACGGCTAATCTACTGGTCCGATTTGGATGAAATTTAGACAGAAAGTAGTAAAAATGACCATAACATCTAACATATACTATTTAGTTTTTTAAAAAATCAACCTCTAAAGGGTTGAAATAGGGGATGAAAGTATATATGAAAAATCTAAACCGCTTGACCAATTGTAATGAATGAATTTTGGTATGAATATAGTTGATAATCTAAGCTTAAACATAGGCTACTTTATTTTTTTAAAATGCGCCCCCGAGGGTTGCAATATAACGAAATAGTTCACGGGGCGAAGCCGGGAGCGGGCCGCTAGTATAACAATAAAAATAAATAATTACCACATATTAAGAATATCGAAATCAAAATGAATACAATTATTCGTCAAAGCCACATTAGCACTTTCATGTCACGAATAATCTATTTTACGACAAATGTCTTTTATGACAACGTCATATAAAATGCATATTACAGCTGCCATAATCTTGCTTGCTTCAGATAGCGTTCGTAAGCTATTCAGAAGATAAGCCAATTTAAAATGTAAAGCGAACATCATACGTAATTGACCTATTTTGTGTGGAAATTCAATTTTTACAATTTCATGATTTCAAAAATGTTATTACTATTCATAACTACGTTAGTCTTTTATGTATACAGATATGATACAATATTGTGCATTATAATGTATTAATATCAATGGTGACCGAGCTCGGTATTTCTTTCTTTCGATCGTTATATTGAAGTAATAATTATATTAAAAGCATGATAAAATAAATAAAAAATATAATAGAAAATCAAATAAATTAAAAGTCAAAGTGGCCAGTCGTGGCCCAGTGGCACAAGCGTGTGACTGTAAACGACTGGTTGTGGGTTCGATTCCCACTCGAGGAGTGGAAATTATATTTCCATTTTCTTCGCTCTAGTGTCGAGGTAAAGCGCGGCGTTAAGTTCCGCCACTTAACACGCAAGCCTCTGAATCGGCGGAAAGTGGGGAACGGAGTGTCTTAACACTAGGTTCCCTCTGCCTACCCTGCTGTGTGCGGGATACAGCGTGAAGCTAAAAAAAAAAATAAAAAGAAAAAAAAGAAGAAAGGAAAAAAAAATAGATTGTATATCAGGATAGATCCTTGGAGAAAAGCAACCGTTCTTCCAACTGAGCTATCACAACGTCACCAGTCGCAAATTGACACACAAATTGACATTCGTATACTAATGATATTTTAGCAGTTCTTTTAATACCCGAAAACACAGAGAAAAAAACATTTTATAGAAATAAAACTTAGCTAGATCAAATATTCTCCCCTGAAACCTCGTACATGCCAAATTGCATTAAAATCGTTCTGACCTCTGAGCCATGCGTTCTCCATCGGGTTACGTCGAATTTCTTATAATCGCTTATAACAATTTATTTCTGTAGTTACCCTGTCTCTAGAGATTTTCACAAATTACTGTTACCCAGAGATGTTTAAGTTTAGGGGGTTTCCAAGAAGCGCGAGTTCGAATTCTATTATACAACTTTTTTTATTTCTTTAATAGACCAAAAAAATTTCTTGTATCGGAAGATAATGTAAACATTTCAAGCTAAACAAAGAAACTTATACTTATACATTTTGTACATACACATATTATAGCAAAGCAAATTTTCTCTCATTTGAAGATTGTATGACAGAATCACAACAGGGAATAAAAGCTTCAAGAGAACTCGAATTCTGTCAGTATGAAGCTACTCCGAATGAGCTACTAGATTCTTTCTTATAAATATATTAGTAACTTTTTTTTTTACAGCAATAAGCTAAAAGTAAAAAAAAAATCAAAATCACTCTTATGGTATTTTTTTGGGGCCGTCGTGGCGCAGTAGGACAGCGTCTGGCTTTAAATTTTGGTTGTGGGTGTGATACCCTTTGGGGAAATGATTAATATAATTATTTTCATTTCTCTGTTTCTAGAAAAAGCACCAGGGGCCGCTCGTGGCGCAGAGGCACAGAGGAGTGGAAATATTTAATATTTCCATTTTCTTCGCTCTGGTGTCGAGGCAAAGCGCGGCGTTAAGTTCCGTAACTCAACAAATTCGGCGGAAAGAGGGGAACGGAGTGTCTTAACTCTAAGTACCCTCTGCCTACCCTGCTGTGTGCAGGATACAGCGTGAAGCTAAGAAAACTGTCTTGACACTAGATTCTTTGTAACTACTCTGCTATGTGAACGAAAACATGAATGACAATGATAAAAAATGAATAAAAATCATACTTAAAGTATTTATTTACTAAACCTGGCCATCTTGGCAAGATTTTATACTGATTAACTGATCTTATGATCAGTTGTTTAAGTCAGCCCTACCTCTAGACAAATGCACTTCCCCATAAACAAATTAAAGCGAAACCGAAGCTAATTAATAAAACCACTCTGAGAACTCTGTTGTAAAATTTGATTTATTTGTATAATAAAATAACCACGCTCGCCATCGCTGTATACGATTTTGAATTGTTTAGCTTTCATTACTCTACGCAAATGCTTCAGGCGAAATATATGTTCAATTTCATCTTGTATTTCCCGTTTATACTGTGGCGTTAGCACAGGGCATGTGATTTTTGAGCATATTTCACATAAGGTTCCCATCCTGAAAAGCAAATTAGATAAGATGACTTCTATAGACTAGTTAGAATTGGTCATTTTGTGTATAGTTATAGAAGTGCTAATAAAAATATTGCAAGTTTTGCGAATCACTCTAATTTACGAGTAACATCTTTTATATTTATTTTTTATAAGTTTAAAATATTTTTTCCCTTTGTATAAGCAAAGACGGCGTTGAAATTCGCCACTCAGTACATATATATCTAGAATAAGCGAAAATAAAATAAAGCATATGTAACAAAGGATTAAAAACGTATGTTGGCTTTTGTAGTAGAGCTTAAATTCTTCCTCATTTTATTTAGTTTTCGTAACAAACCGTGTTCTAATTTTTAGATTAGGCTATATTTTATAGTCGTACCAGGCCTATCAGTTTAGCAGACTTTTCTTATTTAATGCTTAATTCTACTTAATGACTGGCCCCTATAGCTATATCAGCTATAGGGGCCAGTCGTGGCGCAGTGGCATAAGCATCTGACTGTAAACGACTGATTGTGGGTTCGATTCCCACTCGAGAAGTATAGATATTTAATATTTCCATTTTTTTCGGCGTTAAGTTCCGCTACTTAACACACAATGCCTCCGAATTTGGTGGAAAATGGAGAACGGAGTTTCTTGACACTAGGTTCTCTCTGCCTAACATGCTGCTGTATGCAGGATACAGCGTGAAGCTAAAACAAAAAAAAATAGCTTATGATATAAAAATAGGTATGATGACCCAACGTGACAAATAACTCTGTGTTTCAAGGTACAAGTGAGTTTTATATAGAGAACATTTTCTATCATTCTAACGTATAAAATTCGAATCTACAACTACGATTATCACAATAACAACAGCTGCACATATACATAGGTGAAGTAGATTAATTGGGTACACCCTTTAAAAATATATATTTCTTAAAGGAAGTATTCCTTTGAATGCAGCTGTAACTTCTATTCAAAAATATTTCAGTGTACCAGAAATAGCCTCTTATAAAATTTTATAGTCGATTTTGTCAATAAGTTATTGAATGGTATCCGTTCAAATTTATTATGTAATGTAATCTAAATATATGGTGTATAAAGGTGTAGAAATTGATTTTATTTATTAATAAAAAAAATACAACTGTACATATACGCATTACTTGTTAGTTAGATTTTCACTCGAGGAAATGATCACGTATTTCCCCAATTGGGCTTCGAATCTACAATAATCGCAAAAACCGCCAGTCACTGTCACGCTGCATCATAATTGCTTTTATTTCACTTCGTTTATTGTCGTAAATGTATATAATATATTTTTTTATATTTATGCAGTTTTACTTTGTATCCCGCACTAAGTTACTCCGTTCCCCGCTTTTCGCCGAATTCTGGAGGCATACGTGACGAAACTCAACTCCTTGTTTTGCCCCTTCACCAGAGGGAAGAAATTTGAATATTGAATATTGAAATTCTTGGAGTGGGAATCGAACCCACAACCAGTTGCGATCACAGTTACACTTTGAGCCTCTGCGCCACGACTGCCTCTAACGTATATAATACGAACGTCCTTTTAACTATTATTTATACATTATAATTTTTACCGTATATTTCATAGTTTATTTTACTTTGTAATATGAATATACTACTATTACTTACATATTACGTCTGCAGCAATCAAGAACAATACTACGAACAGTCCGACGACACACACAACAATACAAAAGACAGTTTGTGCAGCAAAACCCAAAGCTTCGTTGCTTATAAAAACATTACGCCAACTGTTTCAAAAACATTCAAATTATTAATTATATAAGTAAAAATTCGACTTTGACTGGGGAGTTGAATCTACGAGTCTATATGAAAAATCTTATATTTTTTTGTCTTAAAAGCTACTAAAATATCTTAACTACTTAACTTTATCTCAATCATTTGTTACGATTAATGCTACTATAACACATATATCAATAATGTGAGGCAATATCCTTACACGCCACAATAGTGGGCCAGTGGGATGGCATCTCACTGTAGTGGTTATAGGTTCCATTCCCAATAGGGAGAATTATATATTCCTTTTATATTTCCGCTCTAGTAATACAAAGTGAGGTGCTGAGTTCTGCTACTCAACAGACAATGTATCGAAAGCGGAACGTAGAATAGATGAACTGATGTCTTAAGACTTAAGTTATATCTGACTACTGTCTGTAATACGGGAAAATAACGAAGCTCTATATGAGCTTCCCTATTTTCCCGAATGATATATGATAGGCGTTAAAACTTTTGCTTTAGACATTGCGTGCTAAGTGTTGGAACTTAACGCCGCGCTTTGCTCCGACATCAGGGCGAAAAAATGGAAACATTAATTATGTCCACTTCTCGAGCGGGAATCGAACCCACAACCACACCTCGTTCCTCTGCGCCACGTAAATATTATTAAACTATGTTATATGTTACGCGTTGTTAAAAATAACTCTAATAGAATTTGATGATTGGAGAGGCGTATTCGAGTATTGAGGAGAAACGTACGTTTCGCCAATACGCACTACCAACAGCGAAATTTCGACTAAGAATAAATCAGCAATACGTAAACCATGCATAAAAAGAACACTTAGAATAACTTGTAATCTATATTATATATAAAATGAATATATTGTGTGCACATACATACGAATATAAAAATAAATTTTAAATTCAAAATATTTACCACATAACTTTATAAAAAACCCATGTTACGATCAAAATTAAAATTTGACATTAAATTGAAAAAAACTGTCAAATTGACAGGTACAGAAAATCAAAGAGCAGATAGAATTTTATAATATGATGACACAAAATTTTTACTTACTTTAAAATTAATCCCTTAGTTGCTGCTGTGTAAAGAATAAATTACGAGGAACCTAGAAAAACATAAAAATTATCAATGTTTTTTTTATACAAATAATAGTAGATTATAAATATATATAATCTACTACGAGTTAAATTTAGTTAATTAGTAACTAGTATCTGCCTGCAACTTCGTTTGCGTGGACTAAACGACCTTTCGAACCAAAATACCATTACGCTGAACTACTTTTGTAATAGAGCAATTTCCTTGTAGAGTAAAGCTGGTCTATCATGACTCTACATCAGGTGTTCCATTCTTCAAATTTAATTATAGCCTAAGTCCTGCCTAAGCAGAAAAGATATACAACAACAGATATTCCATTCAAATCCGTCCAGTACGGTACCGATGAAAAAAAAAAACATTTTGTTTTATTATAATAATATTATTTTGCGAAATTTTTGTTAATTTTATGCTCTAACAAATCAAATTATAAATACTTAGGTGCATATAATACCATAGTGACAAAGTCTGCGTTTATTCGCAGCCCTACCCATTATAGGCTATAAGGTCGTAGCTTCGATTCTCGTTCCGAAGAGTGATGCCTAAATAATTTTTATTTTTCCACTCTGGTAAGACAAAGAACTACGTTACTCAAGGCACAATATTATGTAAAGGAAGTGGAGTGGAGTGGAAGAACTGGTGGAGAGTGGAAAATAGAAAGACTTGCCACTAGACACTCTACTATGCTATGGGAGAAAAGTGAAAAGACTGAACAAAAAATACTTACAAAAAGACTCAGCTAGTATAATTAAGCCACCCACGACGAGTCCTATTATGAGAGCACAGCACAGCAATTTACAGCACAATTCAGCACAGCACCGACAACAGCACGCACACGGATTTGGTATTGGGATGCAACAACCACTTCCGCCACTTCCAATTATGATATTGCGAAAACTATATATACAGAAAATGTAGTAAAAAACACGTAAAATAATAAACACGTATTATTATTATAAGAGAAATTAAAATATATGGTGGAAGGAGAAACACTTAAGATCTTTCTGTCCATTTATTATTTGAGTTATTTTCCTAGCCGTAATCTACGGTGTCAGATGTTAAATTGTAATAAAATATAATAAAATTAAATTAACAGCTCCATGCCTTTTTAGGCAATGCATAGAAGGTAAACATAACCTAGTGTACACCATTCTTCACTTTCCATCCGATTTTGAAATACATTAATATTGAGTGACGTAACCCAACACAACGCGCTTTCTTGCCAAAGTAGGAAAAATCTTGCAAATGAAAATTATTAAAAAGTAAGCACTTTTCTGTTTGGGAATCGAATCCATAATAATATACTGAATTTGTACGAATTAATAATATAATTATATGTGTGCGTATCACATATGATTACAACAAAATTTCTTCACATTAAAAATATATTACTTTGCTTACATAAATATATCGCTATATTATTTTAATAACTTAAACATCAGTCTAATACTCTATAAGCGGTCGCTATTGTGTTCATACAGTTTTATGGAAAGTCATTTTACACTTTTATCAGCGTAAGGAGGTAAACACGACAGGTAATGTTACACTCATAAAAGTAAGCCTGAATTGGGGAGAAGCAGTGATTATGTTAACGTTAAACCATAAAATCGGGGAAAACATCATATTTTGATGATAAACCCGTACTGTATATACCCTAATTTCTACTACACGCGTTGTTAAAGAACTTAAAATCAACGCTTTTGCCTAAATAGCAGTTGTTGATTGGTGGAACTGAACACCTCGCTTTGTTTTACCAGAGATTTTGAATATAATTAAAAAAATAATATAAAAAAAAAATAGCTTCACGCTATATCCCGCGCACAGCAGGGTAGGCAGAGGACCTAGTATTAAGACACTCCGTTCCCCACTTTCCGCCGAATTCGGAGGCATTGCGTGCTAATTGGCGAAACTTAACGCTATAATTAAAAAAATAATATAATTATTCCTCTGAGTGGAGATCGAACCTAAAACCATCACGTTTACTGTCAGACGTAATTCTACGGCGCCACATTGACATCTAAATCAAAAAACGAATTTTGGTAATGCAGTAAATAATTTACAAATGTTTACTATTCGATTTAAATAATATATTTCTCATCTCTTCATCTCGTTTCTCATATGAATATTTAGACGTTCGCCGTGATATATTCTATTGGCATTGATAGCTTTACAAAGGCAGAACATTTTTTATAACAAAAGAAAGCCTACTACCCAATTATAGGCATATAATAAAAATGAAACTACATAGAAGATGTATACAATGATTATTGTGCGTTATTATGAAGTAATAAATAGTTTTAAAAAAATAAGTTTTATTTAAAGATTTAATCTTGATATTAGAACATTTAGCAGTGGTCACGGAGTACTTATGATAATTACAAAATAATGTATATTTAAGAACATTTCGAAGGTGGAACTAACAGGTACTAACAGGTTAGGTAGAGACAGGAGTTCAGATAGCAAAGGCGAGAGGTACGCTCATTTTAATGAGATCTTAAGCCTACACTTGGGTTGCAAGTGGTAAGCCCTGCCCTGAGCTCCTCTCTGTAACGTGACCTGCACCCACATGGTAAAACCATGACATGCGAAATTCCTTCTTTATGCAATAGAAATATCTTACAGTACATCATTTTTGCTTAAATGACAAAAAGAAACAGATGGACACAAGAAACGGAGGCTAGTATTATTCAATTTGAATATTCGAATTTGAAAGGATAACAATATACTTTCTTAAAACCCACTGGTTTTAGGGATTTTTGGTTAGTAAGGGAATATTTTGCCTCTTTATCCTTTAGGTCTTAAAGGATTTCGGAGCCATTTATATTTTAAACAAAGTCCATATGTATTTTTTTATGTAATTAGACTTTAGTGAACTTCTTGAATTAAAAATAAAAATAATTGTATATGTAGGAAAATAATATTGTAGAAGATATTCTAAGTTTTTATGTTAAAAAACGAATGAGCGTAATTCAGTAGTACTCAGGAATATCGACTGTAAACCTGGTTCAAGAGCCTAGATGTTTATGTTGATGTTCCAGAAAATACGAGATAGATAGCCAAATTGAACATTAAGTTGAAGTGTAATTAAGACGTATTTAATTATTTTTTTATTTATTTTCTTTCTTAAAAGTACTTGTCTTTATTAAGTAACTTTTTTCAAATTAATTACTTAAATTTATCCTGTAATTATGTAAAGAATAATAATATTAGCTTGCTTGTAGCTACTCGTTATTTACTTACCATTTATTACAATGTAAAATTCAATTTTTACTGTTAATCAATTATAACCATATAATATAATAAAAATATATAAAAATTAAATAACACCATTTCAAGCTTCCAATGATTTTACTAAAGAATTTAATAAATTCCTTAAAGAATCTTTCTCAGTTACAGTTACATTATTTATCCCTATACCAGCCTTCACTTCACTTACGAACAAAAAGCTCACTTCGAGTTCGTACATACACATTACCCATGTAAATTAGATCTTTGTCAGAAGCATACTCATGTATTTAGATTTCTTTTAGCATATTCAAACAGATTTTTGAATTAAACATTACGTAGACATGGTTGAATTTAAAACTTACCACATAATTTATATGATAATGAACTTTTGGCACAAAGTAATCCATGGAATTAAGTATGATACAACATCATTATGTAAATTTTAATATCCACTGCTGGTTATTTACTAAAAATTAATAATATACATTTAAGATTTTGACAGAATGACACAGAATAAATAATCTTAAACTAATGAACAGATAAAACAGTACTATATTCACTTTCATAAAGAGTTTTTCTTCTTTTAATAGTTATTCATCAATGGGATAAAGTAGAATCTTTATAAATAAAATGATTATGGATGATTATGGTTATATTTGTAATAATTCGTAACAAATACTGATTTACCCCTATAAAACTACAGCACTTCAGTTACTCACTGAGTGACTGACAGACAACGCACAGTCAATGGTACTGCGTTATGAGTGGAGATTTGAGGCACACTTAGAGAAGATTGCCCGAAACTCCATAGATAACGCGTAAAATGAAATTTACATTTATTAATTAAAACGCGAAAAATCGCGGCGGCAAAAACGTAAACTTAAACTTTGGGCGAAATCTCATTTTAGAGTAAAGTATATACAAGAATATCACAGAAACGTGAGATGTTGTGTGAAAAAGATATATAAAAATAATCTGTAAATTTCAAAACATCATGTCACACAAAATATTGTGCACTACAACGAACTCATTTTATAAGAAAATGCAAAAGGATTCAATATCTGTCATACAACGGATGCGTTGTTCTCATTTCCTAAGGAATGACTGCGATAAGAAAGTAATATCCGCTTAGAAACATTTATTAGAGCAATAACTTATTTAACATTATTTAAAAAGATTTTGCTCCATTCCATTTGTGTATATTTGCTTTTATATTTAAGCTCTTATGTACCCAATAACTCATTTTCTCTCTCTTCGTTAGGGAGAGTTATAAAAAGCAAAATGATGATTCTCTAGTTCCCTTTTAATACTTGCCTACTTTTTTCAAGGAACCTGCATACTAAACTTCAACTACCTACCTTCAGCAGCTTAGACTGTAGGCGTCTATCATATAGTCACTAAGTAGTTCAAACATAAATGTATGTTTTTTCTGTCAGACAAACAAACAACGCACAGCATGTATGTTTTTTCTGTCAGACAAACAACACACATTAGCTTAAGTTAAGATTAATCCTTTATTACATTTTTGTAAAAATCTCTGCAGAGCAACCATATTGTGCGATCATTTGATAGACTGTGGCAGTGAACAAAGAATAAATAAGAATAAATAAATCTGAAATAATTAAATGAAATAATAAAATCGAATTTGTATTGGGAAGAGTGTCTATATTTAAATTTTCAGTGAAGACGGAGTGTCTTGACAATAGGTCGTGCTTGTCTGACATTTCGGAAAAAAATTGATCACCACTCCTTACATTTGTGAAATAAAACAAAAACTATATAAAATAATATATTTTATAAAATATTAACAAATAATGTTAAAAATACAATCAATACCATTCGTCCTTCAATACTGTATAACACTTGCAACAAATAGAACTTATTAAGAAGCCACTTGAAACCTCTAGCTGTATTAATAACCGCGTAGTCTCTATCGCTTAAAATATATACAAAAATCTAATATATTATTTCGAATGTGGCATTCTTATTTTGTTCCCTTATTATTTCTAGAAGATCCTTTAAATTAATGCCGTATTTCCGTGGTGCCATATAGGTAGAATTGAATAGAACAACCATTGATCGGTCCTCAGTTGTCGTTGACGGTGTAGTAGTAGTAGTAGCAGTAGTAGTAGTAGTATTAGTAGTAGTAGTAGTAGTTGTCGTTGTTGCCTCTTGATATAAAAAAAAAACAGACTTAATAATTAAGAAAAAGGACAATAAGTTAATATTGTCCTTACTGTTAAGTAATAAAGGATTTTTTTTAAAATAATTCAGTTTCAATATTAATAAAGCCATCAAGGCGTTTACAGTCAGACGCTGTTTCGGGGGAGTGATTACTCGACGCGTTTTTTAAAAATTAAAATAGCCTATGTTTAAGCTTAGATTATCAACTATATTTATGCTAAAATTCATTACAATTGGTCAAGCGGTTTAGATTTTTCATATAAACTTTCATCCCCTATTTCAACCCTTTAGAGGTTGATTTTTGAAAAAATAAGTAGCGCATTTTAGACCCAGTCACTTTTACTACTTTCATTCTAAATTTCATGCAAATCGGACCGGTAGATTAGCCGTGAAAGCGTGACAGACAAACACACAGACTTTCCCATTTATAATATAAGTAAGTATGGATTCTCATTTCCCCAAGACAAAGTGCGACTTTGAATTCCGTCAATATGTCTCGATTTCGGGTGGAAACTGGTGTTTCAGGGCACTGGGAACTCTCAGCTACGTTGCTAAAGCGTGTAATTACAAAAATGAATATATAACAATTATTTTAAATATTTAATATTTTAATAAACTGAAAAAGCTAGTTTATCAAAAATATATCATAATAATATTGTTAGAGGAGTTTTAGTTTTATCATGTCATTTTCATAGACGCTTTAAACTTGAGTGCCTAGATTACAGTAAGTAATCAAATGTTGTCTCTTGTCTCAGTATTGGATGGCAGTATCGAAGGCAACGTACGTTTTTATAAATATTAACATAAAATACACAAATATGGAAGTACATATCTTGAAAAAAATAGTTGTTTTCTTTAGTAGAATTTTGTCATACACTCTTTTGCCAAACAAGTTGTGTATTAAGGGCTTTTATTTAGCTTCACACTGTATCCCGCACACAGCAGCACCCTGCTGTGGCAGGCAGGCAGAGGGAATCTAGTGTTAAGACATTCCGTTCCCTACTTTCCGCCGAATTCAGAGGCTTGCGTGTTAAGTGGCCGCGCTTTACCTCGACACCAGAGCGAAGAAAATGGAAATAATAAATAGTTCCACTCCTTGAGTGGGAATCGAACCCACAACCAGTCGTTTACAGTCACACGCTTGTGCCACTGGACCACGACTGGCCACGATTAAAAGGGCTATTATAGGGATTAATTATTAAGGGCTTAAAATTTAATTTAAAGAAACAGCAGTATTTCATATATATAGTATCAGTAAGCTTTGAAAGAAATACTAATTTAGAGTTAAAAACTTTACTCTGAAGAAATTGTATTGGACTATGTGGAGGAAGAGTTGACTCAGGCGACTTGTTACCCCTAAGATGAGCAATTGTGTGTTTTTGTTCTTTATACCAAAGTGAAATAGGCTATTTTTTTAACTCTAAATGCTTATATAATTAACAGTAAATACCTTTCTTTTGTCTTGCTATTTCCGTGTCAATGTAACAATAATTGTAACCAAGCCCGATGCCTAATGCCAACATTATTAAAAGTGTCGTGATAAGGCATGTGACCACCGCGGCTAACGCGCACCATGACGCTAACCTAAAGATATAGAAATATAATGCTTTATTGCACAGAAACATTGTAAAGTAAGAAGTAATAAAAAGCATCAATAATATGGCTTTTCAATATCATAGCGGAGTGTCTTGGCACTATGTCCTTTCTCCTTACTCTGATATGTAGGAAAAAGTGTGGAGTTTCCATATTTTTTTGCATATTTCAAAGTTCGTTTTCTTCTTTATATTTATTTACTTACTTTTCGAATACATAAAAAATGTTACCAAAACAGTATGCTAATCGTGTACAATAGCACATTTGCTAAATTAAATGAATACAAAATTAAAACGTTAAAAACTTCAAAAAAGAAACATGTAAGATAACAGATAAATAATTATTCTAGAATTTTATCGACGTTATATATGTGATATACATATATGATTTTTTTTCCATTCTCAATGTTTGTGCTGAAAACCTTAAAAATAAAAAAAATAAACGTCAACGACTAATGGTGAAAACTGTCAATGTATAGTCCGTTCCAAATCTTTATGCACAAAACCAAAACACAAAGTTCATTCACCTCACGACTGTCAGTTTAGTGATGTGCAGTTACAGTTCAAATTCGAATCAATCTGAACAGTATCGAATTTACCGATTATTTCTTTTTCTTTTTGTTATTACATTCTTACGATTTATAAAACACCTCTTCATAAACACTATATAAATTAAATTAAACATGTTTAATTATTAAACGTTTATTAATTAAAAGTAACAATCAAACGTGTAATACACCAGTGTAATCAACATTTATTGATCGTGATATATTTTTATATATTTATTGTTGTATTAAATTATATATCTTACAATTTGTGTATGGAATAAACCTGATTAGGAAACAAATGTTTATTTTAATATTTATGTTTTACCGATTATATAAATCGATTACTAAACTTCATAACTCGTCAGCATTCGCACGTCTCTAATTTTAACAATAGAACTGTCAGTTGTCATTTGACAGGTTTCGTCGATTTTGAGTCGAAGATTTTTTAAATAAGATTTTTTAATATTAATCTTCGTAAAAATGGCATAATAAGTGTTAATATACCAAGTTAAGATATGTGAAATATCTGTGAAAGTGTTACTTGCGACGTATAATGAGTGATCATGTGGTAATTTTAGACCGAAAAGTTTGTTATTATTGTGTGCATTAAGATTTGGAACGGACTATATGTACATATATTATTTTGTGAATTTCATTACTACTACATACTAAAAAACGTTAAGGTATTCGTGGTTTTATTTAGTTGAAAAAAAAATCTTGTACAATAAAAATATTTGAAATTGCTATGACAAATTATAGGATCCTAAGTGAAAATCTTCCCGATTCCTTGAAAAAGTAAGTTAATGTAAAATTAAAAGTACATAAAGCGGACAACGCTTGTTAAAAAATAGCAAAATTGCCATTCTGAACGTAGCAATTATTGTCAGGCGTTATTTGGCGTTTAAAAATGAATGGTGCTAAACGTGTCCAATAATAAGTTCAATTTCATTACCGTTTACTTGCTTTGAAAGTATTTTCTAAATAAGAAATATTATATATTTTTTATTTATATTTTTAGTTCAAGAACGGTATAGAGACTTCAAATATAATAATTGTCGCCATATTTGTAGCTGTAGTATGTTCCTACATTTAAATCATTTGTTGAAATTACCCATTCATTCAGTCATTTTCAACTATTTATATCTATGTGTAGAAAAAGCAAGTTTGAAATTATAAATTTACAAAACCCTTTCTGTTTGCATCATAATTCCCTCATAGTAGAGTAAAGAAATGAAACCTAGTGTCAACACACCGTTCTTCGCTTTTGACCTGATTTTGAAACATGACATTTTGAGTTGCGTAGCTGAACCCAGCGCTTTGCCTTATATAATAAAATTATAATACAATATAATTCTTCTAGCGGGAATCGAGCCCACAACCTTCGTATTTATAGTACACACTGTATAGATTTACCTGGTATTATAAAATTAAATACTATGACTTGACTATATCTACACATAAAATAGTCAATTAAAACTTGTCATGTAACTTCTATTTAACTATAAATCTTGTTTCTAATCCACAGCAAACCAAGATGGATGATATGCATAATATTTATAGCAGGACTAGCCATAATAACATTGTCTGCAGTCGGAGCTGGCATTTTTATAGGATATACATATTGCTACATGGCCCATGGGGCAGGCTTCAGTCCAGGTGAGTCAATAGAATTATATATAAAACTTAAATCTAGAGGCCATAATATATAGCCTATTTGAAAGACAAGTTTTTTTAAAGAATTTTCAAGCGTTGTTTACGCATTTGAAAATGAACTGGAGAAAGTTAAAATATAAGAATATTTAAAGATAAAACGCAGCGGAATTCAAACCTGCACTTTGGAAACCGTCCAAGCGCTTCGACCGCTTAGCCATGCATTGAAATGCTGTTGTTTGGAAAAATATTTTCTTTTATAAAATTCCTATATTATAAAAAAAACTATTTTAGACAACATTTTTTTTTTTATGGAATAATGGAGGCAAACGAGCAGAAGGCCCACCTGGTGTTAAGTGGTTACCTTCGCCCATAGACATCCACAACATTAGAGTTATGGATGCGTTGCCAGCCTCGAGGATGTAGGACAGAAGGAGGAAGGAAGGATGGGAATAGTGGGAATAGGGAGAGCTGGCTTACATGCCATCGAACCGGAACATCATGAGATGTTTGGCGGTTCGTCTTTGACATGATAGTGGTCGCGAGCCAGTCGGAGAACGAATCTCCTACCACCAAGCTACTGGGTTACCCGCCTTTTACGGGACGCTACCCCAGCTGCGGGGGGGAATTGTATTCTTAACCCCCCACGGGCAAAAAGACAAACAACACCAATAACATTATAAAGTATTATTCTTACAAAGACTATTAACGTGTGGATTTGAATCTGAACTTTATCTTTGTCTCTATAACTTTACTTATATTTTAACCAAACGATCAACTTACATTATTTTCAATTATTTAAATATTTTTTTTTCTGCTGAGTGAATTAAACCAATACGTTAAAAGTTAAATTAGTTACGTATGAATCAATGAAAAATCTTCTAATCAACAAGTAAATACTTTATTTTTAAAGTCACTATAAATATATGTATATCTTATTCTTATCTATATTATAAATATTGCAGTTAACGCTACTCAATTGGAAAAATTACAAATGCTGGAGGTGCCCGTTAAAATATCCAAAGAGGAACCCGTCAAAGGAACTATAAATGGTGCCATTTTGTCACAAATACAGAACATTTTAAAAATCGGACACACGATGTGGAATAACTACTCTTACAATTTAGACAAAAAGGAAGAAATACTCTAAAATGTAATATGTTTTAAATATTAAATATTAATATAATTAACAATTGTATTGTTTCAAACTTTTTATCGCATAGCCATGTAACCGACTAAATGGCTCGGAGCGAATCTTGCATCAAGACAAGACGTTTCCCACTTTTCGCTCGAGACCCTGCGAAATTAAATTGCGGAGCATAACGCCGCCTTTAGGTACCAGAGTCGGGAAATGAACCAACATACCTAGAATCATTCTCTCAAATGGAAACCTCAACCGTCGCTTTTACAGTCAGACGCTATCCTGTGCTAGGACCGCCTCCTTATTATAAAATATAGAAAGAAAGAAATGAGCGGCCCGCTTGCGGCTACGCCGCGTGAAATACATCGTTTTTTGAAAAATAAAGTAGTCTATGTTTGACGTTGGATTATTTACTACTTTAATCCTAAATTTCATCCAAATGGGAGATCTACCGGAGATTAGCCGTAAAAGCGTGACAGACAAACTGACGGACTTTTGCATTTACAATATAAGTATGGATATATAAATTGCACATATAAAGCAATTATCTCGTTCGCTCGTATTAATTTCACTTATGGAATCTATAGAATTTATATGAGAAAATCACGCTATTTATGTCAGTGAACTTAGCAGATCATTTTCCAGCAGAACAAAAAATAATGTGCATTAATAGTTCCTTATGGGTCTTATACATAGTTCTGGTGTTTTTACCCTAGAAAAAAGACATCGAAAAAATGATCTGCTAACTTCCCGTAGCAAATCATTTTTTAGCAAACTCAAATCGGAGTGGGTTCTACGCATATATGTATTAGTTCAATAGTTCCTGATAGTTTTCACTAATAGGTCTATTGATTTCGCTTCAAAAAAAATTATTGATCAAAAATCGATTCATTTCATGATCAAATGAAAATCGTTCATTTCGTGTATACAAGATAGAACTCTTAAGCTTTGATAAGAAAAAGAAAATCAAATCGAATAAAGACTAATTTCGTGACTGAAATTCCCCATCTAAGGCTGTACAGTCTATAAGTAGAAGAATTATATAAGTAGGTGAATTAATAATAACTAACCATTTGCTCAGTTTATACGAGAAAAATATTAAAAAAAATATTACTTTTAATCACAAAGGCCAGAAGTCCTCGATTTGTTATAGAATACAAGTCAAACTATAATAAACATCTAGACCTAAGACTAAATCTCTTCCCGTTTAATCCAGCGGAGCCTTTTGAATTTAGAGAATAACAAAAAAGGTGTTCATTTATATAATTCGTTTTTAAAAAAATCATAAATATACGACATTTTTTTCGCAGAAGCGAAACCTCTACCTTTTCTTACAGAATACAAGTAGAAATATAATAAAAATACCTAAGACTAGAAATCTTCCCGTTTAATCCAGCAGAGCCTATTGAATTTAGAGAATAACAAAAAAGTGGTCATTTTGGTCATTCTCCAGATCACTGATATTTTTAGCGCTTTCTAATTTCCTTGAAAACTGTACTCGTGTCAGTTCCAATAACAATGCATAAATTTTACAGTACATGCCTGTTGTTATTGTCTTAATAACCTGGATGGTCAAAAAATGGAGAATACGTTTCAAATTTTAACAGAGACGAGATTCGAACCCGCGCCTCTATTAAATTGTCTAAGCGCTCTGAACGTTAAACTATGACTTTTATATTCGACGGCGTCGAAATTCGCTTGTTACGGGTTCATTCGTAAGTAAGTAGTTTTCTAAAAATATTTTCTTTCTCCTGAAATAACACTTTAAAAATGTTAAACATAATTTTAAAACATTTCTTCATTTTTTCACAATAAATTTGGATTTTATTGATTTGTTTCTTTAATAACGGATGTAAATTATTATAATGTGTATAGCATATAATTGTGAAATGTAATTAGTTTGTAGTTACAATAGATCCCATTGTACTTTATTATTTATATAACAAAAAGTATTGAAACCTGTGAATTATAGTAAATATGTAACAGCGGCGAAGTGTCCATATAACATGATTCTCACGGGGTTAACTTTTGTAAATAATTGGTCCAGGTATCCCATGGTCCAGGTGTCCAGTTATCTTTTTTAAGCTTCACGCTGTATCCCACACATAGCGCAGTAGGCAGAGTTAGTGTTAAGACACTCCGTTGCTCATTTTTCAAATTCTATTTGCATTCTGCATTGCATTCTTTAGTCAAATTTATATTCTGTTGTCAAATTCTAGAGGCATTACATATTATCAAATAAAAGAGGCAAACGAGAGAAGAAAACGAGAAGGACTATAAGTATAGACATCCAAAACATCACAGGAGTTGTAAATGCGTTGCCAGTCTTGGGAGTAAAGGAAGGAAAGAGGGAGGAAGAATGGGGGTGGTGGAAATAGGGAGAGTTTGGTGACATGCCATCGAAAGGGAACACATCATCAGATGTTTTGCGGTCGTCTTTGACATGATAGTAGTCGTGACCCAGTCGGAGAACGAATCTACACCAAGTTTCTGGGTTACTCTCCTTTTACGGCACGCTACTCAGATACGGAGGGTAATTGAATTCTTAACCTATCCGACCACGGATGTTGTGTTGTATGTTATGTGTTAAATGGCGGAATTTAACGCCGCGCTTTGCCTCGATACCAGAGTGAGGAAAAATAAAATATTAAACATCTCCATCCCTCGAGTAGGAATCGAAGCCACAACCAGTCCCGTTTATAGTCACACTTTGTCCACAACGGCTTGCCGGCTTACCTGTACAAAAGTTTTATTCTTTTCTGATAATGATCCTACAATTTTATTTTACTAATACTGTGTAGTAACAAGTGATAAATTAAGGTAGCAACAGTTAAATTGATTAGAAAAATATGGTAATAAACCATACATTTCACTAATAGCCGCTTAGCGAAACTAATTTCCACTGAATTGTAAATGTTAATATTGTAAATTTTTAAGCATTGAAAACTTTTCGTGTGTGTAGACCAAATCAGGAAAATATATTTCATGATTTTTATTACATTTTAATTGTAATCACATATTTCATTTATTGCAAATTATATAATTGTTATAGTTCCATTTTTTTATAGGTTCACGCTATATTCCATATAGCAGGCCAGGCAAAGTTATCTTAGCGTCAAGACACTTCGTTTTCCGCTTGCTGTCCGAATTTGAGACAGTGTCCTAAGTGTGGAACTAAGCGCCGCGCTTTGTCTTACCAAAAAATAAAAATGAAAATAATTTATATAATAATTTAATTATAAATATTATATAATATATATAATATAATAATTTCCTTAATTGAGCATCAAACCCACAACCATCGCTTTTACCGTCGGACACTGTCCCACTGTGCCACGATGGTTCTATCATCTGGCTCTAAACCGCATTTCCACTAGAATAATTTAACTCATTTCGCTATTCGCGTAGTTTAGTTTGGTACATGTATAACCGCACAGTGTTTGACTAATTGTTCGGGCGTCGGCTAACCTTTGTCACTTTGTACCAATTAATATTGATTGAGAGCTAGAAAAAATTGACTGATGATGACTCAATAGTCCTTGAATTCATATATCAACGAAATTTGTTAATAGCGCTGTTTGCACATGGTGAGTGAAAGCAATTATAACATATGTTCGTCATTCGTCAAATTGAAAAAAAAAACTAAATTGGGGGCCAGTCGTGGCGCAGTGGCACGAACGTGTGACTGTAAACGACTGGCTGTGGGTTAGATTCCTACTCAAGAAGTGTAAGTATTTCTATTTCCTTCGCACTGGTATCAGTTCCGCCACTTAACACACAATGCCCCCGAATTCGGCGTAAAGTCGGGAGTGTCTTAACACTAGGTTCCCTCTGTCTACCCTGCTGTGTGCAGGATACTGTGTAAAGCTAAAAAAAACTAAATTCTGATTGTGTATGTGTGTGTTATGCATATATTATTATTATTATGCCTTCTAGACACTCGACATTATATTCTCTATGCCGCCGAAAATAAAGTATCGAGCTGTTTTGTTTTATTACATCTAATTTATATTTCTAACTTTTTCCCGCATATCAAGACAGCCGGAGCACATAGTTTCAAGACACACACTCTCCACTTTCTGCCCAAAATCGAGCCATTACTTGCTGTGTGGCTGAACAGAGTTTTGTCTGTTTAGACATTAAAATAATATATAATCATTCCCCTGAATGGGAATCGAACTCCCAACCATCGCGTTATAAAACTGTTAAATTACTACCTTATTTGTAACATGTAGAGTTTTCAATTACATACCAATACAAACAGCAGCGCGACAACTTCCGTTCATTGGCAGAAAATAGTAATTAAAAAATCGATATCACATATACCTACTAAATGAGCAACTCGTATGAGAGAATCTTGCTGTGTTAGTTTTTATTGCATCGAAGAGGAATCTACTAACGACTTGAACCTTGAGTGTTTTATCTATAAATTAATAGGACGTAGTCATTTAACTCTTTGTTTTTTTTTGCTTGGCAAATAATAATATTTTATAATATAACAATAATAAGATGTATTTACGTTTTTACTGTTAATTTTTTTTCAGCTAAATGCCTGTCAGCTGATGACTGTCATTTTCCTCATAGCTACGTAGACAGAGAGAACCTAGTGTCGAGACACTCCGTTCCCCACTTTTTACTAGAATCCAAGACATTGCGTATTGTGGTAAAACTAAACACTGCGCTTTTTTGTCACCAGAGTGAAGAAATAGAAAAAAATTTGATATAATTATACATTAATAAATCAATGTTAACTAAAAATCACACTTACACTTAATAATATTAGAGAGAATATATCTAATATAAATAGGTCCATGATGGACTGAAAGCATATTAAGTCGTGTCCATAGCTCTAATGTTCCAGAAGGAGATAGAGCTTTAGATAGCGTTGGGGCCAGTCGTGGCGCAGTGGCACGAACGTGTGACTGTAAACGACTGGTTGTGGGTTCGATTCCCACTCGAGGAGTGGAAATATTTAATATTTCTATTTCCTTCGCTCTGATATCAGAGGCAAAGCGCGGCGTTAAGTTCCGCCACTTAACACGCAATGCCTCTGAATTCGGCGGAAAGTGGGGAACGGAGTGTCTTAACACTAGGTTCCCTCTGCCTACCCCGCTGTGTGCGGGATACAGTATGAAGGAGAGGAGACGTTCGCCGTCAAATTTTGATTGATTAATAATATAAATAACACTTATAATTTATTCGTATAGTTTATAAATCTTATATTAAGCCACTGGTGCGTAAATTGCTTGTAATAATTGATGCTTGACTTGTAATCCGATAAAAAACCTCACTCTCATAACATCTTTCAATATTAGTCACGATTAAAGCAAATCAAACTTAATATAAAATATACATGATATTTGTGTTTATAATTTTTTTTTTTAGTTTCACGCTGTGTCCCCGGGTAGGCAGAGGGCAGGGTACCTAGTGTTAAGACACTCCGTTCCCCACTTTCCGCCGAGTTTGGAGGCTTGCGTGTTAAGTGACGGAACTTAACGCCGCCCTTTACCTCGACACCAGAGCGAAGAAAATGAAAATATAAATTCCACTCCTCGAGTGGGAATCGAACTCACAACCAGTCGTTTACAGTCACACGCTTGTGTCACTGGGCCACGATTTGTGTTTATAATATTTGCTATAAATATTTATCTATTCCCAATAATTAAATTGGAGTTCTGTTTGTAATATGAAAATAACCACTTTTAATAATATAATATTTTAACAACTTTCGTCTGTTTCTGCTAATCTCTGAACCGGCTGGACCGATTTTGACGGGAATTTCACTTTTGTTACTTAGGCTACTTTTATTTAACTTTTTTTAAACTTCACGTGGATACTTGCGGGCATAGCTATTATTGCATAAAATGTTAACATTTTCTTCTTTATTATTACGATAGGAAAGAAATAATCTATATTATTTTTAATAGAATTATCTTCATTAAACTTAAAGCCAGATATAACGCGAGACAATATATCGTTAGTTTATAAGAATATTGTAGTACGTATATAGAACAATCAGTGATCACTACGTCAGAGTATGTACCGGAAGCAGTTATTCCGCTAATAGAGCATTTCTGAGATATCATTAATTGCAAGTTCAAATATGAAACAGGATATAGGTACGTACTATATAAGTATGAGCTATATCTCGCTGCTTCAATTTTATGTAACAAAAATATACACACACTTGTGTAGTGTGTACTTCGTCTCTATAAAAAAGGCACAAAAAATATTGTTTGGAATTTAATTTAGAATAGTATGCTATAATTTAAAATAGTTTAAGTAACAAAATATGAGAAATATATGTTATATATTGATTATTTAGTGTACGTTACTATATAAAGCAGTAACGTTAAAATTTAGTATTTTGATTATTTACCACACTTTATTATATAAAGCATAGTCGTAACGTTAAAATTTAGTATTTTCAATCAACAATATAATTCACAAGATTTCAAATATTGTTCCTGGAATATATTACTTGAGACGATAGCAAACAAATATTTATTGTCTGATACCAAAATTCTTGGTAGCCGCGACGTTTTTTTCATATCTTTTGAACTACGAGGAAACAGGTTGTCCATCATGTTTCGGGTATGCCCTGTGTGGGCACATCATTAAAGGACGACTACTAAAAGTTTCATAGCCAGACGGTACCGGGCAGACCGTCTCACGAGACACACGAAGGCGACCGCGTGCGCACGTCTTAACATATTCGTGGACTAATAATCACTAAAACGTATATATTACTAATATTTTATATTAAAGTGACATTTTTGTGAGACTGTTTATTTATAAATGAAGTTCCTATAATATTTTAAGTATTGTTTGTAGTTTTTGTGAAGTGTTATACAGTTTTTGCGTTATTACATCAGTGTAAGCGTTCGTTGTGACGTTTTGTATCGTCGATAAGGAAAGTGAGTATTTCAGTGGCTATAGAGTTTTAAGATTTTGAATAGTTGATCAAATTGAAAGTATTTTACTATATATACTGAACTATTATTTTTATATTATGCTTCAATTATACTCGCGAGTAAGCGCTCGTGGAACATATTTTAATAATTCATAATTTACTCTTAAAGATATGTTAATGTAACACGAAAAAAAACAATATTCTTAAAAATAATATAACTTTTTTACTGTAGATATTTTATACTGGGTCTCTTAGGTACTACCTGTGTCATACTACAGTTTTATGCATATATCTTCAGGTCTAATTTCGCTAGCTTGCGTTAATGTATAGCTCCGGTTAGCTGGATTTTTTATTGTAATTGCAATTAACTTGGTACCAGGAAGTTTATCGTTAATAATGTACGTGAACTAAGCAGTATTCAAATACTATTGATATAATATTATATTCTTCGAAACTAAGTAGAAGATAGTAGTATAAGAAGATATTGAAATTTGAAACAGAGACGGTCAAATCCTTGGCTAGAATGACAGTAGTATTTCTACGACAACTAAAAGTCATATACAATTACCCAAATTATATGCAGTGCCTGGGAGCTTGTAAGGAGGAATACAATATGATACATAAGACAATTGTGAAAAATATGCATAGAAAGTGTCATTATGAACTTTACCATAAACAAACTATAGTAAATCCACGAAAACTCGATATAAATATTACTTACTATGTACATTACTTTGGAATTTAATTAAGAACAATGATATATGATAGCTGTTGTTGTTGTAGAGTTTTCAAATTCTAAGCACACTTTATAGGAATATGGTCTTAATAATAGATGTTCATATTAATGCGAATAAAATTACACGAATAATATTGTAAGTGACGTTACCTTGAATGATTCTTGCCATTGATTGGTATATAATTTGATTTTTTAAAATAACTCTATTGCCATACAAAAAGATTAATAACTGGGTATCTCTAACTCTGAAAGATAGGTAAAAGTCACCTATTGTTTAACTTATAAATATTCAATGTAGCTCTATTATTAATAGTAAGTGATAGAAACGGTTTTTTATTACTTCTGTAAAATTTATTTTTCGCCATTACCAAATTATTCTTTGCGGATGATCTTTTTTTACTGTTGATGTAGCTTCACGCTGTATCCCGCACACAACAGGGTAGACCTAATGTTAAATCACTCGGTTCCCCACTTTCCACCCAATTCGGAGATATTGCGTGTTAAGTGGCGGAACTTAACGCCGCGCTTTGCCTCGACAACACAGCGAAGAAAATGGAAATATTAAATATTTCCACTCCATGATTGGGAATCGAACCCACAACCAGTCGTTTACAGTCACACGTCCGTGCCACTGCGCCACTATTGGCTTTTGTACTTTTCGTTATTTATATTTTTTTTTATAATATTCAAAAATATATAATATTTATGCAATCTTAAAATACATATCTGTTCTCATTTTAGCACAATACAATTCTTAATAAGGCTAGTTTAATCGAAAAAAATGTAAATAACATCGCAAGATGCGTAGTATGAAATCCGCTTTATTATTTCTAACCTTGACCATATACAATTATCATTACTTATTTTTAGCCCGAAATCTTCCCGGGGAAATACTTAATATCATCTATAGTTTTAAGGAAAATACGACTCTCGGTAGTTCGCAGATTTAATTATGATTTCATTTAGATGATTGGCTGACAGCCGCACTCGCGATTTACAAGTAAACACATTTTTACCCGCGACGGAACGGCGACTGTATATGTGTTTGGGGTGAGAGGTTGTTTGTTTGTTTGTTTGTTTGTTTGTTTGTTTGTTTGTTTGTTTGTTTGTTTGTTTGTTTGTTTGTTTGTTTGTTTGTTTGTTTGTTTGTTTGTTTGTGTGTTTGTGCAAATTACTATGTCAATTATTTCCAAAACTATAAGTCCGATTTTGATACGGTTTTCTATGATAGGTTAAGGTTCAATTGGCGTATGTTCTTATGTATGTCTTATTGCCTTAACTCACCAGGGGGGCGCTGCAGTAAGCATTTTACGTGAAAACGAATGTTTTCAATTATCTCAAAAAATAATAGTCTGATTTCAATAGATTTTCAGTGGTAGATTCAGGTTTAATTGGTGGATGTTCTTGGATATGTTTTATCGTGTCAAACCACCAGGGGGCGCTGCAGTAAGCATTTGTTTGTACTTTTTTTGTATTTATTTGTCTAAAACCGAAACTACTGCTCCGATTAAAAAGAGTTTTCATAAAAAAATTTATCTTTGCTTCGTGCATATTTTAAGATTTTTCTTTTTTTGTTACGGGGAAAACTCACCAGGGGGCGCTGCACTAAACATTTGTTTATGCAGAGCAAAAACTACTAGTCCAATTTAGATGAAACTTTCAAGGATGGGTTCAGGCTTAATTGGTGCGTCTTTCCATATATGTGTTATGGTGACCACTCATCAGGGGGCGCTGTAATAAGCATTTGTTTGAGATTTTTTGTGTAAAACCAAAATTTTTCTTATATTTATTTGTCTAAAACCGAAATTACTTATCCGATTGGCTAGAGTTTTCAGAACTAGATTAAGCTTTACTTCGTACATATTTTAAAATTTTTGTTTTTACGTTACGGTGAAAATTCACCAGGGGGCGCTGCAGTAAACATTTGTTTATGTAGAGTAAAAACTACTAGTCCGATTTAGATGAAACTTTCAACGATAGGTTCAGGTTTAATTGGTGCATCTTTTCATATATGTGTTACGGTGATCACTCACCAGGGGGCGCTGCAGTAAGTACATTTGTTTGTGCAAAACTAAAACTACGAGTGCGATTTGAATGCAGTTTTCAATGATAGATTCAAGTTTATTTAGTGCATATTTTCATATATGTGTCATGTATGTTTACTTAGTGCATATTTTCAAGTATGTGTCAACTCTCTAGGGGGCTCTGCAGTAAGTAGCTGCTTCCATTTTTTGTGTATAACAAAAACGACTAGTACGATTGGAAAGAGTTTTCAGTATTAGATTCCGCTTTGCTTAGTACATGTTTTTAAATTTATATTACGGTGACAAGTCACTAGGGGGCGCTGCAGTAAAATATTGTTTGTGCAAAGATAAAATGACGAATTTGATTTGGATGCAGTGTCAATGATAAGTTCAAGTTTAATTAGTGCATGTTCTTGGATATGTTTTATCGTGTTAACTCACCAGGGGGCGCTGCAGTAAACATTTGTTTGTAATATTTAATGCAAAGCTACAACTACTGGTCCGATTGCGCAGAGTTTTTAGTATTAGAGTTACCTTTACTTGGTGTAAGTTTTTAGGTATTTTTTTACGTTATGAACACGCCAGGGGGTGCTGCATTAAACATTTAATTATGCAAAGCTAAAACTACAAGTCCAATTTGGATGCAGTTATCAAAGATAGGATCAGGCTTAATTAGTGCGTGTTCTCGTATATGTGTCATGGTGACACCTCACCAGGGGGCGCTGCAGTAAGCATTTGCTTTTATTTTTTGTGTGAAACCTATTTAGATGCAGTTTTCTGTGATAGGTTCTGGTTTAATTGCTGCGTGTTTTTATATGCCATATCACGAACTACCACGGGGCGCTCCAGTATAAATTAGTTTGTTCAAAATCAAAACTACTATTGGGTTTTGTGATTTTCACTGATTTGGTTAGACTTAAGTTTCGTGGAAATGTTACAGTGACAATCTGCCAGGCGCTGCAATAAGCATTTGATAACCAGAAAGCATTGGGTTTATAATTTCTTTTGGATTTGCATGAAGATTAATATAAAGTATTTCGATATTATTACATAATATATAATGTGTATCTATTCACTTTAAAAAGTTTAAAATAAAAAGCAAAATTAAAAATTTTGAAAAAACCCACGACGGTTTAATTGAAAAAGGATAAAATAACTGTAAATCCCCCGCCTAAATGAATATATGTAACGAGATGATGGGGACGACTTCGTCGGGGGCTGCCAGTTGCAATCCCTATTTTAAATATAGTAGCTAACAGTATAGATTTCGTTTTAAAGTTTTTAAAATACCAGTTATCAAAACTATAAATTCATATTAATATTTTAATTTTTTGGGAACCTGTTTTAACAGCAAGAAAACCTATGAGAAGATTTGTGCAAACTTAAAGTAATGACAGCCCCCGACGGAGTCGTCCCCATCATCTCGTTACATATATTCTTTTAGGCGGGGGATTTACAGTTATTTTATCCTTTTTCAATTAAACCGTCGTGGGTTTTTTCAAAATTTTTAATTTTGCTTTTTCTACACTGGTTTTACCATTGACATTAGTCAATTAACGTCTAACACGAATGTCACTGAACATAAAGTAACTCTTGAACTTGGGTTTAAATTGTATAAAAATAATTGTGAATCTAATTAATAATGGAAAATAATAGTTTTAAAATATATAAAAATCGTTGTGAAATATTATTTGTTTACTAATTAATTCTGTGTGTGTTATGCAAAAATGGGTAACAATATTATACACTAGCGGCCCGCTCGCGGCTTCGCCACGTGAACTATTTCGTTATATTGCAACCCTCGGGGGCGCATTCTTAAAAAACAAAATAGCCTATGTTTAAGCTTAGATTATCAACTATATATATGCCAAAATTCATTACAATTGGTCAAACGGTTTAGATTTTTCATATAAACTTTCATCCCCTATTTCAAAACTTTGTAGGTTGATTTTTGAAAAACTAAGTAGCCTATGTTAGACCCAGTCACTTTTACTACTTTCATTCTAAATTTCATCCAAATCGGACTGGTAGATTAGCCGTGAAAGCGTGACAGACAAACACACATACTTTCGCATTTATAATATAAGTATGGAAGTATGGGTTTTTACATAATATAATTTTGAGCTACGTCAAATTTAATTCTGAGGGTGCGATATGTCGTTTTGTTGTAGATACACAAATTCAATGGATCTCTTCCTTTTTATATTGAATGTAATCCTGGTTCTAATTTATTAATATTTTTGCCGAACAATCTCCGTATGTTATCCTAAGCACATGATTTGGCGAAGTGATTTATGTTTTACTGACACTCTCGGAACGCCATAACCTAAGCACCGAACCGAATTATATTTTGTTTCTGTCACATATTTATACATCTTTTTATGACACACATTATAATCCAGTCATGGCGAAGGGCCACAAAGTGTTTATGGGTTCAAATCCCACTCGAGGAAATGAAATATAGATATCCCCATCCTACCCTGTTGATTGCAAAATACAACGTGAAGTTAAAAAAAAATGTATTTGTTGCCACGTGGCATATCAAATGGAAAAACCCAACATAACACTATCTAAATAAGGAAATATTTTTAATATAAATATTTGTCTGTTCTTAAACACCTTTGGTCAAATGCAATTTAATGTTTGTATGACGGTGTATTTAACGACTTATTTACGTCAAATCTACATGTTTGTAAGATAGGCATCATTTACTTATTTTATAAGATTTTATAGAAATCCATACTTTCATTATAAATGTGAAAGTCTGTCTGTTTGTTTGTCATGGTTTCACGGCTAATCTACTGGTCCGATTTGGATGTGAAGAATGAAAGTGGTAAAAAATCCCGGGTTTTGGCATAAATATACTAGCTAGTTTATTTTCCAAAAATGTACCCCCAGAGTTGTAATATAACGCAACAACTGTGTAGTTCAGTTAAGTCGCAGTAAAGTTGCGACCGGGCCGCTGATTATTCAATATTATCACTATATTAATAGGTGAAGGAAAATCTTTGAACCCCATTTTACGTTAATTCTGCAGATGCTTGAGTATGAAATTTGGCATATTTAAAATATATAAACATACTGAAGACATGCAGAAAGCCAATATTATCCATTGTAATCCATTAGAATGGGTAATATTGGCATTTTACAATGCAGACTACCCCACTTCGTCATTATGGTATGTTATCATAATATAATATTATTAAAAGTCCTATAAGTATATCATAATAAGATACGAATATGTACCTAGTTAATGCAATTAAATTGTAATTTTTTTACAATGCATACGTATGACTATAACTGGAGATAAATTGAACATTTCCTCCGAAGAACTCTGGACAGTAGGTCGTTTGAAAAGAAACATTATAGCACGCTTTTAAAATGTATTTTATTTGCAAAAAAATCAACATACATGTATATAAGTTGCTTTTTCTTTTTTAGCTTCACGCTATATCCCACACACAGCAGGGTAGGCAGAGGGAACCTAGTGTAAGACACTCCGTTCTCCACTTTCCGCTGAATTCGGAGGCTTGTGTGTTAAATGGCGGAACTTAACGCCGCGCTTTACCTCGACACCAGAGCGCAGAAAATGGAAATATAATTTCCACTCCTCGAGTGGGAATCGAACCCACAACCAGTAGTTTACACGCTTGTGCCACTGGGCCACGACTGGCCACAATTTGCTTTTTAAATACCAATATGAGAAAATACCCTATTTTCATCTACTTCTTAAAAATGTGCGTGTGGATCCGATGATAATACAAAATTTCTGTAAAATATATTAGTCAATTTTCTATACTAAGATAACCAGGGTCATTTATACTACAGCTTTTTTTTTGAGGCAAACGTGACACACTATTATATTGTAGAGTAAATAAAATTTACTTTATTAATTCAATTTATTTTTAGAAAAAAAAATATTGGCACACCTTCTCCATACAATTTTTAAAAGTACCAAATTTTATATTTCTCTATAAAATGGAATATAAAGGTTGTCCTTTTTACTAAAAGTCCTACTTACCATCAGGTGATCGCTCTGCTCGATTGCCTACCTTTCATCAATAAAAAAAAAGGTTCCCTCTGCCTGCCTGCCTGCTGTGTGCGGGATACAGCGAGAAAAAAACTTGTAGAGAAAATATGATAAATGGTAACAAAAAAATGCTAATAAATTTTATTGGTCAAATAGATTTCAAACTTTGAATAATCTAAAATTGCAGAATAATCTAAAAAGCTCCGCATACTACTTACATGTTTTATAGTTGATATTGGCCCGTTCAAAAGTAGAAAATCTTTTCCCCTTGGATGCACTTCCTGGGTTCTTTTGACATAAAATGTGACTTGTCAGTAATTAGATGAATCTATTTATTGAAGCGAAAAACCGAGCGAAACGTCTTGAAAACCTAGTGTGGTTTTCTTGCTGTACGGTAAAAAGAGTGAAGCTTCTTTTTATTTATTATTTACGTTAAACGTAAATGCTGTATTTAGGATACACTAATAGGATACACTATACTTTTATATTCATTAATAGATTGATCCAAGGTGTATATATGATATTCTAATAATATATGCTATTTATATTTTAATTTCTATACAAAAATGCTTATAAAATGTACGTTCAGCAGAAGATTACTTGTTTGTGATTTGGACTTTTTACCCGTTGAAGTCATAAGTGCAATTTTTCATATGAAAGTACAATTTGAAAGGAATATGTTTTCTACATTTCAATAATGCCAGATATAATATTATACAGAAATATATTTATTATTTTATATATTATTCATTATATTACTAACTAGTGACAAGCTCGTGGCTTCGCCTTCTTAAATTAAAGTTTGAGCCAATTTACTGAATGGCTATTTTATGGAACTCAATTTAAATTGTTATACGATTTTTACGAACCGATTGAAAGAAAATGAACACTAAATGCTAAGGAAGGTTGACCGTAATGCAAAAGTCGTTTAAATTGATTAAATCCTTGACCAAAACGATTTATTAATAAATGCCCCATTTATTTTTTTCTCCTGTATCCCCCATGTACAGAGAGCGATCAGTTACGTTTTTTTTATATGCATAAATAATAATATTTTTACTTGTTTAAATGTGTATGTATGTGAAGTTGATTCTTTTGTAGAAAAATGTCAACTGCACAAAAGCTTCGTTAAAATAACTAACACGTTTAATCTATGTTTGCAAACTACGTTTGTGCTAGCAAAATAAATAAAATTGCGTGAATGCCATTATGTTGTACTAAATAAATAAGCTTTTATAAAAAACTAGCGACCCGGTCTCGGCTTCGCCCGCGTGAATTTTATTTATTGATTAGCTTTCTTTGCGTGATTGCTACACAAAAATTCCATTAAGGTATTTTCTCACTTCACTTACCAGCTTTTTTTATGGTTCACGCTGTATCCCGCACACAGCAGGGTAGGCAGAGGGAACCTAATATTAAGATACTCTGTTCCCCCCTTTCCGCCGAATTCGGAGGCATTGCGTGTTAAGTGGCGGAACTTAACGCCGCTTTACTTCATTTACCAGCTTAATTCATATTTTTTTTTTATTTTGTGTAAAAACTTCACAGAAACGCGGTCGAACGGGACATGTAAAGTATGTTATGTCCGTCTTCTGATTCTAAGCTACCTCTCCAGCAATTTTCAGCCAAATCGAATCAGCCGTTCTTGAGTTATAAATAGTGTAACTAACACGCCTTTCTTTTATATATATATATATATATATATATATATATATATATATATATATATATATATATATATATATATATATATATATATATATAGATATATATATATATATATATATATATATATATATATATATATATATATATCTATATATATATACATCTATATATATATATATATCTATATATATATATATATATATATATATATATATAATATATATATATATATTAAAAATAATAAAAATACCTAAGTCTCGAAAGAGGAGGAATCTGAAATACATACATAGTGGTTTAACACTAGATCTTTTGTTAAATAAGTTACATTATTTTGTTACAAGTATGTTTGCGAAGAAACAAATACTAGAATAGTCATAGTAATAAGCTTCACCCATTTTCTCGCATTGTATGAGAGTCAGAGCGAAGAAGCACCTGTCAAAACACTTCATGCTCTACTTTCCACCCGAAATCGAATATCGCTTGCTGAATGGCTCCACGCTGACTGAAGATAATTACAATATAACCATTCCTTCGAGTGAAGGACAAACTCAAAATCATTCACGTTTACAGTCTGTCCCTCTGAGCTACGTTAGCATAAGGTTACTAGGCATTTTTTTTAAAATAAGCCTCATTTTGATAAATGACGTCATCATCTTTGTGCACATGTATGCTTGCATTAACTGCACTTCATTCGATGGTTTATGCTATAAGTACGTTATATTAAATATAATTTCAAACAAAATCAATCTATTAAAACAATTATAAATAGATGATTTTTATGTAGAATCATGTGATCAACGTTGTAAACATATTGCGTAAAGCCTCTCGTGTTACATATTTTTTTCTGATTACTAATTGGAAAAAAATATATTCAGATCTTACGTAATTGTTGTTATTGTTTAAGTAATAATTGTATACCTTCAAACATTATTTCTATTTAGAAAAAAAAGTAGATTTTTACAAAAAAAAAAATAAGCAGTTTCCAAGAGGCCCGGGTTCGCATCCCACTGCGTTCGAACGTTTTCTGAAAACGACTTTATTTTTCGTAAGTGTGTGAAAACACTTAAAAATATTAAACATATATAAAAATTTGCTAAAAGTATATATAAGAGTTGTAAGAGTATGAGTCGTGGAACTCAACCCCCTGCGCCCAAGTGCCGTGGATGTGAATCGAACCCACACATAATCGTAATTAAGTTCAGACAATGTCCCTCTGCTTAACGACATCTTTATTATTGCATCCCTCTTTTACATATTTTTCAAAAATATATGTAAAGTTATTTTTTGTGATTCTTGTTTATGTCATTTTTTGCAATGCAGAGAATAATTGATTTCGTTCTAATTTTTGCAAATATTTTTAAGGCTTGTCTAATCAGATCAATGATATGAGCATAATTTTGAAAATAAATGTTTCTCAAGATGTAAAATAAGCCAACAATCGTCGTGTATTAAATTGTACACTTTACACCTGTACCACGATGTCATACATCCAGTACATAGAATATAAAAGAATGTACCTTTTTAAGCTAAACACTTAACAAACTGTATAAAATACAGTTGTATGCTCATCCGTAAAACAAAGACATTTGGTTCCTACAAATGTTAATAAACTCTATTCTTCACTTTCCGCCCGAAGTTAAGGCATTGCGTGTTGAATGATGTAACTTAACGCTACTGCTTGTATTAGATATCAGACCGGAGAAATGAAAATAATGTATAATCATAGTCCCCCGAGTAAGAATCGAACTCGTAACCATCACGCTTACTGTCAGACGCTGTCCTACTACTCCAATACTTTTTTTAAATTATAAATATCTTTTTTTTCATTTTCAGCTCAAATTTGAAGCCAAGTGAAGATGACAATCCATAGCATGACAGTAACAACGCCGTTATCTGACAACTCCGAGAACACTTTGAATGAGTATTCAAAAAAAAACAGATGTACAAGGTATTTTATATTTTTACTTACTAGTGAACTTCACAACTATATAAGCGGTTCAATATTTTCGACGGCCAGCGTTCTCACTTAAGTTAAGCAATTTATGTTTTTCGTACAAATTTTCATCCCCTATTTTTAGAGGATGCCCGTTAGAGTTTAATTTTTATAAAAAAATAAGTAGCCTATATTTGACCTTGCTTCATCAATCGGCTTCCTGAGAAAACTAATTCAAAATCGGTCAAGCATCTAAGATTTTTCATACAAAATTTCATCCCCTTTATCAGGTTGAAATAGGAGACGAAAATTTTGTAAGAAAAGATTTTTGAAAAAAATAGCCTATGTGACCCTTGACCCTTGTCTACTACTATTTTCTTACTGAATTCTGGTACCAGATGAAGTCATGAAAGCATATTGAACAGACATACAAATGAAACGGACTTTCGCATTTATAATATTAGTATGGATTACATAAAAAAAACATCTTATGTATTAAGGTTGCAATTGCCAATAGTTAATTTTGGAATTATCAATATCACATATAAATGTTATGATATTCTAAAGTATAACTTACTGTTAAGTTTCCTCTAAATCAGTTCAGCATTACTTTGATGCTTTATAAAAGTGCTCATAAAATATTATGAAGTAGGATTAGTATTTTTGTAGTTTGGCATTTTTACCCGCGACGGAACGGCGACTGTATATGTGTTTGGGGTGAGAGGTTGTTTGTTTGTTTGTTTGTTTGTTTGTGTGTTTTGTGCAAATTACTATGTCAATTATTTCCAAAACTATAAGTCCGATTTTGATACGGTTTTCTATGATAGGTTAAGGTTCAATTGGCGTATGTTCTTATGTATGTCTTATTGCCTTAACTCACCAGGGGGCGCTGCAGTAAGCATTTTACGTGAAAACGAATGTTTTCAATTATCTCAAAAAATAATAGTCTGATTTCAATAGATTTTCAGTGATAGATTCAGGTTTAATTGGTGGATGTTCTTGGATATGTTTTATCGTGTCTAACCACCAGGGGGCGCTGCAGTAAGCATTTGTTTGTACTTTTTTGTATTTATTTGTCTAAAACCGAAAGTACTGCTCCGATTGAAAGAGTTTTCATAAAAAGATTCTGTTCGCGACGGAGCGCCTTCATTGGTCGATAATAGTCGGTCGCCCACTTGCGCGACGTAACTAGTTGCGCGTCTTATTATTATTATGTTGGTATAATAAACGCAATTCGGGACGGTGGCTTGCGGCTCTCTTTTTGGTATAGCTCCGACATACGTAAGCTTGTAGGTTCGTTCGGTGGTAGTCGTAGTTGACATAGTAGTTGAGTCGTATCGTATCTTATTCGTATCGTATTCGTATAGCAGTCGGTAGTATTCGTGTAGTAGTCGGACAATAGTGACAAGAACAGTTATATTAAATAGAAATCAAGAAGCCGCCAGCCATCTACCGTTGCACGAAATACATCTCGTTTCATTCGACGACACCCGCGTACCTCAAGATCCGAACCTTATAGTGTACAGGACGTCAGCGGCTCGTTTTTTATACTCGAGTTCCGCCCGTCTGGTACAACGCGCTGGTCCTTCGAGCCGGATCTGGGGTACACCTTCACCGCTCCGTCGTCATCATCGTCGTCACCGGCTTCAACGCTGCATCGCCACACCGTCTTCGTGCATCACCGTTATAGTGAAGCTTCATCGTCCAACTTCGCCGTCACCGTCTTCGAGAAACTTTATCGTCAGTGTTCGAGAAGCTTCGTCCGTGAAAGTTAATCGTGAGTGTTCGAGAAGCTTCGTCCGTCACCGTCTTCGTGAAAGTTAATCGTGAGTGTTCGAGAAGCTTCGTCCGTCACCGTCTTCGAGAAAGTTTATCGTCCGTAAACATGCCCGTCACACGCTCAAGAGGTCAAGCCGAAGGATGGGAAAGTGAAGTGAGGGATGGCGCTTTGGCTAATCCATTACCGGCTTCCCATCACACAGATGTGCCATACCTGTCAGCTGGTAATCAAGAGGAGGCGATCACAGGAGTGAATCCAACAATGTTCGTTCGTGAAGAGGAACAACCTGCTGGACCAAAAGAAGGTCCTATAGTTTCGAAGCCTTCGAGTTCGAAAAAGACGTCAAAATCAAGACGTAAAGCAAGGGATGCTCGTCGGGAAATTCTTCGTCTCAAGCTTGAACTCGCACAACTTGCTCTAGAAGATGCTGAATCCGATAGTTCAGATTCTGAAGATGATATTAAATCTAAAGACGAGTATGTCCGCTCCTGGGTTGAGACCAGTGCAGTCATACAAGAGCCATCGCCACAGTGTGCAGATACTCCTAGAAAACCATATCCGATACCGTCAGTGCCTCAGTATCCGCCTTGCCCGAACATCGTCACCAACTCCGAAAATCGACAGACAATACAAACAGATCAAGCTCATGAAATAGAAAAGTTAAAGAAAGAAATAGAATATTTAAAGAATATGGTAACACAAAGAACAGAATCCGTTCCACTCGCATCGCAACATGTGAAGTCAGAGTTACCTGCAAGTACGACATTACCTACGTCGTCATCGTCCACCATCGCATCCAAAGTGATAATGGACCTGCCTACGTATAGTGGGGCTCTAAATGAATGGCTATCGTACAAAGCCATATATGAAAAACACGAAGGGATACTTCAACGACGTGGAAAATACAGCTAGAATCCGAAGAAGCCTTGTTGGGAAGGCACTTGAAGTCGTCGACACACAACTCATCGCACATTCGAAACCAGATGCCATCTTGGAAGAGCTTGAAATGAATTTCGGTCGCCCAGACACTATCGCCTACAGTGAGTACGACAAGCTTCGGTCTCTACCTCGTTGTGCCGACACTCCAAAAGAAATCCACGCGTTCGCCAGTAAAGTTCGAAGTAGTCTCAACTTGTTTCGTGCACTCCAGCTTCACAACTTCATCACCGCTCCAGATATGATGAGAGCTCTTCGGGAAAAACTTCCATCGTCCTTGTGTACTAGGTGGTACGAAGAACAAGCTCATATTGTGAATCCGAACCTAGTACACTTTAGCGAGTTTCTCACCAAGCAGGCTGCATGTCGCACACCTTATGCTCCTCCAGAGATCTTGGATGTAGCGCCCATTCGTCGTATAGTATATAGAACACACACTACAACAGAAGATAGAGAACCAATTTTACCTCGTAGAGTAAGACAATCTACATGTAAAATTTGTGAAGGAGATCATGATAGTGCTAGCTGCAATAAGTTTCAAGATGCAAATTCAGAGAAAAGATGGGAACTCGCCAAGAAGCATCAATTATGTTTCCGGTGTCTTCGACACAGACAATCGGGTCATACTTGTAGACCACAGAGATGCGGAGCTAATGGATGCACTACAACTCATCATCGCTTGTTACACTACAAGAAGAAGGCAAATATAGATAGTCCGAATCACATTGAACAAAAAGAAACCGTAGCCAACGCTTGGATACCGTCAAAGCCTCAGGCTTACTTAAAGATAATACCAGTCAGAGTTCTTGGACCGGCGGGAGAAATCTCAACATACGCTCTGTTAGATGACGGATCGACAGTATCTCTGATGGATGAAGCATTGGCAGAAGCAGTCGGTGCTAAGGGACATCTAGATCCCTTAAAGATAGAAGCCATAGGAGGTACTGTTATCGACACGCCGGGATCGAAGCGAGTAACTGTGACACTTGCAAATTCGTCTAACAAGAAAGTGATCTTCCAAGCTCGTACCATTCCTCATCTAAATCTCTCGCCACAGACCGTTAGTAAAGAAGATTTAGCCAACTGCAAACATCTTACCGATTTGAAAAATGAACTCGTATACAGCTCTGGCAAACCCAAAATAGTAATTGGCCAAGACAACTGGAATTTGCTACTTGTCAAAGATATTCGTACAGGACTAAATAGTCAACCAGTCGCTTCACTCACCACGCTAGGGTGGGTACTTCATGGTGCACATAGCAGGGTTTCAAGTCAGGAAGTCCACTTCGTTAATCAGCTGACTACTGAATCATTCGCATCAAAGTCACCTTTTCGTTACCCGTGGAGAAGAAACCGGCGGGAGGGAACTCGTGAATCCCTCCCTGAACCTCTGCACCGGCGGGAGCCTCATGTTAAAGGGTCAATTTATGAAAAAAGCAACCCCGTGTTCATCGCCGATTCTCAATTACCATGTAATACATGGCGCAGAAATCGTACCAAAATAGTGAATCCAGGCGTTGATAAACAAATGAAAATAGTGAAAGTGCTTACTAGAGATGATTTTTTGGAAAGGCTAACCGAAAGACTCGTTCCGCTTCCAAAGCGAAACGATGCCGTCGCTCACCGCGGAAAGGATGCAGCACCACGTCGAGACCTGATACTGCACGGCGGGAGAAATGTTCGCGACGGAGCGCCTTCATTGGTCGCTAATAGTCGGTCGCCGACTTGCGCGACGTAATTAGTTGCGCGTCTTATTATTATTATGTTGGTATAATAAACGCAATTCGGGACGGTGGCTTGCGGCTCTCTTTTTGGTATAGCTCCGACATACCTAAGCTTGTAGGTTCGTTCGGTCGGATTCGTAGTTGACATAGTAGTTGAGTCGTATCGTATCTTATTCGTATCGTATTCGTATAGCAGTCGGTAGTATTCGTGTAGTAGTCGGACAATAGTGACAAGAACAGTTATATTAAATAGAAATCAAGAAGCCGCCAGCCATCTACCGTTGCACGAAATACATCTCGTTTCATTCGACGACACCCGCGTACCTCAAGATCCGAACCTTATAGTGTACAGGACGTCAGCGGCTCGTTTTTTATACTCGAGTTCCGCCCGTCTGGTACAAATTCATCTTTGCTTGATGCATATTTTAAGATTTTTCTTTTTTTGTTACGGGGAAAACTCACCAGGGGGCGCAGCAGTAAACATTTGTTTATGCTAATCAAAAACTACTGGTCCGATTTACATGTAACTTTCAAGGATAGGTTCAGGCTTAATTGGTGCATCTTTTTATATATGTGCTACAGTGACCACTCATCAGAGGGCGGCAAATGCTTACTGCAAGCATTTGTTTGTACTTTTTTGTGTAAAACCAAAATTTTTCTTGTATTTGTTTGTCTAAAACCGAAATTACTAATTCGATTAGATAGAGTTTTCAGAACTAGATTTAGCTTTGCTTTGTGCATATTTTAAGATTTTTTTTTTTGGTTACGGTGAAAATTCACCAGGGGGCGCTGCAGTAAACATTTGTTTATGCAGAGCAAAAACTACTAGTCCGATTTAGATGAAACTTCCAACGATAGGTTCAAGTTTAATTGGTGTTTCTTTTCATATATGCGTTACGGTGACCACTCACCAGGGGGCGCTGCAGTAAGTACACTTGTTTGTGCGAAACTAAAACTACGAGTCCGATTTGAATGCAGTTTTCAATGATAGATTCAAGTTTACTTAGTGCATATTTTCATATATGTGTCATGTATGTTTACTTAGTGCATATTTTCATGTATGTGTTAACTCTCTAGGGGGCTCTGCAGTAAGTAGCTGCTTCTATTTTTTTGTGTAAAACCAAAACGACTAGTACGATTGAAAAGAGTTTTCAGTATTAGATTCTGCTTTGCTTATAGCATGTTTTTAAATTTATATTACAGTGACAAGTCACCAGGGGGCGCTGCAGTAAAATATTGTTTGTGCAAAGATAAAATGACGAATTTGATTTGGATGCAGTTTCAATGATAAGTTCAAGTTTAATTACTGCATGTTCTTGGATATGTTTTATCGTGTTAACTCACCAGGGGGCGCTGCAGTAAACATTTGTTTGTAATATTTAATGCAAAGCTACAACTACTAGTCCGATTGCGCAGAGTTTTTAGTATTAGAGTTACCTTTACTTGGTGTAAGTTTTTAGGTATTTTTTTACGTTATGAACACGCCAGGGGGTGCTGCATTAAACATTTAATTATGCAAAGCTAAAACTACAAGTCCAATTTGGATGCAGTTATCAAAGATAGGATCAGGCTTAATTAGTGCGTGTTCTCGTATATGTGTCATGGTGATACCTCACCAGGGGGCGCTGCAGTAAGCATTTGCTTTTATTTTTTGTGTGAAACCTATTTAGATGCAGTTTTCTGTGATAGGTTCTGGTTTAATTGCTGCGTGTTTTTATATGCCATATCACGAACTACCACGGGGCGCTCCAGTATAAATTAGTTTGTTCAAAATCAAAACTACTACTGGGTTTTGTGATTTTCACTGATTTGGTTAGACTTAAGTTTCGTGGAAATGTTACGGTGACAATCTGCCAGGCGCTGCAATAAGCATTTGATAACCAGAAAGCATTGGGTTTATAATTTCTTTTGGATTTGCATGAAGATTAATATAAAGTATTTCGATATTATTACATAATATATAATGTGTATCTATTCACTTTAAAAAGTTTAAAATAAAAAGCAAAATTAAAAATTTTGAAAAAACCCACGACGGTTTAATTGTAATTGAAAAAGGATAAAATAACTGTAAATCCCCCGCCTAAAAGAATATATGTAACGAGATGATGGGGACGACTTCGTCGGGGGCTGCCAGTTGCAATCCCTATTTTAAATATAGTAGCTAACAGTATAGATTTCGTTTTAAAGTTTTTAAAATACCAGTTATCAAAACTGTAAATTCATATTAATATTTTAATTTTTTGGGAACCTGTTTTAACAGCAAGAAAACCTATGAGAAGATTTGTGCAAACTTAAAGTAATGACAGCCCCCGACGGAGTCGTCCCCATCATCTCGTTACATATATTCTTTTAGGCGGGGGATTTACAGTTATTTTATCCTTTTTCAATTACAATTAAACCGTCGTGGGTTTTTTCAAAATTTTTAATTTTGCTTTTTATTAGATTCGTAAGATCTTTTGAAAAGCAATATCCGATTTGAATAATTCAAAAAGTAATTTAGAGATATTGAGACGGTCTTGAATACGAAATGATCTTATTGGATAAAGATTAACACAAAAGTATGGACGATTTGGTGATTTTTTTTATAATTTTTTAAAATAGAAATGTAAAAAAGTGTCTTAATTTCAATAGTTAAGTATATGGCATTGAGATGAATATTTTTTTGTTACATCGCCATTATTTTCCGCAGCGCATGCATTAAAACATTTTAATGGCAATATTTACACTTTGGGTTACATTAGTGAAGTAAAAAATATGGCCTATGTTACTCAGTGACAATGTAACATTCTTTGCTATTAGCGGAAGAATTTTTGAAATCGTTCCAATAGTTTTTGAATTTACTCATTACAAATATACATACATACCTTTCCTCTTTCTTTCTAGTATTAGTATTGTTTAATATGAAATATAGTTAACCTTATAAAAACATATTTTATTTAAGCAAGAATTATTAAACACTAATTATAAGCCAGGTGACGTTAGCTTCATAAAAAAATGATTTTATTCCATTATATTATAGAGACAGACAAGTCAGCCGTAAATGGAAGCTGAATAATCGTTTAGTGTTCACTGTTCGAGTGATTTCGATAAATGTCTAATAACAATGCTATTACACTCCTCGAGTCGTCTAGGAATCTGATTTAGTGCTTTTATTACGAATAAAAATAAATTGATTGAACTTTTATATAAAAGAATTTCTCCATTAATTACTAAAAAAAATGCTTGAGAATTAAATTAATATTCAAGGTTATACACATATGTACTTTTTAAATTACATTTAGACTATAATTATTAAATTGATGATATTTGATAAGACGATTCAATCGTCGGGATAAAAAGCTTACTTATGTAAAGAATTTAAATGGGGAACGGAGTGTCTTAACACTTGGTTCCCTCTGCCTACCTTGCTGTGTGCGGGATACAGCGTGAAGCTATTAAAAAAAATGTAAAGAATGCCACATTCTTATGCTTGAAAAAAAAGCTTGTATACCATGTATTATTTATTCCATTAGAATTGCTATCATAAATGCAGGTGAGTCATAGAAACACTCAAAATCGTAACATTGTGTGTTGAGTGGCGAAACTTAACGCCGAGCTTTAACTGATGCACCACAGCGAAGAAATGAAAATAGTTTAAATGTAATTCTTAATCTGATTAAGAATCGAACCCATAGCCAAACGTTTATAGTAAGACCCCTAATCCCACTGTGCTGCGATGGCCACCACACCGCAAACATTTTCTTTTGGTATATAAAAAAAACAATTTTTCCCGTGGGGGGACGGGTTAAGAATACAATTTCCCCCGCCGCTGGGTAGCGTCCCGTAAAAGGCGGGTAACCCAGTAGTTTGGTGGTAGGAGATTAGTTCTCCGACTGGCTCGCGACCACTATCATGTCAAAGACGAACCGCCAAATATCTTATGATGTGTTCCGGTTCGATGGCATGTAAGCCAGCTCTCCCTATTCCCACCATTCCCATCCTTCCTCCCTCCTTCTATCCTACATTCCGAAGCCTGGCAACGCATCCATAACTTTAATGTTGTGGATGTCTATGGGCGAAGGTAACCACTTAACACCAGGTGGGCCTTCAGCTCGTTTGCCTCCTTTATTCCATAAAAAAAAAAAAAAAATTGAATTTAATTTGAATATGATCAATAATTTTATTACGCTATAAAGATTCTTGGGGTCAATCGTGGCGCAGAAGCACAAAGTGTGACTGTAAAGCGACTATTTGTGGGTTCGATTCACACTCGAAGAGTGGAAATATTTAACACAGCAAAGTGGAGTTAAGTACCACCACATAACACACAGTGCCTCCAAAATTCGGTGCTTTACCTCGACATCAGAACGAAGAAAATGGAAATATTAAATCCACTTCTCTCCCACCTCCAGCTACACCTCCTCCAGCGGGAATCTAACCCACAACCAGCTACACTATGTGCCTCTGCGCCACGACTATCTTTTTAATCTGTAGTATATAAAATATAAAGAGAAAATCTTAAACTTTTAAGTTTTTTCCTGATGAACTAATAAAATAGTACAACTTTTCTTATAACAACCAATCGTAATTTTTTTTATAAACATTATAATATTTTTAGCATGAAGCAAAAAAATAAATAGTAGTCGACCGTGACAGGACTCGAACCTGCAGTCTTCGGATCCGAAGTCCGACGCCTTATCCATTAGGCCACACGGTCGTTGTAAGAGTTGCGAAATTTATGATCATACTTTTAGGTGTGAAAATTTTGCAAAATTAGTGTGGAAATTCTTCTTGAGTAATGTAAGATACATTACATTTTTTAACGGTAAAAGCTTACAAATTATGGATTATTGTCCATTTTATTCTATAGTTTTTTGAAGAAATGTAAAGTTATTTAATGAGCATCATGAGCAATGAATTTATGAATATAAACTATATTTATTTAAGTTAATATGCACCAACCAAAAGAGAGTGTCAGTTTGTCATATTTACCTAATATATTACAAGTAATTTAAGTAGGTACTTTTTAAAATATATAAGTAGGTACTTTTTAAAATATATAGTCGTAAAGACTATGACATTATACTCTAATTTTAAACTAAGTAAAAAATTGCAATTAATCAGTGAATAGACAAAAAAAAATCTTAATTGTCTAAGGGACATTATACAGGCAAAGTATCGAAACTACATTTTACCACGATATAGCTAAGGCTAGAAAAAGATTAAATAACTTAATTATGATTGAATTAATTGCCTAAAACAGACACACAGATGTCTAATTAATTCCGCTAAAAAATCTAAATTTCCTATATTTTTTTGTTAGTTTCTATTTTTTTTTTAATTTTAATTAGTATGCTTAAGTAGAATTCTTTGTTTGGATTGCTTTTATTTTATTGTGTATTTTCATATAGTATCTTGTTACTTTTTGTTGCACCCTTCTTGCTTAAACTTACTTACTTACTTAATTTATAAGAAAAGGGATGATGCTGAAAATCAGTGCTGGAGACAAGCATCACAGCATACACCGAGCTTCACTCCTTTTATCGTTTTTTATAATACTTCTTTTTTTTCTTTTTGTATTTTTATCACTTGTATATTTGTAAAAACGTTAATAATTATTTGAATTTGAACATCAAAATTTTATATCTCTTATTTTCCTGTAAATCATTTTATTGTACAATCAATCGTTTATTATATATCAATCTTGCGTCGAACCAATAATAATATACTCCCAGTAATGGTTGGTCACGTAATGGTCATTTACTTTATACGTAGTCATTGAAGCGATGACTTGCAGATCACAAGACGTCTTGGAAACAAATGCACGTGACGACCTTTGCGTTTTTGTTTCATAAAAATAAAAAAAAAATTACAAGGAAGAATCTTCAGCTTCAGCTTCCCACTGTATCCCGCCAAGCAGAGTAGGCAGATAGCAAAGCAAAAGCTAGTGTCATGACACTCCGTTTTCCGCTTTTCGACTTCATTTAAGGGATTAGGTTAGATTTCGATGTTAACAACTTTACACCGCAGCTTGTCTTACTACAGCGGCAGCGGCGCAAGGATAAAGTTTACAAATAAATAAAATTGGAATATTTGTGTAATATTAAAATAACCAATTTCTACCAAATATATACTATATACAGTGTACATATGCCAAAATAACATTTTTCAATTTTTATCTGTCTGTTCATTCCAGCTAGCCAATAGGTTAACGTTCAGGGAACGGCGAGACTAAATTTGACGGAGCTTTCACTGGCTGATGACTAACGTCATAAAGAGTAGCATAAATTACTGTTTTTTTTTAATTATAACTTTTTCACTTAATATCTACGTAGACGAATCCACAGGGTCAGCTAGTACTTTAAATATAATCATTTCCCCATCATCAGGGGGATCGAACCCACAACTATCACGTTAACAGTCTGACGTTCCATTGAGACAGGAAACACGATGAAGGATTGCTACAGGAAATTGTCAAACATATTTCATAATATAAAATTTAAATATAATATAGGCATTGTTTGATATCGAAACAATTTGCCATAATATGATTTATTATCTGATCTCCATGTAAATTGTTTTACCGGCTTTACGCTTTATGAAATATAAACTCGAATGGCACTTTCATTGTTGACTGTTTATTGTTATTATGGTTCTAAAACAAAAAATAATTTATATCATTTTGTTATTATATAGAGGATTCTGGATAATAATAATGTATTATTCGATACAGTAATTATATAACTTCAAATATTTTACAATATTTAAACTTCTTATGTCTATATATATACTTCTATTCTATTACTGTACATATGTACGTATACCGTATATAATGCTCTAAATAAATATTATCTGTTATACTTATTTTGATATAGTTGAGGTGAATCTGATAGTACGTTATCCTGACTCGCTTAAATACTATAAGAGGAAGTAAAGCACAAAGCATTGTTGTAAATACGGACCAGTCGTGGCGCAGTAGCGCAAAGTGTGACTGTAAAGCGACTGGTTGTGGGTTCGATTCCCACTCGAGGAGTGAAAATATTTAACATTTCCATTTCCTTCGCTCTGGTTTCGAAAGGTAAAGCGCGGAGTTAAGTTCCGCCACTTAACACGCGATGCCTCCCGAATTCGGAAAGCGTGGAACGGAGTGTCTTAACATTAGGTTCCCCCTGCCTTCCCTGCTGTGTGCGGGATACAGCATGAAGCTAAAAAAAATGGAGAACGAAGTGCCTTGACTCTGGTTCTTCTCTAGCAAGCAAAAAAGAGATTTATACTCCAAACAAATATATAAATATAGTATGTTCTTTTTCCGCTGTTTGAATATGTTTGACTTCTCACGACGGCTATGGACTATAAATATTGACATTTCGTTTCTAATCTACTTCGAAAATGAAAGACATAGGATTTCTTCGCGCTGCATACGTTGTACATCCAAAAACAAATAATTTTAAGCTAAGACAGTAGCTATATATGGAGTACATAAAATTATATTCCCGTTATCCTGGTCCATTTTCTGAGGATATCGAATAGATGTTAACATATCATCTAAACCGGACACGTGTATTGATTGTCAAGCATATTAGACAGCTGAAGCCAAGGTAGTTATAGGCTAGGTTATAATAACGTTGATTACACATTCATACATAGATATACAAAAGAATAATAAAAAGAATAGTCGCAAGTAAACGCGCACTTTACCCTACCTATAATAAAATATATGTAACAATATTATAATGTTAAACACTAATAACGTATAATTACATGTGTATTTCTATAATAGTAGAAATAGGAGTAGAAATATTTACTATTTCCATTTTCTTCGCTCTGGTGTCCGAGGCAAAGTGGGGCGTTAAGTTCCGCCACTTAACACGCAATGCCTCCAAAATTCTGCGCAAAGTGGGGAACGGAATGTCTTAACACTAGGTTCCCTCTGCCTGTATCCCGCACACAGCAGGGTGCTGTGTGCGGGATACAGCGTGAAGCTAAAAAAATATACATAAACATATTATAACAAAAAAAGACACGAACCTATAAAATATTCCAACCTACATATTTGGAAAACGTAATATAAATGACATCACATGACTTTAGAATGTATATGATAATTAATGCTCTAATAAATTTGTTATCTGCATACATAATAAGTACATACTTATACTGTTATTTAACATTACGGGTTTTGGCATATGCCTACGTATAAACTTTGTTTATTTTTGTTTCTTATACTTCCGCATCACTCTATTTCCCGCAAGGTAAAGTAGTCAAAAAGAACCTAATTACTTTGCTCTTGACTTTCGTGAAAAAAATAATTTAAATATAATCAATTCCCCGAGTGGGATTCGAATCCACAACTAGTGGTGTTTACAGTCAGACGTTGTCTCCACTGTCCTAAGAGATATAAATATCACAGTGGACAGACAGTGGAGACAGGCGATATTTTTTTCAAAACTTAAGAACTAGTCCAAACAAGTAAATTTTAAAATATTGGTTTAAAACATCTTAAAATAATGGCTTAAGTTATATAACAATTTGGTAAGAGCCAAACGTAGAGAGAGAAGTGATTTGTCATTTTGTGATCTATCCCATACGTTGGAAAGATAAAAGATAAACTCTAGTTAGTTTAAAAAATCATATCTATTTTATAATAATTAAATTTATATTGGGGCCAGTCGTGGCGCAGTGGCACAAGCGTGTGACTGTAAACTGGTTATGGGTTCGATTTCCAATCGAGGAGTGGAAATATTTAATATTTCCATTTTCTTCGCTCTAGTGTAGGTGTAAAGCGCGGCGTTAAGTTCCACCACTTTACACTCAATGCCTCCGAATTTGGTGGAAAGTGGGGAACGGAGTGTCTTAACACTAGGTTCCCTCTGCCTACCCTGCTGTGTGCGGAATACAGCGTGAAGTTAAAAAAAAAAAGAATTGATCCACTCAATAAAAAGTTCGACGGTAACAATTTTAACGGAATTGATAACCTCCTTCTTTTGGAAATCGTTTAAAAATATAAATAATAGTGGCCAGTCGTGGCCCAGTGGCACAAGCGTGTGACTGTAAACGACTGATTGTGGGTTCGATTCCCACTCGAGGAGTGGAAATATTTAATATTTCCATTTTCTTCGTTAAGTTCCGCCAGTTAACACGCAATGCCCCCGAATTCGGCGGAAAGTGGGGAACGGAGTGTCTTAACACTAGGTTCCCTCTGCCTACCCTACTGTGTGCGGGGATATAGCGTGAAGCTATTTAATTTTTTTTTTAAATATATGTAGTATAGAGCAGCTTTTTCCGGCGTAGTAGGATAGTCAGAACTAGTAACAGGGTAGTCGTCCACTTCTTTTCTCTTTTTTGTATGTGGAACAGAGGAGTTTCAAGTAATTTTCATGGAATACATATTAAACAATAAATCTGAATGTCTTTACAATTTTACTTAATTCAGATAACAATGTTTGTTCTCTCTCTATACCTAACCAACCTAAGAGTACCAAATACGATGCAAAACAACATAGTAACGTGTTGATAAGAGATTAGAGCGACCTTCACATATTTTTCTTTACGGGGGATCTTAGTTTAAAATGATCTTTGCATCCATTTTTATCTTTCTGAGAACACATGACTTAATCAAAAGAATGTAATAAGTTGTGTTAATTATTAATATTACCTTACTATTATTATGTTACATAATAATAGTAATCACTTCCAATGTGTGAAGTGATTGTAGTGTGGCTCCATTTTTTTTTAATCAGATCTTACTAAGGAGTACTGACACCGACTCCAAAATTGACAATTTTTATTTAGGTAAACTGAATATGTGATTATTTTGTTTAACTTTTTTGAGCATTTTATTTTAAAAATTAAATTTATGTTATTATATTAGTTTATATATCTGAAAATTATAATACATTTGTCGATTAACTCATTGTCGTCATTGCCATGCAGCTATTTCTATAAGAAATAGGTGCTGCTCATGACACATATGGGATATAATTGTCATTTTTTATCTCATTTTAAAGAAGAATATGGCACAAGGTTTATATAACATTATGGCTTATCAAAGTAAAAAACCCAACCAAACAAAAAGCCCACCCATTTAAAAAACCCAGTTTCACACATTCTTTTTAAAGATGGCGAAGAATAATGGATACGTAAGCTGAGACTAATAATTATCGAAATAAAAATAGTTCGGGCTACAACCCTGCAATGCAACCCTACCCTGCAATTTTGAGACAGTGCGTATATTTATAATTACTTTTCTCTTTGATGTTGGATTGTCTGTGATAAATGTAATTTAAGTATAAAAATTCTAACGAGTGGAACTCGAAACCAATCACGTTCACAAACAGACGATGCCCCATTGTGCTTCATAATAATATTAAAAATAGAGAAATATGTAAATGTTAAACGGGAAGAAGTAAATAAATAAAATAACGCGAATTTTCATGAACTTGCCCGTCCACGGAGTGCCTCCATATTCCGTGTACATATACGATGGCACTGTATTCAAAGATATTATATTTATTGCAAATAACACAATAATGAAAAAATAATTTCAATGATAACATGATTGACTCGGTAGCCTAATAGTTTCAGAAAAAATAATTTCAACAATATAAATAAATACATTTAACCTATAATATAAACAAAAACATTTTTAAAATTATACGAAATTATAACAGATTATCTATTTACTTATTAATAAAAAAAAAAAAAAAATAGCTTCACGCTATATCCCGCACACAGCAGGGTTGGCAGAGGGAACCTAGTGTTAAGACACTCCGTTCCCCACTTTCCGCCGAATTCGGAGGCTTGCGTGTTAAGTAGCGGAACTTAACGCCGCTTATTAATTATGATTATATTTTATTGAAGCAAAAGTTTAAGTGTTGTTTAGCAATAAAATGCAAAAATAAATAGTGTCTGCTGTTTCCGAGTGTGTTTAATTGCTTGTAAAGATAAATAAATTCTTAGCCTTTATTATGTTACTCAATATTTGTAATTATGTTGTAAAAAAAATATTATTTTTACTATGAAATGTCACTTCCTATTGTCGTGTCTAGAACCTTCCGTTTGTGGTGTGGATTCTAATTTAAATATTTTAATACTACGTGTTAAATATTTTAATACCCCGTATTCGTAAAATATATACAGCCAATGACTATCAACTTTTTATAATATAACCTAAATAATATTTTCCTTTAAATCACAAATTAAATCAGTCCACTGTCTTTTAAAACATTACAATTTCAGAAGTTTAATAATTTTCTATTTATAAAATAAAAGTTATTTTTATCTGTATCGGGATATGTCGTAAATATTTTATATAATCTGGTTTTGTTCAACTACAAACAAAAGTATTTTATGTCAAAAAGAAATATTGTGTTAAATAATGATCATAAAAAGTGAAAAAAATATAAAATATTTTGTTACGAAAAATGCAGAGTACAAATTAATTTAATTTTTTTGTACAATACATGTGATGTTCATACAATGTACCAATTAATTTTTATCCTTTCTATGATCAGATCTGTCAGAAATTGCGCTATATAACTGTAAGGATGTGTTTATGTGAAAAAATCGCTTATAAAAATTAATAATCATTTTTAATGTAATATATTTTAATGGTAACGGCCGTCGTGGCGCAGTGTGACTAGATGTGACTTTAAACGCAGCGGTTATGATTTCGATGCCTACTTCGAGTAATGGTTATATATTTTTTTTCGTTTCTCCACTCCGGTACCAGACAAAGCGTGGCGTAAAGTTTAGTCCGATACACAGAATATCGCGTGTGGAAAGTAGAGTATTGGCACGGAGTGTCTTGACACTAGGATCTTTCTGACTGCGCTGCAATGTAAGAAAAGACGTAAAGCTGCATGCTTTTTTATTATGGTGATCAGGTTTTTTTTAATTTTTTCATATGTAAAGTAATATTTTAAAGGTGCATTTACACTTATACACAGAAATAAGAACAGTAAAGAAAAATATTTTAAATTGTAATAAAAGAATGCATGATATAAGACAATCATTATTAGAATTATAATGAATATTGACGTGATTGGCAGTAACCATGGCTTACCTCAACTAGCTTGTACCTAATGCATGCGTCTCGATCTCTTTTACGTAACAATCACAGTCGTACTACTTGTTATTTATAAATGTAAAGTGACTTCTATACAATTTGTGCGTCAAATGAATTTCTGAGAACAGGTGTAAATTAAAAATAATTGCATTGAATGTTATATATAAAATCTAATAAGTATCTACACAATATAATTTTATTCAGGATTGTAAAGGCGACTTAAAAAATGTTGATCACAAGATTTGAAAATGAATATCTATATGATTGCCTTGTTCGACGCCAAACACTACTTTAAATAAAAATTATAAAAAATTACATCACCTATTTGAAAAAAATACTTAAAAAAGATATTTTGAAGTCAATAAAAATAAAAAGAAAAAATATATCACATCATGAACAGACCTTTTTTCAATGACGTCCGAGGCCGTTTGAGCATATTTGTTGACGACCATTATAGAGCAAAGTTATCACCGACTTCCTCTTGTGAAGGTGTCGTGTAGTTGTAGTAGTGCCTAGTAGTTAGTGCTAGTGTTGTGCCACAGCCAGTGTTGTGAACCTGAGTGATGTGCGATCGGACACTACTGAAGGCGAGCTCGTTAAAGAGTCCGGATAAACCGAACGTGAAAAGGAAAAACCGGCACGTCCTTATCCGGTTACCGGACTCAGATAGCAATGCACACAGGTACCTTAGTATTTCTTATTCTTTGTAAAATGAAACTTTGAACGAACACCTTATATTGAAATTTCGCTCTAATACTTGTGAATTAGATTTATATTTAATTTATTATTATTTATTTATTTCTATTGCTATTGATTTATTTAATTACAAATATATTTTTTTTATCACAATTCATGAATTTGTAATACGATTTTAAAACATTTCCAACACATTTTATATTAATCTATTTTATTTTTATTTAATGTATATGTTCTTTTAAATTATCCTTATTTCGCATTTTTTTATATTCTATACTGGCGTTATTTAAGCAAATTATATTATAAAAGAAAAATATCTTCTTAAAAAAATGTTGGTTGGTACAAATTAAAATAACTAAAGATAAAGTGTCGTTTAAGAATATTACATTTATATAATGATAATAATAATTCATAAAAAAGTAATTAAATAATAAGCACAATATTTGTCAAGAAACGAATACCTAAGCAAAATGCATTGTGCTAAATCACATTAATACATATTTACAGTAAGTGTTACATAAATATAATTTATAGAACCATATTAATTAAAGTATCAAATCTACATATTAGGTTCTTATATAGTTTATTTTTTTAACTTATATTACTTTTTATTCTTTTTTTTTTAGCTGCACGATGTATCCCGCTTACAGCAGGGTAGACATAGGGTAACCTAGTGTTAAGACACTTTGTTCCCCACTTTCCGCCGAATTCGGAGGCATTGCGTCTTAAGTGGCGGAACTTAACGCCGCGCTTTGCCTCGACACCAGAGCGAAGAAAATGGAAATATTAAATATTTCTACCCCTCGAGTGGGAATCGAACCCACTACATCAAGTCACACGCTTGTGCCACTGCGCCACGACTGACCCCTTGGACTTTTTATTCAATATTATAAATACTTTTTATAAAGCAAGAAAACTGTAAGTGGCGGATTTTAATGATGAATGATGAATCTGAATAATATCTATATTATTATAAAACTTTAAAACATTAAAAACTTTAAAAAATGAGTAAATTTTTCTCTTTTAGAATTCTTATAGAATTTAAGAAAATATTTAAAAAACGTTTACTATATTTTAAGAATATTTTCGAAATAACATTAACTGAACATCAATTTTCAATATTCATTAACTAATTATGACGAAAGGTGGCTTTGATCATGAAACTACAACCGACAAGACAATGTGGAACTATCGAATAATCAGAAAAAGATAACACTGGTAAAATATTTTTTATGCATACTTATGTTTATGGCAGGCATATAAAAATATGTCTTTTTATATTTATATATCTGCATATTTGAATCAGAAAAAAATATAGTTATAATCTATTTTATTTGGGGCCAGTGGGGGTAGTGGCACGGACGTGTGACTATAAACAACTGGTTGTGGGTTCGATTCTCACTCGAGGAGTGGAAATATTTAATATTTCCATTTTCCTTCGCTCTGGTGTCAGAGGTAAAGCGCGGGGTTAAGTTCCGCCACTTAACACGCAATGCCTCCGAATTCGGCGAAAAATGGGGAATAGAGTTTCTTAACACTAGGTTCCCTCTGCCTACCCTGCTGTGTGCGGGATACAGTGTGAAGCTAAAAAAAAATCTATTTTAAAACATTATTGTATATGTAACGCACCTGAAAACCACGCCATGTGCAACAAACAATCAACCCAGCGCAAACATCAATATAATTATTGATTTTGGGGCATTAGAACTCGCATATAGTGATAGTCAGTCAAACCATCATGTTAATGAACTATTTACTTCAACAATATTGAAAGGATATTAATATCTACCGCTTGTTTTCATTAAATATATCAAATATAATATATTAAGGGGTGCAAGGGCACAAAGTGTGACTTTAAGCGACTGGTTGTGGGTTCGATTCCCACTCGAAGAGTGGAAATATTTAATATACCTATCCATTTTCTTCGCTCTGGTCTCGAGACTAAGCGCGGCGTTAAGTTCCGCCACTTAAAACCGAATTCAGCGGAGAGTGTCTTTCCCTCTGCTTTCCCTCTCCTGCAGAGTGCGGTATACATCGTGAAGCAAAATAAAATAATATGATAGAAACGTGTACGAACAATCTCTTAAGGTGGATTTATTTTTAAAGGGCGGCCCGCTTGCGGCTTCGCCGCGTGCACTTTATCGTTATATTGCAACCCTCGGGGGCGTATCAAAAAAAAGTAGCCTATGTTTAAGCATAGATTATCAACTATATTTATGCCAAAATTCATTGCAATTGGTCAAGCGGTTTAGATTTTTCATATAAACTTTCATTCCCTATTTCAATTTCTTTAGAGGTTGATTTTTAAATAGCCTATGTTAGACTCAGTCACTTTTACTACTTTCATTCTAAATTTCATCCAAATCGGACTGGTAGATTAGCCCTGAAAGCGTGACAGGCAAACACACAGACATTCACATTTATAATATAAATTTTGAGGTATTTCTGAAGAACAAAACTAAGAAAATTCCCTTTTTTATTTGGGTAAACTCGAGTACAGATACTATTAAAATTAATGCTATTATTGTGTTATTGAAATGTTTTACAAACAGCAAATAGTAGCCATAGCTAGGTATTGTATTGTAGTATACTATTACTATACTATAGTAGTACTCTATCATATCACACCTATGGGATCGACCTATTGTACTTAACATAAATCCACATAGAATACTAAATAGCCATGTATGTGCTATATTATTTTAACTATATACAATTTTCCTAGTACTCAAACGTAGCAGAATTATATTATTTTGATATTCGAATATTAAAGTGGGGAACGGACACTATGTTTCCTGTGCCGACCTTGTTATTTACGGGATACAATGTGAAGCTAAAAAATAAAATAAATCGAGAATAATAAAATCAAGAAAAATAAAAATAAATGAAAGAATCGAGTATTCAAAACAGTACACGTTGGCCACGTGTGACTATAAGCGCCATTGGTTCTGGGTTCGATTCCAAATCGATGGAGTAATAGTATATTTCCATTATTTTGATTTTTCACCTCTAGCAAGACAAAACGCAGCACAAAACTGTCAAAAAAGACTTGCGTAAAAGACGATTGTCTTAAATTGGAGGTCGGAGTGATGCTTGAAACTTGGTTTTCTGTGCTAAAATTATAAGAAGTATTAAATTTGGCAAACTGTTTGTTAGTTTGTTGTGCAGACTTATATTTTGTATGCCGAAGCACAGTACACACACACTTTCTTCCATATGTTTGACATACACGTCCAACACGTAAAGTGACAGACTGGTCGCTTAGGCAACGCATGCTTGAAGCGTCAACGTGCGTTAGTTGGAGATGGCAATATTTTTTTAACTTTATACTATACCTCGCATAGCAGGTACCCGCCCGGGGTGGGATCCCGGGACTCGGTTATGTGGTACTCCGGTTTGGCTAGATGGTACGCCTCCGTTTACCCACTAAAACCTGACGGTGCTCTTCTCCCGCCACTAGCCCAGGTCTCGGGCACTGCCCCAATCGTCCGCGGACCTTGGCGGAGGGTAGTCAGAGAAACTAGTGTCAAGACAGTTCTCCTCTTTCGACTCGAAAATCGAGACATTGCGTGTTGAATCGAGACACGGCCACTAGGCGGTCCGAACGCCTGATAGTAACTTTTAGTACCAGGGCAGAGAAATAAAAATAATGTATAATCATTCTCTGGAGTGAGAATCGAACCTACAAACATTGCAATTACAGTCAGACAGTCAGTCACTGGCACACGACGTCACGACGACTTTTCTATTATATTCTATGCTAAAATTTTTCAAAGGTGATTTAAATTCATAATAATCATCATATAGATTGAGACACTGCTCCACTACATGCTCCATACAAATGCGTCACAAGATAAAAATATATAATTCAGAATATGTACTTAGTTCAAGGTAATAACTTACTCGTAATTGAATATAAATCGGAAGGCGAGATATAAAATGATTAGCCAAGGTTTAGATAAGGTAGAGGCGAACATTATTGTAGAGGAAGTCTACTTGCAGTGTAAAAAAACCGGTAAAATCACACCTCCAGGGTTTTGCGCATAAATATTTAATATAAAATAACGACATGATTGCCCTTAGAGGTTATCCATACTTATATTATAAACGCGAAAGTCTGTCTGCTTGTCTGTCACGTTTTCACGGCTAATCTACTGGACAGATTTGGATGAAATTCGGAATGAAAATAGTTGATGACACGGGGTCTAACATAGGCTACTTTTTTTAAAATATCAACTCCTAAAACGTTGAAATAGGTGATGAAAGTTTTTCTTGATGAGTCCCACAGTATCATCCGTTCGCAGGGCTATTCCACCTTTTTTGCGAACGGATAATCTGCGTGAACGCACTCCCAGCAAAAAAAAAGGTGGTGAAAGTTTGTATGAAAAATCTAAACTGCTTAACCGATTGTAATGAATTTTGGAATAAATATAGTTGATAATCCCAGGTTAAAATATAGGCTACTTTATTTTTCAAAAATCCACCCCTGAGGGTTGCAATTTAACGAGACGATTATGTAGCTCAGCGAAGCCGCGGGCGGGCCGCTAGTATGACATAATTTCGAAAAATATACGATTTCTAAGCTATTAAAAAATGTTATATTTTGTATATATCGGTCGACACTATCAAAATTAAAGCTAAAAATTCATAAGTGTCGTTCGTGTTTCGTAGGATTCCACGTTGTTTTACGATACACCAACGACATTTATTTTAGAATAAAAACCAATTATGACATGGTTATATTACGTTTCTTTTTACACTTGTTTATCATTTAATGGAATTTAATAATTACTTTTTAAAATTCCCCAAATATCTTGTTTTAGTATTTTGCCAATTAAGTTGTCAACGTGGCCTTTAACTATTATAGTAGCGACCCGCTCGCGGCTGGCTTCGCTTACATAAATAGATATTTCTGCTTATTTAACAAAAAAACCATTTATTTTATAGTTATTTTGTTGAACTAAATTTAAATTGTTGTATTTTTCTATTTATGAACCAATTGTAATAAAATAAACAATAAATGTTAAGGGAAGATTATCTACAACAGATAAATGGACAAACGCAAAAGATTTTTAAAAAACATTGTTTTGGGTTCTTCTAAATTTATAAATGCCTCCATTAATAGTTTTTTCTATCGATCTTTCAGTTACAATTTTGTTATATGTATAGATTGTATTCAAGATTATTTAAATTTCTAACGTTACTAATCTTAATCACACCCAATGTCCAGATCCTATAAAATTTTAAAAAATCTTTAGTTAGAATCTGACACTTTAATTATCAAACAGGAAAGGGATGACATTGGGTAAATCCGGATTATTTTTTTCATTATAGATTCTATACTACATTTAAAGCGGAAGATCACAATTTTTCCTAAGAAATGACCTTGTATATTAATTACCTGACAGTGATATACGATGACTAAAAATATAGGTTGTATTAAGATATTTTTTTTTCAGCGCACTATGAACAGCAATCAGTTAAGCGTTAAGTTACTTATTTATCATTTTTCTTTATATTAATAAAGATAAAGAAAAATTGTGGCCAGTCGTGGCCCATGGGCACAAGCGCGTGACTGTAAACGACTGGTTGTGGGTTCGATTCCCACTCGAGGAGTGGAAATTATATTTCCATTTTCTTCGCTCTGGTGTCGAGGTAAAGCGCGGCGTTAAGTTCCGCCACTTAACACGCAAGCCTCCGAATTCGGCGGAAAGTGGGGAACGGAGTGTCTTAACACTAGGTTCCCTCTGCCTACCCTGCTGTGTGCGGGTTATAGCGTGAAGCTATTTTTTTTTTAATTATAAATTTTATTTTAACAAAGTGTTAACTTTGCTAAAATAAAAATCTATCTCTAAAAACGTATTTCACCAGGTATCGCGCAACAACCGAATATGATTTCCATTATATTTAGTATACAAAACAAAAATTACCTTTTTTACAATTTCTTACCTTTTCCTGCATAGAAAAGTAGACAATGATAATAGTGTCAAGACATTTTGTTCTCCATTTTCCGATCACATTCGGGTCATAATATTATAAAACGAGTACTTTATATAAATATTGCGAATAATTGTACTACATGGTACAATTAATTGCAATTTAGCATTAGTGATTATTAGTTATTATTAGTGATTGAATCACCCAACGAGTAATCACTAGTGGGACAAAAAGAAGAAATCTCAGTTCTAATCCGCTGAATTAAAACATAGGTATACTCTTAGAATATCAGTAAAGTATCAAGTAAAATATACATATAACACAAAAAAATCATATTTGAAACTTTTGTACTATGTATTAATAAATTTGCTTTGCATAATGCAACATGTTTTGCGTAAAATATATACTAGTATTAGGTTTGTTACGCTTTCACGGCCTTATCTAAGGCATAATTTGAATTAAAATATTTGAAGATCTAAGGTCAAAAATAGGCATTGTTTATAAAAATCATCCTTTACAAGAGCTTTTTTCAATAATAATTCCCTAAAGGTATCAAATAGGGGATGAAAGATTGTATGAAAAATATAATCTGCTTGACCGATTGTAGCGAAACAGCTATAGTTTGTGTAGTTAAGCGGGCTCAATGTGAAAATTGAAATTTAAAAAACATTACATTCCGAAACCTAAATAAAACATGAATTTGGTATAGATAAGCAAAAAAGTGATGTACCTACTTATATCAAATTTTCTTTAAAAACTCGACACCTTTATAATAATTAAATTGGAAAATATGTGCAACAGTTTCATACTATTGCCCAAAGATAAAGTAGTCTGGTGCTATTAGCACAAGCCTAAAATATATTTGCCATTCAATTAGAAAGATAATGATACTAAAAAAACATTATTTAATTAATTTTCTCTACGCCTATAAAAGTTTACTTAGCAATGTTTTGTTTAGTACATTAAAGTAAAATATTATACCGGCGTTTATAAATTGTAACGACACAAACTTTTAAGCGTTTTCTGTTTTATAAATAAAAGAAATATTGAACTTAATTTAGGTTTTTATATAGAACAATAATCTAATAACAGAGCGCCATCTCGTTTTTCTAAACGCAAACTAGATTGTAGGTTACCGGCATGAACAGCTGTTTTTCGTATCGATTTTCTCATACCCGCAAGCAAGTTCACTGCATACAACCTGCACTCATGTATTTGTCAATATCCGCTGTTAAAATTTCACAGTAAATCAGTTTACGGTGGCCTTGAGAGATATTGTTCCGCGCCCACAAAATTTGACTTAAAATGGCAATATTTTGAAGATTCTAGGTTATGTTGTTATTGTGTACCATTTGAACTGTCAGTCGGTGTAGTGATAAGATAAGAAACATGGATTCGTTTAGAGCTGGCCTCCACCGGCGTCACTTTATAAGCACCCATGTCGATGACATACCTATGGACACGATACGATTAGTGTCACCTATAAACAGGTTCGCCATTTTACAAGGAAATTTCAGTAATGATGATAGTGACTATCCGTCAAAGTAAGTAAGCTGTGGCCGAATAAATTGTAAAGTTCAATGAATTACTGTTATTTTATTATGAAATGCATTTAAAGAGTAAATAAGGTGAAAACTAAGAACGTAAATGTAAATTGAAAATACTGTTAGAATAATTATAGCTAAACATTTTATTATAGCGAAAGTAAACTGGGTACAATCTTAAGTAATGCATTTTCAATTATATCATTTCAATAATAAATTACTAAGCGTTACCAAAGCTTACTAATTTTATTGCATGATAAGTGTTTGTCTTAAGTGTTTTTCTGACTGTGCTACTACTCTCCGTCGCTCAGCAAAGAGTGATTGAATTCTCTCTGACAACCACACAAAATATTGAAGAAATATTACGCCTTTAAAATTCTGCCAAAAATGTATGCTTTCATTGTTGTAAATAAATATACATATATACTTAGATTTAAAATTAAAACTATTTTCGTTCGTACATATGTTTAAGAGTAATTTTCTAACTTTTTATAACGTTATTTTTGGGTCCGCCACTCAGAAGTACCTGTCAGTGGCCCTGGAGTGACTAGGTTCTCTCTGCCATCCAAACAACGTGTGAGAGATGAGCAAACTTATTTAAACGCTTTATTGTCCATTATATCGCATTACTATATAAAATTATTGTATGTATGGTATGCTAAAATTGCTGGAAATAAATAAATAATTCGACCAAAGTGAAAATATTCATACATACATAGATGGTATAAGCATATATTATTTTATCAAAATCAATAACATATTTATAAAAATGACGTCGGAAAATTAATGAAATATCTAGACAATCTAGGTTAATGACGTGTTGTTATCTATATGATAAAAGATGGCAGCACATTTTGTTTCATTTCTATTTTTATTAAATCTAATTTTGTTTGTTGCAGGCCGTACAAATTAAAAACTAAACTACTAATAACTGGGCTAGTGATACTGGTAGCGGTGTCAGCTTTAAGTGGCTACTTAATTGGTAGTGCTGATTACAATTCTTGGAAATTGGCTGAACCTTTGGATCCTGTTGAGCCTCTCCCACCTTCCCCATCATGGCTTCATGTCTTCAAAAAGGCAGCTGTGTGCACAGACGCTCCTCATTGCTCAGAAATTGGCAGGTATGTAAGCAAACGCGAATATCCCAAAATGTCTTGTTTTTTAGTCTTCACACAAGTTCAGTTAGTTAATTTTAAAAAAAAACAATTCAGTATCACCATATAATAAAATAAAAAATGAGACTTTCTCAAATGTAATTATCTCTGTGTTCGTACTCTGGTTCATATTTGACCTGTAGGCTTAATGTAATGATTCATATCATTGTATTCATTAAATCGTTGGTATAAAAATAAATTGTTAGTCCATTATGGTGAAGTGAAACGTCGTCTAACTATAAACACAATGGTTGTTTCTGAATTTGAACCACTCTCAAAGAAATAATTACATTTTAAACATTTTCACTTCCCCATATCCAATTGTGGCTTTGAGTTCCACCACCCAACACGCAATATCTAGGTATAATTCCATCGAAAAACGAAAAGATGGATGTTATGATATTATTTTTTCCTGAAAAGTAATCAGGATACCTTTCTTTTTTTTAGCTTCACGCTGTATCCCGCGCATAGCAGGGTAGACAGAAGGAATCTAGTGTTAAGACACTCCGTTCCCCACTTTCCACCGAATTCAGAGGCATTGCGTGTTAAGTAGCGGAACCTAACGCTACATTTTGCCTCGGCACCAGAGCGAAGAAAATGGAAAATATTAAATATTTCCACTCCTCGAGTGGGAATCGAACGCACAACACGTCGCTTTACAGTCACACTTTTGTGCCGCTGCGCCATGACTGGTCCCATTATAAAAAAACCAAAATATCAATAGTTCTAACAGATTTCATTTTATGTACCTATATAATTACAAACGCTCCGTTGAGTACCTGTAGCATGTAGAAATTAGAATCACAACTATTAAAAAATGTAAATAAATATAAATCTATGTTATTACGCGAAATAAATAAATATAATTTCAAATATTATTACTATAAAACTTATAAATTCTATATATTCAACCACGAAGAGGCATCTTGTGAAAGGAAATGCTCTCAACACCAAATGATATCTAAACATTGCTACTTCACTACTTGCGAAATACTTCAACAGATGGCAGCGGAAACTAAAAATAATTTAACATTAATTAGTTACCGTTAATGTACTTGCTTATGCTTTTACAAGTTACTCATGAAGTTATTTTAAATACATCTTATGGCATGAATAAAACTAGTATTCAGTATCAGTAACAAAAAATATATACGGCATAAAAAGTACTTGACAGATAAATGTAGTTGAAGCTGTTGAACTCTTGTGTTTGGCAGCTCGCTTAAGATACCTAATAGAATAGCTTCCGATATTAAAATATTTCGTTTTAAAGTTTAAAATATTATAAGAAAGAATACAGATTATAAGAAAAAATATAAAGTAATATTTTCAAATTTTAGTTTTCGTTTCAAATCCAAATCCATAGATGTGCGAGGTTATCATCTTCTTTTTCAATAAATAATTATCAATCATATAGTTTAAAATAACCTAACACTATCAAGACGTGTTATTTTTCTTTGTGTAATGCGTTATTACAATACAAATTAATATGTAACGCGCGTACAATAATACAACACGCACACTACAGCAACAAGTTATAATGTTGCCATGTTCATAGAATATGCCATATTATAGGAAAAAATAATGAAGCTCAATCGGTCTTAATCATCATCATCATTTGTCTAGTAAGGATTTATGAATATATTTATTGTATAAGAAATATTATTACTCCTCTCATAGTATAAAAATATGGTATACAATTATAAGGTTTGGACCATTTAAGTGTAATATCTATATCACACTTTAAATTTTACAACTTAAATAAATAGCATACTGTATTATCTTTACGCTTTTCCCGCAAGTCAAGGTAATCAAAGAGAACCCAGTGTCAAGACACTCTGTTTTCCATGGTCCGCCCAAAATGGAGACATCGCTCAATAAATGGCAGAACTCAACGCAGTACTTTGTGTTAGGTACCAGGTCGGAGAAATTAAAATAATACATAATTCGTCCCTATTGGGAATCGAATCCACAAGCATCGCGCTTACAGTCAGTACACGCTGTCACTGTGCTTTTGTAATGCATAGTCAGTGAAGAATCCATTTGTTTAACAACTTTATCAGTTTTTCAAGGTGGATTATATAAACGATACATATGCGTAATATATGATATTGTGATGTTATCACAAGCCGGCTTACCCACACACGTATAAGTTTATTATTGAACAACATCCTTCATAACCGGGTCGGAGCTGAACTTCTAGCCAATCACGTTTCGAGAATTTTATCGACGCGCATGCGGTCACTGACGTGTCGGCCTCCGCCTATATAAGCAGCTCGCAGAGCCCACCACCGAACATTTGTCAAACAAATTCAACAGTGACAAAGTCACCGCGATATATCTTGAGTATTATTCTTTGTGAAATTTACTAGTCAGAAATATGTCTGAAGCTTTCTTTGATGAGTACGACTACTACAACTTTGACCACGACAAGCACATCTTCTCCAGTCACAGCGGCAAACAGCGCACCAAGAAAGAAGTAAACGAACACACTAACCACTTCGATCCATCCGGCCATTCCAGAAAGATCGTTACTAAGCTTGCCAATACAGAAAATAACAAGAAAGGAGGTAACAAACATTAAATTGTCTAATAAATAAAAGAAGACTATGGCGTGTAAACGGAATAATGAATTTATGCCGACGGAACGGAGAACGTTATGGCGGATACCCGAAGAAAGCACGGGTCGCTCGTCGCTGAGATCAGTGGAACAGCCGAGAAGGTTTTTGCTAACGCAGAGTTTTTACTGTGCACACTACAATACTAGAACACGATGGCGCAGCAGGCGCGCTTCGTGATCCCACCGGTGTATGCCGATGGCTATCTATTTTGAAAACACCGTTCCAATGACTGATCTCAACTCTACTGGGCTTGTTGTAAAGCTCAATGTCGCTGTGTTATTAACTTCTAGGTAGTTATTATGTTATTGTATCTTTTCGTGGTACGTTAATGACTGTAATAATTTAAGATAAATAAAGTTAATTTAATCAATGTTTTGATTTCATTGTTTATTTACATAACGTTTAAGAAGTTGGCTAGTAGCTATCGTGTGGGCTGCTTATAATAATGTTTACACACAAAAACAACCTTGAAGCGAGGTGAACTGAGACTGACTCACTAACGACCTTGTTCAACATTATCGATTTGTTATTCTTTTTTCTTTGACAGTATAATAAAACCATTATTTCATTTCAATAACACTTCTATGTCTATAAATTAACAATTTAATGATTCTTTTAATGTGTAACATACATATATACATGCAATAAGAATTCTTGGAAAGTTTTTATTCTTTATAGAAACTAAACTGTAACGGAAATAATTGCTATATGGCAGACAAGTGGGTATATTTATGCTACAATGCTGTTAGTCGCACTTATATGCATACAGAAATGTTGGTATTCAAGTTGCACATATTGAGTATATATTTAACTGAAGAAAACTTAGAGCTGTTATGAACTGATGAATATTCTTTTTCATATACCTTTAAATAGTATGCTATAGATAATATGAATTAACTTCATGTAATTATAGCGTTTTTTGTAGAGAAATGTCTTAAAGCTGAATTTTAATTAACACTATTATTTATTTGTTTATTTATGAGTAATATTTCCTGCTCAACTGCTGAAGCTTAAAGATAATAAGTGTACTACGTGACTTCTAAGCTTTATGTAATTATTTTAAAATGATGTCGGTATATCATTGTCGACACGTACTTAGACAAGGAACTCTTTAGCATTCTATAGATTCCTCGTGCCGGAGCCAGGTTGGCGCTGCAAATAATCGTCAATATTTGATTATAAAAATCGTAGGTGTATTTCAATAATAGACAAAATATTTTTTTTACTTTATTCTGTTATAGTTAACAATACTTATTTTAAATATTATTTTAAAAATAATTCTTAAGGGCATCTTATTCATACCCTTGGTATTCATGGTATTCTACCATGCAACACTACAAATAACCCCCAAAACAAGTGATTACATTTAAAACTAGAATATTTCACAGTCCATACATTTTTGTAACTAGTCCTAATTAGTGCTTACCCAGTAAGGCTATATTAATAAGGTACGTTAGTGTCTGATTCTAGTGACTTATTTCAAATATTTGTGTGTTTATCTAAACCCATGAAATCATTAAAAAAGCAGCTTCACGCTCTAGCAGGGTAATCAGGGAGTGTCAAGACACTCTATTCTTCACTTTCTACTCGAAATCGAGACATTGCGTGTTGAGTGGCGGAAATCAACGCCGCGCTTTGTCATAAGTAACTGAAACTAAGATATGATTATATAAACATTCCTCCAAATCAGAATCAAACCTACAACTGACTCGTTTATCTTCCGACTTTTTCCAACCTTAAAATCAATAATATATTTTTTAAGCGTAACTAATTAGCAATCAATTAAAAATAAACATATAAAAAAGATATTTTAAATTTCTCAATTATAGATAAAATTAAGACGAGACAAACAAAGTACATGATTAAAGCTTTATCGTGTCAATGTTTGATTGTATGTAAACATCGTTATCACTTTTGTTTGCAAACATGAAAAGTACGTCAATACTATCATTATTAAAAATTAGCAGAAATTAATAATGCTGAAGGAAATAAACTATTTTTTGAATAAAGTTAGTATTGAAAAAAATATTTTTAGAAAAAGTAGAAAAATTTAAGATTCTAAGAGGCGCGGGTTCGAATCCAAATTTTTATACGTTTTCTAAAAATGTCTTTCAATTTCGTTAACAGGTTAGGTTCCTAGGTAGGTATTGTTTGTAACTACAATTGGTTGCGGGTTCGATCTCCATTTGGAGAATTGATTTTACATAAATTATTATTTGTTTGCGAAGATGTAGGAAGGCATTAACTTCCGTCACTTGACATGGGAAATCACAAATTCGGACAAAATCGTGGAATGTAGATCGAATACGTTTAAACCATTTAGGTTTGGTTAGGTTGATTTTTGAAAAAAAAAATGTAGTTATGTTTGCCCTGGCACTTCAACTATTTTTAGTCCGAACCCCATCCAAATCGGGCCTGTTAATTAGTCGTGAAAATGTAAGCAATAGATAGAACGACTTTCATATTTATAATATTAGTATGGACGTGAATGTTATACGCTATAGGTTTAACATAGATAGAAAGGTCTATAAAAATAATAGGTTCATAAAATGGTAAACCATTTAAGCCACACAGACTCACGCAGTTAGAAACGTGAACATGTCACATGTGATTACGCTCACCTTGAAGTTTTAAATATAAATCTGTTTATGTTCTTACTCTCTCACTGCTATGATAAGATTATAAAGAAAAAAGTACAGTCGGCTTAATAGGATAATGTGGGCAGATGGCAATTTGGCGAAAGTTTCAACATTATGACAAAATAATGCCAATTTTTTTAGCTTCACACTTCATTCCGGCTTCATTATACAGAGTCAGAGACAATTAAGTGGCATTACACTCTGTTCTCAAGTTTGAAACAATATAAAATATTAAAAGTAAAATTATTAAAGTATACTTAAATAATGTCACTTTCAAACAGTTGATATTTATGAGACTTTTCCCGTAGGGGACGGGTTAAGAATACAATTCCCCCCCGCCGCTGGATAAAAGGCGGGTAACCCAGTAGTTTGGTGGTAGGAGATTCGTTCTCCGGCTGGCTCGCGATCACTATCATGTCAAAGACGAACCGCCAAATATCTTATGATGTGTTCCGGTTCGATGGCATGTAAGCCAGCTCTCCCTATTCCCACCATTCCCATCCTTCCTCCCTCCTTCTGTCCTACATTCCCAAGGCTGGCAACGCATCCATAACTTGAATGTTGTGGATGTCTATGGGCAAAGGTAACCACTTAACACCAGGTGGGCCTTCAGCTTGTGTGCCTCCTTTATTCTATAAAAAAAAAATATGAGAAATGTAGAATTGTAAATATTTAAATTTTAAAAATAACATCAAATTCCATATCAAAAATCTTATTTTTAAATAGAATGCAAAAACAGATACATGTTACATTTACATACATTATATTAGTTTAGTTATAAGACATGCGTCGCTGGTTTCAATCCCTCTGCGTTCAAATTTTTATACGTTCAATAAAAATGTATTTTTCAATTTGCTGTGCGTGTGGATAACACTTTAAAAAGTTTAAAACTAAATAAACTTTGTTTTAGGCATATTCTATCGATAAATGGATCAGCAGTGGACGCAACCATCGCGGCCATGTTCTGCAACGGTCTTCTCAACCAGCAGAGCATGGGGTTAGGTGGAGGATTCTTCATGACTGTTTATATCAAAGAAGAAGAGAAAGCGTATACGGTAATAGCTAGAGAGAAAGCCCCGGCTGCCGCAACTGAAGATATGTTTCACGGAAGTTACGACAAAGCAACGAAAGGTAAGTAAAAATATTTGTAACTGTAGAAATTTATTTGATGATTTCAATTTATTAATGACTATCATATTATTAAATTAAAATCATCAAATTAAATATATACAAGCAAATTAAATATATACATGCAAAGTTTTTGGAATACGTGTAAAAGAAGATAACGATAAAAAACCTGCCTATTTTGGATTAAAAGTATGAAATTCTAACAATGTTAGACGATAAATTGTTAAAATAAATAATAATATTGTAATGCAGGTTGTCCTTTGTTGCAAATTTAATAAGGTACCCTACAAATTTAAGATACTTGATACTGCTCATTACACTTTAATCGAAAAAAGCTTTGAATATCAAATAATAATAGTAATGTTAAGCTAAAATAATTACACAAAAAAAGTTCTAACTCTACATCTATGTAGGTTTTTTCGCTAGCAAAGGAGGAGACAGAGAGAACCTACGTTTTCCACTATCCGCACGAGTTCAAAATATTGCGATTCAAATACCGTTTTGCTTTAACTCATAGCCAAGTAAGGAAATCGAACCCATAATCATCGCGCTTACAACCATACACTGTTACACTGCACCATAAGTTCTTAATAAAACAACTAAGTCTTTACCAATGCGGATATTACAAATGCTATTATCAGCCAAATCAAGGATATGACAATTATTCTTCCTTTGCTTGAAAACATTGAATGAAAAACAAAATAATTACTGAATACTTTCTTGATGAAATGTTAATATCACAGGAAATGTCAAACGATTGTAACCTTTATGTTGTATTTGTAACACATTTTCTTACAATATGAATAATATTTTTGGTTATTAAAATAGTATTTAATAATATCCTTTCTTAAATTTATCCTACAATTTCTAAGGATGCGTTAGATAATTATAATCGAGGAAAAACATCAAGTTCGTGTCATGGAACTATTGTAGTTTTATATTCGGACACTGTGCAAATGCAGTTACAGGCAAAATGCACGATCTAGTTTAAATTTTTTTTTGCTTAAAATAACGGCTAATATTTTATTATATTCATTAATAATAAGCTGATAAGAGATAATTTGTTTGCTTTCGGTTCAGTTTTTGCTTTAATGAAGGCCCCTAATATAAATAATTAGAAAAATAATTATTATCCCAGAACATTGTGGCGTAGTTGAACTGAGTCTGACTGTAAACGCGAAGGTTGAGGGTTCGATTTCCACTCAGGGGCATGATTATGTATTATTTTCATTTCTCCGCTTTAAGACCTAAGACAAAGCGCAACGATGACTTGCGACTTGCTTTCGGGCGAAAAGTGACAAGCGGAGTATCTGCAAACTATTATCTTAACCAAAAAGTGTTTTATTGTGTTTTTTATTTTTTTTAACAGTATATTTATAGATTAATAATTTAAAGTGTAATTTAGATATGATTCAGTGACTCGTGACTAGTGACTATCGATCGTGACTACTTATATTAAAAATAATTAAGATTATATTTCCATTACAGTATTCATTTCAAACATAAAACGTAAAAATAATGTATGAAGTAGCAACAAAATACGAAATTACCTACATAATGTTGGATTACATTACTTCTACTGTCTGCTATTCAAGTACAGTACAATAATGGACTTTTCTGAAGATTTATAGTAAGAATTGCAACTTATTGGCGTACATTTCTCACTAGCGCAGTTTGTCTGCATTTAGGTACATGACTATATCAAGTCAGTTAAGAACAACATTATAACCCCTTTTATCGAAATTTATGCACTCCATGCAGTTTGAAATTTGGCATAAATATTTTTTTAAGGAGAAAGAAGTGCGGAATATTTTTCTTATCTATTGTATTTTATAATAATGCATTAAACAAAGTTTAATTTAATAAATGAAGTATTACATATACTAGCATATATTATTACATATACTAGCATATATAACTACTATTTTTTTTTTAAGTATGTTTATTATTTAAAAAAAAAATTAAGATGCAATTCATGTTTGTACACCAACCAAATGTTTGATTGTTTTTCTTTTCTTTCATTCGTTCAAGGTTGCCTGGAAGAGATCACCTGTGGTGATAAGGCCGCCCTTACACCAAAATTGTATGATCTACTGTTCTTTCTGCTCTTATTACTATTTGTTTTTATTTATCCTTATGGTACACCATATAAATAAAGCATTTAAATAAATAAAAAAATAAAAAAATACTTTTTTGTAAGCTATAATTATCTGTTATCAAGGCAATGTATATTTCCCGCGACAACTAGGCTACTTATCTATTTAGAAAATTGGTAAATAACCAGATTTATAACATTTTATTGAGTGAATTTGCTTCGTTTAAATACTAACCGTTTCTGCGAGAATTTAGGGCATGCCGATCTAATATTATATCTCGGTTATCACTCGCTTTGTTTGTTGCCAATTCAAATTAGATATGTACTGTATACCGTCATGGCGCAGTGGATATGATTGGTTGTGGGTTAGATTTCTAGACTTTAAATTATTTTCATTTGTCTGGAAAGATAACGTACATCATTTAATTCTGCCTTTAATTGTGGCCAGTCGTGGCCCAGTGGCACAGCGTGTGACTGTAAACGACTGGTTGTGTGTTCGATGCCCACTCGAGGAGTGGAAGTATTTAATATTTCCATTTTCTTCGTTCTGGTGTCGAGGTAAAAGCGCGGCGTTAAGTTCCGCCACTTAACACGCAAAACCTCCGAATTCGGCGGAAAGTGGGGAACGGAGTGTTTTAACACTAGGCACCCTCTGCCTACCCTACTGTGTGCGGGATACAGCGTGAAGCTAAAAAAAAAATTCTGCCGTTCAACACGTATGATCTCAATTCGAGCAGAAAGTGGAGAAACAAATGACCATAAGTACTCTTTGACTACTGAAAAGATAATATTTTTCGCACTAAAGAGGATGCTATGGGTAGGAATTAAAGTTAAACCCAATCCATGAATATTGAAAAATATCCAAAAAGATCGTATCTGCTTGTATGTACCTTTTTATTATCTAGAAATGGTTTCTATACAACTCCTTTGTGCAAAATAAGTATAGTTAATCATTGATACTTCTTTTAACAATCAGATATAGCTGTGTGTTATCGAATTTATCATACAATACCTTGGCTATTGTGTTTTAAACCCGAAAAAATTGAATAATGAGTACATTAATTTGAGTTTTGAAATATTACCAACATAATTTTTTGATATGATTCAATTAGGAATTAAAAAAATCATATTTTTTTTCAAAATGTTTTCAACAATGACTGTGACGCGTTTATGAATTATTTTTTGTAATTATTAATAAAAGAAGAATTGTAAATATTAATAAAAGAGGTTGAAATATCATATTTAGTTCAAATCTATGTAGATCATCATTATTATAAATGAATTAAATTCATATTGTTATAAACAATTGTTCAAATATGCCTGCCTGTTTTTTTTGAATAAAACATTGTGAAACAATAAGGTTGTTATTGTTTCAGTGCGATGACCGTAATGTAGGCTAAATAATTATTATAGGTAAACTATGGAATTTATGACCGTAGGAACGGCGCGGTGGAACGGCGTCTTACTGTTAATACGGTGGCTGTGGATACGATTTCTACTCGGGACTCGGATACTTTTTTTTAATTATTTTTTCTTTTTCCATTCTCAAACCTAAGACGTAGCGCAGCTAACAACAAAACGAAAACTCAAAAGTTTTCGTTCCGTTGACTTTCATTTTAGTGTCTTGACACTACGTTCTCTCTGCTATATGGGAAACACTATTGCGAATACAAATAATACGAATACGAATTCACATATTTTGTAACCGATTTAAAATTTAAAAAACATGATATCTAAGTAGTCGTCTTTATTCTCACAAGCTAGATTAGATTATTAGATATTTTTTTTAATTTTAGAAATATTGGGTAGTTAGGAAATACTACAACAGGTTACCTTTTAATTTGTCATCTTTCATTCATCACTACAAATAATCAATTAATATTAATGAACCATATAAACTGCAATTGTATATTTATAACTTTTTACTTTTTATGAGAAAGTTTATAAAATTAAAATTTTAAATAAAACCATTAAAAAGAATGGTTAGCAATAAAAACTGTTTAATCACTCGCCGATATAAAGTATCTCAACTGAGCTTAAAAGCTTTGTCCACTAAATATAAATTCACAATACTTTCGTGCGAAATTTCTCCTAAGCTTTCACTTATTCTGGTTCGATAGAATACATACGTTACGAAATGCCTCGATACTTGATACAAATCTCAACGGATGTTATAATATAGGTAAATAAATACTACCTAACATATAGGTTTTTTAATTAGAAATACTATTTTAAACTGCTAAGTGAAAGTTTAACTTTTTATTAAAGTGCCAAATGTAAAAAATAAATGATATTATATTTTTCCTGTATTGTTTGTGATTCATAAAAGTAATTTTATAGAATTCTTGTTATACCTATATTATTAATATTTTCTTCGCTCTGGTGCCCAGGTAAAGCGCGGCGTTAAGTTCTGCTACTTAACACGCAATGCCTCCGAATTCGGCGGAAAGTGGGGACGAAGTGTCTTAACACTACGTCCCCTCTGCCTACCCTGCTGTGTGCTATCCCGTACACAGCAGCGTAAAGCTAAAAAAAACGTATTTTATTATTGTGATCATCTTCTTTGCTTACTTACAGAGTAATAATTAATAAAATTAAAATCCATCTTGTAATACTAATTAATCTAAAAACAGTTCTTACTGTAACAATAAAACGATTGACAAAAAGTTAGATTGCTGTTCTATAATTGTGGGGTATAACTGTGCTATAATTTTACTAATTAATAATTTTATTAATAAATGCAGAATTTGTTTAATCATATTGTACAAAGCATCCCATGTAAAACAAAGAAATGGAAATACATTATATGATTTACAAACAGTGGGACCATAATTGTGGTTCGATTACCATTAGGATAGTGTTTGGCGAAATTTAATCGCAATTAACAATTAAATATTAACAATTCATTATTTGTTTTTTGAGGAAATCACATGAAAACCACAAAAAATAAATTTTACTTTTTAAACTACAATTAATAATTAATTGTAATTTTCGCACGAAGAAATGATCTATAATTTGACTTTGTTGCCAGGTCCTCTAGCAGTGGGTGTACCAGGTGAGGTGCGGGGCATGTGGGCCGCGCACAAGAGATGGGGAAAGCTGCCCTGGAGTATGCTAATCAAACCCACTTTAGAGTTCTGCAAATATGGATATCCCCTATCAAAAGCTCTTTACGATGGTCTCGAGAGTGCACCGTATATCAAGAATGATCTACATTTACGGTAAGTTACTGAAAGACAGGCTTTAGATTGAATTTTACTAATGTTGTATGTATTAGGTCATCGTGGCGGAGTGGAACAGAGTCTAAATATAAAAGCATTGGTAGTGGGTTCAATTCTCACTCGGGGGATTGATTGTACATTATCTACATTTATCCGTGGCGGCATTTGGCGGTTTTTGTAATAGTAGTGGTCGCGACACAGTAGGACCACCAATCTCCTATCACCACGTTACCGGGTTACTCTTTCACGGGACGTTACCCAGCATCGGAGAGGAATTGTATTCACAACACATCCATCTACGAACAAAAATCTAAGGTCAAATACAAATTAATTGCATAATTTAAAATTTTCTGTACTGTTTTTTGTAAAATCAACTTACTAGAAGTTTTGTTTTGTAATAGTAGCAGTAATATTATCGCTTATCAAAATTAAACGTGTTGATAAAAGGGCAGCTTTGATAAAAATCTATATATTAAATTTATCTATTTTAGATTATTATTAGGCAAGGCTTCAGGAGCTACAGAAGCATAATGACATGTTAGAGGATCCTAGCATTATTGCTATGCGTACGTACACTGAATACAAAGCCGCGAAATAGGTTCTCTACCGTGTGAAGACGAGGAAAACGTATTCGAGTGCCGTAAAAACATGTGTGTAAAATGTCTCGTTATGGGGCAAAAGCAATTTGGATCAATTCCGCCCCAACATACACAGGTTTGCGTGTTAAGCCACTAGAGAAATTCCATTTGTCGTGTTGCCTTTAAAAGGTGCGCTTAACTCAATCTAAAAACAAACAAACAAACAAACAAACAACCTCTCACCCCATATAAATAAACAGTCAACGTACCATCGCGGATAAAAAGCCCGCAACACTCATGACCCACGGGGTTGTGAACCAAGTTCACTTACCGTCAGGTGACCTAAACGCTCGTTTGCCTTGTTTTACAAAAAAACCCTTTTGCATAGAGATAATAATAATAAAAAGATTTTTAAAAATACTAAGTGAGTTACAAGGCAAAATGAAGAGTCGTTGGTCTCAGGAAATAGGCAAACTCATGACAAGGAAAAGACCTTGTAATCTTTATTGTTTGAACAACTTTATTCGTTAATATAATATTTACATTTTTATTTTACTTTTAAGTGTAAAATATTAGTGTTACATAATTAAACCAATAGTCATAGATTGTCGTAAGATATTTGTGCATACTTTTATTGAGTACAAGCAGTAAAAATGTTTTTTTTTATTGAAGTTATTACGTTAGAAGTCATTACGTTTTTACGTTTCTTCGTTTACGCTCGGCATGTAGGTAGGTAGGTACAATACACACTAAATGAGAGAAGCCAAACCAAATGTATATGAAATCTGTATAACAATCCTTTCCGTTTAGATTGCAAGTGTTATTTTAATTTTAACATTGCAACTGCTTTAAGACGCCGTATTTAGAAAATATGCATATATTTTTTTTGATACATACAATATTAAAGTGTATTTATTCCATAAATTAGTTTCTTACTTTTTCTCCTATTGCAGGGGAGTCAGAGAGAACTTAGTATAAACAAGCCACTTTCCGCGAAATCAAGACATTGCGTGTTGAGTGGCAGACCTCAACGCTGCCCTTTGTTTTCTTACCAAACAGAATGAATAAAAATAATTGAAATATTATATAAAAAAACTGCTAACAACAAAAATATGTTATAACAAAGCGTATAAAAATTTCGACGCAGCTGGTAAAAGAAAGCATGGCTTAGCGGGGAGAGCGTCTAGACGGCATTCAGGAGGCGCGGGTTTGAATCCCGCTGCGTTTTCTTTCTGCGTCTTTTTCAATTTACCTAAGTGTGGAATAACACTTTAAAAATGTTTAAAAAGTAATTGAAAATCAATCATTCCACCAAATGGGAACCAAACCCAAAACTAATCGTGTTTACAGTCTGTTCCACTGCGCCACGATAGCCTCCAATATGATTGCCATAAATTAAAAATCCAAAATCTATTAAATAGGCTAAATTTTAGAGGCCAAATTCTTGTCACGGCGAAAATAAAATGACATTTAGGTACTCGTATATTTTCATAATATGTTTTTAACTACTGCGCAGTTGCGACCAGTTTGTCAACATCGTGGCACGGCATGCAAATGCAATGTCTGACTTGTCGTGGGTATTAGTTGAAATCCTACTCTTGGAGCCTATTTAAGCAACGTTAGACGTACTTATATACTTTCTACTAGTAGTGGGCAAAATAGAATTTTAAAAATCTAGGAACATAGTAAATTGTCACTGAATTTTTCCTCAAATACTTATTTTTAATATATATTTTTTAAATGTTCTTACAAAGGTACATAGAAGATATCAAAAATAATTATGAAAAACGTATAAAAATTTGAACGTCGCGGGGTAACGCGGTCAGGAGATTTCCGAGAGATGCGAGTTCGAATCCGCTACGTTCAAATTTTTATACGTTTTCTAAAAAGGTGTATTTTTTTAGTTACGTCTGAATTTGTACAATGCGGAATATGCATTAAATTTCTAATTGAAGTGAATCACATGAATTGACATATTTTAGTAATGAATCATAATTATCTCGAATTGTAAACGTTTTTATATTTTCAAAGCATCATATAACAACGGATCATATGATGACAATAATATCAATTTACATTTTAAAAATATATACGATACAATTTAAAGTATCAAGTATAATAAAATTCAATACAAAAAATATGGATTGTTCAAATATATGATTGTCATTTTGTTTGTTTGTATAAATTTGTTTACTTTGATTTTTTTGTCAGTTACTCCAAAAGTATATAAAAACTAATAATTTCAAGATATATGGCCATCGTGGCGCAGTGCGAAAATATCTAACAATAGCGATGATTGTCGATTCCACTCCAGGAAATGAATATAATGAAATTATTCTAGTTTTGGCAGGAAATTATTTGAGGTGAAAAATGTAGAATACTGTCTTCATACTAGTTTCTTTAGCTATCTTGCTATACAGGCTAAAGTGTTCAATACAAAAATTTATATCATGATGTAACGTAATTTTTATTTTTATGATATTTAAAAATATCGAAATCAAATAGCCAAATAGCTGATAGCAATTCTTTTGAATAAATTCACTTTTCACGTCACACTAGACACATTTGTGAAGGCCATGCGGAAAAAAATTACAGTAGTAGAACATGATCTATATGTATGTTTTGGCTAATTTAATTCGAAAATAAAGTTCAGTGTCAACTAAAGGCTTATTTTTATAAATTAACAATATCTTTGCTTCCCGCTGTACCCCGCACACAGCAGGATAGGCAGAGGGAACTTAGTGTTACGACACTCCGTTCACCACGCACCGCCAAATTTTGAGGGCATTGCGTGTTAAGTGGCGGAACTCAACGCCGCGTTTTACCTCGACACCAGGGCGAAGAAAGTAGAAATATTTCCACTCCTCGAATGGGAATCGAACCCAATATCTATGAATATAAAAAAATTTAAACTTCAATATATATTATTAAAATTTTACGCTTTAAAACATTTACCTGCGTGGACCTCAATGTGCTTTGTCTTAGCAGAGCGTCTAAAGTGACACCTCGATGACTTTCGTATTTCGTTTTATTAGTAACAAAATATATACATACTATTATATAAAACTATAAAAAATACGTGTACCTTTAAACATAAGTTGACAAGTAACTTACAAGACTCTTTAAAGACACGATTTAAATAATTCTAAGTATTTGAGCTATTCTTCTTAATAATAACGATAATGTTATTATTGAAAGCCATCATTGCCATTTTAGAAATAATACAACGTCAAGTAAGAAACTCAATTCTTTATAGCCACATTTTACGCTTGACAAGTTCTAATAAGTACCTACCTACTTAGTTATTGAAGCCATGCAAATAATAATAGGATTGCACGGAACGAGCACAAAGCACGTGATTTTAATCCTTATTTCCAGTGTATTTTTAAATAAAATGTATAACTTACTCGTTTTATAAAATACTAGCGGCCCGCTCACGGCTTCGCCGCGAGTACAACATAACTGTTTCGTTATATTGCAACCCTCGGGGGTGGATTTTTGAAAAATAAAGTAGCCTATGTTTAACCTTAAATTATCAACTATACTTATGTCAATATTCATTACAATCGGTCAAAGCGAATTAGATTTTTCATATAAATTTATATCACCTTTTTCAACCCTTTAGAGGTTAATTTGTGAAAAAATAAATAGCCTATGTTTGACCCTTCCATTTACTACTTTCATTCTAAATTTCATTCATAGATAATATAAGTATGGATTATTCGAGATATAATTTCCGTCCATTTTAAAATATAAATAGAATAACAAAATTAAGCGTTTACGCAAAATTTCAGCTAGAAGAAAATTAATATAGTCAAAAAATATTAAATATGGAGGCCAGTCCTGGCTGAGGACACGCCATTGGTTGTGGGTTCGATTCCCACTCGAGGAGAGGAAATATTTCTACTTTCTTCGCTCTGGTGTCGAGGCAAAATTTGTTATTAGCCGGAAACTGTAGAAGAAGAGTGCCTTGACACTAAATTCTATCTGGCAACTATGAAAATGTATGAAATAAAAAATAGCCTACATTAAAAATATTATTTATATTTACAGGAAGAAGTATTACAACAGCGCTAAGAATAAATTTCACAAACCAGGCACAGTCGTGAAGCCTAGCGAAGCGTTTTGCAACACCTTAACAGTCCTAGCCGAGAACGGCGGTGATGATCTCTACAATGGCACCCTCGCCGTCGACTTCTTAGAAGATCTCAACCGAGTTGGCAGCATTATAACAGCTGAAGATTTACAAAATTATGAGTAAGTTTTTCTCTCTTATTTTAATATCTTCTTTTCGCCTTTTCGTCCTTTTCGTCCATTTTCTTTTCGCCTTTTTAGATTTATTGATCCAACGTGGTAGTTGAACTTCTAGAAGAATTACTAAAGTTAACAATAACAAACCTCTAAAAGTTTAATAAAAAATCTATTAGTTATGTCGTTTTTATCATATTCCTATATTTTTAGCTATAGATATTTTTTAATTAAAATTTATAATATTTATAAAATTTATTTCTATACGTTTATTTATAATTTTATGTATTTGTTTGTGATTGAAGGTGATAGATCATCGTTTTATTAGTAAAAGACATTAAATAACATGAATGAAGTCCATTTAGCATAAAATTTAATTTTACATAAGTAATAATATGTTGACAACTGTCAAAGTTAAGGAACTACTGCAGAACGTTAACTGACATGATACATATTTTTTGTGTTGACCATTATTTTTGCTTCTTATTACTTGCGTATTATATGTACATGCTTAGTAATTTCAGGGCTTTTCCAATTTAATATAAAAATTTAAACCGTAATGGTATTAAAACTATTATATCATTAAGCAGATAAAGTCAAGTTATCTTAGCTATTTTAAGATTGATTACGTTTTGTAAACAAAGCTGAACCACTTCTTATCAGCAACTTCAAAACATAGTTATCTAGCACCTTATTTACTTACAAAATATATTATTTAAATAGGTTAATTATAGATAATACCGATTAACACAATGTAAGCTGTTTATTTGTATAACTAAAATAAAATTGATATGCTTAATTCGCCTTTTTTAATGCAGTAGGTATGCTTTTTCCTTTGTATATCCTTTATATATTTTTTAGTTATTTCTATACAGGATGTATACAGGCTGTATAGATATAACTAATAAATATATAACCACAAATATTAGTATTTTTAACAACATGTAGGTTCAAAGAATAAAAAACAGAGATATCTGTCTTCTTGTCATTGGGAGAGATCTTGTGCCACAGGTTAGTCAAGGGGCAACTTGAGGAGGTTCTCAATCGGAAATGCACCCGAAAAATGAGTTCCTCGCGTAAAGTAAAAATTATCCTTTTCTGACTGCATTTAATAATAGAAGAAGAAATGTTATTACTTGATACATATTTTAAAACAAAGTCAAACATACATGAAAATTATTGGAACAATTATTATTCCTTCCTTATAACAAAAATATAAAATTTGCTAAACTATTTTCTCACAAGCATTAAGAGATAAATTAAAACATTTAGAAAAAATGTATATTTTTGTTAAGCGTGATGAAAAGCGTTATAAATAAGCGTAAAGTGAACGTGACTATTTTCACGTTTGATAACATTTTTTTTATTATATAACGTGGCCTTGTGCAATACAAACAAACAATGTCCGACAGTCAGTTCTACAATCATAATACATACGTATATATATTATTGATTATGATAATTATTTGTTTACTAATAAAAAAGGGACCAGTCGTGTTGCAGTGGTACGAACGTGTGACTGTAAACGACTGGTTGTGGGATCGATTCCCACTCGAGTAGTGGAAATATTTATTATTACCATTTTCTTCGCTCTGGCGTAGAGGTAAAACGCGGCGTTAAGTTCCGCTACTTATCGCAATGCCTCTGTACGGCGAAAAGTGGGGAACGGAGTGTCTTAACACTCGGTTTGCTCTGCCTACCCTGCTGTGGATACAGCGTGAAGCTAAAAAAAAATAACTAATAAAAAAATATTTATAAAATTATCTTCTCCAGTAACATAGGAATAAAGTACAAAGTATATTTTTGGTGTTTTATTTTGCACCAAATTCAACGGAATATGTCCGTTCTTTTCAAGAATTACATAATAGGTGCCTGATGGAAATCTATCATTAATAGAAATAACTTAATTAAATGATTATTTACATTAATTTTCTTAAATGTACACTAAACTAAACTAAATGTAAACACAATAATGCATTTAAATTTCCTTTGTTAACATTTAAACGTAAGAAATCAACTCATCGTTAGTTGCAGCACTAGTTTTCACCTTTGATATTAAGACGTAACCTCTTGCTAGGGATTGAATATATTTAAATACTCAATACGACGAACAGAATAATGTCCAGATATTTTAGTCTGAAATCTCACGTGTATTATAAATGTCTTCCTAATTACCACTAATCTAAGGATACTGTAAACATAGTATTAAAGTACTTTTAAACATTTTTAAAGTGTTATTCCACACTTAGGAAAGTTGAAAAAGACATTTAAAGAAAACGTATAAAAATTTGAACGCAGCGGGATTCGAACCCGCGCCTCCTGAATACCGTTCAGGCGCTCTCACCACTGAGCCATGCGTTCTACTACACGCTGCGTCGAAATTCTTATACGCTTTATTGCAACTTATTTTTTTTGCTTGCATCTACAGAGGTAGAGAGATTTTCACAAATTTCTGCTACCCAAAGATAATTCATCGAACAATCGTTTGGCAAGAAAGAATGCTATTTATTAAATACTTTTAAACATTTTTAAAGTGTTATTCCACACTTAGGAAAATTGAAAAAGACATTTAAAGAAAACGTATAAAAATTTGAAATGTCTTAGTAGTAAAGAATTTTTTGAAGAACTTCTATGCCTCATATTATGAATCATAAATAAAAAACTTGAAATGCTTTTTTAAGGCAACTTATGCCATCCAATATTTTAACATTTTGTTAAAATGTCCTTTTTAGAATAACCGAAATAATTTTAAACGTATTTTTTCTATCTAATCTATTAATTATTTTTTGTCAAAAATAATGAAAAATATTTCAGCGTATATATACTACGTATAGTATAGTTTAATATATGTACGTTAGTATGTATAGTACAGTCCAGGGGTACGTAACCCGCGACGTGATTAATACCTAATTTAAATATTTTAATGTCCAAGCGTTTATTTATATTAAAACAAGTAGGATTTTTGCCCGCTATAAAATATCAAAAGTTGAATAGACCCGTTGCTAAAAAAGGATTCTTACCTTTAGAATACCTCTCCCCGTGGGGGGACGGGTTAAGAATACAATTCCCCCCCGCCGCTGGGTAGCGTCCCGTAAAAGGCGGGTAACCCAGTAGTTTGGTGGTAGGAGATTCGTTCTCCGACTGGCTCGCGACCACTATCATGTCAAAGACGAACCGCCAAATATCTTATGATGTGTTCCGGTTCGATGGCATGTAAACCAGCTCTCCCTATTCCCCTCATTCCCATCCTTCCTCCCTCCTTCTGTCTTACATTCCCAAGGCTGGCAACGCATCCATAACTTTAATGTTGTGGATGTCTATGGGCGAAGGTAACCACTTAACACCAGGTGGGCTTTCAACTCGTTTGCCTCCTTTATTCCATAAAAAAAAAGTCTTTATATTTATCTGTAAACTATCATTTATTGCAACATGATTTAATGATATCATTTGTTTTTATATTGAAATTTACCATGTTTATTATTTCTAGAACGAAATGAATAATACTTTCTTGATAACAGCTGTACATACAATAACATATGTATGTGGAAAAAATATACGGTGACTCACACATTTATGTTTTATTAAACATATGATGAAATATTTATTTAAGATTGTATCAGAGAAACTGCGCCTTAACAATTGTTCAATAATTATTATTGTTAGTATCGCACTTAATCAGTAATCGATTATGTTCCCTTCTACTTCTGTGTTCAATATTGATTATTGAATTATTTATTTTTTTAAGTAGACAGAGGAAACCTAGTGTTAAGACACTCCGTTCCCCACTTTCCACCGAATTCGGAGGCATTGCGTGTTAAGTGGCGGAACTTAACGCTGCGCTTTGCCTCAACACCAAAGCGAAGAAAATGGAAATATTAAATATTTCCATTGCTCGAGTGGGAATCGAACCCACAACCAGTCGCTGTACAGTCGCACTTTGTGTCCCTGCGCCACGAGTGGTGCTCGGTGACGACGACACATCGTTTATATAATTTTCTAAGTAATTACCACCACTTAATAATGTCTCAAATTTCAGAGAAGAGTGAATGCTGTTTCTGTCTGACTGTCTTACCATTGAGTTATTTGTGCCTTCTTGACGTTGAAAATGAGCTGATATTGTAGCTGAAATTGTTTATCACATTTGTTTTCCAAAATAAGGTTGAGATAGGATTAAGAGTGCATTTTAAAGGGGTCTTAAGGGACCCACAATAGATCCACACTTAAGTTAAAAATCCCAGACACTGATCAGACCTTCTCCCGGTAACGTGTTAGGTTATTCGGTGTTTTTCGGAATGTTCGTTGTTTTTATTATGTTCTGCAAACAAATTAGGCGGAACCTAGCGATAATTCTAGATTTTTCACATATATTATACCTATAGTGAAACATATCGTAAATAAATTTTAATTATTTTTCAACTTTAAGTATAATAAACGCCAGCCAACGGCCAGTCGTGGTGCGAGGCACAAAGTGTAACTGTAAAGCGACTGGTTGTGGGTTCGATTTCCACTCGAGAAGTGGAAATGTTTAATATTTCCATTTCCTTCGCTCTGGTGTCGAGGCAAAGCGCGGCATTAAGGTCCGCCACATAACATGCAATGCCTCCGAATTCGGTGGTAAGTGGGGAACGGAGTGTCCTAACACTAGGTTCCCTCTGCCTACCCTGCTGTGTGCGGGATACAGCGTGAAGCTATAAAAAAAATAATCATAAAAAATGCATAGGCATAATATATTTACCAATTATGATAGTATACAAGATTAATTTATTTTTATATCTATGTCTAATGATAAGTCGCATCAAAAGCGTCAAAGGCAACATTGTCATAGGTCCAGACAAGTTTATTATACCACTGACATCACGTGTTATTAATTGACTGACCATACAGAGTTCAAGACTTATCGTGTTGTGTTCTCGCATACCTATTTCTTGATTGGTATTCTGTTTACATGTTAAATGTTTTCTACTGTATTTAAAAATACCTAAATGATTATAAGTTTATTTTTAAGTTAAGTAGAAATTTTATATTGACAGGGTTTTATTAGTATTGTGTATATATTATCTATATGTATAAATGTTATGTAATCTTATGAAGGGTTTTCTTCTTATTCTTAGATTTATTGAAAAAATGTCACTCGTATTCGCAAATATAACAATTTAGAAGTAGATAATTTTGATTATTAGGTTTGATAGACGACGTATGGCATTGATATTGACGACTCACCACGCAATGCCTTGATTTCGGGCCTAATGTGACGGACGGAGTGTCTTGTGTCAACCTAGGTCTTCTCTGACTACCCCGATTTGCGAAAAAAAACCTGAAGCTACCTTTTTTTAAAATCTTGATGATTTTTAATGTATATATATTGGTACAAAAGTAAATACACCTTTTAGTAGAGCATTTGAAAGGTTCCAAAGGTTGTAATTTAGTATTTATTCAAAGAAAATAATTAAAATTTATAAACGTTGAATTGTGCATACACTCTCCTGTAAAGATATATTTTGTACTCGTCTTTAGGATTAACTAGTCTTTACCCCTCGTGTTATTAAGATTTTCTACATACCTATATACATTTCATAAAAAAATAAAGAAAAAAAATATACCTAAAAATGTAATTCTATTTAATAACGTCATATTTATCAATATATTATAAAAAAAACAAGTTCGTTTTTTCTGTAACTAAAAAAGAAATATTAATGAATTTCAGAGCAAAAATCACAGAGCCTATCTCAGTGCCGCTAAGCAACGGTGATGTCCTGTACACACCACCTCCCCCCAGCAGCGGGGCTATTCTAGTCAACATCCTAAACATTCTCAGCGGTTACAACTTCACTTCAGAAAGTATTAATGGGACGGACAACAAGGTAACCTTTTAACAATTTAAATAGAGACAAGTCGTGATCTGTGACGTAGTTCAAACTCGTCTATTTATCTTATTCACCAGAGCAAAGAAATAAAATCAATGATTACATTTTAAAGTGTTATTACTATATTATACACACTTTTTTTTTAGCTTCACGCTGTATCTCGCACACAGCAGGGTAGGATGAGGGAACCTAGTGTTAAGACACTCCGTTCCCCACTTTTGCCGAATTCGGACACATTGCGTGTTAAGTGGTTGAACTTAACGCCGCGTTTTACCTCGGCACCAGAGCGAAGAAAATGGAAATATTAAATATTTCCACTCTTCGAGTGGGAATCGTGGGTTCGGTCAGTCGTTTACAGCCACACGCTTGTGCCACTGGGCCACGACTGACCACACACTTCACTACTAGTACGACTACTTTAGGAAATTGAAAAAGAAGTCGATGCATTTAAAAAAAAATAAACATTATCCTAATGTCTCTTTCAAGGTACTCACCTATCACAGGATAATAGAGGCATTTAAGTACGCATTTGCAGCTCGAACGAAATTGGGCGATTTGGACTTTTTAGATTTAGATGAGGTATGTCGTTTTTTTTTCTTAACGCCTTTTATGTATTTTTATGATTAGAAACGTATTCATTTGGCCTTAATAGTAGATACTGTTATATTTAATGAATAAATAAACCAGAAAGAGGGTTCTTATTACATACAGAGATATATAAAAAATATTACTTCTTTAACAAAGAAAGTCTTTGTTAAAGAAGTAATATTTTTTATAAGAGTGCATCAGAATCACATTAAATCGATAAAATAAACATTACACACATGATATATAGTGTTAAACACACACTTTTGCATTTATTTTACGTAACTACTAAGCTGCTTAAAATTATTTTGTATTTTGTTATTCTGATATTCGTTTTTAGAATGTGTATTTTGGTTTAATAATCTTCGTAATCCGACTCATCAAACTACTTTTATAAAATGTCTGGTTTCTACCAGAAACCTACCTTTCTTCATTTCTACCAGCCTAATTTAAATAATTTATAATTATTTTATAGTTTTTAAGAAATATAACCGTTAATTATAATTATTTTACAGTTTTTAAGAAATATAACGTCTCCTGATTTCGGAGTGGAGGTCAGATTAAAGATCAATGATTCAACAACAAGCAACGACACAGCTTACTATGGGGCTACCGAGTACCAAAAGTCCGATTCTGGCACTGCACACATATCGGTTATAGCGAACAATGGCGATGCTGTTTCTTTGACAAGCTCTGTTAATTACTAGTAAGTGAAGTTTGTAATAATTATACCTTTAAATGTAATAAATTAAATGACGAATGAAAGAAAAGTAAAGCCGTAATTGACATACGATGACAAAATAGTCAAATAACCATCATGTAGGCCTAGTAAGGAATTAAATTTTAATATCATAATTATATACATATAAAAATTAATCCCTATTCCACTTGGTCACGCCATGACTCGAGAACAACTTCACTGATTTTGTCTATTATTTACAAGTTTTTTAATATTTTTAGAACATTATGACACTTGACAGAATATTGATAAATTTAACTTTATATGATTTTTTTTTATTTATTGTTCGAATTGATTACTTATAGCTAAAACGTGGCAACGTCTGCCGGATCAGTTTCTATCGGAACGGAAAAGTATTTATAAAAAGTAAAAGTATTTATTTTAAGAAAAAGTTCAATGTTGAATTCCGTCACTCAACACAATGTCACAATTTTCGGCGGAAAATCAAGATCGGATTGTCTTGACTAGGCTTTGTCAGCATGCCATACAATGCGGGAAAACGCGTGAAGTTGCTTACTTATCTTTAAAAATAATTTTATAACTAATAAACATAAAAAGGCGCCAGTCGTGGCGCAGTGGCACAAACGTGTGACTGTAAACGACTGGTTGTGGGTTCGATTCCCACTCGAGGAGTGGAAATATTTATTATTTCCATTTTCTTCGGTCTGGCATCAAAGCAAACCGCAGCGTTAAGTTCCGCCACTTAACACGTAATGCCTCCGAATTCGGCGGAAAGTGGGGAACGGTGTGTCTTAACTAAAAATAAACAATAATTAAAAAAAAATAACATAAAAAATACAGTTTCGGCGCGGGCTTCTCAACATTGAAAACGGGTATCGTAATGAACAACGTCATGGACGACTTCTCATCCCCCGGCATCACCAACTATTTTGGTGTGAAGCCGTCCGCAGCTAACTTCATTGCGCCGGGGAAGAGGCCGATGTCCTCTATGACTCCAAGCATCATTGTCGATAGAAATGGCAATGCGAAGTTAGTCATTGGTGCCTCTGGAGGAACGAAGATAATCACATCTGTTGCTTTAGTAAGTATAAGTTGTGAGGTTTTATTGCAGTAATTATTTAAAAGTAGAGAGCGGAGTGTCTTAACACTAGGTTCCCTCTGCCTACCCTGCTGTGTGCGGGATACAGCGTGAAGCTAAAAAAATTAAAATTAAAGGCCGTCGTGGCGTAGAATATTGCCTATAAAGTAGTAAAGCGATGGTTGTAGGTTCGATTCCTACTTGGGGAGCTATATTTAAATGTTCATTTCTTCGTTCTGGTATTTAAGTTAAAGTGCGGCGTTGAGTTACGAAGTCGAAGTTCCGGATGGAAAGTCGAGGGCGAAGGGCGCTATGCAGGAAGAAGCATGAAGTTACTACTGTCATTAAAACTATTATATTTAAAAATTAAACGTTTATAAACTTGGTCAATATCAAGTGTGCTAGACGAAAAGGACAGAAAATGATACGGAGTGTGAAATTTGTGAAGATAAATATAAAATTAATAATATTTTAGTATAACGATTTATAAAAGCCTTCGTGGTGTGCACTAAATTGGAATGTATTCGCGATAATAAACAGAGCATCAGAGTGTTACAATACTACGATTTTTAAGCATTTTTTGATACATAGAATGTTGTGTTATTTATAAATATTTTCGAAAATAATGCATTTTAATGGAATTGTAACGTTTACAGGTAACAATACGCAAATTGTGGTTCGATCAAACTATAAAGGAAGCAGTAGATGAGTCACGAATCCATCACCAACTATCCCCGATGTATGTTCATTACGAATTTGGAATTACTGAGGTGAGAAATAGATTATTATACGAAGTCGTCTTGGCACAGTGGAATGACATCTAGCTGCAATTGGTTGTGGGTCTGATCCTCACTCGGAGAAATATAAAATATTCTCATTAATTTACTTTGGTGCAAGATAAAAGTTCGGCGTTAAATTCTGTTAGTTGCTAGCGTGGCATTTCAGCATCACATTGTCCCCTTATTAAAATAACTAGTGCGAGTTCGTAATTATCTCTGTGCTCATACTTCAGCTCTCACTTGGCAGAGTTTAACGTGACTATGACCACAACCTTTATTGAAGACTGGATCTACCTATGCCTATAAACAGCCGTGTTATGTAAATTAAATTTTATTAGAAACGCCAATAGTAAATAATAATCTATTATTTTTTCAATTTCATTACAGAACATTGTCCAAGGGTTACGAGCTAAAGGACACGAAATGGTGCGATATCGGCACCGCGGCTCCAATGTTTGTGCACTGTTTAGAAATAAAACTGCAATCTTTGCAAACGCTGACTTTAGGAAAGGGGGTGACGTTGCTGGAGTAGATTAAAATAAAAATGTCCAATTTTTCCTATTAAAAAAAAGTATTATAAATTAATTATAAATTATATTTTACCTTGCAACATTATTGGTGTAATTCAAAATAAAATCCATGATGTTTGACACCATATACGTGTATGGTGTCGATAGAAAAATAATATCTGTCTATAGTATTATTATTTAAGTAATATATGAATGTAAATACATATTCCTTATAAATTATTATATTATCTTATAGGCACCTCTTATTCTGACTGTGACTGACAATTATGTTAATTTTGCTCAAAACGCGCAAAAGATTTTTTAAAAAAATATTTAAGACCTCTAAGGTAGACCAAGCTCGAAAGAACGAATCTCGTTATTTTGTCAAAAATTGCGAATACAATAACATCGAATTCCTACTATTTAATAATATTTCAAGAGTATTTCATATGTAAACAAATTTTATAATGTAAAAGCTTACTTTCATTGACTCCAAACAATAAGTTTATAATCATCATCATAAATTTGACTAAAAGTCTAGATAATACAAACATTAATAACGCCTCTTTTTGGTAGTTATTTTATATTAATTATTCAGAAACAATTTCGCAGTAGGTAGGTACGCATAAGCAATCATGCAATACTGCATAATATAATTAACTAAATTAACGAAAAGAAATCTTGAAATAAGTTTCTATTGTACTATTATATTTAAAATTGCTTCTCACGAAACATTCGGTGAAGGAACGAAACATTAGGAAATAGGAAGATTTTTAAAGAGCATATTTCTAAATTAAAAATGAAAATTTAAAAATCTACTACAGAAAAGCTGTACCTACTACAAATACCTCGAGAGGCTACTGCCAAGTATTGGAATATACGGTGAAATGAAGGTACCTAAGGTTGGTACCTTACCTATACATTAACAAGTATATCTTCATTTTATTAGTAATAAACGAGTAAACTTTTCAAAAATTATATCCATAGTCCATATAACAGCTTGTATCTCAAATTTGTAATTAAATATTGAAGCAATAGCGTACCTCATCCTCAATTTGATGTATTTGTTTGTATTATAATTTATGTTTAGTTTTAATAAAAAAGTATTTAATACTATAATATTATTATTAAAAAATAAATTATTTTTATTTTTTTTCACTTCACTCCACTTACGTTGTAAATATTTCATTATTTATACCTTCTTATATAATAAGCGCTTCGTACTCAAATATTTTAATAAACAGTTTACTTATTTAAATACATAGTAAATACGAAATATGATATATACCTTAAATAAACTATATTTATTTCACGTATCTAAATTCTATTATTCCGAATAATTATTAACAAATTTAATTAATTGTATGTGTATAATATATAATGTAATGACAATAACTTGATATGTATTTTTCAAAGTGATAATACCTATATACGTCAATTTTCATTAATTTGCAGAATAAATACTAATATATGCCAAAAGATTGAGGTCTAAATTGGCATTGACATTTCTCTAACTTCTTTTTAATTTATTTAAGGGGTAACCCAAGAAGCTTCCCAATTATAATATCCATTCTACAGAGGCACAGCGTGGGTGCGGCGAGGAAGATAGTTTTATCGCCTTATACAGACATTTCCAATTAATGTATACTTAACATGACATTAATAACAATGGTCACGAAAATATTTACATAATATTATTTTAATATCTGGCGTACTGTAAAGCAGCAGTCGTAGGGTCGATTCTCACTCGGGTAATGATGATATTTAAATTTTCAGTTTCTCACTCTGGTAAGACAAAGTGCGGCGTTGAGTTCCACCACTCAACATCCTATATCTCAATTTCGAGTTGAAAGTGGAGGACGTAGTGTCTTGACACACATCAGTGAGGTAATTGTGCCTTTCTGATCCCCCGCTATGCGTAATAAAAACGTGAAGCTGCAAAAAAACATTTTTTTAAACATTTTTAAAGTGTTATTCTACACTTAGGAAAATTGAAAAAGACATTTATAGAAAACGTATAAAAATTTGAACCCCGCGCCTCCTGAATATATTTTATTTATTGTAAAATATTTCCTCCTTCTTAAGTGATGCCCGAGAAAGGCTGCCATTAGCACCATTCACTGGAATAAAAAACTTAAGAACATTTGTGCGCGCTTCATAATATTATGTATTATATAGCCATTATTACCTACCTATTCGTTTATTTAGCTTAAATAAATTTATATAATATCTTTATAATGTAATAGATATAACATTTTATGCTGTCAAAATAAATAAAACACCTTGTAACTATAAAATAAATAGTTACCACATTTACTCATTTTAATTTCTAATTTTAATAACTTCCTTTATAATTATGTTGTATTGATTTATGCATAAACATTTTATAATTTACTAACTGTTACATTGAAGTTGCATAATACAAAGTATTTTTAATTGATATTTTCTGATACTTTATTTTGGTGAATTAAATTAATTACCTATTGTATATAAATGTTAAAATAATCGAGTATTCTAATTTCGATACATCCCTATTTATGTCTAATGACACTACTATAAATCCATAGTTAGACATAGTTCACCGAAACCATAATAGATGGCGCTACACTATGAAATAACTCATCGGGTTTACTAATAATAATTTCACAGTATTTTCATCTATTCCTTTATTTATTTAGTAAATTAAATTTACTTAAGGTTATATTCTGAATAAAAATATTCAAATAATTTATGATACTTTATTAAAACAGCCATATATAAGAATGTATAACATTGTATAAATATAACTTATAAATAAGAATAAAATGAGTAATTTACTCAAATACGCTGATTTTTGAACTTCATTGATGTATTTTTGACTCAATATAAACATATGACGCCATAGGCAAGCTAGATCGAAACTTATATTCAGATGGCATGTCCCAACTTGCTTAGTATAGCTTTTTACATTTACAACCCCATGCTTCTTCCCGCATATCATGGTAGTTAGAAAAAAGCAAATGTGAAAACACTTGATTCCCCATTTGCCACCAAAATTCGAGATATTACGTGGTAAGTGGCGTAACTCAAAACCGCACTTTGTCTTGCATCAGAGCGGAGATATGTAAGTAAATAATTTAAATATAACAATTCCCCGAATGTGGACCCTCAACCATTGTTACAGTCAGACGCCGTCTGCGCCACAATGGTTTGTAATATTCAGAGTTTAATAATTTTAATATATTTTTTTGTTTAATTATTCTTACATATATCTGAAGTTATCATATTATGTCATAAGTTACAGATACAGATTTACAGATAAACAATGAAAACGTCGAGTACCAACAAAAATACAACATATATTTTAATTTCTTTTTCATTTTAAATTCACACCATTCACTTACTATTTACTAACATTAAAAATTAAATAGCTTCACGCTATATCCCGCACACAGCGGGGTAGGCAGAGGGAACCTAGTGTTAAGACACTCCGTTCCCCACTTTCCGCCGAATTCAGAGGCTTGCGTGTTAAGTGGCGGAACTTAACGCCGCGCTTTACCTCGACACCAGAGCGAAGAAAATGGAAATATAATTTCCACTCCTCGAGTGGGAATCGAACCCACAACCAGTCGTTTTACATTCTAACAATATTATAAATATTACATAAATTATACAAACTTATATATGCCTCTTTTACAACTACTTTTTATTATTATTATTATAAATATTAAGCACAATTATGATTGGTTTGCATTGTAATTGCATTGCATTTAAAAATTATCGATATCTTACTACTAAAATATTATATTATTTATTTTCGAATGTCTTTAGTTCTTAGATAGGTATAGTTGAAAATGTTTAAACAATTTTTTTCTAGGTCTTTCGTAAGGGGCTAACCACGTATTTACATGTAAAATAAGATTTTTAAAATTTGTCAAAATTGTACTCACTTTTTGAGTATATAATTATAAGAGTGATAGTTAAATACATTTCACGCTGTATTTTTAGCTTCACGCTGTATCCTGCACACAGCAGGGTAGGCAGAGGGAACTTAGTATTAAGACACTCCATTCCCCACTCTCCGCCGAATTCGGAGGCATTGCGTGTTAAGTGGCGGAACTTAACGCCGCGCTTTACCTCAATACGAGAGCGAAGAAAATGGAATGGAAATATTAAATATTTCCACTCCTCGAGTGGGAACGAACCCACAACCAGTCTTTTACAGTCACACGCTTGTGCCACTGGGCCACGACTGGCCACTTACATTTCAATATGAAAAATAATTAAAACATTATACCAGGCATTTTTAGAACTTGGCTACATAAAACAATTTTGAAGTCGTGTGTATATTTGTACTTTACAAAGTACAATAAAATTATTCATATCTTGAAAAAAAGTTCCAGTACTTTTTAAATGATTAAATTCTTCAATTAAATTTATATTTATACGAAACATTCCGTGCAAAAAATAATCAACATTACACTATACAACTATATAAAATATTTTTAAAACAAATAACAAATAAATATCAACAACAAAAATAAGGTGAAACAAATTCATTATATTTACAATCTCAAATGACAATTGAATTGACAGCTACTGTCAAAATAGACACATGTTAATATAAAAATAACAAAATCATCACTTTTTAAAGTGTCATTCTCACACATAGGATATGAAAAACATGTTTATTTAAATAACATCTGAACATCTGAACATATTGGAACACAAACCTGCGCCTTATAAAAAGCGTTTAAGTGTAACCACTAAGCCATTTCTATATGCGGTTATATTGAAATTCTTATTATAAGCTTATTAAAACTCATATTTGTTCTATGCATATTCCAAACTTATTTTCAACATTTAAAGTATTATTCACACACTTAGGAAATAAAAAAAAATTTTTTAGAAAATGCATTCTCTAAAACAAGCTTTTCTTTTTTTAAGAATTAACTAAAAACGCATCTTTCATTGCTTCTACGGGAGTAACAAACTTAGTAGAACCAATCAACACAACATTATCTATGCCACTGGTTATAACGCTTCTATGCAATTGCTTGCACTCCTCGGCAGTGATGCCACCGATGACAAAGAGCATGACTGTTGGGTTATCTAATGGATGTTTTGCATTCTTTTTCTTGCTTGTTAGCATACTGTAATAAAATAATAATTTTCATTTTAAAAATGTATAATATTATTGTAGAAATAAATGGTTATTTTTAATTACTATATTATGTAATGCCATAAGTACGTGTATATTTAGTGAACGTAATGGTTCAAGTTTCAACTCATAAATGAATTGTAAAAAAGCTTCACGCTGTAACCTGCCCACAGTCAGAGGGAACCTAGTGTTACGACACTACCTCCCCACTTTCCGCCGAATTCGGAGGCATTGCGTGTTCTCGTGTCTCGACACCAGAGCGAAGAAAATGGAAATATTTTCCACTTCTCGAGTCGTAATCGAACCCACAACCAGTCGCTTTACAAACACAGTTTGTGCCTCTGCGCCACGACTGGCCCCAGTTAAATGGTTAAATGAATTATAAAATTTTTATATTGTCATATAATATTCATAATATATATAGGTATTTTAAATTGCATCGCAGAATATTAACGTCATTATTATGAAAAAATAAAAGTATGGCTGTTTCTTTGTACGGCGACAGCAAAGTATATATTCAGATCAAATTAAGGCAAAACATATCAAAAGTTCGAATATGATTTTATTTATAGCGTTACGTAAACATTCAACAAGAAATATTATTAAAAATAAATTTCATTGTTACTCCTTTTTTTTCGTATATATCTTAATTTTAACAAGTACTAAGCCTAAATACAAAGATTAAAATAATACATACTTAAGTCCACTGCGTAAAAAGTCCTTGATGCCTTCGTTTCTATGCCGCAGGTCAATTAAGTCTGGTCGGTCAGTATTCACTAGGTCATCCACCAGCTGTTGCAGAACCCCGCGGTACTCGTGACCTGTGCCTGCTTCACATGGCTTCAATACTGAATTATACCTGAAAATTGATAATTTTATACGTACATTTGTAAAAATAACTATTTTATTTTAATTAATTAATCGCTGATTATTGGTTTATTAAATATGTCTTGTAAAAATGTCACTGGTCAACATTAGGTACATAACTATGTGTTAAGAGGAGAACGGAGTGTCTTAACACTAGGTTCGTTTCACCTTTAATATGTGATATACCAGGGATGACCAAGTCTTCAAATTTTGATAGTACGAGCCAATTTTGAATTTAAAAATTTTTTGGTAAGTCTGAATTAATGTAGTTAACAGGTATGCAAAGTAGATATTATTTCTTTTTTCGTTTTAGTTGTGAAAACACTAACATGAACACCTTAAACTGGCACACGTATCGAATAATCTCTTAAAGAGACTTTTTGTCCCTTTGTCTGTTATTATAGCAAAAAATATGATATATTTTTAACATTTTAAAGTGTCATTCACAACAACTTACTTATTCAATATTTTCCTCATTTGTGCGATATCCAATAGTTTATCCATTATCTTATTAGTGATATCCTCACATTGTTCCGGCGAAACAATTCCCAAGTCACTCAAATGCAAGCTGTCGTGGTCTTCAAATATGGCGACGCTGAGTGTTTCCCTTAAATTGTCCTCGTGTTGCTTATTAAATACCACTTCGTTACCAGTCAAGGAGTAAACGTGGATGAGAAGCGCTAAAAGATTTTCGAGCGGCAAGTTTCTTTCTTTACGTGTTTTAATTAGATGGCCGATCTGAAATTTGAAAACAATAGGTAATTTGTAAAGGTAAGAATCAGAGGAAGAACAACGATTTTTTTATAATATAATAAAAGAACTCGACCTATCTACACCTAATAATATATACCTATCATCAGTTCATTTCTAGAACGTATTTGGGAAACGACTTAATTAGACTTTAGTATTTGGTTAGTGTGGTAGTTAAATGTTTAACTAGGTATTTTTTAAATTATTTAAACTTGTTACTTTATTGTTATGGCATTTGTACGTCATAAACTAATACATTTGTAAGTTAGCGCAGTCCCTCAATAAACAATAAAACGCAAGTAAGTCTTTATTTGACAAAACTATAGGTATCAATATATGTTTGTATAAACTTTATGGCCACGCACACTACTTCTATTTCCATCATCGATAGCTATCGAGCTACCGATGATGGAAATTGTAAAATATATTTTTCGATCTGTTAATCGTAAAAAATATTTTTCACATTCCCGTAACAATTTAGGATAAACATTTTTTACATTGTCTTTTTGCCTATTACTTTATATGAAATTTCACCTTTGCGCGCCAGTATTTTTGGCTGTTTTTTGTCTATCCGTTAATAAAATATTATATATTTTATTTATGTTTAGCTAGCGACTCACTCACGGCATCGCCTGCGTAAAAAACACAACTATAGCAGCTTCGTATTTTCTACCGTCCGCATTCTTGCTTAAGTTAAGCAAGCGATCTGATATTCTTCATACAAATTCCTTGACAGAGAGACTTTATTATTATATTAGTATAGATGCAGGAGACACGTACCTGATGCAAAACACTTGTAGAATCTCTGCTAGTGACGAGATTCTGTAAGATTTGCTTCTCCAAACTCATAAGCAGTTCCAATTGTACTCGTTTGGGTGACTTCAATGTTTGTACTATTGCTAAAGATTGTTGGAGGACGCCCAAATGCTTGGGTATTATAGTGTAATTACCTTAAAATAAAAATAATAACAGGTTAAACAACTTAGAGAGAGAAAATTAACTTTCGAGATTGTCGTGGCTCAGAGGGAAAGCATCTGATTGTGAACGCAATTCTTGTAGGTTCGATTTTCGCTTGATAAAATGATCATAATTTAATTAGTTTCATTTCTACATTTTGGCGAAAGAAAATTTAAATTGTTATAACCTTTTAATTTATAAACCGATCGACATAAAACGAACACTAAACATTACCTAAATACAATAGTTTAAACAGCATTAAATAGTTTAAGCTATTTATGAGCTTAGAGATGATCAACAAAAAGACAAATAGACACAGTTTTGGATTTTATTACATAGATTGATGTCCTCAATACTTTTTTTCCTACGTTTCCTATATACAGACAGCAATCAGTTACCGGTTTATTACAAGTAAAGATTACCTTTAGTTGCTAAAATGATTTTTTCAACACTTTGCGGTGTCACTTTCAAAAGTGTCTTAGGTCCTGGCGACTTCTGGACGTCGATTTTGTTTAACTTGTTGTACAGGTCGAACATAACTTCCTTTTGTGATTTATTTATCATGTGATCGTACGTTTGCGCACAGGATTCATCGTGTGGGTGGTGTAAACAGCCTGGACTTAACTGCAAATCTTCAGGATGAGCAAATCTAAGAAAAAAATTCTTCTTATATTACTCGCTAGCGACCCGCTCGCGACTTATACCCAGTATCAATTATCGATCTTACTCCAAAAACTGCAACCTTGGATTCAACCAATCAATCAATTATTCAATATTTCTTTCCATCAATCAATTTTTCAACCAATCATTTTTTTGGGTAAAATAAAGTTTGAAAATGAAGTTCGTCATCCAATAACCGGATAATAATCGAATCGTATCAATTTTAGATTGTAGTTTTTGGGTTAAGATCGATTATTGATGCTGGGAGTTTGTCTGCGTAAACTACGCGACTATAACTATTTCACATATTATTGGTTAAGCCATTTCAGAGATAAGCGAGATTAGCGTAAATGCACAGACAAACAGATAAACAGAAATTTAAAAATAATTGTTTTAGATTCTATTACATTGACAGATGCCCCTAATAATATTTTTTCTCGCATATCTTCCATGAACAGACAGATCAGTTACACTTGTACTATACATATAGATAAAATATATAACCAAATAATTTATATAAGTTATATAAAACAACACTGTTGTGGCTCAATTAGGATACTCAGAATTTAATTAGTTATTTTTTTGGCACCCGTAGGAAGTATATATGTATTTTCATTCGGAAATGTCTCCATTTCGTGCGGAAAGTGGAGAATGACTCCATTCTTAGTCTTAACACAAGATTCTCTCTTACTACAGTTATGCAGGATTTTTTAAAATATAAAGTACATAGCTTACACATTGGCTTCACAGAGTGGAGACATATCCACAGCAATATCATTGGAATGACCAGGAAACCTTGGTAGTACTGCCATAATTTTATCAAGAACTGACTCGCTGGAGTGATTTGTTACACCACAAAGGTCTAATGTTCGATCAACTATGACAAGAGAAACAGGGTTTGTACAATTCTGAAAAAAAATTTTTACATAAATAAAAAATAATAAATAGTGTCCAAAAAATTAATATTTTATGGTTAATTGCTAAATAATGTTTCTTTTTAAATAAAAATGTGTTATTTTATTTCTATTTTTTTATATAACCTCAATTTTTTTATATACTATAAAATGTTGTACACTTGAAAGTTTATGTAATTAGATTACTAATGATTTGTTTAATTATTGAGAAACAATATGCAATATATGTTGTCATTAGACAACATTTATCTTTCTTTCAAATTTTGTTACAGTATAATTTATAATTATACATACCTTCCTTCTAGATATGCAGACTGGAGAATTTTCCAAAATACCAGCTATTATGGAGCTGTATGCACCCATAAAAAATACATCTTCTTTCATTCTCATGGATTCAAACATACTGTTAAGACTGCTTGCCAGTCGCCTAGCACGTAACCTTTCATCATTGTTTAAAGTATATAGATCAATAGAAGGACTATCTGGTATTATATATCCATCATATAATGGATAAACATTTGCATATGAAGGTGTTAAAAATATTGTACTTGTTGGACACATGACAAAGATTGGTGAATACACAATTTCCACTGCACATTGCTAAAGAAATAAAAAATTAACACATTTTAGTTCTAATAAAAATGTTTATTTTCATTTGCAAATTATTTATTAGCTGTCTACAATTAATATATTATGGCAAAAAATATGTTGTTAATTTTATCTGTTTGTATTTATTCCACATTAAAAGTTGTGGTGAGCTATGAACATATATACTATGCCTTACAAAGCCACTAGTGCAATTTATATTAAATTTTATCAATACTTATTGTGGCCACATTTGTATTGTACTTTATATATACATATATAAGAAAATTATGTAGAAAAACATTAGCATTGTTATTCATTAAATATTGTAAATAAAAATAAAGACTATATGTATTCAAATAATTTATAAAAGCATGGACTTACAGTTTTTGCAATCCATTCCAACAGCATGGTTTCCAATTGCTTAGTTGCTTCAGCTGGTGCTCGTCCAGATGCCAATACATCACTAACATCTTTATTTTCATTTAATTCCATGTAAACAACATCCAAACTTACACATGATATTAGAATACAATGAGTAAAATCACTGTGGAGAATGATTTCTCTAATAGATTGAAGTTGAGTGTTTGTGGTTTGTGTAATGAACACAGCTTTTCTGTATTCTTTTCTAGATGACTGTAAAGTTATATTAAAAGAATGTTTATTATATCTTTAGGTAGGTAGATAAATAAATTGCAAGCAACAATAATTTCAAAAAAAATTATTACTTCAAAAGGTGACAAGGACTTCACAGCAGACGCTCCACCAGTAAGGAGACTGAACAATCCTCCATTCCAGTGTAAACATTCGGCACTATAATTATCTAAGTATACTACTGCTCCTATTATACGATTATAAACTTCTGACCAACATGCTTTGTTAAATTCTTTTAAAGTTGGAGCCATTTTAATGGTAAATATTTAAACCTAATCAAATATGAATTTGTTGCCTACAGAATTTAATATTAAAATGCATGATTACACATAAAGGGGAATCAAAAAGTGACACTCATTATTAAGTTTGTAACTATAACTATGCGTATTATAAATATGAAATCTTTATGTAAAAAAAATGTTAGACTTTATTTTGTTTGTAAAATTTCATACGATTGTCCACTCAGCAAAAAAAGTCAAGTGTCAACGTCAAATACTAAGCTCAGTATTGATGTTGTTTGAGTTATAGATTATAGGCGTGCCAATTTTATTCAGTTTCCATCCATTTAGTTTAATTTATGTCAATAACAGTTTACTCTAAATTTGTAAAATACTAATGTATGGAATTGAATGGAAATTTCAAAAATCGTAGTAAAAAATCGAACACTTTACTAACATTTAATTAAAACATCAGGATTCCGTATAGGACTAAAATAATTCTTAAAAAGTATTACAGTAGAATATGCATGAGTTAATATCATAAAATATTACGCAAATCGCAAGATGGTGCGTTTGTTAATGGATTAACAATAAAATCTTTGTATAATTGATCATTATTTAAAAAAAGCGCAAGTAATCTAGTATTATGCTACTACTACTACTACTAGTAGTATGCTAGCGTTGATGTTAGGTAAAACGAGATGTAGATATTTAAGGAAAATGATAAATTTATAGTTTTAGTTGACTAGAAATAAGACAAAAAAAATGTATATACTTATTTTTTCTTTGAAATATCCTGTTTTTATACTGTCTTACGAAAATAAATGCAAACAATGAACCAAGCATATTTTTCTGCATGTTTCTTTATATTTTTACTTGTTAATCTTTTTTTTCTTTTTTTTTTAGCTTCACGCTGTATCCCGCACACATCAGGGTAGGCAGAGGGAACCTAGTATTAAGATACTCCGTTCCCCACTTCCCGCCGAATTCGAAGCATTGCGTGTTAAGTGGCGGAACTTAACGCCACGCTTGACCTCGACACCCGAGCGAAGAAAATGGAAATATTAAATATTTCCACTCCTCGAATGGGAATCCAACCCACAACCAGTCGTTTACAGTCACACGCATGTGCCACTGGGCCACAATCTTATAATTAATTAATTGTTAATCTTATACAAGAAAAATGTAATCCTAAGTAAAATCGTATTGTGTAATAAATGAATGACACCTATTCCTGCACTTTACATTTTAAGAGCTAGTTATTTCACACATTCTCTATTTTTAATTCACTTATCTAATCTGGCCCAAAAATACTTGTTCATAACAATTTTTCATAATTGTTGCATGGTATAGAGAAAGATCCTAGATCCATCATTCTTTTATTAAATATCTATCCCAAAGTAAGATATTATATGTAATAATTGTTTCATTTATTATTCATATACATAAACATTTTATGTATATGAATAATAAATGAAATTACAACATTAAGCATTTTATGTATATGAATAATAAATGAAAACACAGCTAGAATAAGACATAATTAGTTGGTACTTTTCTTCGTTTTAAATAAAATAGTCATTGTTGTTTATTTTATTTTTATTGTGTAATAGATACTTATCACGGTTTCTTTAAACTAAATTTTTCAAATACATGTTAACAAGCAGGAAAATTAACTAATCTTCATAACCACTGGGCAGGGCATTGACATGGGGGTTGTGGAAGAGCGACTTCTGGCCATCACCCCATGGGAAACGCTGAAAATGAAATTTTTATGATTATTACATACACAATATGCAAAGTCTTGTTGTCGGCAGAAAGTAGAGAATGGAATGCCTGAACACTAGCTTTGCTTTGCAGCTGCATTTTTTTACACATAAAATAAAAAAAAAAAAATTAAATAACATTTTTACACATTATTGTATCTTATGAATCCCTGTAATACTGCAATTATTATTCAACCTTCTAGTATTCATCATATGATGAGATTAGATTAGCGAAAATATTTCAAACATAAACTAAGCAAGAATCTGACGAAGACAGTCATTATGTAAACAATCAGACATCATGCAAAAACAAAAACATAAGTCTTGGTTTTTTTTCCTCTTTCTAATTTCACACACACCTTTTGGGTTTCATATACTTTTCTGCTTTCTTTCTTGTTCTTTTTGTGAGTTTTTTAAATTTATTTTAATGAGAATATTTATTTATACATTGAATATCAAAGGAAAAGATAAAAAAAAACTTTGAAATATAATGAAAGTTTTAATCGATGAAATTTCAATATGGAAAGGCATAATTGTAATAAATAGTAGTATAGTAAGGCATAGTTGTATAAATAATTGTATTAGATTGTAATTGAAATAAATAGTATGAGTCAAGTAATATTTACAAATAACTAGGTTAACTTCGTTTGATTTAATTTTTACAATAAAAATTAAATAAATCTCATCTAGCCGCAAGTAAGATTTTAGGACCCTGATCTTGATTTTTTTTTATATATATATAGAGTATGTTCATTCATTATGTCAAGGGAAAACAACATTTGTTTTGAGTCGTTTGAGTTTCAAAGTCAAATAATAATTTAAACCTAAACTTTTTAATCTTTCTAACATATGTCATATTAGATATTTATATTTATTTCTTTTTTAATGATGCCTTAACATATTTTACTACAAACTGGCAATAAAACTATAAACATATATGGCATTTTATATGATTCACAGATGATGAAATATTCATATAACATTTATATATTTTATATATTTTATAAACTTTCCAATATAGAAAAATAATATTTTAAAATGTCATCTCAGTTAATTGTGTCTATAGAAATAAACATAGTTTAAACATAAAATTTTTAATCTTAGCAAAACCTGAGGTTATGATTTTTTTATACTTTATATATGTCATATTGGATATTTATATTTTATATTTATTTTTTTATAATCATGCCTTAACATATTTTACTACAAACTGACATTAAAAACCATTTTATAACAATTCTCAGATGATGTAATATTCATGTAGGATTTATGTATTATATGTACAAATATGTAGGTATTGTATAAGATTTCCAGTTTTTAAAAAGAAACTATATCTACTTTTATTTAACTATTTTAAAAGAGAAAAAGAAACACAAAGCAAGCATCTAAAAAACATTTAAACCTTTCGAGTTCGGGGAAGCGCTAACGCGGTACTCTTGCCGTATGCCAAAAATATGGCGCAGTGCAATAGCGTTTCTTTTGTTTTGTATCGAGAATGCAAAGAAGCTGGTGTTGGTAGTATACTTTACGCAATTTATTGAACAGTTTTTATTCATTTAACTCAATTGTGGCTTTTAACAATATAAGAATTAAAATAGTATACAGTAGTAATCCAGTAACACCTGTGAATTGGGGTATGGTAGAAAAAATGTGTCAATGTAAAAGGATATATAATGTTTTGATTGTATTTTTTTTTAACCAGACCTAAATCATAACCAGATCTATAAGTGTAAGGATAATTCTTACAAAAAAAATATGTACCAAAAAGAGTTATATGAAAATATTTGGCTCATTTTTTCTAACATACTGCAATCCACGGCTCTGGTATATTACTGCTTACTGCGCGTGTTATTCATTTACATATTAGTAAGAAAAATCTTTTCGTGTTTCATAAAAATTAGAAACTGGTATCAATTTTTTACCAAGTGTTATACTGATAATTACGAAATACATCATGTTAAGTTTTGATTCATCTGAAAGTGACTATCTCACTTTACTACACATTTCATCCTGAACTTTTAGCATATGCATAAGAAAATTTTCCCCTACTCAAATGTTTAAAATGACTCTTGAATGATGTTTGGATATTCATGTAACATTTATTTTTTCAGCAATATTATGCATCTATACAGAAAAATAATAAAGTTTTAAATTTAAAAAGGGTATTTGGCTTAAAAGTATGTTCTGTGGGCCCAGGGTCAAGCCTAGGCCACTTTTATTAAAAATCGACCCCTAAAGGGTTGAAATATTGAATAAAAATTTGTATGAAAAATCTTAACTCCATGACCTATTTAAGTGAATTTTCTCAGGAAAAGTTTTATAATGCAAATTCAAACATGTATGATATTCCTATTTTTTAAAACCAACCTCTAAGTGGGTTGATAATACTGTGAAGAGCGGCAAAGCGCGAGCAGGTCGCTGGTATTTAGTAAACAGAGTGATATTTACTGGTTATTACCTTCTTTAAGGGTATGACTACTTAAGTAACTGATAATAGTCAGTCATCGTTTTCAATACATAGAATAACAAAGATTTACCTTTGTGCGGACACGCATATACTCATAAGCAATGAATGGAGGGCGCTCATGATGCTCTTCTTGGTGAGCAAGATAGGCATTCAGCATGCCAAGTGCCACAGCTGGGAAACCCACAAAGAAGGACAGCTTCCTCCACAGCTTCCAGCCACCTAGTTAAATGTTGTTATAGTTAAATTTGTATCGAAAAATAGATAAGAATTCCTTAGGTTATGATGCGATTACATAATTTATGAATAAGTATTTTAATAAATTTACCTCCATGTCCTCCAGCGGTTGCCGCGTGGGAAGCAAGGCGAGCGTTGTTTTTAATATATAAACTCGCAGCTCTATGCAAATACGATGCCATTTTTACAATAAGATTTCTTCACTGTATGTCTCCACAATTGTCAATGTTATAAAGTGTCAAATTGCAATCGATCTACTTTTATTGCCGTAGACAAAAATTGTCTTTGGTTTTCAGTTTTGCAAAGGTATCTCCAGATCATCGCTATGTCTATGTTTTGTCTATATACGAACCTACTCTAAATCATAAATGTTTATAAAAAAATATCTTCTTTCAATTTTAAAATTATTTACCACACTGTAATTTCATACTTTACCTTTACAAAATGTTTCAATTTTTTTTAGAAAATGACTTAGGCCATAAAAATATTCTTAAATGAACATTTGTAATAATTATACATTTTTTTACATATACAATTTTATCTTAGCAATCCATGAATAAAAAGCAAACTGTTTTTTATTTATATTATTAACTCTATTCTGTGGGGAAACGGTGAAAAAGTATACAATTCCCTCCCGCTGTTGGGTCCTCAGTATCTCGTATAACCACCAAATATCTAATGATGTGTTTCGGTTTGATGACATGTAAGCCAGCTCTTACTTTTCCGACAATACCCCATCTTTTCTCCTTCACCCTGGAGTCCAGTAACGCATCCTCAACTCCTCTAATGTTGTGGATGTCCATGGGCGAAGGCAACTACTTACCAACAGGTGTTCCTTCTGCTTGTCAGTCTACTTTTTCCATTAAAAAAAATTAAAAAGATGAATGTCAGAGTCTTCTAACTGCTTACATGTTATTTAATACTTCTATTCTACTTTTATTTTGTTGAAAAAGTCAGGTTTTAAATTAAACACAATAATATTTATTTCATTACTTTATTTGTGTATTGTTAACTTATTCTATATAAATTTATCATGGCACTAGTAACAAACAGATCTTATTACATTTTTATTTATTAATATATTTTTTGTTTATAATAATACAGCTTGTTGATCAAATTTTAAAAATAGTTCATTGTTCGAATTAACATTTTTTGGTAGATTATTGTGGTCTGGGTTAGTAAAGTGATTCTCTAATATATTCTTAGGTGCCACCTGAAACGTAAAACATTAAATATGACCATTGAAATCATAATTATTATTATTCGTCTTAATTTCAATTCAATCTATTCGTTTTAATTTCTGACTGCAACTTTTTTAACTAGCCATTATATAGATATGTTTCGTACTTCGTAGCTAACTAAATATATCGTAAAATGTACCTTTTTGACTTTTATGTGCTCAAAATTGAATCTCATATAAAATGCAGTTTGTTGTAGCTGCCGCAAGTTTCTGAGTCGAACTTTAGGGTCTCTTTCTAATAACCGCATTAGAAGAGCCCTGGCTCCTTTAGATAGATTATTTGCACCATCAGGTAATGTACCAGGAACTGTAGGGGTCTGACGTTGCTGTTGAGGGCTATAAAAAATCAAATAATATGTATATTTGATGAGCTAAAGTTGTGCCTTATTTAACCAGACTAAAGGTTAAAATCTTATAAAAACACCGTGGCAAACTGGTTAAATGCTTTAGCATTTAATAACAGAAATAATTATTATAATCATTAAAGTATTATATATAACTAAGATACTTTACAAGTCATTTAAAATGATGCTCGTTTTCGTCGATGAACTGGTTGAATCTTGTGTGGTGTTGCTGCTTGTTGCCGCAATATTTACAGCAGGCGTCGGAAACTGTGAAAAAGGAATAATGATGCCTTGTTCATTTAAAACATTATGTAGGAGAGTACATAAAATATTTGTAATTATTTAAAATAATTATTTGCATTACTTTTACTTTACTTTATAAAAATGAATCTTTAAATTAATAAAGTACGCGAGAAACAACGTGTAGCTAAAAAAAGGAAGTAGGTACCTGTACATGAAATGCACTTTCATAAAGTTTTCTTAAAATAACAGTAGTAAGGAATATACCTAAAATAACGATACACAACAAGGAATAATATATGTATACATAAGAAATAGTTCCACTGTTATATTTTTTCAATGAAGTAAAAAGAGTGACTACTTAAATGTTATCGTTCCTTGAGCCCATAATAAAAGACCTTCGTCAATAAAATGTACAAATTCATCGCCTTCAATCTTGAAAATACTTAATTGCCTAATTTTAAATTTCATCCGATTTATAGTTGATACGAAATTAACATTTTATCATACTATGGTTCAATTTTGTAAAGTATATTTATAAAGAACTAGATCGTATGATCAACATTGTCCCAGAGGTAAGGGGCCTTAATTCTTGCTTAAATGGCCTACTATTAAGCTAGTTTTGATGAAAAACATTTTAACCGTAAAACCATAAATATTACATTGTATCTCTGGAAGAATCACAAACTACGAACACGAAAAAATAACGTCAAATTATCAGTGATTTAGAATTATCTTCTATACGACCAGAATATGCTATATTATTGAATGCTACATACTTGAATATCATTATTGATTTTTTTGATTATCTATAAATCGAAGTACACACAAACACGATAAGGTTCTATTTGGAATACATAACTACGTGTGCATTTCCTGTCACTAAAAATGCAAATTATCTTAAACTATAACTTGACATTAACTTTCTTTACTTCTTTTAGGAAAGATACACATCTCGTTGCTCCTCAGGTTACAGATAATCAAGAAAACCTATGCTATTAAGTGAACTAATAAAACAATTGACTAATTAATTAAAGAAAGGTAACAATCTTTTATTACAAAATTTACAAATTCAACATTTATCCTCTATAGTCTGATACGCTAAGGAAGTACCAAGAGATCTTGACGCAACATCAGTGATATCGTTTGATTTTTAAATGCAAGGATTGTGGAGGTTCGATCACCCCCTGGGGGCATGGATTTATATTTAAATTATTTTCATTTATACATCCTGTTATTTTTCAGCATTCAATACGTAATGTCTATAAGTCTAGAAATATTCAGGTAGAATGCGCAGAAAGTAGTATCTGGGCACTAAATTCCAGCGGGGAAAAAAGTAAGACTGATATACATCATGAAAAATGCAGATCCACATCTTTTCCCGCATAGCAGGAGGATAGATTCAGTTAGTCGTTGTCGATTTCCCGAAGTTGAGACATTGGGTGGTAAGTGGCGGAACTTAACGACGCGCTTTGTCTTAGCTAGCTAGAAATGAAAATATATAATCATTCCCCGAATGGGAATTGAACCCAACTGTCCTGAACCGTGCTGCCCAAAGGCGCCACGGCGGCCTCTAGTAGTGTGCAACGAATATAGTTTATACCTATCTACAAAATTATTTTGCGGAAGTTTATCTCAGCATAAATAGCATCCCATAATTTTAAATTGGATTAAAAGTATTATTTTTCAAAAAGATATGTCTATAACTTATTCATGACGACTGACGATTGTCACCGCCTTCTATATTATTATAATGTTTTAAATCCTTATCACAGGCGCCTCACGCATGGAAATAGTAATTGACATTTCACCAACGCCTCAGACTTTGATTTATCAACTATTGCATATCAAATAAGTAAACGATAAATATAATAGTTAAGTAAAATTATTCTCAAGTGCAAAGTCATGGGCAATAGCCTGTACGTGGACAAAATACGCATTACAGCGAGGTAATAAGAACGTAACTCGGCATAATCACCACACACACTAACGAACAAGTCGATTAATATACGATCAAGAGTTCCCAAGTATATGCGGTGACTCCAGACTAGTTTTATATAATCAAACCTTCATAAATAACAGGCGTCGTATGTTTACCTGCCGTTAAGGTCTTCCAATTATATTGAGCTTAGCTAGGGAGTACAAATAAAAATGTAAACAAATTACTAATAAGTAAATGAAACATCTACGCAGAAATTGTTAGTCTTTTTAATAATAGTAAGTAGGAAAATGCAAAACTTTTAAAACGTTTCAATATTCGCTTTTCGAGATTACTCGGAAATGCCAAAAAAGTGAATACAAGCTCCAATATTCAACAAGTACGGTAATAGAAAATAAAAAACCTTTCAAGTTTAATTTGAGTGCAATGGACTCGGTAAACTCAATAAAAAATTGTACTATATGCATGGTGCAAAAATACAACTTTCGTGTGAATCTATATGAATGACAAGAGTAATTTAAAAACGAGGCATAAAAAACGTGGCGTCTAGGTTTATTCCTAAGTTATGTCTACGATGCTCCGGTCACCGCAACTCGTCTGCCCGCCTTCTAAAGAAAAAAAAAGCAAAGTTATCGGCTAAAAATAGGGAGCCAGCCCCTTAATTGCATACTTGGAATTTACAGCACGTTTTAACGATTGTGAGTTCATCGAGATAAATGCACCTTAACGCGAGGGCGCGGTAATGGTTCGCAGATTGTGATGCTAGTTAGTATTACATATTAAAGTATACACATGAATATGTTACGAAAAGGTAAAAGCAACCACCTCACGTACGCCTCTCATCTATCCATGGTGAATTTTAAAGCAAAAACATTTAAATTTCGCGACTTCAATGTGTCCGACGATTATATGTCGGCTGGTATATGAGGTTATTGAAGGAATGGCTAATGTGATGCGTTTTTGCATCTCATCAGCGACTGTTAGACTGTCGGGACAGTAAAAAGGAAAATTTATGTGCACATTGATTTGTTAAGAACCTACGTAAAGTATTTTTATTGCTACAGACATAAATAATGGTGCATGGTCCCCAGCTGCCGCCGAGGTATAGATAAATTAAAAAGTGCCGTACCGTTAGCATTAGCGCTCTGACTACTAATCAACTGTTATCAGAGTGACCACGGGCACAATAAATGTTTACACTTTGATCTGGTCACGATTCGGCCGCATTTGTGAATAAGAAATTCATTTTGTTCGCGTATTGGTCTATTCAATTACTTTTGCTACGTATCTAGATAGGTACTTGTTAAATAAATGCCTTATAAGGTGAGCAAAAAGTAGTACTCATTTAAATATATCTTATTAATAGCAGAAAACCCTGTTAATATTTAACAAAAATAATTTTAATTTGAAAATAATAATGATTTCACGATTAATGCATAAATTTTTATAAAGTTAATTAATATTTTTTTTCTTATGTTACAGACTTCCTTTATGTTTTATTATAATAAATTGAGTTATGTGTACATAGATGAGACAGACATGTTTTATCTAATTGCAACGATATAATCTTTAGCAAGGTTATGTATACAAAAAATTAATAAAACGTTTAATTCTATTATAAAATCCTATCGTGACTCTCAAAAGGTCATTTCGTTTTATATCGGAATATTAACTGAAAAAAATATGCCTAACTTTAGTATATCCAATTAAGAATAGTTAACATAAATTTAAAAGGCGTTAAGCGGTAATTTTATTATTTTTATACAATATTTACATTTTGCTAATTTAGAAGTATACAATAATTGTTCTTTTTTTTGTATTTGAATGTTGTATTTTTAATTATTTATACTATATAAAATGCATATTTGATGTAGTTGTCATTTTTATCGTTATATTGTTTTAGAAAATTTTATGTAAGGGCTTAACAAATATAATTACTGGATAAGTAGTTACATATCTATTTTTTTTATATGTAAAAATAACTTTTATCGGACATTTCGTACATGTACAAGTATCAAAATGTCGTACCCCACCAAATAATCGATTGAGTAACAAAACAAAAATTGATAATAAAGCAATAAAGCGTCATTAATTTTAAAAGAAAATGTTCCTAATTAATTATGTAAATATTCTTACAGTGTTTACAATCGGCCTGTTTGAAATTTAAATAAAAAAAATATTATATTTTGGTTTGTAACATGTGAGAAATTTCTCATAAAAGCCCTGCTTGGTGCCATCTGAGTCAAGGCACCTATTTGATGCAACATCGGCCTTGATAATGGCGCATTCATCATTGACAGGTTATAACAATGTTAAATGGGTTCATGTAAATTTCACGATAGAGGGTCAATCGTTAAATTGTGACTTGAACTGTTTAAATAAAACACTTTTTTTAGCTCCACGCTATATCCCGCACACAGCAGGGTAGGCAGAGGGAAACTAGTGATAGGACACTCCGTTTCCTACTTTCCGCCGAATTGGGAAGCATTGCGTGTTAAGTGGCGGAACTTAACGCCGCGCTTTACCTCGACGCCAGAGCGAAGAAAATGGAAATATTAAATATTTCCACTCCTCCAATGGGAATCGAATAAAACACTGACGTAAGAAAAAGAATTAATTATAAAAATATATAGTCTTGGAGAAACTGCAATGCATATAACATGCAACATATAGATTTCAGGCGGAAAGTGAATAACAGAGTGCTTTGGCACTTGGTTCTCTCTGACAACCGTGCTAGAAAAAATACTGCAAAAAAGTAGTTAATGAATACATCTGCTTTATTTACAACTATTTGTACCTTAGTATTATAACATTTTAACAACAGATATAACAGCATGAATACAGCTGTATTAAATGCTCTTGCTCTAGCAAACTATTCACATTTCTCCCAAGTCGCAATCGAATCGTGTATAATTTTTTTTAATCTTTATAGCTAATCTGTGCAGGAAAATTTGTAGAAATCGTTGCTAACCAGAAAGGATTACCTAATGATTTAAGTATTATTCACACAAAGCGTTATTAACATAAGTATTAAAATTCTGTTTAAGAATTTTAAGCATAGCGGTATTTTAATCTTTAGTTGACAATGGAATATCTATATAATATATGATGTATCTAATTTTGCTTAAAATTTATTATATAAAGGAATTTTGGTTGAGACGTAAAATAGTTAAATGTCAGTAACACATACTTTATGAACCCTGGCACTCTACAAAGGTGGGTAATATTTTTTTTGGGCCTTACGCTTTTTACTGCAAGGCGAGATAGTGACGGGGATAATTGTCTGGACACTCTGTTCTTCACTTTCCGTCTGAATTCGATGCTGTATACCGTACCGTACACTTTGTATTATCGACCAGCGCGGAGAAATCAAAATAATTAAGCTACCTGCGATTAAAGTTAGACACTGTTTCTGCGATTTTTTTTTCCTTATTAAAAATATTGTTTTACTGCGCCTATATGTTGTTCAGAAATTTTAGTTTTAGGTACTATTACATGGATTTTTTGTTATAATTATACAACTTACAGGATTTTAATGCTGTCTTGGCAGAATTGGACAAGGTGTGGTTAGAAACGCGATGGTTGTGGGTTAGATTCCAATTTGGGGGAACTGTTATTTTTAACTTGCGCCCTGAAATGCATTTTTTTTCTTTGCGCGGAAAGTGGAGAACGGAGTGTCTTGGAACTAGGTTCTGTCTGACTACCTTGCTATGGAGAAAACGCGTGAAGCTTTTTTACAACATTTATTCTTTAAGAACATATTTACATAAATTGAGATTGAAATATACGATACGACATATACAAATAGACGTTATATTATACACCTACATAGTTATTTTATAGGGACCTCCATTATTTGTCATATATACATACATACCTAGCTGTGGTACGTATCGCAACTGTGTAGTGTGTTGTGATAGACGATAGTTAATTAAACATCTATTTACCGTGTGATTGCGTGTCCGATTGTGTGACAGTCGCTATTGTATCGTCCCATCCAAATACAACCTTGACTTGATCGATGAATGTGCCTATGTTCGCATACTATTGGGCAAGTATAGAAAAAAATAATTCCGAATATGTTATTTAAACCACATATATTTTTGTGGATAAAATAAAATTGAAATGGGTTAGTTTGTAGCTTATTCGTAACTTATTTTTAATTGTTTAATTTATATATTTTGGTAGATAGAAATTGTTGATAGTTATTTGACTTTTCTGTCTGTCTATCATATTATTTCGAATACGGCATGGACAGGATCTTTTCAAATTTGATTACGAGCTCAGTGGACGCAAGAAGAGGCCACCTTGTGTTACTGTGCTTCTGTTAAGTCTACATTTGGCAAGATATAGGTAATGGCCAGAACTCTTCTCTCTAAAAATGATGGTCACTGTCACCGAGAATTTATGGAATCAAGAGACTTTTGATCTCATTGGAAAGCGGAGCCCAAAAAGAGCACTTTGCACAATAGAATGAATCGAAAATGTAGATACCAAGTAGATATTTCTTACTCGTATAGTATAGTATTAGTATTTCTTTTTTAGCTTCACGCTGTATCCCGCACACAGCAGGGTAGGCAGAGGGAACCTAGTGTTAAGACAGTCCGTTCGCACTTTCCACCGAATTTGGAGGAATTGCGTGTGTGCTCTGATACCAGAGCGAAAGAAATGGAAATATTAAATATGTCCACTTCTCGAGTGGGAATCGAACCCACAACCAGTTGTTAACAGTCACACATTGGTGCCACCGCGCCACGACTTTGCTAATATTTAAAAGTACTAATACCTTATCCGACATACCTATCCCGATTGCACAACACTTAGTCCCGTTAATTTGTTATTGCTTTTTAAGCTGATAAGATATAAAAAGTTATTTGCGCACTGCAAGTGATTATAACAGAAAGAATGCTGTATCACGAGTTATTTAAGAAGTCAACGACTGCTGAATCACTGTACCTATAATAATTAATTGACATTTTTTTCAGCTTTATGCTTTTTTATGCATAACGGGGTAGGCAGAGAGAATTCATGACTTTGTTCTCCAATTTGCGCACAAATTCAAGACATTGTATGATGCGTGGCGGAACTCAACGCCGTGTCTTGTCTTGGCACCACGACAGAGAAATAAAAATAATTGAAATATATAATTCCAGTCTTATTAATTAAGAGTAAGAATCAAGCCCATGACGTATATAGTCAGTCTGTTCCACACTGCACCAAGATGACCTCTAATTGACAAATATGTAAATAAAAATAAAATCACATCAATGTTAGTAATGACTTTTCGACATTTTCGACTCAACTTTTTAATCACTTAATTAAGAGCAGATACAATATTTATATCAAACAGTAGGTAAGTAAAATAGATATAAATATATGTATTTTAGAATATTTAGAAGCTTTTTTAGCGAAATATGTGAAGAATTAATTAAGTTGTTCGTGTTTCAATTTTATTTTTTATTGTTTTCTTATAGTTTAAAAAAGCAACAGTCTTTCCATATCTGACATGATCAAAATATTTTTAATAAATACTTATCAATTTAGTAAATTGTATTGTAAATACTTATCAATTTAGTAAATGTATGCCGATGACATAGCGCTCATTGACGAGAGCCGGTTGACGCTGGAGCGGAGAGTGAACCTCTGGAAGGGTACGCTTGAGAACGGTGGTCTTAAACTAAATGTGTCGAAGACCGAGTACATGGCTTGCGGGAGCCCGGACTCATGCACTATCCAAATAGGTCCTGAACCAGCCGTTAAGTCGGAAAAGTTCAGGTACCTTGGATCTATTCTGCACGAGTCTGGAGGCATCGATCACGACGTCCAAGCCCGTATCAGCGCTGCTTGGGCGAAATGGCGTGAGGTCACAGGTGTGGTCTGCGACCGCAGAATACCACCCAAGCTCAAGGGACTGATATACAGAAGCATAATCCGACCGGTTCTCTTATATGGCAGCGAATGTTGGCCAGCACTGTTGCACGCCGGCCTGAGAACTATGTCGGAAGAATTTGCCTCGATATATCTGTCCCTGGAGCAAGACCCCCAGGACGCCCAAGAAAGCGATGGCTGGACATCGTGAAGCACGATATGAGAGCCAATGGACTTACCACCGAGGATGCCAAAGACCGTGCAAAGTGGAGAAGGTTAAGCAGGAAGGCAGACCCTGGCTAGAGCCAGGGATAGTGCCAGGAAGAAGAAGAATTATCAATTTAGTAAATTAAACATTTCAATTGTTTTAACTTAATCAAAGTAAAAAAAAAATCAAATTAATAGAACAACACAAACTAAACAAAATACAACACAACATACAAACAGCATTTTGTCTGACCAGTATAAAATTAAGAAAAACGATAAAATAGCGTTAAATGATATTTCGAAGATAGATAAATACTTTCTGATAGAGTAGGTAGACAGACCCTACCTGTGACCGCGGACTACTGTAGTGTTCGAAACGGCTTTCCTAAAGATGTATTTTCGAATACCAAAAATATACGAGATTAATCCGGTCCGCGATTAGTCGCGGGGCCAGTCGTGGCGTAAAGGCACAAAGTGTGTGAAAAACGACTGGTCGTGGGTTCGATTCCCATTCGAAGAGTGGAAATATTTAATATTTCCATTTTCTTCGCTCTGGTGTCGAGGCAAGCGCGGCGTTAAGTTCCGCCACTTAACACGCAATGTCACCAAAATTCGGCGGAAAGAGACAAACGAAGTGTCGTAATACTAGGTTCCCTCTGCCTGCCTTGCAGTGTGCGGGATACAGCGTGAAGCTAAACAAAACATATATATATGCATGTAAAGTTGATGCTATGAAACGAAACCGGTAGCACTTAGTTATTGGTGCGCCTTACATTTATAGTAGGTATGTTATAAGTTAAAGCTATTTATCCAGAGATTAACACTAAGAAGCAAATTGACAACCAACTGTTAAGGTTAAAAGCTGCCGGATGCATTTCGACTCTTGTAAGTGCATTTAGAAAGTTTTAGTTCTATTTACATTTGGACGAATGAAATATAGTGGTATTGGAAAAATAAATAAACTACAAACTACTACCAATATATTTATAAAATACTTCGAAAAATCATTATAAATTCTTTGTACAATTTATAATAATTAATGTCATAGTATTGCATTTGGGAAGATTGGGAAGTTGAGATAGTTATATGTTTGATTCCCACTGGGTAAAACTTGTATCACGCGAGTAATATACTATAGATACATAGGTAAAAAGTATTTTCCGTTAAAATAAGTAGTCAGTTTCATATAATGAGAAAAAGTGAGAGCAGAGTGTATATAACATTTTTATAAAAAGAAAAATATAAAACATAGAAGTAAAAGAAGGTTAAAATTAATATAGATTACAAAGAATAACAATCGATGCTTCATTTAAATAATATTCTTGGATTCTTCCACTCTATCATCTTTTTCCGCTAAAAGGTAATATTTAAATGAATCATTTACAGTGTTATACGAGATGTATTTGACATATAAGACAAAGTATACTAGAAGTGTGTAAATATGTATGTTTTTCCATGCTAATATAGTTGTAATAGGAATTATTCCATTTAAGTATGCACAACAATATCAAGTTAACTTCAAATAATTTGAAGACAAGAATTTAATTTAGGGGATTTCGTATAAAAAACGGATAAGTCAATTATTGTCATGTCAGTTTGGCTTTTTTTTACATGTTGCAACGTTTTAAAAGCCTAACGCTGTATTTTGACTATGCTGTATTATATTAATTTAGGTACAAGCTTATCGTGTATAGAGTAATTCATATAAAATTGCATTATAACGATTTTGATGGCGTTAAGTTTTACGTTTAATATAAAAAATAACAATAAGTAATGTTTCTAATAATAATTCAATCCAATACATAATAAAATTAAAATTAAGAAGATATTAATAAAAATAAGGATATTCGAAGTATATATTTTATAATACTAATAAAATATTTATAAAGACCAAAATAATAATGTGATGAAAGAACAAGATCGAAAAGCGCTCGTAGAGCTTGTTGCAGCCGCCCAGAGCGGTCAATGGCCTTGACATTGTACCCGTTTCTGTTTACATATTAATTTGTATTTTTTTTACTTCTCATCTATTATGTAAACTAGACACTTTAGAGAGATAAAATCTTTAAATTCTACTTTCACCAATGTCATTAGGTATAATGACACTCCTAGGTAACTTACTATTTAATCTTAATCGTGTCATAATTTACCGAAAGAGCCTATGTCATATAACGAAAGAGAACCAATTATTATCAAGAACGAATAACACATTACTTAACGTGTTGTTCGAAAAGTCATTTAAGTTAAACAGTAAAACTTAAGAGGATATTATTTTTGAGGCATAAACAAGGTCGCTAAAAACCCAATTTGCATTAAAGTGAATAATAGAAAATTCTTCAGTTCGTTTATTACGTTGGTCTGTTCCATGGCGTAAAGGTTTAAGAAACAATTACACATAAAATGTAAATATAACAGTAGAGAAATATGTAAAGGCATCTTTGTATTTTTGTTCATTAAACTTTACTCCAAGAGGCGTAATAACCAAAACGTTACGGTCTAGTCTCGTCATTTCGCCGTACATTTTAACGATGCGGAAACAACCTTCCTGTTATTACAAATGGTTAAGTCAGAGAACGATTAGCCGTAACAAGTGTGTGGGGCAGATTGTCTTGTTTCTTGTAACACTTTATTTTCTCGCAGACGTTGGAGTCAGTTCAGACGGGTGGTTAGATATTTTTAGAACTTGCCACCAGCCATTATGCAAAACACGGGAATTATATATGTTACAGCAAATGCTAATATTATTATAGCTGTATATTAAATAAGTCTTATTTATATATTTTTTATCACAATAAGTTGATCTACAATATTTAAAAATATATAAGTGGATTCGTTAAAGGCGACAGAGCGCTTAGTACTTGTTAAAATAGGTAAACCTATTATTTATAATTGCTTAATTTAATAATATTGCATCTTTGAAATATTATCTCTCAATACTAATTATTCGGTCGGAAAACGGAAAGAGCGTGAAGTTGAAAGACAAATTAATTAAATTTAACGTCATTGTAAGAATAATGATGTATATTCAAATAATAGTAATAAAATATTTCCTATATAATTCACGATTGATTAAATAATATTGATACCACATACTTTTGATATATGAAATTTAGCATTAAAAGAATTTTAGTATACTTAGGTATACCATAATAGTTTGTAAGCTATTTTTAAAATATTACATAGATATGTATGTGTGGCCAGTCGTGGCCCAGTGGCATAAACCTGTGACTGTAAACGACTGGTTGTGGGTTCGATTCCCACTCGAGGAGTGGAAATATTTAATATTTCTATTTTCTCCGCTCTGGTGTCGAGGTAAAGCGCGGCGTTAAGTTCCGTCACTAAGCACGCAATGCCTCCGAATTCGGCGGAAAGTAGGGAACGGAGTGTCTTAACACTAGGTCCCCTTTGCCTACCCTGCTGCGTGCGGGACACAGCGTGAAGCAAAAAAAAACATAGATATGTTGCTCTTTCTTACTTTGCTTAATATATTACAGGGAAAAAAGTAGAAGTATAGTATAGTATAGTATAGTATAGTGGATTGTGTTAAAATTATTTTATAAAATTATTAATATTTATCTTTTTTAATATAAGTGGGGAACGAATTGTTTTATCTCTGAATTCTCTGACTGCTCTGTTATGTGGAAAAAACTGGCAAGCTGCAAAATGAACATGTCAAAGAGTTTAAAACAAAACATCCAATTTCCATATGAAAGTGTTAATCAATCTTTATTTTTTTACTCTTTTACAATCAAAAAGTCTTTAAATTGTTATTTATATTTAAAAAGATTTTATCTAAATTGAAAGGTTAATGTAATTATGTAGAGAGCAAGGTCAGGTCTTAGCGTGTGTCATCTCCTAACTTTTTGCGGTTTTAATAAAGTTTTTTCAAGGCATTGCTTCCTGGTAATTTATTTAAAAGTATTTGAAGGAAGTTGAAACTGCAAAGGTTTATTGTGGTTAGGTGTAACCGTCACACAAGATTCAATCGTTTCATTAATGCAATTTATTAAAGTAATGTATTATATTGATGTAACAATTTTTAAGAGTATTTTATTAATTAACTAAGTTAAAAATATATTTTTATGTTCGAAATTTTATTAACAATAATTAGTACTTAGAACAATAGAAATTATAGAGCCCTAACTGGAAAGGGCTGACTTTCGTTAAGACTTTCAACCGCTTAGAAATTTTGGTTTCGATCGGAAATATACATAAATTATTTTTTACAGTTAAACTAGTTAACAAAAATACAAATGATATATAATATAACCCTGCTATTGCCACAGTAGTAGTATTATTTGAATATAGAGTTTTGTAGGTACCTCAAGGTTGACTCTCCTCTTTACGCATATTCCCTAAAAGCAGAAACAAAGATATCTGGAAGGCTCAACGATAATAAGAGATATTGCTCTAATTTGGCTGCATACAATTGCTTATCATTGCATTACTGTCCTTCAAAATAATATTGTATAACAATAAAGACGTCCATCAATACTCCATTATATGTATTTGCCGGAAGCGTCATAACTTTCAGAGTTGGTGTCAAGACTCGAAGGGTTTAATACAACTGTCACAATCATTTACACATTTTATTACTAGATGCAGTAAAGTTACACCTACGACTTACAGGTATGCAAGCAAACACACGATATAGACCGTAGATTTTCAAAATATACTTGCTACCTGACCTTATTTGACCCCCGCATTGATCAAAAACGTTTATAATCGTATAAAGCAAGTTTATTAGAAGTTTTTAAATTTATTTTCAATATTTTTAAAAAAACTATGTCAGCGGTGTCTTACAGACGTCAAAATGTATGGACTAGAGTTAAAAGTTACTAACCGAGAAGAAAGCAACAAAGTTTTTTTTTAAAGGAAAGAATGTATATCACTGCCGGAAACCATGTATGAGGAATCTTTTTAAGAAATTTATGTTATGTTGTGAGCAATAAGGATTAAACTAATTTCAAAGTTTTTATTTGAAATTGAAATCTAAGTTGCTGTTCCTATGTTACTAAATATATCGCAAGACTAAATGCATATTCTATACGTAAATAAGACGTATGACGATAAGCCCAAGTCATTATCAAGTATAACGAAACTCAAAGTATATATATTATTCTTATAATTTAGCTGGTTAACGGAGTTCCACGTCAAATGTTCGAAGAATCAATATCGATATTAACTGCTGACTTACCTATTTCTATTTCAGTAACTATAAGAAATAGAAATAGGCAAGCTTTGGCGTGACCAAAGGCAATAGGGTTTCATTTTTATATATAATATATATACCTACTTATTTGCATAGACAAACGACGCGTCGTACAAGCTTTCTGTTTCATAGATTTAAATCACGTAATGCGGCCTCAGTTTAATTACTTCTTAGAGGTAAATACACGATTTAAACTATTGTGACATTGTATTCGCAAAGGATATGATGTAGCGTTATCTTTTAGTGGAAATCTAATGAGGGACCTTGAACTTCCAAGGGGACTTAATATTGACATAAATATTTGCTGCTATAATGGAAGAGCTGTACGCATTAAGTATCTTCTAAAGTTTCGCCTCCACATGTCAGGATACGATAATTTAGTCGTACATCTTTCCGGTCTCTATATTATGTTCTTAGGTATCCTGTCAGTGGGTAAACGTCAAATTTTTGTAGAGGTAAGTCAATTAGTAGTGTTTAAAAAATATATAAAAAATCTAGGATCCCAGGATGAATAATTCACAAAGGGTAAGCCGGTGGGAAGCGTGTTATATGGACACTTCGCCACTGCTCTCTGCATTCATATTATGATTAAACTGTGACATTGACAATTAAATGTTACCATTGCATTTGCATACATTGCAATGGTAACATTTAATTTATATCATTTTGTAACATCAATAAAAACGTACAGATGATATTTACTCATGTTGTACTTCACTGGAAATCTACAGCTCTCTTTATTGTAATAGTGTTCCGTATAATGAGGTAGTTTTGATATGCAGTGGGTAATACCGTGAAATGATTATTGCTTTTTGAGCAATTATATTTATAGAAGAATGATGACAGAATGATTACCTTACTCATACGTAAAATAATAAAAACAGGAAAACAATAAGTAATAGAAACAATTATGCACCATTATGGGCTTTAGTAACCCATGTTATATTATAAATAGTTCTTTTACAGGTCATAATGTATGTTTGTTGTAGCCTGTAGGTTATACTGTAAGTCTCTTAAAGCTTATATAACGACTACTAAGTCTTTAAAGGCTTGTATGTGCGTTTAGAAAATTGTGGTTGATAGAAGTTTTTTTGGGAAGTCTTTGCGTTACTTATTTATTTTTGTTACTAGCATTTTTTCATTTTTTAAAAAGTTTTTATTACTGTAATATGAGATTTAAAAACTAAAACGTGACAAAGACATGAACCCCAGTTTATATATTTTTTATGCCTTTTACTGGACAACGAAGTATCTTAAAAATATGTTCTGTATGCCTTTCTTGCGATGTGAAAATATACGAAGCTGTTTTTATTACTTAACGGTACTAAATTAGGCAATATTATGTTCAAAAAGATGTACCTAAACATTAGAATTCTGCTATGGTACAACTGAAGCGGAATACTAAATATACATTGTCATAAAATCAGGAAATCATTAATGTTTCCTTTATAATAAAATGTCTGAAGTACGGTATGCCTATAATAAAATTACTCATTACAATTGAGATATAGTTACAATGGATTTACCCTTTACTTAATACCACGTATCGTATTGTATATTAAGTTATCAACACATAAACATAATCATATAGGTAATTTAGATCACAATGTGACACAAAGTGGTGAACGTTGCTTGAAGCTACGTTGTTTCTGCCGATATTACTTTATTCAGAAATAAATGTAAAGCTGCTTTTTTAGATAAGCCTCACCTATAAGGATACCTAGCTACTCCGTTAGGAATAAAACTTGAAGCTAAATATATCTTAGATAGGGCTCCTGAATGAACCAAATTTAATTTAGTAATTGAACTACTAAACTGAAAATAAGTTTTAGTTTCGTTTGACTACTCAAAATAGTATATGAAACAAAGGTCATACAATTATTTTTGTAAAGTAGAGTATAGAATAATAAATATTATTATTTATTCTCCACTATACTAAAGAATAATTGCAGACTGAGTGTCAGAATTTAGCATCATTTTTACCGACCAGATTTAAAACAAGGTTTTATTTTAAAATTAAAAGTTTATATATTTTAAACGTGACAAATTCAAAAAGATACAAATTCAACAGAGGCTAGGTTGAAAAGTTTGCAGGAATATAGTGTAAAGTTATTTACTTTACATTAGTGCAAAATTTCAGTATTAATACTAAAATATATGTATAAAAGTGGAGAAAAGTGTAACGGTGTATGTTGGAATTAAATTCTTTCTGGCCATCCAACTTGCGGGAAAAAGATAACAATTTTAAGTATCCCGTGAAGCAAAATGAAGTAAAAGGGACACGTGAAAATAAAAAAAACGGCGATCAAAATAATAACACTTAAAATAACATTTTTTTAACTGTAATTAAGTAAATTTTACAAATTTATTTTCGTAGACGATTATTGTCACTTTCACACATAGAATTACGATTTACAGAGGCCGGAATAGTTACAGCGAATCTCAGAAATTCATATACTTGTGCTCTATTTAGCATTCCGTAGAGACACTCATACATAAGAATGGGGCGCGGGCCGATGCATCGAATGCGAATGCACAAGCATGCCACCTTATGTTATTTTATTTTCTTTTTTTTTGTAGCTTCACGGTGTATCCCACACACAGCAAGGTAGGCAAAGGGAATCAAGTGTTAAGATACTCTGTTCCCCACTTTCTGCCGAGTTCGGAGGCATTGCGCGTTAAGTGGCTGGCTTGAAACCAGAGCGAAGAAAATGAAAATATTAAATATTTTCACTCCTCGAGTGAGAATCGAACCCCCAACCAGTCGCTTTGTGCCACTGCGCCACGACTGGCTGCGATGTTAAATGTTATATATGAAAACAAAAAAGATTTCTTTTTAGGTATAAAAATATTGTATAAAATTATTATTAATTAATAAAGCGGTGTTTTGGCCTTTAATTTCACACTATATAAGACAACCGCCTTTTTAATAAATTCTACAGAAACCTATTCCTATATTAATGCCTCAAAAGTAAGGCATAAATTAATAAATTTTAAGCAATTTAAGCAAAGTAGGCGAGCAGAAATTAAAGTCGTATTCGTAATCAGAACATTACTATGTTTTGTGTCAACACACTCTGTCCTACAACTTCAGCTTTATATCAGGATATTGCATGTTAAATGGTAGAACTCAACGTCGCGCTTTATCTTACGATCCATAGCGGAGGAATTAATGTAGTATATATTGTACAAGTGGGAATCGAACTCACAACCATTGCATTTACTGTCAGAGGGGTTTAAATTTTGCCGCGAAAACCTCAAAGTAAAGCAACAATTAAATATACACATACAAACGATTATTTAATCTTCATATAACAATTCAAAGATATTAGATAATTACTGAAAACAGACAATAATATTGTGTTTTTGTTGGATTTTAATAGCTTAGACAAGTACAATTAGTATGATCTTTTGCTTTTTTCGCGATTATTATTTATTTTGAAATTAAACTATTTTAACCGGATTAATCGTGTATATGTTTGGTATTCGAAAATACATTTTTAGAAAACCCGACCGACTTGAGACTCAAACTCTACTTGTGACCACGGACTACTGTAAAGTATTCGAAACGTCGGGTTTTCTTAAAATGTTTTTTCGAATACCAAAAATATACGCGATTAATCCGGTTAAAAATAGTTTCATTTCAAAAGTATAACTAAGTCAAATAATGATAATTTCATTATTACACATCCATACAGAGCGAACTTAGTGACATGCCCCTCCACTCTCCAGTTTCCGTCGAATAGCGGAATCTTTGACCAGACGAGACAAATATTTAAAACCGCTATCTAACAAAATTTCTATCTAGAGCAACAATTTCCTGTGTAAAGATATTAATGTGCAATTTATCTTAATAATGACAACTAAAAATAAACAAAAAATGCAAATAAAAAAGATCATTTAAATATATAATGAATATAATAATAATTTAAATTTTCATCTCTCATTTTATTATCATAAATAATGGGGCCAGTCGTGGCCCAGTGGCACAAGCGTGTGATTGTAAACGACTGGCTGTGGGTTGGATTCCCACTCGAGCAGTGGAACAATTTAATATGCCCATCATCTTCGCTCTGGTGTCGGGGCAAAGCGCGGCGTTAAGTTCCGCCACTTAACACGCAATGCCTCCGAATTTGGCGGAAAGTGCGAAACGGAGTGTCTTAACACTAGGTTCCCTCTGTTGCTGTGTGCGGGATACAGCGTGAAGCTAAAAAAATATATATAAATAATCTACTATTTACTTTTAAAAATAGATTAAATTAACCGATTCAAAACTGTAGGCTACACAAACAAGTTCCAGAGATGCTCCGCCCACGGTCAGGTTATACTTTACTAGGATAATAAATGTTGTAATAAAAAATATACGCAATATGGATGAAGATAATTTCTTTGATTCATTGAGATTGTGTGGTAACTGAGAGAGTGGCCTTTTAAAAAACATAGCCGTTGAATATTTAACATATTAATATAACGGAATGAAAACTGTACATTCTTAATAAATAATAAATTAAAATTAAAAACAGATCCTTAGGAGATATAAATTAAGATATAATTTTAAAAGTTGCTTCTAACAACTTTTCTTAAGTTAATTCTGAGCAAGTCATAAAGAAATCGTGTAACCAATTGGAAAAAATATGTTTAACCTGTTCTAGTTTTTACAAAATTAGTATTTTGAAGTGCTGTTATAACATAATTATAGGAATGTAATGTGTATGTTTGTCATTTATAGAGACAAATATAATAAGATCATTTTTTAACTTTTATTTGCAGATTCACTATTTAGAGAAAACTCGGTGTTCAGATACTCTGTTCTCCACTTTCCGAATGAAATCGAAACATTGCGTGTTGAGTGGCAGAATTCAACGGTGCACACAAAGTGCACTTAGGTATCACAGCAGAGAAAAGAAATTAATATATTATATATTAACCTAAATATTTTATTTCCCCGAGTGAGAACAATATTTAAATTAAAAAAAAAAACATTTTATTGAGTTCTTACACTATTCGTATCAAACTCATTCTTCTTTTTTTAGGATTGACTTCCGCCACTAAACACGCAGTATCTTAACCCGTTGGAAAATGGGGAACAGAGAGTGTGTGCGAAAAAAATTGAAACTTATACATTTACTGGAAATTAAAAGGGTTTCAAAATTTGTTTGGTTTCAAAAACTGTAATTAATTTTCATAAATACTCAAACGTCAGTTAGTCATCATTTCTATGAAGACATCAGACTTTTTGTTTGCAATAAAACTGAAGGCAACAGATATTTATCATTTACTAAATGAATATGATATATCTGAATGTACGTAATTAAAACAATATAATATAAATTATGCAAAACATATTATGTATATAGCTTCAATAAACAAGTTAAAGTGTTAAAGTAGGACATTATATTTAAAATGAAAATGACAAATAAACATTTAATTTAATTATTCTTTTTTTAATAAAATTACCAAATATTATCTAACATCCTTCTTCTACTTCTGTACTTAATAATGACTAGGAGAATTTAGTGACTTGCACAATTAATTCTTGTATCTAATATGTACTTATGCCACAGATAATAAATATTACAGAAATACAAAAAATATATTTTTCATAGCTACACACCAAAATAAGTCTTTTAAGTAGTAATTATACTATTTTTGTCATAACATGGCCACACAAGACAAACAAAATTTCAAACAGTCTATTTAGGTACATGATAATCTATTCTAGATAATTTACAATATTTGCTGACACTTGGACGGATGAACGTAGCTAATTGATTATAGAAATCATTGCAAAAATCACAATATACACATATGTCCATCTTATGTTAACTAAGACAACCATAAACGAAGGTACATAACGCCAAAACTTGTTTTGGTCTTACAGCTTTGTTTGCTGAAATATTTACATGTAGTATGTCTAATCATATTACTATTGAGCATTCACAATTGAAAATTACACATTGATTTTTTTATGATGTAATTGAAGTATTTGAATATGTTAAATAATAATTAAATTGTGCTATTTAATTTCCAGAATTAAGAATTCCCTTTAAAAACTATAATATTAATTGTTCTTTTTTTTAGCTTCACGCTGTATCCCGTACACAGCAGGGTAGGCAGAGGGAACCTAGTGTGAAGACACTCCGTTCCCCACTTTTCGCCAAATTCGGGGGCATTGCGTGTTAAGTGACGGAACGAGTGGAAATCTAACCCACAACCAGTCGTTTGCAGCCACACGCTTGTGCCACTACGCCACGGCTGGCCCCTAATTGTTCGATTACTAAAATCCAGATTTAAGTTTTTTTTGAAATAAGTTAATAGTTAAACATTTTATTTTTTAGGTATAGGTATCCAAATCCTGCTTTGTCCTCATAGTAGAGTGCAAAGATAGAACCTAGAGTCAATTCAGTTTCTTCTCAATTTTAATAGCGTTTCAAATTTCTAAAAATAGAATTAATCAATACCTTATAGGTATTGCAGATTCTCCGATTTGCTCTAAATATCAATTAGTATATAAAGACTGTACAGTTATTCTGTAAAAAAAGACGTTTTCTAAAAAATTTTTTTAAATAAAAGTTCACACGAGTAATTCAAAAACGAATTAGAAATTATCGTTTAAAGTTTCACTATTATTGAGACAGAATAAGAGAATGAAACCGTTAGAATATTATTGTTCTTATATTTCACGTTAAATAGATCAAAATACAGTCGTTGCCGAATATTGCTTATTCTCGTACGTTGATAATGAATTTTATAAGTAAATCTTACAACAGCGTTCGAGATTTCTTTTTATTATGAAACGTGCGATGTGTTTATTAAATAAAAGAGGCATCCCGACCTCTGTTAGGTAAAGTAGGGAATGTAACGATATTAGCAGGGCTTGTTTTAATCAGATTACGCTTTACGTAGAATACTACGTTGTTAACACCATAGTTGTAATGTTGATTACATAAAACTGTTACGATGATGTAAATAAAAATACTTTTAGTATGATTTACAAAATTTTATATGGTATTGCGCATTTTTAATGTAGTTTTTAGTCTTAACTACCTATGCTCGCAACTTCGTTCGCGCGGAATTTAACAAAAAAGTTATAGTTTTAAAATAAAAGTAGTTTTAAGAACTCCTTATTGCATAAATTATCTGCCATTGAAAGCCCCCTTAAAATTTGTAGAGATTAGCCGAAATAAATATGTCTGTTTGTCACGACGAACAAAAACTTTAAAAAATACATATGCGTTTATTAACATGCAGTTATTTTAGTATTACTAACAGACACTCCAATTATTTGTGCACATTATTTTACTTAGTTATATATTTATTCAACGTAAATCTATTTCCAACTGTGCCTTCAATAAAGGATAAATATAAACTGTAATAATAACATATGGGCAACTATTTTAATTGACGATATTAAAAGAATTCGGCTTCTCATTTTGATAGGTTCTTAGAAATTACCATACATATTTTTTTACATTTCCTTAGCAGAATAGCAGTATCAAATTTATTTTAGCAACACACTTAAAATTGCCATCTTTCACGTGCCTACAGCGAATTAAATTTAATTAAAACTTTAAAACATCCAAAATCTTATTTTCTTGCCAAATAGGATTCTTTTTAAGTAAATTTTTTTTTTTAGCTTCACGCTGTATCCCGCACACAGCAGGGTAGGCAGAGGAAACCTAGTGTTAAGACACTCAATTCCGCACTTAAGTAAATAATAACTGTCAAGTTTCAATTATTGAAACTATGCAAATAAATAAATAAATATTAAGTAAAACAGTTTATTTATTCTTATTATTTATTAATTAAAATTATTTATCTCTAGAAAAATTACCACAAGAAATCTTCGTATGAATAAGTAATTGAGCCATTCGACCTTTGATGAGTAATTTCATATAAGTGAAGATATATGTGCATATATGTATGTTAATGTATAAAATTATATGTTTGTAACAAAATCTATGATGTTATGCTAACAAGGGATTAAGGAAAAATTAACTATTAATCAAGTTATGTTCAATTCAATAATTGTTTTATGAATTATTAATCATGCTAAGTGTTGATAATGTTATTATATTAATATTTGCCGGTTTTAGCTATATATACCATTTTTTTTTTAACTGCATACTAATAAAATTAGATTTTACATTATAATTAATGTTTTATGAATAAAAACACATAATTGTTATCGATATTCAATAAACGAAATATGAAGTTTCAATACCAGAGCCTTACCAATATTTTTGAAAAAGAAACATACGTAATAAATTAATATTATAATTGTAAATTATATTTTTCATTTATACAAATAAAAAAAATTGGAATATCTGTTGCTATATTAAAATAATTGCTTTTTACTAAACGTCATATACATTTAGTAAAAAGTTATTCATACACGGTATGTGTACCAAAAGAAGACTGTTTTTAACAATTTTTGTGTGTAATTTTGATGAGTCTTTCATTAGACAGCTGATGGAATAATAATTAACTTGCACTACATTTATTTCCGAATTATAACTTTGTTAAATTTTACGTGATCGAAGTCGCGGGCACAGCTAGTGGTTAATATAGTGACGTTCTACAATTTGTAAATGCATGTCGCAGATAAGACTAAAAACGCAGCAGGTAGCGTAATTCTGATAAACAAATTATACCTATGCCTTAAATACGCAATCACTTCAGAAAAACCCACACTATGAGATCAATTTGCTTCAATTTCCAAAAAATCATAAATTAGAATAGGTATTAGGCTATTTTTGTTATATTCACAGAGACCCCTTACTTATATTTAATCATAAATACTTTCTTATTCTTTAAATAGCATTCTTCGGTGCATACATTTGCACAAAGTCATTCTCTAAAGATGCAAACGGCATATTTACTACAGAAAAAAAGCAATGATAACAGTAATGGATTTTTTGTTTAGATAGATAAAAACGAAGTATTTTTGAATTTTAAGTAACTTTCACATTATGGAATACCAAGGCTACCATTATCTGTTGATTAATAATGCTTGCTTTGTCCATCCTATGGCTCTATGGCTAAGCCGAGCTAATAGATAGAGGTAATCTTCATTTTATATGGTATATATAAATTGTCTTCATTTTATACATAAATTGAAAAATTGTATTTGGAAAATTATCTTAAAGAGACAGGGGAACGTTTGGCTGTAACCCATTGATTGTAGTTTCTGTTGTCAGTCGGAGCGATGATTAGGTATATTTAAATTCTTTTTATATCATCACCCTGGTAAGACAAAGTGTAGCGTTAAGTTCCAGAACCAGAATTTTCAATGTCTCGAATTTGGGCGTAAGCTGACTCTCTATACTCTCTGCCAACTTGCCTTGATACTGCGGAAAAGCATAGCTATGGTATGAATATGGTAATGCTATCGGATGCAAATAATGTTGTCCATAAATAAAAAATATATTCATATAAAGAGAAGGGCAGAGTGTCCACGCCCTACGTTCTCCCTGACTACCCTGCTATGTGAAAAAAATGTAAAGCCAAACAAAAAAAATATGTAAGGTTGTTGTTTAAAATTAGGTTTAATGTATGTAACCTATACCTCTATGTGATGGACTTTAAAATAGAGATTGGGCATTATTTATTTTATTAAATTGGCTATTTTTTAATTTTTATAATTTAAATTCAACAATTAATAAATAAAAAATCTTTAACTTTCCATTAGCTTATTTATTTTACTTAGTAAGTGGAAAAATTACTAACACGTTTTTTTAAGTAATTGATTTAATAGAAAATTATACAAAAAAAATAACTTAAAAATAAAGCATATCCAAAAATTAAAAAGTAACAGTACACCGAATTATATTTTATATATTTATAATGTTTAAAGTCAATAATAGTAATATTTACCAATCGCAATTAATAACCCGTAGCCCGCACAGTTAATTAGTTTAATACTTTATTATGGCTGAGATACAGTATCCATAAGTTGTATAAAGATGCGTTCAAAGCTTCATATTATAAAAGATGTACAGACCACTTGCATCGAGTGAGGCAGTAGTATATAAACCGTGGGATTGTCAAACAACCACCAATACATTGCCGGCCGTTCCAGCGCACACACACAAGAAAAATTGGAAGTTTTTTATTTGTGTCAGTGGTTACCACCATCGGCTCATCTTTATTGTCAAGGAATCCGTAAAATATCAGGTAAGTTCAAGATTTAAAATTTGGAATTAAAAATCAAAATATTTTCAAGCATTATTTAAATGTTAAAACTTATTAAATTTCAAAACTGAACTGAAAAATGTCTATTTATTGTAATATTATATGGACCGAGCAATAGCTAATAATTTAATATTTCATCCTATTTAAGCAATTTATATATAAAAAGTAGCGTACTACCGCAATAATGACGCGGCTGATCCTATTTCAGTTTACAAAAACTTCCATCAATAAATACTGTCAAGCACGATTAGCAGTTAGTCTTACGCTCCAACGATTTCCAAACATAATATTCATATAAAAAATGTTTTCAATTTGTAATAGTTCTTAATAAAGTAAATAATCGAGCGAAATCGATAAATTTAGAATGAAAAGCCAATTACTGTTTAAGGAACTTATAAAAAAAATAAATATACTTTAATAATAGAGCACTTTTTAAATGATTTCAGAAGATAATTTCGCACTAAAGCGTACTTCTTATAAAATCTTTATTACTGCGGTGACAAATTGCGTATAATATTTCTACCGGAAGGTTGCTTGTCCCGTTATTGTGTTATATTATATTTCAATAACTTATATATTTTAGTAACAAATAAAATTTCAATCGATATACAGATGGATAGCATAAATAAAATACAACTTACGTACAGCAGGCTTAGGCCTAACATTTCTAAGACTTCATAAAATCTAGACTTTCCATTGTAAGAGATAATATATTTTAAAAATGTGAAATGAAATTATATCTATGTAAATAGGGGTTTTTATTATTCACATACCTATTAAAATATTTTGCAAGTTGGTCAACTGCTTTGCTAATTTATTAAAATATATTCTAATCCAAGCAAAATTTAAATAATTCAATTATAACAGTTAAAAACGTGAAATTAATCAATCGATATTAGTAGCGGGATTTAACTTTCACATTACGAATAACTGCACTGTAACCTGATTTTGTATATTATAACTATATACAGTTCTAGACGCCACGACTTCCACTTATTATAAATTAATTATAGGGATAAAAAATTGTTATTGAATGTAAAAGTGACAAATACAATGATTTTGCTAAACATATAATAAGTCAATACCCTGCATAAAGGAGTAGCTCAAAGCAAAATAAGATAACATCCAAGGCTCTATTATTATAGTCTACCTGCCAGGGCCACCTGCAAATAGTCGACCGTATCTTGACATCTTAAATATCTACAATCTTTTGTGGAATCTGAAATGACTAAGACAAGCTTTGATAGCATTCGTTTGCCACATGACTAAAATTATAAAATAAGCTCTTCATATTTTATATATGATTGATATAGTTATTAAGTTTGTATTTACGAGACATTTTATAACCTTTTTATTATTGGATCAATTAAAAAAATATTCAATGTCCGAATTAGTACTTTTGTGTCTTCATATACACAAGTAGAATTTATCATAAAGGCGTATTAGCTACAAAAAATTGATTTCCCACTGTAATGAGCGCACCAATTTGACACACAATGTAAGGTAATGACCCAAGCGGAACAACATTAGATTAAGCAATTCAATCAATTAGACTACGTATGTGTTGTGGAAACTAATTTTACATAAGCAATAATAACCTTATACCAAAGTCACAAAAAATATACAAATGCATTTTCCGAATATTCAATTTTCAGATTTATAGTTCAACTTGTGTGTATCTATTAACATATAAATTAGCCATTATATTAATTCAAAAGAAATGGAGAAAGGAGTGTCTCAATACTAGGATCCCTCTGTCTACCCTGCTGTGTGTAGGATACAGCGTGAAAATAAAAAAAGGTTCAATAAAATAGAGATATTAAATGTAATGTAATTTTGAATTCATTTTAAAACAACTGGTCAGAAACGTTAAGATTTTACCAAGAGGATACTTCAACAATATGAAGATAAATAATCATTTACCTACGTTTTACTTACCGCCAGTATGAAGCTCATGGTTCATGACAAATAAGTAATACAATACAACGGTATTATCCATACACGATATTCACATGGAAGTACTGCAATATCAGTCATTTGATATCGGGACATGTGCAGGTACAAGTATGTGTATTGAGTTCTCAGATCTCATCTTCTTAGATGTGAGTACATAATTGTCACAAAAGTTAAGTTATTCATTGTTAAAATTTAGGTAAGTTTCATAAAATGAAATGAAGACTGTTTGTAATATAATAAAATAACATGAATACATAAAAAAATAACTATGAAAAATGTAGTTCTTTCATGTTTTAAAGCGTTCGTAAATATAAATAACGGATAATAAAAGAAACAGATCTTTTATAATTAACGCGTGAGTTTGATGCTCGTAAATGTCAAATAAACAGAGTATTTCTCCCATGCATTCATTTTTTCATGGCAGCTCCTAGAGTAGGAATTAGAGATATCGAAAATTGCTTTGCATCACTCTGTGTCGCCGTAGGCACAAAGCATGTAGGTCGTTGTTCTTATATAATACTTAAAATCGATTATGACATTACTTAATACATTTTGTAAGTTCAATTGGAGCCATTAAATGTCAGTGAATTAAAGTCAAAGCTGAACGATTCAAGGAAACATGCCGCATGAATTATCCGACATAAAGATTTTCACGGATCGTCGACGTTTAGTCATGCTCTAAACAATAACTCTAGATGCATGGAAATATTTTCGGGCGAACAAGGTCGTCATTTAAATAAACAAGTTATAAAATGTAATGTCCATCGTTGTAAAATTGTTTAGCGAAAATATGTAAATAGCTTAAATGTTTTAAATATAGTAGTAGTATTTTGTAAAATTTTCATTTATTGTATAATTCTTTAATACTTAGAGAAACATGTTTAGACCTACATAAATAGAGTCGCTTAAAAATCTTTTTCTTAGAATTTTGTAGACCTAATAGCCTTCACATTGAATGACCGCCTAATGGCCTAATGGTTGAGCGTATTTTTTTGCTCTTAAGACTTACAAAAAATTAAGTACTTTCTGTTTATAATAATAGCCCTACAAAAGTTTACATCAAAAGAAAATATTTCAATTAATTGTAACAATGTCTAAGGCATAAGGCATTATAGAACGTAGTCGAATTGCTTATTTTTAGGAATTAATACATTACTTCAAAAAAAGAAAACTTAAATAATTCAGTAAAATAAAACCATTCATAATAATTCAGTAAAATAAAACCATTCATCATTTGCTTCATAAATTATACGTATAATGTAACACAATGTGTATATTATAACTGACTTTAAAACGAATTAATGAAAAATATTATTCTACTTAAAAAGCTATGAATTGTTTGTGAGACTCAATTCTTGTGCACACCTAGAGTTGAACCATAGGATAAATATTAAGCACATTTGTTGACATTTCGCTTGCAATTTAAAGATGCCGTTACTGCAGCGCTTCCGCTGGCATTGACCTAAGCAAGCACTTCTATAGTTGAATCCACTTATTTTGCTTTACTGCTGCGGTATTTCTCGCCTTTCAAACGTAATTATATTTTGACTAACAATATTTACTTTGAAAATATATTAATTCAACTTGAAATATCTCAGATCGGTAATGGGAGATTCAATTTAGCTCCACATCCGTTTTGAAAATATTACATGCAATAGACGTTGTCAGGCTTTCATATTACAATTACGAGTGTTGCAGTGAAGCTCGCCATTGGCGGCGATTTGATTTATTCCAAACGAGATAATAGGATCGATCAGCCAAAGCGTCGACAACTCGACAATGAACCGTGGGTCGTACCATTGCACAATCGCTCGAATAACGGGTTTCGACATGCGACAACACACCTCACCTCATGCTGCAGGAACCGCACAATATAATTCTGAGAATACTAAAATTAAGCCTACTGTTTAATGATAACTATAATCCGACCTCGCCACTGTAAGCAAAACAGGTAGGACTCAGATAGAAACGGGTCAATGAGAATATTTGTTAGTGCAGCATTCCTTAGAAAATACAGGTACTTAAGTCTCATTCAATAAGTTAGGTTTGTAAAAATTACTCGACGAGTGCTGACTTTCAATAGCAAAGTAACCTAGTTAATATAATTTCTAAATAAACAAAATTATAATTTTATTATCGATTGGACATTTACACAATGGAAAGTAGTACATTATAACAAAGCATGAATTGGACCGGCAACTCTGGTTTTTGTGTGAAAACGTGAACTGTGATAAAAAAACCTAATGTCTGGGTCAGACAGAGAGATCCAGACGGTCACACCTTAAATTGTAAAAATTTTGTAGTCCATGTGTGTCCAAGAAACGTGCGAATTTTAATGACATTCGTGTTCAATTTAATGTAAGTTATAACTACAGTAAGTCCTACATATTCGAATAAATGATGCAACGCAATACTTTATGCTAATAGGCACCATTGAGTTTCCCAAGAACGTTGTGAATACCATCCATGACAGATAAACCTGTTCCTTATTTTATTATTCTAATGACATTTAATATGTACTTATAATATAAATCATTCATTATCTAAATTCTGACGGATAATACAAAAGTTCAAGTTGAATTCTTTAGTAAAAGGCGAACCCTTTGTTTCACTATTTTTACTACTTGCTTGTGACAAAAAAAACAGCTTCACGCTTTTTCCCGCGTAGTACTATAGTCAGAGAGAACTTAGAGTTACGATACTCTATTCTACACTAGCCCCAAATTGATATATTATTTGTTAAGTGACGGAACGTAACACCAGATCTTAGAAAGGAAAGCCCCCAAGTGGAAATCAAACCCATAACCATCGCGTTTACATTCACACCACGTTAGCATGAACGTGCTTACATTTCACAATTTTCTAAATATTTTAATTCATAAACTCTGTAGTCATAATATCTGTAGTAGCAAATAAATAACCTTTTTTCATTTAACAATACGCTTACAGCCATTTGTGAGGGCGTACATACTTTTATAGGTATATAGTATATAGGTGCAGTGAATTATTTATTTAGCGTACATACTTTTATAGGTGCAGTGAATTATTTAAAGGCGTACTTCATATAAAACATATTCGTTTGTAAAAACTTTATATGCAAAAATTGTCTCATACTACGTGTTAGACGTGTATATGATTTTTTGAGATTATAGCATTATACATGGCCGTTGAAGCTCTCGCGACGTAGTAAGAGGATAATTGGATCATCAAACGATCACGACTTGGAGTAACAACATCTAGATTTCTATCTATAAAACTATAATAGCTTTGAGGTTGTCGTGATTCATTTGTTTTGTTACTGTTAGTTTAATTTAGACGTATTATATAAATTTTCTTATGTTTTAAAAATTCTGAAAAATAAATTTGTCAAATGACATGAGTATTTTTGCTATGAATGAATATTATATTCAAAAGATAGGACTCTTTGCTGAAAAGAGCATCTACACGCTATTTCCACATAATAAAAATTCAATTTATTTAAATCAAATAACAAAGAAGAATGCATACAGCATAAAAACTGCAAGCATATTCAATAATATCTCTTGACAGTGAAATAACGTGTTATCAGACGAATAACATCAATCATTTCTTTTGGAAAAAACCTATATTATCCTTATAAACGAATAACCGTAGCCCGTGAGTCCCGGATTATTTTTTGATTGGCACAATAAGCCGGCATGCGCTCCGATTCAATTGAAAGATTGCGTCGATGTGTGGGAAGACGACAATGCTTGCCCTCAGTCCGCCGAGGATATCCTTCCAGAAAATAACTCACTGACAATCGCATAATTCTAGGTTGTATGTATTGCAAAAAGGACTAATGTTTAAATGAATAGGTATAATATTTTATTATAATCGATTTTTTGAAATATATTATATTCGAAGGCAGACAGAGCTTAGAGTCAAGATATTCGCTGTCCACTTTCTGCGTAAATTAGAAATATTGCGTGGTAAGGAGGGGAACTCAACCGCTTTTTATCTTGTCATTAGAGCGAAGAAATAAAAGTAATTTAAATATAATGAATTCTCCGAGTAGGAATCGAACTTACTACCAGTAGGGACTACCGTCAACAACCCACTGCGTGGGACACATGATAGCATCATATTACAAAAAATAGAACAAGTTAATAATCTACTAGATAACTCCTGTAGCAGGACGAAAATAAATAATAAAAAATGTAAAAACACGATGCATCACTAATAATTCAATATCCTATTTTTATACGATACTTAAATAACCCTGGACAAGCTTTATAACAAAAAATAAACAATAAAGTCTATGATTGCGTATAATTACGATCGATACTGATGGCAATGGCCTCATCAGATGGAACCAGTCTCGATGTATGAATCCTGCTTTTATTCCTCTATTTTTAAGTGCAATGGACGATGCAATAATATTATGTGACCAATAATAATGTAATATAATTGGTTTTACTTGCAATCTGAGATAAACAACTTCTTGGACTATGGGGTACATATTTTTGAGTTTTTTATGGTGTGTAATTATGTTATATCTACTTTTTTTACGTAACAAAGAATGTTTTAAATTTAAATACATTGGGATACTAGTGATATAATTGTCAAAAAAAGAATATAAATTAAATATTTATTTTAAGTGGGGAATGGAGTGTCTTAACACTAGGTTCCCTCTGCCTACCCTGCTGTGTGCGGGATATAGCGTGAAGCTATTTAATATTTTTTAATTTAAAATATTTATTTTATCCAATCATAAGTTCAACTCATTCACTACAAACAGTGAATCATTCAAACGCATCTTCACATACTGGTTGCCGATTCTTTTTAACGAGTCGATTAAAATTCAGATAATGTATTGTCGTCTCGCCGGATCATCCATATTGCTAACGCGCGTACAACATCCTGCCTAACATCACGCAGTAGGAAGTGTCCATCATGTGCCAACTTACTATACGTTTATTTCGCAGAAAATGATGTTAATACATTTTTTCTTGCAATTTAATATATTGTTTGGCTTGTAATTGGACAATTTTTGTATTACACAGCCTCTGATGCTAGTTTTCATAATAGTGACGTGGTTAAATAAGTAGATAATTGCACGGTGTACTCCATCCAGAACGTGTTATTCGAAGTAATAATATAAGTTCGACACGTAAGTCTACAACGTGTTGTTACGCGAGGAACCCATCAATTTCTGCAACGATTACAGCATTCTTAAGCAAAACAGGATACTCCCTATGCTATATTCTATTTCTAGAGCGGCGCCAAGCCACATTCCTTGAGGATATCCAGTTAATATTTTTCCTTTACTAGACGAGTTATTTATAGAACATTCACTAACAAGTTTCAGCTACTAATGATGGTTTCTTTTTTAAAATGAATTTATATACGTGTTAAAGCTTTACAAGTACCTCAATTACTTATTGAATAATAAAAAGCAACAAAAGCTATTTTGTAGCCCACTTTCACAAATAGTTTACATCCTACTTATTCATATTAACTTTAATTTACTGTGACTAGAATATAGGCACCCGTCCCCAGCATATCAGGCCCTTAGATGATTCAACCTTAATAGAAAAATTACTGTGCATGCCGATGCCGGCCGGCGCCGCGTAACATTGGCCTTACGGCACTCACGACTTGCAGACGTGCATTTGATATCTTTATAACAGTTTATAGTCGGTACTATCATTATTTTGTCAAACCACTAATTCGATAATTTCTACTTTCAGGATGAAGGTCTTCTTATTGTGCATGGCCTTCGCGGCTGTGAGTCTTGCTATGCCTGTCGCTGAAGAGAAGCAAGAAGAGCCTATTGCACTTCCATCTGCTCCTGAAATCAAGTCTGAAGAAGTAAAGCCTCAAAGCGATTCAGCGCCAAGTCCAGCAGAAGAAAAAAAACCAGAGCCAGCGCCGGAAGTAAAGAGTGTTGAAAAACCTGTCGAAGCTGCTGCCGAGGCCGAAGCCAAGAGCGCAGTTGTCGCCATAGAAGCTTCTCCAGAGGCTAAAGCGGAAGCTAGCCCTGAAGTTAAAAAAGAAGAAGCGCCTGAAGCTAAGGCAGCAGACCCAGCCAGTTCTGAAGCTGAAAAGCCAGTGGTCAATGAACCAGCACAACCTGAGGAAAAAAGCCCAGAAGTAAAAGCTGCAGCTGCAGAAGAATCTAATCCAGAAGAGAGTCAAGCTAAAGTTGAAGAAGTCAGCAATGTACCTTCTGCAAAATCTGCTGTTGCTGAAGATGTAATCGACTTAAACAGTGCTATTAATACCGAAGCAGCTGTTGCTGATGATGTCGTTGATCTTGCTGCAATCAACCCATCCGACTCTCAACCAGTAGTTGCCGCTAAAAGTGCTGCCCCTGAAGAAAAAAAAGACGCTGATGCCGACGCTGCTTCAGAGAAATCTGACAAGCCCGAGGACAAAAAGGAATCAGTAGAAGTGAAGTCTGAAGACAAACCTGCCGAGCCCTCAGCTGCTTCTGACGCAGTTGTTGCACCAAAATCAGCCGCTGTATCTGAAGACGCCACACGAGTTGTTCGTGACGCTGTTGATGAGAAACAACCTGAAGAACCAAAAGCCGAAGCTAAAGCTGTCGCTGAGGTAGTAAACGATGAAGCTAAGCCAGCTGAAGTACCCCAAGTAGAAGCCAAATCTGCTGGCCCAATTGAAGAAATCGTCATTCCTGAAGCAGAAGTGAAGCCAGCTGCAGTAGAGGAAAAAAGCGAACCGGAAGTAAAATCAGCTGAAGCACCTAAAGAGGCCGAAAATAAAGAAGCTGAAGCCCCTCAGCCCGCTGCTGAAGCGAAGAGCGACGCTAAAGTAGAAGTCGAGAGTGACGCTAAACCAGAAGCCAAAAGCGACGCGGCTCCTGAAGCTAAAAGCGACGCAGTTCCTGAGGCCAAGAGCGACTCTAAGGTTGAAGCCATGAATGACGCACCAGCCAAAGAAAAGAGCTCCGAAGAGAGCAACGAGAGCGCAGAAAAGAATGAGAGCGCGGATAAAGATTCATCAGAAGAAAGTGGTGAAAAATCAGAGAGCGCCAAACCTTAAAATTGTTAAGATAGTCTAGGCGGCAGGCGTGTGTCGACTGACGCCTCGACACGCGCCTCCCGCGTTCGCAGCGCAGTGCGTTTGTGTTGTCACGCAGCGGACCAGCTTCGTCCTCGACGTGACTTTCGACTATTCACTAGTTCTAAAGACTTATTTAAATAGTGGAACCGAAAAATTACCTATGTTGTAATTATTTTCAAAGTAAATTATCGAATTCACGGTACTATAAGTAACAATAAATACGTTTTTTACAATATTTTTTTTATTTCCCTATCTTTTGGTTTATATTATACGATTAACTGCCTTTTCTTAAATATTTTTCTATATTATAAATATATAAAAAAAATCTCAAATAAACAATATGTTGTGTATTTCAAGTAATATTAATGCAGTAGTCAAATTTTGTGACACTTTAACAATAATAAGAACATTTAAAATATTAATTCATAAATGAAGATGAGTTCTTAAGCGATCTCACTTACCAGAAAAAATATGTTATATTATAATATCTTTGAATAACAAAAATTCATGCATAATTGGTCAAAATTTTGAAATTTCTGAATAATTAAATAAGTAGAAGGTCACTCGGAGAGTCTTAAAAATATTTAAAATTAGCTTAATAACTGATTCATGATTAAAAATATCTACCATAAATTTATTGAAAATCCGGACATATTAATATATTGAAAAAGAGACGCTGTTTTACCAAAATATAATGTTTATTTTGCTGTCCGGTTAAATGGGATAATTACTTATTTCTACTAGAAAATAACTTACCCATTTGCGTATATCTTCGAAATTTTCACAAATATAAGTATAATGTTTATAATTTAAAATCGATATAGTGTTTATTACTCAAAGAATCCATTACAATCACTTTATATTTGCTAATCAATATAAAAGTTTAGTAGGTAATATATATTACTCATGCTGTTCCATTAAGAAGAGAATTTATTAATCTGAGTGAACTAAGCAATTGTTTCGTTATATTGCAACCCTCGGGGGTGAATTTTGACTTTGACTAGCCTATGTTTAACCTTGGATTATCAACTATACAGTCAAGCGGTTTAGATTTTTCATATACACTTTCATCCTCTAATTTAACCCTTTAGAGATTATTTTATGAAAAACTAAGTAGCTTATGTTTGAACCTGGATTTTTTACTACTTTCATTTTAAATTTTATCCAAATCGGACCGGTAGATTTGCCAGGAAAGTGTGACAGACAAACAGACAGACATTTACAGCATAAGTATGGATGGTTACCTTTCTCATATGTATTATTACCACTATGATATATTTCTGAGTACGATTGCCTAAATAAATGGGAGTGGATGGGACGAAAGACTTATATAGTAATTAATGCGTTATTCTTACTTACCACTTATCTCGCACAAAGTAATAATTGTTAAGTAAAACTTGAAAATATCTAGTGTAACATTTTTAGAATAATAATAAAAAACTGGGGAACACACTGGGGAAAATTTCATAGTGGTTAATTAATTTAACATTCATAGGATAAACATCAAGATACAAACTCAATTATCATGCGCATCTTACTTTAAACCGCTAATTATTTCAATAAAGCAGTATATGTAAAGTACTCTTAGAAAGACATAAAGCTTGTTAAAAATAAATTAAAAAACCAATATATGTTAGTAGTTTTTCTATAAAAAAGCACTTTCACGTGTTTCCCCGTATAGATGGGAAGTTAAAGAGAACCTGGTCTCAGAAGACTCCGTTCTACACTTTCCACCAGAAATCAAGACATTGGAGTGTTGAGTGTAGGAATTTAAGGTTTCGTGGTAGCAGAGCGGAGAAATGAACATCATATATAATCATTTGGGGCCAGTCGTGGCGCAGTGGCACAAGTGTGTGTAAGCGACTGGTTGTGGGTTCGATTCCCACTCAAGGAGTGGAAATATTTAATATTTCCATTTTCTTCGCTCTGGTATCGAGGCAAAGCGCGACGTTACATACCGCCACTTAACACGCAATTCCTCCGAATGTGGCGGAAAGTGGGGAACGGAGTGTCTTAACACAGGTTCCCTCTGCCAACCCTGCTGTGTGCGGGATACAGCGTGAAGATAAAAAAAAAGTATATTCATTTCCCTGAGTGGAAATCAAGCCGGCACCCAACGATTAAAGTCATATGCTGTCACACTGCGTCACGACGGTTTTATTTTATTGTTACAGCTATTTACGATCCGTGCGATAAAAGAATAAAATATAAAGGAGATTCATTTTATAAAAATAAGAACTTTCAAAATTTTGTGCTTTAATTTGTTTAGTACACAGATGATTCACTCATACCCACCGCAGCCCACGCTTTTTCCCAACAGTCATAAAGAACCTGGTTTCAGAACACTGTCTCACACTTTCCGTTCGAAATCGGGACGTCGGTGTGTTAAGCGTCGGAATTTATTCTTGTGGCAGAAGAGTGGAGAGAAGAACATAATATATAATCATTTCCCCGAGTGGGAATCAACCACACAGTCCCTTTAACCCCACAACCACTCCGCAACCGCTCAGAGAAACCTATGTCAAGGTTTCGCACATTCTATCAATTAACTGATTAGCCAAAACATTAATTACAAGCAAGTTTAGTTTTATATAATATTATATTTTCAATAATTACATATTTATAATGCTTACACGTGAAAACACTCACCTCCCCAGTAAGCATATAACAGGCGATAACACCGAGAGACCACCAGTCCACTGCATGACCGTAAGGCTCGCGTTGCAACACCTCAGGAGCTAGTAACAAAGAGATAGATGTTTTGATATAAATTATTAATAATAATATACAATTCAAAATAAACGTTCATTATTTGAATACAATATTTGTGGAATTTTTATCTTAAGAAGCTTCAAGCGTTTGGAGCATAGCGAGACTCAAAATTAAGAAAAAAATATTAATTTCAAGACACAAATGTCGTAACTTAACGCCGCGCTTTGTCTTACAATATCATAAAATGTATTTTCATATTGGGTTTATTAAATAGTTTTGATATTTTAAAGTGTTATTCACACACTTAAGAAATTGAAAACGACATCTTTAGAAAACGTATAAAAATTTTAATCCCTCAAAATTTCTATAACTTTTCTAAAAACGTATTTTTCAGTTAAGTGTTTTTTTTATCTCTTTTATATTTTGCAGGCATATAAGTGAACAATAGTGTCAATGAATTATGGTTTATAAAAATAATTTATAATTTCCACAAATATTGTAAAGGTAGTCACTTCTTGTACTCTACGCAACAGTCATTCCTCCATTCATTCTATTCATTTTAAATATATAATTTAAGTACATAAAACATATTTACTTTGATGGTAGGAATCTCGATGACGTGGAGCACACGAAGGCTGGAGCACACTCTTTGGCTGATTAATATCACAATAGCATTTGCCGTGAAAAACAAATAGTAAAAGAAATTTACTTTCAAATAATTTATTCTTATTGTTTTTTAATTATTTTCTGCCTCTATAATTCTAAATTGTAAAATTTTACGACAATATTCGGTGCTTTTAGATGTTATTATTGACTACTTCACAGAAGAGATTGATAAACATTTTTTTTTTATTTTAACTTCAAACTTTATCCCTACAGGTGTAATAAGTGAGAACGGAGTGCCAAACTCTCTGTGCACTTTTTTTCGTTTCATTAACTGTCATCAAGCCCTTCATACATGGCCTGCGGGGGGCCTCACGCTTTTTACACAATCTTTCTATTATAATCGATAACAGGGGATTATCGATACTGTGTTTTCAAAAGTCTATAGAAAATAGGTTCAACTTAACTGTTGACCATAACTTTAATAAATTAAACAGGTAAAGCAATTAAAAAACCAAAATATTATTAATACTCCATCATTTATTCACATTTTTATATAAATTATCACAAGACTAAGATTTTTTACTTTTGAACTCATAAATCACAACATATACTAATTTTCATACATTCTATATATAACAGCCATTCACATTAAGACGTAGTCATCGTTCAAATAAGGCCATAGCAAGTGCAATTTTAGTAAAATAACGGTGCCCAAAACATTAGAGAGTGGCACACTATAAAGATTTTAAATATTATATACCATATTGTCTTATCACCAGATTCAAAAATCCGTGTGGAATAAATTTAAAACATTAATTAGTTTAATAATTTTAGTTTGGTTAAATTTTAATCGGTTGTCATAATTAATATTTATATATCAAGGAAATAGTTCGATTTACTTGAACGACCAAATACACACGACAAAGGACCAAAAAAATCACAGTTCCGGTTAACCAGACTAAAGTTATTAAAACAAAATTTTCAAGGTACTTGCTGATATGAAAATTGGACACAATAACTACCACACAATCGACACAATATAATATAATATATATAATTTATAATAATATTTGAATAATCAATTAATGATTGCAATGTACAGCCTCATCTTTGGTGACAAAATAAATCTGTTAAATATAGGTACAAATAGGAAACTAGTTTTCCAATTCAGATGCAAACACGCTAAAGCTAGTCACAAAATGAGGTAGGAAAGTAAATAATCATAGTACAGCTTATATAGAAAGAGCTTTGTTAGTCAGAATTGAGAAAAAAAAAATCCTTTTTTTTTAATTAAATTTTCCAATGATTCTGAATAACGTTATAGAAAATCTTTAAAAATATACTTTTGTAATTTTCAAAATAATTTTAAAATATATTTCTTAATACACTTTTAAAATATATTCCGTAATACCGCGGAAGACCAATTTATAAATACCGCGTAACATAACAGGAAGTGTAAAATTGTAATCTTATGGTTTCAAATTCTAGGCGGTGATTCGCTTATGTTACTGCTTACGCTATTTGAATTATTAAATGAGAATACGATATACGATATTTAATCACAATAATACCGCCGAAATCATTGGCTTTTTTCTTTTTTTAGTAAAATTTTAAAATATAATTATGCGGTATTTACAAACAACATGTTAAAAAAATCTAGATAAAATCGAGTTATTAAGATATAAAGATTACATATTATTGTTGTACTTGAATAGTGCTCTGCATCCGATCCAATATTCGATAGTATTTTAAAATCGATTATTAAAAATTAAAATTATTACGTGTATATTATATTTTAATTAAAATAATATAAAATAAATATAAATTTGAAATACAACAAAGCTCTTACTATAGTAACCGGTCTACAGAAGTTTAATCATGGATGGATTCAGTCCTCCGCCCAAAAGAAAATACAAGATCATGAGACAAAAAAAAATCAAACACTAGACACAACAACTTTAAGAACAAAGACATATAAAATAATATTAAAAACATCAAATTTAGTCACTTATAAAATAAGTCAGTATTGCAAATCATTATATATTTAAACTGTTATTCTGTCAGTTTTGGCATATAAAAGGAAAAAAAATAATATTTGTATAAAATCAATCATTTTCATCTCAAAACGTTCACACAACTTAAAATATTTCTTGTATGTTTGAACTCAGTTTAAATTATAATAAGGAGGTGGCTAAAATTTTATCAACTACTCTAATGAAATGTGTATTACAATGACACGTATATAGAAAGACATCAAAAACTATTTTAAAATTGTATATGAAAATGAATAAGACATTCTATAATCTACTAAAATGTGATAAAACTTTTTATTTGCAATACATAATATATTATCAAGTTAGTTTCTTAAACGACAAAACATAATCAGGACTACGGCTAAGTTCTGTCAATCACCGAACCGGGTGATGTTTGCAATTGTTACTATGTTAAGAAATTATTTAATATTAAACGTATATCGAAATATAATTTGTTACCTAAACAATTAATACATCTATGACGTTAACGCACCATTTCTATGAGACACAGACACTTCGACAATTATAAAGCGGCTAGAATAAATATATTACATAGTCTCAAACGCTCATCGCTTTACACTCGTGGAAGTAAACACTAAGCATTAGTTTTCATAAAGCTCTCAATGTTAAAATAACCATCACTATTTGACGAAAAATATTAAGTGAGAAAATTTTAAATATTCTCCTGTACATCTAAATAATATATACAACACCTATATAATTACGAGACCTCAACTGGACACTCATTATTATGCTCATGTCGTTCAAAATTAGCAAAATTTTCATGCGAATATCACAAAGCATTTTTTTTTTTAATATAAAAACACCCAATAGTCAAAAGACTGTACTATAATAAACCGGGCGAATGCCCAGTACTTTATCTTAAATATATTGTTTACATAAAACTAAATTAAAAGTTACAACGATTGGCCGCTCCGTCACTAACACGTTTAACATAAAAAAAACTACGTGTCGACATTTTAAAAAGTGACTCGACAGCTATTTAAACCGTACATATTATATTAATTAATATTACAATAATTCGTCTTATATCAACTTCAAATCTATATTTACTGTGATTTAATAGCTTTTCACTCAGTGTACGGTAATACGAAACAAACTAACATTATTATATATATAAAATTAGTCAAACCTTAAATAAAAATAATGGACACATCAACCAGCCTTCCGAGCCGGAGCTCCCTTTGTTACAATTATAATTGATATAGACACTAAACGTATAAATAAAATATGATCATCTAATTCGAAAACATTAAAGCGCGTCCCAAAAACAATAATTCAAGTCCGCTAATAAAATAAGAACATTTAGAAAATAATCGTCCACAATTTTGTGCAAAATCGCATAAGTACATTATTGCAGAACAAGTATTGCGAGTGATCAATCGATAGTATAGTTATACAATAATAATAATATGTATGTAAATATAAATACCATTCCATTTGAATATATACAACAACGTCACACATATAATTGCACTTCCATTATGTGTGTGTGGGGCGACACACAGTATGCACATACACAAGGAGATAGAGTACATCACAAGTAGAGCGTATCGCAGAGAAGCTTGCGAACACGATTACCGACTGAGCTGGATGGAGCTCCCGATAGATTATAATGTATTTTGAACAGATATGGCTGGATATCGCCATACGATGTATCAAACACGAGGTCAGCATCCGAGCGGCTTGGCATCTTAGGCACATACTCATGTCGATTGATGATCTCAGTTATAAACACTATTTTATCTTGGAGCAGTTCTACTACATTCTCATGTTTAGTTTGCTCGGTCAGCTCACAGCACACGGTCCAAACCTCCCACGGCACGCATTCAGGACCGAACGGCCATCGCGCCCGTCTCTTCTGGAAGAACTCTAGACTGATCGATCCTTTGGGCGGGGACGATGAGCAATCCGCTCTTCGCAAAAGCTCAGAAAACTCCGATATTTTCACATTAACATTCCGCCCGAGCTCCTCCGATTCGCAGCACACATAAGTAAAATCTATGAAGTCGCAGTCTACATCCACATAGCTGACGGTGCGTATCGAATAGCTTTCTTCGTTATTGTACGTGAATTTCCCACTGGATCGATGGAAAAGGACCGTGTGGAATATGCTGGCGACGATCTCATCTACTTGCCGCCCCCTCATCGACATCTCGAAGGAGATGGTGCGCGCGTTCATGGTGACGTCACGCTCGGCCGGCCGACGCGGACATTACGCCACGGACGGACTGCATTTATAACTTACGAGTGTCGAGTCCCACACTGAAACGGAAAACGACCGTGTTTACTCGCGTCCGTCTGTTTTAAACGAGGATCAATTTATTCGAATGGTTTTCCAATTACAAGGACAATATTTTGAAATGAAGTTTTTTGTAAAACAGTGTGTGTTTGTGTGCGTGCGTGTGTGCGTATGTATGTATGTGCGTGTGTGTGCGTGTGTGTATGTGAGCGTGTGTTATATCAACACGATCTTCATAACATAACCTTAAAGTATTCAAATCTTTAGCAATGTTTCAAAAGCAACTTACCCATATATTTGAGAGTTCCGCAAAGTGTAGTGGTGCGAGATCCTATGGACAACCACTTGGACAGACCAAAATCCACTAATTGTATGTGATAGTCTGAATCTAAGAGTATATTTTCTGGTTTGAGATCACGATATATCACGCCAGCGTTATGCAGGAAATCTAAAAAAAATAAAAAATACAATGATAAAAAATACAAACATTTTTTTTTTTATTAAAAATAATTTAAGCATATCACAACTTACCTATAGCTAAAGCAATCTCAGCAACAAATATCTTAACAAGTTCTTCTGGTAACTTTCCGTACTTATCTAATAAAGCTAACAACTCTCCACCAGGAATGTATTCTGAAACTGAGATGGGTGAAATAATTAAAAGAATACTTATTAAACAAGTGAGATCGGTAAAAATATTCAAATAATACTGAAGAGCAACATATGATTTATCAGCTTATCAGAAAATTTGTTATAATCATTGTTACATTATAAACACATAAATACTTAAACAAAGATAAATAAATTGAATCCGTCCAACAAAATCTATGTCAAAATCATAAATATAACATGTCATAGCATCTATTTACAATATTACTGTTTACTATTATTCACGAATACACGTAAGGAAATTCTTAAATTATAATCAACGTTTATAATAATATTTAAAAACCGAAGGTAGGGGAGTCATTACATATTTAAATTATTCCCTGCTTTAAACGTGGCCCTTCTCAACATGTAATGCCTACTATAGTGGAATACGGAGAGTGAAGGGTAGTATAGGTTTTTTCCATACAGGGTAGCCAACAGGGTATCCTGTTACGCGGTAAAGGTACAGACACGCTGTTCGACCATAGGTTAGGCAGAACCTATGCTATCGCGATCAAAACTGATAAACATAGATACGAGCATAATATAAAATTAGAGATAACATAGAGTGGCCAGTCGTGGCCCAGTGGCACAAGAGTGTGACTGTAAACGACTGGTTGTGGGTTCGATTCCCACTCGAGGAGTGGAAATTATATTTCCATTTTCTTCGCTCTGGTGTCGAGGTAAAGCGCGGCGTTAAGTTCCGCCACTTAACACGCAAGCCTCCGAATTCGGCGGAAAGTGGGGAACGGAGTGTCTTAACACTAGGTTCCCTCTGTCTACCCTGCTGTGTGCGGGATATAGCGTGAAGCTATTTAATTTATTTTTATTAATTACCATAAACTCTTATATAATTATGTATATTCCTCAGTTCCAACCTTTTTATACTCAATCTTAGCATACACACAACTAAGTACGGTTACGGGAGTACTGAATACATATAAATACAAAATGGCTTCCATTTCTACTAATCCAAGGCATTATATTTCATAATATGTAGTATATTTTAGACATAACGCATGGCGTTAGTGTGAAACGAGCCTTATCCCGGTCAAGAAACATTGACCCCTGTAATCTTACGACGCAATATTTGGCTGTCGGTGTTTTGGTAAACAAATGAGTAATGTCTAGTCAATGATAACAATGATAAAGATAAGGTGTGATATGTAGGTCAACAACATAGTAGACGTTTTCATTGAACGATGTACGGAAGTAAAATTACTGAATTGAATACTTTTCTATATAGGAAATTGTACTAACAAATGCAAAAACAAAATTGTATATATGTAACAAGTTTATTTTACAGCTTTAAGGTTTTGTTCTCGTATAAAAGGATAGACAGGGCAGAAATTAAGTCTCAATATCCACCGTTCTCAACTTTCCGCCTTAACGATTTAATTGCGTGTTAGGTGTTAAGTGCATGTTAAGTGCGTGTGAACTGGCGAAATTCAAGTCAGTGACCGCGTTATGTCTAAGGTAAAGCGGAAATAGAATGAAAAATAATATATATTCATGGAAAATGACGATAATATATATTTATTTCCCGAATGGAAATCAAACCTAAACGGCCTTAATATTTGTATCAAGATGATGATTCTATTTTAAGAATGACCCATATAACTAATTTTAAACCAACCGATTCAGTTTGTTATTATTTAACGTAAAAGTTACGAAACCATCTACAGAAGAAAACAAATTTCCTCTTTGATTCCGTTAAAAAGGCACACATCTTTTCTTTTTTTTTTTAACTTCACGCTGTAAATCGCACATAGCAGGGTAGGCAGAGGGAAACTAGTGTTAAGACACTCTGTTGCCCACTTTCCGCCGAATTCGGAGGTATTGCGTCTTTGTCTCAACACCAGAGTGACGAAAATTGAAATATTATATATTTCCACTCCTCGAGTGAAAATCGAACCCACAACCAGTCGCTTTACAGTCACACTTTGTGCCTCTGCGCCACGACTGGTCCCAGGCACAATCTAAAAATATAATTTTTAACTAGATTAAAAAACTGCGTCTCTATTCCACAGCGCCATTGAGCGCCATCATTTATAATAATTAAAGCATTAAATCGTATTTAACATACTGGTATAGATAATGTAATCATCGAACACCCAAGTGAATATCACGGCCCAGTTAAGTGGTCGCAGTAAATAAACACACACGATAATTTGTGCATAGTTATATTTAAGAAGAAACTAATTATTAACTAATTTATGTTTGTCGTTGTTTACTATGAACGCTATCTTAGACTTTAGTCTGTATATTATTATTATTATGCTGGGAAATATTTATATAATTTGTTTATTTATCTATTTCTTTAACGTTTAGGGATTTTTAATTTAAAAGATTGGCTTTTACATTCTAATATAGTCTAACTGTAGTTTAATACATATAAATGTGAGTTGCTAAGGCCATTGGAGGTTATCGTGGCGCAGTGAGAGATAGTCTAACTGTAAACGCGATTGGTTGTTAGTTCGATTCCCGCTCGGGAGAATAAAAATATTGAAATTATTCTCTTTTTTTTTTAAAGTGGCTAACGGAATGTTGTGACATTAGGTACTATGTGATTGCCGTGCTATGCGGAAAAAAGGATGAAGCTACGTGCAACTAAAATAAATAATATAGTAACAACTTAATGCTATTTAATTACATAATGAATGAAATAAAATAATTCAGTAAATTTAAAATAGTTTAGTTCATTTAAAAAAAAAGCATTTTATTTTTAGAAAAGTGTTTCCTAAGCAATTTCCTAAGGTTGTGAATACCTTTAAATGTTAAAATAGTATTCCTTTATCGTGTTCTACCTACCTAGCATTATATCCGGCCTAACCAGTTTCTGCCCTTAGCTTTTAGTTAGTTAGCATTACTTTATTCTAGGTCAAAATACATATACATATGTCACTTTAGGTAATATCTTGATTGAAATATCAATAAGGAAAGCTGGACGTTCCTATCACGTACACTATTACTAATTAGACAATACTATACTGTACTGATATATAAAATGAATACGACAGATTATATTAAAATTTATAAGGTTGACAATCCAAAATGTTGTTTGAATATACAGGAAAATAGGGACCTTTTTAAACAATTTTAAAGTGTTATCACACACTTAACGAATAGAAAAACATTTTTAGAAAGCGTATAAAAATTCAAACGCAGTGGGATTCTAATCGTCTGTCTGGGACGGTTTCCAACAGGCGCAGATTCGATTCCCGTTGCGATTTTCATATGTTGTATTCCATATGTTTTACTAAAAAACATTTTTTATATAAGAACCGTATTATTAAGAGAGTATAAGAAAAAAATACTATCGTATAAAACAATATATAAGCGATTGATTTAAAAGTTATAAACCATTTAAATCACAAGCGATGCATGCGTCATTTTTATGGTTAAATAAATAGTATGATAAAAATAGGAGCTTATCACGTCAATAAAACTTAATTTAGGTACAAAATAGAAAGAGAAACTTTTGGTTTTCCCTAATTCCTTTAAAATGCACAATATACTCGATATGTGGCATACAATACTTATTATTTTATCATTACTTACCAATATACAGTCTTTTCTTGGTCTGCCAACGCGACACCGCTCCGGCTATGAAGGAATAGTGTCCGACCGCCGCTTGTATACGCGCCTCCTCCTTCACTTGGCGTACAGCATTCTCGCTCACAATCTGCAAAACGATATTAAATAACAATTAGCTAATTAGCCATAATTGTTAGTTGACGATAATTAGGCTACTATCGACTGTAATGCCTTATTTGTAACCGTTATCTAATAATTACAATGGAATTTTTGTCGTTGTTAGAAGACAGTTGAGGCCTTCCGAGCGCAGTGGGACGTCTAACTGTAAGCACGATTGGTTGTGAGTTCGATTTCCACTAGGGGAAACGATTATACTTAAATTTGAAAGGGTATAACAGAGTATTTTAACACTAGGTTATCCCTGACTATACTGGTTTGCAGGAAACAGCGTGAAGCAATTTTTTTTTCATATTAAAAATAGAAATTCGTAGTTCGCTAAAGTTGTGAAGTGGTTTATTGGTTATATTCCTTAACCTTACCTATACTCGTCTTTTATAATTATTTTGAGGCACTTAACACAGACATCGATAAATACAGTAGGTACAAATAAAACAAAGACCAATAAACTTATCTCAAGGACGAGTAACTTGCATATATACCGACCCAAATGTACATTTTAATTATTGACGAGTTGTTGCTGACAATTTCTTGTTATAATAAATAAACCCTTTATCTATTTTCCTTAGTTTCGACTTGAAAACTTCTTAGTAATCCTTTAAAGTTTCCAAATAATTTATAATCTATGACTACGACCAGTAGTTGCAGCTATAGGTTGTCGGTCATTCACATTCTGAGTAACGGAAGAGTTTTATATACATACATGCATATATTGATCAATTACATAATAATTAACTATAAACTCGATATTAACTATTCATATAATAAAAACATTGACCGGTGTCTGTATATGGAAAATATATGAGGAAAATTATTATTGGGGGCACAGGGCATCAGAACCCTAAATAATTTTTAACCGTTTTTACTGTTTTGTCTGTCTTTGTGCACGCTAGTCTCTAAAGCGGCTTAACCAATATAAATGCAATTTAGAACATTGCATTTTGGTAAACCTTCCTTAACATTTATTGTATTTAAGTAGATTCATAAATAAAAGTTTAAAACTTACAACATTTATAATTTTTTTAAAACATTTTTAAAGTGTTATTCCACTCTTACGAAAATTGTAAAAGACATTTAAAGAAAACGAATAAAAATTTGAACGCAGCGGAATTCGAACCCGCGCCTCCTGAACTGAACGGTATTCAGGCGCTCTCACCACTGCTCAGTGGTGAGAGTTTGTCCGAAAAAGTTACTAAATAGGTATTTCATTAAATTAGTTGTATCCTCAAGTTGTGCAGACGAAGCCGCGAGCAGTAGATAGTTTTAAAAAGGAATTGAAAATTAAACAAGTTTTAATGTCCCACTTTTACAACATCTAATTTCAGTCAAAATTAAGACGATAACTTTTTTTACTTATATTTATACCAATGTTTAAAATACATTTTCAACTTTACTATCGATTTATAAAGACGATATTTCTACTAGCAACTATACCAAATTGACTTTCATATAAAAAGAAGTACGATAATTAGTTCCTGTTTGAATACAAAAAAACTGTGGCCCAATAAAATGTCGTTACAATTAATTGAGCTCTAATCAAGTTTTTTTTTATCTTCAAAACCAGACTTGTAGTATGTTAGTTTACGGTTTAACTGCAACGGCGTTCGATAGTCACTATGTACGTGTGTCCGAGTTAATTACAGCAGGTAGAAACCGGAATAATACAGGTGATATTGTAATAGTACTTTTCTGTCCCTGTCTCTCCTAAGTTATAAAGACATCGATTTAAACATTAATAATAAAAGTGCAAGGAAAAATAATTCTTATTTTTAGCATTTTAAAACGTTATTCACTCTTAAGAAATTAAGAAACATTTTTAGAAAACGTATAAAAACTTTGCGTCCAACAAACCCGACGACTTAGCAGTCACATTGCTTAGGCGGTTTCTAAAAGGCGCGGGTTCGAATCGTTTTAGAAAAATGTTTTATGAAATAATTCTTGCCACTTTACTTACGGCTGATTACAGAAATCCAACTATAATTTTAATATTTCTTCTTCCGTCTTCTTTCACAACAAACACAATCAAAACGTTACTAAGCCAGCTGGCCAACAAAACAACTAATCAAACAAACAAAACATATGGTTCACCTAAAATAAATACGTTTGAACTAAAACAAAAGGAAATTGCGTCCAAAAGTTTCGAAATATAACTTCTGAACTTCCATCAATACTCATGTTTGCGTAATTAATTATTAATGAAGCGGTCGCATTCAGTATTTGTATATCAATGACAGAGGTAACATCCTAATCTACAGCGCCATTGACCTACTGTGCCACATTATTATATGGCTAGCGATTTAAAATTCGTTATGTTATTATTTCGCACGTTATAGACACATATGATAGATAAATCTCAGTAAGTTTTTCCGGCATAGCAGGGTCTAGTGGCAAAATTAGGGTAACAAAGAATTTAGTGTCAAGATATTTCGTCCTCTACTTCCCGAGAAATCATGACATTGCGTGTTGGATGGCGGAACTTAACGCTGCGCGTTGCCTTAGGCGCCAGAGAGAAGAAATAAAAGCAATTTAAATACATATAATAATTTACACACTGTGCTTAAACGCCACGACGACCTTGAAATAATAATAGTTGAAATAATTTTATCTTAATTAACCTCGAAATTTTATTATATTTAAACAGTATTCATCTTTTACGATTCAAAATATAGCTTAAAATTCAGAATAAAAATGCGGAAATATAAAAAAATGTAGTGAGTCAAGTACATACCATGTGTTATTGATTACTATAGGATTATGCTATCTACAAAGTTGTCACAGTAACACACATTAGCGACAAGTGTTCGTGATAAAATATTTAAGTTTAAATATACAAATAGAAACAGAAATTGCATTATACATATATTCATTATACACTAATATTACAAAGAACGTTTGTGAGTTTGTATTTTTGAGTTAACAACTGAAGCTACCGAACGGTTTTAAAAGTTATGCCTTTACATTTACACTATGCCTTATTGCTATAATCATCTGTTTTAAAATTATAATTAGTTTTTAGCATGAACAATTAACAATTCTAAAGTAAACCGGGAAAACATGGCTATCGAAAACCTTTTTTTTTATTGTATAAAGGAGGCATACGAGCAGAAGGACCACTTGATGGTAAGTGGCTACTTTCGTTGGACATCCACAATACCATAAAAGTTGCGGATGTGATGCAGTCCTTGAGGATGAATAATGGATGGTGGGAGGTATGATGGGGATAGTGGAAATAGGGAGAGTTGTCTTACATGTCATCGTACGGGAACACATCGTCAGATATTTGGCGGTTCGTTTTTGACATGTCAGTGATAACGTGCCAGTCTGAGAACGAATCTCCTACCACTGATATTGGGTTATCCGCCTTTTACGGAACACTACCCAGCAGCGGAGGGGAATTGTATTCTCTTAACCCGTCTCTCCACGAGCAAAAATTCAGGTAATGGTATTCATATAATTCTATAACTTACATAATTCGATAAATTTACAACTTTGAGCAGTTTGTTCTTTAATTGAGAAAGCAGGATGTCGAAAATACGAGACAAAGAACGGAGCTTGGAACCTGAGACTTGAATCGAACCAAGAGTAGGCTTAAGGGTTCGTTTTAAAATGCATGTTACCACTTGCCTTTACACTCTGACAACCTCTCTCAATGTAATCTAAATTTGAAAAGATTCTACAAATACCGCTTTCGAAATACGAGTTAGAATTTAAATGTTAATTAGTTCTAGAGGAGCATGATCTATTAGTAACCTATAGTAAGTAGGAATTTTCTCTTATACCTCTGAAGCCGAAACTATTAGGGTCAGAAAGTTGATATTTGGTGTTTTGGTTCTTAAGTGTAGAATAGCATTAAAAGAGGATTTCCTGAAGAGAATGGAGAGTGTATATTCTCTAGTCCAAAAGAACTTAATAATAAATGTAATAGTAAAAATATGCAATGCCAAAAGTATTATAAAATATAATTTTAAGATGACCATAAAAGATAGAAATAAATTGGTCACATCCCCTACCTTAGGAGTCATGCTCTTTTCACAGTCAAGTCACACACACCTAAGCCTACATTTGGCTATTGTAATAAGTAAACACAAATATGTGTTATTTATATTTTTAGATGTATATAATATATATTATAGATTATTAATAAAGTAGAGTAATATAGAAGAAACTTGGTTACATATATCTTAGCTTAAGACCTGAGAAACCATTAGTAACCATGTTAATGTAAGTAAATGATTAAGTAGAAATAATAGTAAGTACAAATAATAATAATAGAAAAAGAGTACTGAGTCTGAAGAGTAGAGAGTCTGAAATGTTATATGTTTCAACATATAAAAATAATGTAATAAAGCAAATATTATTTAATAATTTTGCCGAGTTTGTGAAAACTGGAACTTACTATCATATGCTACAAGTAGTAAATTCACTAAGTAGGATTTTATATGTTAATTTACAGAATTATATACATTTATAATTGAGGAATTTGAATTAAGGTAAGTACCTGAGTTAGTCCTTCAATTAAGTTATGAATATGTAATATTCAAAACACACTTTAATAGAATTATCAGTCAGTTCTTTCATTATAATTTGAGGAATGCAATATTTATATAACTTATTTTCTCAGTATTTTTTAAACAAACTACTAGTCCATAGGCTGTTTTAATTAAATTAAAAAATAAATGAAGACTGTGAAAATACAAGTAACTACAATAAAAAGTCTAAAAAAAAAACAATTTATAAAGAGTTTCAATTAAATAAACTCAATATTAAATTACTAGTATATAGAGTAAAGATATTTTTAAAGTTTATACATACATAAGCAAATAGACTGTGAACTATTGTGACAAAAAGTGTTGATGTTTTTTTTATATAAGTGTTTTGTTTTTGATTTTGGGTCAAAACTGCAAAAAATGTTAAGTTTTTACAGCTTTCTTTACCCACATTTGTTACCTGCTGTGTATGATTTCAAAGCTAAGAAATCAGGAATAAAGCTAAGGATTGTGAACAAAAGCTCTATCTCTGGACAGACCATGGACAAAAGTTTTTTTTTGTTTAAAGATTCATAAACATAACTGACCTGGGATTTATTTAAAACTTTTATTGCATATTCTTTATCTTCACTGAGTTTCTTCACTTTGTACACTTCTCCAAAGGCTCCTTTTGCTATAGTTTTAACTATTTCAAAATCTTTTTGCAATAAATCTGTTGTTATAGAAAATTCAGGCAGGAATATTGACTCTTTATGTGCTACTGGCCAAGCTGTTTTACTTGCATCCAGTGGGTTGTTCAATGTTGAGTCGTTCCATCTGAAATTCAACATCCATATTGGGCTTTAATATAGAATTATAAAACAATACAATAAAGTGATATATTGCCAAAGCATGAAGAATGCAAAATAGAAGTATACATTTTTTATGTAATACTAATGAATAAAATAACAATGGATAAATTTTTAGCACAATGTTTGTTTTTTTAAATCATTGATTTTAATTAGACCTTGTTTCTTAAATTTATAATATCATTTATTATATTGCATTTATAAGTTCTTAGATTGTTATCATTAAATAAGTCATTCACAAACATCCTAAAAATAATTATATATTTATAGTTTTAATACTTAAGAAGTTAATTTAGTAATAGATTGGTTTTAATACTTAATAAAATGAAGAGAAATGAAGAAAATACTTGACTTATTATTTTTTATATGAATCATTTTTTAGTTAATCATAAATGTCAGATAATGATGCAATATTGTATGTGTTTACATTTTATGATTTGGGTAATTTTATTTATTATTTAATTTATTGTGAAAATTCACAACTAACAATAATAAATCATATTTATCATTAGTTTAAAGAGTAATTCAACAAAGTATTCTTAAAAATCAAAAAATAAATCAATAAAATGAATCATAATAAACGAAAACTTACTAAGATATTCATACGAACTACTAACCTTCGTCTAGAAACCCGAGACCAAGGCCGTGATGCGCTGTATACTGACTGGCTGCTTGTTACACTGGCGAAGGAGCGACCGCTGAGGTTGCCGACGAAATGAGATAAACTAAACTAAACACAAAAACAAACAGTTCTAACCACCTCTGGTAACAATAGCCTGTGATCGAGAAAAAATATTTTCAACCACAATGAACGTCCAATATAGTATCTGTGTCCAAAAATATAAAGTGCAAGTAATCAACACGAGACAGTTATTCCATCGGTAACAAAGAATTTGATTGTTACGTATGTTCAGCTGAGAGTGACATTAGCAAGTTTTCATTTCATCGCGCAAATTAGTTACCTGGCTCGTAAATGCTTGACCGTCGCGGGTGGGACGTACTAATTTCTTTTCATTCCTATTTTCATTGTTTCTACTGTACAAATTTCCCATTAAACTAAGTTTATACAATGAACGTTTTATTATAATGAAAAACTAATTTCAATTTTTAAGTTAGACCAATACTTTTATACACAACCATAGGCGCTCCCATAAACAAACCTTATAATACAGATAAAAAATTATGTAGATAATAAAGTTACGTTAAAATAAAGCGCTATTTACACGAAGATTAAGTTTTCCTTCTTTAATTTAAAAGTTTCAAAATATAATTTAATGTGAATTACATAATACATAACAATATAAATAAATATAATAACTGGTATATATTACTTTAATTTAAATTTGTATTTATATTAAAATGTCACTAATATATTTTTATATACGTTTACTTAATGCAATGAAGTTTCTATTTTACTTATTATATATTCATTAGTAGTAGGTAATGTAACGATAAATTCAGAAATAAATACATCATGATACGAAATGTTTCGAGGAATAGCTTTCAATATATATTTTTAAAGTTTTATTTATTTACTATCATTTGTGTACATGTTTACGACAAGATATCTGCGGCCCTCGGGAATGTTACAAGTAATTTACAGAATAAATGAATACGATTTATTATTTCTTAAATTTTGTATTTTTAATCTCTGTTTTTTTCGCATTTCGTGTTTTTGCAATCTAATATTTAGAATATGAATACAATTTTAAATATTGTTAGAAAGTGTGTTTTTGGTGTACCTTAGGCTCCTTGTTAAAAACAAAAAGGTTGCTCATGCCTGTACTAGGCGATAACATTTTTCAAATTTGAATGTTCATTTAAAAGGTATACTTATAGCAAGTGGTGATAATAGTTGCAATAATTTTGAACCGCAATTTTATTTTAATAATACGCTGGTTGCGTATTATTGAAACTTCATGGTTCACTACCAAAAATATTTAATCTCCAACTTACTAAAAATTAAATATTTTTTTATGTATGACCTCAGAAATAATAAAAATACAAAAATAATATTTTATAAACGTGTGAATATGGTGACAATTTGTTTTCTAAACTTTATAGATTCGTATTAGGTACATATCAGCATCTTCCACTCAAACACATCAATAAACATTTAACAATAACAAAAATGTAAAATACCATTGATCTTTTACATATTAGTGGTGTTAAGGATAAGGATAGATTAAGGAAAGTGAATTATAATAAAAAAAATTGCAAATTTCTAATTAGTACGCCCATAGTCGACAAATACAGTGCAAAGTCGTTGTGTAGCTATCAAATACAACTCTGGAGATAGATTGTTGATTGGTGTGATTTTATTTCGTTTGTGTAGAGGCATCAATACTTTTATTTTTCTTATTATTAAAGTATTGTTTCATATTTAATCTTCGTCTACACTTTAAAAGATTTTGAATTCGCTTTAAGATTAATGCATAATTATTTTTAGCCCATAATGTAAAGTGAATTGAAACTTCTAATATAAATGTAACAAAACTTATTCCAACTAAAGTGCAAAAAATTTGAAATATCCCACCCAGATCATCCATTCCCAAAGGCTTGATAGGAGCCTCCTCATTCATATCAAAATATCTAAAATCCATCCATTTTTTAATCAAACCTGCTTCGAACAGTGCCATCATGTAGTAATTATAGTGGTCCGTCAATGGGCTGTCTTTGTGTAGTATCATGTTTAAATAGTGGCTGTGAATCCTGGCATCAGTTGCTATGTGAAGAAATTGTTCCCCTTTTTCATTTAACATATTATGTGAGAGATACCGACCTACCGCACAATCTATTAAACAAAATCGATGGCTATCATTGGGCATTTGTTTCACACAACCAAACAAATCGTGGACAGCTTCCATTCTAGATGTAATTATTTTAAATTTTTCTTCAGTATCTGGAAGGACTATATCAGGTGAAGCCATTCCTTCTATTTTATATCCCTTTTCTATAACATCCTCAAAAGTGTCGACCTCCTTGCCTCGCTTGTGTACAGAAAACAAAGAAATTATAGATGCTTGCGTGTTAAAATTTACTATGAAAAAACACCATATGGCGATGGCAAAAAATATACGAAAAGAGTCACGGCGAGGTGGATTATTTAAACTTATTGACATAATTGTCTTAAATGCATTAATAAAATCCTTCCCGGCTCGATCCAAGCTGAGTCTACCCAGCTGCTCTGTATTAAAAAGGAAAAACACTAGCCACGTGCAAATAAAACACATATTGTACTCTATTAGAAGGAGAAGATTACTTTGTAGAAATTTTAAATTAAAGACTATTGTTTCAAAGTCAGCCCGTTGTGACATCACACATACTCCGCTGTCTACAAATGGAAATGTGTAGTCAATTTCTGCTATAATTAAATCGAATTGGTACAATGGAAATAAAATTAAGTCCGCTTTCCTAAGTGTAAAAGAAAATACTTGTTGGATATTAATTTCAAAGTCAAATTTTCCTTTCATAGTATCCTTTGATGGAAAGAAATCTATTGTAAAGTTAAAAAGCTCAGCCATAGTATTCCATATCAATCCGTCTCTGTAGACCATTGTGTATGTACCATTTTCTTCTTTGTTTATGCCCAGAAATGGTAAAACTTCAACGGTATATGCTAAAAATGTGTATCCATGTAAGTTCTTTGTCTTGTCCTCAAATAATATTATGTCTTGCACTTTGCTCCAGTTTGCTGAGTGTAATATCTCAGTGTTAAAGCCTATGCAAGTTCCAAGAAATTTAGAACGTAATTTGGAATATAAAGAAACATTATGACATTCGCTAACACAATTGAAGCTGTCTTTAAAATTTTCTATTGGCATTCCGACCTTGTGTGCCGTCCAACATCCAAACAAATTGTCTAATTTGTGAGTTTCACATATGTATGGGCTGAACTGTGATATAAATATCTCTTCTGAAGTATCATTATACTGAACTATAATGACGTTAATAGCTCTATAATACCAAAAGATGAAAAATAATTTTGCAATTTCTTCTTTTTCGTACGGGGCGTGATAGTATAAAATAATATTGGCTAGTGGATGCCAGTAGGACAAAGTAATAGCTTTTCGTAAAGCTTTTTGGAATTCATCGAGATTTGCGGAGTTAAATATAATAAAATTGGAATGATATGGTACAACATTTTCAATTTGTTCGTCATCTTCAGTAGAGCTGGTAACTGCGAAAGTCATAGGCATTTTTTTTAAACGAAAGTACAACAAGTCTGGTAGATTGCCAATGAAGAAAATATTATTCCATCCGTTATTTTTTAAATTATTTTGGATTATCTCAGCCTGTTGAAATAAATGTAGAATATAATTCTTGATTTCAAGACAATCAAAAATATATTTTTGTAAATTCCTTATTTATGGCTTAATTTACTTACAATTACATGAACTTTTCGTTCTTCTATGTCATCCTTTATTTCTACTAATGTTATATTGCCGAATATTAATAAAATGAAATTTAAGAATAGAATAACTTTAAAACAAACTGTCATAGCTGTTTTGATTGGAACAAAATCAGTCAATCAGTAAATTGGTAAAATGGTGCTTATGCGGCTCTTTTTATTGTTCGGACCTTCGATTTAGTGATTATTATTAACCACTACATATGATTAGAAAATAATGATAATGACATCTTAATACTCTACTATGCGCCTATCAGGCATATTGAAAATGAAAAATTCATCGTAATATCTATTATATTTGATTTTATGATTTGGAAAATAAACTCGTAAAGAAAATTCAAGTCGGATAAAAAAGCTTATGCATATTTTTTTTACCGTCGCGACTTTCCCACACACCAGGTAGTGCTTGAGAAACTAGTGTCAAGACACTCTGTACTCAACTTTCTGCCAGGATTCGAGACATTGCTTGTTAAGTGACGGAACTTGAGTACCGGTTTTTATCATTCGACGATCCTCGAGTGGGGATTGAACCCAAAACTAAATGCTTTTACAACATACCAATACTAATTCCCATACCAAACGTTGTCCCATTGCGCCATGCTACTACCATTTATATGTATTTGTTATTGATTAATGTTAATGGGACATAAACTTTTTAACATTTTTAAAGGATTAGTCACACACTTAGGAAATTAAAAATAGAACAAAAGTTTTTATAGGTTTTCTAAGTGTAACAAAGAATTAAATAAATAAATAAAAACTTATCCGATTCCGATTATATATTTTATAAAATGTATTACATTACTTATTTTTACATATAACAAAAAGCTAATATAGAATATCGAAACATTTTTTTTAAAACTCCCTAATCTTTAAGGTCTTAGTAAATATACAGTAAAAAATCCTTATTTCATAACATATAAACTATTTATTAAATCAACAATATTATTACTAAAATTATTGTATTGCTTTCTTTTTAAATCGATTATTTTTAATTATGATAATAAATTTTAATAAATTTTAAGTTCCTTTTTTTCTACAAATTTCCAGTGAAACTATTGGATTTGGATTCATCTTATATTAGTTAATAATTGAAACAAAAACAGATTAGGAAACTTAAATTACATACATAATAGACTTTTTGCCTGTTATTGGCAAACAGTATATGTATTTAAATACTTTCGTTTAAAATATATAATAATTACATTATTATGATAAATTATTAAAAGCAATCCTATTTTCGATTTGCCTCTTAAATAATCAGTAATAATTATATTGTTATCCTGGTAATTACATTAGGTTTATGCTGTGTAAATTATATATTTCTAATAAATCTAGATATATAAATTTTTAAATAATTCCGATGGTAAGAAGAATGTCGACATAACGTTTAAGTATTTTTTTATTTTTTTAGATATTTTTATGTAGCACATAAATTTTTTTTTACATAAGTAGTAGATAGATCCACGTAAAACTAATAAAAGCATATTAATAAAATATATAACATTTTTTTACAAAACATGTAACAATTTGAATGTAGCGGGACTCGAAACCCGAAACCTTGGAAACCATACATTCCACATTACGTCGGAATTCTTACATTGTTATTACAACTTACTTTTGCTTATACATTTACTAAAACAATTTTTCATATCTTAAAATTTGTAAATTGTTATTCCTGTCATTACTTCTATATTGTAATACAATATTGTCTGAATTTTATATTAAACTGAATTTTACACGTAAGGCCCTAATGTAATTTAAAATTTTTTAATAAAGATATATGTGTACAAAAACGAGCCTCACTTAGCATTATAAACATCCTATTTATATAATATCAATTAACAAAATATCATATTAATTACACTTTAACATTCCAAAATATCACAAAATCAATAAAAATTACCCAAACATATTAATAAAAAAAATCTGGAACTTTTTTAATAACTCCTAGTTTACCTTTACCACTAAAACTAAATCAAACACTATATTACAGGTTATGCTTGATCCCGGATGTAGCAGGAACAGAGTGAAACTAAAGTCAAAACATTGTTTGCCTAAATTCGAGACATTATTAAGTGGCGGAGCTTAACGCCACGTTTTGTCAACTCAGGAGGTGAGAAATGAAAATATTAACATATAATCACCCCCACAAGTGGGAATCGAACCCACAACCTATCTACTGGAGAGTTTTTTGCACTCTTCGTGACGAATAGGTGATCGAAAATTACAAATTTATGATACTTTGCACGTACACTAATGCTAATTACATATGGTCCTAAAATTTTTTTTGAAAAAATGTGATTTCCTCGAGACTGAATATGACCAAAAAACTGATATCCCATTTAAAGTCTAGGGCGGAAAAAAATCGTACGAAAAGTTTAGTCTACAATGAACTGCGCCTACCGAATAAATAAATGATTTTCATTTGCTCGCTTCGCTCATTATATAAACGATATCCGATATTTCACGAGCGCAGCGACACGAAGCGAAGCGAGGGTCGGGTTGCGCCCCTAGTTATTTAATTTCTTTTATCTAGATATTGTTGTAATTGGTCCCAAGCTCGGTCTAACTGTTGCTGAGTGTACTCGTAGCTCCAGAACGGACTGAACACGACGTTAGCTACAGACACTTGTTCTAAGTTGGTTGGTTGTGATTCGATTCTCTGTTTTGCTTCCTCTTCAGATAAACTGTTTCGTTCTTGCAATCTTTTGATGGCCTGGATATAGAAATTTTAAGTTTTAATATTGTTTTTTAATTTTTTACATATGTTTATATAGCTATCAACAATTTATGTGAAAAAAAAGTTGTCGATAGATAAATAAACTAATAAAGGCATATCAATAAAATATATAAAGAAAATAAATAACAATTTGAACGCAGCGAGACTCAAACCCGAGCCTCTTGGAAACCATACATTCAGATTTCACAATTACGTTGAAATTCTTACACTCTTACTACAACTTACTTTTGCTAACATGTTTACTAACCATGTTTTTCATGTCTTAAGTGCGTATTTATAAAGAAAGAAACACTAAGTATTTAATTGTGACTGTATTTTTTATGTCACAAATGAGGCAGATAAAAACTTGTATCAAAATTTTAAGTTAAATTAAAAAGTCAGCCATACAATAACTTATTATTGTAGTATTTGTCGTTTTAAGTAACTAAATTAATTTAATATTTGCATACAAATCTTTTACCTTATCTATCAGCTTTACTGTAAGTTCTGTAAAATACAGTTACTTTTATTCTATAGTTAGAGTTCATCGAAATATCAAAAAAGTGTAAACAATAAATGAATCTATTTTTTTTAAATATAAACGTTACATAGAACGAAGACAACAAGTCTTAAATAATTGAAGCAATGACTTAAATTAAAATCAAATAAAATTAGAAATTTAATAATTTAAGAAAATATGTTTAATATCTCCCAATATAGTCTCTTACTCAATTACACATTTTTTTATCTATGAAGAAAATATTTGTTATTTTTATTTCCCTGCTCTGGTACGATAAGGAACAGGTTCTTTTTGACTACTCCACTAAGCAGGAAACAGTAAAAAATTTATTAAATTTACAAGGTATTGCAATCAGGGGCGCATTCAGCGAATTCAATTAATGTTGAGGTCGCAGCCATCTTTAAATCTGCTACGTGCGTATCAGAAAACATGGGAGATAATTACTTTTGAGCACCAATATTTTTTCATTTAATTAAATTCTAATATTAAAGATAAATACTATTATCAATTATTAAAGTGATACTGAAATTCGGCATGTAGCTCACTTAACTTGTGGCAAGTGAAAAGCAATTTAAATTATGGGCTTGCCCATAACCCCTACAATGGTTAATTCATGCTTGACTGCAATAATATTTTTAATGATTCCCATAAATTTACCTCTTTAGGTGGTACTATAACGGTCCACAGCTGATGACAGTTCTTGTACCATTTGGCTTGCACCATCACAGCGGCTTCCATTACCACTACCCTGTATCCCAGTTCACCGAATGCTTTAACACGTCTCTGGGCTTCTTCTATCACGGCTGGCCATACGAGCTTATTGAGTTTCAGTAATTGCTCCTGAAATTGTAATATTATATGGATGGAAAATACATCTGATTATATCAGATATCTGCAAGTGAAAGTCCCATCAAAATCAGTCCAGCCGTTCCAAAGGTTAGTAGAAACTCCAACCAATAAAGTATGTAATAAATTTAAATTTTGGTACATATATTTACCGTGTACTCGTAAATATGTATATGATACAAAGCAGTTATTTTCTTTTACAAAACAGGAGCTTTAATCTTAATTACTCATTACCTTATCACCAAAAACAATACTTCCAAGTATTTTCCTGTCAACTTCGCCATTCTTAGTGATAACATGTTTGCCGAATTCCTTTGCAATGTTTTGGTTTAAAGGTAAACCTGGCTTATACAGTTCGTGCGCTATTATATCACAGTTTACTATTGCAGCTCCTTTTAATCTAAAAATAATTCATTTTAAACTTTGGTAAAATCATAGCAGATACTCGTATATGTTTGTTTGTAAGGCGAATTCAAGATTATTCTCGAATTCCTTTTTTTTATTTTTCTTATCATCTTAAAATTAAACTATAAATAAATATTACGTAGTAGGTACGTAATAAAACATACGTAGGCAGGCAGATTTTCAGTTTCAATTTAAATTATTCCAAATTTATACATTTTATTTTTACAGCTTAACATTTTTCCCGCATAGGATAGGTAATCAGGGAGATCGTACTGTTACACTCCGTTCTTCACTTTCCTTCTGGAATCGGGAGAGCGTATTGAGATGCAGAACTCAACGCCGCGCTTTGTCTTACAAGAGCGAAGAAATAAAAATAATTTAAATATAATCATTCTTGATAGTTAAATCGAACCCAAACAATCGCTTTTACAGTCACACGCGGTCCCACTGCGCTACGATAGCGTCTAATACAGTGATGGGCAAATGGTTTAACCGGGGGCCAAAAAAAAAATAGGTCAGAATTACAGGATTGGTTCTTTACTGTACGTTTTTTTTACAATTACTATTCTAATATTTTGTCTCTCGTTTTATTGCAACTACTCAAACAGTTTAAATATATATTTATCGCGAGCCATATTCAATTCAAAAAGATAATTCGCAGGCCGAATAATGTAGCGGGCCGTAGTTAGCCAACCTGCTTTAATACAAGATTTATTAAAAAAATACCTTAATTTTTCAGTAATTTTACTCTTCCCGCTCGCAATGCCACCAGCTAAACCAATGACATATGGCCAATCTGGGATGTTTGGATTCGGCTGTAAGGAATAATAAGATTTTATTGTAATGTTATTATATTGCATCTTCTGAACGAACGTGGCGCGGATCAAAAAATAATTTAGGAAATCACAATGACATAATTCAAGAACTTAATTTATAAAAAATATTTTAGTTAGTTAATGTAAACAGCAGGTTAGGCAGAGTGAACCTACTGTTAAGATACTCCGTTGCCCATTTTCCGCCGAATTTTGAAGGCGTTACGCTTTAAGCGGCCGAACTCAACGACGCGTCTTTCCTCAACACCAGATCGAAAGAAATGAAATATTTCAATTCCTCGAGTAGGAATCGAACCTACAGCCAGTCGCGTGTGTCTCTAGTGTAATACCTACAGATTTCTGCGGGAAGTGGTGAACGGAGTGTCTTAACACTAGGCTAACCTCTGCCTACCCTGCTGTGTGCAGGAAACAGAATAAAGCTAAAAAAAACCTTTTTACCTTAGGTTCTCTTAGAACAGTGCCAAGTAACCTCATCCTCTGGTTAGTAGAACTAACTTTCCCTTCTTCTTCCTGCGACTGCTTGTTTAAATCCTCTGCAACACCTATCGTGTAGATATCTAGAGGTTGGAGGCCATTTTCTTTTCGCTTCTCATTAATCTTATGCGCTCCAAACAATGTTTCTTCACTTGCTAACACTAGCTAAAAATATATTTATTTTTTGTATATTTTGTGTAACTAACTGTTAATCCATACTTATATTATAAATACGAAAGTCTGAGTGTTTGTCTGTCACGCTTTCACGGCTAATCTATCGGTCCGATTTGGATGAAATTTAGAATGAAAGTAGTAAAAGTGACTGGGCCTATCATAGGCTAATTATTTTTTCATAAATCAACCTCTAAAGGGTTAAAATAGGGGATGAAAATTTTATATGAATAATCTAAACCGCTTGACCAATTATAATGAATTTTGGCATAAATATAGTTGATAATCTAAGCTTAAGCATAGGCTACTTTATTTTTTAAATATGCGCCCCCGAGGTTTGTAATACAACGAAATAGTTCACGCGGTGAAGCCGCGAGCGGGCCGCTAGTATAAAATAAATTGATGTATATAATTTTCAATTGCTTCTACAATGTATAAATGTTTTATTTTATTTACAGTGATAACTATTTGTTGTTAGTATTTTACATAATATTATTATATAGTCTAAATAGATTATAATTTTTACTTCCCCACTTTGGTAAGACAGCGCGGAGATGAATTCCGTTAATCAATACACAATTTGTATCATGACACTACTCTGTTTATTCTGCTAAGTGGGAAACGTATTAATTTATCTTCATTTAATTTCAATTTTTTTATAGCTTCATGCTGTATCCCGCACACAGCAGTGTAGGCAGAGGGAACCTAGGGTTAAGACACTCCGTCCCCCATGCACTGCCGAATTTTGGAGGCATTGCGTGTTAAGGGACCGAGCTTAATGCCTCGCTTTGCCTCGACCACCAGAGCGAAGAAAATGGAAATACTAAATATTTCCACACCTTAAGTGGCAATCAAACCTACAACCAGTCGCTTTACAGTCATACTTTGTGCCTCTGCGCCATGACTGGCCCTAATAATACATATGTAAACTAATAAACATATACAAATTAAAATTTGTTAAAATAATTCAAAGGAATGACTAACCTGATACCTTGGGTCATCCTTGGTAGGCCCATACATATCTTGTAATGGTATTACATTATACTCAAGATCAGGATTTATGTCTTTAAGAAAATGTATCACATTTTTGATTCTGTCCTCTACTGGTTCTATAAGCTCCCATAAAGTTTTTGCTATAACATATATTGTAGTTTAAAATTAAGATTTTTGAGGTACAGTATTAAAAAATAAAGTTAGATAAAAAGTCAAAAAGTCAAAAGTCAAATAATTTTATTCAAAATAAGAAGTTACAAGCTTCATTTTTTGAACGTCAAATAGTTTACCACCGGTTCACTAAATTTAATGCCTCAGACCTGAGAAGAACCGGCACGAGAAACTCAGTGGGACTTCTTATATATCCATATAATATGTCTAGCAGAAGATTTAAAACAGCCACAAATCAAGAAGGGGAAGTTAGTTGTAGTAACATGAGAATGAGGTTACTTAGTACCATTCTAAGAGCACCCAAGGTGAAGTACATTTTTTTCATACCTTCACTCTGTATCCTGCACACAGCAGGGTAGACTGAATGTAAGTAATGCTAAGTCATAACCAATGATTTTATGTACAGAACTGCTAATAACTAGGAGGAGTATAAATTATTGTAAACCCTAACATTTTCCTTATTAAAATAAACAAGTTATATTAATTTTATTGTAATAAAGTATCTTTAAAATTTTTAATTCTAAAATGCAAGCCAATTTTTTTTAATTAAATTTCTTGCAACATACCAGTTTAATCTGCATACTTTAATTATTAATTATTCAACAGTTAAAAATCTAAAAAAGCCCCTCATTTATAAAAACTTACATTGTATCATATTAACGCCTGTGACTCCAACCGTGACATGTTTTGTTGATCTTAGTACAGCTTGAGATAGAAGAATTTTATGACCATTATGTAATCTGTCAAACGTACCACCCAGTACCACATAGTCATATGTCTGTACATCTTCTTGAGTAACTTGTATAGGGTTTGTTAAGGATTCATCATCTATATAAAAATAATTATATATTTTTTTTTTGTCTATTAACAGATAGTATAGTATAAATAAAAAATTGGTTAGTTTAACATCTTACCAACACAGTGAATTGGACATTCACTCTGAACATTTTCTAATGATTTCTTTAAATTATCTATATCTTTGGTTAATTCTTTTTCATATATCACACATTGAATAGTCTTAGAGGTATATATTTTATTTACAGAATTTCTTGCCTTCAACATTAGTCTTACATCTAAATTGCCATTCTAAAAATGTATAAAAAAATAATAAAATTTATATCGTTTAAGAATCCATAGTAACTAGATGCTTATATTTCTGACTGGCTTACCTTAGTATATATATCAACAATCTGCTTACTTAAAATAGATCTTGTACTCTCTGGGCCGCTATTAAAATTTATGTATAAAACATCTTTAACAAATTTTGACACTTTAGAGCACAGCTTGTGAGCTTTAGCAGCATTTGATACAAAAAGTATTCCGTTGGTAGCCATTGAATCTGAAATGTTATAAGTAGGCATAAAATTTCATTAGTAAATTATTATTATAACTTTTGCAACATTAACACTAATACTAACCTGTCGAGTAATTAATTGTAAGTAAATATGAAATACTAATGGAAAGTAATAAAACTAAACATGATAACATTAATGAAAATGTAGATTTAGCCATAAAGTGAATAACTTTTTATCAATAGTACAAAGGTCACACTTTCATTTAAAAACACTATGTAAATAAAAATGATAAGTAAGATGATTTTCTAGATTTTATAACTGTAATAAATTTATTACTAACTCATGGCCTTCATGGCCAGCATATATTATTATGGACAATTAATATCAATGTTTAGTATCACAATCATACATTTAGTAAATAAAATTTAAAAAAATATACATATATAAATTAACTACCAAAAAATAAAATTCCTCAATACAGGTGTACGTTATTACGTATTATATTATGTTAGGAAAATCACAAATTCCTTTTAGTCAAAGGTTAGTATGAGTACACTTTTATCACAGTTCAGTTCAGTTTCTCATAAATGCCTTTTCAAACATGCCAGCTGAGCACACATCACTTCGCCAATATCACGTTATTTGGAGAACACACGGCGGAAACTGATAAGTAAAAAAAGAGACAGAGTTGGACTACCTACAATAAAGTGAACTCTTATCAAGTAATCACAATAATAACATTTGAATGTTGACGTTCATCGTGTTTGACAGTTCATATTCACACAACTGACAAATGACGTTGCTAGGGATGTGCTAAATTCTGATTCTAATTTTAATCGATTTATTTACAAACTTCAATTGTTAAAATATTTAAATTCAATTGTTACAATAGGTTTTAGTGGATAGTATCGGACTCGTCGTTGAGCCCCACAGTTAAATAAAAAAATAACTAAAGCAAGTTTCTCAACTGTAATTATTTCCATGTTCATACTCCGGCTTGCACTTGGCAAATTTTAAGGCGGCTGGTGGTCACCCTAACCTTTTTTGAGGGCTGGATTCGAATCTGTACATTGTACAGAACATATACGTGTTGTAAAAAGTAATTATCAGAAAATAACAAAAGAGAAACACTATAAAAATCAAATTTTGACAAATGTTGTCATGTTAAATGTTGTATAACACGTCACGGCACGTAGCTATAGCGCTGAGTGGTACATGGCTGCGTATGTATATTTATCGTGCACTATATGTTATCTCTAAACTATTAAACAGTATGGTGGATCTGTAAAAAAGTTGCCAATAGTTTAGTATTATTTTTGATTTGTTATTTTGTTTTATTCAAGTAAATAATGTTCAATTTGCTTTCATTAAAAAATAAAATAATATTCCAACTATTTAAAAAAATAATCGAATTCTGATAATGAACGCACGCATTTTACAAAATCTTTTACTTGTTGAGGGCTCGGGCTCGGGCTCGGAACTTTTACACTCGTTATTGCTGTCATCATTGGCACCATCAGAGTCGATATCATTTCCCGAGCTCTCTTCATCGACGTGAATAATGAATAGTTTCTTCATCATGTTAACGACTCTTTTTTTATGGAATAAAAGAAGCAAACGAGCAGAAGGCCCACCCGGTGTTAAGCGGTTACCTTCGCCCATAGACATCCACAACATTAGAGTTATGGATGCGTTGCCAGCCTCGGGGATATAGGATACAAGGAAGGAGGAAAAATGGGAATAGTGGGAATAGGGAAAGCTGGTTTACATACCATCGAACGGGAACACTGTTGATGTGTTCCGGTTCGTCTTTGACATAATAGTGGTCGCGAGCCAGGCGGAGAACGAATCTCCTACCACCAAACTACTGAATTACCCGCCTTTTTCGAAACTCTACCCAGCGGCGGAGGGGAATGTATTCTAAACCCACGACGTGAAAATCTTTGCGTATTTTTCTTCTCCATTTTTTACTTCTTGGCAAAAAATTGGTCAAAATTATCAATATTAGTGACAGGTTTTGTTCTTAACTTGTTTTTTTCCAGGAGTATACATTTGTAGCCAAAGCTGTGCGTTTTTGAATTTTAATTAAATCAATAATTAAGTTATTTAATTTTGTGACAATGCCACCATCAACTTCTCTTTTTAATTGACTTAGAGATTCAATAAATCCATTTTCATTTATCGTTTTTCCCGCCTGTCTTCTTAAAACTTTATGTTTAGGCATTTAATCAACTGAAAAAAGTTCCACAAATAAAATAAACTTAACAACCTTTTTTTTATTGAATAAAGGAGGCAAACGAGTAGAAGGACCACCCGAGGTCATGTGTTCCCCCATGGACATCCACAACATCAGAGGAGCTGTGGATGCCTTGCCGGCCGGCTTATTCTTGACCCGTGACCGAAAATATGATATTTTGTTTATGTTTCTTACTTGACGTTGTCAGGCTTACTAAAATGCTTTTCAGACAAACTACTTATCACGATTCAAAAACAAAATCAAACATGTAAGCGATATGGTTCACTTTATTTTTGTATTTACCTACTCTTTAATGTTGCTGTAGCGTTTGTATATTATGTCACTTTATATAAAAATGGATATATGTATGTCAAAGATAGGTTTACGTGTGGTTGACTAATTTTATTATTTAAATGTTTTATTACAAAATATAATGAGGTCATTTTAGCGCAGTAGGGCAGCATCTGACTGTAAATACGATTAGTTGTGATTGCGATTCCCACTCCGGGAAATGATTATATTTAAATTATTTTTCCTTCGCTCTTGATACTAAAATAAACCACGATGTTGAAATCCGCCACTCAACAAGCAATGTCTTGTACTCCGGCGGAAATTAAAGAACGGAGTGTCTTTACAATAAGTTCTCTCTGTCTATTCTGCTGTGTGGGGTAGCTCGTAAAGCGTTCACTGATGATAATGTAAATAATGTGCCTATTCTCGAATATATTATATTCACTATAATGAAACAACTTTCTTTTTCCAAAAACCAACACAGGTCTTATTAGTTTTTTATTTAAATTATGACACTTAAATTATTTGTCTTACTTATACTTATACATTAAATAATCTAATATTGAAAAAGACATTTAAAAAACATATTAAAATCTGAACGCAGCGGGATTGGAACCCGCGTTCTACTTGGCTTGACGCATGGCTCAGCGGTCAGAGCGCCTGGACGGTTTCCAGGAGGCGCGGGTTCCAATCCCGCTGCGTTCAGATTTTAATATGTTTTTAAATGTCTTTTTCAATTTTCCTAAGTGTGGAATAACACTTTAAAAAATATTGAAAGTAATCTAATATTTTTTCCCCTCAAAAAACTATATCTAAAATAAATGCTAAACGCGAATGAAGACTAGAGCAATGGTCCGATAGTCGATCGAGTAGTTAGTTATAGTAATACTATGTCGCCCGTTAGATACAGGTGGGTGGGTACAAGTTTTATAAAAATTAAAGCCTCATTGCATTTTTGATGTTGTCATTGACATGACGAAAATTTTGAATCTTTATGTCGACTGAACTTCACAGAAAACGGATGTCATGACTTAAACGTAAAATAAAAACAATACTATTTTACAATTTTAAGATAAAGAGAACCCGTGTAACAAACTTTACAATAGTTTGCTTCAATTTTTATGCCAAGCATACATTGCAAAGAATATTATTTATAATAATATGTTGGCAGCACATTACATACAGAATAATAGCTAGATACTTAAATGGTATTTTCAAGTAATTTGATTTTAATCTACTTCAAATTTAAAAATAAAACAATGTATTACGCTTAATAAAATTGAATACTTTAGAAAATATTTTTAAATATTTTAAAAGTGTTGTTCTTATTATTAGGGATACGAAAAACATTTTTAGAAAATGTATAAAATTTAGAACGCAGCGGGATTCAAAGCCGCGGCTCTTGAAAACCGTGAAAGCAATCTGACCACTACATAATATACGTACAATTTATACCTGTTTTCTGAAAAATGTTTACTTTCAACCTCATAATACCAATTTTCATTTTGTTACTTATGCTCATAATTTACATAATATCAACTCAATACATCAACACGTAATTACAATTTTTAAGGCTAAGTCAACATTACATTCTTATATTCTACTTTTTTACTCCAGAAATATTTCCCATTTTTACCAGTTTTTCTTATCAAAATAAACATATTATATTTTCAATAATTTTTTTAATTTTTTAGTTGTTATTCGAAAAAAATATTTTCGTAAATAAAAAAACGATCTCTCTTATTTGAAACTTGTTTACAAAACATTGTGACACACATACATAGTTGTACCTACTTGTATATCGTGCTCATAAAACATTCAAACGTTCATAATGACTTAATCTTAATCTAATTTGTGTAAATTGACTAGCAATCGACATTTTCTATTTTAAATTCACTGGCATTTGTCCTTGTTTGTCATATCTGCAATCTGAAAGTAAAAGAAAATATAAAATTCATGAGATGAATTAGTTAACATATCGAGACAATACGTGAGTCAACAACTCATATGTGGTACTGTGTTGTACCTATAAGTACAAATTTTAATTTAATCTTTTTTTTATTTATTTACCAATCGGCAGTGGGTACGAGTATGTTTGTATCAAGTAACATTTATGACATTCGTGAAATCAATGCCATACTTTGTCCTACACATATACCTACATTGGAAAAACATTAATATTTTAAAAGAGCTTAGTAGAACCTCCATTTAAGAAATATTGGTTAATTACTAGAGACCCTAAACTGGTTATATGCTTCACCGAAATTTTGAATAGAGGTTCAGAGGGATTAGTTTTTTTACAAAAATGTTTGCTTAACAAACATAGATTTCAGCGCCTTAGGTGTTGGTTTTAAAAAAAATAGGTATTGTCTTTTTGATCTTGTTGAGAAAACCATGTATCTTCCTGAGAAAATTTATTTAAATCGGTCAATCGGATTTGAATAGATTTTTCAAACAATTTTTCATGCTTATTTTCTTTATGCCTATTTCTTTTTAAACCTTTTCGAGGTTGATTTTTGAAATTTTTAAAACTATTTTCGTTTCGAATTCCATCCACATTGGGCCGATAGTTTAGCAGTGACAGCGTAACAGACAAAACAAATATTAGTACGGATACTTTCTTCTTATATAGGTAGGTACATATGTATATTGGGAGAATAAGCAAATTAGATTAGAAGACATTTTGCCTTGAATTCAGTCACGGAACACGCACGTTATAGGTGTACTAGGTTCTCTTACTTACCCCAAAAAAGCAAAGATTGCGTGACGATAAAAATGTGTAAACTCATAAATACCTACATAATTATATAACTGTAGAAAGTAATAAAATTTAATTAAGTATAATTACCACTAATTACTTTTATTTTATTACCTTAATTAAATTTTAGTGGATATCTTTTAAGCGCATTGCGGATTCGTCAGCCGATATGCGCGAGTCTTCAGTGGGTGCGGAGCTCGATCGTCCCGCAAAGCTCGTCTCTTGTGTCGATAGGCCGCGCAGACCACGCCATCTGTTCGCATATACTTATAAATGTTGTATTAATAAGAAATTAATTATAAAAAAGCAGCTTCACGCTTTTTTCCATATAGCAATGTCAAGACAATCCGTTCCCCTCTTCTTCACGCGAAATCGAGATATTGCGCTTTGAGCGGACGGGTAAGGTTTGACGCCATGGAATTTTGTCTTACTTATTAGAGCGGGGAATTGAAAACAAAACCAAGCCCGAGTAATAATCAAACCCACAATAATTGAGCTGTAACCTCGTTTCACTGAAACACGTTGTTACACTGCGCCGCGACACTCTCGTGTGATTATAAATAAGAGTATACATGTTGTGCTGTCTTTGTGTGATCTCATTACTTCAAAAAGAAATTATTAATAAATAATTGAAAAAATAATCGTATGAGAAAAACAGACATTAATCAATAATCCATCGCAGTGTAGCAGTACAATGTGTGTGATTGTAAACACGATGGTTGTGACTTCGAGAGCGAAGTGTCATGTCACTAGGTTCTCCCCACTTACCTTGCTATGGATAAAGAGTGGAGCGCATCAAAAAAAGGGGGGAAAAGTCCTCAGATGAGCTGAGGTTTAAAAGCTACATACAATATTTAAATTTCATTATTTCTTTCATTTACTAATTGTGACAATAAAATATTTATTAACTATTCCAGTTAATGTTCTCGTAAAAAATATAACTTTAAGTACCAATAAATAACAAACCTTTTTCTAACCAAATTGCGGACTTTACTTTTCCATACGAAAATAAAGAAAATGTAAAATCCCAGGACAATATTTGAAAGGTCGACTACAATCCAGTACCAGTTAGAACCGCCGACTGCGAAGCTTATAACCTCTATGCCCCAGTTCACTCCCATTACTATGAACAGCTTTAAGTAAAGTCCGTATCTAAAAAAAGGTATTCATATTAATAATACAGTTGAATAAATTATGCGAGCCGATTGTTTATAGTGTGCTTAGCCTAAATAAGTGTGAAATGGCTGCTAGAGCAAGTTAGTAGTAGCAGTATAAGAGTTTCTTAAATCTATCAAAATATTAAGGTAAAAATAAATACAGCTTCATTCTTTTCCCCGCATAACAGGGTAAACAGAGAGAAGGTAGTTTCAAGACACTCTGTTCTCTATTTTCAACCTGAATTCGAGACTTTATGTGTTAAGTGGTGAATGTCAACGCTTCATCATTCCTCCAAGTGGGACTTGAACCACAACCAATCGTGCTTCGAGTCCGGTGACCACAACATAAGGCAAATATAATTGAAAGAAAAAAAATACACATGCATTTATATCCACAAACTTATATAGTTACCTTTTAGTGCTAGTGCAACAGTAATGAGTTACACTTTTTAAACACAATGTAGGTACATTCATTAAAACGTATATGCATTCGAAATAGAATTCCAAAACCTTATTTTAAGAATTTTTAGTCACAATTCAAGTTTGTATGTTAAAAAGTATTATGAAATAAAGTTGCAGAGAGCTTCGGAATAACGTTACTGCACGGCATATACCTACCAACTTCTTTTTTGGTACTTCAAAACTATAAAATACATAGTTGTATATTTTAGTTGAGTATGTATTCCGAGGATTTTTACAATTATTCCGAATTTGTAACATATCTACTATTAGCTATATAAATAGGATAAAAAAATTCTACTGTTATGTTTTGAGTTACTGTGTAAATTATAAGTGCAATAAAGTCATTAATATTTTTTCCACACTCATTTCAATTTTCCTAGCAACAATAATATTTTACTATTATAGTCTTGAGATTTGAATTGAGTTGAAAATATATATTATGTAAAAATACTAAGTAAAAGGAGGTAGGTAAAGAAGTGTTTCATTACACGAAAAGTCGTAAAATTTTGACAATAAAGGCAATTTTCTAAAGTTAATCAGACCTTTTTAGTCGTGATAATAGTCAAGTTGTAAAAAGTTCCAGCTTTTCATAACTTGAACTTTACTCATTGAACTTTAATATCAACATAGTAATATATGGTCTTACAAGTAATATGAATCGCTAGCTGTGCTCGCGACTTCGTCTACATGAAGTTTAAAAATGTATAATTTTAAAATAAAAGTAGTTGGTACTAAGATTACTTTTTTTCTTTTAATAATATTTCATCTTATAATATTTAACTTCTTCTTACATCAACTATTTGACAGAGAAATTTCCGTCTAAATCGGTCTCCAAAAAATATTTTTTTTATTATATGCACCTTTTATTTAGTAAGAAACGGTAATTTTAGTAGTGCAAACAGACACTGCAATTTAATTTATCTGTATAGATGATAATTTGTATGTAAGTCAGCATTGAAATATTATATGAAATATCTTTTTAGAAATTATAATTTGAGGGAATTCGTTGCTAAATTTTGTACTTCAGTTTTCACGGTTATTAGACAAACCTTGATAAAGTTTTTGTGTTAAAAACGGACTACTGCAGGAAAATTTAAAATATGGAAATATGCTTGAAATAACGTAACGGTGGAAGTTCAAACATATTATATGTAAACATAGTATACGTAATAAACCTCTTTTACGGAAACTACACGAAGGTAAAAGTAATTTGTAGGTTTGCCTTATATTTTATGAAATATCTTTTTATGCATTAAGTTTTGGGGAAAGTCGTTGCTGAATTTTGAACTTCAGTTTTTACGATTATTAGACATACCTAGTAAAGTCTTTGTATTAAGTGACTCCTGCGGAATTGTGTAATTTCTGTATAACAAGTATAAAGCTTTAGCGCCTCGTTAAGTTGCGCCACACGCATTGCCTCCGAATTTGGCGGAAAGTGGGGAACGGAGTGTCTTACCACTAGGTTCCCACTAAAAAAAAGCTTTAAAAAGTAATAAGTAAAAAGTTTTATTCTTTGATGTGTTTTTTTCTTTCTTGACAAGCTTATAGCAGTTTTAAATAGAAGAAAAAAAAAATAATTTAAAACATTTTTCTTACCTTTGCTTATCCTTCTTTAGTTTATCACTCCGTGAAGATTCAGCACCTTTTAATATCGCAGTTTCTTGTCTTATGGAGCGTATACGATGAGCGGTTATGGAAAAAAATACCATGTTGCAGACGACCAACACAAAAACAGGAGTGAAGAAATATACGAGTTCGCTGAGCCAATCTAAAAAACAAAAGTAATTAATTTTGTCATGTACCTACCTACTAACCGAAATTAACTACCACCGTATTAAATAACGCTGTCACAGTTCATTCATTTATCACAACATAAGAGACGAATATATGGTAAAATTTGTATTTTCACTATTATTGACTTAATTGATACCTACATACATACAACATTTAATACGTAAAAAGAATAAATTAAGAGGAATTTCGAAGAACGATTTCCAGCCTTTAAATAAATATACGAGATGTATCCAGGTGGTGTATTTTTACGTTTATTAAATTTCACCCGTGTACACACATATCTGTTACCTGTTTAGAACGTACGTATAGCCATTACTTATTTAATTGTAAGTTATTTTATGTGTCTAATAAAAATATAGTAATAATAAAAGAATAAATGCATACTCGCAAACCAGCAACGCCTAGATCCAAAGTTGGGTGTTACAACATTGTCTGGAACATCACCAAATTGCATTCCCACAGTGCATGCAGTCAGGAGCACCGGGACACCCCACGCGTACGCGCCATATAATGCAAATCGACGATTTTCACGGCGTTTATTTGAACTACTTCTGTATCCACTGAAATGTTTACAACTTTTATTTACTTTTACGTTTTTTACATATATTTATATAAATTATAGTGAATGAAAATCAAGTATATTTTTTTTCAGTTACTTTAAGATACCTTTGTGAGTGTTGAGAAGCAAGGCTTCCAATCCTGGGTTTGCAATAACATACAAAAATTATATAAATAAAGCACATAAACTATTCAAGTATCATTCAATTAGAACCTCTGACTAAGACGTAAATGCTACGTAGACGAACTATAAAGCCTACGAACGTGTCGAACAAAACTTAGTAAATTTTCGGTACATCTAAATAATACCATAGTAGTGGCTCCTTATTTTAGTTCCGACACGGTTACAAGTTAATTTAAAATATTAAAAAAAAACAAGTTTATACTATATAATACTGAACACACTATATAGAGTGAGAAATAACAATAATCGATAAGAAACCGCTACCATGTTTTAAGCTAACGTGCTACGATATGTAATTCATGCACGTCAACATTAACGTCATGCGAATGTTTTAATTGTAATAAATGTTGCTTTTTTATGAAATAATCTTATTAAACTTAAATATTGATGTTTCGTAATTTGATAGGTGATTTTGGGCTACTTTTAACCTAACGGAAACATTTTATGTTAAATGGTAATATGTGATATTCTAAAACTGTTTATGTTATGTATTTTTATATATGTACCATATTCCCATTTTTTCGTCACAATTATGTAATAGTGCATAGTTATTTGATGGTATTTTTATTTTCATTTTAGTTCTATATATGTGATTTATTATTAATGTTTTAACTTTGATATAGTATTTATTTACTACATGTCAGTAGCGAAGTTTCCATATAAGACCATTTCTACCATAGATTAGCTTTTGTAAATTATTCGCTCAGGAATCCTAGACCTTAACGTTATTTTATAACGTCGTCTTACCTCTATTAATAATTTTTTGTTTACTTAACTACATATATAGGTTTCGGGGAATGTTTATCTTTTGTGTGGTATTCGTCAGTTTACGACATGGTTCTTGTTATCCGTTAGCTCGGAAAAATCAACTCCTTTTAAGTAACAAGTGATAACGTTATAGGAACTGATAAGGTATGCTAGAAATATATGTATGTTATCGAATAAAATTTAAAAAATAGCTACGATAGGCAATGGTATATATATATATGTTTAATATGTTTGGTTACTTTGACTGTAGCAAAATATGAAACAAATACTTTCTTTATTTGTTATATGTGAGAATACATATTAAATTGACAATTAAAGTGAAAATCTATTCTAAACTCGAGTAACTTGTGTAGTGTCATGATTTGTAAAAATTAATATAATTAAATTTAAAAAGTTAATTTTGATTAAATTAATTATTGTCATTTGACGATGAAACATAATAGATACATAAGCTCACAGCGACTAAAACAATATTCAAGGTAGTAGACAAAAAGTTAGCCATTCCAAAGTTACGTACATTAACGTGTAAAAAAGCTACTTTTTTGGAACCTACGGATGGTGCCAGCCGAGCTGCGAAGTTGACGTAACCGTTCTGAAACGTGGGGCAACATAAAATAATATCTACTAAACAAAACTAATAATTTATTATAAAACTATAAGAAATATTTAAATTGAACTTTTGCTTATCTTAGAATAATGAAATTAATTAAAACTGAAAATTTGAGTTCAGTGGCGTAGCATAGCGAGCGCGGCATATTTTAGGGAACACCAAATTTTTCTATAAAAAACATATTACAATTTTTTTCACTAATTTGCTAAGTTGTGTTTTAAAATATATTTGAGATAAAAGCCATTTTCTTCGTTAGATAAAATCATTAAAGAAATTCATGAGCGTTTTCAACACCTATATTATATTACTCCATTTGACATATGCACACCCGTTGTTATTAAATCCAGGCAACAATTAATGTAATTTAAGCCACTGCATATGGTCTAAATTGAGTGTCAAGCTGGAATTACTAGAAGTAATGTATGTAATGTATAGTATACATAAAACTAAACCTCCTAAATAAGAGGGCGGCCAAATTGGCTTCCGCCCCGGATAGCCAACACCTACGCTACGCCACTGTTTTGAGTGCAATATGATTACGTTATAAATATGAATATTTTTTGATCGTCATACAAAATAGTTAACTATAAATAAAAGAAATGGATGACGAATATAAAAGAGTAGACATCGAGCTAGGCCATTCCTTGACATACATCTATATAAAAAAGAAACTACATAATAAAATATAACCTACGGATGATGACAACCGGATTGCCACGACGGCGCAATCCTTCTGAAACGTAAAACAACGAAAGTAACTCTAAATATACATTTGTATATCTTTATGTTACGACTGTTTCATGTGATCTTGCTATAATAAATCTTTTCTACAAAGGATTTTTTTATATTTGATTTTTTTTTTATTATTTTTATCACTCACTACCCTTACCGTTTTCATTCGTTAAAGGTAAGACTGATTTTTTACTATTGATTAATTGGAACATTTGATTGGAACATTTGATTGTTATAGTCTATAGTATATAATCGCATTAATTCAATAGTTTCTATTGAGGATACTTAGCCATTGTCATCGAAAAATACTACAAATTAGATATTTGAAAAACATTTTAAATATTTTTTTCATAGTAACTTAAATACTATTTATTAAGCTCTAAAACCCTGCCCTACCCTATACGCCAGCATGGAATATATACCTACAAGTTTATTGTATTATAAAAAAAACAAAATGTATTTATTAGTGTAAAAGGATTAAGCCAAATATATAATATTTATAAAGTGACTATTTACCTGAAAGTCCTCCAGATGTCAAAACACATAACATTCAACCAGAAGAAGCTTGTTTGGAATGCATAGTATATGATAAATGCTAGAACAAAAGAAAACATGTTAAATATAAGCAGGTTCTGACAGATTGATACTGCTCAAGACAATCTGATCTCCACTTTCCGTCCGAAATTAAGATATTACGTGTTGAGTGGCGGAAATTAACGCCGCGGTTGTCACATGTACCATATGAGCAGAGAAATAAAATTAATTTAAATATAATCCCCAGTGGGAATCGAACCCACAACCAATGCGTTTACAGTCGGAAGCTGTCACGCTGCGACACGACGATTCTAAAAAAAAATATTAATTTTTTTTTTCTTTTTTAGCCTCAGCCATGCGCTGTATCCCGCACACAGCAGGGTAGGCAGAGGGAACCTAGTGTTAAGACACTCCGTTCCCCACTTTCTGCCGAATTCGGAGGCATTGGGTGTTAAGTGGCGGAACGGTTCGCTTCAACACCGCGCTTTGCCTCGACACCAGAACAAAGAAAATGGAATTATTATTTAATAATAAATAAATAAATTATTTAATTCCACCCCTTGAGTGGGAATCGAACCCACAACCAGTCGCTTACATTCACACGCTTGTGCCACTGCGCCACGACTGGCCCCTAAATTGAAAATATCTACTCCATTGTATTTATTCCTAACCGTATTAACAGCCAACAACAAGAAAAAAATATTGCGTTTGATCAAAAACCTAAAACTGCATCAATATTATTCATAGACGAGAGTCAATCATCGCTCTCTTTAATCTTCGTGACCGCTTTTTTGTATTTATTATAACAAGTGTTGTTTGTCTTATAATAGAATTTCTTACGTAAAAAAATATCTACAATTTTTAATTTATAGCACGGAATGTCTAGAGAAAAAAATACCTAGACAAAAAGACACTCTGTCTTTCACTTTTCACATGAAATCGAGAGATAGCGTTTTGAGTGGCGGAACTTAACGCCGCGCATTATTTTGGGTAGAAATGAAAATTTAAATATATTCCCCGAGCGGGAATCGAACCCACAACGTTCGTTTTGCAATCAGACGCTGTTTCGTTGGGCCACGACGAAATGGTATTAGGCCTAAAATATTTAGGATGTTATAATATTTGACGAGTTTACGATAATAACGTACGTATATTAAGACGAAGTAATTTCGGTTAATGTGTCCAAGACGCTATATTTTATCGCTCATAAAATGAATACAATGTTTACTGTGTACATTTACATTTAAAATACACATAGAATATTTATAATATAGAATATTTTATTCAAAACCTAAATAAAGGTGATTGTATACTATTTATGTAAAAACTGCTAAAGTACTAGCACACTTTTGCGGTTCCAATAAAATAAAAAAAGTACCTACTCATTTTTATAATGCCTCCATGCGTGACGTTTGGTTGATTTTTTTTTCAGCTTCACGCTGTATCCCGCACACAGCAGGGTAGGCAGAGGGAACCTAGTGTTAAGACACTCCGTTCCCCACGTTCATCACGTTTGGTTGATAATATGAAATATTTTCATTTTTTTTCAATTTTAAGCTTTTTTTCTAGCGAATTAAAGAATTTAATATAACAGCTATTTTACAGAATTTTTGTCCAACGACATTCAAATTGTTGTAACTTTTTTATTCATGAACCGATTGAAATAAAATAAACACTATGTTAGGGAAAGATTACAATTGCAAAACTGCAGATGTTGTTAAAAGATGAAGTCGAGGTAAAGCGCGGCGTTAAGTTCCGCCACTTTACACGCAATACCTCCGAATTCGGCGGAAAGTGGGAAACGGAGTGTCTTAACACTAGGTTCCCTCTGCCTACCCTGCTGTGTGCGGAATACAGCGTGAAGCTAAAAAACAAAGATTAGTGTGGACGAACAAACAGATAAACTGAAAAATAATTTTAATATCACTACTTTCATAAATGCCCTTAATAATTATGTATTATTCTCATGTACCTTCCGTGTACAGACGGCGATCAGTTACATTCAAATTATATCTATTAGAATATATTAGTTTTGCATCGTTGACATTGAATAATAAGCTAAAGCTTTATATCTTTTCCGTATATACCTAAGCAACTCCCGTCGCTTCATAAAATAAGAGCCTTAAAATACACTGAATGTCTCTCCTAACCGCTACCTGAATTACGAATATATGTAACATTTACCTTACGTCGTTTATTATTTTACGACATCAACTTGACAGTAATTTAATTTATATTAAGACATAAAAATTTTATTTCAATAAATAACATTTTGCGTATGATTTTTATATTATGAACACCATTAATGGGGCGAGTGGAGCGGTACTTATAAATGTACATATATGTATGTTTGTTGGTGATGGTTACGAATACAGATCCAATACTGTTTTTATTTTTATTAATATAGTTCACTTCAGTTTTTTAGTTACGGTGCTTCGAATATGCAACTAAAACGCTTATAACTTTGCCAATGTCACTTTGTAAGGATAATACAAGTGGGGAGATTGATCGGCAAAAAAGAGCACACTCTATTATAGATTCCAAGTTTTTATAAATACCCTTTATAGCTTAGCTTCTATATGTTAATGTAAGACCAAAGAATAGAATAAGAATTTTAATTCTGTCCTTATCGTCCTAATTGCTTGAAAAGACACTGCACACGTCTCCGTATTTTATTAATAGTAGCAGAAAGTGGTGAAAGAATTTATCATCGTCATCTCTTTAAACACAAATAAAAAGACAAGGTTTCGTTGAAAACAGTTAAAAACGGATATCTTTAAAGCTTTAAGATTCTCCTAAATATTAAATACGTCAAGGTTGTCGTGACGTAGTAGAACAGGGCGTATCTATCAACGGGATGGTTGTGGATTTGATTTCCACTCGGGGGTTATATTAAATTATTTTTATGTTTCCGCTCCAGTACATAAAACAAAGCGCGGCGTTGACTTCCGCCGCCAAACACGTAATGTCTTCATTTCGGGCGGAAAGCGGAAAACGGTTAATGGCATACCGTACATATAGGAGATACCGACAATAGGATATCTATGACTAACGTGCCATGCGGGAAAAGGCCTGAAGCTGCTTAAAAATACTAGTAAAGAATTATGAATTTAAATAGCAATCACGCCACTCTACATTTAAACAATAAAACAGAATATGAATATCCCCATTTTATAGGCCTTGTCAAGTGATGCGGCACACCCCTACTTGTGCCTTAATAAAATTAGAATACTAATGGATAATGAGATATTACGATTTTTTTTTAATATCAATTAGTGAGGGAGCGGTTCCGGTAAAGTAGTAAACATTATGTAATTTACCCTTCGAAAAGCTGGCAGGTAATAACAAATATGGGATATTGGGCATCCGAAAGCAAATGTGGAAATAAGTTTATATATTTTTTCTTTTTTATATTCTTCTACTTTTTTCAGCTTCATGCTTTCTCCTTCCTTTTTTCAGTCAGAGAGAAACTAGTGTCATGATATGCCGTTCTTAATTTTCTACACGAAATCGAGAGAACCCGAGATCGAGTCTTAAATGGCGGAACTTAATGTCGCATTTTGTAGTAAAAAAAATAAACATTTATATATGGACATAATTTTGATATAGTAATTAAATCGTCGCAAAATATGGACTTTTTCAAAAATGTTTGCAATATACTTTTTTTTTTATTACAGTAAACTGGTTACAGAACCACTGTTTATACAAAATAGCTGTACAATTATTTTTGACACGCAAGCTTAATAAAACTAGTATAGTAATGTAAAGTAATGAGTATGACTAGTTGTTAGGTCCGATTCGTCATGTTCATAATTAACGAATAGCGTGCATTAGGTACCGATTTTATATTGGGTGAGCTCGTCGTTGGGGATTTTACATGCGCCTTTAAATGCTATGTGATTTGATAGTGACAGTAAAAATTTTCTAGAGACATGTTTGTACTATTGATTATATCATGTCATTATATCATGCATGTAATCGTACTTCAGTATTCTTAAGATTATACTCAAAAAGGTCAATTAGGAATCAATTAAAGTTAATTTATAACAAACACATTCTTATTTTCTTTCATTTCTTTCTTTTTGTGTGTGTTCTAGTTAACTTTGTATTTTATTTATATTTTTGTATTTTGTTATTATTTGCGCAATAAAGAGTTTTTATTTTTGTTATTATAATATACTTTCGTTTATACTAATGCATATTATGTCAGTTCAACTTTTACAACACCTATGAAATTCTCAGAACATGTTGTGAACTGTTAATATTACCTACACGTGAACAAATTATTAAAATTAAAGTTTTAAGTAAAAAAGATTTAACTTGTGGCCAGTCGTGGCCCACTGGCACAAGCGTGTGAATGTAAACGACTGGTTGTGGGTTCGATTCCCACTCCAGGAGTGGAAATATTTAATATTTCCATTTTTTTCGCTCTGGTGTCGAGGTATAGCGCAGCGTTAAGTTCCGCCACTTAACACGCAGTGCCTCCGAATTAGGCGGAAAGTGGGGAACGGAGTATCTTAATACTAGGTTCCATCTGCCTACCCTGCTGTGTGCGGGATACAGCGTGAAGGTAAAAAAAAAATTTAACTTATGCTGAAAAATATACCTACTGGAACCGTCGAAGAATATATTAAACGACTCTATTTTCTTCTTTTATATTCATTTTATACAAAACGCTCTAGTATTTTTATTTCCATTGACATGCTCACCTAACCTTAATAATTATAGGTAAGTAATTAACTAAGCAAATAATTTTTATATAAAATTACGTTTGTTTAAGTATTAAGAAAATATTTAAACCTAGCCACAGCTACCGTGGCCTTGGATATCGATAACCTTATAGATCCCACACCATTTAAAATATTTTTTCTTACAATAAGTTACCGAGTAAAATTGAGGTCCTCGTAGGTAGAGCGCTCGACGCGTACAAAAGATTATATTACTTAATTCTAAAATCACCAAAACTGTTCACGTGTAGGAATGATTATAATTAGTTTATTATCATCTCCATATTCTAGTGAAACAACTACTCAACACACAATGCCTCTTCTATACTACTATGGTATAGCATATAAAATGGTATAGCATATGGTATATATATGGTATAGCATATGGTATGGTATATAAAAAAAAATAAAAAATGGGAAAGCGTGAAGCTGAAACTGAAACTAAATTTATCCATACACTGTGTGATATTGCTTTTCCCGTATATAGATAATAATGTTTTTATGTAATACATATTTATTTAGTAAATTCCTTGGAGCAAACATTATGAAATTACAGTCATATTTTATTTACGTAGTAGGGGAAAGGTGCACGAGATAATCCTTAGGGATATTTTACAATAGTAGCAAAACAACTAAAGCTGCCTTCGCATTTTTTCTGGTATGTCGTTCTTATATCCACACACTCCAATTCAGATCAGTTTAGTTTTCATATAAGATTCTAAGAATATTAGTTCAATTATTATGGACATTTAGAATAATCAATGATTTTTTTTAGCTTCACTTAATCATGATTATTACTATTAATTTTGAGACTAATTAACTTGCAAGAGTTTGTCGTTGATTATAAATAGTTAAGTCACAGGTAACTATTTTTCTAGAAGCATTCTTAAACATACATGAGTAAGGACGTGTCCAAATCTGATAAATTAATTAACAACCCATCATTCATTTTCTTAAATATTTAAAGGTATAACAATCTCTCGGATCATCTCGTCCATCCATTAGAATTCATCTTGGACACACTCTGGTATTCATATTGAACCATTATCGAGCTTAAAAAAATATAAATATTATAACTTTAAAATGTATTTGTTAATTCTTTTAGGTATGTGTCAACAGGTGGTCGGGTAACGGACTATAATTGAGCACTTGCAAATCTTAAAATAAAAAATAAAAAAAAAAAAACACATTTATTGCCATAAGAGAATGAAAAAAAACAATATACATGAAACACAGAAAGAAAAAAGAAATGAATTCTAGCTTATGACAAAAGGTGTAACTCAGCTCTTGATGCTTGAGGTGAGTACCTCTGACATCGCTGGTTTTCAGTTACACCTTAAACCTTAGTTAAGTTAAATCTTCCTTAAACATTTTTATTATTTATATTCCTATCCGTGTCTGACGTTTTTGAGCCTACGTATGTATTGGAATATGTATTTTAAAGTCCAAAAAAGAAAGCTACTACGCAAGACGGAGAGCACAAAAAACATACTTTACTTAAGTAAGTTTATTTAATAGTAAAAATAACAGAATAACCAATATTGTGTTTAAATTTTCGCTGTTTGGTCAAAAAAGCTTATCTCTTTTTCAGTTACATGGAAAAACTAAACTCGTTCACCTGTAAGATGATAACACTACGTTGTATTAAACTCAGAGAAAAATATAAATACCGACGTTGTAAATACGATAGCCTGTCTGTCTGTTATGCATTCACGGCTAAACCATCGGCCCGATATTGATGAAATTCGAAATGAAAATACTTGCAGATCCACGATACAAACATATTTTACAAGCTACTTTTTTCCAAAGCTTCTTTTTTCCAATTCTTTTAGGGGCTGAAATTGAGAATAAAAATTTGTATGAAATATATAAACTGAAATATGAAACTGTTATAATTGTGTAGTTCACGCGAATGAATCCACGAGCGGGTCGCTCGTATAACGTAAAACTTATGCCTGTTATTTTCGAGTTTGAAGATTTAAACTTGCTTATGTAATAGATTACATGATTTAAGATTATTTTTTTTTATACTAAAATTAAAATGACTTAATAGAAATACAAAAAAAAATATTCCTTACCAACTACGTAGCATCCGGTCATAGCCACACCTACTGTACCAGTGTGCATTTTTAAATAAGCCAGGAAAGGATACGCGACTATAAGACCTCCACAGTACGCCATCAGGCACATGCCATGTAAGTTCCTCAGCTCCGGAATAAAAGCGTAAACTAGAAAAGTCGCTAGAAGAAACGGAACGGAGAGCATAAGACCTGAAAATAAAAACGTTTAATTTATTTTAATTATATTGGTGACCTCGTTTAGTGTAGTGTTAAGTGAGTGAGATCATGCACACCTCGTAATTATACTGATTATAGGAATTATTGGCCTTTATGGGTTGGAGACACTCCTACGTACTGGTATTTAATTTGTTATTTTAGTATTACTCGTGGCCTGATTACGTTATACATACATATATATATAGCGTTAATGACCCTGAACGTGATATTATGATTGCAGACAATGGTTGGCTAATCACTAATAGTAGTCCTTTTGAGTAGTTATTGTTATTACTATAGGTATAGTAGTAACTTCAATTCATGCTTTTTCCCTAGTGGATCTAGTGTCAAGTCACTCCGTCCTCCACTTTCCGCCTAAAATGGAGGCATTGCGTGTTGTTTGGCAGAACTTAACGACACCCTTTGTTTTCTTATCATTCACACAAGTAGGAATTGAACAATTGCGTATAGTAGTATTTAAAATATTACAATCAATGTAAATATATATTTTTTTAGTTTCACGCTTTATCCCAGGGTAGGCAGAGGGAACCTAATGCTAAAACACTCCGTACCCCACTTTCTGCCGAATTTTCGAGGCATTGTGTGTAAGAGTTAAGAACTTAATGCCACGCTTTGCCTTGACACCAGGCAGAAAATGGAAACATTAAATATTTCCGCTCCTCAAGTAGGAATCAAACCCACAACCAGTCGCTTTACAGTCGCACTTTGTGCCTCTGCGTCACGTGGCACATACATTTTTAATATTTGTAAAACAGCAAAATAATGTAGTTTCCCACTTTTTCGTGAAAGATTTGACTGAAAATGAAAGACGGAGTCTCCCTATACTTTATTCTCTCTGACCGCCAAGCTATTCAGGAAAAACCAAGAAGCTGCTAAGAAATATATCCAAGGAAGCGAATTAGCCAGACAATACGCAGTTCCTTATATCAATAACATAACAATAACTCATTTATAGACGTCATAGTACCAATTCGACACTGTTATATTGGTCTAACTGAGTGCCGACATATAACTAATTGCTGTCGAGTTTCCAATAGCGAACCTACTAAAATATATGAAGACATGAATGGATGTAGGTGATATGTCGTAAAATTCAAATTGTGTGTTCCCACTTCCCACACACAAGGAGAGTGGATTTTGACGGTAAATAAATGAACGGATATTTCATTTTTAAATCTTGTGAATGATTTATAGTAAAAGTGGGAATTTTAATGGAAAATTATAGAAAATTCAAGCTTTTACTTTAATGGTTTATTGATATGCAAAAAAAATATGAATATAAAAATAAGAAGTACAAAATGAAAACATAAATTAAAAGGGGTTGCATAGCTGTCAGCAACAGTGAGAATGCGATATATCCCCCGTTTGTCCACATATTTGGAAGTGGTAACAACTAACTATACATTGAAATATGGACATAAACGATTAATTTGAGTACAACACTTTTTTTGTATTTTACATTTTTTGTGGGAAAGCTTCTGCTACTGCTGCAGCAGTTTTTGTTAAAAAAGAACATAACACTACCGTCAGTTATATAAAATTACGTATAAAGAATTATTAAATTATAGGAATTGATATTGAATTAGACGAGATCACTTGAAATGACTAAATTATAGTTACAAGTGCGTGTTTTTATACTGCTTCTTTAAAATTTCATTTCGTATTATCATACGACTGTCAGTAGCTTAGTGTTCATACGACACGATTTCCAGACGCGTGTCTTTTGTAAATTATTCATCTCAATCTCAATAACATTTATAATATTTCTTTTACAGCGACTTTCCTCCATAAAAATTTCACACTTCGCAACTGAAAACTATAAACATATACTTATCATTGTTATTCTAAGTAGCCTAGCTAGCCATTTAACAGCGACAATTACCTATTTACCGGAGCCTGTGTTAGATTTACATTTTAATTGATATTTTGGTTTTACCGATGACATAAGCTCATTCAAGCAAGTCATTGATTAGATTAGGACAAAATCCAGGCAGTGAGTATCCGTCCTGCGTTTGCGCAATAATTTATCTGTACATTTTTAAATTTTAATAATTTTGTGCTCTGTTAATTTGTTATTGATTTTTTATATTGCTGCATATTAAAAATTGTATATTTAAAAATTGTGTACTTTTCCAACTAACTTTACAAACATGTATTGAAAAAATTAAGTCAACAAAAAAAACATTACGCCAGTGTCGGACTTAGTTGTACGAAGTAGTATAAGATTATCGTTAGTCTTTATTATTATTACAAATCATTAAAATTTTCTAATTAAAAACACTGAAAATATACGTGCTTTTCCATCATATCTACTCTTGAGCAAATATGACTCCGGATATAAATTAAATTGCAAAATAATCAAATAGTCGTAAACACTCGTACACAGACTAGAATTGTGATGCTTAACGTGCATTCAAAGGTAGCCATGATAAACCATGACATGCATTTTAATAGTTTTTGTAAGTACCTACCTTTTAAAGGTAAGATACCTATTATTATATTTGGTCTGTAACTCAGAACTGAACCAATTCGATTTATTGGTGCTTAACATAACAGTTCTTTCCGAAGCTAATGGGCAATAAAGTTTTATATCCCTCGGCAGTTTATTAACAAAACACGATGGTCAGTAATCATTTAGTGGTAATAAACCTAACGCTTAAATGTCTAGATTTAGACGTTTCGAAGAAAATGGTTTTCTTGTAATACATAAAAAAATCAATATGTGTATTTATTACAACAGAGGCCTTTGTAATATTTATTTATGTCCGTATTGAGAATTTAACCACAATGATGTCATCCATTCATGTCATTCACATAAAATATATGCATACTGTAATGGTTATAATTAAATAACGTCTATAATTATTTATGTCGTTAATAATACTGAAAAGGCAGACAGGGTAGTCAGAGCTGACCCAATGTCTAAGCATTTCGTTCTCCACTTTGAGTCCGAAATCGAGACATTGAATGGCGGAACGCTGACCTTTGCCTCCTATCCACAGCCGAGGATTGAATTAGAATCGAACCCAGAACCCTTCGCGCTTTCAGTCAAACGCATCACATATCCCATGTGGCTTTGTATATCAAGGTAACAATGGTAATAATATCTACTGACTGTTAATAAATCAACTAAATAATAAGATTATTTTCACGTAATGGTAGGCAAAAACAATATAGGTACTTAATAGACGCTATATATTTTAACAATTATTTTGTTATATACTTTATACTCCTATAATTATTTCATATATATACAAGTATAAAGTATGATTGCCCACTGAATATAAATAAAGTATAGACTGTACTCGTTCTGTACCTCGCAGAGGAAATGTTAATTTTATGAATGAACATTTGTTGGACTACGTAAACAAAACTATGTACGTCGAGCAGTCCGTAATTTTATTACAAACTTTATAAAAATACATTGGTCTTTGCCACATCAAATTACTCTAAAATTAATTTTTTCAGCTTCACGCTGTATCCCCCACACAGCAGGGTAGGCAGAGGGAACCTAGTATTAAGATACTCCGTTCCCCACTTTCCGCCGAATTCGGAGGCATTGCGTGTTAAGTGGCGGTACTTAATGCCGCGTTTTACCTCGACACCAGAGCGAAGAGAATGGAAATATTAAATATTTCCACTCCTCGAGCGGGAATCGAACCCACAACCAGTCGTTTACAGTCACACGCTTGTGCCACTGGGCCACGACTGGTCACTACTCTAAAATTAATTTCATTTTCTTTTAATTCGAACAACAAAATGTACACTAATAGTACAATTAAAAAAGTCTATTAAAAAATTATAAATTTTCTAAGTACTTAATTCCTAATTCATGAGTATTAATAGTTGATTATAAAAATATTATAAATAAAAAGTGAACGACAAAAATGTTAGAAGTATATTTTTATTTATAAAAAAGAACAAATGAACATAAACTTACCAATACCATAAGCAATGTAAAGCCCAGCACTGTCATCTGTATTATCGGAATCAGGATAGCAAACGCCTGCAACTAATCTGGAAGTGGGTGAGCTGGCATCGAACATCATATCTATGCAATACCTTCCCGGCGCATGCCATTGAGGACGGTTAAATGCTATTTCGTAGAGAGTCCCATTCTGTAAACAAACATTATTATTTTAACCTTCTAGAACCACGATCTATATAGGTAAATAAGAAGACTCTTTGGTAGCTCTGCTTATAAATTCCTTATTGAAAATGAAAAGTATTTGACTACTTTTTATTTTCATCCAATGTTGAAATTCATATTTAGTCTACATTTACCTTTATTAAAATAAGTTGAAAAGATGAGGCCTTCGTAGTACGTGGTTGGACAGCTTTTGACATGAGAACGATGGTTTTTTATTTTTATTTTAGCTGAAGGTCCACCTGGTGTTAAGTGTTTACCTTCGCCCATAGACATCCACAACATTCTAGTTATGGATGCGTTGCCAGCCTTGGGAATGTAGGGCAGAAGGAGGGAGGAAGGATGGGAATGGCGGGAATAGGGAAAGCTGATAGGGAAAGATGGTTGTAGGTTCGAATCCCACTCAGAGGAATAATTATATATTACTTTCATTTCTCCGTTATGGTACCTAAGACAGGATAGTGTCTTGAAGTTAGGTTCTCTCTGACAACCCTGCTATGTGGAAAAAGCTTCAATATAAAAAAAAAGTATATATCACCCGTTTCCTAAGTTTGGATATTTTTATTATTATACTAATCTAGGCGAAAACTAGAGCTCAATTCTCATTAACTCGTAAGGTCGAGAAAGATGCGTAAAAATAAAAGAAAAAATAGACAAGTAGAATGAGGAGGACATATATTAATAAGTTAATCATAGTCTACCAAAAGTAAATAGTTAATAAATGCTTTCTGTGCTCCTTCTTGAATATTTATAAAAAATGTCTATTAATTATAATATAATAATGTAAATTGGCCAAATTAATTTCTGAAAAAATATTATGTTTCGTAAATCAAACTTACTTTATTTACAGACATTTGCCATATTTTTGACATTTATCAAACTTTCTAAAGTTTTTTTTTCGTATTTGTTTGCTTCGAATAAATCTTCAATCGGATATAATCTAATCAATCATCTTGACATGAAATTTTACGTGCTCAAAATATGGTGATATATATTTAAGTGAGTTTTGTTTTGCCCATTAAAGTAGACAAGTGGATTTTTGTAACATCAGGGGCCTACATTCCAACCTGAATGCCGTTCACCACCACCTTGAGACGGCACGGCCGGCCTTGTTATTTTTGACGGAAACTCAGATTACCCGACCGAGCGATACAGCCTACCTCCACTACCCTGGCTACAAATTAGAACATCATTTTCTACCTCACGCCGGGGTCGCTGTATTCGTAAGGGAGGATTTGAGTTTTCGTCGCCTTGCTAACTTTGAAGGTCGGGACCTGTCTACCATCTGGCTTCGCCTGGACTCCAACGATCGTGTCCGCATCTACGGATGCCTATACAGGTCCCACAGTGGTAACGCGGGAAACGGATCGACTCATGGAGCATATGCAATCGGCCATTGATGATATGCTCTCACAGATACCCTCCGCTGAGGTCGTGATACTTGGTGATTTTAACGCCCATAATGCCGATTGGCTTGGATCACGCACCACCGACCATGCGGGGAGGGCTGCATTTGACTTTGCTATAGCAAATGGACTGTCCCAATTGGTTGATTCACCTACTCGAATCCCGGACGTGGACAGCCACAATGCCTCCTTATTGGACCTTCTGCTGACATCAAATCCGGAACAGTACCAGGTATCAGTCGAGGCCCCTTTAGGGTCCTCTGATCACTACCTGGTACGGAGTGTGGTGCCAATTAAACGCAGCAGTTGCAGAACACCCGCGACTCGCCGTGTCTGGCACTACAAGTCAGCAGATTGGGATGAGATGCGTACATTTTACTCATCTTATCCCTGGGGGGCGGTGTGCTTCTCTTCTGATGATCCCAGTGTCTGTGCCGCCGCTGTCGCCGACGTGGTTCTGCAGAGTATGGAACTTTACATTCCTAGCTCTGTAGTGCCCATCGGTGGCAAATCACGGCCTTGGTTTGGTAAGTCCTGCAAACAAGCTGCCTTTGGCAAGCGCGAAGCCTATCAAGCCTGGGCCACGGCACTAGTCGCTAAGGATCCGAAGGCGAAAGCCTTAAAAGGGAAGTACAACCGATCCTCTAGGTACTTTAAGCGGCAAATTGCTAGAGCAAAGTCCCAGCATATCACCAAAATCGGTGAGAAACTTGAGAGGTGCCCGTCGGGAACGCGGCAGTTTTGGGCCCTCTCTAAGGCTGTGCTTGGCAACTTTAGCCAGCCTTCGTTTCCACCGTTACGCACAGAGAATGACACCTTGGTCCACACGGCGAAGGAGAAAGCCGATCTCCTGGGCGCTCTCTTCGCCTCGAACTCGACTTTGGATGACCAAGGAACTACACCGCCGACCATCCCGCGGTGCCAGAGCTCAATGCCTGACGTTAAGTTTAGCCAAAAGGCTGTTCGTCGAGCTCTGTTTTCCTTGGATATCCAAAAGGCGAGTGGACCGGATGGCATTTCTCCTATTGTGCTCCGAACATGTGCTCCTGAGTTGACGCCGGTGCTAACGCGTTTGTTTCGGCTCTCTTACTCAACCGGCGTAGTCCCAGATTCGTGGAAGAGCGCTCTTATTCACCCGATCCCGAAGAAAGGCGACGGCTCAGATCCGACTAACTACAGGCCTATCGCCATCACCTCCCTGCTTTCCAAAGTAATGGAGAGCATTATAAACAGCCAGCTTCTGGGTTATCTAGAAGATCACCAGTTGATCAACGACCGTCAATATGGCTTCCGCCATGGCCGCTCAACCGGTGATCTTCTAGTTTACCTAACGCACCGCTGGGCTGCTGCTATTGAAAGCAAGGGAGAGGGCCTGGCAGTTAGTTTGGACATGGCGAAAGCCTTCGATCGTGTGTGGCATAGGGCGCTCCTAGCGAAACTACCATCTTTTGGGCTTCCCGAGAACTTATGCAAGTGGGTCGCCAGTTTTCTCACTGGGCGTAGCATCAAGGTCGCTGTCGACGGTTTTTGCTCTGACTTTATGCCCGTGAACGCTGGCGTCCCGCAGGGCTGTGTGCTGTCCCCCACGCTATTTCTTCTGCATATCAATGACATGTTAGAAGACCCTAGCATTCATTGCTATGCGGACGACAGCACGGTGGACGCCGTATACACCGGCCGTGCAGGGCTTTCTCGGGAAAACGTCGACGAGAGCCGAACAAAACTTGTGTCTTCTGTTGAGGCATCCCTCGTGAATGTCTCCTTATGGGCCTGGTGGAAAGGAACCTGGTTCAATTCAACCCCCAGAAGATACAAGTTTGCGCGTTGACCACTAAGAAAACCCCATTTGTCCTATCACCACTTTTCCAGAACACTCCCCTCCATGCCGCGCCCAGTATCAGCATATTGGGCCTGAAAGTTTCGAGTGAGTGCCAGTATCGCGATCATTTGGAAAGTAAGGCCAAGTTGGCCTCGAGGAAGCTGGGTGTCATCGGTAGAGCTAGACAGTACTTCACGCCCAAACACCGATTGTCCCTTTATAGGGCCCAGGTGCGGCCTCATATGGAGTACTGTTCTCATCTCTGGGCCGGTGCCCCCCAGTATCAGCTCGATCCATTTGATCGCATACAGCGCAGAGCCACTCGAATTATCAGGGACCCAAGAATCTGTGCTGGGCTTGACACTTTGGCGTTGCGTAGAGACGTGTCCTCGTTATGCGTTCTCTATCGCATGTATCACGGGGAGTGTTCTGGAGAACTGTTTGACCTGATACCTGCCGCTGAATTCTCCAACCGCACAGTACGTGCCAGGTTGAAATATCATCCTCACCACCTGGATGACCGGCACTCCAGTACTGTGCGGTTTCGACGTCATTTCCTTCCACACGCCACTCAACTGTGGAATGGCTTACCAGCGGCGGTGTTTCCAGGTCGATACGACATGGGTACCTTCAAAAGGCGCGCTTACCTCCACCTCAAAGGCCGGCAACGTCCCTGTAGCTCCTCTGATGTTACACGGGGCCGTGGGCGACGGTGTTCACCTATCATCAAGTGACCCGAACGCTCGTTTGCCTTGTCCTTTTTTATGAAAAAAAAAAAAAAAAAAAGGACAAAGACAACGTAGTGTCCAAACGTACCGCTCTCCACTTTAAGTCTAAATTCAAAATATTAAATGTGGAGTGATATAGCTTTTACCAGAGCAGAGAAATGATACTAGTTTAATAATAATACGAGTAATGCAATTGAGTGGATATCGAAGCCTTAACCAATTGCGTTTACCAATTGAGGGTCTGATGCCCTCTATACATCGGATATTTTAGTAGGAACAGAACGTTTTTTTATTAAACAGTTCAAGTCAAACCTGAATGAATAAAGAAAGTGTTGTAATAAGTAAATAAGTGATGATAAAACGTAAATAACATTAAAACGGAAAGCTATTTAGCCGCTAAACTAAATTTATATTCTTTGCATAGGACTCCGGAACGAAGGTGGTTGAATAAACTATTATTTACTGAACGTCCATTTTTAACACGCTATGGAAAAATTCTTGTAAATGACGATGCGTTCCAGATATTGAGTTACTCAACAATATTAATTGAATTCTCGCAATTAAATTGCATAAATTGCACATGTTTAACATAGTAGCACTATCCCTGTGGAAATTATTGTATGAAGCTATTTCAATTTATGAAAAAAAATGTAATTAATTTAAAAAAAAAAAAAAATTAACACGTTCATAACTATTTTCAACATCACGTTTATGCTATGTAAAAATGATCTCGGAAATATTGCTTGATTTTCTTATATATAGACCAATAGATATACGCAGGTGAAGCTCATAAGAGCATTTTGAAAATAACGACTGAAGTTACAAGATTTATTGAGTTATTGAATTATTTCTCTTACTTACTCACTTTTAATATGTAATTTTTTTTAGCTTCACTCTATGTCCCGCGCACAGCAGTGTAGACAGAGGGAAGTTAGTGTTAAAACACTCCGTTTCCCACTTTCCGCCAAATTTTCGAGGCATTGCGTGTTAAGTGGCGGGACTTAACGCCCCGCTTGAACTCACAACCAGTCGCTTTAAAGTCACACTTTGTGGCACTACGCCACGACTGGCCTCAACTGCTTATTTTCTATATTATGAAATTATAATATTTGCTGGATAAGTATCTGTTTCTATTATCATAAAAGTCATTAAATAAACGTGAATTTATCTTCAAAGAACGATGCAAGGGTACAAACTTCAAAGTAAATAGAATTTAATATTTGTATGGTTAAGTACAGAGATTATATAAAAATGATTAGTCTCAATATAAAATTAAAGAGATAAAAATTAACACTTTGTTCAGCTTTATTGAACATACAAATTAATGTTATAATTCGTTTTTTAATCCAGGTAATACCTATGTATACCTATGTACATAAATGTTTTTACGTAAGGCAATAAGTGGAAAATTGTAATTTTGTGGCTATAAATTATTAGCGCTAATTGGCTTACGTTACTGCTAACATTATTTGAATTAGTCAATATATGAGGGCTAATTTCAATTAAACCAATACCGTTTAACGACGACAACAATATCTATATATAACTCTAAGCTCTCTGTGCCCAAATAAAGCTATGAGGTTTTCGTGATACTTAAAGTGCAATAAAAGGATAATGTTATGTATAGGACATTAAATTAAAAAAAAACTATGCAACTATAAACAAAATATCATTCCAATTGCCTACCTATACTTTTAAAAGCTACCAAAATAAAACTATTGTATTTTGAAAGCGTGACTACTCGTGTAAAACTGTTGTTGTTTTAAATAGAACTGCTAGACTTGTAGCTAGTTAAGATGTGAATAATTATTACTATAGTACTAACATGGGAAAAGGTTCAAGCTTTTAAGAAAATATAACTTATAACATTTTTTTATAAAATTAAGTACTTAAGTATTAAATTCGGTTTCTTCATGGATTTATGAAACTCAGGAGGAGATTTTTATTCTCATTATTCTATTTATAAAATGCTTCTTCACGCTTTTTTCCACATAGCAGGGTAGCCAAAGTGAACGTAATATCCAGAATCTCCATTCTTCAATTTTCTCATGAAACCCATATATTGTGCAATTGTGTGGCAGAACTTATCGTCACGCTTTGTGCTATCAGGGAACCTACCAGAAATAAATGTAATTTATAAATAATCATTCCCCTTTTCCGAGTGGGTGGGACAGATATTGCCAGAAATAATATGTTTATTAGATAAGCTCTACATTTTATATGAAATAAGTACCAATTAATTACGTGTAAATTACCACAAACAAAAATATTTTTTATCGTACTCGAAAACGAGTATGAGAAATATGAGACAAGTACTGTTAAATAATCAAAAATTTTGATGGCCAGTAACAACCTGTCCAGATAATTTCGCAGATTACCTTTAATGGAGTCAAAAACAAGCTAATTTCGCTCCAGTTTTTATATCCACATCTCTGGTTTTAAACATTGCATATTTCTTTGGCACAAAATAATGATTTAAAGAGTACTTATATTTATCCTGTTTTTACATATCTGTCTTCTGAATATACGAGTAAAATTCTTGAGATTTCCCTCGAGATTGTCTTACTGTATTATTTTTATATTATATGTCCTGAAATGTCACTCAATGTACATATTTTTAAATAAAATTTTAAATAGACACTCTTAAAATGAAAAATGTGTGAAAAATAAAAATTAAGTTTTAAAGATCTGTCGAAACAAAATTGTTAAACAAAATTTCGAACGCAATTGTTGTTGACTTGTCTTATCAAATGTTATTTAAATCATTTGTTATTTCTGACTATTCGTTTTTTTTAGTTGATTATTTGCTAATTATATATCAACACATGTCTCTGTAAGTGTCTCATCTTTTTTATTTTTTTTTCAATTACGCTTAAAATATACCTATTCTATGGGTGTGCAGAAAGAGATTTAAAATGAAATAAGTTATCAGAGCCATTATGTACTTCCGAGTTTTACCCTTTTTCGCGTCGTCACGTGCATATAATTAATAAAATAAATATAAGGCGGACATTTGTACCTATCTCATCTACTACAAGACGACATGATTCTAGAGAACATCGTGGTCTTGCACTCTTCTTCACTTGCACTTGTGAACGTGAACGTGAACTCGTCTTGCACTTGTTTTATTAATACATTATTGGCGAATACGTAGCCGATCTAAAAATATCGTATAATTTCTTAAGTACTTTCCTATAATATTTAGGCGCTAAATCAAATTTATAGCGTTATTGTTAAGTTTTTCAGACATATGGTAATACTCAGTAACAGACAGGCACATATAGCAATAACACACTTGAAATAATAAACAAGCCTTTGTACTTAGCCATTATTTATATTTTAGACCCAACGCGCGCACATTGTTTTCGTTTAGAGTCAAAATCAAAATTTTCATTTTAACACGTACTCCCTCAATAAATAAATAGTTTCTCAGAATTGAGTCTTTGTAAATAAAACTTATGTTTAGTTAGACAAAGCCTGAAATGTGTAACACAAATATTGAATAACATAAGAAGTTACCATCGTAGTTAATGCGTTGCTTAAAGAATGTTCACCTCATAGATATTACTTAACGTAACGTTACTTTTTGTGACGTATTTTCACGTAAGTACTTGCTTATCTTTTCATTTATCTTTTTCTTTCCTCTTTGCGTGGTCTTATAAGATATATATATATTATGGGAAGGTCGTTTCAAAAGGCTTTTTGCTTTGATGAACAGATATAAAAATGAGGAATTTAACACTTTTGACGGTAAAATTTGAATAATTACATAGAAATATATCGTAATAGTTATATTTAATACCTACCTAAAATATTACAGTAACAGACTGAACATTTTTCGCGATTTTTCTCTGCACGTTATGTGAAGAATGTAAATTAATACAATTACTAGTGGCCCCGTTGACATGTAAAAAGTACATTTGCCTTAGTAAGTTATTCATCATTTTAAACAAAAGAGGTCACTGAATGTTCCTTCCCGTTTAAAGATATAATATTTTATTCTGATTTATTTATTAAAGTAATAATTGAGACAATCGTGGCTTATTGGGACACATCATGAGATTGTAAACATGATTGTGGATCCGATATCCATTGAGACAATTGATTACTTTTGATGCAAGCAGTAAGAGGAATATTTTGACACTTAGACGGAGTGAATGGAGAACGAAGTGTCATAACACTAGGCTTCTTGTGCCTGTCATGCTATTTGCGAGATACAGCGTGAAGCTAAAAAAAGGGTAGAGACAAAATGGCCAAGTAAAACATTTATTTAAATACGTTTTTTGACCATTTTAAAATGTATATAATGTTAATGTGTTTTTAATATATATTGTCTTTAATATACATATTGTCTATAGACTTTATATATTTTAATATCTCATTTCTAAGGCCTGTTTACACAATTTATATGTTATGTTGGTATCCATGAAACTGCCATTTATCAATTAGGTATGTACGTTATATTTACGGGCACCGGCTGCTATCGTGTGGGAATGTTTACGTTGAAAATTTCATAAAAAATATCTTGTATGAACGAATTTTTAGGTTTACTTTTTGAAACACATTTTCTGTGAAACTGGAAAAACATAGAACTAGTTTTGCTTTTTGTTAGTTTTGTGATACATTATTTCCATGAATGCAGTTTCCACTTTGATGAATAAAAATAAAGGATTACCTAAGTGATTTGTCAGCGCTGTAGTCCGCCGAAAAATGGAGAATAAAATGCCACGACAATAGATTCTCTCTGACTGAACTGCTATTATTATATACGCAAACGCGTTAAGCTGCTTTTTTAAAAAATGATTGGTAAATTCGCTTTCAAAATACACTTTCCTCTTTAATTAGTTCAGGAAACATTGCTAACGCATACAAAGCTAGCGCTGTCGTCATATCAATGGACATAAAACTATTTGTTGATAACGTCCAACTATTAACAGATGCAAAACAGTAATCGAATATCATTTTTAATAAAAAAAACCGTTGTTTGCTTTCGATAATAGCAGGGACGGTGAGGGTGTGGCTGTCTCCCTTGCACATATCAAAATTCCAACCGTTAATTGCCTGTAGTTTAGTGTTGTTAATGCTTATTTTTATTGTCCATCCGTATAAAAAAATGAAATACACCCTGACTTTATCTGTTTTTTTTACGGTAGCCTGTAAAGTTTTGGGAAATAACTATATAAACTACATTAGTTATTATATAACGTACATTAGTTATTAATTCTTTAAATTTATACCGAAAAGGAGGTCTGTCTGCTTATTTTGATAAATTATGATGAAATAAAAAAATCGTGTAACAGTGTAAAAGATTAAAAGATTCAAAATGAGTACATAATTTTTTCCTTGCTTTTTACTCTAGTTTTAGGTAGTCCGACGTAAATGGAGAAAAAACATTAAAAATATTAGAATCAAATCAAAATGAAATCAAAAAATGATCATTATCTGTTGAGTTGGAATAGATTCCATCTCAGCAGATAATGATCATAGGTAAATTACTTTCAATTCTACTAACACAAAGTTAACCCAATATTAAATCAAAATTAAATAAATTAAAACTCATTATTATGATTACTAAACTTATCATGGATAAAGCAGTTTGGAAAGTTAACGGGCAATCTTCAGAGGCACTCAAAAATGAAGAATAATTACTAGAACTATCTACTTTAAAGCCATCTTTTTAGATTTTTCCTAAAATATTTACCACGGAAAATGCTTTTCAAATATTTGGATAATATTGGATAAATTTATACGTAAGTTATGTTATCCTGACATAGACAGCGGATTAGTTCTCTGCACCTGAGTGGTACTTAATATTAATCTAACCGAGGGAACAGCATTTCATTAGTATTTTTTTATATGTCTCTTTAGAACCGATTCTGACCCTCGAACCAAATAAGTGGGTTAAAAAAGTAAGTATCAAAAAAATTATCAATTTATATTATTTTTTTTAATTAATTAAACGATTACTTTTCTTATTATAGACAACATTTGTATATGGTATACGCAAAAAATATTTTTGTGGTCATCGTGGCGCAGTAGGACAATGTGTGATACACCGTGATAGTCGTGCATTCGATACTCGGGGAAATAATGACATTTGAACTATTTTTATTGCTCGGCTCTGGTAAACAGACAAAGCACAGCGTTGTGTTCCGCCACACAATACGCAATGTCTTAATTTCGGTCGGAAAGTGGAAAACAGAGTGTCTTAACACTAGGTCAACTCTGACTATCCCTATATGCGGAAAAGAACGTGAAGCTTAACAATTATTTGCAAAGTAGCGTAAAACATCTGAATTGCTATTTTTAATTCTTTTCACCCGAGTCCCACACATCTAAAATACATAAATCAACATTTTTTTTAATAAAACGAAAGAGAAACGCTCTGTTGATAATAAATTGATGTGTTATGACATGGATATGGCATTTTTAAGAATATTATTCGCCGAACGAGTATGATAGGGACTAATTTTAACTTTTTTATTGGCGAAATGGCGTTCACATAGCAAATTAAACCATCGCAATTTTTACTGTTTTAAATATTCATTTATTATACATACATACTATGTTATTTATCATTACGTATTTTGTTAACATTATGATTTTTAATATTATGATTTTTTTGACAAAGCGAATATTTTTAAAAAGACAAAGTACAATGATGAAATCCGCCACATAACGTTCTAAAACTAGCTAGAAAGTGGAAAATGAAATGCTTTTATACTACAATATGTCATAAAAATCCTTAACAAGCTATGGACGTCTTAATTAATACGACAAAATAAGATTTAATTTATTATTTATTATAAGTCAAATTTTATTTACATATTTAATTGCTAATAATATAAAATTAAAATAGATAATAAATACGTCATCAAGTTTCCTGTAACAAAACAATAATAATACAAGAACGTCACAATTTTTCTTCGAACGGTATGACTCAAAAACTGAGTTAGTCAAAAACTAAAAGACTATCGGAATATTCCTTACATATATTACAAATATATAATTTTAGCTTTTGGACGGAAATTGATGAAGGACCGTTCCTTATAACTAAAGGAAAATAGAAAACAATTTTAGAAAACATAGGTAGAAAATTTTAATGTAGCGGGCCTTGTACTAACGATAAACATAAATAGTGTTAAGTGTTTGAGAATTTTGACATAGCTGGATATAAAACGTATGGCTTAGCGGTAATAGCGCTTGAATGCTTCAAGAGACGCGGATTCGAGTCAAATTCTTTAATATATAAAATATATCTTATTTTATTTATGATATAGAAAATATTTAATAAATAATAAAACAGTTTTAAATTCACGATCATAGATGCAACACGTAATTTTGGACAAACAGTTTAACCCTTAAATTTATATGGACGTAATCGTGGATCCCTAGTTTCCTATTTCATGTTCCACTTACACACTAATTAACCAATATAAGTATCACAACATCTACATAAGTGCTCGTTACAGATAATTTATCTTTCTGAGTCAGTGTTAAACAAACATAATGAGTGTTTAACAGGCTGTGTTTGCAATGGCCTATAGAGTGTTAACAAACTTTTAGATAACGTCATTTACTGATTTACAAAGGTTGATCGTAAAAGTTAGAATATGCGTACATAATATACATATCTTAGTGTATGTACTTATATTGTTTTTTTAGGTTATTAATGCAATACGCCAAGGTGCAAATCGTGGAATAGTGGAACAGCGTCTAACTGTCAACACGGTTGGTTATGGGTTCAACTCCCTCTTGAGTGAATTATATTAATAATACTTTCATGTCTTCGCTCCACACCCACACAAAAAGCGAAGCGAAGTGTTAAGCTAGACATCTTAAAATACAATATCTCGAATTAAGTTGGAAAGTTAAACACAGTGCCTTAGCACTAAATTCCCTCAGCCAAAAAGCTCTGAAAAAGCGTGAAGCTGGTTTCTTTATATATTGCGTCAAAGATTTACGATAGGGATGCCAAATCATTTTGGATGCATTGGATGGATTTATGATGCGTGGAAATTATTAAATTGTCTTTCTTAGTTTTAAATATAATATGAATAACAAGTTTTAATTTAATAAGTATTTACTATATTTTAATTTTGACTTGCATTAATTTTATTTGTTTGCTCTACAGGTACCCAGGAGGATAATCAGAGAGAACAATTCGTAGTTTAAAGCAAAAAATATTATTTTCTGCGAGCATTTTAGTAATACCTATTTATATTTTAATTATTTATCGATATTACCACTATACATAAGTTCACTACAGTACGCTAAATGTTTATGTATTCTGGTAAAGTTGTTTATGTTAGGAATCGTTGTTCTTTACAAGGTGAGATAACAAGATTTCAAATGTTTTGGAAGATGTTATCAACAAGTATGTTTTCGTATCGATAATAATTGAACTTATAAAAATACTTTAATGTATACTATTGCATTATATATTGAATGAATTATTGTGAAATAAAATGTAAACCAGGAAATAAAAAACAACTTCATACTTTTTCCCTCGTAGAATATACAAAAACCTCGTAGTCAAAGACAACCTATTGGCAAGTTACTCTGATTTTCATTTTGCTTGCGAAATTGAGACATTGCGAATTAGAGGTGAATCTCCACAACCTGCTTTGTCAAGGTACTAGAGTGGAGAGTTAAAGATAATATATATAATCATTCCCCCGAGTAGGAGTCGAAGCCACAACAGTCAGACGCTGTCAACAACCGCTTTGAAAGTACATATTATGTAATAATAATCTTTTTAATTAACACCTTTCAATCTATATTTCACTTAATAACATTTATATACATAAAAACGTTGAACTTACTTCTTGAATGTATATCTCTTCACCAGGTGTGTTTGAGTCCACCAAATATTTATCACACGTGATCGGCGCCATATAAAAGAAAGCCTGATTAGCAATTACGTTCGATAGTTCCTGGCCTTTATACACTGGTGGATTAAATGGGTTAACTTCGGTATCATTCACATCTGAACACGTCGTGTTAAGGTACATCTTGCCGATGTTGCAACACTTCCACAAACAAATACGACCTATGCATGGACATCCAAATTTCGTCAAGATTCCATCTATCTCCTCTTCGAACCAAGAACTACTGATGAATTCTATGCCATCAAATATGATTGAGCCATTTCCATACTGCACCCCATTAGTAACATTAAGACTTTCTTCCTTCGAACAGGGCTTGCAACTCGATAAGGTTAGTCCAATACAAAATAACAGTAACACGATTATTTTGTTTGAGTAAATCATTGTTAATTCACAAATCACTTCAGACACAGTTTAATATTAAATGACACAATAGTTGCTACATGTTTAATTCCAAAAAAATATATAAATAAATCGTTTGTCATACACTTTGTTATGAGTAATAATTTTAACAAAATTAAATCGTTAACGAGTTTATCGCGTATAAAGTGTTCTTTATCGTGATGTTCGTATAGTACTTGGGTGTATCATTTTTGTAGTGATAAGAGATAAGGTAGATCGCGGTCACGGTGTGACGGTCGTGCTCTGATACGTCATGCTCGTATCCTACTCCTTTTTCGACTGAGCGCCAGCTGTGAAGTGTAAACTATATAGCGGTGCCGTATGTTCCTATATTTTCTTTACTAATTTTACATTATGTAATTCTGTGGGAATGATGATTATTTCATATATTATAATTTGTAATAAATTAAAATTTGAATATATGTGTATGTCCGACTGTTATCACGATGGTTTTAGATTCGATTACCACTCGAAGGAATGATTAATTGTTATTTTTATTTCTCGACTCTGGTATCTAGGACTAAGCACGGCGTTAAGTTATGCCACTTAACACTTTACTCAGAGCAGGCCGTCGAAAGTGAACCACCACCCTTGACTCCGCGTCGTGCCTTGCTGGGTCCTACCCCCGAGGTTCGTGGAAGATTGGAGTACCTATGGCCCCGGATAGAGGCGATCGAGAGCAAGCACCGCTAGGTTTTAGTGGGTATACGGTCGGCTCAGTCCGGAGTCACCAATCGGGCTGGTTTGCGTAAAGGATTTCCTCACGAGGAAAAAAATAAGCCACTTAACACTTAATATCTCGAATTCGAGCGAAATATGTCTTTTTACTAGGTTCTTGCTGACTACCCTTCTATACAGGAAAAAGCCCGAAACTGCTTATTTGTTATATAAACAAATTATATAAATAAAATACACAAGAAAATTGAAAAAAATGACTTTTTAGGTGTAGAAAATGTACAAAAATTTGGACGATTTGGAATGCTAGCTTAGCGGCCAGAACGCTTAGACGGTTTCCAAGAGGCACGGGTTCGAATTCCACTGTGTTCAAATCCCACTGTGTTCAAATCCCACTGTGTTCAAATTTCGATATTTAAAAGACTGTTTGTAAATAAAACAAAAAATGTATGAACGATAATTACTTTTTATTTTAATCCCATAACGAAGTAGAAATATGTAGTTTTAAGTATTTTTAAATCTATTTACATTAATCGATGATAAAATATTTTGAATTGTTTACGTACAAAGTTAAGCGTAGTAGAGTTAGAATTTAAATGTTACAAAGAAGACGCAACAAGACTATAAAATGATAATTATTCGTTGAAATTTAAATATGTGGCCAGTCGTGGCCCAGTGGCACAAGAGACGACTGGTTGTGGGTTCGATTCCCACTCAAGGAGTGGAAATTATATTTCCATTTTCTTCGCTCTGGTGTAGACGTAAAGCGCAGCGCCACTTAACACGCAATACCTCCGAATTCGGCAGAAAGTGGAGAACGGAGTGTCTTAGCACTAGGTTCCCTCTGCCTACCCTGCTGTGTGCGGGATACAGCGTGAAGCTATTTAAATATATATGTAATTGATTTAAGTCCTGACGATTTCCATCAGGTGCTAAATCACTATTTTATCCATTTAATTTTAAATGTACCTGCCTGGTTAATTACGAGTTCTTAAATTTCTATCTAAATTATGAGCAATTAAATGGTAGTAGGTAATAGCACATTTACAAATAAGTAATCCTTACTTTTATTCTAAATGCGAAAGTCTGTGTGTTTGTCTGTCATGCTTTCACGGCAAATCTACTGGACGGATTTGGATAAAATTTGAAATGAAAATATTTAATGACACGGGGTCAAACATAGGCTAGTTTTTTTTAAATATCAACTCTTAAAGGGTTGCAATAAGTGATGAAAGTTTGTATGAAAAATCTAAACCGCCTAACCGATTGTAATGAATTTTGGAATAGATATAGTTAATAATGCAAGGTTTAATGTTGGATGGAAGGTTTAATGCAAGGCAAACATAGGCTACTTTATTTTTCAAAAATCCACCCCCGAGGGTTGCAATATAGCTCAACAATTGCCTAGTTCACGCGACGTATCCAATAAAAACAAAGTGGTGTTTCCTTAAAATAGTATGTACATTATGTATTTATGTAAACAATATATCAGCAGAATTGTCTGGCGAAGTGATCTCATCTTCCTCTTAGTTTGAAAAAAACAAATTACACTCTTTGTATAAAAGCGCGGAGACAAGATCTGACTGCAAACGCTATTGATTACAGGTTCGATCTCCACTCGGAGGCATTATAAATATAATTTACATAAATTAAAAAAAATATATGAAAATAATTTATTATATTTCAATGATTTTCATAATTTTGAGTTCCGCCACTCCGTCAATTCGGACACTAACTAATGAATAGAGTCTTGATACTGGGTTATGCCGGCTACGCTGCTATATGAAAAAACTTGAAGCAAAAATGAGACTATGACTATTTTGAAATACTTTTTTTAACATAGATAATATTTAACATCATACATTTTCTTTGTTATAAAAGATTAAAGCCATTTAAGGATACAAATACATTTGCTTACATATATTATGTTAGTACTTGTATCCTGTTAATAAATAAAAAAAATATATGAATTAGTTTTTTTTTTTTTTTTTAGCTTTACGCTGTATTCCTCACACAGCAGGGTAGGCAGAGGGAACCTAGTATTAAGATACTCCGTTCCCCACTTTCCGCCGAATTCGGAGATTTAGTTCATATTTAAATTAGATATTCTTTTATTTTACTCATTCTAATTTTGTAAAAGAGTAGAATAATGCTTACTGTTATAATCCACTATGTTTACAATAATTTTATCTTGTTATAGGTAAATTAGAATTGGTAGTTTTTTGCGACCTTACAGTTTTCTCGTATAGCGGAGTAATTTAGAGTCCAGACTCTCCATTACTCCATTTTCCACTTTCCATCCAACATTAAGACTCTGCGTATTAAATGGCTGAAGCGGAGAAATGAAAATAATGTGAATAAAAATAATTCAAATACAGTAATGGAAATAGTTAATGATTAATGATTCCTTCCTGCAGGGATTGAACCTTCAACCTATCACATTTTCAGTCAGTAAACGTAAAAAAAAGTAGCAAATTTTCAGCTATCCCACTGCGCCACGATGAGTGGAGGAAAACGAGAGTTTTTCAAAAGAAGTGTAGGGCTCATTGGTTTTCAATACCCTGATAGGCAAGAGTAAATTATAACTATATTATAAATGTATTCAAAAATTATGGCTATTTCCAAAGACGTCGATAATTTTGGTTACCTCAATATTTGACGTAGTATGCATAACGTGCTAGCTTCTAGTTAGAATGACTTGAAAGGGCCGAAGCTAGCTAAAATAGGCGTCACAAAACCGACTTTTAGGAAGTGATAGGTGAGAGAGACAGTGAGCGGGACGGGTGAGAGATAAATACTAATGATTCTATTACACATGGGGTCGGTCTTGTTCTCTTCTCTTGTGGCTAGTTGACTTTATTCGGGAACGGAATGTCTTAACATTAGGTTCCTTCAGCCTACCCTGCTGTGTGCGGGATAGTGTGAATCTAGAAACAATTACAGAATTTATATGTATTCGATGCTTGTTGAGTATACCATGTATCCATGGATTATCTAACGTGTATGGGTTGTAAAAATTTTGGGACATAATTAAGCTTTGCTAGGTATGCTCATACATTAATATGATTAAACTACTATTTGTATCCCTAAAATGTAAGCAGTAATATGAATCTTTCATTTTTCCATAACTGTCTTTTTATTTGTCTCTTTGTCTGATGAAGGAACATGACGTATAATAAACAAGCATATATCACTTTAGCACATAATATTCAAGGTGATGGGCATTTTCCACTTACATATAACAACTAAATATTTGAAAATTTTGATGACGAACCTTAAATGAGTGGTGAAGTATAAAAAAAAATCAATGCCGCATTATTAACAGCTATTCAGTATGATGAACTGTTTTCATTGACAAAGTTATTATACAACTGTGGCGACAAATAATATTTAAAAACTATTACTTATTTTTGGTGATTTGCCAAATGCGTAATCACGATCCTTTAATTTTCTTCAAAAATTTGATCAAATGATACAAAAACAACGGCTTCATTGATTTAACTTTGAACGAATTTTCATTGACGAAACTTTGTGAGGCCTTTGTGAATATGTTGAAAAGTAAAAGACACAGTGAAGATTACCAGTTTTCTCGATATATCCAACTTAGCGCCTGATTTTCCAAATCCAACAAAAGTCCTTTTTTTTAAAGATTTTCAAAATTCATGTAAAGAAGAAGATATTTTCTGTTTTCAAAAATCCGTAGCTTTTTTTTATTTACTGAAGATTTCAAAATATTCCTTACGTTTCTTATGCGATCAACGGTTACTGTGATATTTATGGTTAAAGACAAAAAGATCCTTTTCCAGTCAGAGTTCTATCTCAACGAGAAGTATATTTATCGATTTTTTACAACAGCAAGTTGAAGCTAAATGCAAAAGTTATCCTATCCACATAGTGGTTAAGTTGAAAAAAAATATTCCAACTTTTTAGACCAAAAAAATGAACTGAAATAGAATCGATGTTTTCTTTCTCGGTATTCATTAGGATAGAGTGGAACGCGCCGCTTGAAAGTATTTTCTATCTTAAGATCTCAAAACTAGAAACTTTAAGCTTTATCAATGCTTGTTTTTTTTATTTCAATGTGACTATTTTTGAGAAAAATACAGCCACTTAAAAAATCTCAAAAATTTTGAAAAAAAATTTTTATGACCCTTTAATTATTTTCGCTAGTATATATATGCATGGTATCGACCTTGAGATGCTCCAAGGCAAATCAATTTCACCACACTTAAGAAATTGATAGATGATCTAAGCATTCAGCAAGCAAAAAAAAACATATTTCTGTATTTTTTTCAAATTATTTAAATGAATTAGTCAACTACAATGATATATTAATATTATGTACGTATTTAATAAATATTAATATTCAGATACAACAATAACACCACCTTAATTGAAATTATTTTTTTATATTTTATTTAGTAAAAATTTAATAAATAACAATAATTATGTATATGAAAAAGTTGTTAAAGACAAAATAAATTACCAAATACCAATAGACTATTAACAAGAGTGTTCATGTTTTTGTTTAATTTGGCAACATTATATTTTTTCTGAAAAAGAACCTGAAGCAAAACTTGCCAACCAAAAATTGCCTGTTGACAACGCGTGTCTATGATAAAAGTTCCAATAATTACCTTGTGCTGGCAACAAAATTTCTCAACAAAAGTTGGGAACAGTGTTTCCATTTGTGCCGGTAAACTTCGAAGGAACATGCGTGCTGCCAGCATTGACTCACTTAGTGGAGACGCTTCCAGTTGGCAGCATTATTAACAAATAGAATAATGTCTGTCACATGGACGAACGAATTAACCGACATTTAATTGATTTATATTTAGGACAAAAAGTATTATAGAACTAATTATAAAAATCACGAAAATTAAAAAAGAAAGATGTAGTGAAAAATAATTTGCCAGACCACTACACACACGAATTTGAAATACAAAGGAAAAAAAATAATATGACCGTACATTTTTCAGAGACAATTTTATTTATTAATTTCCAATCCTGCCTGCTAAAATATCATCTCTTCATAGAATTTAATACCTCTATCCCTTTCTTTCTTTTATACTTTTATTCTTAGTTGAACTAGTACGTGTATCCAATAAATGTGACAGCTTATTATCAAGTTACTTAAATGTTTCTCAATTTGATGGAGACCTAATTGAAAAACAAATAGGTTTCTGTCCTTCTGTTACACCAAAAGTTTTATTTCATATACTTTAAAATATTTAATATATTCAAATAAATATTATAATATTTTAAAAGTAAAATTATAAAAGTAAAATATTTTTTTTTTTATAAAATGCTTGTTTTAAATTTCAAATACCAAAGAAGAGCTGTAAAAGAGCTCTGATTGGTTCGAATTTCTAGATCACTTCTTCACGTCTGCTGGAATTCTAAGTTGCAATGTCTTCTGTCTATATCTTGAATCTTCGCCTATCTTATCATACGGATTGTGGAATACGTACGTTTAAATAAGAGAAAAACGAACGATGATTTTATATACATTTTTTTTCAATAGTTTAAATTCTAATATGTACTTTAAATAACAATTGCAATATAAATGTATGGAAACACGTATACGTGAAAAAAAAATATTTTAATAATGTTCACTTCAATTTTTGAAACGTGATTTTAATGGTCGGGCCATTGAACCTGGCAATTTTTCTCAAAAAATCACCTATTTTTATTGACGTTTATTGCATCATGCAGGTTTCATGCAATCCTATAAATACACGCTACGCCATTTTAGTCATTTCCATTGCTCCTCTGGTAGCTGAAACGTACAAAGGCCTTTCTTTCTGTAAGTTTTTACTTTGGTAGATTATCTTTACCGAGTATTTTCCTTTGATATCCCTTATTTCTGCATTAGATTTAATCTTGAAACTTAAATAATTTCTATTCATTAATTTCAGTGTTCTCCATTTTATCAAATATAATAGTAGTGGTACAAGTAATTTACCGTTAGGCCGTGTAAACATAATATTTATGTTACTTTTACGCATAAAGTATTAAATAAGCACATTGGCATGAGTTGGTAATTAACTGTTAATGACATAAACAATAATTCCAGAAAATGGGGTTTCTTGCGGCGTTAGCTGTGAATGCATTGGGCGGGGCTATAATTTATGGCACAGGAGGACTTGGAGCTGCGTGGGTGGCACCTATGATGGGTTTTGGTAGTTCGGGCATAGCTGCTGGGAGCGTTGCCGCAGCTGCTCAGTCGTATTACGGCAATCTTGCAGCTGGGAGCATCATCTCTCAAATGACAGCCGTAGCGATGGCTTCACCGACGCCATAGGTAAATGGATTTTTACTTGAAAACTATCCTTGTAATATTTATCAGCTAAAATAACTAACATTATACGTACCTTTCTCTTCTGTTAAAAATTGTTTGTATGTGTCTATTTTTGAACGTGTGACAAGTATTTATTAATAACTTGAGTAATAATAATATCAATTATTTATTTAAACCTATATTTTTTTATAGTATATGTTAATGTACATAATTTCTTATTAATTTTCTCTTTTCCAGATATGAAATTGTAAGAACTTTAATCTTCATGTAGGAAGAACATAAAGTTTCTGAAAATGAATGGTGTTTTTATTTATTTCATTCTCTAAAATCATATTTATATAACTTGTTTATTAAGATTTGTGAAAAGTTTTGATATTATTAAAAATGACCTGCAAGGATGGGTCCTTAAAAACAATAATTGTTTAAAATTTATTTGATTACCGCAAGATCCTAAACATCCCTTATTAATAACAGTTATTAAAGAATTTGTTTCAACATACATACAACTTTATTAATAAGTGTAGCAAATTTCTGTAACAGTGAAATATTTCTTACAATAAAATCTCTGATATCTATGGATAGTTCAATTAATCTATAAAAGCATTTCAATGAGTGTAACCACACCACCACCACAATGCGTTTTAATTATTGTTACGCTCAGAAAGATAAATTAATCTAATACAATAAGTGCATTACTTGATTGCATTAAGAAACATGTGAATGTAGCAGCTGCCTACTTAATCAATCTATGTTAAAATTTGTCACTGAGCCAGTTTCAGGTGCAATAACTATAAGAAATAACTAAATATTTTAGTGCCAATCATTAATATAATCTCAACTACAACTCTAATCAACACTATTATGATATATGTAAAAGATTGTCTGTGACACTTTCACGGTTAAATTTCTGGTCCAATTTGTATCGAAATTGGCATAAACATAAGCAAGGCCTTCATCCTTAAAACTAAGGATGAATTGCTATTCTAAAAACTGGAACTCTATTTTATATAAATATTAATCTTTAATCTCAAACTAGTAATGGCTTTAGGGGGTTAACCCCCTAAATTAATATACACAAACAAAAATGATCAAAACAAAATCCTTATAAAATTTGAACATTGTATATTTTCTGTAATAATATAAAATGTTTTGAAACATCCATTCATTCAATAAATGTAATCAATATTTTTTTACATTAGAAAACATTAATGATTTCATACTATCTATGATTTTAATTATATATTATACACATTTTCTACGTTTTCTTTTTTGAGTACTCTCTTGCTGTTTGAGTGAAAACTTATTAACAAAAAGCTCTTCATATATTAGGCTGCATGTACCTTGACTTAGATATTGTGAAATTTCTTTGTAAAGGTATTTTTTATAACATTCTTCATTTGTATTAGTTTGTGCGTTCACATACTTCTTTCTTATAGGCTCTTTCTTCTTTTTCGTATCACCTAATGTATCTTTTAATTCCATGATTCTTTGTGAATTTTGTTCTATTTTATTTAATAATGTTCTTTCCATTTTTTTCATGCTAGCATCTAAATAAGCCAGAGTGTATTCTTGGAGATTAGGTAAATTTTGGTCTTTGGCTAAATGAGAACTGACAATAACATTCTTTTCTTTTCTGGTAGGCTTTAGAAGTGACGTTTCTTTAGGTTTTACTGGATCATCTATCTTATTTAGACATGATTCTAGTACATCTTTCATTCTCATATTAAATTTTCTTTTCCTTTCTATGACTGCACTTCTTTCAGGAGTAACTTTTGGTTTTAATTTCTGGAGCTTTGGTGAGGAATGAACTTGGGGGTTCTCAATAGATTCATTTACTTTATCAACAATTTGATTTTGCATAATATCAGCATTATTTTCAGCCATTTTGGAACTATTATTTTCTTTATCTAAAACATCTAGTACTTTCAAACTATTTGGCAGTTTGTTGTCTGCATCCATTGATATTGCACTAGCTGATTGAATTGGTTCTTCATATTTTATTGATTTTTTTGGTTCTATATTTATATTTTTAGGTACCTCACTATTAATATTTGATTTATTAGGTAAATTTAAAGTTGTTGAAGGACACACTTTTTTAAATTCTCCCACAATTGGTAATGGATTTTTTAATTGAATCTTTTTTGCTGATAGTATTTTGACTTTAGGCTCTTTTTTAACAACAATATTTTGAAAGTCTCCTGGTGGCTGGTTATTATTTTGTTTATCAGTTATTTCATGTATTTGAAAAGTATTAGTTACACCTAAATCTTGATTGATCTCATTACCTGCATTTAATTGATTGCTTAAATCTGTATAAGGAGGCACTATGAGCATTGGCTGAGGAGGGCTTTTATTTACTGATTTTGAAGGTAAGGATAATCTTGTAACACGTGGTTTAAATATATCTACTTTATTATTTTCCTCAAGTTTAGAATTAGTTATGGAGTTTGAAAGACTAATATCATAATTGAACCTCGATGAAGAATCTGTAAGTTCTCCATTTGTCAAGAAGTCTCCATATTTTAAGGAGTAGTTTGCTTTTTTATCATTAAACATGTCATTTTCTATATCTTCTAAGAGTATAACATCTTTTATAATTTCTCTAGACTGATTTTTAAATTTACTAGGATCACAAAAAGGCCCATCTTCTGTTGGTATTGCTTCAAATGTCAGCTTGTCTTTCTGAAAGGATTCAAATTATTTTTATTTAGTGTATAAAGAGATAATATTAAATTTAAAATACATAAATTCAAAACAATAAAGCAATATTTCCTGTAATGATAGAACCATGATAAACAAACATAAATGTATACCTTGTAGTTCATAAAGCACTCCTCTTTAAAATGATGTTGGCAAATAACTCTGTTTTTCAATTGGGATACTTTAAGGTTCAAGAAATCCAGCCTATGTGCATTAACAAGCCATTGGTGGCATCTCACTTTTTCAAAAACTGGATAATGAAACATGTGTGTTTTGCCATCCGTTTTTATAGTACAATTTCGATAAGAGCAACGACAACCACCCATTTTGAGTGTCTGAAATATATAATTTATAAATTAAGTCTTAAACTTCATTGTTGATGTTGACGCTCTGACATTAAGTAACATTTACTTACATGTTATTAAAACCTATAAATGAATAATTTTTTTATCTACATATAAAACGCCTTTATATTCATTTTATTTTCAGTATAAATCTTATAACGCAAATTAGTCACAGAATCGAAAAGTACGCGTAACAAGAAAATAACCATTGCGTATGGTCTGTCAAATTTTGTTGTTACTTCACATTAGTGATGCGACTCGAGCCCTGTTTTAATTTGAGTCAACTCGAGTGAATTTTTAAAACTTGTGCTAGATTGAAAAAAAAATACTACTAGATTAAAGTTGCTAAAGGAAATCTCACTCTAACTGCAGAGCTGCAATTCGAGTGATTTGAATTACGTAGTAAAATTACTCGAACTACTCGAGTCACAAAATCTTATTCGAGTCGTGTCGCTACTTCACGTTACAAAATACAGATCACAGATTATATTGTTCAAACGACAATCATAAACATTCACAACACACAGATAAAACAAAAAATATGTATTTCTGTTATTTACGGCCTTACAGTGAATTCTCAAAAATAAAAAAGGATTAGAAATTATCGATTTACGTTATTTATTAGTGTATTCATACAATAAAATCTTTGTCTTCAGTTGCTATTTTAATTATTTACAAAGTTTGAATTAATTGAGTTTAAGTAACTGCTGTTTATCACCTTAAAAATTTTCAATCAATATTACATTAGTTTCCATTTTTTTATTTTCTGTTTCTTTACAATATATTAATAATTAACGCATCAACCTTTAGCATTGGAGAAATAAGAGAATCTAATTTTGAAAGTTGATATACTATTTGTCGAAGGGACACGCATACATATATGTACTGATGGGATCTTTTACTTTTTATTTATATTTCTCTTTTTTTTTAATTTTGCAGTCATGCTACGTTGCGTTACACTTTATTGGTTTTTTTTTACCTTTTATCGTTCACGTTCTTCAACATTATATATCATATTAACTAATATATAGTTATTTCGACGCTAGTCATCTATCACTGGCATTTTAATATAAAATGCAGGTTCCACGTCTAACTATTGGTATCCGACTAATATAATATGTAGGTTTCAACTAAATAGGTTATAAAACTAAGAAGTTTGCATGGGCGTACGTCAGCAACATTAAAGCAAAGCAAAGCCCAATATGTAGGATACCTACACCTGTTTTGGACCACTTTTACCTATTTTGGACCAATTTTGGTAACAGTTGGTCGACGCCATTAAAACGATATGTGGCCCTATTAACTTGTATGACGAGCAGAGCGTACATCTAGAAGTTGTTCATATTACATCAAGTGAGACGTTTCATTTCCAGACGCGGCATACCAGGAGTTTTGTTCGAGCGAACCGTATATTGGGGGAATTCTTGGGTCACAACGCCAACAAAGGCACCACATAAATTTATACCTCCTGCGGCTCCTATATTCGGAGGTTGTTGACGCTTGATACGCGGTGTGAAGATATCATTAAGAGCCACACTTAAAGAAAAAGTGTTGCTATCAGAAGCTGAAGCTGTAGTTAATTAGCGCCCTCTAACTCATGTTCCCACAAATCCAGAAGACTCAACGACTTAACACCGTCCGCCGCTGAACAAACTAATCAGATAAATCGCGTGAGAGGCAGGATGTTGTGTATGTCCATGCAATCTTCTTTTTAATTCATTTTTAATTTGTACTCTTTTATTTTCTTTCTTTTGTTTTTTATGATTGTTGTTACTTTTTGTCTAAATATCGTATAATAAACCACTCGTGTAAATCACTCGCATTTTTAATTATTTTTTTACATTATAAGTCTTACCTTTAGTATGAATCAATCACAATATAGATAGTTTAATTTTTTTTTCTCGTAATACGAAGCGCTCCGCCTTCGATTCAATTTGTGCATGTTATGCTCTTTAATACTATATGAAAAGCTTGAATCTTACTGTTTCCACATAAATAGTAAATAGTACATATTTCCATCTAAATACAGGTATAGCAAGTTCAGTGGCGTAGTACAAGGACAAGGATCCGGCGCACAGGAAAGTAATCTCTATAATTGCTGATGTTCATTTAAAAAACGTTTTTAATGCTCTTTTTTAAAGTTGAGGTTGGGCCCCCCGAGCTCCCTAGCCCTAGTACACTGCACTACCTGGCCATACAAAGCTACGCTACTAATTAACATTAAAATTAGTATCAACTTACTTACCTATATTGTGTTTTAAGTTATATGTCTGCACATTATAAAATGAAATACATAATATTTTACCGTTTTTTACTGATTACCATCAGTTGCATAATTTATAGTTGTCGTATTGTCGTTTTTATGCAACCACGACGTTCTACACTGAGATTATTCCACGATCCCTTCAAAGAAGAAAAATACAGTTTCTTGACTTAAAAGTCAAATTTTGGAATGAAATGCCACCGCAAACATTTCCGCCATCCATATCCCAAACAATTCATTTATAATTCCAATGTTGACTTAACATTTGCAGAGAAAATTAAGTTTTAGACGTATACCATACCACTATATAATAGGTATGAATTTATGAATTGGTTTACGAATGTACACTTCATCATCGTAATGTGTCGAGGGCGACGCGTGACCTTGGGGGTGATTCTGAGTATAAAACCCACCACCCTATTCAGCAAATGGTGAAACGTAATGATATTGTTCATAGATTTTTGATTTCAATTTTATTTATACTATCTATGATTAAACCTATACATAACTGCCCGAGATGTTACTCCTTTCTTCATCATTATCTAATAACAAAAAAAAGGAAAGTCTGTCTTTCCTTGGCGTTTGGTTGAATTCGGCCACTCAACATACAATATTTATAATTCGGGCAGAATGTGGAGAACAGAGTGTATAACATTAAATTATCTTAAATCTTTTAAAAGTATCTAAGAAGGTAGTTTGGGATAGATCACGGTACATTTTTACATTACTAATGTAAACATCAACTAACATAGGTTTTACATTTACACACTACCTCTTCATCAGCCAATCTCTAATACTGTGTAGTTTATATATAAAGCATATACAAACTAAATATATTACATTAATGTGCAAATAGGTGATGTTACCCTGTCACCTGGGTGAGGAGGCAATTATTTAATCATTGTACGTAATACACTTAACAATCGATCAAACTATCTTTTTTCACCACCCCACTTCAAATACAACTTTTTATTTGGAACACGAAATAAAAGGTGATTAAAATAATAAAATATATTTTTTTTTATTTTATTTGTTTGAATGTTGCTATCTGTAATTCAATTGAAGGATGATGAAGGCAGCCTGCGGGCTACCTACCTGTTTTTTTTTTAATTTTCAGCTAGCGATTAGTAGATTAGGAGATATTTGAGAAATTTTTATTATTTGAAAAAGTCGAATTCTCATAGAAATGTGGAAAATACAGCCAACTATAGGATTATGTTCGTTATTTTTTACCTCAAAATAATACAAGAATAGGCCTTTCTTGCCATTTACCTGGCGTGAATTTTGTAAGAATTGAGGTAACACAGAAAGAAAGTTAATTTTTTGAAAATTTTTCATAAAAACTTTCAACTTTACTTGAATACGCAGTAAAAAATAAAGAGTATTTTTATTAAGAAAGTAAAAACAATAGGTATTTTTTGTAATTATTTTTAAACGAAGCAAAATGAACACGCTGTATAGTACAATTTTAATTACGGTAATAGGTACAGGTAAATGCGCGTTATTAGTAGATACTAAAATTGAATTACTTTGATAAAATATTAAAATTCATATACTGATGGTGCCTATTATGCCACATATTTACGTGTAATTCTTTAATAAAGCTTGTAGTATTTATTGCAGTCTTATTATATTTCATAGTAAAAAAAACATGAAAGAAGATACTAAATATAATAATTATATAAAGGATATTATCCATACGTTTGCTCCTTTGAACTTCTTACTAAAATTGTTTTCACTAAATAGTCACGGGCAGAAATATAAGCGTCCTGGTCGTGAAATATTAAAGAGATGCATACCCGTAGTCATAATTGGAAGTATTAACCTATTTACTTTGTATTACAAAATGATATATTTGTACCAAACGGTTCTAGTGTCAATAATGTACACTGATATAATTCAAATGCTTTATGATATTTGTCAAAATGTTGTGGATGTATTTTTTGTATACAAATACGGCGCAGAATATTGCCATGAGTACATCAAGCAATACGCTTGTATTGACCGATTGACTGGCATTGGCCCAGTCTCTGAAATACGATTAAGAATATTTAAAGTTATGGCTCTCCTTATTGTCATGTGGTTTTTGAGTAGTCTATTCGATTACTCTGTTTGGGCAATTGGATGTGGTTTCATACCAACTACTGTTTATTCCATATCTTATGTCTATGTATTTATCAAAATTTTGACTAATCTAGACCTCACTGCTAATGTAATGTGTGTCGAGAGTAGACTGCGTATTTTAAGTAATATACTTCAAGATTACTGTATTAGTGCCCAAAACTCTGCTGGTACTTTTGATGATATCGTAGCTAAAAAGAATTGGTTTTATCATGATGATGGAGAAATATATTTTGCTAAAAACGGCATGCCACGGCCAGTCAAAGTGAATTCAGATATCAACCAGCAGGAAGTGAAAGCGTTTAGCAGATGCTACTTATTGTTAATAGAACAAGTGAAATTTATTAACAAAATGTATGGGATGAGGGTAAGAAGACCATTTACTAATCCCAGTCCCATTTTAACCAAGAAGTTTTATAAATATTTTTAAGGAATATTCTCCAACTGTAAATTTGATTATATCCACGGGAAATAGTAGAAGAAAAAAGGAAAAAATGAAGCCTTACTTAATAGAATTAACAATCAAAAGCTTCAAATAGGGATTCATATTTGTAAACTAGATGATCAAGTTTATTCAGGCACGCTTGTGTCTCTTTCTTTCCGTAAGACAATAAAGATAAAGACAAGATGAGTTGTATGGATTATATTATTTCTGTTCACCAAATTATACGTTGCTATAATGAAAAAACTCAAAAATGTTATTACTTTAATCTATAAAGAAAACTATTATTTACAGGTTTTTTCTTTATCTTAATACCAGTAGTATTGCTATTTCGACAAAAACCTACATTTATATTTTTGTTGCAGATGTTACTAAACACCACAAGTTTACTTATCGATATTATAAGATTTACCAACCTAGCGGTTTTAGTTTTGCTAGGATCACAGGTAAAGAATATTAACTCTCTATGTGATCAGCTTCAAAATTATTTCTCTCATATATTTAAAAAAATATATATTTAAAAATGATATGCCTATGTATCTCTAAAGAAAGGAAAAACTGTTTTTTGAGCAAAAATGCAACAAGTCCATTGCTATAAAGTTCATTTAGTCAAGAAATATAAAGCAGACTAAAACAACAACTGAAAGGTCATATATAATTTATTAAATTTTATATAATTATTTTAGACATCCGGCTACATCAATGGATACTATCCAGGTATAGCCACATTCTCGAGATCTTTAACCTGCGTCATAGTGTTATTGAGCCTCGTCGACCACTGTGAACGTGTTTACAGGCAGCGAGAGAGGTTACTGCTCCTTTTGGACCACTTAATTACTGATAAAAATCTCGGTAATGTGAACCTTATTTATCATAATTTTTAATTTAATATCAAAACCTCATACTTATTTATACCGTAAATAGCTTTACAACTGAAACTCTTTTAAGTTGATTTAACACAAATTATGTTTTTTTTTTTCAGATGATGAACTGTTGTCAGCATGTAACGATTACAGAAGCCTTGTGCAGTCGCGCTCTATTGATTTTCATATGTACTATTTTATACGTCTCGACTATTCACTGCTAGTATCTATAGCATCGGCTGTTGTTACTTACACCATCATACTCTTACAAACTTAGATCAACTAAGATAGTTTAAGAATCGTGGGTGATTCATACATTTGCATTAGCAGCATAATTTCATTTGTTAATAATGTCTTTGAAATTGAAGGAAAATTTTGTATCATTTACTTATATTTTATATTATTTTACTAACTTTTTAATTCAAGCTTGAGTAAATATTATAAAATAATAATCTGTAGAATTTAAGAATTTAAACAGAATATTAAAATAATGTTGGGCGCAAACACCTAAACATGAAACTCTGACGGACTTTCTTTAAACTTAGGTACATATTATAGTGTATGTGTAATCTGGTAATTTATTATATTATTTATTATATTATTTAAAAAAATTGATAGTATTTATTTAATCTTTCCTATGTGAGTCATATATCTATATAGATTAAATTGTTCAAAATCTTAGCACGAGTATCTATCATGTGTCTTATCAATAATTATACAAATGATTAGAAAATTATTTTACTGTCTTCACACACATTTGAATAGACTATGGCCTTCCATTTTTATGGGCCTGTTTGGATATCCTACATAATTAAGTAGGGATATCTTTTTACTGTACTAAAATTAGTTATACTAAAATATATATACGAAGTATGTACCTACTTCGTATACATTTCGCATATAAATTAAAGCATCATGACTTGATAGTAAATACGTTAATCTTCAAGATAAATTACTAACTACTCAGTGAAAAATTACGTTAGAGTAAGGATTAAAAAAACTACACCTGCTTCTGGATGGTTTTCTTCGATTGAGAGATGAAAGATGTGCGGAGTCAGCATAGCTGATCGAATCCACAGTAAAGAGATACACAGAATGGCAGGTATTAGCGAGAACGTCATAGTAAGAATGAAGAAGGGCGTGCTCAGGTGGTTTGCACACGTTTAAGAGAGGCAAGGGGAGACCTTGGTTGACCTTCGAAAACACAGTATTGACGATACTAGAGGAAGGTCACGTAAAAAGCATGAGGGGGACCTCAGGGGAGAGTTCGATACATTGCGTGTTGAATAGCGGAACTTGCTTTGTAATAACACAGAGTGACACTAAAATAAATATAATCACTATCTCAAAAAAAATATAGAGATACTTTTTTATTTAAATTATTATTTTAATGGAGGACGGAGTCTTTAAGACTAGTTTCTCTCTGACTACCTTGGTATCTGAGACTTCTTTTTTATTTTTCTAATGAAAAGAATGTAAATAAATTAAAATGAAATAAAAATGTATGTAATACATTATAGTTAAGTCATACTTAGTTAAGTCATCAAATAACAGCGTGATCCAGATATTATCTAGATATTTTTTTTTATTTGCTCTTATGTTGAAGCGTATGAAATTTGATTTAAGTGCTTAGTATGAAGTCAATTATTTTGACCTATTTAACTATTTGTACTATACGCAAAAGCATCTCATGGACGATCTATTATTAGCGCGTAAGCGGGCTTGTAAAATGTAGTCCAAAAACATACCTACACCATAGAAATTATATGCGTACAGTGCTTAAAAAAGTTGTTCGATAATAATTATAAGAAATAATGAATTTGACCAATTATTCGTAATTTTCAATATAGTTGTGCAATATATGGGATTGTTCAAGAAATTTGAAAGCTTCGGTAGTGCGTAGAAAGAAAATGTAAGTTCTGACCTTTGAAACCGTAAATTTTAAGCGTTTTAGTCAATTTAAAAAACCACATCTTTTAATATTAGCTGTATAAATAATTTAGTATTTAGATTTTTACAAAACGAATATAACCTTTCTCTGCAAGTATTTAATGTATGTAAACATAACAATAAAATTTGTACACGATAAGCTAATATTTTCTACTTTATGCTAATCTCTTTCTGACTTTGTTATTTTTATAACACTCAAGGTTGTTGTTATATGTTAGTTTAGTGTTGTATGTATACCTTTTTATATTTTTTTGTTTCCATCCGTTCTTTTTTTTAAGTTAAGAAAGATTAAAAATATTATATTTTTTTCCACTTATCACATTTTTTCCTACATATCGGGGCAGTCAGAGCGAACCTAGCGTCAAAACATTCCGTTTTCCACTTTGTGCCCAATTTCTAGACATTGCGTGTTGAGTCTAATCAAAGCGGAAAATAGAAGGTCACTAAATATAGTTCCTCCAAATGGATTTCGAATCAACAATCCATCGTTATATCCGACACTGCGACACTGAGCCAAAATTCCCTTATTTGGCATTGTTAATAAATAATCTATTTTATTATGTCAGAGAACAGTGAGGTGCAGGCGTATGAGAAAAAAACATATTTTCATTACAATATTAGATATAACTATGAGCTTTTACTGGTTTTTTATTGCGTTGCACGCTTAATATCATACCATGTTAATAAATTGAAATTCAAAATATCCTATAAACGAACACAATTTTGTAAGCACTTTCGAATGATCGAATGAACATAAAGCTACCACCGGCTCAAAAGATAGTTCTGCTGAGAAAAACCGGCGAGAAGCTCAATACTTCGCAAAGCTACAGTTTCATTATTAAATACAATAGTAACTAACTCGCATTAAACTCAAATCATATTACTTACACACATTTTTATCCTTTCTTCTACATAATATCAAGCTAATTATTAATAACTAATTATTAATATACACAGTGACTTTAAATTTGTTTAGTGGCAAATCTAAAACTGGCTGTGAAAATTAATAATAAATCCCTTAATAAATGCCATTCAATACGCCGATCAAGTTATTCAATAATAAAAACATACACATTAATATGTCTTGATTACGAAATTTTGCATACTAAACAATACTTCTAAACAATATTAAGGAACACTAAAGCGTGTAGCCATGTTTTGTACTTCCACAAACTTTTAATATTGCGGAATGTAAACCTTTGTCTTTGAAGGCGTAGAGAACAAAACAATGTTGACTGACTAACTTGATACTAAGTTCCCCCTGACCACTCTAGTAAAACTGCTGCGTCTAAAGATTTAATCAAACTAAGCAGTACTAGGTACAGACTAACAGTGATAACAGCCAGTTCACGCTCTGCCTGTGAGTAAACAATGCGTAATAAAGATTATAATATATGTATTTTATCTTTTACAAATTAGAGGACACTACACCAGTGTATGTTTTCCGGAATGCATACAGCGTAATCAGCGATAACCAAATTTTTTCAACTACTCAATTTGCCGATAAAGTCGTATATTAGTACCTATATATATATTAGAAAGAAAACGTAACTAATTTTAGCTATTTTTAACGTAGGATTATGAAAATCTTACACATAATTTAATATTAAATTATATTAATAATATTAATATATTTTAAAAATATTATTAAATATAAATTATTGTACCTCTAATCATACAAAGTATTTTTTTATAATTACAGTACAATATTATTCAATACTTAATGAACACCTATACCCACACAGATATGTCAAACACGAAAATGTATAGATATAATGTACATGACACTGATAATACACATATCAATATCTGCTGATAGCTAGTCGATTGTTAAAGGAGAGACTGAAACGAACGCGCGACCGAAACTGTAAAATGGTTATGAAATTGTAAAAAAACAACATAAATTTATCAAAGAACTAGTGATATTTAAAAATTAGGCAGAAACTGCAAAAATAAAGGATATGGACGGGAAAGGGAGGAAAAGTTACACAGTCAACGATTTGTCGAACGTGGAATTCACTAAAAATGGATCGGCAAACGACAAAGAGAGGTATGTTAGCAAAAAAATATTATGAAATTATATTTGAATGGGACATGTATGAGTACTTATCACACGAGAAACATTATCATATGTCATATATATTTATTAGTGGATTATAAAATATATTTATAATTATGTTTTTATTGCTTATGAAATAAATTGTATATAAAATCATACGAGTGTTTCTTTGTTGTTAGGCAGTTTGTTCAAAATAGAATATGTCACTCTACTAGGCTACGCCGCATTACAATTTATAGCTTTTGAATTTCATGGCATTTGCGAAAAATATTCAGGTTCCACATACTTAGTTGTCGTGTTCTCAGATATTGCTTAAGATAATTAGGTATAGGCACTTTATTGTACTTCCTTTAACTGCCAGTCATTCTAAGGATTAAGAAAAATCGAAAAAAAGCTAGCTTACAATTCTTTTCAAATCGAGTGACTGATTAGTCCTATCTATTTAGACATACATATATATATCCTATCTATTTAGACAAGTATTTATTTAAATACTTGTCTTAAATATGACATGGTATAATGCGTATAAGATAATTTTGTTATCATTCATTATTTTCAAGAAGAAATTGTCATTTGTATCAATAACATAACGATATTATGAAGACTTATAGAAAAAATAAAGACGTCAAATTAATATTAAATACAAATTCCAAAAGACGTCAGATTAATATTAAGTATAAAAATAATGCACGTCTGGGGTCTGGCGACATGTCCAAATTTTGTAAGTTAAAATCCAAAGATTAATTTAGTCAAAGTAACGGTTCAAGATATACTCTGATAGATACTAAAAGTTATAAATATAAAAGAGTAAAAGTTATAAATATAAAAATTACGGTAATTTTCTTTATATTTGAGAGGTTTTTAAAAAGATAAATTATAATTAATAATGCCTAATCTATATGTTCCAAAAAATGCATAGATAGAAGCTGGGATGAACATTTAATAATAATAAAGACTACTCATAGTCTTTGCTATTATAAAGGTAGGTTGCGAAATTGTATGCGAAACAGTTGTGCAACAAGATGTTTGTATAAAGTGTTGATGGTAGTCTACAATTTAAGTATTTGTATGTAAAAAGTCGCATATACCAGGTAAAAAGAAAAAAATACATACTACTTGAAAAATTGCATATAGCTTTGGAACCTTTACACATAATGAACCATTTCATACGTAACCTATCTTTGAGACTGAGACTTATTTAGGGTTTTTAATTTTATTTCAAGAGTAATTTATTTAAAAACATACATAGATATGTCCTTATAAGTAATACTAGAATTTAGATTTAATCTTTTTTGTATTTTATTAAGAAAATACTTCTATAGTTAATAGATTTTAAAAAGCCTTCTTACTTCTTGATCAAGTATACGATTCCCCCCGCAGCTGGGTAGCGTCCCGTAAAAGGCGGGTAACCTAGTAGCTTGGTGGAAGGAGATTCGTTTTTCGACTGGCTCGCGACCACTATCATGTCTTTTTTTTTTATGGAATAAAGGAGGCAAACGAGCAGAAGGTCCACCTGGTGTTAAGAGGTTACCTTCGCCCATAAACATCCACAACATAAAGAGTTGTGGATGCGTTGCCAGCCTCGGGGATGTAGGACAAAAAGGAATGAGGAAGGATGGGAATGGTGGGAATAGGGAGAAAGACAAACCGCCAAACATCTGATGATGTGTTCCGGTTCTCTCTCCCTATTCCCACCATTCTCATCCTTCCTCCCTCCTCTTTTCCTTCAGTTCCAATGCCGGCAACGCATCCACAACTCTAATGTTGTGGATGTCCATGGTGTAGGTAACCACTTATCATCAGCTGGTCCTTCTGCTCGTTTGCCTCTTTTATTCAATATAAAAAAACCTTAGATAATCAAGACTAGATCTCATGTATTAAGCAAATTAACGTTCACTTGTACACTTACATGTTGACTTTATTTTAGTAACGCCGACACCGAAAGCCCAAATGAAGTGCCAAGCGTATCATTCATCACACTAGTAAGTATCTAACACTCTTTAATATTTTTAACCTTATCAAAGTGTTATTCATACACTTAGGAAATTAAAAAAGACATTTAGAAAACGTATAAAAATTGTACTTGGATGGCTTCCAACAGGCGCGGGTTCGAATCCCGTTGCGTTCAATTTTTATACGTTTAGTAATTATGTTATTTTTCAATGTTTAATATTTATTAAATAAATAATTAAATTAACAATTTTATATTAATTTTTCAGTACCGTTTCGCCTCCGGAATGGATAAATTGTACATTTTCTTGGCGATACTATTTTCTATAGTGTGTGGGTCGATGACCCCTATAAACACACTTTTATTTTCATCATTGCTACAAAGTATGGTAGACTTTGGTATATCAGTGCAAATTGGAGACCCTCAAGTTCAAGCTTTTCTCGATGCAATTCGGGATTTCGCAATCTATAACAGCATAGTAGGTGCTATTCTAGTCGTTTTGTCATATGCTGCCACTGTACTGATGAATGTAGCGGCATATAATCAGGTAACTTAATATGTAATACGATTTCATGATGTTGTTTTTTCTATATTTGTAAAGTAAATTTATAAATACAGGAAGAACTTTTGTTTTTGTGACTTTTACACATTTTGATTTGAAGCTATTTTAAACCGGATTAATTGTGTTTAGATATCTTTGGTATTTGAAAATACATTTTAGAAAATTAAACGTTTCGAATTAGAAATATTAGATTACATTGAAATTAATAAGTGAATTTATATTTAATAAGTGAGTGTATATAGTCATATTTGAATGACTACTCAAATAAATAAGTTTATCTAATACATTATCTACTGTTTTGTTAAAAGGTATACAAAATTCGTCAAGAATATCTGAAAGCAGCGCTTAACCAAGATTTTGAATATTTTGATACCCACAAAACTGGTGATTTCGCTGCTAAAATGACAGAGTAAGTTAACCGAGTTTACTTTCTGATATGTTGTATTAAAAATATTTATTTACTAGCGACCCGCTCGCGGCTTCGCCACGTGAACTATTTTGTTGTATTGCAAACATCGGGGGGCATTTAAAATAAAAAAAAAAAAAATATATGTTAATGCTTAAGCCTATGTTTAAGCTTAGATTATCAGCTATATTTATGCCATATATTAATTATTATGCCTAGGGCCTTTTTCAGCCCTTTAGAGGTTGATTTCATCCAAATCGGACCGGTAGATTAGCCGTGAAAGCGTGACAGACAAACACACAGACTTTCGCATTTATAATATAAGTATGGATTATATTCAAAAAAACGGAGAGAGAGGCCGTCGTGATGCAGTGCGACAGAGTACAATACACGTAAACGCGTTGGTTGTGAGTTTAATTTCCACTCGGGGTAATTATTGCCTAAGTATGTATTTTGACTTCCTTGCTCTGGTCCTTAGGCTCAGGATGTTGTGTTTGCGACTCAACACGCAATGTCTTCAATGTTTGGATGGAATGTGAAGAACGGAGTGTCTTAATATTAAGTTATCTCTAACTACCCTACTATAAAAAGCGCGCTAAAGCGTGGAGCAATTTGCAAAATAAAATACCTTCTTACTTTTCATGTTTCAGTGACGTTGTTAAGTTAGAAGACGGAATAGGGGAGAAACTAGCGACATTTATTTTTTACCAGGCGTCGTTCGTCAGTTCTATAGTCATGGCGCTTGTTAAGGGATGGAAATTGGCCTTGCTATGTTTGATTTCTTTCCCTGTAACATTGTTCCTAGTCGGTCTCGCTGGACTGGTAAGTACATTGTGTATCTATATTTATTCTTTCTCTTCTTAATTCTTTTCTTTTCCTTGTATATAGCGGCCTACAGAGAAAAAACAAATATGTTTTGTACCCTTTATCATTATACACCTAAGTAACTTGCCTTTAACACATCCCAAATTCCGACTTTTTATAATAAAGAATATAAACATAAATTCTTAAAATAAACCGGTTGAAAATATTTAGTTGTATATATGCCAATACGTATGGGATTATTCTACTATTAAAGGCAAATTATTTTTTAGATCGCATCGAGGTTGTCGAAAAAAGAGGCTGTAGCATCAGGAAAAGCCGGCGCCATAGCCGAGGAAATATTAGCGGCAGTCCGAACTGTATACGCGTTTAGTGGTCAAAGAAAAGAAATAGAAAGATATGAAGAACATCTCTCAGAAGCAAGAAATATTAATATTAAAAAAGGTAAAACACCTCAAATATTGTAATATAAAACGACTTTACATTTTAGAGACATTGTCTGTTAAGTGGCGGAACTTAACGCCGTGCGTGAACTAAAACAAGAAAATGAAAATAATATAAATATAATAATTCCTCCAAGTGGCAATCGGACCCACAACCATTGCATTTTACATTCGTTTATACAAATAAACTATTTATTAAACAACTTTTATATTTTTTCTAGGATTTTTTAATGGAATGGCAATGGGCACATTGTTTTTCTGCATTTTTTGCGCCTACGCTCTGTCTTTCTGGTTTGGCTACAAACTTATGGTAGAAGAACCTGAGACATACGACGTTGACACAATGATTGCTGTAAGTTTATTCATACTTTTTATCTTAAAAATGTATGATTGAAATTTTATTTAAATTGAAATATTAATTTCTTTATACTTTTCGGAGCACTTTACATCATACGCGGAAACTGGGGGATTGTTCTTCGCTACTTTCTTCGCTTTCCACTTAGTTTAGGGACTCAACAGCTCTATTCTCCTAAGTGAATTTTACATTTTCACATCGTTCTGTTAGACTTGAACAATGTTAGGACTTTATATTTTTTTATATTACCACTTAATGATATGCTTATTTTTAATTTTTTTATCAAACTTTTAGGTATTTTTCGGTGTCATGATGGGTTCAGCCAACTTTGGTATATCTTCTACGCTTATGGAAGTGTTTGGAGTGGCGCGTGGAGCGGGCGCACAAATTTTCAATTTGATCGACAATGTGCCATTCATTAATCCGTTTTTAAATCGTGGCTTTGTACCCTCCACTATTGAAGGAAATATAGAATTTAAGAATGTCGTCTTCCACTATCCTTCGAGGCCAGATGTTCCTGTAAGTAGCCTTAATTTGGTCTTAAGTTTGTAAAAACTAGCACTAATAATTTTAAGTCAGACATTAAAAAATTAAAAGAACATTGAATACTTTTTTCAACTTTTCATGTTATGCAAAAATATATTCAGCTTGGTAAGGCAGAGAGATCCTAGTATCAAAACACTCTGTTCACTTTTCTACGGAATCTATAACATTGTGAGTTGGTTAACCGAATTCGACATCGCACTTTGCCTTGTCCTCCATAATTCCCCTGAGTGGGAATCAAACCCACAAACGTTGTGTATACAGTCAGGCACTATCACATTACTCCATTATGAATTAATCATATTTTTTAAATTAAATTTTAGGTCCTTAAGGGTGTAAACATCAGCGTACAGCGAGGTCAGTCCGTCGCACTGGTTGGACATTCAGGCTGCGGCAAATCTACTATAATTCAACTGTTATCTAGATACTACGACGTTGTTGATGGCAATGTAAGATCTATTTTTAATCTATTTTATTGATAAAGCACTTAATTCGTGATATATAGGTACGTGGAAATGATAAACCTGTGTAATTTTTGCTGTATTTTTACTGCACCAAGTTTTCATCAATGAATTCTTGTTAATAATAGAGTAATTATTTTCTTATTCGCGCACATTAATCTAAGTAATCAACACATAACGCTTGGTCATAAAATATTATTGTATGTTATCTACTTCCGCCGACTTTTCATGGGTAATGCATGGGCATTACATAGAAATAATCATAGTAATAATATTATTCGTTACTATACATATTGTTTAGATGAAGGTATAACTGTATTAAAGCCAGTTGCAGTCTCAATTTTACTAATATTTTTACAATGAATTTTAAATACAGATTACAATCAAGCGATTTCAATATTTTTTTTCTTCTACTACTAAATACTTTGTTATTAACAATTATTAAAATATTAACATATAAATGTAAAGTATGCCTTTAATATATTGTTTTGTTTTCTACTAATTAGGTTTCAATAGATGGTAATGACGTAAGAGAAGTATCAGTAAGATGGTTGCGAGCGCAAATCGGTCTCGTCGGCCAAGAGCCAGTGTTGTTTAATACGACAGTTAAACAAAACATACGTTATGGACGAGAGGAATCTACAGATGAGGAAATCGAAGCGGCTGCTAGACAAGCAAACGCACATGAATTCATTATGAAATTACCATCGGTAAGTTAAAAGCCAAAACGTTTAGTATTAGCTTAAAACTTTGCGACAGAAACACTGGCACAGACAGCTTATTGTAGTAGCCATAGGAGTATTAATAATATAAAAAATTGATTATGAAAACACTTCTCTCTATTTCTTTTATTAAAATGACAAAAACACATTGATATTTTTATACTTCACTGTTATACTATACTATGCATATATAGTTTTAAATGAATCAAAAACGTAAATCGTAATATAAATTCTTATATTGAAATAGCTGTGCTTACGATTTCGTCTGCGTGGTATTTAACAAATGAAAAAATAAAAATTAGCCTAAGTTACACCCTAGTACATCAGTTATCTGCCAGTCAAAGTCCCGTCAAAATCTGTCCAGCTGCTCGAAAGATAAGCCGGAATGAACAGACAGTCAGACAAACAAACTTTAAAAAAAAAATTTATTTATTTAATATATATACTGTGTATTTTATTTATTTCTATAGATTAATATTAATGAAATAATTATTTAAGGGATACGACACTTTAGTGGGAGAACGAGGAGCATCTCTATCCGGTGGACAAAAACAAAGGATAGCCATAGCACGAGCTCTTGTTCGGAATCCGCGCATTTTGTTACTGGACGAAGCAACTAGCGCTTTGGATACGTCGTCTGAAGCCAAAGTCCAAAAAGCTCTTGATAAAGTACAAATTTTACGTTTTTTATTTTAGTATTTTAAAATCTATATCACATATTCTCTTTCATCTTTTTTTAATAGTAATTTTAAGTTAGTAATGAAATGTAAAGAAGCCGTCGTGGCGCAGTGGGACAGCGTCTGACTGCACGTGTGATAGGTGTGGGTTATATTCCCCCTTAAGGCGAATGATTATACATTATTTTCATTTCTTCGCTCTGCTTAAGTTCCACCACCACTTAACGCAATGTCTCGATTTCGGGCGGAAAGTGGAGTATAGAATCTCCTTACACTATGTTCCCTGTAACTAAGCCGGCTGCGGGTACGGGAAACCGTGAAGCGCATTTTTATAGATTCCTTAAGTGTAATCTATTTTATATATTACTTTAATTATTTTCAATGATAACCTTGATTAAAATTTTTAGGCTTCAGAAGGTCGAACGACAATTGTTGTGGCGCACAGATTAACCACTATCAGGAATGTTGATAAGATTTATGTTTTCAAAAGCGGAAATGTAGTGGAATGTGGTAATCATCAAGAGCTTATGAGTAAAAAAGGACATTATTACGACATGGTTATGCTACAAGCGTCGCCCGACATGAACGAATCGGGTATTTTAATATTAATGCATTTTTACTATCTAAAGTTTTAAATTAAAATTCATTGTACATTTAATGTTCAGATTTAAATCAGTTCAGATAAATAAATTTTAGTAATTAAAAATTAAGGTTTGTTTATATATACATTTTCTTTTATGTTAACGTAAAATACGTAGCAGTATTTTGAGAAGTAGGCTGATAGAGTTGCATGCCACTCTGTTTTAGTTGAAGAACATTAAATTACAATTATTTTATAACTTTAAAGTATCTTAAAGTATCAAGTGGGTTTTGAATTTACAAACAACAGTTGTCAGTTATATCTCACACGTTGCAAATTATAACATAAAATATTTTTATTTTATCTAATAAATATGACAAATTAGGATCATTTATAATAACAATTCCATTCTTCAATTATATAGAACAGGACAATAAGCTAAATCGCACTGTGTCTGTCCAAAGCGAAAAAGACGAAGAAGAGCATTTGGAAACTAGAATAGAAGTAAGTGTATTTACTATTGTACAATACTTTTCTATTATGTGTCTATAGACATAAATTGTTACTAAATTATTATAAAAAATATTTAAAAGTCATACCTGTATGGCAAACTAAGGATTTATTTGAGGGCACATACCTATATAAATATATAATATAATAGGTACGTAGAGAGGAATGTTTATAATTGAAATTATATGTCCAAAAAACACTCAACATTACTAAATGAAAAGAAAGTGAAAATCTAGGTAAAGTAATATTTAAAAAGAAACAAAAGTGTTATCGACTCAGTTGGGATATTGAAAGAAATTTACAACTATTCGAAAGCAGCGGGATTCGAACCTGCGCTTCTTCGAAACCGTCTAAGCGTCTACGGCTTTCAACGTAGCGCGCTACGCGCTTTGAGTTTGACAGTCCAGTTTTTAAAAACGTTTTTAATGTTTAATACACTTAATTTAACAACTCTTTTCCACACCCAAAAGAAAAAAATAATAAAATAAGCATTTTCTTTCTGTAGGAGGTGGACTCAACGTTGCAAGGTGAAGACATAACGTTTGCCCAAGTCGTAAAGTTGAATGCGCCAGAGTGGAAGTCGATTACAGCAGCAAGTTTATGTTCACTCGTTAGTGGATTCGCTATGCCGTTACTCGCTGTTATTCTTGGAGATTTTCTAGGAGTAAGTCTTTATTTTATTAAATACTTTAATATATATATCAAATGAATAATTCGATTCGAGACCGTCATAGCGCAGTTGAACAGCGCCTGACTGTAAACGCGATGGTTATGGATTCGATTCCCACTCGGGAGAATGATTTCATTTCTCCATTCATAAGAAGCTTAAACAAATGTTCCTTGTAAATATTTTTTTGGAAAAACTTCTTTTTTCTTGACTTATACCTATAAAAATATTCTTCTTCAAAATATCATATTCTTACAAATCATATCGTATCATTCTAAGCTACCGTTGATTATAATTTTGGAAAATTAATAATATATTGACGTATTTTTTGTAATTAATAATATATTTCCGTATTTATGTTTAATAAAAAACACGTTTATATCGTTTTAAATGCCATAGGTACTTTCCAATCCGGACACGGATGCAGTTTTTGCTGAGGTTCGAAGATTTGCACTTATATTTGTCGGAATTGGTGTCTTCTCGGGAGTTACTAATTTTGTCATGGTAAGAAAAAAATATCTACGTAGCAATTAACACTTAATTTTCCATCGAGTAACTATCGTTATTGGTATTAATTTATCGTGAAAGTTATATCTTCATTATATTCGAGATATTATGTGTTGAGTGGCGGAACTTAACGCCGCGCTTTCAGGCGGAAAGTGCAGGACGGAGTGTCTTAGCACTAAGTCATCTTCAACTACCCTGCGAGAAAAAGCGTTAAGCTATAAAAATATGTATATTTTTTCACCACTTGAAAGCATTCCGTTAAGTTAATATACCTAACTGGTGTACTTATTCATAATAGATTCATTAATGATTCTGATAAAGTTCTCTCAAGTCAAGTATATCCTGTTATATAAGTAGATACTTATATAACAGGATATGTATTATCAAGTGATATTATAGAATTTAATGATAACATTAATGTTACCAACAGGAAAAACAAACATATACTCGTACTTTAAAACAATTTTCGTTTCTGTATAGTCTATTTTTTTTTATTATTTGTATTAAAAAATATCATTTACCTATACATTATATAAAAATTATATATTTACTTACATTAATGTAATTACATATTTATAAAAAATATTTTCTTTAATTTAAAATGTCTTGTGTATTTTTTTTTGTATATAATATTATTAATTATTGAATTAAATAAATAAGGAAAGCACTTGTTATATGTAAAATTACCTTGGAATATTTATCGTTAAAATGTACTAAAATATTTTTTAGGTATCTATGTATGGTGTCGCTGGTGAATATCTAACGGCTAGGTTAAGAAAACTTATGTTTGAGAAACTACTTCAGCAAGAAATTGGTTTCTTTGACGACAAAAACAATTCAACTGGCGCGTTGTGTGCGCGTTTGTCTGGAGAAGCAGCCGCTGTACAGGGAGTAAGTTATTCTAATTAAAAAAAAAAATAGCTTCACGCTATATCCCGCACACAGCATGGTAGGCAGAGGGAACCTAGTGTTAAAACACTCCGTTCCCCACTTTCCGCCGAATTCGGAGGCGTTGCGTGTTAAGTAGCGGAACTTAACGCCGCGCTTTACCTCGACACCAGAGCGAAGAAAATGGAAATATTAAATATTTCCACTCCTCGAGTGGGAATCGAACCCACAACCAGTCGCTTTACAGTCATACGCTTGTGCCACTGAGCCGCTTGTGTGACCTATTCTAATTACGTTTTGATAATTTTTTTTTAAAATTCAACTCTTTAATCTCAACAAATGTCATAATTGTATATTTTTCGGTAATATTACCTACAAATATAATACAACCTTTATTGAATAAATGATTGCAAAGTACAGTACGTTAACTTTGTGCACGGCAGAATGTAGAAGTTTATACCATAAAAATATATTTTAAGGACATCATGGCGCAGTAGACAGCATATGACTGTAAAAATGATGGTTGCGTGTCAAATTCCCACTCGGATCAATAAATTATTTTTTGTTTAACTACTCTGCTATGCGGAGAGGAGCAAATGCAATTGCAACATACTACCCGTGGGGGGACGAGTTAAGAATACAATTCCCCTCCGCAGCTGGGATAGCGTCCCGTAAAAGGCGGGTAACCCAGTAGCTTGGTGGTAGGAGACTTGTTCTCCGACTGGCTCGCGACTACTAGCATGTCAAAGACGAACCGCCAAATATCTGTTGATGTGTTCCGGTTTGATGGCATGTAAGCCAGCTCTCTCCCTATTCCCACCATTCCCATCCTATCTCCCTCCTTCCCTCCTTCACCCCCAAGGTCGGCAACGCATCCTCAACCCCTATAGTGTTGTGGATGTCCATGGGCGAAGGTAACCACTTACCATCAGGTGGTCCTTCTGCTCGTTTGCCTCCTTTATTCAATAAAAAAAAAAACTTAAATTTTAAATTTCACTAAATATTATTTTTATAACAAAAATATTATAAAATTTTTACTTTTACTAATTCCCTGGCAATGCTTCCTTTTTGTGATCGAAAGGTGATCGAATGCTTTCATTTTATGTTCTTACTTTAATATAATAGAATAAAAGTAAAAAAAACACTATTTTTACAGGCAACAGGACAAAGAATTGGAACAGTGTTGCAGGCATTCGGTACATTCAGTTTCGCACTTGGTGTTTCTTTGTACTATGAATGGCGTCTGGGCTTAGTTGCATTAGCATTCGTACCGCTGATGGCAGCAGTTCTATATAAACAAGGAAGAATGGTTACAGCTGAGTCTTTTGGAACGGCTAAAACTATGGAGTCCAGTTCGAAGGTAAGATTTTTTAGGATTTTTTGAATAGCATACGTCATAGTGCCTGTAGCGATAGATATATAGATATAGATATATAGATATACCTATGGCCACTATGGATGATGCCTGTACAATAATAAGTAACAAAAGTGCTATATTGATTGTAATTAAGTGGCTACAAAATCTAAGCGCCGACTTTCTTATGTTACTGCTTACCGTATTTAAATTACACAACCAAATTATGTTGTGAAAGCTACTTGTGTTGTCAAAGTTTTGAGACTTTCTTTCCTTGAAGAGTGTTTGACTGTAAATAACAACACGATAAAAGTGTTTTCGATGCGTGTTCGATTTTAAATCAAATGCCGCATTCCCCAATGTAATGTAAAACAGTGTGGTTTCTAAAAGTACAACTACTCGTAGGTCCTCTCTAAGTTGTTAATACAGGATATGAGTACACATAAAATATATTACAAAATAAAAATATTTCATAATCTTTTTTACGCATGACATTGTCACATTTGTCATGCACAAGCATACATACATACCTACATACTTAAAAATGTTTTTTTATTTACAAAATTTGTTTAGATTTACCTAATCTATTTTAAGGCATTACTTTGTTTCGATTTACCTAAACAATTATGTATAAAATTACCTATACTTTCTTAATAAATTCAGGTTGCAGTAGAGGCAGTGTCAAATGTACGCACAGTCGCATCTCTGGGAAGGGAACAAACTTTTGTTGAAGAATATGCGAGACTGCTTTTACCCGCTCTCTTTGTTGCGAAGAAAACTGCACATTGGCGTGGAATTGTTTTTGGTCTTTCCCGGGGACTTTTCAACTTTGTGTATTCGGCAACTTTGTACTACGGAGGTAACCTGATGGTATACCAAGGAGTCGGTTACGATGTTATTCTGAAGTAAGTATCCTATAATGTATGTGTAGAATAAAAAACAAAAAATTAAATAGGCAACTATATATTAAAAATATGATTTAAATTTAAACGTCATTTGCACTATCATTTTAAAATATTTACACCGGGGCATTTTAAAAAGAAAACAAGAGCAGATCAAACTGTTAAAAAAATTCTTCCCAGAATAGATTTGTCGATTCTAAGTTTAGCCTATTACAGTTCCCTTTGGGTTTTGGAGTGCGAAGAAACCATATTAACTAAAATCACACACAAATGCATCAGTTTTATTTATATGTACCTATATATTTTATCTGGCGATATTTCATTCCCAATTGCAAGTGAATTTATAGTATTTTTTTATTTTCAAAATTTGTTATTTTTGGATAATTAAGTATTAAAAAAATGATAACGACCTTTAAAAAACAGCTTCACGCTTTTTCCACAAAGAAGGGTAGTCCGAAAGAAGTAAGTGACAGCACATTTCGTTCTTCACTTTAAAATGCAGAACTCAACGTTGCAATTTGTCTTAGATACCGAAGTGAAGAAATAAAAATATTTTAGATACAATCATTCCACCGAGTGGGAAACGGCCTCACGATCCATTACGTTAACAGTGAGATGCTGTCATACCTTTTATTGATCTTTTATTACGAATTTGTATTTTTCAGATCAGCTCAAACTTTACTAATGGGTTCATCGTCAGCTGCACAAGCTTTTGCCTTTGCCCCGAACTTCCAGAAGGGAATTAAAGCAGCGGGTCGTGTTATCGTCCTATTAAACAAGGAATCAAAAATCACAGATCCAGTGCAACCCGCAGTTGAAAACTTTGTAATTATTCCCTTGTGATTTATTTTACGTGTTTTACTACATTTATAATTAAATATTTTAAGTTACAGCAGAATTAAATAACCAGTATTAGAAAGTAGTTCTAGCACTATGCATTATTAATACATGCAGTATTACTCGTCATTCATATTACATATTAATTATTTTTTATTAAAAAATCAGTTAATGTAAATTTAAGATATAAAAAAGGATATGATCTGACTAAACTTCACAAAAATAATTCCTATAAAATACTTAGAGTAAATAAAAGCTAATTTAATTTTATTTTATTGTTTCTAGAACGGCACTGGTGAAGCAAGTTTACAAAACATATCCTTCAAATACCCAACGCGACCTCTTATACAAGTTCTAAATGGCTTAGATTTAGAAGTAGAAAATGGAAAAACAATAGCATTGGTCGGTGCTAGTGGCTGTGGGAAAAGTACGATTATACAGTTACTTGAGAGATATTACGATCCTGATGAAGGCATAGTGGTAAGATCTTGTGAAGTAAAATACTTCTAAAATAAATACAACACATATTTCCACAAAATTACATAATTTTTGTATGCATTTTTTCATGTCATACTCCTAAGTAAGTTTGTTGAAAGGATGACATTTGTTTAATAATCTATTTTATTAAATATATATCCTTAAGTTTAAGTTTTATACAAAATACATATATTATGATACATGTTTAGGCACAAAATGGAATTCCTCTACCAAAAATACGCCTCGTTGACGTACGAAAGACAATCGGGTTCGTACAACAGGAGCCAATCCTGTTCGACCGCACTATAGGTGAGAACATCGCTTATGGAGACAACTCGCGAACGCTCAAAATGGACGAAATAATTGAAGCTGCGAAACAAGCAAACATACATAATTTCATCGTATCTTTGCCAATGGTATGTATAATATTTTAATTTACTTTGTACGACTTAAAATTTACTTGTTGATTTTGAAGAATGGATACTTTATCAGTTATATATCGTATTAACAAATGTATCATTATGTTTAGCTAATAAAATATAATATTAGTGATTAAAATGAAAAAAGAAAACATCTCCTTTAATTAGCCAAATTATGAAGATATAAACAGGCATGTAATTTGGAAAATCTTTACCTAACTCGAAGCAACTAATAGAAATTAAAAAAAACACTTTTCTATATGTTTTTCTATTTTCATAAGAACCAGTTTCACGTTTTTTCACATAGGGAGAACCTAGTATCAAAACACTCTGTTTTTCACTTTCTACAGGGTTACGACACCAATATTGGTTCAAAAGGTACACAGCTTTCCGGAGGTCAGAAACAAAGAGTAGCTATAGCAAGAGCTTTAATAAGGAAGCCTAAAATGCTGCTGCTTGACGAAGCAACTAGCGCATTGGACACCGAAAGTGAAAGGGTAAAAAAACTATACATTTTCATAAACATCAGGATCTGTCTTATCAGATCTCATTTTAAACTTGTATAAATGAACCTTGATTTTATATTATGTTGTATTGTGTTATGATTTAACACTCCTTTCTCCATTTTCACCGGGAAAAGAAAATGTCGTGTGTTCAAGAGGAACTAAATCTTACCATTACAGTAAAATATTTTCTTTTCAACTTAACACTTTTTATGGCATGGCTTGATAGTTCGAAGGGCTAGTGTCAAAATCGAGACACTACGTGTTGAGTGGCGAAACACAACCTCACGTTTTGTCTTTGGTATCAGAGCACAGAAATGAAAATTTTAATATATTAATCATTTCATCGAGTGAAAATCGAGTCATGCAATGTCTCATATTTTTTAACATAAAATTGTCCCAGAGTGGGGATCGAACCCACACCAATCGTTCAATCATCTTCACAGTTATACGCTGCACTGCGCCACGATAGAAAACATATGTTAACGTAATATACAAGTTATTATGATAGATATAACCACCCACTGACAATAATAGAACTAAATATTAATTTATTAAGTAATTTCATCAGGTGGTACAAGAGGCATTGGACGCGGCGAAGGCAGGACGTACATGCGTGATGATTGCCCACCGTCTGAGTACGGTGCGGGACGCTGACGTTATCTGCGTACTACACGAGGGACGCGTCGCAGAACGAGGCACTCACTCTGAACTAGTCCAGCTTAAAGGACTCTATTACAATCTAAATAGACGAGGATACTCTTGATACTAAAACAACTACACTAATACATACTTGTAACATTTTTAAAGTGCTATTCACAGAATTACTAAATTGAAAATAATATTTTTAGAAAACGTATAAAAATTTGAACGCAGCGGGATTCGATCCCGCGCCGTATGGACACGGTACCAGTGCTTTGAGATATAAACGTTGAAGTTGAACGCTTGTCTTGGCTGTTAAAGCGCTATAACGTTTTCCGAGAGGCGCGGATTCTAATTCTGTGTAACATTGTATACATTTTCAAACATTAATATATACTTAATTTTGAATTCAAAAAACTTTGTAATAGACTTAATTTAAAACAACATCCGCGATTCTATTCGTGTTTCTTTCCTATACCTACTGTATTATAAGTTAATAAATTAAAATATTATGTAAAACTTTTACTGTAATGGAAATGGTACAAATGATGGAAAGTATGTACTTAAACATAATATAATATTTTGAGATTATATTTCCATTTTTCACTTTTTAATAATGTATGTAGTATATAAAATAATTTTCCAGGCTGTTATCAGTTAAGTATATGTATCAAACGCTAGCCTTAGGATACAAGGATAAGTGATAAAATAAATAAAATAGTTTTTATATTTTTATAATTGTAGATTAAAGGTATATTTTTTAAAAAAAAACAAGAATTTTATTAGCTGTAATAATATAAAAATTTAAAAAAACAATCTTCAAGTTTTATTTACTCTGTTATAATCTTTATTTTATAACACATTGTATAGAGTAGAAAAAACATTATTTATTCTACTGGTTTTATGTAAAAATCAGGTATCAGAATAAAATTTTATTAACATTATAATATGTAAACCAACAATATTACTACTATGTGGCTGTTAGTCATTATTAATAGTTTCTCATAAAGTAATCTTAATTTAAGTGTTTTATTTTTGCAGTTACGCAGAAAAATACAAAGTATCTTTATGTGCTATAAAAAATGATGGTATATAATAAATATAATGTACATATAGGAAATTATACTTTGGTTATATTTTTTTTTAGCTTTATACTTTTCTGGTCTATTTTTTCCCTGCTTTTTCGGAAAAGCTCAACTTTTCACTTTTAAATGAAAACAATGTATGAAGGTAAAATGTAGCAGTTTTAGATTTCTGTATGCCTATGCTTAAATTAAGGCTTCAAGCATATACAAATAATTATAAAATTTTAAATTTTAATTTTTTTTGAAACTTCAAACTAAAAATGTTCATTTTATTTTTTCAATTTATTCAATATTTTAAAATGAATAAGATATTGAATAGTAATGTATTATATAAAGGTTAATAGCTTGTTTTACAAGTTTATTGACCTGAACATATACAACACAATTAAGAAAGAAATAATATCAATTTTCAGATTTTGCTTTATAAAACTCTTTTTCGCTCACTATTCACATTTCATATAAATATATAGGATAGTTAGAGGAGCTTGGATAGTAAAGGTGAGCATTAATGCAATTTAAAATGGCCTCATAAGATTACATTTGGGTCAAGTCACTGGCACTCCTCGAAGCTTATCTGCCAGCAATGAAATGATGAATCTATCCTTATGATGAATCCTTGGCCTGCCAAGGATTTTTCTCATTTAACAATAATGTGAATTTAATAATTTATTTTTCCGAGGATTTAATTTCATGACTTATCAACCATTCTTTACGATCTATTCCGCAACTAAAACCTCCTTTAGAGCCACTGGCAACAAGTCTATGACAAGGTATTACAAGTAAGAGAGGATTAGCACCACATGCTGCGCCAACAGCACGAGAATGACTGGCTGCTCTCCCCATTTCTTTGGCAAGAGAGCCATATGTCTGTGTTGATCCATATGGAATTTCTAGCAACTTGTTCCATACTTCCTAAAAATATACAAACTAAATGAAGCTAATGTATTAAGTAGGTAGTATTTTTAGCATAAATAAAAATTTACATTAAATAATGTAGTAAATATAGTACATATTTACAAAGATCAATGAGAGTATTTATTTTTCATACAATCATGAAAAGTTATAAAAATAAATGGTTATAATATAATACCTTTTGAAATTCAGTACCAAAAAACTTTATTGGTGTTGTAAATTTTCTTAGTTTACCGTCAAAATAATCATGGATTTCGCACTTAAATCTATTTAGTATTTTGTTCTGCCCCAAAACGTAGTTGCAAGATATTTCTTCAGCAACTGCACGAAATTGTTTCTCAATATTTTTAGAATCACGGAAAACTACAATATATAATAAATCTTCATCTGCAGCTGCAATAATTTCACCTAAAGGAGACTCAAATGTTTCCACAGTTATTGTTACGTGCGTATTACTTTTAGAGCACTTCTTTAATATCTCTGAAATAGTCATGATATTTATTTTAGTGATTGTAAACAAAAGGTTCTTTAATACTTAGGTTTCAAGTCAATATTTTCACTTAATAGTTAATGTACAATAAATACTTTCCTGAACTAATATCAACAGAGATAAAATAGCGCGCAATTTATAAAATTTAAAGTCAACAATCAACTTCGAGCTATAGACTATAGAGCACAGAATACATAAACCCAATGCTATAGAGTATAGAAGTCAGAGTATAGAATTCATAATTTATTATATTTATAATTCACTATACAAAATCATGGCTCCCGAAGTCTCGGCTTATGGTCTATAAGCCAGTGAGCTCAATTTACTTATATTTTCTTCGTAATATCATTAGAAATCACGTCATCCATTGCCGATACTCAAGAGCTACGACGATTTAGACCACCTTTTCGATATCTGGCTTTAAAAAATCAATTTTAAAAGAATATGATTATACTTTCGTCATAATATGAAGGCTGAACTTTATATTTCTTATTTGGGGTCATGCAAAAAGTGTAGGTTAGAAGTTTACTACAGATAGGACCGGTGAGGCCACAACTGTTCAAGCTAGTGGGAGCGAAACAGGTTAACTCCAAAAAAATAGCTTTATTACATTCATATATGGTTGAATGAGTGTAAGTACACCAGCGCGGGTGTAAATGTATCAGTAAGTGCGTGAGTGCACCAGAATGTAGGTACAGATGTGACTACATGGTAAAACCATACTTAGTGGTCCGTAGTCTTTGAGGACCTTTTTATAGGCCCCCGAGTTAGTATTCACCTATTTGTATTTTTTAAAGTTTAAACTTCTCTTGCAAGGGGTTGAAGCCTTTTTAGGTATCGGGCAATGGATGACGTGTTTTCATAATCATGAAGAAAATACTGTTTTTTACTATTCTTTACTTGCCGTTGCCTGCGGAAATAACCACAACCCAAATTTCATACTTGCATATCGTTTTTACATGTCAATAGATAAACAAATCAATAGATAAACTTTCAGCTTTTATAAAATAACGAAGGTCTCGCCGTCGCAGGCTCTCGCTGTATTATAAAAATGTCTCTTTGATTTTATTGAATGCTAATATTTTTTCCGTTTGCGAATGAGCGACCCCGGGAATACTTTTGTTACTTAATTATTATTTTATATTAGTTTTTATTTCATGGTATTTAATATTTATTTTGCTTAGTCATTATAAGCGGATGTTAATTTAGAAACTTTAAGTAAAGAACAATAATATAAGTTTGATATTTTAAAGGAAAATAAAAAAAAACTTATAAAGTACGATCTATTTTAATTTGTATAAAAATATATATTTGTCATTAAACATCTTTTATTTTACTTTGACAACAGCTTTGCCAGTATTTTCACCTCTTAGTATACCGACTAATGCTTCTACCATATTATCAAAGCCATGATATACTTTTTCTTGATATTTTAACTTCCCTTCATTCAACCACTTAAGATTTTCATTTATTCCTTCTTGCCACCGGTCTACCCATCTGTCCACCAAAAATCCTTCTACTTTGAGCTCTTTAAAAACAATCGCCGGTTGCACAATTGAAACTTTAGGTAATTTTGCGTCATTATATGATGAAATTGAGCCACAGACAGCAACTCTTCCAAATTTGTTCATATAATTCATAATAGTAGTGCTTATTTCGCCCCCAACCTGCAATAAAATAAAATTTATAAAACAGGTACTATTGCTAGGTGAATCTAATTATATAGTGTAGGTATATGGTATTCAAATTACCTAAATAATATCTTAATAGATTTTTTAATAATATGATTTTTAAATATCGCAATGAAAATCTTGAGAGAACATGTGAACCGTTATTAAAAAGTAATAGTTATTAATTCAATATGTTTACAGTTCATACCACAGAGTTCATTATATATACTGCTCATCTATTATACATACATTATCAAAATAACAGTCCACACGATCTGGTGCTCCTTGTCTTAAAGCATCCCTTATTTTACATGTTTTGTAATTAAAGGCATGGTCAAAACCTAATTCTTTCTCCAAATAGTGACATTTTTCATCGGTTCCCGCAAACCCTATAACACGACAACCTGCAAAATAATAATTTTCGTTTAAATGAGCCGTTCACATCATTCAAAGCGGAAAAATGAAGGATAATATATATTAATATGATGATATTTGCAATTGCAAATCTAAAAAGACGTTTTGTTGTCATCGATATAAAGTTATTTATTACAAAAGATAATATTATTTGCTTATGAAGTATGATAAGTTATAAAATGAATATATTTATTTATCACGCATCATTAAAACGCTTATTTACATGGCTATGGTAGTGCATTAGGGCAGCGTCAGACGGCAGGTCGTGTATTCGATTTTCACTTCATGATGTTTTTTAATGATTTTTTTTAAAATTATTTTCATTTTTCGACTGTGGTAACAAAGCAAAGCGATTGAGTTCCGCCACTCACCATGAAATGTTCCGATTTCGGACAGAAAGAGAACATGGAATGTCTAGACACTAGCTTTCTCTGACTATCTTGCTATGCATGGAAGAGTATGCAATAAGCAAAATATTTTTTAAGAACGTTAAATATATATGTAATTAATCAAACAGTTTGTACCTAATATTTTGCCAATTTGCCCAACATGAGAGCCAACAGCTCCTGCGGCTCCGGTAATGACTATAGTTTCTCCAGGTTTAGGCACGCAAATTTCTTTGAGTCCAAAGTATGCTGTATTACTGGAATACGACGATCATTTAATATCACAATATTTTTATATATAATCCGCCGTCTAACGTTACAATGAATTCATCGTATATATGTATTATCAAATTATAAAAGCCAACGAACCAAGGTATTCCTTGTTCATGGCTTGGCATTCTTTGTCTTTTTGGTACGTTAACATACGATATAAGTATATTAACTTATAAAAATATTCAATAATATAATAATTCAAGTCACTTAACTCACCCAGGCATACCAAGGACACCCAATGCTAAAGATATTGGATGTGGCTTTATATCTGGTACAACGGTCAAGGGTAGTATGCTGGCAGCATTAAAATTACTAGGGTTGACTATTTTATGTGTACACCATCCAAGCATACCGGTTACGTAGCTGCCTACGGGAATATTCTTATTGCGACTCTCAATTACCCTGTAAAATATAACTTTAATAAAGAATTTGTTTTTTATTTCAAAAATTCTTTTAATTAATATGATGTTGTAAGGACCTTTACACATGACGGTTATTTTACACGCTATTGTTGCGCGTAGTAAGCCGAAGTTATGTTTTTGCTTTGCAGACGTTTTTTAACCAATGAAAGAAAATTTTATAATCAATGGTCTTTGGTCGTAAAATAACATTTAATATATTCATAAATTATAAAAAAATATCCATAACTTAAACGTTATACCGATATAAATGTGTATAATCTACCAAAAGGTGCTAGTAACGTGCAGAAGACACCATAATCAAAAACGAGCGTTTTCACCGCTTAAAAAGATGTAGTGTGCAAAGAACCTATGATTTTAACGTAAGTTTTAATAAACCCAACATACATAAAGTATGTTTTTACATATATAACAATAGAATATACATAATTATATTTCGTAATTAAAATTAAACAATTTAAAATACAGGACATAATTTAATGTATGGTTTGCTCCAAAAAAGAGAAATTGCTGTATTATAATTTATTAAATATATTCATAAATGTTTATGCATCTAGCACTATAAATCTTTTATAAAATATAGAAATTATAATAAGCTAAAGAAAAATATAAACAAAAGACATATGGACCCAATGACAAGAAAATCAGACAAAATTCACCAATAAAAAAAATAGGAAACATTTAACAACCAACGTTACAAATAATCTGCTATTGCTAATAATAAGTGGTGAGCTGTGCACTTATGACATCCTCTTGCACTTGCGCTTTTTTATAACAGGCCTGGTGAGCTCAGGGTCAAGAACTTTTTTCATCTGTCGTCAGAAACGAAGACATTGCGTGTTCAGTGGTAGAACTAAGAGCCGTTTTTATATCATGTTAGACCAAGAAAATGATATCATGAATAAGAATCAAATCCACGATCGTTATGTACCTCTTATTATTGAAATTTTATTACTATATTATATTTGGTTTTTCATATCATAGTCGTATTATATTTCAATATTATATTTCGTATCGCAGTAATATTGCTAAGACACGCAAACAGTGTAAATAATATATGTCTTTTTGTGTATATTTTTCCTATATACATAAATATTAAGCTTTGTACAAAAACATACTTCGCTACTTGACCCCCAATCATTTCAGTTGGTAATTTATATCCAATCATGTACGCTCGCATGTATGGGTCGACGCTTAGATATTCTGCTTCAGTCAATATTTCTAAAAAACACAAAATGACGCCATCGTAAATAAACATATAATGTAATAAAAAACTCGATTTACATATTATAATGAAAACTGACGCTTTTGAAATTACCTCAGTATTTTTTACCCAACTGCGTCAAAGGGAGGGTAATGTTTTGCGAACATATTTATGTATATTTGTATTATGTATGTAAAGGACATGAGATCATAAAAAAAATAAAAATATGATTGCTTAAATTAAGTTACGAATTCAACTACATCTCTATTATGATATACAATAAAATTTATAATCATTAATAATTATAAACATTATTGTAAAAATATGTTTTTATTTATATATCCTCATTTTATCATTAAAACACAAATATGCCACGGTAATCCAAAAAAATTGTAATATTTAAAGTTTTGTAATAAACATACAACTTGAATATACTTTTAAAATATTTTTAAAAAAGGTATTATGATATAAATTTACAATAATTACTTATGTAAACATAAATAGAAACAAGGCAAAAATGAGATATTTAAAATATCAGCCGGGAGGCTTATTATTCTCGAATCTTAACAAACTAAAAAATTATAAAATTTTTGTAAATATTTTTTTACACAATATTAGTTAAAAAGTAATAAGATAAATTAAATTTATTCGTTTTTACTTATTCCGAAAATCTTTTTAATATTACATACTTTTTAACAATTTTAACTGGCAACACTTGTTATCATCGTTTCATTTTTTTATTCCAAATTCCAATATATACGATTATGCATTTTACTGGTACTTACTTTAAAAATCCATTTTCTCAGTTATAATAAATGCTTACCTCCATCTTTAAGTTCAGGTAATTCTTCTTCCACTAGTTCGAAATCACTTCTTTTTGGTTCTCCTACAAAATATTTTGTCAATATGTACTTTTGCGCTTTTATCTTGTTAGAGACACCAGAATAAAAACGCTTTACAATGAAATTAGTTGAAAATAGATTTGCCATGACGAAAAGTTACTGTAATAATCAATATGATCAAATAAGGACTACAGTGACAATGTTTACTCTTTATATTTACACAAAAAATGTCAAACTCAGAGTTTTAAGTTTTAGGTTATACGACCGTCTTTATCAAAGACTAGTACAAAATTATCGCTTCAACTAGTTGCGGTATAATGTAGATAATTGTTTTTTTCTACTTAAAAACACTATTGTGTGATTATTATCATTGTATAATTTTATTTTGCATGAATTTTAAATACGAAATAGATAGCTTTACGAAATAGATATGTAATCTTTGAGTAGGGGAAAATAGGTAACAATTAATCTTATTTGTAAAGTAATGCTATTCCAAAGTTTATCATAATAATTTTTAACCGAAATTATATCATAGTTTAATTACATTAATAATTATAACTAATTGTTAATTAATAAATGTTTAAAAACAAAAGATAACTTAAAACATCGAATAAGATTTGTTAGCTTTCTACTATACGACTATCGATTTGTCCCCGTTAATATTCATCCCTATGAATATTAGCCGGGACCAACTACACGTTCATTAGTATGCAGGAATCTAACACATATTCATATTATAGCATATCCGGCGATTCACCGTTACCCACTTTCCCAAAACATGAAAAACAAACGTTTTACATAGAGTATTAATTATGTCATTCACATTTTGTACCTGCTGGAAATTATATTAAAAAAATATTTTTAATGTAAATAAACTACAAATCTCTCTAAAAAATCATATAAATATGTTGAATGTTATATATCCATCTATCCATCTTATTCTTTATCGAATAAATAATAAAGAAATAAATTCAATGATAAGTCAAAAAAGTTTTCACAAAAAATAAATAATCAAAATTAATTATTATAAAACTTTAAAGTATTACACAACAACCATTGTTAGGCCTACCCCAATTCTTCTTGTTTGATATGTATTTGTTACTAATGTAGTACTTTTTAATCTTAATCTGTAAAGTACTATTCTATTTTCATGAAATAAAATTAATATAAAGATAAATATTTATCACCCTCGACTTCATCGGTGTGATAAAATATAATATGAAAATAAAACATAATATAATAATTTCCGCCAATGAAAAGTTCATTACCCGTTAAACAGGCAGACCGGCAAAAATTGTTAAAAAACACATTTTGGCACGGTACATAACCGTGGGACCATATATATTAATATTACAAAGAGAATTTATAATCTTATTTATGTGTATAGATGAATCCATTACCTACACTTTTTTCATCGCTGGGAAATGCTATTTATGCAGAAACCCTCTCCCCTCTCCACCTCCATGAGACGCCGCAGGTTCTAAGAACGACCGACAAGAACTAGACCTGATATTTTATCAGGAGAATGATAATTTCTGTTTAAAACTATTTATTATGTCAATGTTGTAGTGACTTATGATTGTCACTCATAAATCAATACCAGAAAATAGAAGCACAGTGGTTGGGGGTTTGGTCTTGACCCGAGGGACTGCTTAGATTACAAAATTTAGTCAAACCAAAATGTGATCTTGATCTGCGCTTCCATTGGCTTCTTGTCATATAAGCAAAAAAATAGAGATTAATCGACATTTATTCTGTATATGTAAAATAAAAAAATATATATGTTAAGGATTGCAATCCGGAAAACGGATCCGGTAATCCCGTGGATCCGGCATCAATAAACGTTTACCGGAATCGGTACCAACATCCATGACCGGATCCCGTACTAGTATTTTTTAGCAAAATAATATTTGTTGCAAAATAATAATGGTTGCATAACCATCACTCACGGTCAATGTCATTGGTCGGTGTCAGTAAATAGCCTTAGGTTAATTATAATACATTTTATAAAGCAATTATAAGCTATAGGAGACTCAACGAATTATGAGCGCTCGCAATGTAGATTGTATGTTTGAGCAAGTGTACACTATAAGAGGTCTAGCTAGCTTAGTTTGAAATAATTATTTTTTTGTATCATTCATGTTATACTTTAATAAAAACCTAAAATTTAAATAATGGGATTGTGTATCGACTCTAGATATTAGATTAGTATAGTGCATTTTGATCCGAAAAGTGAAAACTCATTGTCGTTTCATAAATCCGATTGCATCGATGGAAAACGTGACGGATTCAGCCGAACTGAAAATAATGCTGGATTGTAATTCGTACATTGTGTTTAAATCTTTGGGATCCATACATTATTAAATATTATGCTTAGGTAATTTACTTTATTTATACAAAAAAAATATAAATTTACAAATATAAATAAAATTAAATCAAATTTTATAGAAAATTTGCACACGCTTCTTTATCTTATCTTACGATAACCACACAGGATGAGGAATAAGTCTTTAACCCGGAGTAGTTCACTTTTATGACCTTGTTGATAGTATTTAGTATAACATTACTCTTTATAAAATAACTTCTTTTATAAAATAGAATATCATATCCACTTTTACCACTACCATACCACTATTTTAAATAAACAAACAATATGATTATTATTAATACCGTTTATACCGTAAATATGTACTATATTTACCAAAAAAAATCATAACAAAAATCCTTAAAACTGGCTGTTTTTGGATGGCTGGAAACTGCATTGACAGAAACTGAGTGCAAAGCTTTTTTTACATAAAAAATATAAGTGTAACATTCAATATTTTTTTTAGTTTCACACTATATTTTGCACAAAGGTAGATAGGCAGAGGGAACCTAGTGTTTGAACACTCCGTTACCCACTTTCCTACGAAATCTGGAGGTATTGATTTTTAAGCAACTTAACCTTTAACTTTGCCACGACACCGCCATTATATCAATTGATCGGCTGGGAATCGAAACCACAACCAGCCGCGTTTAGAGTCACACTTCGTGCCCACTGACCTCTGTATATAAAAAAACCGTAATTGTGCTTACCTAAAGTCATCCCAAATCCTAAACCGTCTTAGACAATTATTTTTTTATCATATGTACATTTTTAAAAATTTCAAAATATTAAAATGAAAATAAATATTAAAGTTAGATAAGAATTTTTCAAAATAAAAACATAAAAACTAGTTTTCTAATTATACGGATATTATTATTCTATTATATGAAAATCTCTATATAAAATATAAAAAATTGCAATTTATTTACTCTGTGATTTTATATTTGCAATCCAAATAATAGCAATACTGATTGTACCAAAGACTAAAACAGAATATAGATAAATATATCTTATAACTATGTAAAGTGTAAACTGAGGGAAGCGATTTAATTATGGACTTTAATTTAAAGTTGTATTTAAACATATTATACATAAACAAATAAGATTGTAAGCAATTATATTAATATAGTCACAATAACAAAATTTAATTCAAATGTTAATTGTGAGTTACATACTTTGAAAAGTACGAAATGGACAAATTATAGTGGTTACCGTCAAAATACATAGACGCTTTCGTTAGTGGTTAAGAAAAACTAATATATTTAATGTTTTCATAATGACAACAGAGCAAAAATTTGATTGTGTATTTTGTAAAGAAGTATTCGACGAAAAGGAAGCGTTGCAAATTCACTTTAGGTAACGTTTGGGTGTTGTTATTAATTATCTATTTACATTTTTTGTTTAAATGTCTTACAAGAAAAATATAATTTTAGGAAGCATGGTGATCCTAATTTCAATTTCAATCAATCGGTGAAGAATAAAGGCAAACCACAAAATGACATTGCTAATGAAAAGATATTAGATGAAAATGAGACAGTTGGTTGTGATGTATGTGATGAAGTGTTCCCTACTATCTCCAAAGCTATAACACACAAGCATAAAGCACATCCAGATCATGAAGCAAAATATTTTTGCCCATTTTGTGGTAAACTTTTTACAATGAAGGTAAATGGCTAAATATATCTGTATCTCTGTGTTTATTAAAATAATATCAAATTTAAACCAAAATTATCATGTACTAATGTTTTTTCTCAGCATCTTTATAATAAGCATATACAGTCGAATCATGAGAATGAGCAAGCTTCTGATTCCAAGGAGTTTCATTGTGATTCTTGTGAAGTAAATTTTAGTGTGCCATCTGCAATGGTGTATCACAATAAATTTTTTCATCGTCAAGACACAGAATTACCAACTATAGGCCAATCAAAAAAAGTTAAAACATATAATCAGGTACTGCTTTCTATCTTTTTTATAAAATTGTTAATAAGAGCATGATCTCCAGTTTTCTTGAATATATAGGTTTGCATGTTTTACTCTTAATTCAGTCAGTTTTATATTCATGCAAATAATTAATTTATAATATTTGTTTTCATCACAAATGTAAAATAAACCTTTTTAATCAATCAATATAATTTTATTCTCAAAAGAGTAATGTTTATCAAATCATAGAATAATGTTATTTTGTTTGTAATACTATACAATAGATTCTCCATTTTTAGGAAATGATACAGATCTATTATTGCTCTTTTTGTGGTGAAGAATATAACAACAAAGTAAATCTACATGTAAGTTGCCCTTTCTATATTATATCTAGTTAATGACAACAATTACATTTGTGTGGCCTTTGTGGCCATGACATACCACCTCCATTTACTATCTGCTGACAGGATTTATTAGAAAGAAAGAATTAAATGAAGTATAACCATTTTCTAGAGTGAAAATTGAACCCATACACTTTGCCACAATTGAACCCATACCTAATTTTTAAAATATACATATAATTGTACTGATATAAACTATTTTTTTAATTTGTCTGGCCCGCCAGCCATTATTAAAGTTTAAATAAAGTTTAAATATGACCTGCCAGACAAATTTTGTAGTTAAAAGTGGCCCGCTGCTTGAAATAGTTGCTCACCCCTGGGCTAGACTATTATGGCTTTTCATTAGTTATTCAGGATAATTTTTAAATGTCATACGCTATTGTGGCACAGTGAGACAGAATCTGACTGTAATTGGGATTGGTTATGGGATCATTGTCCTACACGAAAGAATGATCATAATCATTTTCATTCTTTGGTAGATAACACACAATATTGTGAATTCGTGCAGAAAGTGGAAATCGGAGTGTTGTCTTTACCCTAGGTTCTCTCTGACTATTCTGCTATGTGTGTGATAAAGCTTGGATCTAAATAAAATATCAACAGAAAATGTGCATCGCACTAAATAAATTTTGATTGCATATTGAGGCAGCTTTTTCTAATTCTTAGAGTTTAGATGATCTATTCTGGTTCTACCTAGGTATTCCACTCTTTAAAAATCAATTACACTCATAAGTCCTGCCCAAAGTTAAAAATTATGTAGTAAAAAAGTTTTATTAAAATAGTTCCAGTTGTTCCAAATATGTGCTCATAAAGACAGGCAAAAAGATTAGATATTCATATTCAATTTCTATTTTATCTTCTTATGTCCCTTAATTATTTTTTATATTTCTTGTTCTGTTATGTTCAAAGATTTTTTTCTAATAGATTAACTACATAGTAATAATACAATAAAGATTTTTATTCCATATTTAGCATTTATTAATATACAAAAAAATAAACCATGTTTTGCACAAATTAAATAAGACAAAAGAATATTTTTCTTTATTTCTTTAAATTTTAATTCTTTCTTGTAATTAATTATAGAAACACATGACTGATGACCACGGAGATGAAAACCAAAGTCCAAGTGATGTTCTGAGGTGTCCATTATGTGAAGCAATTTTCTACCATTTAGATGCATATGAAGTGCATCTCATGTTCCACTCCACAGAGGACTTATATAGTGAAAAAAATGAAATGTATGTATATTAATTAAGTGTAAAGTGTGTATGGTAGTGTTGTCACTGACAAGTATTGATAATTTATTTATTCTAATAAAGAAAATAAAAAGCTTAAGTATACTCTGAATGTATCATAAGTAAAATATTCAAAAATTAAATAAGTTTAAAAAAATGTAAAATGTTCATATTTTTTGTTCATTTACTGTGATGCTGTGGGACATTCCACATCATAACCTTATATGATTTTAAACATCATTACTTGTACAAATTTGGGTATATTACTTGTGGTACAAATCTGGGCTCAGGAAAATAAGTTTTTTGAATTTTATTTATACCTTTTGTGTGTTCAAAAAGTCAAAATTCAAAAAGTCAGCACAACATCTCATTTCAGACGAAAAGTGGATAATTGAGAGTCTTGAAGTTGCTTTTGCTATTTTATTTTGTTTAAATAAGTATTTATTATAACTTTATTACTAATTGTATATATTTTCTTTGTAAATTATATAGGCATTGATATTTCTAAATAAAGTATTCATAGATATTGTACATGAAATTTACAATTATTATTTCTATAGTAATTTTAGTGTTCATTTTACAGAGCAGAGCATATTACTGACTTTTCACTCGAAGCAGTGGCACCAATTATGGAGAAAGTAGAAGAAGATGTGCCAAATGAAAGCATTGTAAGAAAATTTATGTTATTTTAAGAAAAAGTTATTTTAAAAAATATTTTGATAAATACAACATTTAATATATAATTATTCGTTTATAGGAAAATTTTCTGCAATTAGTGATGAATGATGCAGGAGACAATGAACCAGATAAAGTAAAACCAAAAAAGCACAAAAAACACAAGAAATCAAAAAAGGCTGCAATAACTTTAGATGAATTTTTAAATATGAATAAAGACGTTTTTGGGGATGGTCTCGATGTTCAAGGAATAGAGGAAGTACCAACACAGGTTGTTCTAAAAAAGGTTAAAGGTAAAAAATTAACCTCAAAAGGACAAACTAGAGCAGTTAATGCAGACTTGGCAAAGTTAAAAAAACATGGCATTACTATTACATCAAAATTTGGTAATCAATCAAATCAAAATGACACAGATGACACAGATAATATTAAAATAATAAATAAAACGAATGTCACATGTAAAAATAATGAATTATTATCTAAGTTGCTAAATCAAGGAAATAGTGAAATAAAAATAGTTAAAAAAAGCAAGCCTCAGAATTATAATACAGACAATGACACACTTGATAGTAAAAACGATAATGTTGAGAAGTCAACTGAAGATAATATTGTAGACCAAGACTTAAGTCATAACAAAAATGCTCAAAATGTAACAAACTATGCTGATAACGACACTGATAGAAATGTTGGTATTACTAATCAAGAGTCTGCTGACAATACTCTGTGTAATACTGAAGACAGTTGCACTAACTCCAATTCAAACTTGCAACAAAATACTTCTGACGATATAACTATTGCAAACGACACAAAAAGGCCAAATAATGTTCCATCAGAATTGATTAAACTACCAGCCAGCACTAGTAACAAAACATTACCATCATCACAAGAAAATCACGCGAAAATTTCAAATAAGTTATTGCCTGATTCAATTGTATCTGATTTAATGGATGAAGGTTTGGAGCAGACACCAGATGACCACATGTTTGACACAGGTAAAACATCTACACAAAAAGATATGGACATAGATAATGAAGCAGAGAATAGTGAAGAAAAAGATGAAGATAAGAATCTCGCACACGATACATTAAATGCCTTAAAACATTTAAGTCACCTGATAACTGTGAAGTCAGTAAATCAACCTAAAAGCCCAATAGTCAAAGTAAGTAACGACAATGCTATTAATGAAGACGAACATTTAGACAGAGTAGAAGAGAATATTTCTAACAAATCTGTATTACCTCAGCATTTCCCTTCAGAACAGAAGGTCAACAAAATTATTAAAATAAAAAATCAAGCGACAGTACAAACTTCAAAGAAGTCCCCTTCAGATCACACGCAATCTGACTTTGAAAGTGATGAATTTAATGATTTTGATGAACCTAATTCCGATTCAGAGTTTGATAAGTTAGAAGATCTCAAAAGTCCTAATGTACGAAGGGTAAAATTAAAAATTAGGAACTTACCCACAAGTCTACATAATATACCTGCAAATAATGACATTAATAAAATTATTAAGAAAGAAACAGAATATGACGATGAATTGCAAAATGAAGAAAATTCTAATAACACACCATTAGCACCAACCAATTTGGATATCTTAAAGCGTCTTACAAACGTAACGGCGAAATCTATAGGCTCTGCCAAAAACACCAGTCAACCGCCTAATATAAAAATATTAAATCAGCCAAGAAACATATTTCCGAGAAATATTGTAAAAAATTCTACAGAGGTTGAAATTTTTAACATAGATGATTCAGATAGTGACGGTGAACAATTGGAAGACAAACAACCCAACCAGAATTTGGACGCATTACGGAATCTAAATAAAAATATTACAGTTAAATCAAATCAACAAAATGTTAATACAAGCGAAGTGAAAGACAAAAAAACCATCAATACAAATACGCGTCCAGAAGAATTAAATGAGAGACATGTTAAACTGGGAAAGCATTCACCAGGGGTGCAGAAAAGTATAAATTTGCAAAATAAACTTAAATGTTTGGGTAGTAATATTACTGTGAAGTCAAATAATTTTCCAAATGTGATAAGCAACGAGCACTCTAGTAACTTTGAGGAATTTGATGAAGAGGAAGCTAACGATAGTGAGCCTGATAACTATGGAGGGAAATTGAAAATAACAGAAATCAATGAAAACGATTTAAGTGATAGTGAATGTAATGACAGCAGAACAGATGCTATAGTCGAGTCCCCTCATGAATCTAACAGCGAAAATGAAGATACAAATATTGGAAGCGATGAGGAGGTTGCGGACTTTGAAAAGCAAATAAAAAGTGCTATGGTGAAGAAACAGGAAGAACCTACAACGTCCAAAGCACCTGCATGCTTAGAAAATTTCAAGAAACTAAATAAAAATTTGACAATAAAATCCTTAAGTGCAAAAAAACCTGACTCAGAAGACGAGTCTAGTTTTACTTCAGAAAAAGAAATGTTTGAAGACAGTAATAGTCAACAAGTAGCAATTAAACAATTGAAACCAAATCCCCCGCAATTTTGTCAACCAGCAAATAAACCAAATCAAAGCAGTGTGTCAATGAATCAAACACTCCACAAAAATGTTAGCTCTTCATCGAATCAGGTTGTTAAGACAGTGAAAAAGTTTCAATCACAAACTGTTATAGAAGAAGTGACGACGACGGTCACAAAAACGATACGTACCGTAAACCAGTCAACTAATGAAATGGTGCAGAGTAATAATGTTCGACTTCAAAGACCTATGATGAGGCCACAAAAAATAATTAATAGAGTACAGGGGACTATTGTGAGGCCATCGCCCGCAGTTGGCACTAGGATAAGGAACGCAGCCCCTATCAGGCACCCCGCTCCCTCTACTATAAAGCCATCACATCAACTGGTCCCTGTGCGAGGGATTGTTAATTTACAAAGAAACCCAGCTCCCAGCACGTCTTCTGTGCGAAAACTTGCGCCTCCTAAATCTAGTCCCCAAATGAACACTAAAAGTCATATGATAGGAAAACTTAAAATTTCTCCGCACGCTTTAAATCAGGCCACTAAAAGGATGGCGGATGAAGCAACCGGACATTTCAACTGTTTTAAGAAACCAAAAGAATCTCCCTCGACTTCAATGGACAGCTCTTTGGACGATGCAACAATGCAGTTTACGTCGGCCTCTAAAAGTCAATCTAATTTTAGTAGTGTAACTAAAAGTATAAAGGGCAAAGGAGTGGTCACTGCGATGCAGATGCGCGAAGTCAGTACAAGCTCCCAGCAGCAGCTAAGTAAAATAAACAATATGTCTGGACTCATGGTTGCAAAGACCAGTTCAAAGCAAGCCATGCACGTGGAAGAAAGCAATGTTATCAGTACAGCAAAGAGGAACACTTTAAATGCTCTCGAAAAGTTACAGAAACAGGGATTACTAGTGAAAAAGCCGCGCTTAGACGACTACAATGAAAAATCTCAAAGTGAAAGTGACGATGATCAGAGTTAATATAATTGGTTCACAATACAATATATGGGTCAAATATTAAAATGTTTTTATATAAGAAATACCGCTTCTAGCAAGTATATATTCAATTTTTTTTTATAATGACGCTGAAGTAGTTAGGATACGTGTAGTACTTATCTGTATATAATATATTATTTTAAAGATCACACTTCTTAATTGAGAAATTGCTTTCTATGTTTCAATAACTTCGTTTTGATATTTGGCAAGTATGTTTACAATTGGTAGGCTCTATTGTATAAGTGAGTACATTTAAGTTGTACATAAATAGAAAAATGAAGAATTCTTACATTTAAGAAAATTAAAATGTTGTTAAAGATTTACAAAAACATAATAATTGTTCCTAAGTTATTTATGATTTAATTTTTCTTTACTTGTTAATTTAAAAGGAAAGGAAAATATTAAATGCGAAAGGTGAGAAATGAGAATAAAAACTTTTCGTTTATGATTGTTTAATATTATAAACTGTATTTACACCCCATATTATACATAACGTCAATACCCACAGTCCCAATACTTGAATACCAAAATATATTAAATAGTCAGATATAAAGATATTTATATATATTAACTACAAGGATAGTGTATCTTTGATTAGATATTCGTCCATCACCGCCTAAGGAGTTTTTGCCTCCACTTTATTCTGCCGCCATTTATGATCCTGGAACCATTTGGGAAAATCAGAACAAAGTAAAAATATTAGCACAATTTTTTCAAACAACATTTAGTAAAACTACTTTTATTGGGTTTCAGTTATTTCTATTATAATATACACTATTTGCTTCTATTACTCGAATGCTGTAAAAGTATTTAATCATTAATAGCAATATAACACCAAGTAAAGTAGTTTATATTTGCTGGGGAGACTTGACTATCCGAATTTGACTTACATAACATTTAAAAAATAAGTAACTACGTACAAAAATGTGTATTTAATGATCATAATAACAATGACCGTGGATGAGGTAAGTTATTAGTCAAATTTAGCAATTATTTGAATGTATCAGAATGATTATATTACATACTTTGGGCTAATCAAGTCTCCAAAAGCGTGAAAACAACAATGATTTTACATATATTTTACATAATACATTTTGCAAGGATTAAAAAAGCAGGCGGTCAGTTAGTAATGGTATGAGTTGGGACGTAATTTCACCAAATGATATTATTGTTATTACAATACAAAATAAATAACTAAACTCACAACCAGCAAGCATTTTATTAATTAACGCATATTTTGGCAACTCATATATTTCAAATAACGTAAAAAGGTAGACATATAGGTACATAATAAAATATTACACTGGACCTTGGGGACTTTGCACACAACGCTTATTTTACTGTTTCTCGGAAGCGGGTCCACAACGCGATATAAACACGCTTCTGCAGATTTTACCACATTATTATAATTAAACTTTAGCTAGGCAGAAAAGCTAGGATTAATAATAATGGCCACGTTATCTTCATTCATTGGTTATGAGGTAAACCAAAATTGATGCTGTTTTTTGTGTTATTTATTTTTAAATGTTGTTTAAAAATAGATTTCAAGGTTCATTACAAATGCGGATTTTTGCAAATACAAATTTGTGCAAAGGCCCTTTGTCTTGTTTTTATCTAAAATTCCTGTTTCATAGATAAAATCAGCTTTTATTAACGATAAATTATAATGAGATACCATATATACCCATTCATGTAAACAAAAAAAGTAACACAAAGTAGGACAAAGCTTACTTACCTTTACTTTTCAACCTAAACGTGATCATGCAATGGATATGTGAAAAGAATGTGTAAAATAAATTATTAGATTAGGCGTTAATATAAGACATTCCTTATGTCAACATTCTCAGTATTCGGAACTGAGTTTATTTTTACTTACAAAGGTACTTCAAAAACAATCTAATCATAATAACAAAAGTTATATAAACGTACAATTTTTTTTAACTATTAAACAGCTGCATGTTAACAACAACTGATATAAATTGCAATTATTTTTGAAGAAGCATTACTTATTGTACTAATGATCGTTAAAATATATCGCTAAAAATGCAGGATATTTGTATTATCGAATTGCAAAATAGCAAAAAACAATTAAAAAAGAGTTTTATTTACTTTGTTACTGGTAACAATTGCATATTGATATTATACATTACATAAACATTTCGAAATGAAAACTTTTCATAAAGTAAGGAAAATTTACTTAATGGATTGTTTATCCAAAATAAGAAAATCGAACCATGAGTGGTATATGAAAAGATGAATACGAAAATGAATCACTAGTAAGAATTAGGATCAATCTAATGAATCGCTGTTGTAATTCCATATAAATGAATATTTTAAATAAAAATATTAGCTGCAAAATAAAAATTTAATGTGAGATAAGTCTAATAATTTATATAAGTATTTGACGTACATGTATACCATACTAAATATTTCCCTTTAAGTTAAAGCCCAACTGGAGACGTACACAAGCAATCGTTTTGACTTAATAAATATGAGCCCGTCAGCATAATATTATATGTATGTATGTATGTATCTCGGCACGTACCAAAACTGCCAATTCGTTGGAGAGACGGTACGCGATTGCACGCAATTTGTATCCCAGTTTCAGTTTTCCAACCATTTTCTTTCGCAACATTCGCAGTATCGTATACATGTTGAACCAGTGCAAAATAAGAAACAAAGCCGCCAGGTAAGTAACCTGTCAAATATTGAATAAAACAAAATTAAAAACAAAATATTGCAACTAAAACCCTTTTTATTACTCAGCATAAATAAATAACAAATATTATTACAGCGCAGGTTCACACTAACAAGATAAATAAAAAATGTACAACTTTTAAGTACACGACATTAATGAAGACTCGATGCAACCATGATCTTGATATAGGAATCAATTTTTGACAAATATTTTATAGAAAACGTATAAAAATTTGAACGCAACGGGATTTGAAGGCGAACCTCTTGAAAACAGTCATTCAAATTTTTATATATTCCATAATTCTAAAAATGTTTTTAATTTCCTATATAAATGACACTTTAAAAATTGCTTATGCATATAAAATGCATAGATTTATCCCGTCAGATCATAAATGCACCAAATCATTAATAATTTACACATGTCAAAGCATACAGAAATAAGTAAAATAAACACAAATCGGCATATTAATTAATACTCACTAACAAAATGCTGATACAATGGAAAAAATAAAATGTTACTTGACTAGTTTGGTGATAGAAGTAGCACTATGCGAAGTGTTTATAAAATACGTTATACAATCGTAAAATAATTTTATAAATAATAATTGTGCAAACTTGTGTATTATTTATAATATAATTAATTACAACCATTATTTTTAAATGCTAAAAAAGCAACCATAGCCGTTATGTCGATAATTTGGGAGAAATAAAATATAATTATCATTTTAATATAAAAAAAATCATGTTACTTCTGCCAGTAACACCTTTAAGACATAAAAAGCAGTAAGATTTTTAATACTTTTTAGATGCATTTGTGTTTTTAGTACACACACGTTACATATCTTTTATTTCTAAATTTTGAAAATCAGATCGCGTGCATCCTGCCATACATTTTAGCGATCTTAAAGCGTAAATCGTTAACGATGACGTATACATTTCAGGAAGGTCATGTTTAAGTCTAAATTTTATCAGTTAATTCTATTTTTATGTTAATCTTATTTTTTTAAAGTACTGCTTGTTTTTTTTTTAATTTAGTCATTTATTCACCATATAATTATATAAAAGATATCCTCAAGGCCATTAACTTTTAAAAATAGAATATATGAGTCTATTTACATTTACGCCTGGTAAGGAAATATGCTGCAACAAACTTTTATAAAAATAAAAGTAACGATGATTAGACTTGAAGAATTTAAATTATTTCCCTAATTAGCTTCTGCTAACCTGCGTCTCGGTCTGCATAAAATATAATAAGACCAAGTAAACACACGAGTTCCCACACCAATTGCTAACAGCCGACATTCAATATTTAACCCAAATCCATTCAAATGATTTTGTTCGAATCGTACCTCTATACATAAAGATTTTAAATTTAAATGCAAGTAAATATTTGTCCTTGATGACAAATTATTATTTAAACCAGGGGTGAGAAACCTTTTTTAAGAACGAATCTGTCCAAATTTTGAAATTCTTAGCAGAATATAATTAATTATACTTCTTACTTGTGAAAAAAATAGTTTACATACAAAAAAAATAAACTACCAAAATAAATTCATACACCACATCCTTGTTGAATATTGGGATGAGTTACTTAATTAATTAGAGTATAGAGTTATATAAAAACAGGTCGATGGTTGATCACCCCTGGTTTAAACTGTTAGTCTAGTTTTCCTACATTTTTTTTTCTTACACAAACATTAGTATTTAAAAGTAAAAACCACTATTATATCGAATCTCCCCTAATTATTATTATTTATGCGAGGAAATGTACGACTTAAAATTATATTTGTTTACATCTTCCGTCTAAACAAATATATAAAGAATTGGCAATAATTTACTGTATAGTTTAAAAATTAGTTCGTGATTTTTTCATCTTTGGACAGTCTTAATTTAACACATATGTTTGTCACACTATAATATAAGTTCCTGATGACTTATTATATATTCATTTATATAAAAGTCATAGAAATAAGTTAACACGAACTTATCTAACAATGGTGACTAAACACTATTAGACACAAGATTTCCAATATTATTTTATAACCTAAAAATTCTATCACATAACAACCTGTTCATGTTTTTATTGTTTCGATAATTTAAAACTACATAATATATGTAATTAGTATCATATACCTTAAAACTATAGCCACATGTTGAATCGATGTAGGTATATATTATATAAGAAGAAACAGCTTTACGCTTTTTATAGAAGGCAAGAGAGCCTAGTGTCAAGACACTCCGTTCTCCACTTTCCGCCCGAAAATCGAGACTATGCGTAACCTAACGCCGCAATTTATCTTTTACACCAGAGTGGTATATATTATACAATAATCACTTCTCACTGCATACAAAAGTAAAATAAAATATGTGATTATATTTAGTAAGAACAACAGAAGACATGTTAAAAACGTTTTGAAGGATACATAAATAATTTAATTAATTATTTTTCTCTAAATAATAAATTTGCAACTATTGACTGACAATATATTTGAATTGTAATATTATTTTTAAATGAACAAAATATATAAAGGAGATTCTTGAAGAAATATTGAAATAAGACTCAGTATTGCTTGGCATAAAATTATAAAGGTGCATTTAACTACAAATCTTACATTAAAAACTTTTGGTCCTTTATAAAAACAACTAAATTAATACATATAAAATGCAAAAATTGTATCTAAACTGCCATTTAAACAAGCGTGTAACATAAAAAAAAAGTTTTTGGTTTATCTAATCACTTTAAAATTTACTTATAAATTGTGATCTGATTTAATAAAAATTTTAAAAAATATTTCATTTCTTTATTATCTATATTTTTCTGAACTAAAACCTCTTTTTAATGTTACACGATTGTCGTTTTATAATTGAAGTGGCATTCTAATAATTTGTGACATGATTTAGAACAAGCTACAACAATGCTAATATAATATATTGAAACTAATTGTGTAAGAGTTTATCGTGTTTTACACTCTTTTGATTAAATTTCTAATTAATTATGTAACTTAAAAATGCAATCAGCCTTATCGATTGAATGATTATCATTTTCTTTGGAGCTGTTGTAATAATTTTTATCGCTTTTTGTGAAATTAATTGTACAAAATAGATTGATAATAACATGGTCGAAGTATTACTCCTTAGAGACACAGCAAGGAACTTTAAACACACGGGGACTATTTTGAGTTTTCGCTGTTTCTAAAGAGCGAAACATATCACTGCATTTTTTTACAACGATAAATCTATTTTATAATTATAAAACTCAAAATTTAAAGCACAATACTAATTAAACTATATAGCATTAAATTAACATATAAGATGAAGGCAAAATAACAAAAACAAAATGGCTACATTATTTCTATGAATGAACTAAATTACTTGAACGAATGATTGAACTAAATCATGCCACTGTCTACAATATCTACTGTCCCCAGTTGGGTACCTGTTTCCCCATCTTCTCTGCGAAGACCATCATGGTGGTTGCAATGTTGCCGATGCCGATCAGGAAAAACGACATACTTAATGCCGCAACCTGTTTGTATTTGTGTGCACGTGTTTTATATTAGGGTGTTACGTTTGATTATGTAAAAAAACAATAAAATAACGATAATTAAAATGTCCAGAAGAAGAAATATAAAGAGATGCCACGAATATTTGGTCGCCATTTGGTATTTTGCTATTTTTCTGTATATATTTTCGGCTGAATACCATACCATACATGTCAATGAATAAATTGATTGACATATGCATTTACCAGTCTGAAAGAATTGAGTACCTACTACTTTTAAATCAAAATAATTTTAACATGCTAATCAAGAAAAATGGCACTAAGATGTTTATTAGTTTCATTGAATTCCAAAATATTTTTTGGTGAACATTCGCGAACTACCACCAAATATTCGGTATTCAACCAAACCACTATCCGTGGCATCTCTGAACAGAATCTAATAATAATATAAATATTGAAATAACAGATCGATAAATTGAGATTAAAATGTCAAATAAACAAGTAAAATTAATGTCTCAATGATAACCTAAACTTAAAAATAGATTAAATAAAAACATTTACATACCTGCCAAGTAGCCTCAGGGTGGTAGCTGATACTGTACAAAGTATACGCTATATACAACTGGAACACATATCCGCCGAAGAGGAAAGGCAGAAGGTAGGTGAGTCCGCGCCACATCCAAGAGTGGAAACCTTCGATGGTAATGTCCATATTGTGCCTCGCACCTAATGCCTTCAGCCTGTACAAAACACCGCTTTGATATCTGAACTGCATGTATTGTACCACACCTGAAAGGTAATTAAACTGTTAATGGAAAAAAATATGACAAAATATTTATAGGTCATCGTGGAGCAGTAGGTTCGAAGTTAATTTTGGGGAACGATTATAATTATATTCGTTTCTCAATTTCAGTAAGATAGAGCCCGAAGTCATGTTCCACCATTCAACATATAATATCACGAATTTGAGCGAAAAATGGAGAACGGGTTGTCTTGACTCTATATCCTTCCTGATTATCCTGTTATGCAGGAAAATTTGAACCGAGAGAAAGAAAATATTAAACTTATTGCTTATTTCTTGTCAAGCAAAGCCCGACTCCATAAAAAATCTACTATTTTACTCTTGAGGCGATTTGGTTAGAAAACAGAGAACATAATGATCTTGTGATAATAACCTAGTGTTTTTCATAACTTGTCAGCGACTTGACGCCTTTTTATTGACATACATCTTGACATGATAATCATAAAGCTATTGATATAGCAGTTGCTATAAAATTAGAAATACAATAACAATACTTACTTATATAAGCAATAAACCACATAAAAGTATGTCGAAATTCGTTCCACGGTTCATTTTGTGGCCAAATGAGTATAATTCCAGAGGCCACCGTTGAAATGAAGTGGTGTAACCTCCACCAACCCTTGATCCTAGACCCGTTCACTTTCAATATACTCTCTCGTATAGTTAAAGTACAATAATACCAGACTAGCAAAAATATTAGGAGCAATTGCAGTGGCCTGTAATATGAACGGGAAATAATGCAAATTAACATTCAGTAATCAAGCTTCTATCATTATTGTCATATACATTAAAATAAATAGTATGAAACTGTCAGTAAGAAATTCCTTGCTTGCAGGGTTCCATATATTAAATTGCTGTTAAATTCTAATATATTTTAAAGTAATGAGTATTATATGTATACATATTTTTATAGCATACTGATTAAAAGTTTTATATTAAAAAATGTTTCTAAAGAAAACAAGTGAAAAAGAGTATTACCTAAAATCTATCGACAAATTACCAACAGCGAGAACAAACGCAATCGCACTAAGTATAAGTTTGAATTTTTCATATTCATCTTTATATTTGAATCTGAAATAAAAAAGACAAAAAATTAGTCATAAAATTTGTTTTAAGAAATTTTGTTCAGCTTCACGCATTTTCCCGCAAAGGAGGGTAGTTGGGGATAATCGTAGTACGAAGAGACTCCGTTCTCCGTTTTATTCCAGAATTAGAGTCATTGCATGTTAGTTGTGAGAATCAACACCGTGATTTGTTTTACCGAGCGACAAAAAGAAAAATATATTTTTTAGCTTCACGCTATATCCCGCACACAGCAGGGTACTCAGAGGGAACGTAGTGTTAAGACACTCTGTTACCCACATAAAAATAATATTTCCCTTAAATGGGTATAGAATCCACAACCGTCGCATTTACAGTCTGACCCTGTTTGCAATGTAGCCAGGTTTATATTATTTTCGCCCAGGTCCACAGACGATTGGGGCAGTACCCGAGACCTGGGCTAGTGGCGGGAGAGGAGCACCGTCAGTTTTTAGTGGGTAAACGGCGACGTACCATCTTGTCGAACCGGAGTCCCACATAACCGCGCCCCGGGGCCCCAGGGCAAGTATCCGTAACGGATTTCCTGACGTTAAAAAAAATATGGTTTTATTTATGCATGTTTATATAACTTACTTGTCATTTTTGTTGAGTATAGACACGTTGACGTTGCCGAGTATGATCCTTAGATACAAACTGTTTTGTTTAGGCAGCGTCGCTTCGATCTCGTGCAGCATAGCTTTCCTCTTCATGATCTCTTTCTCGAGATTTGCCACCCGATCATCTTTTGTTACCCCCTTTTTTTCCGCTCTTCAATATTAAAAAAATAATTTAATAATTAAGATAGTTTCGGTGATTAAATTAAGTTACAGCTGCACGATTTTTCCTGCATAGTAGTCAGAGAGAATCTTATGTTGAAACACATCGTTCTCGGCTTACCGCCCAAAATCGAGGTATTGTGTGTTAAGTGGCGAAACTCAACTCTACATAATAGTTTGTTTGTTTTATTCGGTTATTTTTTCTAGAGTTTTCGTACGAAGTTACTAAGAGCGCTTGAAAGCGCTCTTCAGAAAAATAGCTTAAATGTAAATATGTCATTGTTCCATTGGATGAGCTATATATTGAGACCGTCGTGTAGCAATAGAACAGTATCAAACTGTAAACAAGACAAAAGTCTTAGGTACCAGAACAGAAGAATGAAAATAATGTACTATCGTTCCCTCGAATGACAATAAAATCTACAGCCTTCGCGTTTACATTTTGATACGGCTCTATTGCGCTACGACGGTCTCGATATATCGTTTACATATAAACTATCTAAGGCGATTTTAATTGCATTAAACTAATACTTTCATCTTTAATAAACATACAAATAAAGTTTCTATTAAAAAACAATGCATTCGTATCCTTTACAACTTTGTAACTATATTATGCTAGTGTTCATCCGACAGTAACTATATAGATCCGGCACTCTGCAGACCCTTCCTTTAAATTGATCGACGTCATAAGAGGGCAAGGTACAAAACGATAAGCGTACAGTGTAAAACAATAGCTATAATAGCAATATATTTTCCTAATAAAACATTTATATTTTATTACACGTGATTTAAGTATTGATAATATTTTTATTGAAAGACATTATAATGTAATGATGACTCATCCACATGGCTTTCACTGTCCCCATTGTTTTAACTATAGATATAGCATGAGTTAAATATTTTAAATTTTCTTATAACTTTTCAATAATGATAATATTTGATTTAGTAATACTACTAAAGCGAAAAGTATTTGTACCAATTCGACATATTGTCTTATGCGGAGGAACAAGATGCCACGGTTTGTCTTGCAGCAGAGGAGAAATTGAAGTAATTTAAAAAAATAATCATTCCCCAAGTGGAGTAGAACGCACAAACTACTGCGTTTACACTAGACATTCTCCTACTGAGATACAATGGCCCTATAGATTCTCTATTCTGATATATGGAAAAATCCTAATTAATAGATTTTCAATGTATTAATAATGTTTGAATATAAATAAAAACAAAGACTGCCAGATTATTTTAATACCTGATACATATAAACTTTCATTTATTATGTTGTACTATGCTGACCTACCATTGTTGTCACTTTACTTATCTAATCTAACATATAGGATTTAATAAATCAATTATTATCTTAATATTTATAAATAATAATCTTTTACAAAACAGCATTAATTTGATATCATTTGTGAACAAGCAACTGATTTTTACATATTTATAGTCCATTATATATGTATACATTTAGAGTATCAGCACTAAGCACTAGAAAAAATGCCAAAAATTTTTTGGTTAATGTTTTTAAATTATACAATATGTTAATGACTTTAACAAGATAAAAGATTACACATTTTGTAAGAAGTTTTTATACACTGTTTTTTATTGTACTATAATGATTGAGGTTACAAAAAAGAATACTTGTGCTATTAGCAAATAACATTTACATATCTTGCATAATATCAAATTGCATTTCTGATATATTTTTGATTTAAAAGTGTGTGTGTAAAATTACTTTTCTAATTTTCGATCCTAACTTTAAAGTCAATTTACCTCAATTTAAAATGTTGCTTCACATCTTTCAGCTATACACTTTTTTAATTGTTGTATAACCCAAGAAATATGAATAAACACATTGTCAATATCAAGAAGAGTTATATAGTTAAATATAAAATAAGTTTAAAAATTTGGATTTTTTATGTTCAAGCCACTATAATATTTACTCTTTTAAATTATTCTAATGAAAAGTGATAAATGAAAAGATCATATAGAGTTCTGCAAAATTTCAAAGTAATTTATGTCTCATTAACATGCATTTAGATGTATTGAAAGTAGATAAGCACACAACGTAGCTCAATTTACATTATTTGGTAAGTAATAACAATATGTAAATATACTGACATAATAATTAAAAATAATAATTAAAAAATGGGTTATCTTGGAAATTCTTAGTATTTTATTCAAACTTAGCAAAATAGTAAGCAGAATATTATTGTTTGTGTATTATCAAGAATCAAAACAAAATAATATAATCAAAGAATCTCTGACCTTTTGAGGGCATTTGCAATAATCGACATCCGATATCTTTGATGGTTCAGCTCCTTCAAACATGATGCTTGTAATTCTCCAACTTCTTCAAGTTTGGTTGCATAGTCTTTATTTATTGCCTAAAAACGTTTTTTTATAAAAATCGATTGGAAATTTTTATTGCTCAATTTTAATGAATTGACAACAATTCAGTTTATCCATAAACATGTGATTCCACTAATAATTCATAATTCATTAATTTTAAACTACAGTAATATTCCTTATATAACTAAATGATATCATATAAAATATAACAATTTTCCAACAAGTAGTTACTATATGGTTCAGTATATAAAGTAAATAAAGATAATATTTAAACTCAGGATGTCATACACTTTTATCCTTATTATCATATTAAGCAATTAAATTTAAGTTGAATATGACCATGGAAAAATTGTATACTTATCTACATATACGATAGTTATTTTTTTCCTTCTACTACAACATGTACAAAATAAGTTTAAACATACTTCTAAACGCTTATAATCTGCTACTAGATCTTCCCACTCTTTTAGACACTCTTCGACCTCCATGTTCAGAACTTAGCAATGTAAATAGATTAATTAAATGTTAAAAAATCGCGTTTGTTAAAAATTAAACAAGCAAAAATGTATTCATGGCGATACTTGTCGAAGCGGCGAAAACACTGAATTTCACATCAATGGAAAATGGAAATGAAACGAGATACAATAATTTTAACGACCTCCTGTCTAGTGTCTATGTCATCTATCAAAAATTCGATGTTGATTTTTGCTACAGATAATACTAAAAAACAGTCTACAGATATACAAATACTTAAGAACTGTAAAAACACATTAGTCATTTATTTGACAATGCAATACAATCAGCAATAATTGATATTTAATATTTTTTATTTTTACATTGACTCTTTTATATATATAGTTGATAAATCCTTTTTTACTATTTAAAATCTCAACAGTATCTTGACGAAATCAGGATAAAATAAATTTAAAAAATACATTAAATAATAGAAGATGATATCTCTTTCAAAAAAAAACTTTTTTTAGCTTCACACTGTATCTCGCTCACAGCAGGGTAGGCAGAGGGAACCTAATGTTAAGTCACTTCGTTTCCCACTTTCCGCCGAATTCATCGCTACGCCAAACTGAAGAAATTGTAATACATATTAAATATTTCAATTTTTCGAGTGGGAATTGAAGCCACTGTGAGTCGCGTTTGACTGCAAACTTGTACCCCTGAGCGACGATTTGCCTTTTTGTTCTTAAATATGACATTATCAAAAAACTTTTATATTAAACATTTAAGGCGTTCCATTCTGTAATAAATAACTTAGAATAGTTTAGTGGCTTGTAAGATTAAAATCACCCTACATATAATCAATTTATGAGCTTTGTACCTTATAGGATGCGCATATTTGTAGAATCATCAATTCTTTTTGAAAAAAATAAATAGCTCGCAAAAATGATCGAGATCAGTCAAGAGGTTTAGATTTTTAATAAAAACTTTCGTCCCCATATTTCAACCTTCTAGGAAAAAAAGAGCCCCATTTTTACCCTGGGTGTTTAAACTATTTATCATTGTAAAATTCATCCGAATCAGGTGACCGCTGGATTTGCATTAGATCACATAACATATTATATTATGTTTTTAAATGATGTTTTAATATTATATTGTTATTATAGTTTTAAAATTACCCAAATATCCCATATATTGCTTGCAAGTTTTTTATCGCCTGTTATGTATTTGTATTGTTTTTTGTGATTTTGTAGCATGTAATAAAGGGTTAAAAAAAAGACTTCAAAAATTACATATTTAATTGATTTATTTACAGAAAAAATTCACCAAATTCTATTAAAATTTTGGTACTTTATTTTCTATATAAATTTAGACAAAATACAGCGGTTAATGGGCATGCACAAAATCCTCTGAAGTAGTAGTTCTTACAGACCAAAGACAAAGTGTCAAGAAGTGAGAGGACTTTGTTTTACAGTTACAATATATATTTCATAGATGATAAGCAAAATGTTCACGACTGCAAATACTGTGTAATTTGATTATAGTTATACAATTCTTATTTATATAATTCAGACAATATAGTTTTGCAAGCGTTAAATACGTGACTGTTCAACCAAGGAGATTATGTATAGAGCCTTATCAAATATATGATTTATGCTGAATCAGTAATGAGCTTTGTGTTTTGCAGCTTTCATCTCGCAATCAAAGTTATACAATATATGTTCTACATACTAGAACAAGTGTAAGATGTAAAGAATGTTTATAGACATACAGATTAGAGAATTAGTTAAAAGGCATCTACATAATTGAGTAATTTCATATAGAACTATATTTATATGAATGTCTAATGCTAAATATATAATCTCCTTGTTAAAATAATTACTACTACATTGATAAAGCAACAAAACTGCAATACCATGCAATGATATATTTGACTTTTATTGATCTTATGATTTTTTTTTCTAATATCATATAGCATGGTACAACAGCAGTTTTGCCATTGTAGTTTATACATATCCAAATCTAGCACTGCAAAGCTTTTATATAGTATGACAATATTCAAGCCTACATCTACTTGCTACTTTCTAGAAAAATACCAGGCAACCAAACTTCTCAATATCTATAATAAATAACAAGAATCATCGTGGGCATATCACTAATCTTGTGTCTAGCTACCACAAACGGCGTAGTTATTAAAAAAATTATAATTAACATATATCACACATTCCAGTTTAAGAAAACATTATATGTTAAAATTCAAACAACTTAAAATATATTATTATAAGGGTATTATTTATTGTAAGATTGCAAAAAAAACATTTAAAAAGTAATTTACAGCTCTACCATCTCTTATTTTTCGTTTGAGACATACAAATTAAAAATTTAAAGATATAAATAAATAGTAAAAAAAAAATCTTTAAAATATAACACTCTAACTTATAGTTAAAGTTTTGAATCGACAAAACTTAAAATAAGTCGTTTATAACTGCAATTTGTTACAAGTAAAGCATATTCCGCAGGCAACACACTAGAATACTACTAAAAAGTTTACTAATCCTGTTTCTTATCTCCTTATTTAGATATCCATTAATGCTGTTGGCACAAAAGCAAACAAACATAATGAGGATCGGTCGAGGGAAAGACAAATTAGGAGTATCGTTATATACAAGGAGATTTTAACGAACGTATTTTCGATGTGATTCACATGAAACATTCAAACTGATTGTCATGAATAACCATTGAAACTAATTTAATAAAAACTAAAATTATCAAATAGACAAAGTAAGGTACATTTCTACGTTGGACATATAAGAAAACGCATTAACTATTCGTATCAAATAAAGTTTATATCTAAACGTTCTTACGAATAAACAATAACTATAAAATAAAATAGAATAAAGAAATGTTAAATTATAACACAGCTTTTACTCCTCGCTTCGATTCGATCGGGTGCGCGACGAATGCTACGTCACTGAGTGCAATTCAACTAAAATCAGACGTAACAAAATTATACTATTCATTCATATTTCATATACAGAAATTAACTAGGAGCCGTTATGTTTTAATGGAATGTGTTACACTAATCGATAAATGGGGCATTGAGTGCCAGAAGGGGACATCATGAGGTGGGGGACATAGCATTGTCTTATACACCAGGTAAGATCTCAATGAACGGAAGAAAGGAAAATATCAATAAATTATCAAAACTATTATTTGTTTCATTATAATATGATCACCATCCAAGTCGAAACTGTTGTGTCTCATTGCAGCTCTGTTACATGTGAAAAATAATGATAAAAATATCATCGGTGAGTTTGAGTTACTAAAATGGCAATGCTCTTAGCGACACTCCCAAACTTTAACGGTCTGATCGACGCTGCCGGATATCACGTATGGCAAGCTCTTGTGGAAATCTGAAAGCAAGTAAGTAACAATTATTAAAAAAATATGAAATGATATTAGAAAATAATCATCGTTATGCAGTGGTATCCTTGTGCCTGACGCTTTATTTAATTATTTTATTTATTAAAATGTTGATTATTTGCAACAGAACACATCAACTTATTTACAGATACAATTTCGAAATAAACCTACACTGTTTTTGTGTAAAATAATAGTTATACATGACGAAAGCAAAAGTTGTATGAGTATGAGCAATGCAATGTAAAAAAGACTATATGATTACTTAAATACAAAGTCTGCTTCGAGTGTCAATTTGTCATTTATGCCATAATAAGAAATGAACTAAATTCAAAACTTTCTTTTATATTACTATATAAAAGAAAGTTGCGAATTTAGTTCAGCTATTGCTGTATTCCAAAATGGTTCAATATATACATTTTTTATAACATAAAAAATGTCAATTGTACAAAAATATATTTGTTAGCATATCTCTTTTAAACCAATTCCAAAATAAAACAAACGTATAATTACCAATACTAGTAGCAAAGTGCTGGTGAGCGTACAACGTCTTGAGGCACCGCGTGTGCGCCACGTCCCACACGCGCAGCGTCTTGTCGTCGGAGGCGGTGAGCAGGTAGCGGCCGCCGGGGTGCCACACCGCGCCGCGCACCCAGTTGTCGTGGCCCACTAGCGTCGCCAGGCACTGGCCCGTGCTTACGTCCCAGATCTGAATTAATATATTACACTTATATTAATGGCCGAAACAAATTAAGACCGTCATGGCCTGACTATAAACGCGATGGTTGTGGGTTCAAGTCAGGGGATTGATTATATATATTATTTTCCTCTCTCCGCTCTGATATATGAAACAAAGCTCAGTTAAATTTCACACTGCAATGTTTGCAAAACTGCAATTTCAGGCACAAAGTAGAAAACGGAGTATTTAATCACTTATCAATGCTGCACTTTGCTTTACCAGAACAAGGGAACTAAAGTAATTTAAACATTATAATTTTCAACTATGATGCTTTTGGTCAGATACACATCCACATAAATATTGTAAAATTTAATTTAGGTTCACTCTATCCATAGCAAGCAGACAAAAAGGTGTGCAACACGATGGACGTAGGAGTTACGACCACCACAATTTAGTTATTAATGGTGACATTTCCCAACGCTACCTTGACAGACTTATCGCGCGAGCCGCTGGCTAGGAAGGGTCCCTGGTGGTTGGCGCGGCGGTTGTCCCCGCCGGCCGCCTCGTTGATGGCGGCGGCGGCCGACTCGGGCGCCCACGACACGCACTCCACCACGTGCTCGTGTTCACGCAGCTCCATCTAGGATTATAATATTGAATATGTATTACAAATATAACAAAATTTAAATTTCATAATGGTTGCATACTATTGGGATTTTACACATAAAAAACTGAGGCAAAAATTTTATACGTGTAGAATCTTCATTTGTTACCTATAGGATGATTATTTAAAATAAATATTCAAGAACATAATCAACATTCTTGTTAATCACTGGGCATAAAACTATTATATTATAGTGTTAAAATATCTATAGCACATTCAAAGACGCCATAATTAAAGAACTAAATTGTTATAATAACAAAAAATCTCAATATACAAACATCGAATGCTAATAAGTTACTAGTAAAATAAAAACTGATACTATAAAATATGTCATATAAATAAAACGTTATATGTTCATTACTTTACATCTGTATGTTACTGTAAACCGACAGGTCGTGAGTTCGGTTCCCGCTCGAAGAGTTGAATTTAAAATTTCCATTTTCTTCCCTCTGGTATCGAGGCAAAGCGCGGTGTTAGTTCCGCCACTTAACACGCATTGCCTCCGAATCGGCGGTGTGTCGGGAACGAAGTGTCTTAACGCTAGGTTTCCTCTGCCTACAGCTGAAGCTATACAAAAAAAATAGTAAATAAACCTTGCACTCGTTAGTATCCGCGTTCCATATGCGCACGGTCTGGTCGTTGGAGCAGGAGGCGAGCAGCGCGCCGTCCGCCGACACGCGCACCATGCGCACCCACTCGCGGTGACCCTTGTACGTCTTCACGCAGTATCTGGATGTGCAAATATTAAAAATTTCATTAATTGTAATCCGCAACGCAATATAAGATGTAAAATTCCCGTAGTAATTACTAGAGTTTCTCTCTTAGCGGTCCTTTACTCATCTTATGTGAAAGGAAGTGCTTGCTAATTTGAGTTCTTACGCCTAGTAGTTTTCATTGTGCGTTGTATTTCAATCAACTAAATATTACTGCTAAGTAGCATAGTTTGCGTTCACAAAATCAATGGCAATTTTTAATAAGTTATATAATGAATTGTCCTAACTTCACGTTTTAACCGCATACCAGGGCAGACAGAAAAAAAAATGGGAGTCAAGACACACTGATCGTCATATTCCTCCTCAAATTGACTGATTGAAGAAAAGAAAATAATTTAAATATAATCATTCCCCGGACAAGTTTTTACTTTATACATACTTTATTCAACTTACTTTTTTATGTATGTAACATAAAATTGTGATGAAGTGTCATAAAAACATCAGGTAGAATAGCACAAGAATGTTTAAAAAGGTGACTTTAAAACAAAACTCGTTTTTCAATTCGACATAAAATACAGCTCCAAGCTAACAGCTGCTATGCAGATGTTAAATTAAGCAAGAATTTTTCATAGTAATCACATTGTATGTACAAATAAAGTTTGTTATTTTAAAGTAGTTTAAACTTATAAGGACTAAAATGCTCTTAATTAAAAGGTAAGAAAAAAAAAGAATATGGTGCATAAAATATAACATTTTGCCTATCAACAAATAATTAATAGTATATACTACTAAATCTTAATCTATAAGATATTCTTAATTACATTATGAGTATAAAGTGTACTAATTATATTTTTAATTAGTATGTTTTTTTATCAATTCCTACAATTATTTACGAACACAATTGTTAACACAAAAATAACTTGTTTTAAATATCCTAAAGTCATATTTACAAAAATAAAATGCTGAATATACTAAACGTGAATCCATTATGGTGCTGTGGAATAACATCGGACTGAAAACCTGAGTAGCTGTGGGTTCGAATCATAAAAGACAAACTGGATATTTTCAAATCATTTTCATTTTCTCCGCTATGGTAGACAGTGTGTGGCGTTGAGTTCCACTACCCAACATATCGCTAAATCAGGAAGAAAGTTACAAATGCGATATCTCGACAATATTCTTCCTGTTATGCGGGAGAAAATTAAGAATTATTTTTTGACCTAGGAAATTACAAGACATTTTTAGAAAAGGTATAGAATTTTTTAGAGAGGCACGGGTTCGAATGCGTTAAAATGAATAAATGCTGCTCGAATGTTTTAAAAATCTAAAACTGAACATCTCTACATTGAGATTCGAATAACTGTGAAAAACTTATAAAAACTTTGGCGCAGCCAGTAGTAGAATTCATGGCGTAGGGACTAGAGCGCTTAGATGGTTTCCAAGAGACGCAGGTTCGAATCACAACATATTTTACCAAATTAAACTAAACAAAAAAAAACTTACCCAGTAGCAACCTCCCAAGCCTTGATGGTCTTGTCCCGACTGGCAGAGTACACAATATCGCCGCTGGGCGAGAACGCAACAGACGACACGTTGTGGTCGTGGCCGTGCATCGTCTTCACGCACTCGTACGTCTGGTTGAAGTCCCACAGCTTGATCGACATGTCCGCACTGCATGATACTAGAAATGGAATATAATTATTTGTAACGCAAATCATTAGAGCAGAAGCCATTGTGGTACGATGGGACGGATGACTGTATATGCAAATACTCGTGGGTTCGATTTCGAACCGGGGGATTGATTATACAGTCGGACTTCTACTAGTCGAATATCAAGGAAGACGTCAAAACGATTTAAGATTTTGGTTCGATATAAGATTCATTATTTTAAATTTGGAGTTATCGATGTATTGGAGTTAGAGATGAATGGAAATATCAATTCTGAGAAAAATAAAGTCTGTAACTTATTTTTCTCTCTCTTATTTTTCTTCAAATACTTTAATAAAGGTTGTAAAAATACATGTTCGAGATACGATCCAATTCAATTTTTCGTTATGGAGGGAAAATATGTGCCAAAATGGCATATAAGGGCTCACTTATTATTTCGACCAATAGAGGGTGAAGATTTTGAGTAATGGAAGTTTTGGTGTTTGAAAGGATAGACAACGTGCGACGTTAAAATTTCAACATGCAATTTCGGACAGAAAGTCGAGAATGGAGTGTCTCGGCACTAGGTTTGTTATTCCTCGTTTATTAACTCGAAATATTGATTTTACTATACAAATTATAGTTTAAGTCAACCCTAGAAGAGATTCACAGGTAGAGTACAGGTAAAAGTACTTTTAATTATACATCTATATACATCTATTACAAATTCTTTTTTGAAAGAAGATAATTAGGCACTTTAAAAAGAAGGAAGAAAAATTGCAGCATCGTATTTCAAAAAATAGAGAATTCCCAAAAGGTTATGATAGGATCGATAAAAAGGCTGGAATTAATGTGCTCGATTATCCCAGCAGATAAAACTATTGGGCATAAAGAAATAATAATTTGAATTGCAGTATTTTTGAGGCCATCCTGGCGCAGTCAGTCAGCAGCAGACTATAATCACGGTTGGTTGTGGATTCGATTTTCACTCAGAATTATCATAATTTAATTATTTTCATTTCTCCGCTGTTTTAATATCTAAGACAATATACGGAAAAATGCATGAATCTCAAATGGAATACATTAACAAATTATTTTAAATTTGTCCTTACCAAGTAACTTGCCATGATGGTCGAAAGCGATATCCTGAACGGAGTCAGTGTGGCCCTTCAGAGAACGTTCATAGTCCCCATTTTCAAAGTCCCACACTTTGATTGTAGCATCCTCGCTCGAAGAGACTAATAAACTGAACACTGGATGAAATATTACCTGCGGAACAAAATGAAGTATTTTAAATATTTTTATATACAATACACAATGTTGATACAATGTTTCAATGTTAATTGTGTTATATTTTCTTTAAATAGGTCTTCGGGTCACTTCATACAATATAATATATGATGTTTTTCCTACAAGAGTGGGCAAAAAGCTGGATTTTGAGTTTTTGTAGTCTACGCAGATATAGTTGCGTAAAATGCATAAGTGCAGGAAACCCTCAACAGGTAACTGCCAAGGTCTTGTCTCCCTGTTCTCATAGACAAAAATGTAAAAAAGCAGCTTCACGCTTTGCGGATATTAATTATTAGCTAGGAAATTGCCAAATATTGAATATTCTGCAATAATGTTTTTATAATTTTAAACCTTGGTTGATTCCTTCGGAATACACACTTGTATCGATACTTTAATTTTTTATTTCATAACTCGAATAAGCATAAAATAACAACCGGTTCTCTATAAGCAGTTCTTTTAAAAAGGACCGACAAGAATACTCAGTTGCTATTTTCGTCGTAAGAATTGAAAAAAAATACTCATAATTAAAACATTTATAAAAACAAATAATTTAAATACTTTTGTAATAGTTGCGCGGTGTCCGGTTAGGCAGAACTTTTCCGGCGGGCGCGGGATCCATTCGGTCGGCGTGCGTTTGGCTCGTGTTGGCGCTCCTTCTATGAATTCCTTCTGTGCTTCAGACAGCTTGGACTCTAGTTCCATTACCTGAAGATTAATGTAATTTACTTATGATAAAAATAAAAAAAAGTAAATGAGCAGCCTGACGCCTTTTTCTCATATGACAGGCTTAGAACCTAGTCTCTGGAAATTTAATCTCCATTTTATGATGAAAACTGTTGATAAATTTTATCATAAAATTTATATTCTTTTTAATAATATAAAAGACAATATTATATTATCAAAAACCCGATCCTTGCAACTCATAATGCTTAATTTATAAAGTATTAAAATAATACATAGTTTACACATAGTTCATATTTTTACTGAGCTTAAATAACGTCTCATTTTCAAATACAGCATTAAACTTTAAAAGCCTAGTACAAAACCTATGATGACCTAGAATCTTTCAGCGCCGATCGATAATGCAATGCCTAGACGGGATCGTGTGGAGAGGCGAGGCTAAACGATGAGGACGATGTTTACAATATTATTTAGAATACTATAATTTCTACATCGTACTTTAAATAATATATTATAAATAAATAATTCGCTTAGTATACGTTAATTAACCTTCTTTTGGAGCCTGATGACGGATGTCCATTTTTTTTCTAAGAGGCCACCGAACTTGCGATCCATCTCGCCGGTCATGTCCGCTTCCTTTTTGAATGCTTCCAGCGCATCGTTATAGCCATTGCTGCCCAGATAATCGGCGATCGCTTTATTCCTGTAAAATGTAAGATAACTTTAAGAATTTGATGCATTTCGTAACCATCATCTTAATAATCGTATTTATTATAATGTTAAATTAACAATATCTGGTATTTGCAAAGAGATTAAATATTGAAATCGAATGAAACTGACCTTTACTTAATATAATTTAGAACGCTTTTTAGTCGTCTGTAAATTCAGTATGTAAGAAACCTACTTTGTAGCCAAAAATCTTTCTATGGCTTTTCATACAATTACCAATTTTGACGCAAATAGTATTAAAATTCAAAAAGTGAAAGATGATTAAATATCATTCTGGTTTTATTTTTCTAATTGCGAAAACGTATTACCGTATTAATGAATAACTAACTGACTAACTAAACGAATAATAACTTTTATAACTATAATAGAAAATTGAAAAATCATAATACGAATAATAATCATAACAATGTAAATGTACCACGACCTAATGGAGTAAAAAAAACATAAAATCAGAAGTATATGATTTAAATAGCCTTACTAATGTAAAGTATGGCTATGTTATGGCTATTCTAAAACTAAAAAGAAAATAGAATAAATCATTATACAAATACAACCAGACATAATCTTTCAGACCATAGGTATCTAGAAAAGATACTACATATAAAAATAAATATAAAAGTGTGCCGTAGATATGATAATACGAAAAGGGAAGGGTAAAGGAAGTTACGATTATTAAAGTAAAACTAACAAAGTGTTTGTATTATTTAAATAATCCACGTAAGCAAAGGTCGGCAACATGCAGCGTCGAACTTGTGCCAAATAGATAAGTTGCCCTTGATACCTTACAGCCCGTATCCGCAAATACTATTTTAGCGCGACTCTATACATATACATTTTTAGCCTGTCATAAACAATAGGATTCTAAAATGCAATAAATAATAAAAGTCTAAATGCGAAAGTCTGTGTGTTTGTCTGTCACGCTTCCACGGCTAACCTACCGGTCCGATTTTGATGAAATTTAAAATGAAAGTAGTAAGAATTACTGGGTCCAACATAGGCTACTAATTTTTTCAAAAATATACCTCTAGAGGGTTGAAATAGGGAATGAAAGTTTATATGAAAAATCTACACCGCTTCACCGATTGTAATGAATTGTGGTATAAATATAGTTGGTAATCCAAGTTTAAACTTAGGGTATTTTACTTTTATGACATAGTACTTCCATATACCACGTTGATTCTAAACTCGAACCCAATATTATATTAAATTTTTTTCTCTAGATTTTCACACGAGATGTTTTTTCTTCTTTTGGCAGACAAAAAGGACATAATAACACTCCGTTCTCCGCTTCCATTCGCATTCGAGATATAGTGTATTGAATTCCGTTAATCAACGCCCCGAGTGGGAATTGGACTCACAATCACATGACTTCAAAGGTCAGTCACTGTCCCACTACCCCATATTAGAATCAAAATTAAATAAAACCCGATTTTATATTGGGCAATAACACCTTTCCCATAGACTTAAAAGCTTGTCTATCATGTATTTTCATCAGATTTTTCAGATCTTTGTTATGTAGGTCAATGTATAATCACGTTAAACAGTTTATGTTTAGGAAGCATTTACTTATTTTTTATAGTTTAGCTGAACGATTATAGTTCTTTATCAGTTGTATAAAAAAATATGTATGTATCAATAGAAAAATGTATGTGTCAATAGAAAATGAGCATGACGCTGTAAAGATATTCTTATAGTTTAGCCCACTCGCCACTCTATAAACACAAGTATAACTTAAGTCCTGCTCAGGAATAAAAGCCATACAAGAAAAAATGTTTCATTTAAATCTCTACAGTAGATGAAAGATTTGCGCGTACAAATAACAAATAATTCGTTTTATAATCCTTCTAAATTATATTTCTGTAAAAATATTCAATGCAAAGCTAAAACTTTTTTAATGTTTTAAAATAGTATACATTTTAATTTTTACAGTTGCATTTCTCAATTTTCGCATTTCAATAAATGCAATGGTTGCATAATAGATTGCACGTTTATTAAATGCGCTATAAAATAGCCAAGTGGTTCGTTTCACAGAGCTTATTGTAATTTCAATGGTGCTTACTCCACAATCTTTTAATTTAAAAGCATGATACATTTTGAAACCATCGCAGTGAAACAGCATCTGACTCTAAAAGCGATTGGTTACGAGTTCGACTTACACTCGGTAGATTGATATTTAATTATTATGATTTAAAATAGCGGCGTTGAACTCCGCCACTCAACAAGCAATGTCTCAAATTTGGGCGTAAAGTGGAGAACGGAATTTGACGCAAGATTTTCTTTGACTACACTGCTATACGAGGAAAAGCGTGAAGCTGCTTTCGTGTCAAATTTACCAGCAATGTTAATGATATGACCACAAAATTCGATGTCATTGTCGTGATTTGAATTACATAGTTTTCATAATACATATACTTCTTTTAAAATATAATTTCCGTATGTTCAGAGAGTCACTTCTGTATTCTATCCCTGACTTGTATTTCCATTTCCGGAACATTATTTTATGTGGCACACCTAAATGGTATAATTTTATCTAAACAAATCGCAACTTTTAATAGTAATGATATTTTTTTCAATTGCTCCGTTTTTTTTAAATTCAGAAGGTCTTCTCAATTTCGTTCGGAAATGTCATACAAGTCCAAATTCCTGCCTAACTTATTAACACATATTTTAACAAATATAGCACGGAATATGATTGATTATATTTAAACAATTTTGGAGATTTTTATGATATGACAAATTATATTATTTACTCTTACGAATTCATTTTTTATTAATATTTTATTTTTAATTTTCTTTTAATGACCCAAACTTAATGTGAACAGTGTGTCAATATATAAGTACTTAACTTTCAACCAATGTAAATACATCATGTAAATTAACGGTGTAGCCAAAAAACCATACTCAAGTCTACATGTACCTTGACAAGCAGTTGAATAAACTTCTGTATATGGTTTATATGTCAGATATCTAGTCGGTGAAACTAAATCGATTCTAAGACAATCAGCATAGCAGGTGTTCCCATTGTGTGCGTGGGAACAATCAAGTTAGGCCTTATGATTTTAAGTAAGAAGATATAAGCGTTTCATTTTAATTATACTAGTAATGAAAGTATATATAAATAATACGCGTCTTCGCAGTTAAATATATGTATATAACATATAGAGAAAAGTTTCCGGAAGCTTGCCTTGACGCGACGTTTTAAAATGTATTTTTAAAAAGATTGACAATATTAATTTGTTGCTTAATATAAACTAATAAAGCAAAACACATGTTGTTTAAATAAGAAGTATTTTCTCTTATAAGAACAAAACATTTGCCATAATTTGTGTTGAACGGCGGCGTTACCTTGCGCACATGATAACACCAAAACGATGTTACAACATACATTTTACAATATTATAATATTATCCAAGAGCTCTTTCGCTGTTGATCAGTCCTTGGACAGCAGCTAAGCTCAGTAGCGACGTTGGAACCTAGCGAAAGTGGTTTCGTGCGTGGAGGTGCGGGCTTAACGGGGGCCGCTTGAGAAAATAACTTTCACGCTACATTTCCGTCGATATAAATCCAATTGAAGGGCACTTACACGCTATTATCGTTTCTTAGCCGTATCAGTGCCACTTTGTATTTACTTTGCAAACAATCATTATCTACTTGTTGAAACTGAGAACTTGTAATTATGTTAAATAAAGGTTTACTTATAAAATCTTGCGATCATCTGTCCATCCGCAGCTATTACGTCTGAACGTGTTGTGTATCGCATGTTATGTATGCCGTCACAATACTAATTATAACACCGGTACGATCGTTATAAAGTGATGCAAATTTAATGGAATATTGTAATAATTAGACAAGTAGATAAGCAATGGTGATAATAATTAATGTTTTGATAAGGAACTAAGATATCAAATATGGACTTTATGTTATTTTAAATCCGTTTACATAAAAGGCCAGGGACGGAAACGAAATAAGTACGACACAATGTACTCGTTGCGAAATCCTATTTCAAAACACTAGCAACGAACAGGACCACAGTAATAGAAATACAAACGGTCTTGTATAAACGACGTAGTACGGTTAATGTAATTAAAGAAATCAGTATTAGAAGCACGTAACACCGAATTTGCATACCTTTACGTGATTGAAATTAGTTTTACAACGAATAGCAACTGACTGTTTCCGAAAATGTCTGTAATATGCAAGTATGAATATATGAACCTTATTGACCAACTGTTAAGAGAATGTACACATAATATCACAACTCTCATTAACTTTATTTAAACGATTGAAGCTGTTTTTATTTTATTATAATTATCTTGTTCGGAAATCAGGTGTGTTTGTAAAAGTTATAAAAAGCCTCTCAAAAAAACTCAATCCTTGAATTCCGTAATAACGCGCAGTTACGTCAGCATTACGTACTGAATATTTATTTAAACACCTACATATTTTTATAAAATAAATGATACCATAGAGAATATCTTACTTTTAGTATAAAAGCCTACTTAATTTTTTAAAAATAACTAATATGCATTGCCATTCCCCGTAATATTAGAGATGATTTCAAAACTACGAGAACAATTTTTTATTGCAGTCCCGTTGCTAAGAATGAGGGGTAGTCGCCTACACGGCCGAGCTATTGATCCAGTACAGGCGCCAGCCGTCGACGTCAATGCTGCGTCATTGCGATTCCCCTTTTACTTAAATGCCTATAAAGTAGGTATATACGTATATAGAATGTGACATTTTCGCTTAATCAAAATGTATTAACACAGGTTGTGAAGCTACATGACAGTATTAAATTAAATTAGTCGATGTTTGATACGAACTTCATCAAGAATCAAATCATTATAAATTACAATTATGTTTTTACAACATGTAAATATGCAATATTTTTATGAATGGATGGATAGTTCTATATTTATTTATTAAAAATATATTTGTAGGATACTAGCGACTATTTCGTGTTATTCTTCCATATATACTATGTTGTCATTTAAATTGGAGCCAAAAAATGTAATAACAACCATTGATGAGGTAATTTTCTTGTCTTCAAAACTTATACTTAACTAATAATAGATGTTCCGAACAATTGTATTTTTTCAGCTTAAGGTTTTTCTCTCGGCAAACCAAAATTACGTAGAATATCTCGTTTTCCGTCTCCACCCGAATTCAAGATATTTTTTATACACAAACAGACAGACAACTCATTGGTTATTTATTACACTCTTAATTCAAAAAATAAAAAGTTCAAAAGTTGTACTCTTGCTCATATCCATAGGTCGAGTAGAAAAAATCTAATTAGTGATAAGTTCACCTTTTCTAACTATATTGTTACGAACGATCCGCTCGCGACTTCACCTGTGTAAACTATACGACTATAACTATTATTTTCTCCCCTTCGCGTTCTCACGTTATTTAAATTGTCACAATCTTAAATAAACATTAAATGTAATTTTACTAAAATATAATAGTCAAAACTGCATTTAAATTTATTTACCCTTTGTAGAGATTAGCCTGTACAAACGCACAGACAAACTGAGAATTGTAGGCTCTGTTACATTGATAAATGCCCTCGATAATAATTTTTCTCGCATTTCTTCCCTGTACAGACAGTGACCAATTACACTTTTATTATATGTACAGATTTTTAATACATTTTGTCAACAAGGTGCAATAATGTATACATTCGATTTATATTTAGACTTCAATTACCGACAAGAATATTTTTGCTCATAACACGACCTAATATGCTTACATAAAATTAATCCTATCCAACGATGATTAATGATGGTGAAAACGCTTAAGTGTATATGTTACTAGCAATATGTACATTCTGACAATTTAGAGAATATCTGTATAATGAATGGGCAAGATATTAAATACATATAATGTAAAAGAGACATTGTAGAGACAGATGAATGTAGGTAAATAATATTTTACAAGTAGATACGTCTATGTATACGTACTTCTCATTTATATATTAAAATTCCATCAGAAAATAATGCAGGTGTATATGTATTTTACTTAGATAAGTATCAGACATACCAAACCTTTTAATAAAGACAACTACTAACTATATTGTCAAAATTATCAATATTTTCTATACATATTATTTTCATAGTTATACTTAAATAATAAGTAGATATTAATTATTTAAGTATACCAGTTTAACATTCGAAATATCCTAAATGGTTACAACCGAACTTGTACAACATATAAGTATATATGCACTATAATAAGTGCCTTATGAAGATGGTTGCAGAAATGCGGCATGCGGCAAAATTACTAGCGGATGGAGCTTAACCGGTGCGGACTGCATTCCAAACGATCCGCGACAACTCGATCGGACAACGGCTCTTAGACCTTACAATGACTATACTTAGGTTCAGCTAAATAGCACAATCTACTAGGAAATTGACGTGAAGGTTTAATTATGCCTTTGACGACGTAGTTCCATCGTAGTTAAACTATTCCAAACACAGCATACTCTTATTATTCATATTAAACACAACATACCAATATCATTTGAAAAAATCAACTACATAATTACTTTTCTAAAACGACAGTACAGTAGTTTATATTTACAAACTCTCGCAAGTTTGACAAAAATCGAATACCTCAATAACAAACACGATGAGTCACACATTGTTATTGATCTCAGCCATTTAAATATTTATGACAAAAATAATACAGGTGTATCAAGGCCATTCACAAGACCAATGCATATTTTAAGCAAGAGAGGATTATTTTAGTAACACTTCTAACCTGCTTATTTACGTAATTAATATTCCACCAAAGTTGTCTCGCTTGTAGGATTCAAATGTAAAACTTGCGCCAAATATTTTGTGTTAGCAAATCGCTTTCTCATACACAGTTGCATAAGTAAGATAAAACTGTTGATCGATTATGTTAATAGTATATGATGTAAGTTTTTCTGTGCAAAAGCGCATTATGTACTTGTCTATGTTCAGTTGATTCGTCCCGATGGGAGGTCTTGTATGAATGGCTTTGGGAAGATAAATATCTGTATTCTGAATGTATACAATTAGATTTATTTACTTTCTTTATACGAATTGCCTACCATTATGGATGTGGAGCAATGAGACCGTCTAAATGTAAATGTGACGGATGGTAGGTTCGATCTCAGCTCGAAAGAGCTATTTTCATTTTCTATATACAAGACTATGTTTTTATTTTCTTGTTCTAATAAGACAAAATAGTGCTAAGTTCCGTCACTTTATACACAACGTCTCAAATTCAAAAAGTGCAAGACAGACACGTCTAGAGATTTTCTATGCGCGAGGAAGCGTAAATATTCATATAACATCATATAGGAAATAATAAGTAATGTTTAATTTGCATATAGTAAGCATTATCTTATTTTTAAAAGCAATCATTTAGAAGTAAAAAGTAAACAAGAAAGTGGCTAAAACGAGATTGTTAAAAATACTTTTACAATTACTACAAATTTACACAATTATTTCTTATATAATACAGTTAGTCAATGAGATATATTTAAAACGTTAAAATACGGAAGAAATAACATAATAAATGAATATATTAAAAGTCAATCTCCTTTTTTTACTTCAACCTTTAAATTCATAATAAATATAAAATAAATAAATTATAATTAAATGAAACATATTTCAAATTCAAAGTGAAGTGTGCAGACTCCCAGGCGTGGTCAATTATTTTGCGTTAATACAAGTTGAATAGGTCGTGGTTTTCCTTTCACTTTGATCGCTATAGGATGGAAGAATATATCAAAGCAACGATACAGCACTTAGGGTCACGTCAGTACAATGAAACGAACATGAGATAAAACCGCAAACGATTACATTATGCGTACGTTTACACGAAGATATGCGGAAACCTACCCACATATTATGTACCCTATGGGTTATCGCTGAAAAATTATTGATATTTTTATTATCGTTCAATATTAATCAAAAACGACAGACAACGATTTATTAATCGTAATCATTAATTTTCTATAACAAACATGTATGGTACGCTATTTAAAGCCACCGAGACGAAATAATTTAGTAACATAACTTACATGTTAAATAAGCCGGTGAAAATGATAAATCGATTTTTATGTTGTAACGAATTAAGAAATGCATGGCATATAGAATAAAGTAGAAAATTAAATAGTAAAAATAGGTAGTATTTTGGAGTTACAATGAAAGTTTTCTACTTGTTTTAACAGAGGAAGCCGTCGACAGCGGGGTCAACGACTGTATACTCTAGGTACACTCTTACTTTCAAAGGTCGAGACGTTAAGGGCTCTAGGTAAGCGATACAATAACGCGATATAAAACTTATATGAATTCATTGGTTTACGTTTTATATTGACTTATTTTTTATTTTAATAAGAATTATAATGAAGGCGTAATATTCAGAGCTCGACATAAGTTTTAATGTTGTACAACATCCGTTTCTGACGCTTCAGACGATATGTAACACAACATGACTTGAACCTGTCTCGCCGAAAGCTAGGTCTGACTCAAACAAGTCTCACGTAAACTTAAAAGGAAGTATTGAACTGGTTATATTTCAGCTTACGTACGTTCTTATGAGCTTATGTTACAACAGTGACGATTAAGAAAAATGAAGAGATTAGTCATTATGAAACACTGTGTTACTTTACTTAATGTACTTAATATTATAAGATCATTTCATTTTACAGCCAATAATATTTAACAAATATTTACTGCTGATTTTTTTGAGTTTTACCGTCTGGAACTTTGTTTGCATAAACTTTTGACCTTTCTTTGACCAGAAATAGTATTTTCATTTACCACTAGTGGCCATCGGAAATTGGGTGCAAAGTGTAATTGCCTTGACAAATTGGAGACAGCCACGAATTATATTATTATATCCGAAAATAAGAAAATGTACGTCACGTAAAACAAGCTCTGTTAAGAAGCCATTTTCACACACCTATGTTATTGTAGTTAATCTATTAGTTCGGTATCAAATGCCTGAAATTGTTGATTTTAATAAATCAACAAAAACGTCCATCAAGCTGAACAAGTTAGAGGAAGATGTAGTTTTTATTTTTTATTTTGATTTACTTAGCTAAATATAATTACCACTAATAGAGAAAAAAAAGAAATTATATACATAAAAGATTTTCGTTTCTGTCTATGTATGTAGATTGGCAGAAAAGACAAGATTGTAAATTTAATTTGCCATGAAGAGAATTTTAATAACCCTTATATACTTATAAAGCCTATGTTGAGAACGAAGAACTTTCTAACGAGCAAGCACTAAACAAGTGTAAAATAAGATTATAGTAAAGCAATAATTAAGATGAGCGGCAACATCAAAGCCTATTAGACTTTGATATGGTGTATATGATAGGTAAACTTACTTCACACATGTCTACTTTACATACACACAAGCTTTATTAGAATAATCTCATCAGCTTGTTTGGATTGCGTATGGAAGTAAAGAAGCATTGCATTTGGTACGTAATAATTAACACGTAAAAAATACAAAATAACAAAAAAATATTACAGAAATTTTTGGTATGTTTTAAATATTAACAAAACGCGCCGTTAAGTTCCGCCACTTAATATGCAATGTCTCGATTTTGAGCGGAAATTGTAGAACGGAGTGTCTTGATTCTATTTGCTTTTATGGTATGAAATAGAAAACCTTTGAGGGAAATAAGAATCCATTTGACTTAATAACAATTAATCTTATTAAATTAACAACATTATGGTTCTCACACTAATTATAAACTCTCCAACAAAAAAATCCGCTCATATAATACGTGTGTACTATTTCTTCTTTTACATTTATAAAGGAATGACGCAACGAATAAGAAATCAATAAAATAGTCTTTTCTTTCCTTTATATTTTTACGTTCAGCATGAAACCCGTCAGTCGAAATTTTTAGCCCCATTCGTTAATTAACGTAATCGTCAAATCAAATATCACCAATAGCTTTATAGCAATCTCGATCCACAATTCGAAAAGTACCCTAGATCCTTAAGAGATGATAGCATAACCGACATGAAGAGCAGCAATGTAATGTGAATAAATAAAGAACTTTAAATCTTTTTTAGGCAAATTTAAAAACTAAAGAAAAAAAGTACTAATTTAATTTGTAAATGATTTTATCTATTCATCTACTTAGGAAATTCACCTTGCAAATATACTAAGCGTCAAGGCTTTTATAAATTCGTTGTTTATAATATTTTTTTCAAGTTTTATTTAATACTTTTTGCAGGTATATTACAAACAGAGTGAGTGAAAGTGAAAAGTCATTCATGATGAAATAAAATAAATATATATCACGTATAGCAGAATCGTCAAAAGGAACCTAGTGACATGACACTCTTTTTTCACCTTCCGTCTAAACGCCGCCCAATGTTACAGACATTGTGTGTTGGGTGGCTAAACTGAACACTGCTCAATCTTTGCAATATAAAATTATTCAAAGTTTGATTCTTAACAAATAGTCTCTCAAACAGGTGTACTAAAGATGGTTAGCAAGAGTTAATGACTACAGATCCCATCTGCCTGCCTCATAAAGTGTGTAAAAAAAATTATATAATAAAAAATCTACCTCCAAATTTGCTTAGAACTACTAATTAATTTATACTTTTACATACATTTTATATTATTGAGGAATATTTTATTGAGGTGTATAAAAAAATACTTACAGCTCCTCTCGTTGCCGTTGTGACAACACCATTTTCATTGTGGTTGGCTGCTTTTTGAGGCGGCGAGCCCTGGAGGTTCACTGCACTTGAGTCTTATCTAATTCACGCGGGCGACGGCAGAAGCGCCGTTGCCATTATCACACCTGCAAATTCAACTATAAATTAAACTAGCTAAACTTATGGATTAACTAAAAAAAATGAGCAAAATTAAGCAAACTCTATCCACAAATAAATATAGTTAAAATTCTGATGCATTGGAAGACCAATAGTTGGTGCAGACATTGTCTATGATATTATATATTTAAATACTATTTTATTTTGTTGAGGCAATAACATTGCAGTGCCACAATATCTGAATCTGGGTTTAATGCCCACTCAGGAAATTGATTATAATTATTTTTTTTTCTCCGTTTTGATGACAAGACTAAGAGCCTGCCACTGAACAAGTCATGTCTCAAATTCAGATAGGAAGTGGACAGCAAAGTATCATTACAATAGTCTCTGTCTGCTAGAAAAATTGCAATGCTTTATGTTGCAATTTAAATAAATATGTGCATGTATAAAATTTTACAGTATTTTGATTATTTACAATGTATATTTTGTTAATTTACATAGTACCACTAATTCTTACTGCTTTCTTCAAAGAAATATGTATAAAGTTCATCAATCCTTGTGAACAATATGAAGCAGTTTACTTGAGTATTACTTTTTACTTTTACTTTATTAATATGTAAGATTACTTCAAAATTATAATTCCTATTTTAACTTAATAGTCCACTTTACAATGATACAATGTAACATGTATCATACTAGAAAAAACAAATTTGAGCAGAACTGCCTTCCGAGCTGTGTGATAGTTTTATATTAATTTGACAATTCAAATTTTAATGAAATAGAAATGATGGCACAAAACAGTATTTTCTTTTTAGTTTCACACTGTATCCCAAACACAGCAGGGTAGGCAGAGGACACATAGGGTTAAGACTCTGTTTCTCATTTAAGTGACAGAACAAAATGCCACATCTTGCTCCACGCAAGATAATTCTCCAGCAATTCTTGAGCAATTGAGCAAAGCAAGTGGAGATGTTACAGCAAGTGGAGATATTACATCACTGGGGATCGAACTCAAATCCGAAATTTTATTGGCCTCACCAGTATTCTCTAATATAAAAAAATTAAAACACAAGCCTTTGTGATTTAATTTTTTTTTCTTATTTTCATTGATGATGAAACAAATGCCACATGATGTTTTATTTACAAACATTTAATCACTATGCTTTATTACCATGTATACCATTATAACCATAACCATTAATGGTTACCATTAAAATTTGAATTATAGCTTGATTTAAAGGAGTTAGAGATAGTTTATTTTACATTACTAAAAATTTTTGCATTGTTTTTTGTATGATGTTATTCCACACGTTCATGTTTTAGTAGCATATTTCAAAAACAAACGAGTATATTTACGAAATATTATTTTTTCATAATTCATTTCTTTATACATTGTTTAAGCACTTCCTCTAATAATAGTATACTTTTCTAGTCATAGATGTGAAAAGTACATAATACTGTACTTTAAATTTCTCATGTTTTATTGTTATAACTGTTTGAGCTTAAGTAATAAAAAAATTAATTAAAAGTTAATCAGTGTAACATCTAGATTAGATTCCAAATAATTCAATGATATTATATTGAAATAGTCTGGATATATTTTTATAACTTACTATTAGTTATTTCATTTTCTTTGAATGTAAACAAAGTAAGCATTATTTAAAAACACAAATATATGAATATATTCAACTAAATAAGAAAATAATCTGTTTGTTATATATTTGAAGCTTTATAATTAAAAAAAAGTTAAAACTACAGATGTAATTTCTTAATTATTTGTAGTTGTAGTACTTGAGTATATAATTATTCTTTTGTTACAGTATTTTTTATGTTAAGGTTAATATAGAAATTTAAAATACACATAAAGACTATCAATATAAATAAAATAATTCAACATATTGACAACTATATATTTTGTAACATTTACAACAAACTCAGGCACTTTGTACATTGATTAAACATGAATAATGTAATAAAATTGAATAGGTTGTATTTAATTTATATGTTTAAAGTTTTATAAATTCTAGTATTCAAAGATGATTTTTTTAAATAGAAGGAAAGGAAACAAGCATTATAATATAATTAGGTGCATGCTAGTTACATTAGCAAAATATGTAATATTTTGATTACATATGGTCAGAACCATAACAATTGGATTATAGAGGCAATAAGTAACGTTCAATATAGATCATATGGCCAAAATTCACTTGCAAATTTTCCGCGAAATAATAAAATACAAATGTTCTATCATGAATCCATAAATGACTCAGTAAAACGTCAAAAACCATACTGTCAGTTTGCCACATCAACGTAATATTTTTCATAAGTGATCTCAACGTGGTGTAGACAAATGGGCACGATTAATCTTATAGTAAATTAAGTTGGATTTCTGAAATTTGCCAAATAGCGGAACGGCCATATTGAACAGACATGTACAGAAACTATAGATATGATTCACGCGAACTACTATTTTAAACTAAGAATAACGTTATTTAACATATACTTACAAATCGTAAAATCACTAAAAATGCACTTTGTTTAAAAAAATCGCACACACTAAATAAACACAGCACACACAAGACCCGAGGCAGAAAACCGTTTCGTTGCAATGGCTCAAATTCACTCAATTCAATACACTACTACAATGGCGAGTATAAGGCCTGAGAGATTCGATTTTTCTTTAACTTGGCCTATTGCATCGAAAGTGAACAGCGCCATCTATTTTTTATTTGGATAGTTATATCAAGTAAATAGCAACACTCATTTTAGAGAAAGAGAGAAAAATACTAGATTGCTGTATACTAAAACGAGATAGCACCATAGATATATTATTGCCATTAAAAGTTGAAAATAATCAAAAATTTACATAAGTCTCTTAGTTATAAAAAAATATCATATTTACTTTTACATATTTGAAATTACATTTGCTATCACATTAAAAAAAAATTAAACAAGTAATTTTCTTTTTGAATGCCACTGATAATTTTCACTTCGGAAATAAACTATTCTAGAGTACACACACTCTCGAACCATATTAAGTGTATAATCGACAGTACCTAGAAATTTTCTTTCTTCTTACACGTATTATTAATATTGTGTGTAAGTGAAGTGTGATTTTTAAAAAAAATAACAATAATATAAATATTTCAAAAATTAAAAAAAAATAAGAAACTCTTAAAACTAAACGAATAAATTTTATACTATTATGCTATGAATATATTCTAACGTGAACTGAGTATAAAAAAATCTCAATTTGATACGGAAATTGTAAGTTAAGAATATTAATATGTTAAGAGACAGTAGTATAGCAGAGATATAGTAATGCTTAGTAGTTTTGAAAATCAATTTATTATTAAAATATGTCTAATTAGTTTTTTATTTTGATAAAAAATAGCACACTATTAGTAACGACAGTGTGTAGTGTACTATTTCCAATAATTATTGAAAAATAAACAGCCAAAATATTATTTTTAATATACAAAAAAATATAATTCCTATAAATTTATGATAAATAATTTGACATAAAAATATTTTTTTTTTGTTTAAAAAACAATTGAACTATGAGCGATAGAGATGGTAGGTACCCAACTCAACAAAACAAATGTCCGATTCGTGCGCCCATTTCGTAAGTTCTTCGAACGATAATTTTGATCAACGCCCTGTTAAACATTATTTTGATATATCTGGGCGTAGAATAATTGTTTTACACTATTAGTCTATAAATAGTATACAGTTTGTAGATCTTGTACTTATTCCAGAATTTCATGGTTTCTTTATAACTAATGAACCAGTAGGCAAAGGAATCAAGTTTCATTCGCTATTTTCTAAGTGTTTTGACGAGTGCTAATAAATTGAAGATACATTGTGTGAATTTGTTAATTTTGCTATTTTGTAGCACATCTTAAAAATGACGAGAAATAAAGCATCCCTTTCACCATAAGATCAATGTTATGATTGTTTTTATATTTGATATGGAGATCGTCATTTAATAAACGAGGCACGGATGCTGACTTTGAAGAGCAAGTTGTGCGATGGTGATAGCAAAGAGCAAAAAAGTTAAGCCATTAATGAACAACACAATTAAGAATATGGATTACAATTGGACACCTGGTCCAGAACCACCAAATAACCAAGATGTGGGTGTACCTAAAGCAATCTTTATTCCACATTCAAATTCCTTGCCATTTGATGAAAGACGCGTCACATTGGAACAGCCAGTCAAGGTAAAACACCAAATGTCATCCATATAAATTTAGTATGGATTTTTTACATATTCATTGGTCTTATCACATATTCTTCTTAGTATCATTATAGGACTAGCTTTCTTCTAAACAATGATTTTAGTCATTTATTTTATTATATTATGTAAGTAATATTTCAAGAAAATTTATAATATTTTTTTGCCATTATGAAAATTTGAATAATCAAAGCTAATTAACATTCAATATTTCTGTACTATAGATAAAAGAAATATATGGCAAATCATTATTTGTAAGTAGTGTTTACTTAGCTATTTTTAAATGGCAATTGAGTGTAATGCCCCTATAATACAGCTTTTTATTATATGTAAATCATGAATGATTTATCCATCAATAAAACACTATATTTATCAATTTTACTTTTTTATTGGTAAAAGGTTATTGCTTCTTTCTACATATGTTACATTACTATTTTTCTATAACTAAATATTTATTGAAATCATGGCTACCAGCCATACTTAATGTTAATATTTTAAAATGTTACTTCCTTAAGACAAATTTATGTATTGATTTCTACATAACAGGATAAAGGAAAAAAAATACAATAATTTTGCTATATAAACTACTTAAAAATGTTTTATTAATTTATATGTATGTCACTTTTATCTAATATTTCACATATTATTAAATTGCCAAATTAAAGTAACTATAAAACAGAGGCCATTCATTCTGCAGTGGCACAAAGTGTGAATATATAGCAACATGAGGAGTGGAAATATTTAATATTTCCATTTTCTTCGCTCTGGTGTCGAGGCAAAGCATGACGTTAAGTTCTGCCACTTGACACGCAAAGCCTCTGAATTCGGTGGAAAGTGGGGAACGGCATGTCTTAATACTTGGTTCCCTCTGCCTACCCTGCTGTATGCCGGGATACAGAGTGAAGCTATAAAATAAAATAAAAACAAAGTTGAACTGTCATGAAATGCATTGGCTTTAGATTCACATGGTATCTCGAGTATATGAATACACTTATCCATGAGGATAAGATAAATTTTTGTTTACTTAAAAAACTATACTTATCTCATATTTGATCTTCATCTCACAGATATTTCTGTTTAAAATAGAACTGATATATTTATTTAGTTATGTATTTATTTATTTAATTGCAGACTATTTCTTTTAGTAACAGTTTATTTAGCTATTGATATACAGCTTATTTAGATATTGATTTTTTTAAATAATATATTTGTGCTTAAAATTTGACATTTGAAGTCATTTTATAAACAGTAAAATGTTTTAATTTTTCTTTTGCTGTTGCAGTCATTCAGTAATATTTATGCAGGTTTTACTTTTTTAATCTAATATATCCTGCAATTTGCTGTACAGGTAGCAACAATTATTTTTGTATGCACTTGATGTTAATGTTTAAATAATCAATATTTTATATTCTATAGTTACTAGAAATTATTTTTGATATTGATTTTTGTGGTGTTTTCTTGTCTGACATTTTGTATTTGTCTGCCGATACCTTTCAACAATCCCATAAAGAATAGAATAAATTTAAACTATTTACCTCTAATTACTTATAAATCTTATCTGTTAACTATTTAACTAGTAGCCTGCAACTTTGCTTGTGTTGCCTTAAAAGCCCTACGAAATATTCAACACACTGTATCACTTTTGTTAAGGCTCAAATTCCTTATATCTTATTTAGCTGTAAAAGCTGTATAACAGAAAAGATATTTCATTCAAATTCATTTAGTAGTTTCGAAGATGTGCTCAAACATTCTGTTTAACTATTTACATTATAGATTTTATGTAGATCTGATAAATAGCTTGTGCTATTTATATTTAATATAACATAATTTTCAAAATTTAGAGGATATATTCCATTGAAATATAATGCTAAAACATTTTTTCTAATTCATCTAAATTCTGAATATAAATATTAAATATATTTATATTAAAAATATATATTTTTTATTATATAAATACTCAATTTAGATATGTTTTTATACATACTATAATGTCATTTTTTTTATTTCTTTAGCAGGACTTAGATAATCTGAATTGTTTTATAAATTTAATGGACTAATATTTTATAAATTTTTAATGATTTTTAATACTTTTTAAGGTGCTATTTTAGCATATTACCTTAATAAATGAAAAAAAATGTAATAATCATTCAAATGTCCGATTTACATACAAAATCTATAATTATTATAAAGAATTAAGAATATTTCATGCAAGTAGTTTGTACATACTAACCACATTACAACAAACAAGTCGAAAGTTAGTTAAAGTTTCTGACCGCGTCCTGTGCATTTATTGGTATTGCCGTCAGCCGCGTGTGTGCGGACTTAGTCAGCATGACCCGTGGCACTTGAGACGGGACAATTGTATATTGGCAATTAAATTTAATGAGATTAAATTGTGCTATTTCTAGCTACCCATCTGCTATGCTTTTGTAACGGAAGCTGATTCTTATCAGGTTTACGTTATGGTAACAGGAAGTTTAGTTTGTATCGTTGTGAAATATTACTGAGGATACGGCCAAGATAAAGTTTGTTTGTTTGTTAGTGCATGCCCAACAATTGCATGTTTGATTTTTAAATAAAAGAAACTTTAAACGAGGATGTGTGAACGTAATTTTCATAAATGCGTGAAGGACCTTGGCTGTTGTTGTGCTATGTTTTTTGTTATTGCGGTTTGTTTCATCTTTAGCCAAATATAGACATTTTCTAAACAAATTTAATAATAAAAATATCAGCGATGTTTAAATTACGGCTATCATTTGTATTAGTTTATAAAATATACATTAAAATAATGCAATGTAAATGTAATAGAATTTTAATCTAGATTAAAGCATCCAAGGTAACTATTACATTTATTTGAATGAAGACAATTACTAAATAACTGTAACAAAGGAAAATAGCACACTAAAGAGCCTTGTTATAAGAATTTAATGAATGTTTTATTTTATTTACTAACTCTGTCTAATTGTTATTACAGATCGGAAGAAATGTATATCGAGCGACGCCTTCAACAACGAATACAATATTTGAATGTAGAGTGCTATCACGACATCATGCCACTCTCTATTACGATAAAGGACATTTTTATTTAGTGGTAAGTTAATATTCTATCAAAATCTTAACAAAATTTGACATTTTAAAATGAATGTAACACTAGCAAAATAATATTAGAGAGTGAATTAAAATTATATAATTATATACGTCAAAAATCAATGCAGATCGTGTTTAATAGAAAGCTATTAAGTAATACATAAACATAATAATTAATAAGAAATAAAAAATATTTGTAAATTAACTAAATAAATATAAATAAAAATAAATTGAGGCCATCGTGGCGCAATCAGTTTTTAATTACAATCGATTGTGGGTTCAATTCCTTGGTGAAACGATTATAGTTTAATTATTTTCGTTTTTTCACTTTTTTGAATAAGACACTAACCTGCAGTAGGAAAAAGCGCGAAGCAGGAAAATAAATAATAAATAGCGTTTGGGAGCTTAAAACATTACATTGAGACCAATATTGATGCGAAAGCGGTGGTTTCTAAAAGAATGTAATCAAAACGTATTTTAAATAACATCTCGTAATATTATGAAAGACGTATTATGGGCGTAGTAATGGATAGTTGACTCTCGCTTACGCCTACGATAGATTTCTATCAAGAGCTCGACAACCCAATTCCGCAATCTATTTTACGATTTAGCTGATTTGCATATTTTATGGCTCTATTCATATAAGGTACGTTGTGCTAAAGAAGATGAAATTTGTCTTAATCTTTTTTTTTTAATTTTATATTCATGTATAGATATCATTTATCTTCAAAGCAAAATTATTCATTAATTGAAGTAAATAAAACGAAGTAAATGAATCGCTAATTGTATAATTGCATATAGTTTATTCATATACAAATTAATATTCAGTGTTTAACTAATTTACTAAATACTCTTACTTTTGTAAAGGATATCGCATTATATTTTTTTTTAGAGGATTTATTAATTTTTCTTTAACATCCTTATAAATTTCCTCGAGAATACAGTTACTTATTGTAAGAAAAATCCGTTAATATATTTAATTATATTTAACTTTATTTATACTTTACAAATAAACAGATTGCGTTTGAAATACCATTTTGTTTTATATAATGATATCAACAATGTAAGTACATTATGGTGAGGATAATGCGAGCTAATTAAATCAGAGTAGCGATTATTTTTATAGCAAGCACAATGATACTCCTGGCATGACCTCATTATGCGTGATAGTCGTGCAGCTACTTCGATTGCGCTTTATTGATAAATGCCTTTGAATTTATGATACTAATAGTCGCATACTTAGGGTTGCTGTTGTCTTTAAACTGTGATAACCTTTAATATATAGCAATTAGTCCAAATTTTTAATAGGTATATATTTTTTAATATATTATTTTTGTTACTATTTGCGAATCTACTTTTTTATACGGTTTTATCCCTTTTCTCGCATAGTGCAATAGAGAGAACCTTCTTCGACCATTCTACACCCGAATTCGAAATGTTGCGTGTTGAGTGGCGGACGTCATCGCCAGGCTTTGCACAAAAGCGAAGACATGAAGATTATTGAATTATGATCATTTCACCCAGTTAGAATCGAACCCATAACTAATTACGATTACAATCAGACGCTGATTAACTGCGCCATGGTGGCCTCTATGTCTTACCTATATCATAAGGATATATTTTAAAAAGGTTTACCTTTTTACTAGGGTCAGAATAAATCTAACAAAATTACTGAGTTGCTGACTGTCTACATTGTTTTCGCGTATAACTGGGTGTCTAAACATAATGCTTCATTTTCTAAAGACTGTTTGAATGAACTTGAATTGAAATTAAGAATTGTTATACATTATTCATTTCAATTCTCCACTCTGGTACCTAAGACAAACCTTTAGCGGCGGCGTTAAGTTCCGCCACATAAGACCGAATGTTTCGATTTTGGGTAGAAAGTGTTTTGAGTGAAAGTGTTCTGTGGTTGTCTTTTCTGTGGTTCTCTTTGCCTCTCCTGCTGTACGAGAAAAGCTTTGAGATGTAAATGAAATGTATATATCTTTATTTCAAATAGTTAGATTATATTTTCCTTTTAGAATTTTAGCCATCAAAGATCAGTTGCACTTCGAAAAGCACATCCTACCAGTGCTACGAAAACCTAAATGCTCATCTTTTTCGGAAAAGAGGCGTTGTTGCTGCTAATATATTCCAGTTATAGTAATTTACATACATTAGATTGTATACAAATAAAACCAAATATGTATGTATAATAAACAAATGCATAAGTCTCTGTAAACATGACTATTTTAGAATCAATACAAGCATAAGAACAATAGTTAATCACGTAGTGCTGACTCGTTCTTAGTCTGAGCGGTCCTAAAATACAATCGGCAGCATAATCTCTATAGGTGTTTATAACTGTTCCGTTTTTATTTTTAAATTTATCTATAGGCAATATAAACTTGAAAGTATTTTAATATGTATTTAAGTGTAATTATGTGTAATGATTTTAACGTTAAAAATGTAAATGAAAGTCGTGTAGAGCTTTAAAAATATTTGGGAACTTGCTTCTAGTTAATTACTCGAGAGAATTTATTTTGTAATTTCAATGCATCTAAATTAAGAAGATTAACCTTGTTTTCGTTAAAAGTAAGTTTTATAATTTAGTAACAAAGTTAGTAACAATATTTTCAAACTAAAATAAAATTTTGTTTCTTATTAAACATTGTTTGTCTAATGTTAAAGTTTAAAGAAAAATCTTGTTCTTTTTCGTACTAAACACATACCTTACTGGTGTCGCCACTTAAGATGCTCAGTTGAAGTTCTCTATAATGGCAAGTATTATTAACAGTTATTGAATTGGGACAAATTAGTTGGATAGGATTGCAAAAACAAGAGCTATAATAAAAGCTCAAAGCAAAATATCTTTAGCATGTATTATATTACATGTAAAAGGGTAATTTAATTATATTTAAACAAATAATAATTTCAGTCATTATTAAGATTTTAGTAATATAATCTTTGCCGGTCGCCCATAAGTTTACCGTGTCGTCCAAGTAGAAATGTATATTATGGTGTACTCGCTGTGCCAAATAAAAACAGGTTTAACATCCTTATTAATTGACGTAACGTTACACCACAGCAGACGACGCGATCGACTTGTAAACATCCACATATTCGTAGTTGTGTAGTTTCGTATAGCTTCTGTTTATACTTATACGGCTGCTTGTCAAAGTGGTGTGGCGCGGTGCTTTTTTATGCATCATGACATATATGTCATGTTTGTTATATCACCCGTCACCCTTTCACCTTTTTTTTACCTTATTTTTGTATACCTATGTATTTCTTATGTAATGTTCACTATATAGAATTTGTCATAATACCGATTATTTTATGTAAATTATTTGTTAGTAAAAAATAAAGTAATGGAGAAGTAATAGTATGAGTAAAGTAATTAAATTAATTAATCTTACACTATAAAAATACGCTATTATTGCCAAGTAGAAAAGTACTAAGTCTGGTAGTGTCTTAACTCTAGCTTTTTTCTGTCCTCCGCTATTTGCGGAAAATATGTCAGTAAAATCAACAGAATATAGGATCCTGTATGAAAAGTCACCCTATTAAGTCTGTCATAACACAATTACGTAAAAATAACAAAAAAGTTTTGGGCAAGTCAGTATTACTTAATGAGCTTTCAGCTAAGACGTCGACGCTACAAGTAAATATAACTCCTGTTCTGCATACACAACAAAGTCGTAAAATTACAGTAGGTACATTACTTTGTAAAACAGAGTGTCCATTGTTTTGTTTTAGGATAACCAAAGCAGTAATGGAACGTTCGTGAACAACAACCGGTCCACGTTGACGAAGGAGCCGCATGAGGTGTTCTCAGGAGATGTGGTCCAGTTCGGCATTCCCGTTGTCGAGAATGCTGGTAATTCGGAAAAGGTTGGTAAATGTAGATAATAAACTTGGATTATTGACTGATTAACAGACGCCACAGCCAACATTATTGAGTGTAGAAAGCTAGAAAATAGCATGTCAGACAGAAACGGGAAAATATGAGATTTTACCTGTAACGTTATATAGTTATACGTTTTATAGTTCATGCAATCACAATTGCGGACTAAGACTAGTTTAGAATAAAAATAAATAAATTAAATAAATTGTGATATAAAAGTAATTGAGTTTTTAAAATTGTAAATCTTAAATATTAAGTGAATTCCATTATGGCGTCTTTATTTGCTTATAAATTTAGCAGCTATTAAACTTACTTGACTAAACTCGTGAAATTCATCTTATTGAGTAATTTATAGATACTTTATTAATTTTTCTTTATGGTGATGTAATTAATTAACACATGAAACCTAACATTTCAGAACACATTTCCTCCAGTGGTTGCACTCCTCAAATTATATTACCCAGATGGAAAAGAAGCGAAATTATCATTCAATCCCACAATGACGACGCCACTTCATCTTAAAGAGCTATACCAGCTCAACAACTTTGTACAGGTTTGTACAAGTTTCAAATGTAATTAATATTAAATATGTTTTTTTAGCTTCACGCTGTATCCCGCATTCAGCAGAGTAGGCAGAGGGAACCTAGTGTTAAGACACTCCGTTCCCCACTGTCCGCCGAATTCGCAGGAACTTCGTGTTAACTGGCGGAAGTTAACGCCGCGCTTTACCTCTGATACTAGGGCGAAGGAAATGGAAATATTAAATATTTCCACTCCTCGAGTGGGAATCGATATTCATTCAGGGTGTTACTGAAATAGGATATATCGAAAACGATTTTTTTTCATATATACGGCATAAAACATATTGCCGACATAAGTTTTGGTAAAATATAGTGTTAAGTTTTATCACAAGAAGAGATCTCCTGAAATAATACTCTCTAATCATAAGTTTGTCCTTCAATATTTCAGAATTTAAAACAGTGATATACATATATCATCTATTCTATTTTATAAATAGGTAAAGTTTGTAACTTTCTTTGTAAGGGGTAAACTTCGAAAATACTGAACCGATCATGAAAATTCTTTCACATTCAAAAAGCTATACTATTCTGGCAATTTTTTTATTATTGAACTAAAAAGTCAGACAAAAATAAAACTGGGCAAGATGTGATGCTTTTTCTACACGCGGCCGACTAAACGGTTAGCGTTGTAGTTTAGGTGGGCGGGTCGCTAGTCGGTTTTAAAGTGCTCGAATTTTGATATTTTTTCTGTTTCACGTTTTCCCACATAGCAAGGTAGGCAGAGAGAACTAAGTAAGAAGAAACTCCATTCTCCACTTTCTGCACGAGTTCTAAGACATCCGTTTTTCTTGTTACTAGAGAGGAGAAATAAAAATAATTTAAAGTATACTCACTCCCTCTAGTAGAATCAAACACACAACCATTGCGTATACAGTCAGACTCTCTTACACTGCACCACAGATGGTTGATATGACTGACAATGATTTTTAAAACAGAATATATAGATCCCTTGTATACAATCCAGGGGCTAGTAGTAGGGCTAGTAATAGGCTAGTAGGGCTAGCTGAGCTACGGTTCAGAGGCATAAAATGTGACTATAAAGCGGCTGGCTGAGGGTCCGATTTCCACTCGAGGATTGGAGATATTTATTATTTCCATATTCTTCGGTCTTCTGGTTCTGGTGTCGAGGCAAAGCGCGGCGTTAAGTTCCGCCACTTAACACGCAATGCCTTGGTGGTGTGTAGGGAATGGAGTCTCTTAACACTAGATTTCCTCTGCCTACCCTGGTGTGTTCGGGATACAGCGTGAGGCTAAATAAAATGATGATCACTCTCTCTAGTAGAACACACAACCATTGCGTATACAGTTAGACACTGTTATACTGAACCACGGATGGTCCATATCTATGACTAAACATTTTTATTTTAAACAGAAAATATAAATACCTCTAATTAAAATCTAAAAGAACCATGCATTCAAGTGGTAACAAAAGTCTATTGAATAAAGATATTTTGTATTTGAATATGTATTCCAGGAGGCGATACAACGCGAGGCGTCGCTCGAGACGCGCCTGCGCACGCTGCGCGAGTGCGTGGAGCGCACGCGCACGGAGGCGGCCGCGTCGTGGGAGCTGTTCGTGGGCGAGCAGCGCCTGCTCATGCGCGTGCACACGCTCGAGGCGATGCTGGCGGCGGGGAAGCACCCCGACGCGCACCATGTGGCCCAGTTGCTGTCTGACAAGAGGAATTATCAGGTTTTTGTTTTTTTGTTTGTATTGTTGTTTTTTGGAGGATAGATGTTGTTTGTTTTAAAAAAGATGGCGGTTTACTCTTAAGTTTTAGTATTCTGATTTTAAGTATTGGTTTTGACAATATCTTTAGTATATCATTCTTTTTGTTAAGTTTTTTACAATATATTTTATTACATTTTAAAAGATTTAAGAGAATTTATGAAATTGAATAACATTTTTAGAGGACATAAAAAAATTAAATATAAGTATTCAACTGCGCGCCTCTTCGAAGCGGCCACGCAAATAAGTGTAAAAACACTTGGTTCAGCAGTCAAAGGCTTGATCAGCTTCCGAGAGGTTTTAATTTTTATACCTTCACTAAAAATGATTATATTGAAATTTGTTAACTGTATGTACAGCTGTTTAGGAATTATTATAAAGTAAGACCAGTCGTGGCCGTGGGACACAAACGCGCGCACTAGACGACATATGGTTTCGATTTCCATTGAAATATTTAATATTTCATTTTCTTCGCTCTGGTGTCGAGACAAAGTACGGTATTGAGCTCCGCCACTTAACACCCAATGCCGCCAGAATTCAGTGTGTCTCAACACTAGATTCCCTCTGTCTACAATGCTGCGTGCGGAATACAGTGCGAAGCTAATGAAGTGAAAAGTACACAATAATTGATTAAACATTTAATAACAAGCATACTATAAATGTAACCATCCAGGAAGTCGCACAAGAGAGCCTCCGCACGGCGCACGAGCAGCGTCTCGCGCTGGAGGAGTCGCTGGAGCGGCGCAGTCGCGAGGCGGCCGCGCTGCACCACCACAACTACGCGCTGCGTCTCGCCGCCTCCAACGCGCTGCAAGAACTGCAGGTACATGTGTAACTATATCTAGTGTAATGTAAAATGTTATTGCAGTTAACTATTTAATGTTAATTATTGATTATTTGGTTTGTACGACAAGTAATTTTTAACTGTAGTGTAAAAATTTTGAAGTCATCAAAATTTCAGTTAATTGTGATTTTTTAAAGTGATTTCATTGCAAACAAATAATTAATTATTAATATTTATTTATTTATTGTGTGCGCGTAGTTGTGGTACAACTCGCGCTCCGCCTCGCCGCTTCCAACGCGCTGCAAGAGCTGTAGGAATATATATCTATATATACGTATAGTGTTGGGTAACATTTAATTTCAGTTGACAATTAAATGATAATAATTGATCATTTGTTCGTGCGAATATCAGAATTATAATAGATTAATTGTAGTGTACAAATTATAAAGTTATAAATTTTCAGTTGATTGTGATTTTTATGTGATATCCCCACAAGAAAATAATGAATTGTTAATATTTAATTGTTAATTGCACCACAACTACACGCTGCGCCGCACCACATCCATTGCGCTGCAAGAACTGCCGATAGATCAGCATGTATATTGGTTGATAAATTAATTAATATACAGGTTGGGTGACAAATTGTATTATTGGTATTTTTATTATTTATAACTTTCTTGAATAGCAGGATAGTCAAAGAGAACGCAGTGTCAACACATATTTTTCCATTTTGCGTTAAAAACCTTGCGTGTTAACTGATAGAGGAAAGAAAATAATATATAATCACTCTTCTGAGTGCGAATCTAACACAGAGCCATCGTGGTTACAGTTAGACATCCCGTCACGACCTCTAATTCTAATTGTAAAGTTATTGGGAAATAGTCTTTAGTGAATTATGAATGATACTCAGGTTGTAAGTTCACACTTAAACCTAGACTCATATTTAGATGTATTTACACAAATTACAAGTATGTATGTTATATACTTAAGAAAAAACAAAAGGAACTTATTTTAGTTACTGTGATAAGTTGATACATTGTAATTTTTATTAAGGGTAACTTTCATAGAGTTTAAGAACATTTTATGTTACAATTTAAATTTTTGGTGATTGTTGACTATTTTCTTAACATGAAGTTAACATTTTTGTTTCAGTTAATTGTCACAAATCCAATTGCACAACAAAATGATGTAACATCAAAAAGGAAAATAAGATTATTAACTAATTGTAATATTTATTGCTTTACAGAAATTGGCAGCGCGTTGCGATCGTAAAATGTGTGCAGCGCGTCTCGCCATCGCTGCTGCTGAAGAACGAGAACTCACGCTGCGGAAACATCTCCCACTTGCTGTAAGTTTATAAATAAAAAAAGAAAGCAGTCTTACACTTTTTCCCGCATAGTACGGTAGTTAGTAAGAGCCTAGTGTCATCGTCGCGTTTTATTTTAGTTACCAAAGTGAGGAAATGAAAATAACATTTAATAATTCCCAGTTGGAATCGAACCCACAACGGTCGCCCTTACCAGCGTCTGACTGCAGACGCTGTCCCAAAAACGCTTTAAGAATATGATTTTAATTGTACTTGTGTCTATTTATCAATAATTTCAAGTATTTAATACAATGATCCAGACACAACATTAATATTATTTGAGAAAAGACAAAATACTGATACTTAAATAGAAACTGCGCCTTAACAAAAGTTTTTCAGTGTAATAGGTATTTGGTGGGAAAGGTCATTAAATCCAAGCAAAAGTTGCGAACAGTTACTAGTTATTAATAAAATGTAGAAATATAATAAAAACTGAATTTATTAAATTACAGTACACAGTGCAAAATGGTGAAGCGAAAATGCTGATAGTGAGTACAGACAGCAATAAACTGCAAGAGGCCAAGCGCAACGGCTCTCTGGAGGACGCCATTCGCGCCCTGCCCGACTATATTAAACTACTGCTTCCACAGAATTTATTAAACAAAGTAATTACTTATTTTTACTATTCTTAAAGTGTAATTAACATACTTAGGAAATTCTCTCTATAGAGATGCTAACAACAAAAACGTTTAAACATTTTGACGCTGCTGGTAGAACTCATAGCTTAGCGGTCAGAGTACTTGGACGGTTTCCAAGAGACGCGGATTCCATTCCCGCTGCGTACAAGTTCTTATATACTTTCTATGAAATGTCTTTTTCAAAGTAATTAGTTATTCCAGATATTATTCATCAATTTAAACATTGATTATACATTGATTTCACTTTGATTGCTTATTTTTCATTTTTTAGCTAAATTTAAAGTAAGATTCGTCCATTGGTTGCTAGTACTTTTTATTCAATAAATTTCAATGTGTATTGTAGATATTATCTGTATGTCACATTTCTGACATTTTTTTGCGTAATAGGTCCTACTTGCTTTGATTGATCAAAAGATTGTGGTTTCTGTGATATCAATTATTTTAATTTGGTGGTTGTATAATTGCAGGTTGGAATCAAAGCTATATCGGCAGAGGGGAAGTCGGCCAAGGAGTTTGAATTAATATTAAAAAAAAATAATGTTTACCCTGAAGAAAGAGGTAAGTGACTTCATTGTAACTAACTTGGTATCTTTGAAATTGAATTTGAATATTAAAGTGTAGTATAAGTAAGACATTATAGACATTACTGTACTCTGACTAACGCTATGAAGGAAAAAATAAAAGTAAAATTATTATTTGACACAATTCATAGAATTACCGGTCATCATTGGAGTTGACACCAAAGGGTGTAATAAATTACTAAAACTTCTAACCATGTATGTATTAACCATGATTTATTAACGATTACAGAAAAACAAGTGACGGAGGAAGGCGATGTTGGCAGCAGCGGAGAGAAGAGTAATGAAGCTGATCTTTGCACTGACGACGAGAAGCACTTACGGCTCAATCATGACAACTCTTTGCTTACGTTAAAAAAAGAAAACGGCCCCAATGAAGGTATTTTGTCATAAAGTCATTAAGTTGTTTTAACTACGACCCGTTCATAAATTTCCAGATTATAGGTATTTTGTTTTCAGTAGCCCGCTTTATCAGTTAAATGACAAATTTCTCAAATTTATAATTTTGTCGAGCTATATCTATACTAATATAATAATGAGGTACAGTTTGTAACTTTGCTTGTAAGGGGTAATCTTCGGAAATACTGAACCGATCATGAAAATTCTTTCACAATTAGGAAACTACACTATGCGTGAACGCTATAGCATTCATGCATAGTGTAGTGACTATATTTGACTATATTTTACTATGATTAACCTTAAAGTTTAGAGATTCCTAAAGGGTATACGGGACAAAAGTCGCCGATAAAGCCATAAAGCCGTGTACCCTATATACGTTAGTATATCTTAAATTTATTTCTCATATTCGGATGATTAGAAATACTTGATATTTACAGTAAATTGTATGTACACTCTTTACTATTTACAAGTATATGAAATAAACTAAACTAAATGTACTTATGGTGATACTTTGCAGATGTTGATCACGAAGTTGAATCTTTAAGCCCATTAGACGGTGAATTGCGTCCCGACAACAATGCGAACTCTACGTACAGTGAGCCGGATATCAAAGAAGACTCTCCAGTTTGTATATTATTGATAAATTTATACGTCCCAAATAAAGTATATTCATTTTATATGGGAGAAGTCATCGGGAGAATGATTTTACTTAAATATTTTTTTAATTTTTCGTATATGTAGTCCATAGTTATTTAGATTCTTTTTAAATAATGTATTTTTGACAAGATCCCTATATGTATCCCCCGAATAGTGTAAGATTTTTTTGCAACTTCACGTTTTATCGTGCATAGCAGAATAGTCCAGAGTGTGGAGACTATCCTTGAGACGTTGAGTGGTGGAACTCAACGCTGCGCTGAGTCTGAGGTAACAGAGCGGAGAAATGAAAATAATATAAATATAATTATTCCTCGGGGGGAATTAAATCCACAAACAACCATTGCGTATATATATTTTTTTTATAGCTTCACGCTGTATCCCGCACACAGCAGGGTAGGCAGAGGGAACCTAGTGTTAAGACACTCCGTTCCCCACTTTCCGCCGAGTTCGGAGGCTTGCGTGTTAAGTGGCGGAATTTAACGCCGCGCTTTACCTCGACACCAGAACGAAGAAAATGAAAATATAATTTCCACTCCTCGAGTGGGAATCGAACCCACAACCAGTCGTTTACAGTTGCACTCCTGTGCCACCGGGCCACGACTGGCCACAATGGCGTATATTCCCAGACACTAATATACATCGCCACGATGCCTCACTCTTTATACTCTTGTGTGAGTGCAGATGGACATAGAAGAACTTATTTTATAAAAAGTACTATGTATGATTAGTCAAGATTTTTCTATACAGTATAATACAGTCAGGCTCTTCGTTGCTTGCTCGTCATATATTTTGTTACAGTGCTGTAGAGTACTGTATATTTTGTCAATATTTTTAAATTACAATATTAGCTTTATATAATGTATACGTATATATAATATAGCTTTATTCACAGTTTTAAATATAAAATATTTACTCCACGACAACAGAGCAAATCTATCATAGAGTACGCGAACATCCTCCGCGTGATGGCGGGCCTCACCGACGAGATCGGAGCGTTACGCGAACGCGTGACAGCCACCGAGTGGGAATCGAACCCACAACCGATCACACACTTGTGCCACTGTGCCACAACTGGCCTAGTTATTGTATTATAATATATATTAGTCGATTAGAGTCCAATGCCGGTTTAGCTAACCATTGTATCAAATAATAAAATTGTCATTTTTATATTTGAAAAGTGCAACTGCTGAGTTTCTGGCCGGCTCTACTCAGCAGAACTGAGTTCCGAGTCAGTGGTAGCTTATGTACATTCGACGATTCAAAAGTGCTTACAAAAGTCTATTTGAATAAAGATATTTTGAATTTGAATTGATATTGTATTGTACAGAGCAAAGCGAACATAGAATACGCTAACATCCTCCGCGTGATGGCGGGCCTCAACGACGAGATCCGAGCCCTCCGCGAGCGCGTGACGGCCGCCGCCGCCGACAACGAGCAGCTGCGCGCCGTCCGCGACGAGCTGCTGGCCGCGCAGGAGGAGCACGCGCAGCCCGACCACGAGGACGCGGCCGCCTACCGCGCGCGTATTGCTGATTTGCAGGTTGGTGTATGCCGATACTACTACTAGCTATTAACAATATTAGTATGCTAACACTATTCACGCCAATACTATTATCACACTAATACTACTATTACAGTAATATCACTAGCATACCAACACTACTAGAACATCAACATCACTACCACACCCCATCGCACCAAACTATCACACCACACTAACAGTGCTATACCACACTTACACCTATATCACTAACACCACTATCACACTAACTTCACTATCACACGATCACTACTATCACACTAACAACCCTATCACACCACCAACACTATCACACACCACCAACACTATCACACCAACAATACATCAACACCACTAGCATGTCGTACTCGTAAAGTGGATAGTCACTAAGACGGAAAACTTAGTTTAGATATTTTTTTTTGGCAGCTTGACTCGACTTGATCTTCCCGCATAGGACAATCAAAGAGTACTTAGCGTCAAGACACTCCGTCCTTCATATTCTGCCGGAGTTGCGTGGAGACATTGCCTGTAGGAGGGTGCAAAGACGCGCTTTGTTTTAGGCATCAGAACGTAGAAAGGAATATTTAAATGTAATAATTTTCCAAATGAGAATCGAATCCATAACGGTCGCTTTACAGTCAGACGCTGCCGCGCCGCGCTATTTGGAAAGATTCAAATCGTCACATTTTTCATTTTTTTAATAGAGTCTTACACTTATGGTGATATTTTAAAGGGAGTGAAATAAAGTTGTAAGAGCTATTAAACCTTTATTAATTGAGAAAAGTTATGAAATAATGTACTAATTACTTGTCATCTAAGTAAACTTTCGATTACTACTGACTTAGTTGGTTTTCGAGCGTAGTAAGTGGTTCTTTACTCTGTTCTAAATGACTATCCATATTTATAACTCAATAAATGAGTAATAAATAATTGAGTCGGTTATTTTTTCATTACATTAGAGGGTCCAGGAGTATATAAAATACTTACTTATTTTTCACATTTAGTGCTACAAAAACAAAAAGTATTATAAAATTGACGATTAGACAAGAACTTTGATATAAAAATTATTTCCATAGCATTGATAATTCGTTTTAGCCATTTTCTGACTTATTGATTTTTTACTCTATGCTGATTATATATTTAAGTAAATTATGATTGTACGTTTTATTACAAATGTTTTATTATTTATTTATTAAAGGAGCAACTGTCCCGATCGACGGTGGCGGAAGAGGCGAACATAGCGGAGATACAGCGACTGGCGTCAAACGCGGCGGAGATGCAAGCCGAGCTCGCGTTCCGCCCCACGCGCGCCGACATCGACGACCTCACCGCCGTCGTCGGCAAGCTCAGCGCGGACCTGCTTGCACGAGACCGGCTTATAGAACGCCTGCAGGCCGCACCTCCCGCACCCCCCACATCCGTAACGACTGTAGACCGCAGTATTGAAACTACGCCGTCGTTGGAGGATCTGAGGGAGGATACGCGACAGATATCCGCCGATATCGACGAGATGTTCCGTTTAGACTACGACGATGATGAGGAAACCGACTCCGCTGTCACCGAGATCACCAAAGAGGCCGTCGTGAGCGAGTACGTGCGCCTCGACGACGATGAGCGCCTGCAAGTCACGCAGAACGGCACCCTGCACCTTCTCGTGGGGGAGGATGAGCTGGTGCGCGCCAAGGAGCGGCTTGTTGAAGTGTGTGGGGAAAGAGACCGCCTTGCCGCTCAGCTGGCTGCCTTCCGCTCGAAACATGTCCACGTGGAGCTCGCATACGCCGCCGCCCTCGCAGTGCCCCTCCTACTCGCCTGCCTGTTCTACTGGTTCCTGCCCTACATCTCCTGATTGACGGCCACCTGGGACCCCCCCGGCTACGCGTAGCCCCGACGACCACCCTCGCGCGGAGGGTCCGTTTCTATACGTTTTGCTCACTCTTGTTCTATCTTTTTTAATTGTAACGGCTCGCGAGGGGCGCTCCACCGACCGACTGACCGTCTGTCTGTCTCCTCCCGTGCGCCTGAGTCGACGTTTTTATGGAAATAGAATAATTTAGAGAATATATAAAAAGTTTACTATAGATAGATATATGCGGGGCGGAGCTGAAGTCGGGCGGCGTCGGGGCTCGCGCAAGTGCCATTGAAAGTGAAGGCGATGCACGTTGTTAACGCATGTAAGATACTAGTGTTGTTTGTGTAAAAAGTGTCAGTATCCTATTGATAAATATAAATTTGTTGTTGATATCTGCCATAATAAAAATTGTACATTTTTTAATGTTAAGGCCTAACGACTGTCTTGTGTTGTAATCGTGCGAGCTAAATTAAACGATGCGATCTGAGAGTGTGAAAACGATTTCTCTCTTTGAATATTTAAAATCGAAACTTGATAGTGTGTTCATTGTTACAAATGTATATTTAAAATAAATAATTGCTGTTCTCGAATTTTGCCGCTATTATGTTCGATTAGAGAGGATCGAATCGTTTCTGAATGTATAAGTTGTGTATAACGTTATAGCCAATCGCTGGACCGCAGCTGAGTATCGCATCACTTCGCTTTCGACACATATCACTTGTGTAGGTTACGGTGAGGATGTTGGCATGTTGTGTTGTATCGATTTTAGCATAATACTTTGGCATTTTTCTAGTCTCTTAAACGACATGTACTTTTTGGCGCCGCTTGTAATTATTAAATGCTGAATTTAAAAATAAAATTTATAAATAGTCCTTCTTGGTTAGTTTGTTTGAATTTAGCTAAAATCGAACTGAGCTTTAGGAATCCTTGCGACTTTGAGGAGAATTACGACGGAGCCTACGTATTTATTTATTCGACTACGCACTGATACACTTTAAGGGTTTCGTAGATTTTGATACTGTTGCATATTATAATGAGAGATTATTTGAACTTTGAAGCAATGCTTACAGCTTGACGCTTTGTCGAGTTTGCACCTTCAGGATTACTCCAATCGCATCTTACATTGAATTTCATATCAAGAAATTCCAGTTTATTCACTATTTTTCAATATCGTTCCGAATTTTACTCCTTTATTCTAAATTAATATAATGTATACATAATTATTAATATTTAATTTTAAGTATTAATAAAATTAAACGACTAAGAAATAATTTTTGATAGAATTCCAGATACGACAGTTCAACGTAAGATGCGAAATGTTCCTCGTTGTTTGGTTTGGAGCTCTTTTGGTTTGTGACTTGTAAAGCGAGACTGTTTCGGCGTTACAAAATATATTGTGTTGGTCTCGAAATCGCTTCGCTTAACGTGAAGGTCGATAGTAACTTTGTAAAACGTGTATAACTAACAAATTAATTATATATTTAGATTAACCGTAACTATACCACGTTGAATCACTATATTATAAAGAAATATTTATTATTTTATTGTTGCACTGATTTTTGTTACGTTCAATGTTTTATTTTGTGTTTAAACCACCTTATTGTACATAGCTCGTATTTTAGCCATATGTTTAGTTTTTTTTGGTGTCGAAGATTTTTATGTTGTATTTTATGGTATAAATAATAATGCATTCAATGTGGATGTACTGATAAATTTATTGGAAATAATATTGATTTGTTTAAAAAAGTTTCTTTTATTCTCTTCTCTTAATCCTATCAGTTTATAATGAAATGTTACAATGATCTTAGTTTAGCCTAGACTATGAGACCTTTTAGGCGCAGCCGTGTTGGGTAACAATGTTATAGTTGTGGGTTCGATTCCTATATTGAAATGATTATATTTATTAATTCCGGTCTACTTCTGGCTGGTAACTCTGTTTCTGTCTTCGAGCAATTTATATAACCAAAAAATTTTATATTATTTTTGAAGTGTAAGAGGTTATTAACAAATAAAACAAGCATATTTTTATTTTATAATTTATTTATTGATGTAATTTAGAAAAAATGTGTCTAATAATAACGTATAACATCAAAATATTTATATGTTATAAAAGAATTTCTATGGACTTTACAAAATATCAGGAGTATTATATAATTTATTCAAATAGACATTTTCAAGCATTATTGAATCGATTTTTTTTAATGTATGGTACGGATTACAATAAGTTACGATTTTGCTGTTGCCTATGGAAAATTTTCATATCCAATGGTAGGAGGGTTCCTCAGCATGTTCTATATTATAATATGTACGTTTTTAATTTTCAGTACTTCTCTTTAGCGAGGATAATTATTTTCATTTTTCTCAAAACAGGTGTATGGTTGCGTTCCTGAACGATATATTGGAATATGAACGACGACGTGTCCAACATATGTTAGGATTAGCAAGGAGAACATAGTATCAAACTATGCTGTCCTCCGTCGCTGATAATCCAGCTTTAGGCTTGAGAAACTGAATACAAAAACAAATCCAGCGTGAAACACATCACACAATCTCTACATTAACTTCAGACTAAATCAAAAAAAAAAACTAAGGCAAAAAAAAAAATCAAAGACTTTTTTACCACCAGCTGCGTCGAAATTATTCCATGAACGATCGTTTAGTATGCTATTTATTCAATACTTTGAAGATGCTATTTAATTAAATACTTTAACATTTTAAAGACTTATTCACACACTTCACACACACGGGAAATTGAAAAATCTTTTCAGAAATCAAATATTTTTATTTTCTTTCCATTCTTTTTTAAATTAACAATTTTTAAATTAAGCATAGGAAGCATCTTAGACAGACTTTTTTATTATCCTGGCGCAGAGGGACAGCGTTTGCTACGCTAAATGCGATCGGTTGTGGGTTCAATCATCACTCGGAGAAATTATAATTATGTATTTAAATTGCAAATACAATCCCCGCCCGCCAGGTAGCGTCCCGTGAAAGGCGGGTAACCTAATAGCTTTTAACCTAGTAGACTTTTATAGTGAAGGTCTGCAGTCAGCTCCACATATTCAGTCCTGGATTGATTCGATAACAATAACAAAAAATATTATATACGTACGTATATCTTAATTCCATTTTTACAATATTTTTTTTTGTGGTTTTAATCGAGGTTAATACGCTTTTTTACAAAATCACTAAACAGCCAAGACACAAAAAAAATTGTAGGCCGTAGGTACATACAGGTAATAAATTTTTTTATCAACAGAAAATATTTTTTTAGCTTACCTATCTATGATACGACAGCGTACCTTTATGGTCACCATAAAATAATGAGGAACCCTGCGAGGGCACGTACAAAGTGGTTGATGACAGTCGACGAGATGAAAGAAATATGCAGAGGTTGCAGCGCTTGGCGTTCCTTCCTCTCTGACTACCCCATTAAGGATATCGCAAAGTGAAGCTAAAAAACCTATATTATCATAACAAAACAATTCAACATGTCTTCAATAAAATTAACGTCAAGTTATCCTTAAACTTAAAAGAAAAGCAGCTTTACTACTTTTCCTTCTGAGCACGCAGAGAGAATCTATGATATAAAAAGCTTAAAAATTGAGTAAATAACAATAATGTTTCATATTACTTTTATTTTTAACTTATTAATCATTAACACCTACCTAGAACAAGTAACGCGTTCAGAATGTAGACTTCCACCTACGTCGCTCTATTTGGCATTAATCTGAACTTACTCAGAAGTTTAATCACTGTGTTGTTGACTGTTGTGGATATTTTGATCAATACGTACTCGTAGATATTTAATATACCTACTTTAATTGATATTATTGTTAAAAACAAGGCCAGTATAATTTACTTTTTTAAATATAATTATAGTCATTTTTGTTAGCCATACTAATATAATGTTTAAATCTGTCTGTCTGTCACGCTTTAACGGCTAAACCACCCGCCCAATTTTGATAGAATTGGGAATGAAAACAGTTGAAGATTTAATGTCAAACATGGACTACTCTTTTGACTCGAAAGGGTTGAAATCGTGGACGAGTCTGTGTGAAAAAATAACTGTTTGATCGATTTCAATGATTTTTCACAAATATAGATTACGACGCAAGTCCAAAGATTAAAAAACGGGGTTGATTTTAGGGGGCTTTTAAAATAAGAATGAAAATTTATTTTGATTATCTCGCTCGTTTTGTAATGTCGCATTTTTTTATTATATTGGTTTACATTGTTGGATATATGTAAATTAACAAAAACTACTTACATATGTTGTACGTATATATGATAGTCCCAGCAAGGGAATCATCCGTACTACACCAATTTATCGCAAAAGTTAGGACAATTACAGTCTACATACAAGATATAATTAATATTCCCTTGTATTAGATATATAAATATTGTTCAATCAGAGTAAAAGCGACTTAACTTTTTAAAAAATGCAATTTATTTATAAATTATTATAAGAGTAATAGTTAGTATGAAAAACGAACCAATTGTGCTGCTTTTATAATGAAATAGTAATTATTATAACCAAAAAAATAGTTCTGGGTATAATTTCAAACTTCACGGTGACGAATAGAGCAGTGAGTGAGAACACAGATCCTTATTTGGGGAGTGATAAGTAACATACGGCAAGAACAGTACTGAGTTCCGCCACTCAATACACAGTGTTTCGGAAAGTGTACGGTTTTTCGACTCTTGCTTCGAACAGAGGTAGATGTGTGAAGCTAAAAATGATGCCACATAAATTGAAAATAATACGAGTCATTTATAGTGTCACCGACCATAATACGATATTCGCTTTTACCGTCCATAATGCAATACTTGAAAAATTGCATAATTAGAAGAAGCAAAACTTTTGGATACCGTGCAAGCGTTCTGACCGCTAAGTCATTTGTTCTACATTCATCTGCGGCGAAATTTTTATACGTTAATTACTTTATGTTATTTATTATTAAGTTAGAACTAAAAGTGAATTATTTTTTTAAAATGTATATTAAACAGCTAAAGCAATAAGCTTATTGTTAGTTAATTATTATTAATAAATTATTATAAATCAGGAGGAAATAAACAAAAACGAAAGGAACCTGAAGAATAAAATAATATAAGGGTAGTCAGAAAGAACCTAGTGTCAAGTCAGTCTGTGTCAGTGTAGTGTGTTTCTCCAGTGGCGCAATGGGATGGCATTTGACTAGCGTGATTAGTTATGGATTTGATTCGAAATCCGAGGACTAATACTGATTCAGTTATTATCACTTCATCTTTCGGGTTAACAAGCCAATAATTATAATATTTTAATTTTCTACATATAACCTTAATTACAAATTACAGAAATTTAATATAAGAATGTTAACGAAACTTTTCTAAAAAAAATACTCGAAAAATAATTATAACTAAATAATAAGTAAGTATAGATATTTTTTCATCAAATTTATAGTAATGTACCTATATAAATAAATATATTCAAAAGAGCTTTACCTGTGATTATGAGATTATGAGATTAGTGGGTGAAATCTATAGGCAAAATTGTGTGAGGTACATAGTTAGATTTATATAAACAACATAGCTCGCACTTAAATAAGTACATAAATGTATTATATGTTATTAGTTAATACAGTTAAGTGATAAAACTTTATTACATAGCACAGTAGATAGGGTAGAAAACTTAGGCTAGAAATGGGTACCAAATCAAAAATAAGATGTCCTTTGCAATTGCCTTTCAGTGCAATTAATTGATCAGCCTTTCAAAATAGTAATGTAACATTGATTTTTTTTTTTTTTTTTTTATTATTCTATTTATTACTCTACGGACACAAGGTCTGTACCTTTTTTAAGATTATTCTTTTTTTATGATATACAATTATTTTTTTCTCTTTACGATATCAGTACTTAAAACTAAGACTTAAAGAATATACTCTAAGAGAGTCCAGTTATTTCCAGTTGTCCAAATTTAAGTTGCCTGATAACATTGATTTAATGTATTGGCATTAGCTAGCATAATAGCTTATAATATATGACTTGACCGTTCTGTGTGTTATGACGCGATGTATGAGATTATGTGAGAGTACAAAAAGATTTAATGTTGCAAGCTTGGGTAGGTATGTAACATTCTACATAAAATTAGGTCTGGACCACCATTTTTAGGACTAGACTTTTCTAAATTTTGAAATGTTATGGAGGGTAAGAAATACACTTCTAAATAATATTTAAAAAGGAAAACTTGAACATCCGTAATATAAATGAGCCCTTGGTGGGTAACATGATTAAGCGGGTTGCTTACCTCTCATATAAAATGATGTTGATATATGACACAACTTAATTATTGAGAACAAAGAAATAATTACATATTTTAACAATAGTGCAAAACTTATACAACGAAGTTATTTTTTTATATAAAAAACATTCAGATTTTTTTCACAATCCCTTTTTGGCACCAACTTAAAAATATTGCGTTGGCCGTCCCTCTTTTTCTACAGTCATAATATATTTGCAATAGCACACAGCATATCTTCATTCAGCCAAAATAATTGTAATAATACAATATACTTATAGTAACAAAAAAAATGTTTAAAAATAATTGTAGAAATACATAACAAATAACCTATATATTTTTTTATGATATTAATTATTGTTTAAACTTTGATTTTATATAAGACATATTATTTGTTTGATTTCAAAAACTATTGAAATTTATAATTAATTATTTACATAAATACATTAAATTTACCTTTAGATGGATTAGTACAGTTGCACAAACTTAGCATATAGGGCAAAAATATAAAAGGAATTTTATATTTGAATATTAACATTACAATGAATAAATAAAAACAATACATAAACATTATTATTGTATAAAAACTAAGTTAGTGTACATTAGAATAGCAATTACAGATTTTACTTTTATCAATTTTCAATTACAGTGAATTATTATTTAATACATTTTTAGGCCCATCGAATAGCTTTAGTGGATAATGGGGCATGGGAGAGCATGCTTCTGATGTTTTTCTGGTGTTTTCCTCGTCGGTGCTTTAAGACGAAACTTTGTATGTTGTTAACACGTATAAGCGATACAAACGGACGAAGATCCCACCGACCCCTTTATGTCGGCCGATCTGGGAAGTTCGTCCGGGCGTAGCACTTGATACTGTTCTTCTTTCTTCGTTCTTCTACATACTTCTTCGGTCCATTCTTATTAAATTAATTTCGTTATTTGAAATATAATAAAAATATCTTAATAACATATTAATTAAATACCTTAACAATTTAAGAAGAATAAATACAATATAACTGCCTTACATTTAATAGATCAACATTTGTTTATAAAAATGATGCACCTGGTTATTTATTTATCTAAGTCTATATGCAATACAAATATGATATAAAGCGTATATTACAAAATGATATAAAACAGAAATAAGTTCACCTGTAATAAGAGTGTATGATAATGAGTGTCTTCGGAACGGGTCGTGCTGCCTTCCGTCGACCTTCGTTTGGCGCGAAGCGAGTGAGCGATTGTCTGCGGAGCGCGGTGCGGCGGTGCGGCGGTGTGGCGGTGCGGCGCCGGCGTCGGCGGTGAACGAACTCACCTTGACAAATGCACCATTTGGCATTGTTCGCGGGAAAACCGGCGGCCTTGCGCCTCGCCGCGCCTCCGCGCCGCCGCGCCACCGCGCCACCGCGCCTCTGCGCCAATGGCGAGCCTTCGCGCCACAGCCTGCGCTCGTTTTGGCGGGAACCACTCGCCGCCAGCGCCTCGTGTCATCGCGCAGCGCTCATGCTTTCAGCGTGACCTTTCCACACGTCATCTTTGGAGACTTGCTCTGAACATTCCGAAATGCTACTTCAGTGTATACATTTAAGAGAAACTCTCACGCGCATAGCAACACAATTATACTGTTTAATTATGAAAACAACATGTTGCCGCTCGGACCAATTATTCAATTAATAGTGTGCATTTTGCCATGAATAAATAGAGGATATCTAGTTATGGTCGAGTGATTTTACTGTAATAAATATATTATAATTTAAAAAATGTTAAGAACCTTTTTAAAGGTGGTAGATTAAATACAGTTTTAACACTTATAACAGCATACGTTTTAAAGACATTGAAGTAGGCATTTCATCATCTTTCATTTAAATATCGTAGCACTATATTATTATAGATATGTTTTCTGCACAGCTTAACAAGATTAAAGTTAATAGTGAAGAATATGTTTACCACGGATTCCATAAACAAGTTACTTAAATTACATGACTTATATTGTATGAATACTCCGAATTCTAATTAAAAATGTAACTGAAGTAACAATTGTAACGTATAGGCATAGCACATCAAATACCTACATTACAGAAATATTTGCACGTCAAGCACATCGCGATATTTATTATACGATTATTTTCTTATACTTTACTTTTTGTATCAAATTACTAAATTTCAATGTCGACAAAATTAATTATGACTATATCAGTTTATATATTATTATCCATTTTATGAACAAAATGGCGGATGCAAGTTAGGGTGTGACGTCAACAGCGCGCACAGCTAGAAGCCGCGATTCGTGGAAATTTGATATGGATAATAATAATGGATAAGAAGCCTAAGGTCTTTTGTAGTTGAAATTTTTATATTCGACAGAATATCATAGCTGCATTATCATTAAAGGGTTTTTACTCTTTACACTAAATCGCTTGATTTATCTAGGTGGATTTTCAGGATAAAAATTACAATTAATCAACGCTTAAAATGATACATAATTACTCATTTTAATAAAAATAACTTTTAATAAAAATATGGTTACTTCAGTACTTCTCAATATATTATTTTATACTAAAAACTTTGACAATTTCAAGTTTTATAATTTGTTTGCATGTGCCTATTTTTCTAAGAAGATAATAAAATTAAAAATTAAAGAATACACGAAAATGTATTTATTCTTCAGTATTTATGAGAAAAATATAATTTGTTTACTTCAAAAAATAAATATTTGAAAATCAGTATGTGCTTAGTAGGTAACATATTCTATTTATTAATAATAATTTTATTTCAATTTATATTTTAATGACTCTACTGTAAAGAATCGAGTACTAATAATAAGGTCCTACGAACAGTTGCTACGACGTAGCATAAACAACAATAAATATTAAAATTGAATACTTCTTTTAAGTATATCGAGATAACTATTTACAATACGAATGAACCATCTAAAGATGGCCTAAAGTCCTGTTTTTATTTTTATGACCCTAATCCTTCTTACTCTTTTTACGACATCAATCAAAGCCCCGCAGCCATATTCATTTCCAAATTCGTATAATATGGGTATGTATTTGCTCACTAATACTACGTTTGTCTAAATTTAATTTATAAAATGAAACAATTTTGCTTTTAGTTATTTTTTCAATAAGTACAAAATACATTTAAATAAATATTATTAACAATAGGCACAGACAAGATGTCCATTATTAGTTAGACACACTTTGTTACCTTATTTGTAAATTTTACCATAGACACGTTTCTTGGCACTCGCATATTTATTTTATTTTACAAGATTCTCTATTAAAATCTGTTTTTTTTTAGTTTCAGACATTATTTGAAGTTAAAAGTGAAAGTACCTATCAGTACCATATCAGTGTATATATTTTTAATTAACTAAATCTCCAAATGTTTAACAAAAATATATTCATTAAAAAAAAAAAAAATTAGTTTGTATTTAGCGTCTGAATTAAGTCTTGAAATCAAGATTTTGTGTTTGTTAGTCCAAAAAGTCAATCATGTTACTAAGCAATAAATAAGATTCAACCTCTACTGACAGGTTAGCAAAGTGACTCATAAAAACAGGCTGTGCGGGCGCATGGCTCAGAGGCTCGGAATACTTTATTTTATAAAAAAAAAACTGTGTACACTTTTAATGTATATGAAGAAATGGAACCAAACCGAATGAAATAGCCACCTATTATTAAATTATTAAATTAATACATAATTCTTTGTAAAATTATCGTAAGGCTAATCTTATTCCAAATGTTAACATATTCATATATATTTATTTTAAATAATAACTAATAATGCCTCGAGATACTATTGTTCAATATAATATAATTTCAATATAAATAATTACTTAAACATGATATTGCTAAGCAAATGGCAGTGTATAACTTCAGCGGGTTGCGTCGACATGAGTCAGGTGTCGTTCACCCGATGCGCGTCACAAGTTTCGCCTGTAATTATATTTTACGCCGTTTTCCTTACATTTAATTTCTCAAATATCTTTCCTTTCTAATCTGTTACTGTAAATTCATTAAACTTCTACGTATTTATTGGAAAATATTGTATAAGTGTTATATAGTATATAGTACACGTAAATTATTTATATATAGTAACTGCGCTAAGTAATAGTTATTTTTTTCCCGCATAGGAGAGTGGTCGGAGAGAGCCTAATGTTAAGAACCTCTGTTCCCTACTTTCCGTCCGCCAGCGAGACATTGCGTTTGTGTGGCAGAATTCAACACTTCGCTTTGTCTTAGGTATAAGAGCAAAAAAATTAAATTTAAATATAATCAATTCCCCGACTGGGAATAAAACTCACAACCATCGCATTTACAGTCAGACATTGTCGCACTGCGCCACGACGACCTCTAATATAATAAAAAGAAATTAATTATTCTAAATATTCTTTGCGTGCCACTGAACACATGATTAATTTATCTTCTTTTCCTTATTGAGGAAAATACTATTAATTCAAAAGGGGAAATTAGGTGTCCTTAATAGAACCAAGTCATATTTAAAATATAATTATCAATGAATATGTATGTATGCATGCATCCGGAAAATGAGTCATTGCGCCGATATCATAGTTATACTATGATGGTTATATTATATTCTAATTATTTTATTTCATCATCAATATTGAGTGTATGTAAATTATGGACTAATATACGCATACCTGCATAGCTATAATATAAAAAGCATCTTTACTCTTTTTATATACTCTGTTTTCCTCTTTCTACGGACGGTATTCTCTGCTGAAATTTTCCTTTATCAAAATATAAAATATTTGATATATCTTACCAATAAAACAAAGAGACCGATTTCATTTCTTTAGTAGATAGCTTTCTTTGTTGCTTTTTAAATAAGAAGTCAAAGATCATTTATTTATCTACCTACGTAGAAACATTTGCATGTTAATTACTCAGCTATTATCAGTGTCATATCTATATTAATGTAATATGTGACATCTGCTTTTGTTGTATCGTTGGTAACGTTTCAAGATTCAAAACGTTACAAATATAATATATAGTTTTTGTAAAGAAGCTGCTTATTTATATTTTTATCACTATTCTATGAATATATCGCATTACAACAAAGCACATATGATTGAATGTATGTTTAATTTTATTTAATTAATACCAAATCAAACTGTTTACATTATATATAGGAAATAGTGTCTCTACATCAAATAAATTGCAATATTGTAATCATATCTTACAATTAAGTAAACTCTGTAGCCAGTCGTGGCCCAGTGGCACAAGCGTGTGATTGTAAACGACTGGTTGTGGGTCCGATTCCCACTCGAGGAGTGGAAATTATAGTTCCATTTTCTTCGCTCCGGTGTCGAGGTAAAGCGCGGCGTTAAGTTCCGCCACTTAACACGCAAGCCTCCGAATTCGGCAGAAAGTGGGGAACGGAGTGTCTTAACACTAGGGTTCCCTCTGCCTACCCTGCGGTGTGCCTACAGCGTGAAGATAGAATAGTGATAAAAAAAAAAAAAAAAAAAGTAAACCATGTGAATAAATACTTGATCAGAACTAATCATAAATTCTACTCTTTCCTTTTGCTGTGCCTTGTATGAAAAGCAAAAAATGTAGAGCGTAACATAACGAAAAAGGGTAATCGTGGCACACTTGGATAGGGTCTCACGGTAAATACAGAGTGGTTGTTGGTTCGATAGCCTCTCTGAGGAAAGATTACATTTAGAGCATTTTCATTTCTCCGCTTTGATACTAATCATGGCAGATTTCGAGCGGAAAGTAGAGAACGGTGTTTGTTTAAGCTGGATTCTTTTTGATTATTGGAAAAAGGACGCAGCTGCATAAATGCATTCCTATCTTTAGATGTATTTGATAGTTATTAGTCTCTTTTTGTTTAAACACATGTAGTGGTAATTTTATATGTATTAATGCTTTAATTTTTTTAAGAAGACTCAATAACAGCCAGCAAATACATAAAAAAATAAAATCTGTTATTTATTTCTATTGCATTAATAATTTAAAAAAAACATCTAAAACTAAAAGTTTCAATGTATAAATAATATCAGCTTTTTCAGTTAAATTTGACCTTATTATCAATTCTTTCTATTATTTCATTTAAGTATAGTTTTCATAAAACAATATGAATCACTCTTCTAAAATAGTCCACTTGACCGGGCGTCAATTTTAATAGTTCACAACTGAGAATAATCTATACATAACATTGACCTCTTTGCCGATGTCCTTCCGTTTATTCAACCGCTACTCAGTATTCAGTACACAGCTATTGAGTAAACCATTTCGTATGCTTACTTCGTAACCTGACAGTCTAAGCTTATAGAATTATTATCACGATTATGAGAGTACTTTCGTTATTTGTTGATTGGGTTAAATAAATATTCGAAGATGTTTTACAGAAATTGCGTGTTAAAAGTAGTTTTCCACTTTTTCCGACACAACTCCGTGTCAAGGTATTTCGTTTTCCACTTTCCACCCGAAGTCGAAGCGTTGCGTTTAGTGGCGGAACTGAACGCTGCGCCTTGTTAAATGGTGAAAAATCCATGATAGAAAGAATTCTATGTTCTGACTAATAGTCAAGGAAACGCCCTTTTCCTAAACATATTTTTTCCCCATCAAAGCCTAAAGTTTATTGTACAGCAAAAATATTCTACCAGCAATAATGGAAGAAGTAAATGATATAGATATCTCTATGCCGTACGTCAATGTACAATGTACTTCAAATAAATTTGATATATTTCAACGTAATGGTAAATACATTTGGTTATTATTGTGTGGACTGTCACTAAAAAGACATGTCTACATGATTTTTAACAATATATTTAGACTTAAATTAATTATTTATTCTCTTATTTATTCTTATTATTTAAAATGAATAATTAATTTTGAAATTTCAATAATTTTCTTAGAAACATGTTTTTTGTCGTAAATACACTCAATTTATATAAAAAACTCACTACTTTAGGGTTTTTTTAAAGCTCGTATGTCCCATTTATTTCAATTCTGAGCAATATTCTGATCGTGCAATTGTACATCTGAAACAAAAGAAATGAAAATTAGTATAAATGTTTAGTTCAACCGATATTATTATTCTACTTCTACAAAGTTTAATGGATGATGAACATTACGTGACGCTATTTAGTCATACCATTTTGTCGGAACGAGGCTAACCACTAGATTTAATTATTCAGTTTAAACAAACAATAAATTACTAATTCTTGAAATGAATATATAATTGGCGGATTTCTCGGAACCGCTGACAGCGCGGTACGCATCCAAGTGTCAATTTGATGATTGGGCTGTAAGCTATGATGTCACCTGAGTTAATGTTCGTTTGTAGAATAAAACATTTGTTTTTAAGTTTTAATACCGCTTAGATTTTTTTACAATAGTTAGATCATTTTAATAAATATTGAAGAAAAGAATGTCTACACAAGTGTCTTAACAGTTAAAATATTTAAAAAGATGAGATGTTATCCCATCTTTAGCTATTAAATAATCTACACTACAATGCTACCCGATTAATTATCTTTTTACCAAAACTTGGCCTATTTAAAAAAAGTGTATCTATCTACTCGACAATGGTATCTCATTTTAATTTGCTACAATTTATAATTTTAATCACTTTAAATGTTTTATATCTTTTAAGCTTATAAATACCTATGTACATTAGAATGATAATATTAGCTGTAGTGGCAGCTACAGTAATTATGGAGGATGTCAACACAAATGTCAGCCAAGATGATAATTTGTGAAACAGCGACCTAGGCTTGGAAAGACACCAAATACAAAATGACACAACATAATATACAAGTTAATCTAGTCTATTACGTGTTAATTTCTCAAAATTTAATTAACCGGCCTCCATCGTGTTTTCTACACTCTACGTGATCTTGGCAAAGTTAATTGTGCTACACAAGCCGAAACGCCATAAAATAAAGAGCTATAACAATAATATACCAGTATGTATATAAATATAACTAATAAGCGATGTAATGTATATACATATTTATATGTATATACATTACATCGCTTATTAGTTAGTACTAGACAATTTAAAGTGCCGGGAGTCTTCTACCGTGACGGTACATTCTTAATACTGAATAAGTAGTATTCAGTTTAGTATTTATCTATCATTATAAAGGATCTGAATGGAATATTTTTATTTGCTAAATTTTGTTCAAAAATATTTAATGTGTAGCTTTATACCTTCTCAATAATATTTATAATTTTTATGTTTTGTTAAAAAAAAGGAAAGGATTGGAAAGAAGGGAAGGGGAATACGTAAAGAATTGGAAGGGGGATGTACGCATTTTCCCCTTTTTGCAATCTCATAACACTAATTTCTTTTCTGTCAGTCCGTTGAAAATGGCAAACACGTAAAGATAAAACAAAAAAGATAGTACACCAAAAAGATTCATCTCAATATTTGCTTTATATTAAAAATTACTAATACCAAGAAATGAATTACAAAATTATTTTGCTATATGTACCTACTGCGTATTCTAATGGTGAAAAAAATAACTAAATGCTGGATCGCACATTTTAAAGTCAAAAAATTTACAATGAACACTACACATATTAAAGAGTATTAGAATAAAAATTTTGGAAATTTCCATCAAGAATTTAGATAAAAGTTGATGAATGTCGAGGACAAAAATGATCACGAGTGACACAACAGTTATAGAGTTGCATCACAGTCACAGCTGTAAACAGGTTGAAGCTGCATTCCTGAGGGAACGCCAACGCATCGTGATGAAGGCTAATTACCCTCCCAAGCATGCACAAAATAGCCTTGGACAATGTCGCTAAGAATCTAGCGTATGTTAACTATGCTATATTGGACACTATACTTTTATCACCCAAGTGCTGTTGACATTCTTTTAATGTTTATAGACTATTTCTATTAATTAAATCTATTTTTTATATGTATAGAAATGTATTTTTAGGAGGTATTAATTTTAGTGCTGTGAGCTTTTTAAGCTTAGTTAAGTTATTGTTATTGTTAATAGTCTTTGTCGTCTTATTGAAGTATGTATTATCTTTTAGAAAATTTCAATACACAATTACGATACTTGTATATGGTTGGTTATAGCAGACGAATAAGTAAAACAAGTTTTTTTTCTGGTTCGTCATTATTTAGCTAGTCTTCATTAAATCATATCGATTATTATTTCAATATTTTTATACGATGATAGCCGATAATTAGATCGACTTAATATAGCTAATTCTATAAAAGTTAAGATTATTAACAAAATAATTATGTACTAATATTAACTTATACATATTGTATATGGTAGCAAATTTATATATTTACAACATCATACAATAATATATGTACTGACAACATCATACAATAAATTATTGCGTTTTCTAACAGGTGTTTGAACAACATAGATGACATCGTTTATATCAATAGGTGTATAATATACGTCACTAGCATAAAATTTTAATGTAAGTTCATAAAATTTTACTATATACCTATTGTAACTACATTTTTTTGTATAAATGTACTAATGAAAATGTTTTGTACAGGTATGTATAAATATCTATTCGAGCAGATAGCATAACATCTTATATAAGGTATTTAAGTTACTAATGACAAAGTCGATTGTTTAATAGTTTTTACTTTATATAAGAGTGATTGTTGAATTCAAATATCGTATGTTCAGTGGTAAAAAAATAACAGGGTAGCCAGAGAGAACCTAATTTTATGACACTGTACTGCACTTTCCGCATACAGCAGGGTAGGCAGAGGAAACCTAGTGTTAAGACGCCCAGTTCCCAATTTTCCGCCGAATTCAGAGCCATTGCGTGTTAAATCGCCGAACTAAACATTTTACCTCGGCACCAGAGCGAAGAAAATGGAAATATTAAATATTTTCACTCCTCAAGTAGGAATCGAAACCACAACCAGTCACTTTATAGTCACACTTTGTGCCTCTGCACCACGACTGGCCACTACGAGAGAAATAAGGAAAAGCGTAAATAACACATACACACAGAAATATTAACAGCGAATTTAAAAACATAAGTACACTCAGCGCTGGTTATATTAATGCACATAACGATCATCTTCAATCTTATAAGACAGATGTATTAATTCACATAAGTACTACAAACACAATCGATGCCGCATTCATAGTTCAATGTGGTAATTAAGAATTTCTTGGCACCGTGTGATAAATGATAAGATTATGAATCAAAAACATTTCTTGATTTCCTGTTACATCGTAGCATTCGTCTCTTATCACGTACACTATCTAGCACTAGTAGATTAACTATGATTTACTTAGTATATGGATGAAGGAATTAAAATATCTAACTGGTATGAAAAAGAATATGGACAACACTTTCATTACATATGTACCTATCTATTCAAATAAATATCACTATGCATGATTATAATGGGTTACAAATAAAGTTTATATTAGTACAGGTTATCGTAACTGAACTATAACTTATAACTATCTTGTTATCATTGTAACGTTAATTTAACATAATTAATACATGAGTTTATTTATAACAAAGTGGTCATCTTTGTTCAGTTAAGTTCAATGTTTTAAAGTTTACTTTATCATACATATAATATATACCGATCTAGCAAAATTATTAACAAGTGAAAATATTTAAAATAATACAAAAAGGTAGTCACGAAAAAACAAAAATACAAATAATATGTTTCAAATTCACTATCGTCAAACATATTTATTGCCGCAAATATATATGGGGAATTCAAACATGCCATCTTTATCTGCATAATTAGTGTTATTGATAATAGCGTCGACGCGCTGTGGCTGTGCCAATTTTTCCGAAAAAATGTAATCATGTAAGATGTACGATTTAGCACATTCCGATCTAAATATACGTGTGACGGCGCGTGACGCGGTGCAGCTGACGCGGCGCCCACGTCAGCGGTTAGCACCCACTGAATCACGCGCTCAGATACCGCCATCATCGACATACTGCGCTACTCTATCTCGCCGAGGTGTTTCCTTACCTAACAATGCTTTGATTTTTTTATATATTTTGATATTTTTTAATATACGTATTGTTTTTAGTGACACCTGACTGATTTCTTAGATGATATGCCGACAAATTTTAGTCTAGCATTTTGAAGTATTTCTTTAGGTGTTGCCATGTTATTTGATTTAATAAAAATGTAATATTTTCAAAATATCCAATCATTCACGGGTAAAAAAATATATTATAATTAATGCCTTATAGAATTTTGTAAGATTTTTCTATATTACATAATTTAGAGACTTTAAAGTAATTAATATAATCAGTGTTAGACGGCGTACTTGAGCAAGTTATCGAAGAACAAACTGCCTATCTTTATCTGATAACCTATTCTACTCTACGAAGAAAGTTAATTATGTGATAACGGTTTGAAAAAGATACAAAATTGATAGATTCGTATATTATTTATTACATTAGCTTCTTACTTTCAACGGCATATTTTTTGCTTGCATAATTAAAACTTTTTTACTTCCATGATTGTGCAGTAGTTTTCTGTCTTATTTAAAAGTAGAGAAATAATTGTGAATCATTTTTAAATAATTTAATAAAAAAAAAAATTAAATAGCTTCACGCTATATCCCGCACACAGCAGGGTAGGCAGAGGGAACCTAGTGTTAAGACACTCCGTTCCCCACTTTCACTTTAAATAATTTAATTACTTAATAGATATAGAATAGGGGACAGTCGTGGCAAAGTGGCAAGAACGTGTGACTGTAAACGTAACTGATTGTGAGTTCAATTCCTACTCGAGGAGTGGAAATATTTAATATTTCCATTTCCTTCGCTCTAGTATCAGAGGTAAAGCATAGCGTTAAGTTCCGCCACTTAACACGCAATGCTTCCGAATTCGGCGGAGAGTGGGGAATGGAATGTCTTAAAACTAGGTTCCTCCTGCCAAGAAGCTAAAAAAAAAAATTAAAGAAAGTTAGTAGATGTAGCCAGCGCATTTTGTATAATTTAATCTGGAAAATCCGTATATTATAAACGTTTTCCTTATTTAAATTTGAGTCCTTTACTACGACGTATAAAATTTTAGCAATATCTCTATTTAAAATATATTTAGTAAGTGTATACAAGTAAATTTGTAATATTTGTAAGGCATCTTTAATTGTTTCTTTTGTTTTATCTTAAAAAAAAACAATGCAAATAAATAGTTTTACAATGAACTTAATGTTATAAAGATAAATAAAAGCTTTTTTGTTCCAGACGCAAGGCTTATAATTGTCTTTTTTTTGCTTTTTAAGACAAACCTTTTTTTTACCAAAAAAGTTTTTTTTTAAATGAAATTTAAAAGCATATTACATATTTACAAAGCCATTTTTTTTAGCTTCAAGCTGTATCCCGCACACAGCAGAGTCGGCAGAGGAAACCTAGCCGAATTCTGTGGCATTACACAACCAGTCGCTTTACAGTCACTTTGTGCCTCTGCGCCACGACTGGCCCCATCGGCATCGTCATAGCATATTATGTAGAGTTATTTATTCTATTATATTAAGAATGTGTTAAATGTTTATATAACAATATATGCATACTCTATGTAAAGCGTAGCAGAATTCGATTTTAATATATCACAGGGATAAAATTGTAATTGAAAAAGGATAAAATAACTAGAAATCCCCCGCCTAAAAGAATATATGTAACGAGATGATGGGGACGACTTCGTCGGAGCTGCCATTACTTTAAGTTTGCTAACTTCTCCTAGGTTTTCATGCTGTTAAAACAGGTTTGGCAAAAAATTTAAATATTAATGTGAATTTACAGTTTTGATAACTGGTATTCCTTTTAAAAACTTTAAGAACGAAATCTATACTGTTAGCTACTATATTTAAAATAGAGGTTGCAACTGGCAGCCCCCGACGAAGTTGTCCCCATCATCTCGTTACATATATTCTTTTAGGCGGGGGATTTCTAGTTATTTTATCCTTTTTCAATTACAATTAAACCGTCGTGGGTATTTTCAAAATTTTTAATTTTGTTTTTTATTTTAAACTTTTTAAAGTGTATAGATACACATTATATATTATTACATAATTTCGAAATACTTTATATTAATCTTCATGCAAATCCAAAAAAAATTATAAGCCCAATGCTTTCTGGTTATCAAATGCCTATTGCAGCGCCTGGCAGATTGTCACCGCAACATTTTTAGGAAACTTAAGTTTAACCAAATCAGTGAAAATCACAAAACCCACTAGTAGTTTTGATTTGGAACAATTTAATTTATACTGGAGCGCCCCGTGGTAGTTTGTGATATGGCATATAAAAACACGCAACAATTAAACCTGAACCTATCACAGAAAACCGCATCTAAATAGGTTTCACACAAAAATACAAGCAAATGCTTACTACAGCCCCCCCTGGTGAGGTGTCACCACGACACATATACGAGAACACGCGCTAATTGAGCCTGATCCTATCGTTGAAAACTGCATCAAATTCAGACTCGTAGTTTTAACTTTGCACCATCAAATGTTTAATGCAGCGCCCCCTGGTGAGTTCTTAACGTAAAAAAAAACTAAAAACATACACCAAGTAAAGGTAAATCTAATACTGAAAACTCTGTCCAATCGGACTAGTAGTTGTGGTTTTACATTAAATATTACAAACAAATGTTTACTGCAGCGCCCCCTGGTGAGTTAACACGATAAAACATATCCAACAACATGCACTAATTAAACTTGAGCTTATCACTGAAACTGCATCCAAATCGAATTCGTCATTTTAGCTTTGCACAAACAATATTTTACTGCAGCGCCCCCTGGTGACTTGTCACCGTAATATAAATTTAAAAACATGTACTAAACAATGCGGAATCTAATACTGAAAACTCTTTCCAATCGTACTAGTCGTTTTTGTTATACACAAAAAATGGAAGCAGCTACTTACTGCAGCGCCCCCTAGAGGGTTGACACATACTTGAAAATATGCACTAAGTAAACATACATGACACATATATGAAAATATGTACTAAGTAAACTTGAATTTATCATTGAAAACTGCATTCAAATCGGACTCGTAGTTTTAGTTTTGCACAAACAAATGTACTTCCTGCAGCGCCCCCTGGTGAGTGATCACCGTAACACATATATGAAAAGATGCACCAATTAAACCTGAACCTATCGTTGAAAGTTTCATCTAAATCGGACTAGTAGTTTTTACTCTACATAAACAAATGTTTACTGCAGCGCCCCCTGGTGAATTTTCACCGTAACGTAAAAACAAAAATTTTAAAATATGTACAAAGTAAAGCTTAATCTAGTTCTGAAAACTCTAGCCAATCGGATAAGTAATTTCGGTTTTAGACAAATAAATATAAGAAAAATTTTGGTTTTACACAAAAAATCTCAAACAAATGCTTATTACAGCGCCCCCTGATGAGTGGTCACCATAACATATATATGGAAAGACGCACCAATTAAGCTTGAACCCATCCTTGAAAGTTTCATCTAAATTGGACTAGTAGTTTTTGCTCTGCATAAACAAATGTTTAGTGCAGCGCCCCCTGGTGAGTTTTCCCCGTAACAAAAAAGAAAAATCTTAAAATATGCACCAAGCAAAGATAAATCTTTTTATGAAAACTCTTTTTAATCGGAGCAGTAGTTTCGGTTTTAGACAAATAAATACAAAAAAAGTACAAACAAATGCTTACTGCAGCGCCCCCTGGTGGTTTGACACGATAAAACATATCCAAGAACATCCACCAATTAAACCTGAATCTACCACTGAAAATCTATTGAAATCAGACTATTATTTTTTGAGATAATTGAAAACATTCGTTTTCACGTAAAATGCTTACTACAGCGCCCCCTGGTGAGTTAAGGCAATAAGACATACATAAGAACATACGCCAATTGAACCTTAACCTATCATAGAAAACCGTATCAAAATCGGACTTATAGTTTTGGAAATAATTGACATAGTAATTTGCACAAACACACAAACAAACAAACAAACAAACAAACAACCTCTCACCCCAAACACATATACAGTCGCCGTTCCGTCGCGGGTAAAAATACATTTTATCATTTATTTTGCAGTTTCACTAATTTTCTCGCATAGTAGGAAAGAGAGAATTTAGATAGATGCAAAGAGAATTTAGTATAAAGACCTTATATTGTCTTTGTATTATCTTTGACGCTTTAACGAATCAACGCTACTTTTTGTCTTGTCCCAAAAGCGGAGAAAACAAAAAAAACTTTTATTTTATAATTATATTATTCAGATTTAAAAAAAAAAAGTTTTGTTACGTGCTTGATTTACACACATACATATAGGCCTTAATAAATGTTTGTGAAGAAAAAGAACTAGTATTTATGTTAATTATATAAAACAAAATATAAGAAGAGAGAAGACATCAAAATAGACAACTGACAAAAATATTAAAACAAAAACTAACGATAAGTATAAAATCACAATAAAGTTGTTAAATGTAACCAGTTTAAAGTTTATGTAAATACACATATTATATTACAAAAAATATATACATATAAATATAAATAAACTAACATACAATATATTAATTTTCGTATCTTTTTAAAGTATATATACTTTAGAAATATTGAATTTGAGGCATATCAATTATATTCTTTTTTATTTTTTAATCGAATCCGGACACGCGTAAATATTTAAACTTGCCAGACTTTACCAGAAAATTAATTATACTAGCAGCAGTTTCATGGCTATTTTTCGTATAACTTGATAGAGAAAAGCTAGTGTCAAGACACTCCGTTCTCCACTTTCCGCCTGAAATCGAGACATTACGTGTTGAATGACGGCACTCAACGGCGCGCTTTGTCTTAGATATTTAGCGAAGAAAATTAAAATAATATATAATCATTAGCGTAAGAAATTAGATAAAATATAAAATTTTATACATATGTATGTGTCATAATAATGAATGAAATTTAAATGCATAAATATCTGTGCTTCTGCAATTCTGTTGGAGACCGGCAAACCGGCTCTGTGACTCATTCAATCCGAGTCCGGACCCTCCCTCCTGCTGCCTATCGTCTTAAATATTCTTATTTCATTTTTTCTAAATAAATTTGCAAATAAAAAGTTTAACATTGATAAGTAGTTTAAAAATTATTTGCACTTAAATTCAGCTTCATACATTTTTAATCATTTCTATTTGTCACTAACACTTTATCTAAAATAACACAAAATACATATTTTTTAAATGTTTTCCACCACATGCCTTGTAATCCTGATGAGTAAATATAATCATAAACTCAATATATTAAAAAAACTACATATATTTCTCCTCATTTTCTGGAATATGTAACAGATGACTAATCGTCGCTAGGCATTAGCCCGACATGTCTCGACTTGAAAGCAAGGCGAGCGCCCTTCGGACCTCGCTCGATAACCTCTGCCCGCTTATAAGGCACCTCGGTGGTAATGCGTTTTAAAACGGATTTATTTAACGTCACATATGTACGTGATTTTGTGTAAATAATATAAACGATGTACTCAGACAGCGATATTGTAAAGGTTATTTTTAGTAATTTCTTTGTTTTAAACGATAACTTTTATATAAACATATATTGTATTAAGTATTTCAAAATATAGATTCAGTTTAACTGTAAATTACGATATGGAAGAGTTTATATTAAAATTCTTGCTATGAATCATTCGTAGTTTAATACTTGCTATTTGTATTTGTCAATTTGTCGAAATATTTTAATTATTCAATATACCTATTTCTTCGACCAGAATATATTTAAATATTATTATCATTCTCATTATTCTTATACACGACATATATAAGTACCTATCGTTTTCGCGAAATTTCATCTTTTATAACGTATTTATTGTATACGTATAGTTCTGTATGATTCACGTAATGTTTTACTTACTCAAAATTATTATTTTAAAGTGTCGTTGAGTAAATTTATGTTTGTAGGAAAATTAAGTAAATCGAAGGTGATTTTTATAATACATATAGAGATTATATGTAAAGCTTCGTTATATACAAAAATTAGCCTTTGACATTCTCTCTTAAAATTTTCAAAAATTTTACTCAATCTCATCTCAAATGGAAGTCTAAATATTTGTAGCAAATTACTACTCTATCATGTTGTCTTATGTAGAGTAACTTTAGCTTCATGCTGTGTCCAGCACTCAAGAATGGGTGGTTAAAGGAGGAAAGAACCTAATGTTAAGATACTCCGTCGGTCGCCTAGTGGAAGGATACATATGTATTTTGGAAAATGTTTTTTAATAATTTCTACAATATAAGCACTAACAATAAATAATAAAAAAAATGCAATACAAATCATTGGTTCTCTATTATATTAACACTGTAAATTAGTAGCCTCTTTGCCATAACAATGTGATCGCTGAAAATCGTTTCTCCCATTACTTGATATACCAAACTGTGGTAGCGAACTTTACCTTCTATAAAAACGCGGTACTTTTTAAGCCAACGATTGAGAAATACTGTGTTTTTGTGGAAAACAAAACCCAACAACAAGGCGTCCAATAACAAGCAAAAAACGAGATTTTAACGAGATGTCGCGTCATCGCAAAGAGACATATATCTATTGACACAAACACAAATAGCGCACCTTATTTAATGATTTTAGAATTATATAAAATTATTAAAAGTTTAACGCATTAATAATTTAAAAAGAAGCGCTAAGGCCGAGTAATGACCTCAGGCAAAAGCGAGCAAGTGTCCGGTGAAACAGGAATTGACATGTTTCTGAATCAGTTAGCAACGCGTGGCGGCGATGCATATTGCAACTGAAAATGACCATAGTCAGCGCTCATTTTAAACTTATTACGAAACTTATTATACAAGTAAACAATGTTGTTTTTTTTATAAAAACCCTGTGCAAATGTTAATTTAAAATAACTTATACTAACCCTTTACAAAATTTAAGAATAAAATGTAATTTTATTTGTATTTGCAACTCGCTTCTTAGTTTTCATCTCTCTAGGATTTCTTAACGTTATCAGTGACATTGTCACATAGTTCAGTGATCGGACTGCGCCACCAACGGTGAGAGTGTCCTGCAATCGCGATTGACGTCACATGCATGTAAACATATTGGATGCTCTACAAATATCCTTTTTTTTTAAATAAAATAATAATTAACTCCATATTAAATTAAAATCGTACTTGACCTTAGAAAATATTTCACCGATAAACCTCGCATCCCAGTAACACGATTAAAATTTATCACTCTTATAGAACAGTGTCAATAGGTTATATCGCTAATTATTATCATCAAGCGACGTATACATTATAAGTTAAAAATAATCCTAGTCCTCTTATAATCTTTAAATTATCAAGTCAAATTAACGTATTATTTACATTTTCAAGTTTCGACATGTTACTACTTAATATGATAATTAATTTATTTTATTATCAGGCATGGAGGCGGCGGTCACGGCGCGTGTGCGATGAAGACATGTGCAAGTTACAAGTACGACGGAAGATGCGCTTGCGTCAGAGGAAGCGCTTCTTTTTAATGGTTGAGAGTGAAGAAAAAGGATGGGATGGAAAAAAGAGAAGCGGAAATACTCGTTCGTCTGTCAATGTGACGATAATGCGGTGCTATTTGTGTTAAACGAGCGATTTATTTCAGTCAGTCGTGGCGTGAATGTCCGCAGCGGAATTTCGGCCGTGAGGAATCCGATTCCGTTAGGTTATTGTGCGAGAGAGCCGCTGGGTACAGCGGAGCCGGCGCGGGCGGCCCGGGCGCCGCGCGGCACCGCGACCGCGGCGTGGCGACAAACTAGATACTTGTTGCCGGGCAGACGTCGGTTCGCCATCGCGGTCGTCTCTATCGACACAGCCCTCTCAAATGCCATTATTTGCACAAAAGGAAAATTCGAGATGCGGCTGACTCATTGCCTCACTGACGCTGATGTCATATTTCGCTTAGCAACACAATTTAATTTTCCAATTAAAGTGAATTAACTTTTCAGCGTAATGAAAGTGTCGCTTCTAAAGGTGACAATGCACTTTCCTAGGTCTTACCTTGAAAGGTCAAGCACCAACAGGTAGGACCGCCAACATGCGACCGGCGCTCCAAACGGAGCTCACTCACTGCATCGAACACGTAATATCCAATGGAGAATCACACAAGACCGACAGAGAATGGGATGTCACGAGCAAACAGTGCGCTTTGCCGAGCGCATGCGTCACCCGAGTCGTCGCTCACGGAACTGACTGCGCTGGCGTTCCATTTGGGTCACTGTCATACGGTGGAGGGGCGGATACACGTTCGCCTCTGAAATATTGGCGTCTCGCGAATATGTTTCATCGACGCGGGCGTTTTCCCTCCTTGACGCGCACCAATGTGCTTCGCGGCTCAATTTTGCTCGTGATTTTTGGCGGCCGACGCTACTCTACAAAAAGCCTCACGTCGTAATCTTATTGCTCTACAATCATTTGTATACTTTCAATTGTATATAAAATACGTAATATTAATATTTTTATAATATAATAATGTCTTATACCACTTATTTAAAAATAACGAAATGTTTGAAATTAAAGATAAATAATATAATAACACAATAACAATTATAGTACTGTTCCCATAATGATTTGAAACAGTTTTGAATACTATTTATTTATTTATTTGTTTTCGCTACCGCTTCCATTTGGATATTTGTTATATAATATAGGTAAAATAAATAATGAACTATTTAAGAAAACATTTAAAATTAGTCACATCAAAGTTGCAATAACCATTTATGACTTTTCGCTAACAATATTTTTGATATAACTAATTTTTTTTTTTGCGTAAAGCCGAACTCTATGGAAAATATTATGTTATTTTTCCCTTCAACGTAATAATATTATAAAATAAGTTGCGAGAGGGTTATCTTTTTCGAAAATGATCTTGTGTATTGTTTTTTCTATGAAAATTGTTTGATTTATTTTATTTGCCGAGCCAAACCAAAAATAAGTATGTATTTTTATTCTTCTCTGCAATTTTACAGTCTATGTATTCCTTACTAGTAATAAAACTAATCGTTGATGTGAAGCCTCTAAAAAAGGCCTATAAGTTATACTATATCAGAACTAAGTCTGACTTATGAAATTTTAATTCTCATGACGGAAGAGCTAAATCTATCAAACGTGTACTCGTATGTATATACATTTGGAAAAGTTTATAAGTTTATTATATTTTTATGTTACTCATTTTGTTAACAATTTTATTATGTACAAATGATGACGAGATGCATATAATAGTAATAATTCACGTTTTCACCGCATAGTGGGTAGTCGAGGGGTCTTAGTGTCAAGAAACTCTGCTTTCCACCTGAAGTTAAAACATTGCAAGTTTTTTTTTTTTTTTTATGGAATAAAGGAGGCAAACGAGCTGAAGGCCCACCTGGTGTTAAGTGGTTACCTTCGCCCATAGACATCCACAACATTAAAGTTATGGATGCGTTGCCAGCCTTGGGAATGTAGGACAGAAGGAGGGATGAAGGATGGGAATGGTGGGAATAGGGAGAGCTGGCTTACATGCCATCGAACCGGAACACATCATAAGATATTTGGCGGTTCGTCTTTGACATGATAGTGGTCGCGAGCCAGTCGGAGAACAAATCTCCTACCACCAAACTACTGGGTTACCCGCCTTTTACGGGCCGCTACCCAGCGGCGGGGGGGAATTGTATTCTTAACCCGTCCCCCCACGGGAAAATGTTGAGTGACAGAATTCAACGCCGCGCTTTCTTTTCGGTACCAGAGATTAGAAAAGAAAATAAACTAAATATAATCATTTCCCCAAGTGGGAAACGAACCTGGCGCTTCACAGTCAGACGCATCTCACAGTCCATCTGCGCCACGTTAGCCTGATAGTAGAGATAATAATGTAATGGCATTTTAAACTTTATATAAGGAAGTTTCGACTAGCCTTTATTACAATAATTCAGTTCTAAATACAAATTAGAAATAATTAATATATTTGTAATACACCTACTAATAAATAATACATATATTGAATAGACTAACTTAGTGATGATATTTTTAACTAAGCTTAATTATATTTTCAATTAGATATTTATTTATTTATTTACACAAGATAACTAATTTAAAAACTTGGGCTTTTAATAGAATGTTTTTTTTAATAAAAAAATAAAAAGAACCCTTGTAACTGAAAATAGAGATATTATATAAATTGTTATGAATAATCTAAAAAAGGATAAGGATAAAATGTAAAAATAATACCTGTTGACTTTTATACGTAGTCTTTTAAGCTATTCAGGTTCATTTAGCGTTTTAGTGTTAATGCCTAGACTTAAGCAGGCTAAAACCGTAATAATACTTAAGGACGTTCGCGGTTAAATTAGAATCATTTCTCTATCTTTTGCTTTGTTCAAATATGTTAAACAAAAAAATATATGTCGTTTTAATTAAAAATTGCTTTTATTAAAATAATTCTAACCTATGGTTTCTTATATTTTCAAATGGCAAGTCTTTCTATATTATAGGCCATTGTGGTACAAGATAGCGTCTGATTGTAATATGATTATTTTCACTCCTATAAGAGGGAATGCTTATAAAAGTATTACCTAACATATATTTACTTTCATTTCACTCTGTTCATACAAAGCGCGGCGTTGAATTTCGTCACTTAGCACGGTTACAGGCGAAAAGTAGAAATCGTGTCTCGGACACTAGATTTTCCCTGTTTATCATGCGACACGGGGATAAGCATGGAGTTTATGCGGAAATCTTCTTCTTCTTCTTCGTGTCAATGATTAGATGATATTTTGCCAGTGTTTGGCCACGTCAACGGCTCGCTCCGTTCCCTCAATCAGGTCGTCAATTGAACAAGTGGACAGACAATTGGGGCAGGCGAGCAGGTGTGCCATGGTTTGTGGGTTGGCACCGCAGTCACAACATGTGTCACTTTGGCATGCATCCCCATTTGGCAAGAAGATCTTTACAACGGCCAACCTGGTTGCGCAGGCGATTGAGTGACTTCCAAGTTGATCATTGGAGCTCGTGGCCTGTCGGTAAACACTCTTTGGGAGGGACAAAGTCTGGAGGAGGTGAGTGGGTTATCCGCCATTGCAGTTCCCTGGCACGATCCGATCCGACCAAGAAACTATGACGGAAATGTATTATGTCGATACACATGTCGGAACCTAATACTTACTCTTTATTCTTTGCGAGATGGATAAGGAGATTGTACTGACTCATTTTATTCATTTCTATATTTAGACGTGAATATCAATTAAGGTAGCCATTTTGTGCAACTAAATATTTATTTATTGACACGCATATGATGTAGTTGGGTCTTTCTAGAAGGAAGTATTTATATTCAAAGTTAAAGATTTTCTTTTTGAAACATTCTTTTTTAATTTTTTTTCTAAAATTAAAGAAATTTAGAAAGCTTTTTTCCACATAGCAGAATAGCCAGAGAAAACTTAGTGTCAAGACACTCTCCGGTCTTTATTTTCGAGGCCTGGTTCGACAAGGAGGGTAGGTACTACTATCCCACATGTAATTAATGAGAAAGTGATGTATCATCCCCTTATTTGACACCGCTTACGCGTAAAATAAAAAAATCTAAAAATGGTCCTATGTTTTGGCTTTTTATCTATTTCTATAGTCTGTCTTGTGACTCATAGTTATGACATAGTACGTGCGTGTTTTATGAATGCTTCCTACTGACGCAGGCGACTGCGTGGACAGTAATAAATATGATCATGTTGTAATATTTTGAATCTCATTTAGAAATATCTATTTGTAAAATGTTATACGGAAGTAACAAAATAGAATAGAATTTTTTTCAACGCTATAGTTAGAGCTTGAGTAATAAAATATTTTTGAAGAATTCACGGCTATATATTTAAAGCATTCAGTAATTCTTTAAATATTTATATAGTATGTTTACTGTAGTATCTAACGATATATTTAAATAATTAAAAATATTTCATTCATAATAATAAATATAATCGCACAAAAAGTCTCATTTTGTAAATATTAAATACTTTACGAAATAAAACACTAAATTGTAGTGTAGTTTTTCAGTCTTCGAAAGTTCATTAGGATTGTTAGTTCGGATTCCACTTTCGAAATTTTTCATTTTCTTTTTAAAATATTAATATTTCTGATTTTGAAACACAATAGGTATCGTTAACATGTAAATACATTTTTAAAATATATGTATATCGTTAACATGTAAATACATTTTTAAAAGTCTTGCTACCATTTCTAAAACCGGATAGGCGATCAAATAGATCGTTGATAACTAATCTATGGCTATTTGGTATTACATCGGCTTTCTCTTAAACATTCAAGTTAAGAGTTCACTTTAGTACCTCTTCATTCATAATCGAATCCCGGCGCCACTTCGTCTATTGAAACGAGAAAGTTCCGAAGTCCAGTAAAAATGTGAAATGCGTTCTAGTGATTCATTTAGAATAATGACCTTCGTGTGAGGTCGCGAAGTGAACGGTTAGAAAAGTTACACGTGTATTTTGGTATAGATACGCTGTGTTTATTTAAAAGAATGATTGCAGTTTTATGTGCATGTTCTTTTGAATATAAATCATCATACAGTAATAGTAATGTATTTCTTAAAATATAATTATCGACGATCGGATTATCGACGTTATTTTTCTCGGTTAGGAAAGAGTCAAAGTCAGTTAGAATCCGAAAATATAGTTAATTAAATTAGATCTAAACGAAATATCGCCCTTGTACTTAAATATTTACCATAAGTTTATAACGTAACCAAATATTTCATAGAAGTAACCAAATATTTTATTAAATTTAATATAAGAAAAAAAGTTGTCTGGTTAGATTTGTGGTAAAAAATAACAGAGATGGCAACTGAACTATCTAATCATTGCCAGTAGTCGTGCAACATTCCAATATATGTATATTGATAGTATAAATAAGATTCCTTCTTGGTGAAATTTGATAATTATTTAGTTTCAAATTTATATATAATTTACTTTTAACCTTAGGTAAGTATAGTGTATTATGTTGAATACATCAACATAAATTATGAAAGAAAATATTTAAGAGCTCTTCTTCAAAACCTTTTTTCGTCAGATATACTAAGTAGCTACGTCCACAACCAATTCTGTACTCGTGGTACGTTAAGGCTATGGTAGTTAGTATGAGAGGGAAGCTCAAAGTCTATACAACAGCTTTTCCATCCAATGAACCAAAGACGACGACTTTTTAGCATTATCATTGTCAAAAGAAAACTGCGAATAATGCATGTCAATTTCCTGTGGAATTTTGTGGCATTCATGTCCTCTCAAACAAATATGTAGAGATTGATCTTACTGCTTCCAAGACTTTTTGCCTCGAAAGTGAGGAATTTGAATTGCAGATAATGATAATGTGATACACTACAACAATTCAAAGTGTAATACATCTGGACGTGTGACGTTACGCAGGCTGACCGTGTACGTAACATGTTCATTCGAGGTAGTCTTGGAATCTGTGACGAAGAGAATAAGCTCCAAGAGCGTCGCCTGAGATGGTGTGGTATGGTCAGAAGGATATGTCTTGGTATGTCTATCCCTGGAGCAAGATCTCCCGGACGCCTACCGTAGCGATGGCTGGATTTCGTGAAGCAGGACATGAGAGCCAACGGACTAACCACCGAGGACATTTAAGACTGTGCAAAGTGGAGTAGCGTTAGTCGGAAGGCAGACCCTGATTAGGCCGGGATAAATGCCAAGTAGAAGTAGAACATTGTGAATGTAAACCTCCTACCTCCTATCAATTACATTTTTTTCTATTTCATGATTACTGATTGTGAATGATCTATGCTCTGATTAGCTAGTTATCGTAGATGAGCTGATCTGAGCTTTAATTGCTACGGTAATAGAACGATCTAAAAAAGTTAAGATAATTATATATAAGTAGCCACAGAACAGATTTAAAGCGAAACAATGACAAAAACTAAAGTTTCTGAATTTTTATTTTTTCATAGCACATCTGAAATATGAGAGTCAATATCATGCTTTCTGTCTATTTGGAATTTGGATGCAACTTTTTATCCACCACACGAATATGAGCGCACAGCACTGGACAAGACGTTTCCCAGCCACACAAGCGCATCACCCAACGAAAGAAAATGTAAATGTTGTGATGCTGAACCGTTGAAATAAAAACCAAGAAGATTATAGATTATAGAGAGAGATTATAGAATGCGGAAGATAGGATTAAACAGAAGAAGAGTGTCATATTACGAATGATTGTGAAATAGATAGATTTTTGGCTGAGGCGAAAAGAAGGCTGATGTACATGTATGTAGTAGCTATTTCTGGTATGGTAAGGCAATCAAGACAAATGGTAAACGAGAGTGCTTCTCTCAAGATAGAAGAGCATAATTCTATTCATTATAAGGTGCTCAAGTCCTGATTAGTTTGGGCCTAGATTCAAAGACAGAGTTATGTAGTTGTTCACATATATAAACGAAAATGGCAGAAAGAAAAAGTTATTGATCTATTACTTGTATTATTGAATTTAAAATCACATTATAGTAGCTATTACGTTTCTATATTTAAAAGGCCTTAACTTGAAGGGGTGACATTAGAGACAAAATATAGTAGACATCATTGTTTTTATAAACAACATGCAAATACTAACTCCTAGTAAATCATACAAACCCAAAGGGGGTAACTAGATGTTATTTTAAGAATTTAAAGGGCACCTCCAGCTTGGATGGGAAATAGACTAAACATACATTAAAAAAATCTGTTATTTGTCTAAAAATTATATGTCAGGCATTTCCTAGACCTAAAAAATTGTTAATAGACGCTAATTGTTGTCTCTTCGAGGTCCCTTCATACTTAACTTGTGCATTAATTAGGGCCTGGATTACCTTTATATTCCATAGTATTTATTTTAAAAATCTTGGTCCAAAATGGTTTTTTTAAAGTACCTTCTTAACTTTAACTTAGGCAGAGTAGCATTAGAGAACGGAGTAATCTTCTATTACTTTCAACATAATAAATAGTTAAATACACATATAGATCAACAAACAAACATTCCATTTAACTAATGATTTTTAAGTTATAAATGTAACAAATATGTAACTCATCGTTGTCTGTACATTCAAAACCAGCGTTCCGCTTGGGACTTCGCTGCGTGATCTGCAACTTTTATACAATATTTTGGAACTTTCTGAACTTTCTGTTTAATTATAATAAAATATAGTGTATAGCACTCCTGAATAGTGTACCTTTCTAATTAAGAAAAAAAATCAAAATCGGTTTAATATTTCCGAAGATTAAATCTTACAAACTTTACCTCTTTACTAGGTATATTATTATTATTGCTTTATATATAGTACAGATATATGAGAAAAACATTTCTGTTTGCTTGTTTGTTTGTTTTTTCGACGCACAGTAAAACTGTGCGCTAATCCCAGGAAAAGCTTAAGTCTAAAAGCTTAGCTTTAGTAAAAAAAAGATTTAAATGCAGTTTTGATTATTGAATATCGGTAATCTTTCTTTAACATGCAGTGTTTATTTTATTTCAATCAGTTTACAAAAAAAAAAAACAGATTAACCATTATTAACAAGATAAAGCTTTTTTATTTCTTATTAAATTGGCCGAAATTTTTGTACACATAGGCGAAGCCGCTAGTTAAAAAAAAGAGTGAGTATTTAGTTTCATACACGTCTCCAGTAATCACATATTTTTTTTAAAGAAAATTAAAATACTATTTCTTAAATCACTTTTGAAATATATGTATAGATAGTATAAATTTATAAAAAGCTTATTTATTCATATAAACTTGAAAAGTTATGTGAATTGCTTTTATCGCCTATTAATCAGTTCATAATTTTAAAGTAGTTTGATGTATGATAGCTATTTATTATAATAACATATAAAAACTATTTCAATTAATTCACAAAATCACGGATTTACTCAAATAATATTTAAATATATACTTTATGTGTTAAACATACAATGAATAAATCTAGCAAAGTATAAATATGTTTTTAAAACGCTTTTTATAACTTGACCTGTATCTAAATTTAAATTATTTATTTCTAAAAAAGTTCTAATTTGATACACAAGAAGTGTACATGTGCAAATTATGTGCAAATTCAAGCTTATCTTTTGATAAGCTTGATAATTTGTATGTATAGTTACCCATGTTTCAAATTTTGTACATAATACTGAACTAAGAAGAAGACATTCTGTATTTACTACAGACACAATTTCTTATTTTGTCCTTCTCAATAATTATAACTTTTTAAAAATAAAATTTCTTAAATTCCTACTGTTGAATTACTTACACAAAGCATAAATTAAGACAAATTGAAGACGGTAAATGTATCAAAGATCTCTATCTCCATATATACCGTTATATCTATATACGAGTATATGAACTAGCTGTTGGTACCCACGACTTCGCCCGCGTGATTAAAATGACCAACTTCTATACAAACTTTCAACCCCTATTTCACCCTCTTAGGGATAGAATTTTTATAATCACTGAAGGGATATGGCAGATATGTATAAATTTTTAATAAATAACCCAGACACAAAATTTCATGCTTGTAACTTTAAATCTGATGGACTTTCATATAAACTTTCAACCTTATTTAATTCCCTTAGGAGATCCAAAATCCATTCATAACGACTACTCCATAAAATAAACTTACTTACTTACCAAAACTCATGGGTCTAAATTCGATTGTTTCGGCTTCTTGATGATGAATCAGTCTGTCATTAAATCAGGGCAAGCTATTTTATAATACAGTAAAAAAAAATCGGTAATTTAAGAGATTTTAACAGAAAAACCAAATTAGTTGCTTATACATTTTGAGCTTCTTTCCTGCAACTACAAATAACATCATTGTTTTCTATTAATTGTCACTATGCTCTAAGAAAAAATATTGATCTATTCAATACGATTATACAGAGTATTTGTTATATTAATTAAATATAATTACGTAATTAAGCACATATGTAAACATGTTTTTATTATATAAATATTATGTTTTATATGTAACGGCTGGCTGTTGTAAATACCATCCCTTGCCAAAATCGAAACTACCAGAAAGCAAATGAAACACAACAACTAATCAATATTTAAGCCTTTCATACTGTGTTGGCCTCGAGACAAATCGACAAATACGAAAAATTTTAACTTACACATTATTAAGAAGTGATAAAAAGTGAAATAATAAATGACTAACATTTCCTTCTAAGATGTCAGCCAAAAAATGTTCATTTAGAACATTCTGTTTGTTCGTCCACGTGAATTTAATGAAAAAGTTATAATTTTAAAATAAAAAAATCAGTAAGTTACTCCTTATTATACCAGCTATCTGCTAGGTAAGTCTCGTAAAAATCGGAATCGCCACTCCAGAGATAAGCGGGCAAAAACAACAGACAAAAATATTATTTTGGTATACGTACGTTATTTAGTAAAAAGCGTAGTTATATTACAAGCATGGCAATACTATTAGGGGAGAAGTGGCATGAAAGAGCCAGTTTGCTAAACAGAGCAAATTGTACACTTGAAATGAAAGAAATTATAATTTATTTTCTCTCAAAGTATTCTTTATTTATTGGAGTTGATATTTTCGTAGGAAAACACCTTAAATATAATATAATAATCAATCAAATTATCATTTTTAAAAAGTATGTAATTTGGCTCTTTCATAACTTTTCAGTATTGAAAGAGCCACTAAAAGTTATGAAAGAGCTAGTTTGTATTATTAAGTTTTGTGGTAAACATAGCGTTTATTGAAAATTATTACATAATTTAAAAAATATATAGAAAAGTTTTTTAAATCTAGCACTTTTAATATACTAATGAAATTAACTCTATCAGTCATTAATGACAAACTAAGAAACTCTTTAATCTCGATACATTATTCGGTCATACCTATTATTATACCATCTTAAAATATAAGAGGCAGATTATTAATTATTAATAACCATTTTATACAAAATAACAAATGATATCTTCTAAAAAAAACAACATTGTAAAATCTTTAAGAATTTCAAAAATGACTCATTTCAGAGCTTTAAAATCTTTAACCAATCGTCACTCGCAGTTTCATTGTATTGCCATTTAAATGGGACATCTCTTGCCATGGAATAATCAAATGTTAGCTTTCTTGTTTGTTGTCGTGTTAGCCCATAATACTTTTTAAAAGCAGTCTTCAAGTAGTATACTTTTTAAAAGCAGTCTTCGCAAGTATATTCGCTTGCTCTAAAGTGAAAATTTGCCTATACCCTTTATTAGGAAAGTGCTTATAAAATGTTTCACCAGAAGCTTTTACTTTCTTAATTATTTTAGCTAAGTGAGCCCTTGATATATCTACGGCGAGTGCAGTTTTGTTTAGAGATTTCCAAAGAGAGGCCTTTTTCCAAAACTTCACTTACTGCTCCTTCTATTACCGATTTTTCGGGTCTACTTCGGTTTTTTTTATACCATGCTTGTCCGTAATGCCATATGTAAAATAAGTTATTGAAAATATATTAAAAGATAAGCGTAATTACTATTATTGCATATTATTTACAAATTTAAATACAAGGTTATGAAAAAGCCAGGCATGAAAGAGCCAGCTCTTTTAAGGCTTATTCACTCGGCTCTTTCATAACCTTTTCTTTAAAAAAATAAAACCTTCGAAATAAGAATAATGTTGAAAGTTTTCAGCTTAGTTTTTACGTATTTACAAAGCCAAATATATGCACAAACTCAATCAATAATCCCTGTACCTATTTTATTATAAAATAATCTACAATAAAAAACAAAATTAAAAATTTTGAAAAAACCCACGACGGTTTAATTGTAATTGTAAAAGGATAAAATAACTATAAATCCCCCGCCTAAAAGAATATATGTAACGAGATGATGGGGACGGCTTCGTCGGGGGCTGTCATTACTTTAAGTTTGCACAAACCTTCTCATAGGTTTTCTTGCTGTTAAAACAGTTTTGGCAAAAAAATTAAATATTAAAATGAATTTACAGTTTTGATAACTGGTATTTTAAAGACTTTAAAACGAAATCTATACTGATAGCTACTATATTTAAAATAGAGGTTGCAACTGGCAGCCCCCGACGAAGTCGTCCCCATCATCTCGTTACATATATTCTTTTAGGCGGGGGATTTATAGTTATTTTATCCTTTTATAATTACAATTAAACCGTCGTGGGTTTTTTCAAAATTTTTAATTTTGTTTTTTATTTTAAACTTTTTAAAGTGAATAGATATACATTATATATTATTACATAATATTGAAATACTTTATATTAATCTTCATGCAAATCCAAAAGAAATTATAAACCCAATGCTTTCTGGTTATCAAATGCTTATTGCAGCGCCTGGCAGATTGTCACCGTAACATTTCCACGAAACTTAAATCTAACCAAATCAGTGAAAATCACAAAACCCACTAGTAGTTTTGATTTTGAACAAACTAATTTATACTGGAGCGCCCCGTGGTAGTTCGTGATATGGCATATAAAAACACGCAGCAATTAAACCAGAACCTATCACAGAAAACCGCATCTAAATAGGTTTCACACAAAAAATAAAAGCAAATGCTTACTGCTGCGCCCCCTGGTGAGATGTCACCATGACACATATACGAGAACATGCGCTAATTAAGCCTGATCCTATCTTTGATAACTGCATCCAAACCGGACTTGTAGTTTTAGCTTTGCATAATTAAATGTTTAATGCAGCGCCCCCTGGTGAGTTCTTGACGTAAAAAAGAACCTAAAAACTTACACCAAGTAAAGGTAACTCTAATACTAAAAACTCTGCCCAATCAGACTAGTAGTTGTGGTTTAGCAGTAAATATTACAAACAAATGTTTACTGCAGCGCCCCCTGGTGAGCTAACACGATAAAACATATCCAAGAACAAGCACTAATTAAACTTGAGCTTATCATTGAAACTGCATCCAAATAAAATTCGTCATTTTATCTTTGCACAAACAATATTTTACTGCAGCGCCCCCTGGTGACTTGTCATCGTAATATAAATTTAAAAACATGCTTTAAGTAAAGCGGAATCTAATACTGAAAACTCTTGTCAATCGTACTAGTCGTTTTGGTTTTACACAAAAAAATAGAAGCAGCTACTTACTGCAGCGCCCCCTAGAGAGTTGACACATACATGAAAATATGCACTAAGTAAACATACATGACACATATATAAAAATATGCACTAAGTAAACTTGAATCTATCATTGAAAACTGAATTCAAATAGGACTCGTAGTTTTAGTTTTACACAAACAAATGTACTTACTACAGCGCCCCCTGGTGAGTGGTCACCATAACGCGTATATGAAAAGATGCACCAATTAAGTCTGAACCTATCTTTGAAAGTTTCATCTAAATTGAACTAGTAGTTTTTGCTCTGCATAAACAAATGTTTAATGCAGCGCCCCCTGGTGAGTTTTCCCCCGTAACAAAAAAAGAAAAATCTTAAAATATGCATCAAGCAAAGCTGAATCTTTTTCTGAAAATTCTTTTCAATCGGATCAGTAGTTTCGGTTTTAGACAAATAAATACAAAAAAAGTACAAACAAACGCTTACCGCAGCGCCCCCTGGTGGTTTGACACGATAAAACATATCTAAGAACATTCACCAATTAAACCTGAATCTATCACTGAAAATCGTATCGAAATCAGACTATTATTTTTTGAGATAATTGAAAACATTCGTTTTCACGTAAAATGCTTACTGCAACGCCCCCTGGTGAGTTGAGGCAATAAGACATATCTAAGAACATACGCCAATTGAACCTTAACCTATCATAGAAAACCGTATCAAAATCGGACTTATAGTTTTGGAAATAATTGACATAGTAATTTGCACAAACACACAAACAAACAAACAAACAAACAAACAAACAACCTCTCACCCCAAACACATATACAGTCGCCGTTCCGTCGCGGGTAAAAAAACAACATAAATGAAACGGAATAGTTACTTTTTAGTGGGAAAAACTTTGACTCGACGTACCGGCGTCCAACGGTTACGGCCAACTGTCAAAAGCTTGTGGCTGATAGGAAATCAGTATTGCTACTTAAAAATATAATTTCCAGCCAGATCTACTCTTAAACTACCGAAATAATGCAAGTGGCTCTTTCAAAACTTGGCTCCTTCATGCCACTTCTCCCCTATTTGTATAGAATAAAGATATTTCGATTTATTATGAAATATACACTTCAACACTTATTAATAATACAATAGAAAGTTATTAGGTATCATTAAATGGATAAAAACCTCTTTATAATCACACTTATGAAAGAGAAAAAAAATAGACTTTCCTGGCCAATTAAGTGTAACGCAATTAATACATTAGTTACTTATTCTGTCTCACTCGGTCGCTCCTCACGCTTATCAATAATAATGGATACATATCGCGAACGCCTTTTGTGGACATTCACATTGAGCTGTTGACCTAGCAACAGTATAGATTATTTTGTTTTGTTTTTTTGCGGCTTCAATATTCTTTTTATTCTTAGTTTTTCTTCTTCAAACAGATGTCTACAGATAAAATATATAAGCAATAACAGAAACCCAGTTAACAGTTCATTTTTTAGTTACTAAAAATATTTTTATTTACAAGTCTTAAATTCTACAAAACTTTTAAATACTAGAATTAAAATGTATATTCTACTTACCGCTTAAGACACTTGTCACTCGACGCGATGATGTTTAACTCTAGCCTACGCAACAAACAGCGCTCAGATTCAATACGATTGCCTAATAGTTAAAACAGGCTGAATAACAAACGGAATAAGTCATTCACTCCATTCACCACTATTTGACAACACACGAGGAATGACGCAGGTAATAACTGATTGAAAAAAAGCGCGGCAAAATAATGGCTGGCTGGGCGGGGCGAGGCAGAACAGGGCGTAGCGCCCTTAGCGCCGCCCCCTGACTCACCATCGTCCGGTGCGCCTGCGTCGTTGCCGGCTGAACAAAGACTGCGCGACCTCATCAGGTGCAGAATCATAATATATTTTTATTTCATTTTGTTTCGTTCTACACTTTAATTACCTTTACTTTGTAAACTATGACGATTTCGTTATGGCTGTCAAAGCTTTTATAACAATTAAACTATTTTTAATTACACTTGGCAGAGAACTCTATCAGATCGAGACTTGGCGTGGTATGTTACTGCACTGTTAGATATAATTAAGCGTATCCAGCACAAAAAACGTGAATATTTTTTTTCTATTACTGGCTCGCCGATATTCGGTGTCGATAGATGAGTCATAGACTTGTGTGCAAATCATGTTTTGAAGTTTTTCAACATCCGTGAGCAATAAATGGTTTATAAACATTTTAAATAATAAAATGTTTGTACCGATTTTAATTTATACGATATTTTAGGTTATATCTATAACTAATATGTCAATATGTAATAAATAGATGTAAGATGATTTTAAATAGTTTTATTATAATAAAAATATGTCGATTCCAATACTCGATTAACAAAACATTTGCGTGAATTATGTTTATATTATATAGTAGGCAGATATTTATACGGTTGTTAAATGATAAGTTTGAATTATTGCCAGAAATGTGATATCCTGATAAGGTGTACCGTAACAGGAAACAGTAAGCGATAAACAATAAGATCGTATTTTGTTTATGTCAAAATAATTGTGTCACAAATTATTATACTTATTTGATGAAATTACGTGTTATACTAATATTTTTTACTTACTTTTGCTATAGTACATGGAACTATTAAAATGTATGCTTGAAGCTCTATAATATGCAACGGAATAATGAATATAAATAATTTACATAAAACACATGGTCATGTTAACTGTAGAGTACCCAAGTATTTTTAGCAGAGGGTTGTACATAACTTGGTTAATGGGATTTAGGCCTAAAATGAGGTTTAGGCCTAATCAAAGTAGTACGAATAACAAAAGTGTAACAAAAATATACGAATATTTAGGAAGAAAGAAAAAATGTTTTAAGAACTTTGAAAGGCGTGACTAATATATTTTAGCTTAATATATATAAATGACTAATATATTTAAGTTCTCCACACTCGTGAAACAAATGACAAGGAAAGGAAAAGGTGTGATATTTTTCTCAGTGGTGTTGACATTTTTTTCCTTCATTGTATATTCATTAATATAATTTGATCAAATTAAAATAAAAAATAGAGACTCATTCCTACATTTTTTACAAGAGTCAGTTATCGAGATTTCCCAGTAAATATCCTAGTTGTTTTGAGATTGACTCGCTTCTCTGTTGAGCTTTAGAATTAGAAAAGAAAGTCTATTTTTGTTATAGCTTCGAAGGTATTGTTATATTTGTACGATAATTAATTTTAATTATAACAAAATGTCTACGAACGTACAAACATAAATTACCTTCATAGTCATAGTTTAAGTAAATTGATTAGGATCAATTTTGGGATTATAAATAAGTACTTTTATGTATATGCATATCATAAACAAGTGCTGTATACTTAAAAAAAATATATTGAAGAAAAAAGGAATAGCTTCTCCTTGCCAACTCCACCCCGGAATAGGTATATAGTAAATGCGCAAAGATAAAAAATAAAATACAAGGACATAGATTTATTACCATTATAATATCAAGACCTATATTTAAAAAAAATAACAAAGGAAAGATACACATAAAGGCAATGAAGTCAGCGACTCAGCTCATTGGTCACCAGTGGTGCCAGCCCCTTTTTTCTCAGTATTGACAGCTCATCCTGACAATAAGGAGGAAAAATAAAGCAAACATATGTATATCCATATAACATCATAAGTCACATTGAATACGATTGTATTAATTGTAAGCATTAAAATTGTAATTTTATAATGTATAGAAGTAAACAGGTTGTATATTTTTTTATTTTAATTTCAAATGTAGGAATCAGTTTTATTGATTTTATGAATATGTGTCATGTTTATTTGGTCGTAAATATACTTAATTTACATGTATGCACTCGTACACTGCCAGCCAAAAGTTTGAGACTGTCTACGGGGAAAAATGGAAAATAAAATAAATCTCAAAGTAAAATGGAAGAGGATTTATTGTTTATTAAATTATTTATTTACACTTACAATTAGTAATACATCAAAAATAAAACATAAGTATTATGAGATTTATCAACTTATACCTTCAAAGACGCCGTTCTTATATTAAACAAATTTCTCGTCAAAAATCCTCCCATGTATTATCACTTCATTATCTGTACTGGAATATGATGTTCCAGGTTTTTCTAAAGTTTCTATTCCTTTTCATCCTTCCACATATCTTCTTGGGAAGAGGGGCAACAACTGTGTACATTTCTATCATTTCCACTAAAACTAAATCGATTTATGATCCCGGTTTTGAGAGGTCCACGACATTTTTTTTTATCCGTCCTCTTTCCTCTTTTTTATACAACCCATTATTTAAAACTGTGTTGAATAAATATATATTGTCAATTAATTTTAAACTAGACAGAGGGGACCGTATTTTGCTAAATTACTCTTTTATGCTGCTTCTTATTCACTATTTTTTTAACACGTACTAAATCTCCGATTCCATGGCTAGAAGAGTAGTTGCCCTTTATGGGACCACCATCATACTTGACTATTGGCACCACACAATCTCACATAGTCTATATAATACGCTATTTTACGTTTGGACTCACCTCTCCAAAAAACTTTATGAAAGTCTCCTTCGGCCCAGTTTATCGTAATATTATGTTCTTTTAAAATATTTTGTTAGCGATAACGGTTTTTACAGGTGTACTCAAACTTTTGTCCAGCTGTGTATATTGTGAATCTGCTTCAATATTTTGAAAACGTCATTGAAGAGAACAATCTATATTTTTTCCCTATGAATATAATATTCGATAGATTAATACAACACTGGATTAATAAAAATAATCAAGAAAATATTATTAGTTCAGTTCAGTTCTATATTTATGGCGCTTCGAACGTGCAAGTTGAGCAATTTTTAATTTCCTAATGTTACATTGTATGTAAAATACACGAATGAGTTTGATCGACCAAAAAGTGATAATGTTACTATTATAGATTGATATGAGATCCAGTATGATCAGATTTTATAAATGTTAGATTATATAATGTCACACATTTTATCAGAAAAAATACTGCAAATATGTAAAATATTTGCATACATTATGCATATTTTTTTTATTATGACAAAAGTTTAAATTCGGAAAGTAAATAAAGAAGAAAATGGTGTTAGATTTTAGTTTTTTTTTTTGTTTTCATTTTTATAAATTTGATGCCTATGGTAATATGGCCTATTAAGCCTAAGCTATTCAAATCTTATCAATTGTTAATTAACTATTCTAACTTACGACAAAAATTAATTATAAAAATTTAAATAATATGAATCTGAGTAAACATCTAACTCCGGTCACAAGTCACGACAAGAAATAGCAACCTGAAATATATATTAGATAGATACTTATTAATAAGGAAATAAATTTTTTCAACATCATTTTAAAAAAAAATCATTAGAGGTGAGGCAGATTTTTCTTTATATATTCTTTATATATGACAATAACAACAAATATCTTTATGCCTAATTAATAGCGGATATGAACTATGCACTTATTTTTTTGCGAGTGTGCAGAATTGTGCATTAATATTTTTACAATAATACATAGTAATAAGTACTATGGTATTAGGATTAATTAAAATAAATATTTCACACACTACCATGTATTTGACATACACTTTTGTATAAAGTGACATATAATAGTTGCTATATAATTAAAAAAAACTTTAAGTGGAATAAGTGTGAGTAACAGCACAACAGGTATTTTATGTTGTGCCAGTCGTGACATGTTCTATCCTGTAAGAACAAGAGTTAATTTCTGTTTGTTGGACCTTGGTGCAATAGCATGAAATATTAGAGTTCAGTGATGAAAATTGCTTTCATAGTTTTCATTCTATTTTTCTTCTAATTATTCATCATCATCATGTTCCTCAAAAATGTTTATTCATATATTTTACAATAGACGGTCCAAAACGATCAGTGTCAAATAGGATCTATAATATCCTTAGTGGCCACATGGACGTCACTTACGCCCTAGTTGTAAAGATTCGAACCCGCACCTCTTGGAAACCTGCTAGCGCTCTGATGGCCAAGCCTTGCGTTCTACTACCAGCTGGTGTGAGATGATGCGGCGTTACTGAAATGCTGTGTAACTAAACTAAACGAGGTTGTGTATAGACCAAAAACTGTGACGTCAAAAGTAAGTCCTAATTGAGGGCATGCCCACCGTGCCTCTGTGCATCTGTGCCTATTGTAGTTGATATATGTAGATATTATTAGCTGCAAAAAATATTTCTACAAATATAATGTGGTATCAGATGGATATACGTACATTGTATAAGTATATTAACAATTACGAAAATAGTATTAGTGACTCTAAAAACGTTTACTTCTTAGCAGCGTATAACCACCAAAATTATTGTAAAGAAGTACAAAATATGCATATTTTTTATTTTCACAAAATATATAATGATTGGATAATACAATACAATACAATTAGTACAATACAATTGAAATAACTAAACAAAATTGCTTGTATTGGGCTGGAGAGTCGCTCTGATTTGTCACTTGTATCATAGTGAGAAAGTTAAATGTAAGCGAAGTGTGAGGCGCGCCCAAATTTGCCCAAATTTTAAAGTAATTAAAATTTTTGTTCTGAGTAATATTTTGTGGTCTGTTAATAGTACAATAAGTATCCAATTAATATATATTAGATATTATTGTATTGTTACGAGACTATTATAATGCATTAATTTTATTGCGGTAAACACGCCCAATGCGACTAAAAGCTCTTCTTGGACGAGTATAAGGGTCTCTAACATCGGATACTCTCGATGTCTTCTAATACCGGAACAATAATAATGTTATTTGCTGTACTAATATTATTCATTTTCTTACAGATTCAACAAGGGTAAGACATTATCAAAATGTAGATACAAGGGCAAATTGAAATAGAACGTCTAAAACTCATATAGCTTTATATTTGGCGTTATGGTAAGCTATAAATTATGGCTTTGTGATTATATAGTCAAGTATATAAATAGTAAATGTGAATTTACTACTTGTTGCTGATTTTTACTATTCTGATTTGAATACTTACGATTCTGATTACTAAATTTATTCGAAGTAAGAAAAGTTTAATCCATACTTATATTATAAATGTGAAAGTCTGTGTGTTTGTCTGTCACGCTTTCACGGCTAATCTACCGGTCCGATTTGGATGAAATTTAGAATGAAAGTAGTAAAAGTGACTGGGTCTAACATAGGCTACTGAGTTTTTCAAAAATCAACCTCTAAATAGCTGAAATAGGGGATGAAAATTTATATGAAAAATATAAACCACTTGACCAATTGTAATGAATTTTGACACAAATATAGTTGATAATCTAAGTTTAAACATGGGCTACTTTATTTTCTAAAAATGCGCTCCCGAGGGTTGCAATATAACGAAATAGTTCACGCGGCGAAGCCCCGAGCGGGACGCTAATTTTAAATAAAGAAGTAAAATTGTGTATCCGAAACAAGGCGACTTTTTCGAAGATGTCGTCATTATTATATGAGTCTTTACCCTTAATTTTATTTATCGTAATTTTTGAAACTGATATATCTACGATGGTTAGATATATAAGTGAGAGTTGTTTAAACTTAAATAAGCAAATAATATTTGCTAAAGATTTGTTTCATTTTCATTATTCCTTAAGTGTCCGATATTTGGCGACTTCCCCCTATAAATTGCAAATTAATTATTCATTTAAAATTACATTTGTCCTGTGGGGGGGAAGGGTTAAGAATACAATTCCCCCCCGCCGCTGGGTACCGTCCCGTAAAAGGCGGGTAACCCAGTAGTTAGTTGGTAGGAGATTCGTTCTCCGACTGGCTCGCGACCACTAACGTGTCGAACCACCAAACACCAAACATGTGTTCCGGTTCGATGGCACGTAAGCCAGCTTTCCCTATTCCCACAATTCCCATTTTTTCTCCCTTTTTCTGTCCTACATCCCCGAGGCTGGCAACGCATCCATAACTTTAATGTTGTGGATGTCTACGGGCGTAGGGAAACCACTTAACACCAGGTGGGCCTTCTGCTCGTTGGTCTCCTTTATTCCATTTAAAATTACAATAAATATTACTTATTAACATGTAAATAATATTAATCTAATCTAGTGAACTTGTTTAAGGACTAAAAAAATTTAAAGTCACAAGTCAATTTGGGTTGTGGGCAGGCCTGTTGTGCCCACAACGATGGATTCGTGCCTGAAATCATAGCGGTAATAACTTCCAGAGCTAAACCTACTATGCTGAAAATAATACAAATCGCAAATAATACAAAATAGTCAAGAAGTTGTAATGACCACAATTAACACTAATTCTTCACTAATAATTGCAAATATAACGTATATATTACTACATTTAATTAACAAGAAAAATGTAACGATACGAAATAAACGATTAAGTTGGTAACTCAATGCGAATTTTTAGTGTACCAGCCAGCCACATTTTACTTACTTAATAATGACGAACCTTATAGCATTCGATATTCTCGTAACAAATTCGTTTAGAAATGACTAGCATCCTAAATAAATAATCAATAGGAAAATTTGGTAAAGTAAGATTTTTTAAAACGTATTAATAATAAGTACATATAACTTATTACATGTTAATACTGTATAATACTAAAATTTAAATATTTGAAGAGCCACGCGGAGATATGAATGTTGGTGGAGTGGCGCAGAAGACATAATGCGCGCGCGCCGTGACGAATTCAATATGGCGGGCTCGCAGTTTGGCGGTCGTTCACCCGCACCCGATTGAAGCTGGGATCGCATGCGCCCGCGTTACATTTTGTTAATTTTTAAATAGTGCACGTAATATGTGCCGACATTTATAATCAACTAGCGACCTGCTCGCGACTTCATCCGCGTCACTAGACCTCTATAGCTGTCTCGTTTTTTTAATGACACGAAATTTTGCCCTATTTCAGCCCCATAGTTTAGGGGTTGGTTTTAGAAAACATAGGTAGGCTATTTTTTCAAACTTGATTTTCCTGAGAAAATTCACCGATCCACCAATCGATCAGTTGCTTCAGATATTTCATTCGAAATTTCATACTTTAGGGGTTGATTTTTGAAAAAAATATAATAAGCTTATAGCCTACGTTTAACCCTGGATCTTCAACTATTTTTATTCTGTATTTCATCTAAATCCCGGTGCTAGGTTAGCCGTGAAAGCGTAAAAGACAGACAAACTGTCACATTTATATTAATTAATATTAAGGATAAGGATAAAATTAATTAATATTGTTTTGCCAGAGAGTAGTACTATTGTCCGTACTATATTAGAATCTGTTGTAATAATGAATAATACCTATAATAACGAACTTAAATCAATTACAACTAGAACATTAATTTAAAATATTAAGATTGGCATACGATTTTTAGTCTAATTAAATTGTAAATCGTTTTTTAGCTTGACGTTTTATCCCTAGCGCAGTAGTGATCAATACATACATAATTTAGTGTATTATTAAGCAATGTTTCAATAATTAATAACATTCATTAAAGGACTTGCAGAAGAGAAAATATTGACATTAAAGGACTTGCAGCCATTTTGTCATATTAACGTGGGTGTGCAAAAATCGTTATAGTTACCTACTTAATATACCTGACTACTCTGATAAACTGGATAAATCATCTTGGAACTCAATCTCTAAATAAACACAGGATGTAATCACTTTGACATTAAACGACATCTCACAGTATATTGTACTTACCTGGTTGCGTGCGAATAATTGAATAATGCAACCATTACTTACAACGTATCACGCTTTTCCTGCATAGCAGGGTAGTCAGAGGGAATCTAGTGTCAAGACATTCCTTTCTCCACATTGTGCCCGATTTTGAGACACTACGAGTTACGTGGCGGAGCTTAACGCCACGTTTTGTCATACTTACAACGTATTGATATTTTATACCAAAAACGGATAAACAAGTTAAGGTTGATATAATTTATCTGTATTTCAGTGCTCATAAATTTCTTTTAGTAACTACAATATTTTATATACTTAACTGAAAATTGAAAATCCTTAGATTTGGTCCACGATAAAAACCGCGGGTGGTATTATCGACAGCATCAGTTATTAAGATTTTAGGAACAAGATGGCGAGTTTCTTATACGCTTTATTATTAAATAGAACTTGTAATAGCATCCTAAACGATTAAATAAACTTAATATATCGCATGTAGGTGACATTCCGCTTGCAAAGGAGAAACTAGTCGGACTGCATTCAGAGCCCGCCCTTAGTCGAGTCTGTGTACCGTTGTTGCTAGCGCGATAGCGCGGATTAGGGTTGAAGCTAAGCAATACGATTGTAAGTTGCAGAGTTGTTATTAGAAAAAAAACCGTAATCGTAAGGAAACCGTAATTATTCAAAATGACCTCCTGAATATTACGTAATTTATTGAATGAAAAAATTATATTGATCGTAGAATAAGTTGCATATAAAATATACATTTTCAGAGATAGTAATAAAAAAGATTCATAAATGATCTCTTATAAATGTAGTATATACTTATAAACTCTCTAAAAGTAACGGCAAATAGAAGTTTGGTCGAACAACTAGGCAATCTTAGTAACTAGGCAGCCCTAATCACACAATGGATCTAACAGAGTTTATAAAGGCACGATTCGTCCGTAAGCCTTCTTTAGATATTGGTGCTTATAAGAATTTAATTTTATTAGAGAATGAATTTTTAAAAGCTTTTACGTCTTTGCAAAGCTTATTTCCCGGCAACAAAGACGATTGTGATATAACAATATGAATTGTAACGTCTTATCTATTCAATATTAATTAGAAATATTTTATTTTTTATTTTTCTTTAATGAGGTCCTCGTGGTGCAGTGATACAGTGACTATATAGTATGCTTGTGGGTTGAGTATAAGTCAGAGTCATGATTATTGTTTATATTATTTTCCTGTGGCGAGGTGTCCTGATAACACTACCGACCTAACTTTTGTATATCATTCGTCCAGGAATCCAGAGTTTACTCTTGCTGGCTTACATCATGCTTGCTGGATTACAAAATTTTCACATGTAATATATTTTGTGTTATTTTTATTTCTCCGCTCTGGTGCATAAGACAAAGCGAGGTGTTAAGCGCTACCACTCCGTACCACGCCTTAATTTCCTAGTGCGAATATTCTTAATTTCCGATTGCTATCACACTAGATTTTCTCTGACTACCTCGCTATCCGGGAAAAAGCTTACGCCTTAAGCTCTATATGTCTAAATAAAACTTATGTTAAAGGGACACTAAAAGCTTTATTTCCTTCAATCTATCTTCTATCTTGGTTTATTGATTAAAATTGAAGTAGATGCTTAGTGGGAAAACAAAACTCAACTATGTAATGATCATGCTATTAATTATGGAGGAACGTCAAATTATGTACATCTCAATTTTGTCACCATGGTTCTAAGTTATATTCTTAACGTAATCTGAATTAATACACACTTTCTATTTACGTTTTATTTATATAAACCACTTTCTATCCACTTAATAAAGTGTGTATTTGTGTACCTAATACTTTTTATTTGTCTTTTAATCAAAACTCTTACTGGGCAATTTTAAAGTTACCCCATCACAAACTTATAAGAATAATGTAATAATTAATATAATGTACATATGTCACACATAAATTGCTGTAGTATATATTTTAAACACTATTGAAAAAAATTATCCGACCCTGAAATGGATATTTTCCATGATACACTGGCAAATTAAAAAAAAAAAAATCGTTATAGGTTAAGTTGTAAAAGCAGATTCAGTAATTTATGCATGAACCACATTATCACATTAATTTTGTATCCTTCAATATGATATTTTTATTCTTTCTTTTTCTTATAAAATAAGATATCCTACATGTAGGATATAGAATATGTAGGATATATTGTTATTTTAGATATTGTAAATCTTTTATTAGTTTTAAAGGTATTTTATCCGGGAAAGATATTAAATTAGAACTACAACTGCTTATTTTAATACATAAATACTACCTTTGCTGTTGGCATATCAAATACCTAAATAAAATAAAAATAGATAATTATGTAGAGCACGTGCTATCATCATGCTACATAATGACAAAGTAGTTAGTTAAATATCTTTTAAGTCCCTTAAACTACTATGTTACTACCCTTATGCTACTTAAAAGTAATTTTCAAGAATCCTTGGCTTCGAGAAAGTCATTTTTGAAATATTAGATAAAAATTGTTAAACTTTAAGTGAAAAGTATTGCGTCGCTATGATTCACCCACTAAAGTCAGTTCCTGTTTTTTTCCACGAATATTATTTTTACAAATTTAAGAAATATTTTATCATTTATGTTGTTTTTCACTTATTTTACGAGGAACAGGCTAAAGTCAAGACAGACTCTAGTATAACGACAAAAATTATAATGTGGAGAACATTATAAACGCATGTACTCCATTCAATAGAGCTTTCGTGCTCGAAAAATTACAATATAATCAATTTATATAATCATTATAATATAATCATCTCCCTATTAATTTAAATTAAAAAAAATCATTACACGGAAGGACATAAAAACCAACAACATTTTTTTATGGTAAGTATTTAAATCAATATAATTAATAATAACCTATAAAAAGACATATTTTGATACATTTTTAATGTCGCACTGTTTATGAAATATAAGAAGGATATAGAATAGAGGTATGAATGACCGGCCTTGAGGAATGCCGTCGGTGTTCATTGTAATATTTGCCGGCGAGGTAGCGAGGCTACTTGCTGTCGCCGCGTTATCTCAAGTTTCATCTGCAGCCAGCGTACGACACACTTTAATTGGTTCTAACTTTCGAAATATCTTCACGATGTTTCACTAATTTAAGCTTATCTCATGTGAATATTGAGATTTAAAACGTATTTAATTTTTAATAATAAATCCGGGCGTATGCTTTTGTATTAAGCATGCGTGACTAGACTTACGTAGCGTGACCAAGTAACATTTAATTTAATCTGCTCTTATTTTTAAAGTAATGGAGAAATAAAGTTTTAATAATAGCTGTGTGTATAAATACTGGTCTTTGTATGAGTATTTTATTTAATATATAGCATATGTATTTGAAAGTAAATAAAGAAGAAAGTAACTATTCAATATGTAAAAGGTTATTGTCATTGTCTACTAGAATAGCATCTCTATTTGTATAACGCTTCTAGTGAAAGCTACCTAATCTTGCTTGTTCACTGAACTTAGTAAAATCTAATTTTAAGGAAAACTTCTTAATGTTCATACTCAAGTTACTTCTTAATGTATTTATTACACTCTATTGTAGCGTGTGATAAATAGTCATAAATAAAAATCTCTATCACTGCAATCAAGTTTTGGAGATAGTAAATTATTTTTTTGGTTTCTGTTAGAGTCCTGCGTCTCTGTTATGGTGAAGACATGAAATGAAATATAAAATTACCAAATTCAACTACTTAATCTATATGTACCTACATATCTATAAGCTTTAAACAGACAAGCAAAAAACAACTAAAATATGTGTATATGTATACTGTAAGTAAAGTCTATTAGAAACCTTTTCAATCGCAATCGCCGTTTTCATTTAAACTAGAAAAATGCAGCTTTTCGTTGTTTCACACAAAACAGGGAGTCGGAGAGACACCGTCGAGACACTGCGTTCTCCAATTTCTGCCTGAAATCAAAACATTATGTGTTGAGTATTAAGATCCGCCATCTTAATACCGCGCTTTAATTTAGGCGCCAAAACAGAAAAATGAAAATAATATAAAATTATTCCCAGAATGGGAATCGAACGCCCAATATAGACGTTTAGGCCGGACTCTACTCGTACTCTATCTCCGACGTTCATTTAAATGCACATATAATATTAATTTAGCATTACTTTATATTTAAGAGAAGATATTTTTTCATACTTATCAATAAATTTCATAATTAAACACTTAAGTTCTGTCTTCATACATAATAAAGTCACGATTATCCAAAGCAAAGGAATGCTTAAGACGTTTATAATAATGACGCGATTCCCAGATTGATTCACCCGCTTTTAGAGAACGGTAATGAGTCAGTGTTGCGTGATGCGCTCATTTGCTGCGATATACATACATACAAGGCTGTTTGGCTGATGTATTAACTTAATTGTAGAGTGACTGCAATCGTAACTCATTCTTAGATCTAGAAAGCGGTGTTTAAATGTTTCCTACACGTTATTGTATCCGTATCTATATAAATACGAAACTATATGAACTGGATATTTGTATATTATATTTTGTTTAAGATTAAAATGTTTATTTTTTAGCTTCACGCTGTATCTCGCAAACAGCAGGTAAGGCCGAGGGAACTTAGTGTTAAGACACTCCGTTCCCCACTTTCCTTCGCTCTGGAATCATAGGTAAAGCACGGCGTTAAGTTCCGCAACTTAACAGGCAAAGCCTCCGAATTCGGCAGAAAGTGGGGAACGGAGCGTCTAAACTAATTTATATTAAATTCTTTTTATGTCCTCTTTGTATTATATATTAAATTCACCTATTGCTACTAAATATAACATTTAAATAGATATATTTAGTTTAAATAATGAAGTAGCTTTTCGCAAATGAAGTAGATTTTTTAAGGTTTTTTACTATAATATAAAAACAATTATAAGATTAAGTGTTAAATATTTGAAATGTTAATAAACCATTATTATTATTTCAGTTTCGCCATTTAACACGCAATATCTTGATTTCGGGCGGAAAGTGTTGTACAGAGTGTCTAGTGTCTTGATACTAGGTCGTCTGTGACTACCCTGCTATGCGGCGTGTAGATAAAAGCTAGATATTGTTTCAAAAACATCTCAAGATCTTAAGTATCGTAAGAGTAAATGAGACTTGATTTGTCGAATATATTGTAGAAAGAACAAAACGTCAATGTCCCAGCTTCAGACCGTAACGAACGTGTAACGTTACATTCAATTTAAAATAATAATTTTAAATTTTATTAATTTGTGTTGCTTTAATTAGTTTCATACAATTATATATTTCCATTGCGGTAAAATAACATAAGATTCTCGTCTCACAATAAGCCATCTTCATAATTAAATTGTTCCACGTATTCTATGGTAAGTGCTTAAAGATAATTTAAATCTATTACAAACCAATTATGAAACAGTAAGAAATAAGGAAGTTATTCAATTATCAACTGTGATAGGCAACAGAGAGACGCCGTATAAGGGCTTAATTAACTAATCCGAATAGAGAAGGCAACAAGATCAAAGACGTTAGACGGCACAGACGGCCGGCCAGACGCGCGAAGGTGCATGTCCGGCCACGGAGGGGAAGGGGCGGTAGAAGTGCAGACGGCGAGGGGCGCGGGGTGTGCGAGGGGGGGTGAAGGCTGCGTTACGTCACACTGTCGCATCCGGGTTCGCGGCTGGCGGCTGCGCACGCGCCGACTTCTATTATCCGAATACTGTTCTTATACAGGTGGACCTTTCACTTGATTAAAATAAGGGAAAAATCAAAGCTTCTTATATTACGTATGATTTAGTGTAAGGAACTTTCAAAAGAGCCTTATTTTTATATATGGTTACAGACAATATACAATGATTACAAGATACAAAAAAAAATATTTTGTTAACGTAGCTCTGTACTCAAATTGAAGAGCTTTTTATAATCCCACATAATTTCCTCTTACCCGGCTTGTTGCTAAGTCACCGGTCGGTGGTCGGTCGGCTGCTGCGGCAGTCGGAAATTGTCTAAATTCTAGGCCAACGTTCCGTAACCGTACTTCGTCTCCCTCGCACATGGCTCAAAAAGCCTGCGTTACTTTATGTTTCATTTCCCTCTAAGTTTTTTATACATGCTGTTACTTAAGGCCGCAGCCTTGATTGTTTGTGAGGATGTAAATGTATGGTTTTATTATAAGATTTATAGCACTTAGATTTAATAACTAACTTATTTAAAAAATAATTTAAATCTTAATATAATATATTTTAGAAAAAAAAATAATGTCTTGTGTGTATTTTGCACTATTCAGTTTGTAATGTATAATTGGAATGACTTTTTATCCATCAAACTATTGAAAAACATATTGTTAAGTATTTTGGAAACGTGGTTTCACTTTTCCATGGACACTTTTACTGTCGTCTAAATATTAAGCCAGAAAGAGAGTAAATAACAACTTGGTCACATCAGCAATAATATCATTGCTAGAGATAGGCTGACAAATGTACATGGGTAATTATTTATAACATTTTTTCAGAAGTTTTTATATAACTGTTTTATTCTTCGCCATAATTGTAATCATTTCTTTCATGTAAGAACTACAGGTCTTCTACAAATTTTAAGCATGCTTACAAACACCCAATTAACTTTTTTGTAGAAAATTGGTAACACGTGTCAGTTAGAAGTTTGCAATATTCAAAGTTGCAAAGTTCAAACAAATTACAAATCCATACTTACTTATATATATGCATAATAAAATATCTTTTTGGAACTTAAAAATGACACATGAAATTATAGTTTTAATAATCTCTACTATAACTTAAAAATGTTTCACAGTCATTAAAGCTTTTCTCTGAAAAGTAATAAAATAATTCCGTACCAATATTATATTAATAAGTAATGATGTATATAACTAAGGAAAAAAGGATACGAGACCAAGTGTCTGTAGAGTTTCAATATTTAATAAAAAAAAAAAAGTATAATACTTATAGACAAAAACATTACAGTAAATATATCAGAAAAGTGGAGAATAGAAAGAAACATTACGTTCTTCAATTTCAGATATGTACTAAAATATAAGTATCTTCCAAATGTCAAAAATAAGCTCTATTTATTTTCCATACTCTACTGGCATTAGACTGAATATTCATAAACAAATGACTGACATTCCGAATTTTATGTCCACCGGTTGTTGGCGCTTGTCCAATAGTGCATTTTTTGCGAACACAACCGGTTACCGAAAGTCGCGGTTAACGGCATAGTTGGCGAGAGGCACGGGATCGTGGGAAGAGCGAGTTCCGGCTGTGCTACTTGCCACGCCTTTCACCGCGCAAGGTCGCTGCGCGGCCGCGCCACTTTCTTTTATATAATCGCTCCGTTCAGCGGAATGCGACACCCGAATTTATGGCGGTGACGTCACGCGGTGTGATTCACTGGTTAGCAATTCCTAGGACTTCATGCGCAGGACTCGGTGATGTAATCACGCTGTATATTTCGCGATAAGCACTCAATTTATTATGCTGTTTAGGAAATACAATAGGCTAAATAAGCAATAGTGCGCTTAAATCTAAAATAATAATGTAGAACTATTCTGTAACGAGGGCTTGTTGAGAATTAAGAACGTTAAAATATGTATCGCCGTTTACCTTTTTCATTTTCATTGTAATCATCAGCGGTGAAGTGTCCTACGACAATTACCAACGGCTTGCATTTACAAATTGTTCGTCCTGGGACCCTATATTTTTATTATTTTTTTAACACTCACCTACCTTTATAAAAAAATCACACTTCCTCACTGGTTGTTTCATTAAGCTAGTCACACAACTTTTTTACCATGGCTTACCATTTTACCTGCTATGGGTAACCGTATATTGGGCATAACGCGTTGCGGATTATTTCAGACTCGTGCTTCTGCATCCTACTCATTAAACACTAAGGTGGCCCATATATACTATGTCATATTCTTGATTAATATGAATGTAATGGAGTAGATATATCTAAAGTTATTTTTGGTTACAACGGAAAGTCTTTGTGTTGTGTTGAAAACGTCATAGTGTAAAAATTTAAACTAGAAAGTGTATTCACACACAAACACTCAAACAACTACATCCGGATCATTGCGGAACTGAGTGCGATATCTTACATCATCAAATATCGATTGTAGATACAACTAGCATACAGATAACTTCCGTTAACTTAATAAAATCATTACTTAGGTTCTACTCTATCTATTTTATAGTCTAATGACACATTTCACAGTTTCCCGCTTTTACCTTTAGAGAAGGAGTGTCAAACTGCACACCATGGTATAAATAATAATTTATAAATTATTAATTTGCATTTTATATTGACATCATTTTTTTTACCTTCACGCTGTATCCCGCACACAGCAGGGTTGGCAGAGGGAACCTAGTGTTAAGACACTCCGTTCCCCACTTTCCGCCGAATTCGGAGGCTTTGCGTGTTAAGAAGCGGAAAATGGAAATATAATTTCCACTCCTCGAGTGGGAATCAAACCCACAACCAGTCGTTTACAGTCACACGCTTGTACCACTGGGCCACAACTGGCCACTATTGTCAGCATAATTATAAGTAATCCAAATTTTTTTGTTACTCACAGTGACAAGCAAGGATCCACCATTGTGGGCACAGTGGCCACGATGGACATGCCCACAACCCAAATTGATATGTGACACTACATTTTTTGAGTCTTTACACAAGGTCTTTACAAGGTTCCACCTTAATAAAATAAAGGGAAGCTGGTGCGAGGTTCTCTTGTAATATCTCCATGTTTATATGAACGGGAGTTCACATTTGGAAGATTTTAAGGCATCTGTGACTATAACCTTCACTTAGTGCAGACCACCTCTGGTTCCATCCTTGGGGAGAAGAGGGGAAAAAACGAATACTAAAAGAGTATTTCCCGAAATTTTTAAGGATACGAGAAAATTGTTTTAGATTCGACGAATAAGTTCCCGCAAACTTAATTATGAAATGTGTGTGAAATATGTGACTTTATGGACACTTATTGAAATAAGTCACTTGTAATCCTTTAATTCGTAAAATTAACATTAATGACGAATCTTAATGACGTTTATGACACTCACTTCAATTAACGCCGCGCCTTGTCTTATAAGAGCGACGAAATTTAAATTTAAATATTATTTGGAAATCGTTCTCACAATCAACATGTTTAGTCAGATGCTATACTACTGTCCATGATGAGCTCTTGGACTTAGAAATATATGAAGATATCAGTGAGGTTAATTTCTTAGTAGCGGAATAGGGGCTGACAAATGATTGTATAATAAAATAAATTACATGGTGTAATTATTCCTGTAACCTATGGATGCGGAAGAAAACATCGAAAAGTAATTAAAGTTACTATTTTTTTAACTTCATGCTTGTAGTAAACCATAACAGGATAAGCAGGGTGAATTTAGTGTCAGCTCAATCTATATTATAGTTATTTTTTTTATGTATATTTAAATACTTGAACACTACAGACACACAGTCTCGTATCCTTTTTTTCCTTAAAATGATTTGATTACAATTCTTAAATTACATTGACATGTTAATCAAAACTAAAATGAGGTTCTAAATTACCTAAGCGAGTTATCCTTTTATATTTAGGTACTATACTTATTTTAACAATTAAGTTAACTCTTAATTGAAACAATATTATATATAACTTTAAACACAGCTACATACGTATTTGTATTACTTTTCAAAATTAATTATATCTAAGTCTAGGTTTATGTGTAAGGAACTTGGTGGCGGAAAAAGGACATGACCGCTATAGACGAGGACGTGATCGTTTCTTATATTATAGTTAAAATTATTCATTATAATTCCAATTTTATTCTTCTAATGGCTGTAAGATGTGGATAAATGTCGTTCTTACCATTTTTTCCAATTTTTATTTGAAAAAGAAAAACCATTCATATTTGTAATTTCATATTGTCATGAGCTTACGTAAGAAAAATTTACTATTCTATAATTTTGTTTACCTTTAATATTATATATTAGTAGTTTACGGGTAGATTACAATTATTAATTCTATTCGGCCTTTTTTCATATTTTCGTGACATGTTTCAGTGTCAGTTCTTGTGTTAGTGTTTTTCATATTTTCATAATCGACGTGAATTATTGTGAGTGACGGGGATCAAGCACCGCATCAACGTGTGATTGCGTTAGCCAGACGAATATGGCCTGCTGTGAATCAAAAATATGAAAACAAAAGTCAGTCTTATTAGGTAGGCAGATTTATTAGGTAGGTAATTAATATTTATTTATTTTTTATATTAGAATAGTGTATACTATTAGTATTTATATAAAGGTATATGCATATCTTTACTTTAAATTTCAATTAGTAGAAAGTCAACTCTCATCAAACTCAATCAGAAATATTAAGACTACGGCACTTTTTTTGCCTTCGCTGAGTAAACGTCCCTATAGCATAAACGTTGTTTCATTTTACGTTATCTTGAGTACGTACATATTTTGTTTTTTTAGGAGTATAAATGGTTTAATCAAAAATAATATTTTTATATTACTTTATTTCAAATTAACCTCGTCATAAATTTTCAGATTTATAAGTAGTAAAAATAATTTCATAAGATTGTCGTGAAGTGAAATTATACTAATAACAAGCGAAGCATTGACTACATATTTTTATAATAAGTTATCTATATTTTAAATGTTATTTGCTGGTTATATCATTATTAAATTTTAAAACTTAAACTGTATTTGTCCAATTTAAATCATACCATATTTATTATCTGTCTTTCTGTCAAAGCAAACTGTCATGAAATGTCGTTAGCGTACTGTGAGAGCAAGTTTATTTCTGTCGTGTTATTTTCCTTATTATTTGTTATCCTCTCATCTTCTTAATAATTAAAATCCTGTTAAAAATACCACAACAAAATGTTAGAAATAAAAATATATAAGTTATAGTGTACTTGTATATATGTAAACAATTTTACCCATTTAAAAAGGTTGTAACTTCAAAATAAAATTGTAAATATGGAAGAATATCCCATAAGCCCTCAAAAAATATTACGTAGTTCACATTTAAATAAGATTAACAATAAAACATCCATAACGTAAGTGTTCGCCTTTAATACATATTCTTCATGGTTTGGATAAATATTTAATTATTTTTCTTATATAGATGCACGAAAGTGCCAGAAGGGTTATTTGATTCCAAAGTTGTCGACAAACACTTTAGTAAGTTTGGCAAGGTTGTTGGAATTAAATTGCTGCCTAAGAAACAAATGTGCATAGTGGAATATGACCAACAAAGTTCAGCTGAGAGGGCTGTTTTGAATGCTGGAGCTTTTGATGGTTTTATGTTTGATGTAACGCGTACTAAGCCAAGAGTGTAAGTTAATATATTTCAATATTTTTTTTACAGCATGATGCTTTAATATATTATATAATATTGTAAAAATTGGCCATTATTTTCAGAAGAAGAAAGAGTAAAAAAGATGATGATCCTGAATGGTTACCAGACCCAGATGTTGAGGACGAATTAAATGCAATGAATGGTGCACCAACTTACAGACTTTCTAGACAAAAAAGTGAGTTGTAACTATTATTTTTCTTATTATAGAAGTAGAACTGTACTCTAAGAGTTTTGTTAGACTAAGATACTTACTCTCTACATTCTGCCTCTACACTTGTAGAATGGTAATATATAAGCTTATTAGCCTCATAATATTTATAAAATATACGATATCTATTTATTTCCTGATTTAGCAATTGACATGTCTTTATAATATGTTACAGCTATGGATGTGGATGCAACTAATATTCAAGTAAAAATCAATAAGTCACCAATAAGGAAGAAAACTTTAATCACTACTCCTAACAGAATTAAGCCAGTTGTACAGTAAGTTTACTTACATATTTTACATATAAATAAGTTAAATTCATAAAAGTCAAAATTCTGAAATAAAAATTATGTACATGTACTGATTTTATATTAATATTATTTGCCAGAAAACAATCTACTAGTGGTATTGAGTCACTAGTTATAGTAACAACAGCTTCCACCAGTCTCAGTATTATGGAAGCAGCTGCAGAATTACACAAACTTCGATCTAGAATATCAACAACAGCTGATGAAAAATGGAGAACATTAGATGCCAGAGACAGGTTAGTATTATCTTTTTTAATAAATAAAATATTTTTTTTATAGCACTATCTAGGAGTACACTACACTCTAGTGTCAAATGTTGACTGTGTCTAATGCCTTTTCACAGATATAACTATACATTTTTGCGACATTACCCATGTTTTTAAATTTCAGAATTGCCTTGATCTAATTATATATTTGCGATTGTGAACATATTTAATCTAACTTTTTTAATTGTGATTCTAAAATTGACATATAATTTTTAATTAAATTTCATTCAAATATTCTGTCACATCACTTTATCTACTCATTACTTCAAATAGTGCTACTATGTAAAATATGTACACAATTGAGTGTGATAATCAAAGTCAAAGTCAAATAATTGTATTCAAAGGCTTCATTTTCTGAACATCAACCAATTTACCAATGGTTCACTAAAGTTAATGCCTCAGACCTGATGATATATGGCCTATAGATATTTCAATGGCACTATGGCACTCAAAAACCTAACTAAAGTATTATAACTGTGTTTTATCAACAATTCAAGTGGACAGGAAAATGATGTAAATGCAATGAACACATAAATTTAATACTTAAAAAGAGAAACACTACAATAAAAAATGCAAATATTAGTGTATGCCTGCCTTTTGAAACAATTTATGTATTTAATTTAAAATCTGTATTGTAATCTTTTTCCAGCCTTACTTGCATCATTGTTAAAATATAGCTTTATGATACTTAGCTATGAGCCATTGATTTGTATATAGGCTTTTATTGTTTACTCATTGTAAAATTATTTCAGAATATTAAGAGCTTGGGGCGGTGCAGGCTCTAGAGTGAAAGTTGGTGGCGCCACAATAGGAACTTGTCCAGACATGTGTCCTGAAAAAGAATTGTTACATAGACAAGCAGAACACCAGGTAAACTAATTATAAGAAAAGCTTCAAAGTTTTTTAAAACCTTGCATTTATTTTTAATGTTTGTACATACCAAGTCTTTTTAAAGTAATATAAGTTTAAGTTAAACATAATCTTTCCTCAGTTGCACAATTTTTCCCGCATAACAACGATAGTCAAAGAAAACGGTCAAGATGCTTCATTGTGAAATTATTGTTTATTTTTATTTCTCCGCTCTGGTACTTAAAACATAGTGCGGCATTGAACTATGCTAGTTGACACACAATGTATCGATTTCTGGCGAAATTGCAAAGCAGAGTTTCTTAAAACTACATTAATTCTGACTTTCTCTGAATACTCTACTATGCAATGCTGTAAAAAATGAAATAAAGTCTAAATAATTTCAGGTGATGACATTAGAAACAATAATAGACTCCGATGGTCTGTTAGAACCGTGGCGAGCCGTCAAGCAGTACAGCCGCAGTTCTGCAGATCAAGAGATACCAATGTGCTATGAACTAAGACCGGCTGCAGTGTTGATGAGAACTTGTGCTTATTTATTACATGAAATTGCTGATACTAATCGACAGGTGATGAACTATTTTTGTTTATTATACTACATGTTTACTTATTATACTACAAATGTGTTTTTATACAAAATTGTGTGTGTTTGTACAATAATAATAACAATCTCACTTTATACTAAATTGCATGTGAGGTCGTCGTGGCGCAATGTGACAGCACTTTTATAGCTTCACCTTTCTACCGTTTTTAACTGTTAACACGATAGGTGTGGCTTCGATTTCCACTTGATAAAATGATAATTTAAATTTTCATTTCTTCGTTCTGGTATCAAAGACAAAGAGCTTTATTTCGGGCGGAACGTAAAGGATATAGTGTCTTTTCTAAGGTTCTCTCTAACTACCATGCTATGTGGGAAAAAGCTGAAAAAAAATCGATGAATAATTTTAAGTTTTAAGCATGAACCTTTCAGTTGCTTTTACAAATACTTGTATAATTTTTAGGTAACTCTTGCCGATTGGTTCCATTTCATGTGGGACCGTTTCCGAGGAATACGCAAAGATATTACACAGCAAGCTTTGTGTTGCGCAGGTAACTATATACACCAATAAATATAAAAGTTTATTTAGTTTAAGTTAAGACAAAGCGTAGCGTTGAGTTCCGTTATTTAACACGCAAAGTATCGGTTTCTGGCAGAAAGTGAAAAACGGAGTGTCTTAACACTAGGTTCTCTCTGACTACCTTTGCGAGAAAAGGCTTTATTGAGGCCGTCGTGTCCCAGTGAGACAGCGTTCAACTGAAACGTGATAGTCGTTGGTTCTATTCCAACTTACGGGAATGATTATATTTAAATTTTCATTTTATTATTCTGGTACCCGAACTCAACACGCAAGGTTCCTGTTTCGGACGGGAAGTAGAGAACGGAGTGTGTTAACACTTAGGCTCTCTCTGACTTCACTAACCGGAATCGGAAAAACCGTGGAGCTGCTTACTTATTTACATTTATATTAATTAACTGATTTCTCTGTGACTAAATGGGAAGCCTGTAGTTGTTTTTGTATTCACGTATTACATTGATTTACTGATTTTCTTTATTATTACAGAATCTATTCGGATGGTGGAAATCTGCGCTCGCTTCCACGCGCACTGTGCGGCGCGTCTCGCAGACTTGGAGCATACCCAGTTTGATCAGAAACTAAATACAGATAACCTTACCAAGTGTTTACAAACCCTTAAACATATGTATGCCGATGTTAGTTCAGAATTTAGGCCCAATGAGGCTGAATTCAGGGGATATATCGCATTGCTTAATCTTGGCGATGCGAATTTTTGGTGGGAGGTGTGTATATCTATACTTATATGTTATAAATGCGAAAGTCTGTCTGTTTGTCTGTCACGCTGTCACGGCTAATCTACCGTTCTGATTTGGATGAAATTCGGAATAAACATAGTTCAAGATCCAGGGTCAAAGACAGGCTACTAATTTTTTCAAAAATCTACCTCTAAATGGTTGAAATAGGGGATGAAAGTTTACATGAAAAATCTAAACCGCTTGACTGATTCGAATGAATTTTGGGATAAATAATATAGTTGATAATGCAAGGTTAAACAGGCTACTTTATTTTTCAAAAATCCATTGCAATATTACGAAACAGTTGTGTAGTGTACGACGAAGCCGCAAGCGAACCGCTAGTTATTATATAAAAAACAGATCCACGCTTATCCCCACATATCAAAGTTATAGAGAACCAATGCAGTTAGAGACACCAGGGTGTCTCTTCTTCCCATGTTAGCGGTAAATGAAAATCATTTACATATAACCCTTTCCGCTGTCATACTGCGCTAGATTGAAGCACTAGTGGCTCAGTAGATTAACGACAGTAACCATGATTGTGGTTTCGATTGGTTTTATAATAATTATAGTTAATTTATATCCCAATGATAAATCTGTTGATTATACTGTGTCTTAGTCATTATGTCTGATTAATATCCGATATAGATTTTTTTTTGTTGTATTCTTTGTACACAAATGTCTCTGTCACTATATTTTTTAAAATTTTTCATAATATAAATATGTAATGAAGGTTGACATTTAAAATATACTATGTATATTAAGATTAAGTAAAACTTTTTGTTATTTCAGATAAAGCAACTACCGCAAAATATTCAGAAATCCGAATCCATTATATTCGCTATACAAATATATACCGCATTAGATAATAACAATTACGTTAAATTCTTCCGCCTTGTCCGTGAGAGAGCTACTTACCTACAAGCCTGCATTTTGTTAAGATATTTCAACGACGTCAGAGCTCGGGCTTTAGCAAGAATAGTCAAAGCCGCACCAAGAGGAGGGTCCAAGTATCCAGCTGAAAGTTTACTTAATATTCTATCGTTTGAATCAATAGAATGTATGAAATCATTTATTAACCACTACGGACTGCGATTTGCAAAAAATGAAGAAGATTTAGCAGTTATTTTAAATAGGAATAATTTCATAGAAGATAGTGATCCGTTTCCACTTTCTAGAGCAATAATAACGATTGAATCAAAAAGAACAAGCACTGTAGGTGAAGTTATCTCCGGAGGAACACTCCCTGAATATAATTATACTAAATACCCAAGCTATACTAGTTTTAACAATGACGGCAGATTGAAAGAATCGGCATTAACAGCTGAAGACGTTGGTTACGATACTAAAAATGACAGCAATAAAGATGTTGCCACACTGAGGTTAGAATTACAAAAACTTGTACAAGGAAAAAGTTTTGCTATTATTGAAAGGCCACAAGAACCAAAGAAAACAATACCAGTAATACCTGAAGTTAGTCAAAGAAGAGTTACTGGGACAAATCTTTTCTCCAAGCCCATAAATGATAATCAAACTAAGCTGTTCCAATTCCAACCGGCCATACCAGTGGCACCCGCTGAGGTCATTAATAATTCGCCTGAAAAGGTTTTGGAAGAAAGTCGTAAAAATATTTTTACATTTTCCAATCCGCAAAAAACAGAATCTAATATATTTGCAGCTAATCTTAAGGGTAATTTGTTTTCGTCTACTGCAGGTGCAACTTTTGCCTCAGAATCAACTAACAAGCAAAATATTTTTGGGAAAGAAACCGATTCTGATAGAAATTCTAAACCTGCAAATAATTTATTTAAAATGGACGACAAAAACGATATATTTAAAAAATCTAGTCTTGTTAATAATTCGGTGTTTGGTCAATCGTCTGGAAATCGGCAGGATAACAAAAATTTGTTTATGACCAGCAACACTAATATATTTGCTAAAAACGATGGTAGTAGCAAAAATTTATTTGCACAATCTAGTGGTAACCTATTTAAAAATAATTCAGAAGGTTCAGAAACTAAAAGTATATTTGGAAAACCAGCGCAACCACCGTCAACTGAGTCTGTGGGACTATTTTCAAAACCTCAAACAAGGCCAGAAAGTATCTTTGGTACGAAATCGGACACAAGCACTTTACCCAGTTACGAATCCCACCAAAATGGTAAATTGGAAACAACGTCGCCAGGAAGTTTATTTAAAACCGCAAACCAGCCGTCTGAAATGAAGTATAATATATTCCAAAGCAAAAATAAAATGCCATCAGTTGCGGATAATATATTTAATTCGGTTAATGCTCCTAAGAGCGTTTACGATTTTGATTCCAACGATGGTATTTCAACAGAAGATGTACGTCAAAATAGTGAACAGAATGTTTTAGAAGAGCAGAGAAGGTGGCAACAGGAAAAGGAACTAGAGGAAAAGCGGCGAGAACTACAAAGAATCGAAGACGAGAAGCGCAAAGAGGAAATCAAAAAAATGGAAGAACTAAAGAAATTAGAGGAAAAGAGAAAGAGAGATGAGGAAAAGAAACAGGAAGAGCTAAAAAAGAAGTTGGAAGAAGAAAGACAGTTAGAACTGAAAAGAAAAGCAGAGGAAAAGATTAAACTAGAACAGAAACGCAAAGAAGAGGAAGCTAGGTTATTTAAACAGCGTGTTGATGACGAATCTGTGGAGCTCATTGATATACTGTTAAATGAAATTAATAATGAAGAAACCAAATCTATTTTGAAAGAAGAAAGTGAATTACTCAATGATCTTGTAAATTATGCAATGAAAACAAATGAGGAAATTTGCGAGCAGTTAATAATAGATATGTGTAACTCTGAGTTAAAAGCTATAATATTTAGAAGGCAAAAGGTAATGGCGCGGTGGTACCGAGTGTGGAGGAGACATTATATTAGAAACAGTAAACGGAGAAGCTTATTAGAGGACACTCCAGTATGGCTTCCAGATAAAACGTGTCAAGAAGAGGCGTCGTATCTGCGTCGCTCAATCGAAAAAGCTGCTTTACAAAACATGAATGCCATTCACAGAGGATACAAGTTCACGGGAGAGTTAAGGCAGGCACCTTATCCAAAACCATACAATTTATTAGATATAATTAGGTCACCCCTACTCAAACGAATGAAACAAATTGAATATCCTTACGATAAATGTTTCTTTTGGAAGGTCGCGTTGGTGTCACCCGGTACTAATAAATATATACATAGAAAAGTTAACGTTGAAAACTGGTTGAACGACGTTTTTTGTGACAAAAAGTCATATGACGTAAGCGACAGTCTCATATACGTGGAAAAACATTCTTGGAATAATTTAATGGATTTCGCCATTTCAGTGAGCTTGATAAATCAAAATAAAATGAGCATTGCCAATGAAGCGCTAAATGGTGCTAATGGATTGATATTTTATGTCACAGAAAAAGATAATAATTACGTAAACACAATAGAACAGACACTAAAACATAAATATAAGTACCAAAATGTACCAATAGCTGTCGTAATAGCAGCAAGCAGCGACGCGTTTCATCTCAAATACCTTGATGAAAAATTAAATACTCACAAAAGTAAGGAAATTATATCAGATTATAAGATTTTCATCGTTGAGCGACCACACGTTGAAGACTCATTAAACGCTTGCACTAAAAATGCTATTAGATGGCTCGCTAAGAATTATCCCAAACCGCCGCCGCTTGAAATCGATTACCTTAAATCAATATGTCAAAGATATCTTGGCAATGAAATCTGGTGTAATCTGAAATCTCAGAATGATCCACGAACTGAAGCAATTCTAAAAGACCTGCAACAACTAGTAACATGTTACAATAAAGCTGTGGATAAACTTACCGCAGTGATAACGAACGAGGATCTTTTCAACTATGCCTCGTTTCCATTAGAATTCACGAAATACTTAGATAGCACCTCCCCATATCCTAAGCCGTATGAGTTTATAACCAGTAATGTTAAACAGTCTGACAATACTAGTGCCATAAAACTTATAATGCAAAAGTTAAAACTACCAACTCCTGTTTCGGGATTCTTATCAAGCAGTGAAACAAATATGGAGGTTGAGATTAGAAATTATTGCAAGCAAATAAGCTGGTTTTCAAATCCTGAAGACGTGGCGTGCAAAGTGGTTGCTCTCTTACCGAAAGAAGTCTCAGACGTCAATATGTCGTGCCATGAATTTAATGAATATTTTGAGGGTTACGACTTGACAGATTTGCTAAATGTTATTGTATACGAAAAGATTAATAGCTTAAATAATTTTGAAAATAGGTTGGCTATGTACAAAAAATCTGCTTTAGACGAATATCGCAATGTTGCCTGGTTGTACGAAGTAGATGTTTACTATAAATCTAAACACAAGGTCATAGAATATGAAGATGACCTGGATTATTTAATAGAAGCCAAACGACGAAAGATTGAGTTTGATTCTTTGGAGCATTTAATGTTAGAGGATAAGGATTGTACGATGGTAGAGGAAAACATACATAATGCTGATCAAAGTATTTCTGCATACAACTCGTGTAAGGATGCCATGTCACAATTGGAAATGAAATTAAATGAAGAGAAAAAGAAATCGGATGAGCTCGAAAATTTATTAAGATTAGCACTTTCTAATGTTTAGAATTTCTAATTTATTGTTATTCAATTTATATGCATGTTTTTATAAGAGATGTTTGTGATGAATGGAATGGAAAATAAACATATTTCTTGTAAAAGTTGATTTTTGTAACTTACATCTTATGTTATATTTTTGTAACTTACATGCTTATTCTGTTATTAAATGTTCTATTTGTGTTGTCATTTAAATACATTATATAAATACATGTGGCGTAGTGGGCGAATGTCTTACTGAAATATAATGGTTGTGGGTTCAGTACCCACCTGAGAGAATGATTGTAATTAAATTTTCATATCTTCACTTTTATACTTATAACAAAACGCAGCATTGCATTCATCCTCTACTACTACTCCACAGACAATATCACTAATATTGGGCTTAAATTAGAGGACAAAGTGGCTTGACACTAGGTGCTCTCTGACTACAGTGCTATGCAGGAAAGAGTGAAGATATTATTACCCTTACTATTGTAAGTTATATATATGGATATTGCTTCTAAGGAATCTGTCAAAAATTGCTAAGATTGGTGGTATGCTATTAAAGTAGTATAGACAAATAATAACATCATATTAACAGTTACATTTTTTGCTTATTTTAATGATAAAATAACACTTAATAACTATTTTTTTCTTCCACGACTTTCATACAGGCATCAACAAATTCAGTAAATATTGGTTCTTGCATATAATCATTTATTAGCAGATCAGGTTCCGGTGCAGCGTCTAAAGTTTGTAATATTTCTCTTAGGCTGGGATTTTCTAAGCACTCCTTTAACTCTTTGGATTGCCCTGTGAAATACAAAAATGTTGCTTTCTTAATACTTTGTATTGACACTGTAGTATAAGGTGTTATTTAAAAGAAAAACAACTACACTTTGCTTTTACCCATATAGCAGGAGCATAGCAAGTCATACAGGAGCTAGTATTGGACACTCCATGTCTTGACTTGCCACCTGAATTATCACCAAAAAGCTAATGTCTCAAAAATTGGGTGTTGAGTGGTGGAACTCGACACTGTGCCTTATCTTATGTAACAGAGCAGAACAATGAAACTGATTTAAATATAATAATAACCTCAACATATTTAATTTGTGGGAAAATAAAACATGAACATAAGCACAGCGTTAATACTAAATTGGAAGTGTGAGTGGTCACATTTAGAATAAGTTTACCCCACGTGTTTACGTGTTTAGTGTTTCATTTAAATATTACCTAATAATTTCAATTTTTCAGGATCAACAGTGTCTTCTGTAGGATATTCATATTCTGTACTATCTTTTTCTATTTTCTCTTCCTCTTCTATAGGCGGAGGTGAGCATGGAGTTTCCTTGTGAAGTTTACAGCAAGCAACTGAACAACTTAAATATTATGTTAAATCTAATTAATTTAATTTAAGATTTGAAAACAATGAAAAAATATCAAGTTTCAAGCACTTACTATGGCTGTAAACACGTTGGACATTTGTATTTGGCTTCTTCACCACATTGTATACATTCCATATTTATTTTTTTGTAATAAATTAAAACATTGCAAGTATTACTCAAAACTTTTTACAGCGTACGCATTTATTTTGATATGCTTAACGAACATTAAAAAAATATATTTAAATTTATAATATGACAAAAAACAAATATTAAAACAAATATGTCATATTGACGTAAATGTCAATTTTTATTGACATTGACGTCTTAAACTTCGTACAACGCAAAAACACAACTTATTTAGAAGAAATTTCATTTTGCATATAAATATTTATATTTAAGAAAAAAAATATTTTTAAAGAAAGTTAAAGTTATTAAGAATCACTATGATGTAAAACTCGATAAGACAAACTACACTAGATTGGCTTTAGCATGAGAAACTGGTAATTGGTTGTATACCTACATGTATCATAAAATGTAAAGTTATAGTTATATAAAAACTAAATTTCTAAGAAAATTTTCATTCTTGTATATCAACATATACCTATATTTATTGGGTTGTTATTGTGGTGCTTTGGGACGGCGATTCACTGTAAATGTGAATATTTTGTATTGTAGCTCCAATCCCCACCTACTAGTGAGAATACTAAAGTTAAAAAGCACTTAGTAGGATTCATTCTCCCAACATTTTTTCGCAATTGTAAAATTTCTTTGATCTGTAAAGATACATATACATATATGCATAACATATTTATAAAAACGTTTCCTTAGTGTGCTTAAGTATACCTACTGTAATTTTTGGCAACAACTCGTTGAGTTTGTAGAACAAAACGAAACATATAATAACGGCATTGAAACAATAAAAACAATCTGATTAAATTTTTATTTGTACTTTAATTATAGAATATATAATAAATATTTACAATTACAACACATCATACATATTTCATTGAATACAGTTTACATATTATTATTCTATAGAACACACAAATATATTGAATAAGTCAACTTCATGAGGGTTATAATTTACCCTCAAAAATGTTAATTCTAAATAGTAAAATTTGGCAGCATCAGTGATTCAAACTAGGCTTTATATAATTTTAGTTGGTGGGTAAAGCTTTATTGGCATTTCTCTAAGTATGAGATCTGCTTCTACGATCCAACGATAGAAGTGATATGAATGTTTCTCATACCTAGTGTCCGACCGAAACTGAATTTTCAACCGAAACCGAAACCGAAACCGAACCTTCGGTTCTGACTTCAGTTTCGGCCGAGACCGAAACCGAAACCGAAACTGCTGATGACGTCATAAAATTTGAATAATATGTAAAAAAAAACATTTTTTACGCTTTAAAAATTACACGTGCATTTGAATTTTGGTGATTACGTTGATTTTATTATATAAACTAGCGGAAATAATTAAAGGATCATAAAAAAAAACGTTTTTTTAAGGTTTTCCAAGTGGCTGTATTTTCCTCAAAAATAGTCGCATTGAAATAAAAAAAAACCATTTTAAAGCTTAAAGTGTCTAGTTTTGAGATCTTAAGATAAAAAAATATCTTCAAACGACGTGTCCCGCTCTATAATGATAAATCTGAAAGAGAAAAAAATCGATCTTTTTTCATTGAAACATATTTTTTTAACTTGACGGCTATATGGATCGGAGAACTTGTTAGTCTAGACCTACGCCAGTTCTCTTTACCCAAGGCTCCTAGGGACTTACATAAAGGTTTTTTGATCTGTTGCCCCGGAACCTGTGGGCTATCAAGGCCCTCGGTCGCCACTTAAGATTGGCAACACCTGGTTAAAAGGTAAGTTTTCACCTTTAACGTAATTGTGCATTTCTTGCAGAGAAATTTATGTGCTAATTTATGATAAGATTTACATTAGAAATATATATTTATACTAACTTATTGACATATACTATGTAACATTGGATATATACTATGTAACTGTTATATAGAAAACGGTTATATTTAATTAATGTTAAGGCAAGCCTCCAATATAGTAACTAGCCTAGGGTTCGCAAAATATCAACTAATCATAGGTATTCGACCCCTGAAAGGAGCCACACTTACGCGAACAGACGCACAGTTGCGTTACAGACTAACAAGGATAGTTCATTTAATCTGTCGTCAGCAGTACATAGTATTCTCATCATTAATTTATAATATATTAAAATTTACTACATCTTAAGATTAGGTTCACAAGCTATAAAAATACTCAAAAGTAGCTAAGCTACGTGAAAATTCTTGAGTACGTCATGAGTTTCGGCATTGCCGAAGGTTCGGCAGTTTTTTTGCCGAAACCGAAACTACGGCCGAAACTACAATTTTTTGCCGAAACTTGCCGAAACCGAAACCGAAACCGAACCTTCGGTCGGACACTACTCATACCGCTATATTTTTGTTTTATTTCACTTTCTGTTATTGTCTACGTTATAGTAATTTTTTTCAGGTGTATTTTTTTATCATAAAGTGGCAGTCCACTTGATTAAAGGTCGCAAATAGGACGGAATACAAATAAAGATTGAAAATTAAAGCAAATTATCCATTGTTTGGATTTTACAAATGTTTTTAATGGAAAGCAGTCTTTTGATTTTAAAATACATATATTTGTTTGAACTTTTAAGTGAATGAATTTTAAGATCAAATATATGAACTGGCTGCGTAAATGAATGATGAAGTTCAATTTTATAATAACTATTTAATATCTTCTTTCTTATAAATGACGTCATAAATTGTAGGCACCATTTTTAGATATCTTAAACATTATTCATTCTTTGATATATACAGTACACAAAAACACGACACAATACAAAAACACGAACAAGAAAATACATTAATAATTAAGTTTATATAACTAAAATTCATTAAATCATAGTTCTTGGTGAACAGCGGGTTTATTATCGCTTATATAGTAAGGCTGTGCGGGGGGAGGGGCGCCGTCGTCGGCGGCGGCGAGCGCGAGGTAGCGCGCGCGCAGGTGGTGAGCGGATGACTTCGGCTGGCGGGACCGAGTGAAAATACCTTTCTTGTTACCACCCACTCTTGTTATTGCTGTAATTGTGTAAACAATTATTATTAGTAGTATCTTTTTTTTGCTTCATTCTGTATCCCGCACACCGCAGGGAAGGCAGAGGGAACCTAGTGTGAAGACACTTCGATCCCCACACACCTCTGAATTCAGAGGCATTGCGTGTTAAGTGACGAAACTTAACACCGCGCTTTGCCTCAACACCAGAGCGAAGAAAATGGAAATAACAAATATTTCTACTCCTCAAGCGGGAATCGAACCCACAACTTGTCGCTTTATAGTCACACTTTGTGTCTCTGCGCCACGATTGACCCCAGGACTTTAAAGGGAATAGTCATAATAATTTCGAATTATTATTGCTATTCTCTTTATAAAGGATCCGATTCTCTTCCGATTCCGATCTTCTAGAGGACCAAATTCTACTGAATCCTCGGATTCAGTAGAATCTGGTCTTTTAGAAAGCGTGCGTGGGCACACATGTCCAATTTGTAGGTACAAGATTCTTAGAAAATATAAAACTCTGAATAACCATAGGTCAGAGATGGTCACTGGTTAGTGTCTAGCAGGTATAGTAAATATGGAAAAGTAAACTGTGTCTATGGGACAGAGTTATGGGCTGTTGAAGAAGACTGCCGAATGTCTGCCTATATACCGCCTACTCCCCTGGCCCGAGTAGGTGCGCGTGGTAGCTCCGCGCGCTACTCAGAGCAGGCCGTCGGGGGTGCCCACCACCCCTTGACTCCAACGGCGAGCCTTGCTGGCACCCGCCGCCCAGGTCCGCGGACGATTGGGGCAGTGCCCGAGACCTGGGCTAGTGGCGGGTAAGGAGCACCGTCAGGTTTTTAGTGGGTAAACGGAAGAACGATCCGGAGTCCCACATAACCGCGTCCGGGTCCCCACCCCGGGCGGGTATCCGTAACGGATTTTCCTGACGATAAAAAAAAAAAAAAAAATGTCTGCCTATATAACAGTCTCAAATTGATTACTTAACGAACGTTGACTATCTTCGAACTTTACTTGAGTAAAAAACAAGAGCGCCAAATTCTACGGTCCTTGGATACTTTTTTCGCCTCGTCGACTGTCATCAATCTCTTAATAGATACCATGTCCTCATAATTTATTCATCCCCTATAGTATCGACAATACTAAAGGAGATTTATTATCGAATTCTGGATTTAAAATAAACTATAAAGACTCATAAATATAGTAGCAATGGTGGGGTAATGAGGCAGGGTACATAAACGAAAAGTTTAAGGGTTTGATCCCACTCAAGGGAACATTCAGGCGGAAAATGTACAGCAGAGTTTTTTTAATACTAGAATTTCTCTGGTTTCCTTGCTGTGTAGGATAAGCGTGAGGCTATGGCAGGCATTACAAACATTAGAAATGAAATGTCTCTAAAATAGGTTTTGCTTCATACTAAGTTATTAATAAAATTGGTCTTACCAAGTATTGATAAAGTAACACATCGTCGTTGCATATGCAATAAAGTGGAAAAGCAATTTTTAAATATCGCGTATCTATAAACCTTTTTTAGATCTTACAAGAACAAAGAAAAGTTCAGTAATTTGGCAAAACAAGCAGTGTTCGGAAGTATTGTTTTAAATAAAATATGGATTCATATTCTTATTGACTCATAATTCAAATATTATTGATAATAACTTATAGCAGTAAAACAAACAAATCAGTGGTTATAATTTGTAGCCACAAAATTTCAACTTTGCACTTTTTGGTACTGCGCTATAAACATACATGGCATACGCGACGACGATATATATGATATAGGACGACAACTATTATATATGTTTATACATTTATGTTCTTATTCGAGTGAATGGATCATAAATTTGAAAAATAATTCTCCTTTGTCAAGATGTTTGAAGACAAATTGTATATTTTAAAGCGCGACGTCATATGTATTATGAGTAGAGCAATAACACGTATATTTACAATATTGGATCCAATGTAATGCTTCCTGAGCTATAACCTGTTAAAAAGCCTCGTTTAAATTGTAAAGTATTTAATATGACGGCTTATCCATAAATATTACACGACAGGTTGACTTGTAACTGTCAAAGTCAGCCTAACGGAGTGTCATAGTCGATGGTGTGGCGGCGGCCATCTTAAAGAAAGGGACGTTTGATTCGAGACGGCAGTCGCTCAGCACGTGTAGTGACAAATCGCTTTAAATCGGACTGTTATTGTGATTTAATAGTGTACTTGATTTATATAGCAATATTCACACTGTACAATTATTAATTACCATTATATTTTCATATTTGGATGATTAAATAATTTCATAGAAGCCCTTTATTCTGAGTGTTAATTATATTCGTAAATATCGCAAGATGAATAATAACGAAGGCCAGCCTGCCGCTTTATCAGAAATGGGATCGGATGGAGCTAGAATGAAGCAAGAAACAACAAAATCGGATTCGGAAAAAATACTAAATACAATGGAAACGCTTTTATCTCGCGTGCTCGCAGCCCAGCAAGCGCCAAGTACTAACCAAGCAACTCTTTTATCTTTTGATCCAGACGAACCGGACTGTGACATAGATGGTTGGTGCAATATTACAGAGGCAATCGTTCAAAACAAGCGCTTAGAAGGATTAGATTTGCTTATGGCCCTTACTACCTCTTTAAAAGGGCGAGCAGCTGCTTGTGTTACTAAGTTAAACTTAAATGAAATATCCTGGAACGTTGTCAAGCAGACACTATTAGCTAAATTTTCAAAACCGAAGCTTCTTCAGGATTACTTCGACGAGGTACTGCGATTTCAGTTAGGAGCTAAGGAGACAGCTTCGGAAGCTGCACTTCGGTTATGGAGTCTTATCGAACGAATACCCAAGACTGTGATGCCTGAAGAAGTGGTGACTGGATTCGTTATTTCAGTGCTCTGTCAGAAAGACTGTTTGATAAGACGCGAATTGATCGCACATAATATTACCACTCGCACTCAATTGTTCCGTATCCTGGGAGGTGTTTCTCTTAAACGGCGTTCGGATAGTGTCGGAGTTAACGAACCTGAGACAAAGCGGTTTCGTATCAATGAAAGATTTACTGGCAGGTGTAACTTTTGCGGAATAATGGGACATCGTTTCACAGAATGCCGAAAACGTCGTGACGAGCTTGGATCAGTCAAGCCTCAGAACACTCCAGGCCCTTTCCGTCCTGTGGAGAACATGACTTCTGTAACGTGCTACGCATGTGGTAAAAAGGGTCATGTTGCAACTAGCTGTCCAGATAATAAGAACAGTGGTAAAGCTGCGGTCAAGCTACGGTGAGTCTATACCTTTTCTATTCGATAGCGGGTCTTCTTGTTCTCTCGTGAAAGACAGTTATCGTGTTAAACTCTCGGGCACTGTGTGTAAAAGTATCGTTTATCTTAGCGGCATTGGAGGCGATGATATACAGTGTAAGACGCAAATTCAGGCCAATGTTAAAATCGATTCTCATTTGATCAGTTTACTTTTTCACGTAGTTCCCGACAGTAGTATATCTGAACCTATAATTATTGGTAGAGATATTTTTGAACAAGGGCTAGGTGTTAAAATTGATAATGTTAACCTTGTAATATACTCTAAACAACAATCCAATGTTTGTGCTGTGACATCAAACTTCTTAGATTTTTCGAAAACGATAAAAACCTGTTGAAATCGTTGTTCGTGTATTACGAATAACTTTATTGAGGGTATACCAACCAAACGTGTGAAGACTGGTGTATGTGAAATTAAATTAGTCGACCCACATAAAGTGGTACAGAGATGCCCTCATAAACGAGCTCCTATAGAGAAACAAATAATTAGGGAACAAGTTCAACAATTATTAGATGCAGGGGTGATTCGAGAAAGTACGTCCCCATTTGCGAGCCCAGTTGTTCTTGTGAAAAAGAAGGATAATTCTGATAGACTTTGCGTAGATTTTAGGGAGTTAAACTCCAACACAATACCTGAACATTATCCCTTACCCCGACGAACAAATAGATCGGCTTACAGGTGCTCACTTCTTCTCATCATTAGATATGGCTTCGGGCTTCCACCAGATCCCTATTCATCCTGAGTCAATAGAAAAGACGGCTTTCGTGACAAATGAAGGACAGTACGAATACCTCGCGATGCCGTTTGGTTTGAGAAATGCGCCTTCGGTCTCAGAGGTGTATAACAAAAGCTCTAAGCCATTTACAAGATAAACCACTTATTTATATGGATGACGTATTATGTTATTCTGCTAACATCTCTGAAGGGCTAAAGCGCCTTGATTTTGTTTTAAGCGCATTATCAGAAGCTGGGTTTACATTTAATCTTAAGAAATGTAAATTTATAAAACGACAAATTGACTACTTAGGATATTCAGTACAATCCGGTGAGATTAGACCCAACTCGCAAAAAATTCAAGCATTGGCAGACGCCCCTAAACCTAAAACGGCCAGTAACGTCCGCCAAATTCTTGGCTTGGCGTCTTATTTTCGTAAATTTATTCTGGATTTTACACGAATAGTCGGACCCCTATACCCCCTTACCAAACTTAAGGGACGAATCTCGTGCACTACAGAACATAAAAAGATACGACGCAAAATTATTGACATTCTTACGTCCGAACCGGTCCTAACTATATTCGACCCAGAACTTCCAGTGGAGTTACATACTGATGCTAGCTCAGAAGGTTATGGAGCAGTCCTATTGCAAAAGAAAAATAATCTTCCACATGTGGTAGAATATTATAGCCGCCGAACAACCGATACAGAGTCTCGTTACCATTCTTACGAGCTGGAAACGTTAGCGGTCGTCAGGGCAGTGGAGCATTTTCGTCATTATCTTTACGGTAGGCAATTTGTGGTAGTTACTGACTGTAACTCTCTCAGGTCGTCGAAATCTAAGAAGGACCTAACTCCCCGTGTTTATCGATGGTGGGCTTACTTGCAAGCTTACGATTTCGATATACAATACCGCGAAGAAAGTAAAATGGAGCATGCTGATTACCTGTCCCGAAATCCACTGCCTGAATCTGCCACCTCTAAAGCCACTAACGAAACACAGGCTAATGTTGTCAATCATGTTGAACTGCATAAGGGCTGGTTGTCAGTTGAACAAAAGCGTGACGCAGAAATTCAAGATCTTGTCGCGAAACATCATGGCAATAACTTTCCCGAAACCGTAGGTCAAACATACGACGTTCGAGATGGTATACTCTACAGGAAAATTACTCGCAACAAAGCAATTCTATGGCTACCTGTAGTTCCACGTTTTCTTATATGGACACTAATTAATCATGTTCACAATGAACTACAACACTTAGGCAGAGTGTAAAAATATAAATGTGTACGGAAATTTATAGATTCTTGTATCATCTGTAAAGCCTCGAAAGGTTCATCGGGTGCTCAGCCTGTTCAGCTTCATCCTATTCAAAAAGTACCTGTACCTTGGCACATAATTCATGTAGATTTTACAGTGAAGCTGAGGAGCAAAAGTGACCGGAAAGAGTATTTATTGCTCGGTAATAATCGATGCCTTTACCAAATATGTTTTACTCGAACACACATTGTCGGTCGATTCTAAGAGTGCAATATATGCGTTACAAAAAGTGGTATATCTTTTTGGAGCCCCGAAAAGGATTATTGCAGATCAGGGTCGTTGCTACATTAGTTCAGATTTCAAGAGTTTTTGTTAAGAACATAAAATAGATCTCCATTTCATTGCGAATGGCACAAGGAGAGCAAATGGTCAAGTTGAGCGAGTGATGCGTACGCTCAAAAGCCTCTTTACTATTGTTGAAAATGATCCTAACAAAGCGTGGCGTGACGAATTAGGGAATATCCAACTTGCACTAAATAGTTCGAAATCTACCGTAACCAAATATTCCCCTTCGGAGTTGACGTTTGGAATACGTTCTAATTCATTAGGAATGTCTAAGTTGAACGCTGGTAACAACGATCATTAGGCTCGTTTAGATTTAGATGCGGTAAGAGCTGATGCATCGGCTAACATCGGAAAGGCTGCCCAATCTGAAACTCTCCGATTTAACCGTGGGCGAGCCACAATAAGACATTTCTCTAAAGGTGACTTCGTGTTTATTAAGAATCGTGAGCGAAATCAAACAAAATTAGACAGGAAGTTTGGAGGTCCCTACATCGTCATAAAAGTTCTTGAAAATGATAGGTATGAGCTCAAAAGCTTAGGGGGGTCTCATAGAACGTATAAGTACTCTCACGAGAATTTGCGCGCAGTGCCCCAGGGACATATCGGGTTGATCGAAGTAGCCACTAGTCTTTTAAATGGCGAAGAGGCCGAGACGGCGTCGGAAGATAATGGAAGTATCATTATCTCAAATTTAGATAATGATAACTCGGATACCTTGACCGTATGCTCAGATACTGTTTCCACCGATTCAAGGACACTCACCATGGGCTCAGAAACTCTCAGTACCTACTTGGATCCAGAGACATGGGAAGTTTTGCACGAAACTGAAATACATACGGAACAGGACGATTAATAACTCTAGGTAAGTATGGCGACTTCGTAAAATATCTTTCCAGGTAGTCAGACGAAATATGTCGTCCGAGTCAACTATCAGGTTGGCTTGTCTATGTGGTTTCATTGTGTCAGACGAAAGATGTCGTCCGGGTCAACTATCAGGTTGGCTTGTCTGTGTGAGACGAGATATGTCGTCCGAGTCAACTATCAGGTTGGCTTGTCTATGTGGTTTCATTGTATCAGACGAACTGTGTCGTCCGAGTCAACTACAGGTTGCCTTGTCTGTGAGGTTACAATGTATAAGACGAACTGTGTCGTCCGAGTCAACTATCAGGTTGGCTTGTCTGTGTGGCTCCATTGTATAAGACGAATATTGTCGTCCGAGTTAAAGTCATTTAAGTTGGCTGACTTGTTTTGGATGATTTACACATTATAAGTAAGATGAATATTGTCGTCCGGGTCACATCCACGTAGAGATTGACTTGTCCAATAGTAGCAATATATGACCTTTGTTGAGGAGGCTGTGTCATCCGGCCTTACAGTGGCGTGACACTTGATCTATTTAAGTTTTTAATTATTACGCGCTGTTATAGTCATCATGATTAATTATCCGTCAGGATGCACGAACGGAGTACATATGATTGTAACTCATTGTTCCAGAAAATCGCCCGAGGACGGCCGAGTGTCAGTCCGGCCGTGACGGCGCATCCATAAATACTACACGACAGGTTGACTTGTAACTGTCAAAATCAGCCAAGCGGAGTGTCCTAGTCGATGGTGTGGCGGCGGCCATCTTAAAGAAAGGGATGTGTGATTCGAGACAGCAGGCGCTCACCACGTGTAGTGACAAATCGCTTTAAATCGGACTGTTATTGTGATTTAATATTGTACTTGATTTATATAGCAATATTCACCCTGTGGAATTATTAATTACCATGATATTTTCTTGTTTGGATGATAAAATAATTTCATTGATGCCTTTTATTCTGAGTGTTAATTATATCCGTAAATATCGCACGATGACGAAGGCCAGCCTGCCGCTTTAAATATATTTGTAGTAATTTATTTTAGTTGAACTGTGTGCTTGAATTTAGTATACTAGGTATATTTCTTCCAGCGTTGCAGTTGAATGTTTTGCAATAATATGGGAAACTTTTAATAATATGAATTTGGAAAGCTATTCAGCTTAACGCTTTTTCCTGCAAAATCAAGGTAGTTAAAGATAAAAGTGGACAACGGAAAATTAATTTAGTGTCATAATATTCCGTTGTCCACTTTTAACCTGAATGTGATACGTGTTGCGTGAGCAAGCAGAAATTAAAACAGCACTTCATTTTGTTCACCAGAACGGGGGAAAGAAAATAGTTATAATCATTCCCCCGAGTCAAAACCGAGCCATCAATCTAATCGACATCGTTTCAATATCGATTATTAATATTCCTTAAAACGTCAAATATCCTTCCATAATAATAGAATTTGGGGCCAGTCGTGGCGCAGTGGCACAAGCGTGTGACTAAACGACTGGTTGTGGGTTCGAGTGGGCTACCCACTCGAAGAGTAATTTAATAAGGGTAATTGAAGGATAATTAATATTTCCATTTCCTTCGCTCTGGAATCGAGGCAAAGCGTGGCGTAAGGTTTGGCCACTTAACTCGCAATACCTCCGAATCCGGCGGAAAGTGGGGAACGGAGTGTCTTAACATTAGGTTCCCTCTGCCTACACTGCTGTGTGCGGGATACAGCGTGAAGCTACAAAAAAAATAATAGAACTTAATTACTTTGTGCAGTCTTGAAGTCAGCGAAATTCCAAATGAACTCTCCTGCGAAGAAGCCAGCGTGGCGCAAATGATCAAACGCCTTGAAGTGTTCCGACATCACAGCCACTTGGTACTCTTCTGACCACACATATTCTGGTAACTGCAATGAATTTAATTATAGCTATACCTAGGTACTTTGTTAGGCATCTTTTTATATATGATTAATCTCATATGGAGTCTACTGACTTTAAACGACGAAAGAACGAATGATTGATTTTATTTAAATTATTTTTATTTCTTTGCTTTAGTATTTAAGCCAAATCGCGTCGCTTAGGTTCGCTCAGTTTCGATATCGGGCGCAAAGAGAGGGGGACAAAGTGTCAACACTAGGTTCTCTCTGACTACCCCGCTAAGTGAGGAGAAACTTAAAGCTATATAAATAGTAGCTTCTATCAGTATAAGAAAATATTCGATGCTACTAAATATGTCTAGATCTGGTGTCAATAAGTACTACTATGGTGCAATGTCTTTGCCAGAACGATCAGGATCATGACTTCGAAAGTGCTTGAAAGCGTGATATTTCACTTTATTTGCAAAATAATTTGATGTATATATACATTAAATTTTATACTTAGTTTTAAGTATAAATTAAAGTACGTATTAATAAGTACGTATTAATATTCTTTTAGCTACTACCAGGTATGTCTCTTCATAAATGTTAAGTATTTTGTTCTTAAAACCTATGAAAAATATAAGTTCATAAAAATAAGGTACCACCAATGTGGTACCTCTAGTATTGGTATATCTAGTCTGTGTTCATTTTCCCAAGTGGAAATCGAATAAAGAACCAGTGCATTTACAACCAGACTAGATATTATTTAAGAAAATAAAATATGTTAGAAATATTACCAAATGCAGTCCAGCAATAGTATCAGCACCGTATTCGGTCATGACAACGGGCTTGTTGTGTTTCCTGTGCCACGCGGTCGCCTCCTCCGCGACGTACGCCGCGATGTTGAGTAGCGAGCCGGTGTTGGCGTACCACCCGTTGTAACGGTTGAAGCATATTATATCTAAATGCTGGCCCTGGGGGGATATTTTTATACTATTTTTAATTTAGGTTTTAAAGTCTAATATATTTCATGAAATTGTAATTTTATATTTATTTACATAAGGGCAAAACAATGTTAATGTAGATAAATTACGGTCCAATTACAAATATAAAAGCGAAAACCTTTTAAAGTATTGTTTCAAAGTGTTGTTTGTAAGGCAGTGTCGAATTAACGGTAACATATCTAATTTTAAAAAATAAAATTTCATATGTACTAAAAAGTAAGTATGTATGTATATTTTTATTATAGTTTATTTTAAGCAGGAATTTCGACAGCAGTGGTTAGATAGAGGTGCTTGGATAGTGGGGAAGGTGAGGTGCCTACTCTTGGCACTGTCTCCAGCTCCTCTCTCTCGACAGCCCCACAGTCAACCCATGGCTTACTATGTAATTTCTTCTCATTTTTCACCACTTTTATTAATACCATTTACTATGTAAAAAGGCTTTAGGTCCATTTCAACTTATATTTATTTTATTATTCAACAAATACACTATTCTCCATTTTCATTTATTCTGCCATAATAAATATCTATTTGTTATCATATTTAGTAAATATTTTTTAAGTTTTTATCTACAAAATATACTAAAAATATTTTTATGTAATAGTACATATATACTTACCGCTTTATCAACAAAATAACTTTGAGCGAGAGCAATCGTCACTGGCCGGGACAAATCCATAGATTTCACGTGCTGTACTACGCTCCTAAAACAAAAACGTTAAATTTATCAAACATACTGAATTCTGAAGCCAGTCATGGCGCAGGACAAAATGTGACTGTAAACGTGACTGGTTGTGGGTTCGATTCCCACTCGAGGAGTATTATATAAATAATATTCAATTTCCTTCGCTCTGGTATCGAGACAATGCGCGGCGTTAAGTTCCAGTAAAAAAAGTGAATTCTAGAACAAAATGTTGTTTTTTATTTATTATTTTTTTTTAATAAAATTTTACACAGATATGTAAAGTTTGAAAAATTCACGTACACTCAATCTTGCGACCGGCGACATTCTCTAAAGCAGGCACTGCTATTGGTCAATAGCATTGACTTCATATTCGAAAAAAAATGTCTTTTCTTGAGATAACTATTTTTTTGGAATATTCATAGTAAATGAGGTCGTAGTGGCGCAATGCGATACGCACGTGACGGTTGTAGGTTCCTTTCAGAGGTAACAATTACAGTAGAAACTTAAATAACCAAACTAATTGTCGGCGATAGCCATCCGGATAATCGAATGTATGAAGAAAAACACTAGTCCGGATAATCACAAATCCGTAAATTTGAGGGCCGGATAATCGAGTTTCTACTGTATATTCTGAATTCTGAAGAAGGCTGCTGGGTCTGAAGAAGGCTGCTGGGTCTGAAGAAGGTTGCTGGGTCTGGCTGGATACGGAAAGCGGAGGACCGGGACCTTTGGCGCATCCTGGGGGAGGCCTACGTCCAGCAGTGGACAACGAAAGGTTGATTTGATTGATTGATTGATTGACTGTATATTCAAATTATGAAATGATTATATTTCTTCTTTCTAGACAGTTCTCTCTTATGAAAAAGCGTTACGTTATGCCCCCCCTACGTTACGTCTATATTTTGGGCGGAAGGTAGACAACTGAGCGTCTTGACACTAGGGTATAAGCGTGAAGTTGACCTGAAAAGTAGTACATTACTTACCCAAAGTAAGCGTCTGCTTTGACATTGTTAGATCTGGGTTCATTAGATATGGACCACATGATGACGCTAGGATGGTTCTTGTCTCGACGGATCAGTTCTGTTAACGATTGCTTGTGCTTCTCTAGAAGAGAGTCTGTAAATACACTGTAAAAGAAGTGTTGAGACTTGTAAAAAATATCAAATATAACTTGAAATATAAAAGTCATGGGCTCGATGATTACTCATTGAAATTTAGGTTAATATTGTAAAGATTTTAATTGACAAAGTACAGCGTTGAGTTACGTTATCTGATACGTAGTACTTCTGATTGACTTAACGTAATTGAATTACTTAATTAATTAAAAGAAAAAGTCAATGATGTGATGAATTTTAGAAACTGACGTAAACTGACAAATTAAATATGATGTGTATATAAGTGCTAATTGGGTGGTATAACTTACTCTGTGTCAACTCCAGGACATTCGTCGATGATCATAATGCCTTGTTCGTCAGCTAATTGGTAGATTTCTTCGGCATACGGATAGTGCGAAGTACGGAACGCGTTGGCGCCCACCCATCTAATAAGGTTGAAGTTTTTTACCCACAATACTGGGTCCCAGCCCTTTCCACGTAACTAAAAGTTTTTATAAAAAAATATAATATAACAGCTTTTACACAATCAACTTAATAGACTAGTAATTAGTTCGCTGCTTCGCCTTTGTAAATTGGCATTTCAGCATAGTTAATAAAACGGTTAATTTATAGCAATTTTATCGTACAACAAGTTGTTGTAACTTTTTTATTTATAAACCACCAAAATACAATAGTCAAAATTGCATTTAAATCAGTTAAGCCGTTTAAGAGACTAGAATGCTCAAACAATCAGGCAAAAAGTTAAACAGAAATAAAATTAAAAATCATTGCTTCGGGTTCTGTTACATTGATAAATGTCCCCGATAACTACTTTTATCATATATCTTCTATGTACAGACAGCGATTTTTTATTACATGTTATTACATGTATAAAGAACACATATAAATGTGAATATGCGTGTAAATACTTTACAAAAATATCATTTTTTGTATATATAATTTTTGATCTATACAAAGAAAATTCAAATCTTTTAATGTTATTATTAGTTTCATACTTACGTCAGAGTCTTCGTGCATACCAAAACCTCTGAGGTACATGGGCTTTTCATTGATATAAACTGTGGTGTTGCTCCAAGTTATTGTTCTTATACCTACTTTAAGGCTATACGTATCTAATAATTCTCCAAGGCTTCCTAATAATGACACCTGAAAAATATTATTTTAAATATATAGGACATGATAACAATGAATATTTTTTGGAAAGTAAGTAATACTTGAATTTTCACGTTTTTTGTGTTGCTATATTATTTACTGCAGGTTCATGCTTTTTTCCACATAGCAGGGGAGTCCGGACACTCCGTTCTTGACTTTTCGCCGGAAATCGAGACATTGTTTGCGGCGGAAGTGAAAGCTGTACTTTGTTTTTGGTGCCAGAGCGAAAAAATAAAAATATTTTTAAATAGTCATTCCTTCGAGTGGAAATTGAACCACAACCAATCAAGTTTACAGTCAGACGCTGTTCCATAGCGCCACGATTACCTCTTTTTTTTTGTTCAAAGTATTATATCCTGCACGGCAGGGTCGACAAAGAGAACCTAGTATCAATATATTCAAGAATAATTATAAGCTTTTATATTATCATATTTATTGCTTTTAAAAAATCAAGGGAAAGGGATAGCGATTTCGATTTTAATTTTATGCTTTAACGAAGATTAGATTGGATACATTACCAGAACACATTTAACTAAGTATTACACTAATTAAAATTAAAAGGAATTTAAGAATTATTTGATGTTGATAGACACAATGGCTCACATAACTTCGCCACAACGATATCTATCTACAGAAATCCACGACAAAAAGCGTGTGTAAATTTTTGTAGAATAAAAACTAAATCAACATGACAAAGAGGTAATATTTTTCAGTTTGTAATAAGATAATAATATAACCAGAAAATATTAAATAGAATTCTTAAAATAAATTAGCAGAAAATTATAAAAATCTCTCTACAGAGACGCTAAAAACAAAATCAATTAAACAAGTCATTATAAGAATTTCGATGCCGGCGAATATATAATAGCTAAGCGATCAGAGCACTTGGACGGTTTCCACGAGGTATAGGTTCGAATCCTGTAGCGTTGAAATTGTTATAAATTTTCGAAAAAATGTTATTCGATATCCTAATTGTGTGTGTACTCGTATACACCACAAAAAATAATAAAAATATATAATTAGCTCACCTTAAATGTGTATAAATAGCCAGGGTCTGTGTGCATGAGGTACGGCCACCAAAAGTTAGCGTTGCCGATTTCTAAGAGACCGGCGCAATCGTTTGATCCTGATACCTGTGTTCCGGTCTTATCAAATAATTCAATCAAACATTGTACTTCTGATATCGTCCCTTTACATGTAATGTTGTAAACTACGAAGCCTATAAAGATAGAAACCATTGTTTATATACCTCAAAATTGTAACAATTCAATGGGGTTTAACAAGGAATTACAGGAATATGTTTTAATTATGTTTTTAGCTTCACGCTGTATCCCGCACACAGCAGGGTAGGCAAAGGGAACCTAGTGTTAAGACACTTCGTTCCCCACTTTCCGCCGAATTCGGAGGCATTGCGTGTTAAGTGGCGGAACTTAACCACCAGAGCGAAGAAAATGGAAATATTAAATATTTCCACTCCTCGAGTGAGAATCGAACCCACAACTAGTCGTTTACAGTCACACGCTTGTGCCACTGGGCCACGACTGGCCACTGTAAATATGTTTTTATTCTAATTATATATGTGAAAAAATATTATTGGGGGCATAGCTCAATCAAATATCATTAGAAACCTAAAACAACAAGTTTTATTTTTTTTGTTTGTCTATTTCTCTTAGCGCTTGTGTACAATCTAAGAAACGATTTAAATGTAGTTATGACTACTATATTTTGTTAAGCTTCGTTTAATATATAGTGTTAATTTTTATTTCAATCGGCTCATAAACAAAAAGGTTATGTGAAACTCAGGTAAAATTTGTGATTTAAGAGAGAACTCAACTTTGTTTGCACGACTAGTGCTAGTATTTTATGTTAAAGTTAAAATTTGTAAGACACCGAAACGTTGCCGGAGATGTAGTCAAGAGCTTTATGTTTATCGTGTAAACGACAAATAAATTTCTCATATCTATGCATAAGTCATTTTATTCTCATATTTATTTATAAGCTATTATTTTCCTTATTAAATTACAAATAAGTAAATATTAGGTATAGGAATGTTATAGATTAAATTTAAAGTTTTTAAATTGTAAAATAGAGTTAAAAGTTATATAGAGTTAAACACTCTGAACCAGGAATGACCAAGCAACCTCGTTCTCATGAACCGTTAACTTATTGTTGATCCGTCACTGCAATGCTGATATGATCATTGCATTGTCATTTGCAGTTGTTATAAATGTAGGTACCGGATAATATATTCAAGGATTTTAAGCAAGTACCATGTACGGTAAAAAATGTAAATAAAAAAGCATAAAATTCTCTATACATTCTCTATAAAAAATCGTGTCAAGACACTCCGTTCTCCACTTTCCGCACAAACCGAGACTTTGCGTGTTTAGTGGCGGAACTTAACGCCGCTGTTGTTTGACATAGGCACCAGGGTGAAAAAATAAAAGTAATTGAAATATAATCGTTGTTTCGAATGAAATAGAATCCGCAATCAATCGCGTTTACAATAAGACGTTGTCCCACTGCGCCACGATGGTCTTTATAATGTATTTAGCTAACTAACCTAACACAAAATCAAACTTTATTATCGTGACAAATAATTATTTTCTCACTTTTTGTACGAAAATTTACTAAAAATGTTAGTATTAAAATTGTTTTATACAATTTTCGTTTTCAATAGAACGTCTTTTTTAACAATGCAGGTGATCAATTAGTGTTGCAAAGCTGAACTATGAAAATTTCGTTATTTTCATTAAGCAAGCGTTGCTATAGTCAATAAAAACAGTGATTGCGCTTGATACACAATAGTGAGCTATTTATACGGATTCTTTCTTATGAACTATAACGTAGGTAAACGATTACGTAGTGGGAATATTATTTGAGACGCGAAAGACTTTCGTTTCATAGCCATTTTTGCCAGGTTTTAGTCATATTTACCAGCGCATAATGTACAAAAATATATGAAATTGGTGTATGTGTGTGTTGATTGATATTAAAATAAATTATTAAATACATATTTATCTGTTTGTCTGTTTGTTCCAGGAATCTTTAGAATGGCCGGACCGAGTTTAAGCGGGCTATCACGTGCAGATAGTTGATATAATAAAGACTAACTTAAGCTACTTATTACTTAAGATACTTATTTAAGAAATATATTTTACTAGTTTACATTAATTGTTTAAAGATGATTAACACTATGTTCAGGTTATTACAACACATATACTTAAAAGTGTTTTTAATTTTTACTTTCTAAAGAGGGGCAAACAAGAACCTGTTAATTAATTAATAACAATAATTACATTGGCTGTATACAAATGCATATTAGTGAGTCATGTGGTAATATGCAAAGAATTTAATCATAATATGTAGATGATACTTGCAACTTTATAATATATAATATTTTTTTTAGCTTTATGCTGTATCCTGCATACAGCAGGGTAGGTAGAGGGAACCTTGTGTTAAGACACTTCGTTCCCCACTTTCCGTCGATTTCAGAGAGAAGAAAATGGAAATATTAAATATTTCCACTCCTCAATTGGGAATCGAACCCACAACCAGTTGTTTACAGTCACACGCTTGTGCCACTGCACCACGACTGGCCCCAACCTGGTTATATAGCGTTCTTTATTAATTGCAGTTTAATCATAATATGTAGATGATACTTATACCTTTATTATTTAATGTTATCTTTTAGATATAGTCAATAAGCTATTCTTTAAGTGCATTTTATTGTAACTAAAAAATATAAAACTTGTAACTAACAACCACTTCTTAATTGATAGAACGTGTTTGTACTTAACGCAATTACTAATAAATTGTAACGTAAATACGTTAAGCAATTTTTATTAACAATAGATAAGCAGACCAAATATGTACATAGTTATGCTGTCCTTTTTGCTTCGGCATTAAAATTACGAGAGAATTAATATATTTTTATTTGAATTTTTATATACATTCAACAGTTTATGTTTTAGAAATTTATAAAACGATTAGAAGGAAATAGTGGAAAATTGAGTTTCAAATTATGTAACACCTAGCAACCTGCTCGTGGGTTTGCGCTGCTGTATTCCCTGATTGAGCCTTTTAGAGGCTAATTTTTAAAAAAAAGTTCCCACTGTTTGTCGCTGGGTCTTTGACTACTTTGATACCGAATTCCATCGAAATTGGGACAGTAGAATATCCGCGAAAGCGTAACAGACAGATGTGTTTGACAGACAGAGAGTACTTTCATATTTTTAATATTAGTATGGAAGTTCGATTGGATAATAATCATTAACAGACATTTCTCGAGATTATATAATAATTAATTATTTTTCATATAATAATTAATAATATAATAAACATAACATAAAATATAGTTAAGTAAATATGATCACTTACCTGTTAATCCCTGTATGTCGGTGTTAACAATGACATCGTCTATGTATATTTGAGGTGTAGAGTACAGAAACACGGACCGATGTATTCCAGCATAGTTAAAGAAGTCGAATGTATACGATTGTTCCTGACGTATTTTTGAATTGCTGAAATAAGTTTTATATATAAGTTTATATAAAAAATAAAAAAAATGATTTGTTCTCTATTTTTCGTTGATTGCCCAAAATACAAGACATACTAGCATAATTTAATATTTGGCGGAAAAAGTATCTTACAATTATTATTATTTATAACATTTCATACAACAAGACTTAAATCGTTTTTGTTCGTGTACTGTTAATAGTTCAGCCCAGATGTATCAAATATCTATATCTATGTGTTGGAATTTCAATATTAAACTTAAATTATGTTAAAAAAAATAATGTGCTTCGCAAAATTACAATAATACATTTAAATTTATAAGTATACCTAAGTATAAAAATATATATGACTTAAAACTTCTTATATATAAATTATTTACAACTTTAATAAACAATTTAAGGTAAAGTACTCACTTTACAATGATATCTTTAATGGTGCCCTGTGGTACTGTATCCCTCAAGAGCACGTTGTCGACGGCCACAGTCAGTAGATTGCTTATATTTGTGTTGACAAAGTTAGTAATTTCAACCTCGAATGGCAAATGGCCTATCTCATGATGGGTTGCTGGTTTTCCGTTAACCCACTAAAAGATATAAAAGGAAATATTTATATTTCAATTTGAAGTTTTTATGAAATAAAATTTTACTATTGTATGATGGTCTATTACGAAGACTAGTTCGTAATTAGTAATATGTAATAAAATTATTGCAATTTACTAACGCACTAAGTAATAAGTCGTTGTGGTGCAGTGGGACTGCGTCTTATTATAAACACGATGGTTGTCGGTTAGATTCCTGTTCCGGCATAATTATTAAATATAATTTTCATTTCTCCATTCTAGTACTCAACACAGAATGTAACGATTTCAGGCGGAAAATGGGGATCGGAGTGCCTTGACACTAGGTGCTCTTTGATAACCTTGTTATAGTGAAAAAAGCGAGAAGCTGCTTTCTCTAAACGAGTTCTATTGAGTTGGCTGCATGATGATGATAATGTACAATTTAATATCAAACAAAAGTATTCGTAGTTCTAATTGTAAAAGCATTTAGGTCAGAGTTCAAAATTTAAGGTTTATTTAAGCTATTTCTTCTAAAAATGTTCTTCTTAGTTACATATATCATTTATTATACTTTTAAGTTTAAGCAGATTTTTGCCTGTAAATGTCGAAAACACTTGTCGTACATTTTCTTAGGTCCATGCTTTTTCCTGTATAGATTGTCAAAAAAATCCTGACTGAGAGCAAGTCTCCGATGTCCACTTTTTCGTCCGAAATCGAATGTAAAGTGAAAGGCGGATCTTAACGCCGAGTTTAGTCTTATCAGAGTAAAGAACTAACCAACTTAAATGTAATCATTCCTTTAAGAATCAAACCCGTAACCAATTGTTTTTGCAATTTAACTATCAAACTGGGCTACACTTAAACTAATAAGCTTTAGGTTAATGAGTGGCAATTTCCTACGTTGTTATCATTATTTTGACGGAACTTCCCGCTAGGTTAACATAAACCTCCTGTTCGATAGTATATCAACACGGTTACTCATTTTAAATAACAAATTAATTCCTATTTAAAAGTTATCTATCTTTAAGTGTTAAGTGAATAGGCTTTGGTAATTTGCTGATTATTTATTATTATTAGTTAGAGTGTGGCCAGTCAAGGCGCAGTGGCACGTACGTGTGACTGTAAACGCCTTATTGTGGGTTCGATTCCCATTTGGGGATTGGAAATATTTAATATTTCCATTTCCTTTGCTCTGGTATCAGAAGTAAAAGCGCGGCGTTAAGTTCCGCCACTTAACACGTAATGCCTCCGAATCCGGTGGTGGTGGGGAACGGTGTGTCTTAACACTAGGTTTCCACTGCCTACCCTGCTGTGTGCGGGATACAGCGTGAAGCGAAAAAGAAAAGAATAGTTAGAGTTTAGACTTTTTAAGAAAACATAGTTATTGTTAGATACTTCTGTGACATAAATAAAAATGCATTAAAAGTATAATTCAGCTCCTTAGGAAATTATTGGTTACTATAACAAGCAGGTACGCTTGGAGCTCGGTAACCCTAACCCAAACTATAGGATAAGAAAAAACTATTCGTAACGTTAACCGAATCCAACACACTTTTTTCTAATAATTTCGTTTACGAGCGGAGTTTAAGTGAGAATAGTTAACGACAGATTCTTTATAAAATAAAAGCGTCTGGGGTAAGCCAGACGAAAAAATATAAATTAACGGTTGAAATTATGTAAAATTACTCTCATATCCATGACCAAAATTAAATGAAATACGAAATAGACCACATCGAAATATTACTTCAGTAACATCTCAAATAAAAATCCTAGTATAAAAGCAGCTTCACCACGTTTCCCCCCAAACAAGAACAGTCATAAAGAAGCTAGTGTCAAAACACTCCGTTTCTGAACTTTCGTATTAAGTGCCAGAACTCAACGCTGTGCAATCGTAATAATAGTAAAAATTACCACATCGATATAATTAAACAAAATTGCCATATTCGTACGCGCTAATAAATCTAGTTAACTTTCATCAGTTTCATGCGCCGATGTGTTGGCTCTGAATATATGATATATCATTCCGATTACCGCATTCCTCTAATATCTGCCACAAACTGTGGCCGCAACGATTTACATCTTATTGAGTTACTGGTTTCTATGCATGTGAAATGGCATATTGTGAGACAATCGGTTTATAACGGCACATTAATTTTATTAGAATACAGTTATAATAATTTATATGTTATTTTTTGACAGTTTGCGTTTAATTTATTTTTTATATCTATTAAAAAGGTAAGTAGAGAACGGAGTGTCATGACACTAGGTTCGTTTTGATTTTTTTCTATGCGGAAAAACTATTCAAACTTATTAAGAAATATCTTATTAGACGACTTGGCCAAATCATACTTTAGCCTAATAATTGTTAAATTTAAACGCAATTTTCAAAAAATATTTAATATACACAACTCTTTTCCAGGAAACTATATAAGGAGGACGATATGTCTGCGAATTGATTATCGTGTAACTTTAACCTTAAGAGTTCATGTTGCAATTTGTATCGTATAATATGAAGAGAAAGTATAAATAAAAAACCGCTGTTAAATAATTAGCTATATATAAGTTAATTATTATATACAAGTGTAGAGTCGTCGTGACGCAATGTAACAACATCTAACTGTAAAATTGTAAATGCGATGATTGTGGGTTCGATTTCTACTGAGGGGAATTTTTTTTTTCAGCTTCACGCTGTATCCCGCACACAGCAGGGTAGGCTGAGGGAACCTAGTGTTAAGATACTCCGTTCCCCACTTTCCGCTGAATTCGGAGGCATTGCGTGTTAAGTGGCGGAACTTAACGCCGCGGCTTACCTCGACACCAGAGCGAAGAAAATGGAAATATTAAATATTTCCACTCCTCGAGTGGGAATCGAACCCACAACCAGTCGTTTACAGTCACATGCTTGTGCCACTGGGGCACGACTGGCCACAAATGATTATAAATTATTTTCATTTCCTCGCTCTCTGGTATCTAAGAAAAAGCGCGGCATTGAGTTTCGCCACTGAACACTCAATGTCTCAATTTCAAGCAAAAAGTAGAGAATAATCTTACACTAGGTTTTCTTTGGTTATGAGAGAAAAGGCGTGAAACTGATAAAAGTATAGTATTAAAATAATATATTTGAAGAGGAAGTAAGTACTGTAAGTAGCTGATGCAGGCCCGTTAGACGTAGATTGTCTAGGACAATTGCGATATAAAACGCTTAAGTGTACTTTCAATGTACTTTAATTGTATTCAATTACGCCGGGGTTAATCGTGTAAATACTTGAGTAATCCTGAACGAATTAGTTAAAGGAAGATTAACTTTTTAATTAATAAAAATACAGCGATCAATGGATTTTGTTAATAATTTAATAGGTACTGAGTATCTATCTAGATGGTGTATGTAATATATGGGCATTAGGTTTATATTTCCGTTTTTATTAAAATAACATTTGCGTGGACTTATGACCATACATTCTCTGTAGCGAATGTAAAAAATGATGAGACATTCTCGCAAAATTTCTGAAAATTCTCTGTTATTACTCTGTTAAGGTATATCTTAAAGTACCTGCTGCCTACATTCAGTAAGTAATGAAAGACTTTTTGTATATTTATTAAAGCACTTTTTATTTTAATAAATAGTGCCAAATTAATTTATTTTACTACGTTACACAACAACAATAAAAACGTAGGCAAAGTGTTATGTCAAAACAGTAATATGTCAAAAAGAGGAAATTGATTATACAATTTCGCTCAATATCGGTCATTTGATTAAGAGTTGCGACTTGCGAGTGCGGTTATCGCGACACCGGTCTCGCCTGACCCAACAAATTGTTCAATTATCCGACCAATTGCCTAGCGACAGATGATTGGCATAGATTCTTAAATGAGTTTTTCCTATTTATTTATGTTTTAAATATAAGAGGATTATTAGGTATATAATCAATTAGTTATTATGTAATTGGCAAGTATATTTAAAAAAGAAAAAAAATAATTTTAATTATTTATCCTATAATGTTTGTGATTATCAACCACTGTGCCGCAGTACTCTATCTATCTTTTTCTTTGTGTGCCGCCAAATTTTGAAATTGTTCAATATGTGCCGCAACTAATAAAAAGGTTGAGAACCACTGTTATAATGCTTTAAAACCTGATCGCTATACTATCACCGAAATTGAAATAGACAAATGTATAATAATTTAGTTTTGGTTAATGGAATATTTATAGCATAAGTACTTAGGAGCCTATAATATACACGTTACGTTACGGAATGTGCGACATATATTGTTTTTTAAGTGGGTGACATTTTTTAAACTTGAGTCAATATTAATTACGCAAAATATAATTTATAACGCATGCTATGCCCGCTCTTGTATTTACATCCTAACAAGTCGGTTGCTTGAGCAGATCGCTATTAGTGATAATGCCACCTTCTTTTATTCTATGTTTAGTTTTAAGATCTCCCCAATAGGTAAGTATTTTGGTGTGAAGTAAAGAGTTTTCATGTGGTGTTAAATTAATTATCAGAACTGTAATAAATTTACTTATTTGAAAATAATTTCAAAATGTATTCTATACTTATTTCAATTATATTTAATACTTACAACTTGTGTCGCATAATGCACACTGCTAAATCTAAGCCATACACGTTGATCTGATTTGATCCACCACGGCGGGACGTGGAACCTCCGATCATACCAAACCAGGCCAACATGGTCTCTTAGCGAAGCATCTTCTCCGATATCGTTATACGAGGCTGGGACCGGCATTGGAATTATTGGACCTGTCTGAAAAAGTAAAAGTTAGATAGAGATAACGAAGAATATGTCTAATTACCACAATTGCTAAAAATATGTATTATAGTTATTGTGGTGGTTAAAATCCAACTCTACGTGAAATTTAAAAAAACGTTATAATTCTGAAGCAAAAATAGTCTACATTACCCTTTATTACATCAGCTATCTTATGGTGAAAGTATCGTCAAAAACCGTTCAGCCGTTTCAGAGATTAGTATAATATATTTATAATAATAATAGCTTCACGCTATATCCCGCACACAGCAGGGTAGGCAGAGGGAACCTAGTGTTAAGACACTCCGTTCCCCACTTTCCGCCGAATTCGGAGGCTTGCGTGTTAAGTGGCGGAACTTAACGCCGCGCTTTACCTCGACACCAGAGCGAAGAAAATGGAAATATAATTTCCACTCCTCGAGTGGGAATCGAACCCACAACCAGTCGTTTACAGTCACACTCTTGTGCCACTGGGCCACGACTGGCCACTAATATATTTATGAATATGCATTTAGTAAAAAGGTTAATACTACAAACTTATTCTTATTTTTTTTTACATAAAATCTCTTTCTACATTATACTGTATGACAGATGCGAGTATGCAATTTTCTTTATTCACTCAAGCTGTCAAGATTTTTATTAAATAACTTTTATTATACGGTCTTTTACAAAAGTATCTAATCTATTATTGTTGATACATATTTACAAAAAGACTATTATAACATTCTGACAATCATGAACTGGTTGGTTCGTTTGCAATAAACACTCCATAAATAAAGTTATTTATGGACTATTGCCATCCATGCTTAAAATACGCTTTAAGAAATAAAATTAAACGAAAACTTCGTAACTCCTGTGTCATATAGAGTCGACAAGGAACATAAATTATTCTCCATTGTACATTTTTATGTGCTAGATGGTGAAACCAAACGACGTGATTTGTTTATATTTTAAATACCAATTTACCTCTGTGTAAGAAAACTATTGCAGATAAATAGGTATCTCGTGTAGATTAACGTTATTTAAACTATGAAGCGTAGGCGAACTGTCCGATTTGGATGAAATTTAGAATAAAAGTAGTAAAAGTGACTCGGTCTAACATAGACTACTTATTTTTTATTTTTAAAATCAACCTCTATAGGGTTGAAATAGGGGATGAAAGTTTAAATGAAAAATCTAAACCGCTTGACCGATTGTAAAGAATATTGGCATAAATATAGATGATAATCGAAGGTTAAACATAGGCTACATTATTTTTTAACAATGCGCCCTCGAGGGTTGCAATATAACGAAATAGTTCACCAAAGCCACGAGCGTGCCGCTAGTCTACATATAAAACAAATTGGAACTTTGAAAGTTGTAAGAAATCAATATTCAGTTAGATACTGAACGTCTGGGATATTTTTTGTGAAGACCTTTGAACTATTTTTTTCGAGATTTCAATAGATAAATAAATTTGTATATGCATTATATTTTATTATCATAAAAATAGATGTGTTAACAAGATGAATTGTGGTAAGACATAAAAAATGAAGTTTACACAAGGAAAATATTATTGACGAAACAGGATCCGGGTAAATAACCTGGTGAACTATGGGCAAACAATTATTCACATAGCGACAGCACATCGAGATGGTCGAGGTTAAAAAGTTTGACGCGTATCCGAAATGAAAATAAACCATTGCCCTTTATTCTTCACTAGTGACCCGTTCGCGGCTTCACACGCGTCAGCGAAAATTTTTAACACGAAGCCTCTTAGGGGTTGGCCTATGTTTAACCTTAACTGGGTCTTCAACTAATTCCTTACAAATCAAGCCGGGTAGAGAAGATTTGAAAGCGTAACAGAAACGCACATACAAACAGACAGTCAGACAGACTTTTTTATTTATAATATTAACATGGGTTTATATAATTCGTATGGATTATTTATTAGTTTATTGCACGACTTACCTTCTCTAGATCGTGTTCGTACCAGCCATGTCTATATCCGTACTCAGGATCTGTAGGCGATTTGCGAAAGTTCCATATTCCGTCTAAAACTCTTAAGTCTCTTGTTTGTGTTGCCTTCGGGTATAATGCCCCTCCATTGCTTATTTTCTTTTTTGGTGGTTCATTTATTTGGTTTGCGTTCGCTGTGCTCGGGACGGTCGCATTGGCGATTGACACGATAAGGCCGAGAAAGAGCCAACTCGAATTATTTGATAGCATTATCTGTAACAAAAAAGACCTATGATTGAAATAATTCATTTTTAAATATTCACTGCACATATTGAAAACCTATAAAAACTTAGTTTCATTTCAATTTTAAATATACTTAAAAAATATAAATAGTAAACGCTAAAAATGTTAAAATAAAAAAAATACGTAATAAAAAAAGCCATAAAAAACATTTTCTTAAATATTTTCCTATAGTATTGAATTAGAATTAAATATTACGTATCTACGTACAAATTAAATGTTAAATTCGAACAAAGGAAAGTGAAAACAATTCAGATGTAAGTCAAGTCTGCCATACTTTACACATTGCATGTGCGTTCTTTATAGGTTACAAGAAAGTGATTTTATTATCGTCTACTCACTGAATATTATTAGTAATAAGTAAGTATAAAAAGTATATTTTTTCTTAATTATATGAAGATATGCGATAACGTTTTTGTATACAACTGCCTACTACAGTGCCTACTATACTATACTATGTAGGTATTAAACACACTTGAAATGATAATAAGATCTTTCGTTTTCGCGATTATTAACGTTTGAAATGAAACTATTTTTAACATGTCTACCTGCGACCACAGACTTCTGTAAAGTGTTCGAAGCGTCGGATTTTCTAAAAATGTATTTTCGTACACTTAAATATTTTTTTTGAAAAGTACTAAAATATTTACAAAATCTATTCTAAAGACAGTGCTCTAACTCTTTGATAAGTAAGTTATCCGAATGCTACGTTTATAGTAGCAGAATATTTCGATCGTGCGGTTTAAAATAAATGAAAACTTACCAGCTTATTACAAACATTTAAAGGTTCGAAAACTGATTTAAATATGTAACAGCTATGTAATCAGTTGTTGCGAAACTATGCTTGTTGGCTTTCTAGAATAACCGCATAAACAATAGAGTCAATAAAAATTCTGTGTCGAATTTTATATATACCATACATCACGTAACCAGACATCGTGTGTTGAACAGGACAAAACATTAAAGAACGGGACTGCCGTTTTTTGGTTTTGGGTCCTGATGTTCCATTTTTTAAATATCGTAAACATTTGGTTTAATTATTGTTGTAAAAAAGCGAAAGCTAAGTAATCTAATGATTGTTGTAGAATAAGCCAAACTTTGTCATGATCATCGTAAAACAAAAGAAAAAAAAAACATAAAAACAAAAATTTCAATGATTTTTGTAAAAAATGAAACCCAAATATTTTAATCCTTGTAAAAAAACTAAAAGTCAAAATACATATGTCAATGATGAATGATCTAAGAAATATTGTAACAAAAGTTTTAAATCGAAATCCCGTTTTGAGCCAAAAAAATGGTCACATTATATATACCTATACCATACATTGCAGAATGATATAATGGATAAATTTTTCACAAGTTTAAAACAATTAAGATAACAAGTTGCCTAAGTGATTGGTAATTGTATGAATAATCGTTGTTTACTTTTATTTCAATTATTAAATAGAACGAAACGGTCCGCTACGGTGCTGTAATTGTTCGCAGACAGTCTTATATTTTAATAAGCGTTACATTAGCTTCTTTGTATTTTGTTAATTTAATAATTTAATGCGCTCACGTCACATATTTCATATAAAAGTCACGTCACATAAATTATGGAACTGAAAATAAATTACTTGTTTTCTAGTGTAAGTTAATTATTTATAAATTGTGCAAAAAGTTTTTAAATTAGTAAATGTAAGGTTAATAAATATTTTAATACGCTATTGTGATGCAGTGGTGTTTAACTGTAAATATGATAAATTGATTGTTTGCCGATTACATTTTTATTCAGTTGAATTAACTTAATATAATTATTTTTATTTCTCCGATTTGGATCACTCAATACGTAATGATTTGGATCTAGCGGAATTTAACTAAGTGTCTGGACACTAGGTTCTCTCTGACTACGCTGACATGCAGAAAAAATCGTGATATGAGCTTTTTAAAAATATTTTTCTTAAGAACCGATTTTTTTAATATATGTATGTACCTCCTACATGCCTTTACCTATTACAAAGATATCTTTGTGAGAACAGGCATGTGAGAATTAATATTATATTTGCATGATAAGATCACAATAATCTACTTGTATTGTTTCACCAATATTTCCTTAAAAATGAGCGCATTACCATATCGCGCTACTGTGTTGCTATTATAATAATAAAAATACCAATTGTCTTACTGAATATCCTATAAGCATAAAAAACTTATTAACATATACATAAATTTAAAGGCGGATATGGGCGTCGTTTTAATCGTATGGCTACTTCTAAAATACTTGAATGAAACTGTGATACAGTTGTTTGTAATGTACATATTAAAATATGAAAAAGCTGCGACAAAAGCCGCCACTTAGACCGCAGAGTCTCAATTTCAGGTGAAAAAGGAAGGAAGAAGTGTATTGACACTGGGCTCTCTCTGACTAACCCCCTGTTATACCTCATAGCGGGATAACAGGGGACTAAAATAATATACGTTATTGTTTGGCTAAAAAACTTCGAATTTAGTGTAATTATTACATTGTAAATATTTATAATTCATAAATATTGTTTTAATTAATTATAACTTTTAAATCATGCTTCCAAAATTAAATTAACTTTTCGAATATTAAGTTGCGTATACACATCATACTTGAATATTGTTTAACACTTTGGAGACTCCGTTAGTTCGCTCTTTGCAAATGCTCTTTAAATGATTAAAAAATGATTTCTTTGTTATATAGCACCATAAAGAAAAAGTATTACGACTAAATTTTTTACCCGCGACGGAACGGCGACTGTATATGTGTTTGGGGTGAGAGGTTGTTTGTTTGTTTGTTTGTTTGTGTGTTTGTGCAAATTACTATGTCAATTATTTCCAAAACTATAAGTCCGATTTTGATACGGTTTTCTATGATAGGTTAAGGTTCAATTGGCGTATGTTCTTAGATATTTCTTATTGCCTTAACTCACCAGGGGGCGCTGCAGTAAGCATTTTACGTGAAAACGAATGTTTTCAATTATCTCAAAAAATAATATTCTGATTTCAATAGATTTTCAGTGATAGATTCAGGTTTAATTGGTGGATGTTCTTGGATATGTTTTATCGTGTCTAACCACCAGGGGGCGCTGCAGTAAGCATTTGTTTGTACTTTTTTTGTATTTATTTGTCTAAAACCGAAAGTACTGCTCTGATTGAAAAGAGTTTTCATAGAAAGATTTATCTTTGCTTGATGCATATTTTAAGATTTTTCTTTTTTTGTTACGGGGAAAACTCACCAGGGGGAGCAGCAGTAAACATTTGTTTATGCAAATCAAAAACTACTGGTCCGATTTACATGTAACTTTCAAGGATAGGTTCAGGCTTAATTGGTGCATCTTTTTATATATGTGCTACAGTGACCACTCATCAGGGGGCGCTGCAGTAAGCATTTGTTTGTACTTTTTTGTGTAAAACCAAAATTTTTCTTGTATTTGTTTGTCTAAAACCGAAATTACTAATTCGATTAGATAGAGTTTTCAGAACTAGATTAAGCTTTGCTTTGTGCATATTATAAGATTTTTGTTTTTTGGTTACGGTGAAAATTCACCAGGGGGCGCTGCAGTAAACATTTGTTTATGCAGAGCAAAAACCACTAGTCCGATTTAGATGAAACTTCCAACGATAGGTTCAGGTTCAATTGGTGTTTCTTTTCATATATGCGTTACGGTGACCACTCACCAGGGGGCGCTGCAGTAAGTACACTTGTTTGTGCGAAACTAAAACTACGAGTCCGATTTGAATGCAGTTTTCAATGATAGATTCAAGTTTACTTAGTGCATATTTTCATATATGTGTCATGTATGTTTACTTAGTGCATATTTTCATGTATGTGTTAACTCTCTAGGGGGCGCTGCAGTAAGTAGCTGCTTCTATTTTTTTGTGTAAAACCAAAACGACTAGTACGATTGAAAAGAGTTTTTAGTATTAGATTCCGCTTTGCTTATAGCATGTTTTTAAATTTATATTACAGTGACAAGTCACCAGGGGGCGCTACAGTAAAATATTGTTTGTGCAAAGATAAAATGACGAATTTGATTTGGATGCAGTGTCAATGATAAATTCAAGTTTAATTAGTGCATGTTCTTGGACATGTTTTATCGTGTTAGCTCACCAGGGGGCGCTGCAGTAAACATTTGTTTGTGATATTTAATGCAAAGCTACAACTACTAGTCCGATTGCGCAGAGTTTTTAGTATTAGAATTACCTTTACTTGGTGTAAGTTTTTAGGTATTTTTTTTACGTTATGAACACGCCAGGGGGTGCTGCATTAAACATTTAATTATGCAAAGCTAAAACTACAAGTCCAATTTGGATGCAGTTATCAAAGATAGGATTAGGCTTAATTAGTGCGTGTTCTCGTATATGTGTCATTGTGACACCTCACCAGGGGGCGCTGCAGTAAGCATTTGCTTTTATTTTTTGTGTGAAACCTATTTAGATGCAGTTTTCTGTGATAGGTTCTGGTTTAATTGCTGCGTGTTTTTATATGCCATATCACGAACTACCACGGGGCGCTCCAGTATAAATTAGTTTGTTCAAAATCAAAACTACTATTGGGTTTTGTGATTTTCACTGATTTGGTTAGACTTAAGTTTCGTGGAAATGTTACAGTGACAATCTGCCAGGCGCTGCAATAAGCATTTGATAACCAGAAAGCATTGGGTTTATAATTTCTTTTGGATTTGCATGAAGATTAATATAAAGTATTTCGATATTATGTAATAATATATAATGTTTATCTATTCACTTTAAAAAGTTTAAAATAAAAAGCAAAATTAAAAATTTTGAAAAAAACCCACGACGGTTTAATTGTAATTGAAAAAGGATAAAATAACTGTAAATCCCCCGCCTAAATGAATATACGTAACGAGATGATGGGGACGACTTCGTCGGGGGCTGCCAGTTTCAATCCCTATTTTAAATATAGTAGCTAACAGTATAGATTTCGTTTTAAAGTTTTTAAAATACCAGTTATCAAAACTGTAAATTCATATTAATATTTTAATTTTTTGGGAACCTGTTTTAACAGCAAGAAAACCTATGAGAAGATTTGTGCAAACTTAAAGTAATGACAGCCCCCGACGGAGTCGTCCCCATCATCTCGTTACGTATATTCATTTAGGCGGGGGATTTACAGTTATTTTATCCTTTTTCAATTACAATTAAACCGTCGTGGGTTTTTTTCAAAATTTTTAATTTTGCTTTTTTCTTTGTAAGCTAATCAATTTGTACATTTTAATATCCTAGTAAAAGATTGATTAGATTTATATATCCTAGTAAAAGATTAGAAAAATCTGAGTTCATAAATTTCTCATATTTTAATTTAAAGTGTATAAAAGAATTCACACTAATATGTTTTTGTTCCACTGTTGTGTAAAAATGACACATTCGTTGCTAAGGCAACGCATATTTTATGCGACGACGGATCTACTGATTACATTAACATGATATATCAATAGATGCTAATTTGTTATAAAAAAGAAAAGGTTCAGTTACCTTTGAACAAAAAAGAATATAAATGTGTACATTACTTTTCTAAGCAACATATAAAAAAAAACATTCTCAGACTATTATTGGCGATTATGAGGTCGTTGATATCTGATTGACGTTACATAATATAGCCACCGAGATGAGTTACCAATTTGGCAGTATTTGTTTTTTTTTGAAGAATTTAATTTAAAAAAAAAACAGCTTCATGTTTTTTCCGCATAGCAGGGCAGTCGGCGAATACCTAGTGTCAAGACACTTCGTTCTTCATTTTCCGCCGGAAATCAAAATATTATAGCATTGTTGAGTGGTGGAACTCAACGCCGAGCTTTGTCTTAGGTATGGAGCTAACTTATAAGTGCAATAATTATTTTTATATGTTATTTTTAGTAAGTAGACATCATATTGTATATAACGTTGGCTTGACTAATCAACAAATAAACAAATATAATAATACTTAGGTATGCGGTTGTAATTTTATAACAGATTTACTTTTGATGAGAAAATGGTAGACAAAAGTTATATTTATATGTTCCTTTCTTATACTCCAAGATAATTTATTAAGATAGAGCTTATAGTTCTTTTAAGAAGTACTACATCATAAATTATAAAATTTGATAAGAGATTAATCGAAAGAGGGGTTTCTTTTTATGATAAAGTCAAAAGGTTATCGACCGTTAAATGGCTCTTTATTTAACCGTTTACAAATAGTGGATAAGATAAACAAATATTATGGTTTTAAGTTATTAACGTAGTGAATTCTCGTGTTAAAATATTGCCGTGATGGAATGTGAACATGTATAGCTTAGTGGGTATGAGCGCTTTGATGTCATCCAAGAGAGCGCGTTAGAATGCACTGAAAAAAATGTATAGAAAAATAATTTATAGACATTTTTTTCAGCTTCCAGCTTGTTTTTGTACAGTGAGGTAATCAGAGATAACTTAGTGTCAAGACACTCCCTTAACTTCCTAACTTAACGCCGCGCTCTATAGAGAATATTTGAAAAAATATTATGAGAATAGAAAGTGATAATGAAAATGAATATATATGAATAATTTAAAAACAATGTTAGCGAATGCTCCAGGCACATTTATTATTTTTATGTAAAAATATTTCAAATTGACAAGCTTGTAAAACTCTGATTTATTGCATTATTATGTGCATTCATTTTATTCAGTTATATAAATATTTTTAAATATATATAAAATTAGGTATGCAATTATCAGGCATATTTTCTTTTAATGTAGGACTTAGTGAAATTTAAACGCTTGAAATGAATATTTATTCTTTGGGTTTTTTATAATAGTTATTTTAAAACATTAAAAAGGGCTACAAAAGTATTTAGAACTTTAAGCAGTTAAAATATTATATCTAAAAACTGTATATCGGTAGTTCATTATAAGTAATCACCAAACAAACATACGGTATGCGGAGTGATCCATACAATCCTTTTTGTGAACGCTATCCTGTTACCCTTGAATAGCTGTTGAATAGACATGGACCACCACACAATGTATTATCTTACATCTCCTCCTCCTTTGATGTACGCAAATTGCAAAGCGTAGTTACAATGCAGCTATTATCTTCAGAATCAGAATACTGCTTTACATTTCGTATTCACCAAAAGAAATTGAAATTTTCTACATTTCAAGCTTAATATCGAATACCAATTTTAAGTTTCAGTGATCGTACTAATTATATATATTATAATATATAAATTATATACTAAAAATTGAATTGTTATAATTAATGTAAAACTATTTTGTTTTTGTTAATTTAAGATGATCTAGATATGCGAGACATATGTATATCTAAATATTTAAAAAGATGATTTTAAGTAATTTAAGATAATTTGACTATCTATTTTATACCGGGTATGTTTTAAAAACCTTATTTTACAATACTGACTTAAAAAGCCATCGTACATAATGTACGTAATACATACTCTATCTACCTATACATAATATAATTGTTAGGGGCAACATAGAACACAAAACAACGATTTTTAGTACTCTTTTCTTTTCGTTTGTTTGCTTGTGTACGTTAATCTTTTAAACGGCTTAACCGAATTAAATTCATTGTTGCAATGTAAGTAACTTTTTTTTAACTTTTAGTGTTTATTTTATCGATTCGTAAATAAAAAAAAACTAACAGCAATTAAAAACTATATCGCAAACGGTGGAAAAACAAAACAGTAGCTGCGAGCGAGTCGCTAGTTTAAAATAAATTATCTAATAAAATTATAAATATATCTTCATAATATTTCTTGTCCCATTAGGGCGCAGTGTGTCACAAAACCTTGCAGTTGGCATTGGAATTGGAATAATGCTGTTGTCGAGTTTAATGCTAAAGGATTAATTTAAATGATGATACACGTTAATGAGAAGCAAGAGAAAACTTGTTTTCACACAATCTAAAATGTACATTTAATTAGTAATTTAAACAAGTTGTTTGGTGTCGACCTTCCTACTACTAATTTCCTTCCTGCGATTGGAAGGAGGATTACTTGAAAAAAATTTTAAGTTGTTATTTTTTTAAAGATATGATTTTAAAGATATTACGAACGTACCAGTGGTCGCTTGTTTCAGATATTTTCTATTATCCTATTCCTAAGTCCCTAAAGAGGTAAAATGCTAAATTTTAGCCTACTACTAATAATTCTTATGTTTTGCGTTTTCGTACCCACTGGAACCTACGAAAGACCTTTAAATATTCATATTAATACTAGTTTTTTGGTTCGCCCGCAATATGATTTAAATTGTTGTAACATATTATATAAAATAAACACTAAGGAAAGCTAGACAAAATACAATAGTCAAAATTGCATTCCTGCCACTAGCGTGCACAAGAGCACAGAAAAAGCAAAATTAAAAATTTTGAAAAAACCCACGACGGTTTAATTGTAATTGAAAAAGGATAAAATAACTGTAAATCCCCCGCCTAAAAGAATATATGTAACGAGATGATGGGGACGACTCCGTCGGGGGCTGTCATTACTTTAAGTTTGCACAAATCTTCTCATAGGTTTTCTTGCTGTTAAAACAGGTTCCCAAAAAATTAAAATATTAATATTAATTTACAGTTTTGATAACTGGTATTTTAAAAACTTTAAAACTAAATCTATACTACTACTATATTTAAAATAGGGATTGCAACTGGCAGCCCCCGACGAAGTCGTCCCCATCATCTCGTTACATATATTCTTTTAGGCGGGGGATTTACAGTTATTTTATCCTTTTTCAATTACAATTAAACCGTCGTGGGTTTTTTCAAAATTTTTAATTTTGCTTTTTATTTTAAACTTTTTAAAGTGAATAGATACACGTTATATATTATTACATAATATCGAAATACTTTATATTAATCTTCATGCAAATCCAAAAGAAATTATAAACCCAATGCTTTCTGGTTATCAAATGCTTATTGCAGCGCCTGGCAGATTGTCACCGTAACATTTCCACGAAACTTAAGTCTAACCAAATCAGTGAAAATCACAAAACCCAGTAGTAGTTTTGATTTTGAACAAACTAATTTATACTGGAGCGCCCCGTGGTAGTTCGTGATATGGCATATAAAAACACGCAGCAATTAAACCAGAACCTATCACAGAAAACTGCATCTAAATAGGTTTCACACAAAAAATAAAAGCAAATGCTTACTGCAGCGCCCCCTGGTGAGGTGTCACCATGACACATATACGAGAACACGCACTAATTAAGCCTGATCCTATCTTTGATAACTGCATCCAAATTGGACTTGTAGTTTTAGCTTTGCATAATTAAATGTTTAATGCAGCACCCCCTGGCGTAAAAAAATACCTAAAAACGTTTCATAACGTAAAAAATACCTAAAAACTTACACCAAGTAAAGGTAACTCTAATACTAAAAACTCTGCGCAATCGGACTAGTAGTTGTAGCTTTGCATTAAATATTACAAACAAATGTTTACTGCAGCGCCCCCTGGTGAGTTAACACGATAAAACATATCCAAGAACATGCAGTAAATAAACTTGAACTTATCATTGACACTGCATCCAAATCAAATTCGTCATTTTATCTTTGCACAAACAATATTTTACTGCAGCGCCCCCTGGTGACTTGTCACTGTAATATAAATTTAAAAACATGCTATAAGCAAAGCGGAATCTAATACTAAAAACTCTTTTCAATCGTGCTAGTCGTTTTGGTTTTACACAAAAAAATAGAAGCAGCTACTTACTGCAGCGCCCCCTAGAGAGTTAACACATACATGAAAATATGCACTAAGTAAACATACATGACACATATATGAAAATATGCACTAATTAAACTTGAATCTATCATTGAAAACTGCATTCAAATCGGACTCGTAGTTTTAGTTTCGCACAAACAAGTGTACTTACTGCAGCGCCCCCTGGTGAGTAGTCACCGTAACGCATATATGAAAAGAAACACCAATTAAACCTGAACCTATCGTTGGAAGTTTCATCTAAATCGGACTAGTAGTTTTTGCTCTGCATAAACAAATGTTTACTGCAGCGCCCCCTGGTGAATTTTCACCGTAACCAAAAAACAAAAATCTTAAAATATGCACAAAGCAAAGCTAAATCTAGTTCTGAAAACTCTATCTAATCCAATTAGTAATTTCGGTTTTAGACAAACAAATACAAGAAAAATTTTGGTTTTACACAAAAAAGTACAAACAAATGCTTACTGCAGCGCCCCCTGATGAGTGGTCACTGTAGCATATATATAAAAAGATGCACCAATTAAGCCTGAACCTATCCTTGAAAGTTACATGTAAATCGGACCAGTAGTTTTTGATTTGCATAAACAAATGATTACTGCTGCGCCCCCTGGTGAGTTTTCCCCGTAACAAAAAAAGAAAAACCTTAAAATATGCATCAAGCAAAGATGAATCTTTTTATGAAAACTCTTTTCAATCGGAGCAGTAGTTTCGGTTTTAGACAAATAAATACAAAAAAAGTACAAACAAATGCTTACTGTAGCGCCCCCTGGTGGTTTGACACGATAAAACATATCCAAGAACATCCACTAATTAAACCTGAATCTATCACTGAAAATCTATGGAAATCAGACTATTATTTTTTGAGATAATTGAAAACATTCGTTTTCACGTAAAATGCTTACTGCAGCGCCCCCTGGTGAGTTAAGGCAATAAGACATATCTAAGAACATACGCCAATTGAACCTTAACCTATCATAGAAAACCGTATCAAAATCGGACTTATAGTTTTGGAAATAATTGACATAGTAATTTGCACAAACACACAAACAAACAAACAAACAAACAAACAAACAAACAAACAAACAAACAAACAAACAAACAAACAAACAAACAAACAAACAAACAAACAACCTCTCACCCCAAACACATATACAGTCGCCGTTCCGTCGCGGGTAAAAAATAGATAAACAGACAATAGAAAAAAACATTTAACAATATTATTTTGGATTCTATTACATTGATAAATGCTCCCAATTATTCTCATATATCTTCCATGTACAGAGAGCGATCAGTTACATTTTTTTATTTTTATATGATTGTATTTATATTTTTGGGGCCAGTCGTGGCTCAGTGGCACGAACGTGTGACTGTAAACGACCGGTTGTGGGTTCGATTCCCACTCGAGAAGTGGAAATATTTAATATTTCCATTTTCGTCGCTCTAGTATCAGAGGTAAAGCGCGGCGTTAAGTTCCGCCACTTAACACGCAATGCCTTCGAATTCGGCGGAAAGTGGGAAACGGAGTGTCTTAACACTAGGTTCCCTCTGCCTACCCTGCTGTGTGCGGGATACAGCGTGCAGCTAAAAAAAAAATATGTATGTATAGACGATGCTGTTATAGTAGAAAATATATGTATATTAAATCTTATTTATAATTGGGATGTAAATTTCTACTGTGATTATAGTTTGAAACTAAAAAATAAATAAAAAATAGTTACCTACGGCAAAGTGCACATTATTGTGTCCCTAGTTCATTATTCCGCTATTCGTCATAGATTTAGCTTTATCTTATGACATTAATACACTTAATGATAGTCTTTACGGTCTGAACAATTTGAAGCTGAGAAATAAGAATCTGGAAATCTTTTAAAGAGTATTTTGGACTAGTTTTATTTTCTTAATGGCGTAAGAAACATTAACCCGACAGATAAGGTTTACTACAAAAGTTGTACATACGTATACCTACATAGGAGGCATTACTTTTCGTTTAACCTATTTAATGATTAGTAAGAATAATGTTATTTACATAAAAGAAAGAAAATTGGAGAACGGAGTGTTTTGACATATGTTATCTCTAATTACCCTGCTATGTGGGAAAAGGGGTTAAACGTTATATATAAATTGTAATAGTAAGTTGAGTTACTAGATTTAAAAAATATATATTTTCATATACCACTTCATACTGTATATGTCAGTTTTGATATACATGTTAGTTTTAACACAATGACCTACTTCAATTATAAATCGTAAATAAGACGTAAACGTTTTATGGTTTCATTCGTTGCGATCGTTTAAAGCCTGCTTTCTGCTACTTATCGAATATTGTAAGGTACACATAATTTACAAAATGATTTTTATGGAATTGGACATCCCATAAACGCAAGCAAGCTATATAAATAAGCTTAATTATTAAATTATTAGAGAGATTGTGGCGCACAGTGATAGCGTCTGATTGTAAACGCGATGGTTGGGTGTTCGATTCCCACTCAGAGATTTTTTTTATTTTCGTTCTGGTACTTAAAGCAAAGCATGGCGATACGTTTCGTCCCTCAAAAGCACGGAGGAAGTGTCTTAACACTAGGTTCTCTAATGACAACCCCATTATGCAGGAAAAGGCGTAAAACTGATGAATAATATTTATTCAATATTGTATTCTGTGAATAAAGAATTTTGAGTAACATGCCTGTTTTTGCTGCATTGCCATTTGAAAAGTTTATACTACATAATCACGTACAGCCGTAACGTAATACTTATGTATATTATTTGCGTTGCGTTTGATTTAGACTTAGTATTCCTGGAGCTGATCGCTAGCTATGGTCACAATGTTTACAGTACTTGTCCCACATCTTCGATGGTTTGTCGGGCATACTTAATAAAGCTCGATTCTGGGACTCACATTATAAATGTAATTTTTTTAGAACTTCTAAGCTTTTAGTCGCTTAGTGCTTACTCAGATAGAACTTAATGTTATGACACTCCGTTCTGCACTTACCGGTCGAAATTGACACATTGCGTATTAAAACAAGAACAACACCGCGCCTGGTCTAAGTACTAAAGCGGAGAAATGAAAATATTATATTATCGTTCTTCCACATTGGAATCGAAATAACAACCATCGCGTTTACAATCAGACGCTGTCCCACTGTGCGACGACGTACTATCCCCTTAATCGTTATATTGTTTTGTTTCTATTTCCTTAACCTAAACGAATAGATACTATAAATATCTTTACTCAGAAACACGTACTTTTCTGTAATAGTTTTTTCGTGTAAACAGATTTAGTAGCTCCAAAATAGAATTTGTTTAAGTACCCGTTTTTAATAGAATAGTAATTAAAAATATGTTATAATTGAACAAAATCTATTGAAATAAATTATTTCAATTTCTAATTAAGTTATTTCTTGTACATTTATCTTTTTATAATCTTTGCTAAATTCAATTTACAAATAACAATGATAATACACGAACAAAATATGGATTAAGGACAAAATAATGCACAATACAAATTTAAATACTTTTTATGTTTAATTAAAATTTCTCTTTGATCTTTAAGCCTAAAGGCAAAACACTGAGGATATCTTAAAAATCTTTCGTTATTTCTAATTATTTTTTCATTTGATTCAATGAAAACTTTCAATTATGAATTTTCTATATTTTTTCAGCGGCCCGACTTGGATGGAATTTTAAATAAAAATAGATCCAGGGTCAAACGTAGACTACTTTTCTCCAAAAATCAACCGCTAAATAAAAGTTATTCTTATAGATAATAGAAGTTTGTATGAAAAATATTTTTTTTTCGTTCGCGGGTCGTTGAAAGTACATAACAGCTATAGTTTTGTGGGCTAAGCTAAAACGCGAGTGAGGTCGCGATCGGGTCGCAGTTTTAAAATAATTTTCAAGGTTTCTAACAATTTTTAGTATTTATTTAATGTAATTACACAACTATGTCAAAAATAATATTTTGATAGGCCAAATAACGTTACCCAAACATGCAAAATAAGAGTTACGTCTTTCATTGGTAAAAACGTTGGGAGCACAATGTTATCGTAATCGTGTAATTTATTGAATATATTATAGATATGTATGTAACGTGCATTATATGTTATAAGAAACGTATTAGGTAAATCTAGCAATAAATTTGTTTTTCCATTTAATAGGGAAGTTCGTGACTAGTTATTAGTATTATAACATTTTTCTTAATCTTTTATACTGTAGACCTACTGTATTGGTTATTATATACTAAGTTAAATGTTGTAAAACATAGAAATCTTATAAAAATATTAATGCAGCAGGAATTGAACCCGCACTTCTTCGAAACCGTCTAAGCGCTTTGGCCGCCAAGCCATGCGTTCTAGATCCAGCTGTGTCGAAATTCTTATACACTTTATTGCACTTTTTTTTTAGTTGACTATTGTTTCTGGCTATCTATAATATTTTTACATATTTCTAGTACCCAAAGATCGTTATGAATAATCGTTTGGCAAAATAGAACTCCATTTATTAATTTATTAAACGTTTTTCAATTTCCTAAGTGGCAAATAAAACTTAAAAATGTTAAAAAAGTTCACTTGTATAAAAAAAATAACTTAAAATTGTTTATCAAATTTACTTTTTGGCAAAGTAATCCTTCTTATTTTTATTACATTTATATAAGAAGAAACAAAAAAAAAGTTTAGATATCGTACATGTCATGCGAAATTAATTATACCTTAATAATATCTTATAAAAACAGGATAAAAAAAAACATTTCTAAATAAATTAAGATCAGGTAGATTTTGTGATGAGTAGAAAAACTCAACGTGTTTTGATTGACCAAAATATAAAATAAAAAAAGGCTTCTTTAAAATATATACGTCGCGCTTCTGAAAGCAAAACATAACAAACTGGAGAGGAAAATGAAAGATATCAAAATAAATTTAAATAGACATAGTAAATAACATTTGTTGTTATTTCTGAATCTATCTGCTTTAGCAAAAATTACGATATGGATACACTTATTTCTTTTTCTAACACTTTTATTCCCCTTTAAATTTCTTACGAAAGGAGTCTATGTATTGAAGGAGAGCCAAAAAATGTTAAGTTTATAAAGTTAAAAGTGTAAGATTTATAGTTTGTGTATACTTGATTTAAAATGATCCTTGATGGTGACGACGAGGATATAGATACATATTTTGCTCTAAGGGCTAGTCGTGGCGCAGTGGCATGAAAGTGTGACTAAATTACTGGTTGTGGGTTCGATTCCCACTCGAGGAGTGGAAATATTTAATATTGCCATTTGTTTCGCTCTGGTATCAAAGGCAAAGCGCGGCGTTAGGTTCCGCCACTTAACACGCAATGCCTCCGAATTCGGCGAAAAGTGGAAAACGGAGTGGCTTAACACCAGGTTCCCTCTGCTTACCCTACTGTGCAATTAAAATAAAATATACAGCGTAAAACTAAAATAAAAAAGAAGTTATATTTTGACAATTTGAATAATTTGTATTTTACAAAAAAGGATATTATATTTTTTATATTTCTAATAGCTAGTCATTACTCCGTACTTATCATATGTAGTAACTATTTCTTAAATTTTAATTTGTTGCATTACCAATATAATAAAGAAATAAAATCTACTATTTAGTATTAATACATACATAGGTATGTGTTAAAATGTCATGCAGCAGCTTCTTAACAATTTAGAAAAGAGGGTATCTATGATTTATGTAAATAAACGATATTTATAGGTTCTTGATAAATACATGCTTTTACATTAATATTATAATGCCTCTTACTTAAAACTCATTTAAATTATAGTTCTTATTATTAATAATTATTATGTTTAGATATACCCTATCAGTCTTTCATATTTGCTTACCCCTAATAAATTAAAAGGATATAAAACAAATAAATAACACTTACTTTACAAAATCTCAAAGAAGCAACTAAATAATTTAACTATCACACTAGTATTTAATATTTAAAAGATACTTGTTAATTGTTCATTTTTTATAATTCAATATTATTGCAAAACAGTTTTCGCGCGTATTTTAACCAACGTCAATTTTAAATTACGAACACAGGCGCGTTCCGTACCACGCCAGCTGCTATACTGACTGGATAATGGATATAAAAAATATCACATCGATAGGAACGTACCGGCATAAACCGACCGAATCAGAATAAATACAAGTATTTACTGTTCTCGTAGTGCTTATGAAGCAATTTCACGCGGTCGGTTACGTTATATCAATTCACTTTCTAGCTTAAGCGGTACTTCTTTACTTTAAGAAATAAAAACAACTAACAAGTTACATTGTAAACAATGATAAGACATGATTAGAGGTTAATGTAATTATTGTTTTACTTATTTCTATACACTGTATTGTATACACAGAGTGCATTAACTTTTAAACATACATTTGTGTTTTAATTTTGAAGAATATTTATATCTTAAATAAATTATCCATCTCCATATTTGTTTAATTTATTAGCCAAAATAGGACTCACTTTTATTATTTTAAAGTGAATTTCCTTAAAAGAAGAAGGAATAATAATTAAATAAGAAAGAATAATAATAATGATAGACTTTATATTTTAAATTTACTTAGTCTCAAAATATGTGTATGAAAAAATATATTTCAACTCACGTTACGTTCAAAATAATAAAGAATAAGTAGTTTTAAATAAAATTATAATAATTGAGATTATTTAATTAGTATTTACCAAGTATTTCATTAATAAAAACGCTAAACAACGATAAAGCTTATAAGTAGCTTGGAATTTAATTCATTCATTACTAATTAGTAAGTAGGTATTTCATATGTCTGTGGATATTTCTGGCTTATCGGTTCATTGATTAAATAATGAGGTGTAAAGATCTATAGTTCCTATGCATAACGGTTATAATTTATTAATTGAAGTATAGTAATCGTAATTATTTTTATAACGTGATATATTTAAATCTTATTATGTCTCGCTTTGGTGACTAGATAAAGCACGTTGAGTTCTGCAATTCAACATTCAATGTAACAAGATATTGGGGGCCAGTCATGGCGCAGTGGCACAAAGTGTGACTGTAAAGCGACTGGTTGTGGATACGATTCCCACTCGAGGAGAAAAATTTAATATGCCCATTTCCTTCGCTCTGGTGTCGAGGTAAAGCGCGGTGTTAAGTTCCACTCCTTAATACGTAATGCCTCCAAATTTGGTGGAAAGTGGGGAACAGAGTGTCTTAACACCTACCTCCACCTCTGACGGCCCTGCGTGCGGGATACAGCGTGAAGCTAAAAAAAAGACATAGGGGGAACGAGGAGAATGAAGTGTCTTGAACTAGTTTCTCATGGCCTACTCTGCTATGTACCAAGTTTTAAGAAATATATTCACCCTTGGGTTCAGGAAATTTGAATTATTATATTGCACTAAATTTATAAAAAATTTAAGCAGCTTCATGGTTTTTTCCCACTTAGCAGGGTAGTTAGAGGGAATCTAGTGTCACTTTGTTCTCCATTTTCCAACCGGAATCGAGACGCCACGCTTTGTCTAAGGTAAATGAAAAATGAAAATGATATATTATCACTCCCCTGAATCGAACCCACGACGACCTCTAATATTAATATATAATAAAAATTGTAAATTGAAATTGTAAAAGATACTTTAAATTGTGGACTACCTCGCCCTGGAGTTCTACACTATCTATTCATAATATTCTTATCAAAATATCACAATACACATTCAATAATTTTACTGTTATATTCTTATCTAGAATTTATAACAGTAAAATTATTAATTACATTAATTTATATGAATAATAATGTATGTTATTGTTATTTAAGGCTACTATATAGTTAGCTATATAGTTGTTAAAAGCTAAATACATTTAAAACTTGAAGGCAGACTTGAAAGTCGTAGTAAGCAAAATAAATATAACTTTTAATTTAGCTCTTGCCGATTTTATTTTGCATTCTCCATGGAATTAACTAAAATAGTAAAAATATATCAATTACGATGTACCTACCCGCAACTTTTTGTAAGTAGGTACAGTTTTTTTTGGGTTTAATTACTAAAACATTGGTTAATAACTTTTACTATTTTTATCTTACCGTTACTCCCGGTTATTGTACGATAGGCTGATATTATTATTTTCTGAGGACTTAGAGAAATGATGTTGAGAGGACCAATCAATGCAGTACACATTGTTTAACCAGTTACATCTCGTTGCAGATACAGGAGCTTGGGGCAGCGCCTACGACTTGCGATCCAAGTGCATATATAAAGTAGTTCCTTCACTTGGAGTGGAAGGATTTTTTTTGGTTTAGTTCATTTATGATGGCCATTTAGTTGATTGTCTATTATCTATATCTATATTGTAGAATGTGAAAATATTATCATTGTGTATAGTCAGTCGTGTTATAACTTTTTAATGATGGCGGCGAGAATTTTAACATTTTTACAATTTTAGTTTTAATAATTTATATTAATTGTCTTGTTGCTCCTTACATAATACACAACCTGGTAAGTTGGTAACATATTATTACGTATATTACTAATCCCTAGACTTTAGGCGTAAAAAATAATAAATATATGAAATAATAATACTTGGGTATTTCATATATTTAGTTATAGGTATAAGTATGATATGGACAAAGTGTAGAACGGAATGTCTTGATACTAAGTTCTCTCTGACTACCTGCTAAGCTGAAATATATAAAACTAACAAAAAACGGTAAGTGTTCCTATTTGTATTTTATACACAATGGAGCCTTTTTTTAATTAAAACTCAAAATGTAGTTTACAATTTTAATACTTTACAAAAATATGTACCGTGCTAGCCGCCATTAGATAGAGTGAATAAGTAAAGAATGACACTTCTAAGCTAACCAATAGAATGACACATGACAGCCACGATATTATTGCAGATTAAAAAAAACAACAATAATTAGCAACTTTTACAAACAGAACAGATGCATCTAAATTGACTTGAGCGGCAACACTATTATTTTCAATAACTGCTTTATAAAATTAATAAAATTTTGGTTCATTCATCTTGGCTTCATCTAATGTACTTACTCGTGCAAGACCGGTGTGTCATTAGTACTCCCCAAAGCTATTACGCTATACACAACAGGAATTTTGCTGACCTTGTGTACACTGACCCAATAACCTAGCTTCAGTGCGTCTATTTAATATGACCTCTCGATAAAGAAGGGCCATTATAGCATTGATGCATACCTAGCCCTGTTCATCTATACATACAACAAAAATGTAGGTGATCGCTTTCTGTATACGAAAAATGTAGGAGAAATAAACTTATTGGAGGTTTGTGGTAATATAATATAACGAAAAACAAACATTTTTATTTATTTGTTTGTTCTTTTGTCTGTATGTTTGAGCATGCTAATCTTAAAATCGGCTAAATGGATTTTAAAGCAGTTCTGAGTAAGTTATTTTGGTGAACTTCCCTTGACATGTAGCGCCGATTTTATTTCTATCGGTTCACTATTTGGCTAATACTATTCGGCAAAATTGCTATAACTGTTTTATTAACTTGGCTGAAAATATACGCAGAACAATTAAAGCAGATGAAGTTGGGAGCGGGTCACTTGCTTAATATAAACGGTTATGGCATGTATCTTTAGATGTTAGACTATCCTTACATGTATTTACAAATGTAAATATTATGTTATTATACTGATTCATTAAAATAACATTTCCATTAGAATATTTTTATCAAATACTTTGCATTAAATATTAAAATGTTTATGTTGCATCAAGATAAGAATAAAACATCATTCGCATTATACATATGTAAAAGTATCACAATTGATTAGTATTCCGAGTAAACTTTATTTCATGACTTTGAACCACGTAAAATCATTATATTCATTATATTGTCAATTTTGCCTAGAGTCGAAAAAAAATGCCATTACATTGATAATATTCATTAGTAGTATTTCATAATTAGTAAACAAATGATACGTAGATATGTGTATAATATTATATAATATATATTTTATTATTTAGGATTATAAGATTCAAATAAAGGAGTTCTGTCGTATTTTTTCAATTTTATTAGTATGTGATATTAGTTGAATATTCCACCAGGTCAAGTTAAAACATTCTTTATTTACACAAATTTAAAATATCCTTTATTCAACTACATTTTTGCAAGCGTCGAAATGAAGCTACCACCAGTTCGGAAGGCATTTCTGCTGAGAAAAGCCGGCAAAAAATTCAACAGTTGCTCTTATCAATTATTGCTCAAGTAAACTTAAGTATTTCAATGTGTCATAGATATAATTGTTTTAGATATATGTCAATTCCATTGTCAACAGTCTCAAGGTATCAATACAGAATGTAAATAAGATATTGAAGAAACTGACCTAGACTAAACGCGTATTATGTGTTATTCGCCATGCAGATAAGGTGTAACAAAAGGAAAACCGCACCCGCCGCGCCGCGGCGCTGCCAAGTTGTAGGTTTTAACAAACTTTCGCGGTTTTAATTCTGGTTCAGACACGGGCGAAAACTTTTTCTAATCCTTATAGTAAAAAATGTAACCTAGGGAAATTAAAGACCTGGGACTTATCTAGATAATTTGAAGACTAGTGAAAGAAGGTAATGGTCACCTTAAAATTTATATTTTAAGTATGAACACAGATACAATTATAATTAAAAAACTGACACCTGCTATTTTTTTTTGATTACTAAGATAATACTGGCTTGCCGCGTAAGTGTGTAATTTGTGAAGCCTATAAAATTTGATGTCATAAGGCAGTTCGGATTGTGAGCATTCACATCGAGCTCATAAAGGAGGATAAATGGGTGTGCTAGTTACCTAGAAGGTGAGATCAGCATTAGGAGTCTAACAGAGACCTGGCGCAGAGGCACAAAGTGTGACTGTAAAGCGACTGGGAAACGTTCGATTCTCACTCGAGGAGTGGAAATATTTAATACATATTTGCATTTTCTTCGCTCTGGTGTCGAGGCAAAGCGCGGCGTTATGTTCCGCCACGCAATGACACTTAATACGCAATGCCTCCAAAATTTAGCGTAAAGTGGGGAGCAGAGTGTCTTCACACTACGTTCCCTCAGCCTTTCCTGCTGTGTGCGGGATATAGCGTGAAGCTAAAGAAAAGAAACATCTAAATATCAAGCAGTCTAACCGATTTTCCGACGCTTTTCCTCCGTATGTCACATGTGACACTGTGCTTGCAGTTGTTTGCGTGGTGGACTCTAGTGAGCGCCTAGACACGGCGCCTACATACACTTGTGACACCTTTATGACAACGAAAGTGATCTATATCTAAAATTTTAGGCCTTTTTAAATATTCTTTTACATAGACAATATTTATTTTTCTCTGAATGTGATAAATATTTTTTTATTATTTATCGTGCATCTACACAATTGTTAAACATATTATGTAAAACATTAACATAATTTTAATCAGCATTGTAACATTGTAATATTATAACTTAAACGCTTAATCAGTTTTAATTTATATCAATTATAACAATTTTAAATTTTCATCATTTTGTGGCCAGTCGTGGCCCAGTGGCACAAGCGTGTGACTGTAAACGACTGGTTGTGGGTTCGATTCCCACTTGAGGATTGGAAATTTGATTTCCATTTTCTTCGCTCTAGTGTCGAGGATACAGCGTGAAGCTAAAAAAAATTATTAACAAAGAGCATTGCCAATTGACTATTTTGAAAGCAAACGAAAATAGCTACATACTATTTAGCATTTATAAAATTTCTTTATAAATTGTGGGGAAAACACAAAAAAGACTGACTGTTCACACAATGAATAATTATACAAAAATTATTGCGATTATTTTTTATCAGTCACTTTGGTGGCTCTTTCTAGGTATAGCTAGATACCTAATGGATATGTAATGTGATACAAATGTGGACAATGTTAGTACATTGATATATTGCACATTTAGCGTACCTGTATACACATGTACATTATATATAAACACATTAACTTGACTGACAACGGTTACTAACGGTTGTCAGAGAGTAGGTACATAGCGTAGAAACACTCTTTCACTTTTTACTCTTTCTCCTCTTTCCGTCCGAAATCGAGAATGCATGGTGAATGGCGATTAAGATGTAGAAAATTATTTTTGTAATAAATTAAATCTCATCCTATTTTAATACTGTTACTTGTACTATAAGTACTATTCAGAACCCTTTTTTTTTTAAAACTGTATTAAGAATTCAAATATCGTGAAGGTAGGTATAGCAATAGCATTTTATTTCTAAAATTAGGATAATATTTACTGATTACGTTTATAATAAACGCCATATTAATAAAAAACCAAATAATATTCTTGATTGTTTTTTTTTACGATCTGATCGTAAGTGGTAGCCTTCGCCCATAGACATGCACAACATTAGAGGAGCTGTAGATGCGTTGCAGTCCATAGCTCCTTTAGTGTGAAGGAGCGAAGGATCGGGATTGCGGGAAAGGGAGAGCTGGCTTTCATGTCGTCGAACTGGAACACATCATTAGATGATTGGCAGTTCGTCTTTAATATGATAGTGGTCGCGAGCCAGTCGTAGAATGAATCTCCTTTCTCTCTAATTTTATCAACAAGTTACTGAGTTACCCACCTTTTACAAGACACTTAAATATAAAAAAATATATATTTTTAAAATGAAATAATAAAGAATTTGAATCATCTTTTCATCAGCATCGGTGGTTCAGTGGTAGAATGCTCGCCTGCCACGCGGGCGGCCCGGGTTCGATTCCCGGCCGATGCATACAACTTTTTGTTTTTTTTTAATATCAAATCGACGATGGTAATAAATAAATAAAAATTTTGAACCTTTGTTTGTGCTTATATAATGTTTTGTTATATTTTATGATTTTCTATAGTTGGTTGTTGACAAATTCAAAAATATTATCAAAAGAGTGATATTTTTATGCCGAAACCCGGGATTGAACCGGGGACCTTTAGATCTTCAGTCTAACGCTCTCCCAACTGAGCTATTTCGGCGATGATGACACTGCTGAAATTAAAAATAAGGTTATAAAAATGTTTTAACTGGTTAAAATAATGTAAATTGTTATTGTAACTTGTTGTAGTCTAAAATGAAAACTTAATCTTTTAGACATTTTGGAAGTTCTTTATTAAAATCGGATGAAACAGTTGGAAATACATAATTTTCCATAGTAAGGTTTTTAAATGCCAGGAAGTGTAAAATATCTAGTGCAGAATGTCGAATCTTAAATTATAAAATTATTTATTAGTACGACAAAATGAAAAAAAACACACACACTACCATGTGTTTGACATAATTACATGTTTATACTTACTTTGTCAAGACAACCCAGGCTACAGGGTAAAGTACTAGCTTATTTAACACCTTTAATAATTAACCAATTTTTAATTATTAATCACATGAATTAATAATTAATCACATGAGGCCAGTCAGTGCGGCAGGGCATTGTAAACGTAAAATATATTTTACTTTACGCTTTAGAGTTCCGCTACTTAACACGCTATTCCTTCAGAATTCTGTGGAAAATAGGGAATGGAGTGTCTTAATATTAGGTTCCCTCTGTGTCTTGCTGCGTGCGGGATATAGCGTGACGCTAAAAGGAGACGGACTATAAAAAAAATGTTATTATAGTTTTTTGTATATAAAACGTTTTAAATAAAGGTCATTTTAATTTAAAAAAAGAATTTGCAATTCAAAAATAAGAGAGCTACAGGCTTTACTTAAATTACCATTTTATTTTATTACTTTAAAGCTCTATAAATACCAGTATAATAAATTAAATTACCACCATTGCCATCTAGTGACAAGAAAGTGAACTAAAATGGAATTCATGTAATTTCGTCTACGATAGTTCATCTATTTTCCACTAGATGGTACTATATTTTAATGTATTAGCAAATTCATTTACATACTAGCGACCCGCTCGCGGCTTCGCCGCGTGAATGTGGTAGCACTTTCATCCTCTATTGCCTCTTTGGGATTGCTTTTTTTTATAAAAGGAGGGTAGTCTATATTTGACTTTCGTCACTAATTATGTTCATGAGAAAATCATCGATACATTTAGTGCAATGTCTATATTATTTGATAACATATAGCGATAACTGTTCTAGTAAGAAAACGTACGAAATCTGCTGTCATATGATAGTAGATTTCATACATATATACCATCTGGTATATAGTATTATAAACCGGTCATGATATCTTAAATAAACTTCACGCTTTTTATTTTACAATTGTGTTACTTATTGATATTAAAAAATAACTTAACTTGCAAATAATCAATGCAATTTGACTTTGCCAGATTTTACTTTTCTGCGGGAACTGTTTTGAATACCAGGGTAATTTTTAAAAAAAGAGAGATAGCCTATGTTTGATCTTGCCTCATTTTTCTCAGAAAAATAGTTAATGAACTATTTTTCTGAGAAAATTCATCATTTCAGTCAAGGAGTTTAGATCTTTCATTCTCACTATATACTAAACATACATAAGTTTCATCCACTGTTTCAACCTCCTAGGGTTTGATTTTTTTATAAAGTAGCCTATATGACCCTGCGTCTTCAACAATCTTCTTTACGAATTCCATCTAAATCGGACCAGTAGATTACCCCATAACAAATTGAAGAGATACAGATTTTTGCATTTTTATCATAATAATTTTATTGATTGACGATTGACAGATGGCACTACCCGTTGCAGAAAACGTAGTGACATCTGTTGTCATATAGATTATATAAATATATAGATTATATAAAGTTTTATAGACAGGTCAAATGTATATTTAATAAATGTTATGCTTATTTTATTTTATAATTATTTTAATTATTGATATTGAAACAAATTTAGCTTCACTCGTGAACTATCGACATAATTTGAATGTTTTTTTTTAAATTTTATTTTTCTGCGGGAGTTATGTTGAATACCGGGATGAAAACTATCCCATATGTTGCTCTAGCCTCTAAGCTTACTCCATACAAAAATTCATTAATTTCTACCCGGTAGATACCGATATACAAATGATTTACTTATATCGGTTTTTTATTTTTTCCAAAAAAACTACATAGAATACCGGAATAAAAACTATCCTATATGTACCTTTGGACTATAAGCTATCACCATACTAAAATTCATTCATTTCTATCCAGTAGTTTTTGCGTGATTGACGAACAAATTAACAGACAGACAGACAGACAGACAGACAGACAGACAAAAATTCTACTGAGTGGATTTTTGGCCTCTGTTATCGATATATTAACGCACCCAATTAAATTTTTTCTGAAATTTTTCATGTACAGAATTGACTTTTCTACTCTTTTATTATATATAGAGATTTTTATTTTTTTCTAAGGAAGTTATAATAGGAAAATTTTAGATAATAATTTTAATGACAAGTAACACGTAATGTCTTGATTCCAGATAGAAAGTCGAAAACGGAGTGACGTGACGCTAACTTCTCTCCGACTACCCTGATGTGGAAAGAAACGTGAAGCTGGGTTTTATTTATTTAAATACAGCCCATGCATGTAATTTCGGACATAGATTTTCTAAAAAAATATGATAAATTTTAGAAAATATTCATTCTATTTATAAAAAAAATTATGCATATGGTGATTTTTTTCCATTCATCACTACTGTCAGGCGTGTGGTTATAAGTCATTTCTTTTAATTATTTTTATTTTTATTTCACTCTCTTAGACGGTTAATGAGGTTAATGTAATAATATAGGAATATTATTTATTAAGAAATTTCGTTATCCATTTCCATCGTTTTAGTAAGTAACAGTAAATTTACACAACGACGCACGCAACATTAATTCGACGAACTAAAAAAATATTTTAAGTGTTTAAATTCTACTAATTTCGTCTGAAGTTCGAACTCACTACTACTGAGTCTGGGTACAGGATATTTTCAACTTCGCTACGATAGCATCAGTGTTTGCATATAGGTATGTATGGATTATAATTTCGTTTTATCACGATTTTCTAAAAGTCATTCGAATAATATTAATTTAACTCTAGTTGTGTGTTGTTGTGTATGTTCCATATAATTTATGTAATAAGAATTGTTGGAGATACTGTTGACATGCGTAACCTCATCAGTTGAGTACGTCGGCCAGTTGTGTCTATGCTTCGTAATTTAAAATTGAGATATTTAACATGCTATTTACATGCATGTTTTGGAAAATATAAAAAATATTAAACATATTTAATGTCGATTTAATTTTTTTAAACCTTGAAAGGGTTAGGAAAGAAATTGCTCTACGTCCTATTTATAGTATTCAATTTTTCCAATTTTTTAGAATACAATTCCCCTCCGCCGCTAAGTAGCATTCTGTAAGAGGCGGGTAACCCGTAAAGTGACTTGGTGGTAGGAGATTCGTTCTCAAAGACGAACGTACAACATCTGGTGCTCCGGTTCGATGACGTGTAAGCCAGCTCTCCCTATTCCCAAAATTCCCACCCTTTCACCCTCCTTCCTTCCTACATCGCCAAGGTTGGCAACACATTCATAACTCTAATGTTGTCTATGGGCGAAGGTAACTACTTACCACCAGGTTGTCCTTCTGCTCGATTGCCTGTTTTATTCAAGAAAAAAATAATCATCGGCTATATGATAAATTAACTGTGATAATATCTTTTCTTAGTTCAATTGCCAACAGCAATTACCGGTCTAGGTAGAAATAACTTTTAAAACATTCCTCCATTGCAATGTTATTTGATGATAATAATAAAATAAAAAATATAGGTTATGTTGTCATAACAATAAAGGAATAATATAGAGGCCAAAAGGTTTTAAATGCGCTACTCCCCCTTACCATATTAGTCTGTATCCGTGACGCATGTTCTTACAGTTAAGGGATAATCCGCAACAACGCAGCTAGCGCACGTCCCACGTACTGAAATTGCTCGTTTAATAAAATATAACGGTATGAATGAGATGTAACGATCCTGGATGAGTTATGTTTTCGTGAAATAATTTTACACATATGGCTATGGAGCTCCTATTTGCTGTTAATCCGGAATTACAACAAGAATTTGTTAAAAAAAACGAAAGGAAACATTTGTTATATATTTATTACAAAGGTACTATGGCGTGTAACATAGCTATTACGTGTAGCAATGTTAAAAAATTATTGTCAAATACATGCTAGTGTAAATAATATTTAAAAGTAAATTTAATGTATTTTAATAGTTCATAATATATTTTAACAGAAAATTCGGGTTAAATGGAGCCGAAAACTTTCTTCACGAACTAACGTGTAGATATCAGTTCACATATATATAATTTGTCCTAATCGCAGTTACCACTTAAATTTTGAAGCTTAAAAAATACATAACTTATTAACCTTCGAAATGCAATTTAGGTCATAACCTACAAGGAGTTTAAGATATTTTTTTCGTGTACTTAGCAACGTTTATATCTGGTGCGTGTGCCGTGTAGGCGTCTATTGTCTTACAAGTCATTGTAACGGTAGTTTCTGTTTATTTTTATAACCTCGAGGCGTTGGTCGCTTATGCAACAACAGTAAACCAAATCGGATTGCAAAACCTAAATAAGACAAGAGCTTTAGGCGTGGATTGTGAACATGAGTACACAAGTACAATTAGAACTTTAAGCAAATGGAAGATTATATTAGTCTGCACTAACCTGAAATGGATCTTGAATGAAATGTATTTTATATGTCTGTAATAAAATGTATTTTTTGTATTACTTATTGTAATGATAGGGATTTTTTAAGCCATAGTAAATATAATAATCTTTTTTGTGTGTATTTTTGTTTACTTGATTTAGTAAGTGACTCGTCTACAAATTTAAATGGACTAAACAAGTTCATTTTTTCCCTCTGTTTCCATACGAATTTCGAGAATTATTTATTTAATACGAGCACAGTAACGGCATTAACTCTTAGGATAATATTTTTTGCAAAGCAATTTCAACTCTCTACCGTTTCCGCTATTATATATCTGTCATCTATCTATTAGTCAATCGGTGACAAAATCAAAATTGTGACTGATATGATTGAATTATATCATATTTGTCAGTAAAATAGTAATGAAAATACTTTTGAATTATATGAGTACGGAATGATGCCTATTCAGTGCTATCATCATAATAGATATAAAAGTTAACAGACAGGCGTTGTCGGTAATGAGTCAGTAACAATGACACATTCAGAAATAATTTTATAAATGCAATGTAAAAATCAATTGCATGACATCCCGTGCATTTTTATCTTAAATAAGTGTACAAACATCTGATTCAAAATATGCAACAATGTTTACAAAGTTCCAAGTCGAGTTTTGGCGTTTGAGACTTGATTCACTCGAATTATGAAAACTTCAAAGGTATAACTATATAATTTTTTCATGTTCACGCTTCTTTCATAGCAAAATGAATCTAGTGTCAAGACACTTCGTTCTCCACTTATCACCTACGAGACATTATGTGTTAAGTGGCGGAGAAATGAAAATAATTTACAAACATCGTACCCATAACTTTGCCTTTTCAGTCAAATACATTTCATGTGTGTCACTGTCGACTGCATCAGGTGCATTATGCACTTGGGTGCACAATTCATGAAAAAAAGTAAATTTTTAAAATTTATATTTTCCGAATATTACAAAGATTAACGTCAGATTTAGAAAGTATTTTACACTTTTCATTTACGCAGTGGTTGTTGTTTCATTCGTCAAAATGTTTCGATTCAAAATATTTCTTACCTCGTTTGGTTGTTTTTGTTATATTAAACGAAATGTATGACGAGTAAATTGAATAAAACTTTTTTGTCAGTTCAGCATATTAGACGTTGCGTGTAGGTAAACCAAAAGACCTTGGCTTTTAGTCTACCGTGAGTTAGCCTAGTTGTAAGCCAAACAAGGCGTGACAAACTCCTAAGCGTGCCTTTTTTATAACTAATGTTCTGTTAATTATAAAAACATTTTTTTAAATTAATAAGATCTTTTGTTATCACGAACATTACATACTATAAAATAAAACTTGAATTGAAAAATAAAAATTTGCTTATATGTTTGGTGTTTGAAAATATATTTTAGAACACTTTACAGTAGCTCTTGGATCATAGGTAGGTAGGTGGCATTCGACTGTCGATCGTTACAATTATTACATCGAACTACCAGCAACAATTTCTTTATTGCTTCGTATGGGATTCTTGCAAAACTTTGCGTTTTTAAATATCAAAAATACAGGTGATGCATAAATTTCATCAAGTAAAAATATTTTTTCAATTATTAGTACTACTTTTGTACCACCACATTTGGTAACTCTGGCTTGAATTATAATATATATCTATTTATTTTAGTATAAATAATAAAACATAAATGGCCACGTTGCAGTAAAACTTCGTGCATAACATTGAAAACAGAGTGAGCAAGACGTGTATGGTATTCGATATATGTTATCGGACGCTATTTCAAAATATTATAGGCAGTAAACATGAGCACAGATAACCCGCTAATGTGGAACAATAAATCACTTGGTAAGCATTTTGTTTCTTATCTCTAAGAATAAGTACGTTTTGAGCTTTAAGTGTTTCCTTAGTTGCCAGATCTTCTTTGAAAAGATATTATTAAAAATTTTTACGATGTTTTCACAAAAATGAATCAAATTGTTTTTTTTTATTTTTAAAATATTATTTTAAATTTGTGTATTATTAATTTTTTGCAAGGTAAAAAAAAATAAAAGTAATCGCCCAACGTGGGGCTCGAACCCACGACCCTGAGATTAAGAGTCTCATGCTCTACCGACTGAGCTAGCCGGGCTAGGAGCAGAGACTGAGAATTTTGCATTAGGACTGACGAGTACTATATTTCAATTTATTTTTATTGCAACTATCGATAAGAAAGAAATCGTTTTCTAAAAAAATATATAAGAAATATTCCTAATGGCAAAATAGAATAAATATTATAGGGAATGTGGCCTTTAAAAGAACGAACACAAATTGATACTAAAACAAAAAAATATTCAACTAACTTAAACACACGAGCTACTAACTAAAATAGTAAGTATTCTTTGTTTTTAGTCATTATGCAAGTATTTCAGAATCTACAAGTCTTCCTGCTATTGTGTCATCGTGGCTGACTAGAATCTTTATTTATTTTTCTTTTATCAGTTCAGACATTGATATTGCTATCACCATTAAATTGTACTTAGTTCAGAATATTACAAAATAAATTCAGTACACCAATTTTAAACTCTACTGCAATTTGAGTTATTTTCTTTCTTAGCTTCACGCTGTATCCCGCACACAGCAGGGTAGGCAGACCTAGTGTTAAGACACTCCGTTTTCCACTTTCCGCCCAATTCGGAGGCATTGCGTGTTAAGTGGCGGAACTAAACGCTGCGTTTTGCCTATGAGCTAAATATACAGTATTATTTATATAAAGTAGAAATTATATATAGTATAAAACATTATCTATTGAATTTAATATTATATCACTTTTTGTCTGTCGGTAGCTACAGACTGTCTGACTTCAAATCTTAAAACGTATTTTAGTCTCCACTCTTATCTACATATTTTCTACATTATATTTTATGTCTGTAGGTGGAATTCTAAGTAGTATTTTATTAAAGTAGTTCTTGATACATTGTTGTTTTATTTTTATCTTTGTAACGATAGGATTTGAATCCCTTATTCAATCGTTTTTTTAGCTTCACGCTGTAATGCCGCCGCTGTAACACAGCAGAGTAGGCAGAGGGAACCGAGTATTAAGACACTCCGTTCCCAACTTTCCCACAACCAGTCGCTTTACAGTCACACTTTGTGCCACTGCGCCACGACTGGCCGTTATCCAAATGGTCGATACAATTGCCAACTTATGATAAAATCTAATGCTGGAGGCTCACAAATAGGTGTAGGTAAATGCACAGCTCAGCTAGGTCATTGGTTACTAAGTAAAGTTAACTGTCTACGATGCGTGCCGCTTCCTGCGCCCTACGTTGGGAGAATATTAAGAAGGTCCCTGAGCCGTCGCGTCGTGGCGCCTATAAAGTGTATTAGTATTACTTGCGTAATAATAGAGAAGCTTTTTTCATGTGCTATGTAATTTTTTTCATGTATATTGGTATTGTATAGAACAGAATATTGTAGAGATAAAAATCTATGAATATAAAAATATTATTTAAATAATGAATCATGAGTTTCTGTATAATTTGTCATTTTTTTGTGGTTTTCAATGCGTATGTTAATATAGTTTGCCATGGAATTATTAATATTTGTGTAAAAATGAATAAAATAATAAAGTAAAATAAAAGGGAATTCTTTAATGGTAATAATTTCCAAATATTATGTGGACGAAATTTGGCCTTCATAAAGTTTATATGCAGTATACGAGTGAGTACAGAAAGCCAATATCGTCCATTACAAAATATTAAAAATACGATAAGTTAATAAAATAAATAAAACACATACTACGATGCTTACCTTATACTTTTGAATAAATATAAACATTGTTAAGGTAACGCATATTTTATGCGTCAAGGGGGTCTCTAGTTTTTTTTATAGCATAAAGGAGGCAAACGAGCAAAAGGCTCACCTGGTGTTAAGTGGTTACCTTCACCCATAGACATCCACAACATTAAAGATATGGATGCGTTGCCAGCCTCGGGGATGAAAGACAGAAGGAGGGAGGAAGGATGGGAATGGTGGGAATAGGGAGAGCTGGCTTACGTGCCATCGAACCGGAACACATCATCAGATGTTTGGCGGCTCGTCTTTGACGCGATAGTGCGACACCAAACAAAAATAAAAAAAAATAAGTTATGAAAATTCTGACGATCCATATTATATACGATACATTACGATACATTATAAAATTGAACTCAAAAATGTAAAAAAAGTACTCTGAAACAGTTTGTACAGCACTCAATGGCGTTCACAAGACTAAATAAACAAATTAATTATTTACGGCCATATTAGCTATATGGGCTGTTATGTGTCTATATGTAGGTGTTTTAAACGTAGACTTAATTTATAATGATGGATATAAGGAGTCATTAACTTAACCCATATTAAAATATATATATATATATATATATATATATATATATATATATATATATTAAAAATGAAATAGAAGGATTTTACCAGGGCTGCCATGTCCGAATCCTGTATTTATTAATAAATGTACCTTTAGTCCCGTGGGGGGACGGGTTAAGAATACAATTCCCCCCCGCCGCTGGGTAGCGTCCCGTAAAAGGCGGGTAACCCAGTAGTTTGGTGGTAGGAGATTCGTTCTCCGACTGGCTCGCGACCACTATCATGTCAAAGACGAACCGCCAAATATCTTATGATGTGTTCCGGTTCGATGGCATGTAAGCCAGCTCTCCCTATTCCCACTATTCCCATCCTTCTTCCCTCCTTCTGTCCTACATTCCCAGGGCTGGCAACGCATCCATAACTTTAATGTTATAGATGTCTATGGGCGAAGGTAACCACTTAACACCAGGTGGGCCTTCAGCTCGTTTGCCTCCTTTATTCCATAAAAAAAAAAAAAAAATCGCAATATTCGTAGTGTAACTTAATATAAAGTATCTATATTTTATAATATTGTTTATTATCTACAAATTATATTAAAATATAAAGATATTCTAAGAGTGGAATCAAAATATCACTGTAACTTTGTGATGTGTGTAATATTTTTTCATTTACAAAACTGTCAATCATAAAGTTATCCTCGTTTGAAGGTGCCTTTTTAATATAGCAGTTGAATAAATAGAATACATAACCATTCATATGTGTACAAAGTAAAGTAAATTTTGTATTTAATGATTAATATACGTTTATTTACAATGACAATGAGTCTTTAATAGTTTCCGGCTATATCTGAGTCATTTAATAAGTTTTACGTTTCAATTAGTTTAGAGAATGAGGTTGCGGTTATTTTCACGTGTTTGAGCTTGCAGGCTTTGAAACTTGAAAGCGGAATTCCCTGTGATTCATTCGGTAATTAGTTATTTAGAAATGTTTTTGGGCCAATCAATGTGTTGGAAAAATTGACACATGTATTGTCGCCTTTTTTTCATTGGCGCCAAGTGTGATAATTTCTTTATCTAATTTAATTGATGTCAACGTCCTTTCGACGGTAGTCCCTCGAAATGTATAAGTTTCCGGTTAATAAAAAGTTTTTCTTGATAAAAAATGTATGCACCGTTATTTTAATGTACCTGTGTTATAAGAATTAGAAGTTATCGGTTATAATATATGACTTTTTAAAAACATTTATCAGGAAAGTTTTAGTTTTTTAATTTTCATTATATCGAAATTGATTAAAATATATTTAGGTCACAAGCATTTACAAATCATTCATCCTTTTTGAAACCTTAATATTTAATTTCATAATAAATAATCAAATTTAGCAAAGTCAAAAAAATAACTAGTAAACAGATAGAAAGAACGATTTTTAATTCGCGAACTTAGAAATGTATTTAAAGAACTAAGATTGTTTATTTTTGCATTAAGCTTTTTCCCATATGGGATGTAGTCTGAGGGAACCTAGTGTGAAGACACTCTGTCCTTTACTATGAGACCTTTAAAGTATTAATATATGGTTTAATAATTATTATTTTCTCGACACGTCTTAAAGCTTCGCCAGACATGTTTATACATAATGCCAAGTTCATTAACTACTTACTACCAAAGATTTATAGTAAAGTCATCATTTATATGATTGATAACTATTTGACTTGATTTATATTAATGTGCAACGTATTTACATATCACATTTCAGCCTAGCCTACTAAATATGTACACTAAACATATACACATACGAATGACATACAAAAAGTTAGCTATATATGTTAACAAAATTGAGGTATAAAGCTTTATATACATTTATTACCTGTTACCTGCTGGTAGCGAAGGCGTTGACCTATGGTATACGCATAGAAAATCTTTCAGTTTTTATAAAATAATGGTGGTCTAGCCGTCGCTGGCTCTTAGGCTATTTATTGATATAAACTCAACGTACCCTCGAACGCTATCTGTCCTAGGCTTTAAGAGGAAGCGAAACTTTGTATGCTTACAGAGATTGGAATAACTTGTATTTAAATTATTTTTAAAAAGTTACCTAATTCACTCGCATCAGGTCAAAACAACACTGGAAGTATTGTTATATAATATGCATTAAGCTAGGATTGTTTGGAATATCATTATAAATTAAATGTGAAAAATCTTCATAGGTCCCACATGAAAAACCAGCACAGTTGCTTTAGGATTTCAGTTAAATGATTAGTTATTGTTATGAAAATAATTGAGACAAAAATTGTAGCTCATGTCATTATAATGTTATTTAAAGTTATTGTTTCAAATTTTCATCTTAATGTTAGATTTAGTTCTGGGATATACTGATTAAATGTTCAGAAAAGTCTCTGTTTTTGTAAAGACATAGTAAAATAAATGTAAAGGCATACATTTATTTGTCTTTTAACGAAATTAAAACATTATTTTTTGAACTTTATTATAGAAAAAAGTTTTACTTGTTATTTTTAAATAATATTAAATGAAGAGAGAGCACTCAAAGTACTCTAAAATGTACCAATATTCCTGGTCATAAATTTGGAATCCTCAATGACGCACCAGTGGATATATACAAATATTAGCTAAGACGTAGCGCGGCGTTAAGTTTCACTATTTAACATGCAGTATCTCGATTTCAGACGTAAAGATAAGAACGGAGTGTCTTGACACTAGATTTTCACTAGCTACTCTGTTTTAAAGCGGTTTTTTATATCAAAATATAAAGAAATAAGTAAGCTTCTATTGTTATTCCATAAATGCCAGAGTTGTGAATTTTTAATGGCATATGGCTTCGCTATTCATTACATCTTGCCGAGACGGCGAGAAGGAAAACACCTTTTGCAGGTTATAATTCCGGGAACTTTTTGATGTTGACGATACGTGTATTGCATATTTCGTACATTTTTGTTCGCTATGTTCTGCTGAATATTTAATATACCTGTATTTTTTGAATTATTATAATGTGTCATTGGCGGAGTAGTCCTAGGAAATGATGTAAAATGATTAGTTGGGTGACAGAATACAACGCCGTATATAATCTGCGTAGACTAAGAAAGTGCGTATCTATCGAACTAGTATATACTACTTCCACCTTCAGCCCTTGTACCGAAACTTGGACTCAATATTTAGTTATTTTTCTATATCAGTCATTGCACTGTTCAAACTCTATTAATAGTCTTATCCAAGGTCAATAAAACCTCATTCTAATTCGTCAAGCAACTTCAAAGATATGCGCGATTCATATTCTATCAGTGTTTTTTCATCCCCCTAATTTAATGACTGTCGTATAAATAGATTGATTTCTACGATCGGTATTAGAAATCTCTATTAATACGAAAGTGGGCGAAGTGCGATGATGACGGTTACATATATATAATGTCGTAATACGTATAATAATATAGAATTTTTATATTTCATTTGTTTGCAATTTAAATTTACCTAAAATTGTTATTTTTTATTTATTTTTTTTAGCTTCACACTGTATCACCGCACACAGCAGGGTAGGCAGAGGGAACCTAGTATTAAGATACTCCGTTCCCCACTTTCCGCCGAATTCGGAGGCATTGCGTGTTAAGTGGCGGAACTTAACGCCGCGCTTTACCTCGACACCAGAGCGAAGAAAATGGAAATATTAAATATTTCTACTCCTCGAGTGGGAATCGAACCCACAACCAGTCATTTACAGTCACACGCCTGTGCCTCTGGGCTACGACTGGCCACACACACACACACTGGTTATTTCTCACATGAGTAAAGTTAATTTTAATATAGCTGTCGCAAATAATAGCATGAACAATCTACACCTTATAATTCAGAAGAACAATAATTGTAGTATTTTCGTAATTACAGGGCCTTCTTTAAACAACAAAAGACAGCATTGTATGCACATTTTAACAGCAAATTTCGAATGAATTTGATATAATTATATACTTACGAATCAATTTATATAAATCATATCTTCATTTTAATCCACCGTTTGTATTCTACATTTTCAATGATACATAAAAATATAATCATATTTTCATAATTTGCGTAAGTCTAATAAATAAGTCTCATTTAGGGGAGTGTTCGACTTTTTAAATATTTTTTCCTAGCTTTGAAATCTATTGATTAATAAGTATGTCTTTGTTAATAAGTAATGAATAGAGTATTAAAGTTCCGCTACTTAACACGCAATGTCTAAATTTCAGGCAATGTGGTGAACGCAGTGTTTTGAACCTAGATTTGTTCTGACTACTGTTTTGGTAAAATCATAAAGGAGGCAAACGAGCAGAAGGACCACCTGGTAAATACAAAAAATACCTTTTAATATAATTAGGGGAGTTGTGGATGTGATGCCGGCCTTGGGGGTGAAGAAGGAGGGAGAAAAGATGGGGAATAGGAAACAAATATTTATACTTAATATTTGTTCATTATGATAAACTTATGTAGAGACATTTAGAATGAAGCCAAATGAATTCTTCATACATGATTACTTTTATATACACGGAAAACTTACAAATGGTACAGTTAACAAGAAATTAAATGAACTGATCTCAACTGAACTCAATCCATATCTAATAAAAAGGCTTATTTATACCTGTAGACTTTCAATTTATGAAATCATTCATAATAAAGGTTAATTCCGTCCGTACATACGTTCATTTCTTAGTATGACAATGTGAACATATTGAATCGTTCACCCGGCATTTACGAGCGAGGAGACGGTTTTATGTGCAAAGTAATGAGTATGATGGAGCTTCTGTTTGTTATAATTAATTTAGTAGGTATTACAATTTTTATTTTGATTTGTGACATAAATGAAAGAGAAATACTAATTTTCTAACATATTGTCACCAGCGCCCTGATCGCAGCTTCGAAAGTGTAAACTATAACTATATAAAACTGAGCTCTCACTTGAATCACAAACTTTGCTTATAATTGATATGGTTATATTTTTTTTTATTTATGCACTGATTTAGATAAAATAAACACTGAATATTATTCCTTGATATTTATGAAGTTTATCAAAATGGAATAGTTATAGCTGCGTTTAAACTGGTTAAGGCGTTTCAGAAATAAGAGTGTACAAACTCAAAGACACGGAAATTGATGCATGTTTTTATTGAAGAAATCAATGTTTTTTTATGTCCACGATAAAATTGCACAGAAATGAGATATCTATTTGAATATTAGATAGTTTTCTTAAAGAAACACCTAAAATGTTTGTTGAAACATGATAGGGGCCAGTCGTGGCGCAGTGGCACAAGCGTGTGACTATAAAAGACTGGTTGTGGGTTCGATTTCCACTCGAGGAGTGGAAATATTTAATATTTCCACTTTCTTCACTCTGGTGTCGAGGCAAAGCGCGGCGTTAAGTAACGCCACTTAACATGCAATGCCTCCGAATTCGGCAGAAAGTGGGAAACGGAGTGTCTGCACACTAGGTTCCCTCTGCCTACCCTGCGGAGTGCGGGATACAGCTTGAAGATAAAAAAAACATGATATAAATAAAAAAAAGCTGTAACATTTTAAGCTCCTTCTTTTAATTTTATAATGCATTAAGTGCATAATACAATTTATTTTAATGCCATATTCTAAAGAAGTAATAATATTTCAAATGATGAAGTTGTGTATCTTTATTTTATTTTTATTATTCAATTGATTTATTGCTTCCGCGGCGCCGAGAGAGGTTTCTTAAGATATCGTTTTTCGTATGAAAATTGACATTTCAATACTAAAGCTATATAGATGCCAGTCCTAATGATCCGATAATCCGTTATTAATAAAATTTGAAGATAATGAAATTCTTACACATGATATGATTAACAAGTATGTTAAGTGTTTCGATTAATTTATTATTATATTGAATATTGTTTCTTAGAATATCTAAACATGTCTACTCGTATGTAGGAAATTAAAATTTGTGTGTAATTAAAATATGTAATGAAAAAAAAACACTCCTATTATATATGTATTTTTGTAGTATGTATTTTTTTATGGAATAATGGAGGCACCCCGGGGATGTAGGACAGAAAGAGTGAAGAAGGATGGGAATTGTGGGAATAGGGAGAGCTGGCTTACATCCTATCGAACCGCAACACATCATCAGATGTTTGGCGGTTCGTCTTTGACACGATGGTGGTCGCGAGTCAGTCGGAGAACGAATCCCCTACCAAGATACTAAGTTAAACACGGTCCCCCCACGGGTAAAAAAATAATCTACAATTATAATAGTAAAGATACATATAACTATAAAATAACTAATAATATCGACAAATATATTAAAAATATTTATAATATCTGCTATTTTGTAGGTTACTCTCTATTTAATAGAAAGATCAATGTTTCTTTGATCATGGTCATATTTAATATAAATGTAATAAGGAACGAAATGCTTAAAAAGTATTATTCTCTGGAATGAATAATTCAAAAATACCGTTCAATAATTAGTGTTTTAATTAAATTAGCAGATAAATTTTAACCGTTAATATTTTATATGTGCTCGCAATCTCTCCACTTATTTGTACTTCTGATTATGATTCATTACGCATCGATCATGATCAACCTTTTTCTGACAGATTTACTCCACGCATTTCATTTTTTGTTAAATTAAAAAATTAACAGTATCAGAAAAGTGACGTGTCGGGTGCAAGCGTGCAGCACGCTAGGTGACTCATACTTTTTGTTTACATGAATGTTGCACGTATTTTTATTACAAATATCTGTAACTTTGATTATTTTTTTTGATAATTTACAGTATGTACTTTTTTTTAGGTTCACGCTGTATCCCGCACACAGCAGGGTAAGCAGGAGGAATTTAGTGTTAAAGCACTCCGTCCCCCGCTTTTCGCTGAACACCGGAGGCATTTGTCGCGCTTTGCCTCGACACCAGAACGAAGAAAACCGAAATATTAAACATTTCCACTCCTTCACTGGGAAACGAACGCACAACCAGTCGCTTTACAATCACGACTCTGCACCACTACTGGCCCCAGTTTTAATATCGGTCAGTTAGATATACATATTTATTGTAAAGACATTACCTTTCGAGCATTCTTACAAGGACGTTCTCCCGATCACAGTGAAGGTTTTCATCGTCTTGTTATTGTTAGTGCAACATTCAAGAATTTCCTTGAATTTTTACACGAAGCTGAGTACAATATTTTCTGATGATTATTGCGTGGAATGATGATAACTGGTAAATCTGTAGATCAGTTCAAATGTCATTTGTAAAAATAAATGTCTACCATTGTAGAGGATGTCTTGTATTTATGATTTGAAAAGTCAAATTAAAAATAACTTTTGGTAACTTTTTAAGATGAGGAGAATTATTGAATCAAAGTAATTTTTAAGTCTAAATAATAATATTTTTGTTCTATCCCTTTTTTGCAATGTACGTGTGTTTACTACAAGCTACTCGTTTATATTTCCATTCAAATTATAAAGCAAACGTCGGTTCTGTTTTGTTGTTTTTTATAAGTATAATTTTGTTTTATTATATTTTGTATAATATACATTTTATATACGTATTTATTGGAGTAGTTTTTAAAGAAATACTTAAGTTTAATATATTGTTAACATAAGAAGGTGAAATAATTTAAAGGTGACAAACTCTTTGAAGTATGATTATATTGATTACTAGCGACCCGCTCGCGGCTTCGCCACGTGAACTGCCACTTTCATCCTCTATTGCTCTTTGAGATTGTTTTTTTTTATAAAAGGGGGTAGTCTATATTTGACCTTGCGTCACTAATTATGTTCTTAAGAAAATCATCGATACATCTAGTACAATGTCTATACTATTTGATAACATATAGCGATAACTGTTATAGTAAGAAAACGTACGAAATCTGCTATATATGCATAGTATATCTATATGATAGCAGATTTCGTACATATATACCATCTGGTATATATGTACGAAATCTGTAGATTACCCGTGAAAACATAAAAGATATAGATACAGATTTTTGCATTTTTATAATAATATTAATGAGTACGGATATATCTAATACAATGTCAACTATATAATAACAGATGGCGCTACCCGTTCCAGAAAACGTAGTTACATCTGCTGTCATATAGATTATATAAAGTTTTATAGACCGGTCAAATGTGTCTTTAATAAATGTTATGCTTATTTTATTTTATAATTATTTTAATTAGTGATATTGAAACAAATTTAGCTTCACTCGTGAACTATCGACATAATTTGAATGTTTTTTTTTAATTTTATTTTTCTGCGGGAGTTGTATTGAATACCAGGATAAAAACTATCCCATATGTTGCTCTAACCTCTTAACTAACTCCATACAAAAATTCATTAATTTCTACCCGGTAGATATCAGTATACAAATAATTTACTTATATAGGTTTTTTATTTTTTCCAAAAAAACTACATGGAAAACCGGGATAAAAACTATCCTATATGTACCTTTGGACTATAAGCTATCACCATACCAAAATTCATTCATTTCTATCCAGTAGTTTTTGCGTGATTGGCGAACAAATTAACAGACAGACAGACAGACAGACAGACAAAAATTCTACTGAGTGGATTTTTGGCTTCTGTTATCGATATATTAACGCACCCAATTAAAATTTTTCTGAAATTTTTCATGTACAGAATTGACTTTTCTACTCTTTTATTATATATAGAGAAGAGATATATTGATTATATTTACTTCTCCAGTCTGATGAATAAGATAAAGCGCGGCGTTGTGTTGTGCCACTCAAACAAACAATGTTTCGAATGTGGACAGACAGTGAGGAGTTTTTTGACACCACATTTTAGACACTAAATTTTGACACTAGATTCTCTCACAAATCTAAATAATTTGTTTACCATTGCGCTTAATATGATTAAGTTGTTGATAAACTTCTGAAACACGTGTCACTTAAATGATTCATTTATATTTGAAATGGTCTGGTTAACAAGGCCAAATTCAGTTGCCTGGAATGACCCTTTAGTCAGTCATTATAATATTTTTTCTAACGATTTTTTTATTATAATATAATGGAAGGAGGATCACAATTTTTCTCTCATAGCGAGGCAGTCAAGGAGAACCTAGTGTCAAGACACTCCGTCCCCCACTTTCTGGCTGAAATGAAGACTATAGTATATTCAGTAAAGAAACATAACGACATGCTTTGTCTTAAGTACCAGAGCGAAGAAATGAAAATATTTTAAAAATAATCATTCAACGTGTGGAAATTAAACCTACAACCATCCCGTTTACAGTCAGACGTGGGGCTACGTCTGCGCCAGGACTACCTCATATATAGTTTATTTGAACAGCATACGAGAAATATCTCCGAAAAGTTACATTTAGCAAAAATTCTAATGTTTATAAATTTAAATATGATCTAGGTTAAATATAATGTAATAAGCATAATTGGTTGTAGCGTTTTGAAGGATGAAGCCATTATTATGTATGTATATTATGACAATCTAGCGTTAATTTGAGTCCATTGTGGTACAGTGGGACAGTCTGACGGTAAACGCGATAGTTGTGGGCTTTATACGCGAGAGTTTTGCGCTATGTTATTTAAATTTCTTCGCTTTTAACCAACAAGTTCTTATACAGAAAGTTATACAGCGTTGAGTTCCACCATTCAACGAACAATCGTCTTAACACTAGGATCTCCCTGCCTACCCTACAGTGCGTGAAAACCCGAGAAGCTGGTACTACTATAGTAACAGTTGGTTAATGAAGTTTATTAGACGAGTTCCAAAAGTACGGGTTCCACTTTTTATGGAATTTCCACGTTTTTTCTATTACAGTGACTAAACATTTAAGTACAAGCCAAACCCAAATACATGACACACGTGCAAAGACTATTAGGCCTAAAAATACAGACTTTCTAATTGTTTTATTATATACTTACAATATTATGTGTAACGTAATTAGTTGATCTAATTGTAATAATGTTTGTAGGTCTGTAGCATTATCGCAGGATGTCGGTCGGGTCGTCGTTCTGACAGCCCGAAACTAATTATTACAAATTGAATTGAATATCTGTTTGCTATATAATAAATACATTATATATCATATATAAATAGCGTCGCGTTTTTCACATAACTAGGTAGAGAGAGAGAGAGAACTTAGTGTCAAAACACTCTGGTCTTCATACTTGTGTTCGAATTCCAGTAATTATTTTTTGAGTTACGGATCTTAAAGTTTAATAGACTCACATATACTCATATATGATATATGTACGTTAAAAGTGTTCAGCACATCATTAAAATTTAAATGTCAAAAGTCTTCATCGGTCCCAGGTGTGTAAAAAGCTATTCAAGGTCGAAGTTCACAAATACATGTTTTACATGTTTTAGCCAAACAGTAATTTTATTAAAAAAAAACTGAGATTAAGCTTCTATACTTTTTTAACATTTTTAAAGTGTTATTCACACACTTGGGAAATTGAAAAGGGCATTTAGAAAACGTATAAAAAATTAGAGCGCATGGCTTAGCGGTCAGAGCGCCTGAACGGTTTTCAAGAGACGCGGGTTCAAATCCCGCTGCGTTCAAATTTTTATACGTTTTCTAAATGTCTTTTTTCAAACTTCTATACCTTACGAGTATATATAAAATTCCAGCTTTACGCTTTTAGCATATACCTATAGCTTCTACCCGCATGGCAGGGTCCTCAGAGAAAATCTAGTGTCAAAACACACTCCGTTCTCCACTTTCCGTCCGAAGTCGATTACGTGTTAAGTGACGAAACTTAACGACTGACTAATCTTTTAACAAAGATTTTTTAAACAAATTTCCTTCTATTAAAAAAATCCAAATTGTGATTCAGCGCATGCGGTTGCCCAGTATGCCATAAATTTTATATTTTAATTTACTTATCTTAACCATTCATAGGAAGGAACTACATTCATAGGAAGATTTTTTAAATCTACTTTGTTTTTGAATTCCGTCACCGAATGCGCTATGTATCGATTTCGGGCGTAAAGTGGATATTGGAGTGTCTTAACGTTAGCTTCTCTCTGACCAAACTGCAGTGCGAGAAAAGTATGATGTTGGTTTATTTTTGATGACTTATAATACTAGGATAAAATTTCAGTAGTTTTGTTTATTACTTATTTTCGCTATGCATATTTCATAAGCTTTATATAAATCCGTTGAATAGACCCATGAATTAACGTGTACAAACACAATAAATTTACAAGTCATAGCTCATATTCGACTTTAGGCTTTTTCCTACAAAATTTGACCCCTGGAGGGACGGGTTAGGAATACACTTCCCCTCCGCAGCTAGGCAGCGTCCCGTAGCCTAGTAGTATGGTGGTAGGAGTTCTCCGACTGGCTCGCGATTATCGTATCAAAGACGAACCGTCAAACATCTGATGATGTGTTCCGGTTCGATGGCGTGTAAGCCAGTAACTCCCTAATCCCGCCATCCCCATCCTTCCATCCTTTTCCCTTCTTCACTTCCAAGGCCGGCAACGCATCCACAAGTTGTCTAATGCTGTTGATGTTCATAAGCGAAGGTAACCACTTACCATCAGGTGATCCCTTTGCTCGTTTGCCTCCTTAGAAGGGTTGGTCAGGGAGATAGAGATTAGGCCTATTTCTTTTGGAAAATATACGACCATTCGGCATACAGATGGGCTATGATATAATTAGTATATTGTGGCTACCGAGACGACATTAGAGAGCTCAGTTATTTAAGCAATATAATATGTCCTCAATCATAATAATAGTTTATAATTATAGTTTTCAGTAAAGGTCAAAACGGGATAAAGTTTCTGTGACTCATTGAAATCCCTGGGCGAATTCATTTATCAAGACATCCGATCCAGCGCCACACTGACTATTTTTTGTCCGCCGTTATTTCTTAGAAGTAAGGATTACTGTAAAAATCTTAAAGGTCAACTTGAAGGTTTCGCTAAATATCCATTAAATCTGACATGTTCTTATAATGATTTTATTTAATTTTTTAACTAAATATAATAGCGTTAAATTGTGATCCTTAATTAATGAAAAAGAAAAAAGGAGCTAGACGCTTTTTTCCAAATGCGGGGTGACCTAGTCAAGATCTAAAGAGAACCTAGTCAAGACACTCTGTCATCCACCTTCCGTACGAAAACAAAACAATGGATGTTGAGTAGCGGAACTCCATGCCGCACTTCGTCATAGGTACCAGAGAAAAAAAAAAAAAAAACCACTATCCCGAATGGGAAACGAACCCTCAACTACTGCTTTTACAATCATGCTTTATCACACTGCGCCACGACTGCCTTAATTGAAATATTTTTAAAATAGCCTAAATAAAATATTTTATAATATATGTACTACCTCACATACACACGTAGTTCACATACGTGTCAGCACGAAACGGTAGTGACGAGAGTGAGTTCGACCTCTAATTAAAAAGTAAAATTGTATTAATATAGATGTTTACGTGGCCTAGTTCGACAAATTGGTGAGAAATTTATTAAAAAACTATATGTAATACTGACCAACATTTGAACTGTGCTACAAATCGATACATCATAAGCTTAGACGCTGTTTTTTGTATTATTTCTTGTAACTAGCTGTGCTATCGGCTTCGTCGGCGTGCAATTTAACAAAAAAAACTGCTTTAAAATAAAAATAGCTTAAGATATAGCCTCCTTTTTACTCCAGCTATGTCAGTGAAAGTCTCGCCAAAATTGCTTCAGCAAAATTTTAAGGTTTTATACCATAAAGCAATATAACAATTGCCATATTACATAAAATGTCTTGGAAAATGAAAATGAAGAAATTAAGGTTAGGTAACTAGGTGTGCTGGCGAATTGGTCCACGTGCAATTTAACAAAAAAAAAAACTTTAAAATAAAAATAGCTTAAGATATAGCCTCCTTTTTACTCCAGCTATGTCAGTGAAAGTCTCGCCAAAATTGCTGCAGCCGATTCAAGATTAGCCAGAACCAACAGACGTCTGTCTGTTAGACATATTAAAATAGTAAAAAAAATATTTTCTTATATTTACCATGTACCAACAGACATTTCAAACTTATCTATAGGTATTTATAGATTTTATTTAAAACATACTTTTTTAAGTGGAAGTATACTTTATTTTCGTTTTCCTGTTCATAATTTTATCCAAATATAAAATATACATACCTAATATTTGCTTACAATTAGTATTAAGAAGACACTCACTGTATGAATAAGACAGTTTTTTTTTATTCCGTTGGGTTTGCGGTGAATTATATTACAAAAATGTGTTTTGTTCCTCTTGACAAAAAATGGCAGATCCGTGTGATTAAAATAATTAAATAACTTTAAAGAGAAGTGTATGGTATGACGAAAAGAGAACAGGTAAGCATAAGGTTTCGAATATCAATTTATATTTAATAAAATACCAAATTGTTTTGTCTTCTTTAATTGAATTTTTCTCATCTTTTCATGAATTAATATATTATAGTAAATATTTGAAAGCGATTGTAGGATCGATTCCCACTCGCGGAGTGGAAATATTTCCTATTTCCATTTTCTTCGCTCTGGTGTTGATTCAAAGCGCGGCGTTAATTTCCGCCACTTAACACGCGATGCCTCCGAATTCGGCGGAAAGCGGGGATCAGAGTGTCTTAACACTAGATTCTCTCTGCCTACCCTGCCGTGTCCGAGATACAACGTGAAGTTAAAAAAAGGAAAAAAATAGTATTTATTAAACGCAAAGTAAGATAAATTATATTCTTGTATATGACAAAAATTCTTAATAATGCGTGAAAAAGATTAGATAAGGAAATTAAAATTTCCATTAAATTCTATATAATATACATACGTATATATACATATTATACGTATTAATTATAAGCTGTCTCGGGTCTTTCTACGCAAAAACCATATACACTTAGTCATCAATCGTTGTAACGGTAGTGCTACTAGGTCAAGTACTCGGAAACGACTGAAGTTGCAATTTGGTGTGTTCCCTAGTGCGTTACTCATCATTGCTGTTTTAGACAAACAGTTTATATAAAGGCAAAACGAATAATGCCTAACTAACATAATAAGGAGCTTTACACTTTTTCCCGCATAGGATGTGTCCTATCTCTCTGTGGAGAGAACCTATTTATTTATTTATTTATTTATTTATTTAGGAAGCCAACACAGAGTACAGTGTTATTATCATTTGTACATAAATACATTTATATAGTCTTATGGTACACCATATACCACTCTTACAGGCTAACTTAACATGCAAATTATAAAAAAACAAGTTGTTCCAAAACTAATGATTTCAACAATGTAATAAAAATAATAAGAAACTCTAATCTAAGTACAAAAATAATACACCTAAAGTTATACAGTAAGAATTTATTTATTTGTTTAAACCAGTAGGAGTAACAAAAAATAATAGTAATAAGAGCAAAAAAATGCAATTTTGGCGTAAAGGCGGCCTTATGATCGGCCAGGTGATCTCTTCCAGGCAACCATTACCATAAAAAAAGAAAAGAAAAACAATGAAACATACGAGAATTTTGGAAAACCTAGTGTTTAGACACTCAGTTCTCCACTAACTTACTAATGTCATTATTTTACAAGAATATTCAACTCCTCTATATTATTAAAATAAATAGTAACAAATTATTACTTTTTTATAATATATTTTGTTATTCTATTTTTTACGCTTTATATATATCTCCTGTATATTTTTTTTGCCACAATGGAAATAAACATGAAATCTTAATTTATATTTGCTTAGAAACTTTTTTATACATAACATTATATTGTAAAATAATCTGTAATTAAAAAATAACATTTTTTTTTACACATCTTAGTGAAAATTGTGCTAACAGAGAGGTATTAAATTTGGCACAGTTAGAATAAAACCAAGAAACGTTGCAGTTTCTTGACCATGTGTTAGACATACGCTATAAAATAATGATATATATAATAAACATTTCACTGTATTGCTGTCTGTACATGGAAAATATATGAGATAAAATATTATTGGTCACTTAAGGACAAAATGTATACGTATATGTATTTTATTTGATAGTATTGTTATTAAAAGCTCTACTAAGCTTTAGAATTAAACCGGGACAGACGTCATTAAAACAGCCGTTGAATGCGCTTGCGTCTTTATAAATTTATATGGAAAAATAATGACAACTTCATAAATAAGGTAAAACCCACATAACAATTAATATTTTACCAAATTTTTTATATCTCTGTTATCACTTTACGACATTTTATACTTTTATATTTCGATTTATTTTTTGATACTTATGGGTTTTACACCATAAAGCAACATGTCAATCGCCATATTACATAAAATGTCTTGGCAAATGAAAGTGAAGAAATTAATCTTAGGTACCTAGTCAGCAATCGACAACTTAGAATGCATAAGATATTGTGAAACGTTTTACTAGACGTAGCAGTTATGTATTGGAGTACTTGTCTTGTAGAGTCTATGATTTTTTGTAAAAGTATAGAAGATCTTAAAGAACGAATACACAAAGAGTTCACCTGTTTCAATATATACATATACTATAATATTTTTTTTATTAATTAGAAAAAATGCAGTTTATTTGTTTGTCAGCCCTTATATTTATTTTAGTACAGTAAATAGTTAAAATAAAACAATTTAAATTCTTTTGCTAAAAGTTAATATCTACAAACAAATGCGGTAGCCACATAGTAGAACTTTGTATGGTCATTAGGCCTCGTACAATAGCATTTAATCATTGCTTTGCACATAAAAGGTAGTACCTTAAACGGAAGTTAATTCACTTTTGTGTTTCTTTATGGCATTTGAGATCATGCTGTTGCATATGGACATTTCCTCTTGATTCCGTTAGAGCTAGAGCTATCTTGTGATCGGCGCAAAGTACTAATAAAATATGTAAACCCTCATATTTTATTTGCTCAGTGAGTACCTACCATATATCACGAAGCGTTTTACTGCATTTAAATATTGAAATAATCTTTTAAAGAATTTGCTTACTTGCTGCTTATTTGCTGTTTTCCATACTATTCTTATAAAATTATTGATCGTAGAAAAATAATAAATAATAAAGATATCACCCTCAAATAGAGTAAAGTAATAAAGTGAAAAGCAGTGAAATAATAAAGTTTAATTCTAAACATAAATTTATACAAATTAACAAATACATGAATTATGTTTATTTTAATAACTTTAACAATAAAACTCTAGATAATAAAAAACTACGAAAGCAGAAAGTACTCAATTTTGTAGTCCTTAATTTTTACAGAGATCAAGGAATCATCTGCAAAGTTTTAAGATAAACTATTGCAAACACTTCTTAAAAAGATATGCATAAATTTTATCCGACATTATTAAGTTGAGCGTAACTAAAACTGTGTGTGAAGATTAGTTGTAAGCTCCGACGTTGCTGGAGTCTAGACGCCGCTCCTTGAACGATAAAGTTCCTTCAATTTTCATAAATAATTTGCTTACTGTTTAACGTGTAGAATATTATGAATATATAATTTTTTAAAAGGTTGATTAGATAATTTATTTTTCAGTATCAAGCTTTTTACCGCATATCAAGATAGTCAGAGAAAACTTAGTGTTAAAATAACTTCTTCCAACGCCGCGCTTTGTCTTGCTACCAAAACGAAGAAATGAAAATATTAATAATCATTCCCCTGAGTGGGAGTCGAACTAATAGCCATCGCGTTCACATTCAGACACTCTACAACTCAGCCATGACAGTTTTAAAATTAATAAAATCAAGTTTTATATTGATTATTTAACCATCCATGCCAATATGAGCGTCAATCAATTTTCAAGCATTCGACGCAAATAATCGAATAATAATTTCCCCTAATTTTGTTACAGCGTCTACACAGAAGCTCTAGGCCGACCCTACAGAAATAATCAGGCAAACTTGCCCCTTATTGTACGCATTTCATTGTGTCGACAATAATAACCTACAAAGCGCCACACACACGTATCGTACAACACTACAAGCGCAGTATCGCGCATGCACTGCGTTCCGTTCACCCGAAGTTCACGATTCGAAGTTTAGTAGCGACTCGCGCGTGGTCGCGGTACACGCGCCGGGCATATTGCTCATGGACTTATCTTGCTCACAAATTACTCCGACTGAACGCAAACGTCAATAAACGTGATTTAATTCAAATAAAATATACACATATTTTAGTATACATCCTTTTTGTGTGCTCCTTTTTTTACGCCCCGCTTTGTAATAAAAAACTAGTAATACATTTTATTGCCGAATATATTAATTCAGTGTAAAGTTTTGTAGAGCAGTGCTTTCAGTGCAACGGTGTGGTTTGTTGTCTCTGTCGAATGAAAGCGAAAGGAAGCGCTGCACAGCCACATAGGGGGAGTTGTTTTGTTTTCATGGTTTTCTTTGCGACGAATTCGTAGAGCAAATTTAGAAAACGTAAGTTGATTTATTTAATCTATTTATATTTATAAGTTATTATTATATAAATATTTTTAAAGTATAGTATCTAAGATTAAAATATCGATTGATATTTCAACACCTGTAGGTATAAGTCTGTTTTTAACTATAAAAGCCAAAAAAGCCATTGTTTTTCAAAATTCTTTATTGAGCATTAATATATCTCCAACAGTCATGAACACTGAAGCTTTAATTGAATCGGCGTTCGTTTATAAATAGTTACACTTATTCCATACTTGCTCGCAAGTTGTACTAAGCATGATCCGCCGACTGCAACTCCTACATTTATTTTAGATTATTTCGAAATAACACTAACAAGCACCTACAACTGCGGTGTTATTTATCTAACTACGACTATTTATATCGATAAAATGTATGGATAAATGCTGTCTGTCTATTTATTTCTTTTAGTTATAGATTTCTAATATGAGACAAAGTAAAAACGCCAAAAAAGGACTTTACGCACTATTTTGAAAGAATTATAATTTTCAAAAATAAAAAATGTTCCGTCTTTTTCTGCGTATGTGTGTAATAAAGAATATTATATATTTACAATTAATTTTTAATATAAAAAATACTGAAAATTATATTATAACACTGTGTATAGAAATCTTATTAAATTACTTATCTCTTATTTTTGTATTTTGTTCTAGACAAAACATACCTTTTGATATACCTCGTACATAGAGTGACGAACGAGGTATGTTTTGTCTAGATGTTAAAAGCACAGAGAATTCTATACTTTGTAGATATATTTTTGATTAGTAAAAAATAAAATGTCAGATGTTCTGAATTTTGCCTGTTCAGGATTTGTACTCATAACATTTACTTCGTTGTAAATCGTAGGAATTGATTAGACAGCATTGAATGCCGCCACCAAACGGTTAAAATCGTCAAAACAATGAAAATGTATACTATATATTATTTTCATTTCTCCGCTCTGCTACATAAGACAAAAAGCGATGTTGAATTCCACCACTCAACACGCATTGTCTCAATTTCAGAAGGAAAGTGGAGAACAGAGTATCATGACACTAGATTTTTACTGAATACCCTATGGGAAAAAGCATAAATCTATATATCTTCAGAGTAAAAGAAAAAAATATTGGCGCCAATTGTAGAAGGCGCTGCTCGCTTAATTCAGTCATTATTTAAAGTGTGATTAATGTGACTAGGAAATGTCATTCTATAAACACTTTGTAAATAAAAATCAATAGGCCCAATAAAATGATTTAGCTCTAATAAATTGAGTGGATTGACACGAATGTCAATATTCGGAATAACGGTTGCTTCGTTATTTACTAGAATTACTAGGCTGAATGAATTTATGTTTTTGTATACACGAGTAAATTTTAAAGATTGTGTAATAAATAAAGGATTTAGAAAAGTCGATTAACGAGAAAATAAATCGTAACTTATTTCGCATATTTTATGATTTACCAGAGAGAAATTGGTGAACATCACAATGTTCTTTTTCCTTGTTACCATCATGACAATCCGCAAATATGTACAAGGAAATCAGTGAAAAATATATAGGACGTTTTTAAGCAACCTCGTCATCGAACCCGCACACCTAATTATGTTCAGTACGTTATAACGGTCTTAAATAAGTTTTTTTGCAGTATTTATAGTAAGTCAAATATACGATGCTTAGATATCAAAAAGCTGGTAAGGTTTAATATTATAAATAAGTTTGATTTATGATTATTTTTAAAATTACAAATAAGGTAGATTTACTTTTTTAAAAAAATGGTAAAAGTCACGTGCAGAAAGTTAATAAGGAAAAAAGAGCACATCGTCACTTTAGCCGTCAGCGTCGAGTAAATAAGGCAGAATTAACTGTAGTTTTGCCAATCAAGCTTGTCAACTAGTGTCTATACAGCTCTAGATTATCTTTGTAGGAATCTAAACTCTTCGCTATCTGTAAGATATATACCGACGTATATAATAAACATATATTTGCAGTTCTCAATAATTATTGAGGCCATCGTTGTGCAATGGAAAATCTGATTGTAATTGAATTTGTGGTTGTGGGTTCGAATCCTTAACTATTTAGATTTTTTGCCCGGGTGCAGAAAGAGAAAGTGCGGTGTTGAGTTCCGCCATAACACTAACAATGTGTCGATTTCAGATGGAAAGTCAAGCATGAAATTTATTGAAAGAACGTTCTCTGTGGCCATGAGTACTTTCACATAATTTATGGCTTCCCATTGATAAGAATAAAAAATAGAAAGAGAAAAAAAGAGAACAAGCCCACTCTCTTTACCACTTTCCACACGTTTTGCGTTGAGAGTGAATAGAGCACACTTAAAGCAAAAATAGAGGGGAGATACCAACTTTACAAATATGTATATATTAAAAATCTCTGAATGAGATATCTGTGGTAAAACAAAGCGTTGTATTGAATTTTGCTTCTCGATCGCAATTCCGCAATGTGTCGAATTTTGGTGTAAAGTGGAGTGTCTTAACACTAAGTTCTCTCTGACTATCCTGCTATGCGGGAAAATATAGATACTTTAAAAGCACCAAAATACAGCACAACCCACAAAATATAAAATAGAATTCTGCATACATTAAATATTAATTTTAACATGTGGAGACAAGCTTTCATTAAGTAATTTAGGTCTGCAAACAATTTTGTCACAAATGATTCATCGACAATTCGTATATTAAGAGAACTAGGTTTTACATTGTCGTTTCTTAATATACTAAAAGTATTTTGTTTTTTTCTAGTATTAGCACACTCCATTCTGCTAAGCTTCGTCTTTGATGCCAGAGTGGAAGTGTAAAAACTCGGTAACAATTTAAATATAATCATTTTCCCGATTGAGAATCGAATCACTATAATCGTACATATTCATAATCAATAAAATAAACTATTTAATGTATTTTTTAATAAAACATATATACATATACATATATGCTATATAGAATTAAAATGAAAGCACATAATATGTGCAATTCATGTAGGTTAGTTATTATTATTTATTGCAAAGTTACGAGGATGCACAGTATCACATTGAAATGTGTATATCATAATGGGTTATAACAAATGGAGATTTATGTGAGGATGCCCTTCAAGTGTTATCTTACAAGCTTTGTTTATAGCTTTTACTATCAACCTCTTTCTGAGTACATTACATCATAATATTTTATCAATAAAGTCCTGTTTTTTGCTGATCTCAAAAGAGGTTAGTAGGAATATTACACTGTCGTTAAAAGATATTATGCTTCATTAGTGTGTGTGTTCAGATGTTAGACAGAGAAACTCTTATGATAAATTCTACTGGCTACTTCTTATATTATAGTAATTGCTTTTAGTTTCACGCCAAATGATACCTAATTATTGTTGTAGTTAAAACATAAAGGTAAATAACTATTAATTAGATTTTCTTCATCTTTCATGCATTGTTTCGTGTATACGAAGAATACATATTAGAAGAAATGAAAGACATTTAAAATAGAATTGACAATGATTTTAAATTTTCTTTACGGCCAAATAAAATGTAATTATCATAGCAATCTACCTTGGGTGTGTTAGCACATTTATATATCTCAATTATATTATGTAAATAATAACTATACAATGTACAAATAAACAATAGATGTCTTTGTTGTCCTTTGTTATTACTATCATTTATCATAAGTATTTTTTGTTGCAGAAAATCGCTTCGATATCTTGTGCCCACAAGAATATTATAAGTGTAAAACAAACAGGCACGCCGCCCACGTTGCTCGATAACGCAGCATCCCGTCCAAAGAGAAATTAATCTGGAACACGGTAACAGGAAACATGCCGATAAAGTGTCCTGCGCTGTAACACTGGATGAGCGGTCTACACCACTAGTGTTCATATTAGCATGCTGAGATTATCAGTGACCTCCTTATATTTAACAAAATATCTAAGTAAAATAGTATGATAAAACACAAACAAAGATAAACAAAATACAACAATGGGGGTGCCAAAACGATTTATTCAGATAAACGATACGAATACGACTATAAAAAATTCCAAATTAGATGTCGACCACAATAACGAGAGCGACAATCATTCCACTGATATAGAACTTAACGATTCGACTGACTTAGTTAATAGTATAACGTGTAACATAAACTGCGGATGCCAAATCAAAGCCCGGTGTTCCTTCATGAGCGGGTTGCATAAGAACGAAGACGAATACGGAAAGGGATCGATTAGAAGGAGGGTACGGGTCGACGGATATGGTGGTGCAAGGCGAGCCGCTGATTTGAAATTTAAATGTGTGTGGGATACAGAGGAGTGTACGGATGCGATCCGGAGGACAATGGGGGTGCACGTGCGAGTGCTTGCCGTGATAGGACTCGTGCTCATGTTGCTGACAACAAGCGCAGCCGCGCCAGCGAGATCACGACTGGGACGAAGTACGCACGTCGAGAAAAATGCGGTAAGTACATTAAAAGTTTATATTTTAAAATTAATATTCAATTTAACTTAATAATTATATATAGAGGATAAGAAGATAATAAATAAAACAGTATATGTAAAAGGCAATGTTATGATAAGCATACAAAACAGTACAATATGTCTTGACGATTGGGTGAATTGTCTCGTCTGGCCCTTGTCGGAAATGACTGACGGCATATATTATAGTCCCATTGTCTGCTTATCTGCATCCCTATCTGTTATACCAAAAAAGAAATAATTTTCTAAGGCTTCTATTTAACGTTTTAAACGCAGATGTATTTAAGTAAATATATTTTTTTATAAAGTTTTAAAGCAGTTGTAGGTGAGACTTATGTAAACATCCTCTGCGGAAATAAGTATTGTAAAGGTTTTATCTATTTATAGTGTTATCTAGTTATATATTATAATTATTAGTTTTAAAACTTAGAATCTACTTAGTTTAGTAAATTAAACGGAAACGGAAACATAATATCTATACACAGGTATATTTACATGACAAGTATTAGTTATTTATATATAAAAATTGTTTTACATACGATAATAATGACAGTGCCATAAATCTAATCATGCCATATATTAGACGACGATTAGCTCTCCACATAGGGCCACTGATTGTGACCATGTTCGTCGATGAATAAGCAGGCTGATTTCCCGTTCAAATCTTATGTCCTTTTATCTGAGGAATGTTGAACTTGTCCCTTAAAAGGGCTTCTTTATTCTGACGGATTAACGGCCATTTTAAAGCGTATTTCTGAGTGCCACTATTATGGGTACAAAAAGCTAGCGTGTCCTATTAGATTACTGACAGTGACAGACGGATGGACCGCTGGTGAGATAAATGAGCTAAGTGACGAGTGGGAGGTTTCATCGTCCTATAACACTCCATGGCCGGGAAGACACCGTCCATTTATTACACGGACAGCCAGAAGTGAAAAATCCGGCAAATTTAAAACGGAAGTGATGAATCGCTTTATGCTATTTGGCATTTCATTGCTGGTATTTCAAGAATGGTGAAGTTTTCTACTATAATCGTTTATTTTAACACTTTAAATTTTTAGTACTATATTTTGAGTAATAGTAGTGAAAGTAAACTACTATAAATATATGCTAATTATTAACTTAATAACTACGACATGGGGTTCTTAAATCAATATGCATAATCTACAAATATAAAGCTTTTGAACTTATTTCTTAACCTGAAATAAAAGATTTGATAATTTTTAGGTGTAAAAAAATTGCACTGTCCCTTTAACATTTGAAACTGTTAAATTCATCCATACAAAATTGTAGGTGAAAACTCACTTTCAACAAATCTAAATCTGAATAATAATATAGACACCTCATAAGAAATGAATCAAATTTAAACTAAATTTAATTACATTTTAAACATGGCATGACCGCGATGTTTCCTGTACAAGTAGGTCGTGTTAGATTCTAAGCTTATGTATGTGGTTGTACTTTTGAATGATAAGTGGACCATAGCGATGTGTTACTTCACCGTTATAGCTATAAGAGCGTTATTGTTTTAATCGTATTTCTCTAAAATTAGTACGTAATTTGTAATAAAGAGGCCCGCTCGCTGCTTCGCCGCGTGAACTACGTTATATTGCGACCCTCGAGGGTGAATTTTTGAAAATCAAAGTAGCCTCTAACAAAGGCTACTTTGATTTTGCAAAATTCAAAAGTATAAAAATTTGAACGCAGCGGAATTCGAACCCGCGCCTCCTGAATACCGTCCAGGCGCTCTTACCACTGCGTTCTACTACCAGCTGCGTCGAAATCACCTTATACGCTTTATTGCAACAATTTATTTCAAAGCATGTTGAGTTATTTGCCTTAGTCGACAAATATAAAATTAATAAAAGGGTTAGCAATTCAGTGAAATGGGAAAAATTTTAATGGTTCTGAAAGCAATAACCTCAATGGCTACATTCAATACAGATCGGATTGTACACCGGGGACCCCTGAGATACAGATATACATATTTCACCGGTTCAGGTGTTGCCAATAAAGGAAGATATTATCAGTAAAGTTGTTATTATTGATATTTTCAAAAGATTCTATAAGAATTATGCTTTATGCATACATACATATAAAAAAAGATTTTTTTTTATGAGTATAGCAGAAATTGGAATACAACATTTATATAAATACTAACAATCCTTGTAGCTTACGATAACTACACGTCTATAATACTTTAGTTATTATAGTATTTTGTCTAAAATACGATAGTCAAAAAAGCATTTATATCGGTTAAACCGTTTCTGAGATTAGCGTGCATAAACGCACGGACAAACATACAAACAGAAAAGAAATTTAATATATTATTGCTTTGAATTCTATTGTATTGATAATTTTTTTCAGTAATATTTTTTCTTTTACATCTTCCATGCACTGACAGCGATCAGTTATATTTTTTTATGGGCATGTACAAATTACGAAAATATATCGTCTAACAAATATATTTTGTATAAAATGAAAGTTATATGTTGTTACTAGTATCTCATGTTCATAAAGCCAGTAAGTCCAGTCTCCAGTTTCTACGTGCTCTTCACATGCTAGATTGGCTAGTATTTGTGTAGGCGATATTGCTTTCGTTTGCGATTTCATTTTCATTTGCATCTGTTTTAGAATTGAATCCAGATTTTTAACTCTGTCTGTGAGAACCTTTGCAATTTTTATGTATTGGATTTTCAATGTATTATAGAAGCTTCTTTAATTGGATACCCTATATACGTCGTTTTAGTGTACTATATACTATATACTACTATGTGACTATATATAGCAGTATATGCCTTTTTCCGTATTTATTCAAATTCGATATTGGGTTTGGCCACCTAACAAAATCACTAATACCTCCAATGTTAAATTGTGTTGTTACCTTCTTAACAAAATGGAGAACGCAGAAGTTTAAAACTGTAAATATATAAAAAGCTGTTTTCTAATAAATATATTCAATTGTTCAAAGCATATATATATAAAAGAAATTTTATAGAGACTTCTTAATATTTTTAAAATAGTAAACTAAATATACTTAACCTCAATTATTTTATTTTATACATTTAATTTGTTTTTTTTTTTTATTACGTATATGACTACTTGAATACAAATTGAATATATAGCAACACGACTAGACTTCTGGCTGCGAGATAAAATCTTACGAAATCCGACTACTTTATACTATCTAGTACTAGTATACTAATAGTGTTCCATGCATGTTGGTTCCTTGGAGACCGTTGGATAGCACAAAGAAGAATTTATCGAAACACCTATTTTAAAGGGAAAACAACCAGATTCTCCACTTTTGTCTCATTTATTTACAATTACTACAATGTTATAGGTATAGGTAAAATAAATGATTATAGAACTTATACAATAATTAACCACAAATACGTAATATTCCCGAGAAACAATAACCGTAATTGAAATCACTTTCCCCAATTTGTAGTAATTGGAAATTAAATGACCATCATCTGGCGGAAACTAACATTGTTAACTGAGCACTTTAAGCACTCTAAACTATGTGTTCGATTGAACCCTAAATTATTTACTGCTACGTTTGATACAAGTCTTTGATATATATGTATTATGAATATACTAGGAAAGTAATGTTATATGAACGAATATTAATTTTCGTAAGCTATAAGACGCTTGTCGCTTCTCCCCGCTTAAATTAAAAATGTATTCCACCTGAATTTGAGACATTGTCTTTTGTGTGGTACTAAACCCCACTCTTTGACTTTGGTCCCAGAGAGTGGAAATGAATAGATTTAAATATCATTCCACCGAATAGGAATTAAATTCACAACGAACAGTATTCACACTCAGATAATACAGAGCTCTACTGTGCCACTATGAAATCTTAAGCTATTTTCCTCTAATAATAATGGTACACATATGTAAAATAAAAGATTTTTGTGGAGGCAATTTCTATAGAGTGCTTCTTTTGTTTCGAAAGTTGTGATTCTTTCTGAAAATGGGAAGAAATATTAAGCTAGCTTTACATTTGAAGCTTCATATAAAACCTAAGAAATATTATTTACGAGTGTTACTCGTACACTTTTGTAAACAAATACAGGAAAACATATTATTAGCAGAAAGATTTCGCATACTGGCATCCCACATTTATCCAGTGGGTATTATTAATTAACCCTATATCTTAATTTATAGCAACAATATTTATTTAATATGTATTTTTATAAGATAAAAAATGAATCATAAAATTTCGAATCCATTATCATCATATGTGGTACCTAAGTATTGCCCGATACATTAATAAAATATCTAATTGTAATTGTTTTTACAAGCTTATTAAAATCATCAAGTCGGCTTATAATACCTAATGCCTATATATACCTAAAATTCGCACTACACGTCATTTTTAGATAAAAGTAGGTAAATATGGCATATTTAATAAATCTATTCCCACTACTGCGCTTTTATTCGTGTACAGTTTTCTTCGTTGTTCGTTCGTTCGTTTCGTTTTATTCGTGTACAGCAGATTGACTGCCAGTGACTATAACACTATACCAACTATTGTAAAGAAATCTGTTTTTTAGTCATCTCATACTAAATTGATACTATTTTACTATTTACAATTTTTTGACCTAACAGGAACTCGTTAAAGTCAAACGTATTGATTTTACCTGTAATGCGTACTATAAGTAAAATAAACCTCAGCATAGGCGATAAGCGTGTTATGTAATGTTGGTATTAGTAGAGCAACAAGTGTGAATGAGTGTGAAATTAGAGTGTATGAAGGTATCGGTGAATTAGATACAACTTTGAAATAAATTTTAATGGTAAATTAAAATGAAAACTTAAATAAAACAACTATTTAGCTCATAATCAGTAATATAATAATCATAAAATGTGTCTTTTGAAACTTCTTTGTTGTTCGTTCTTTCTGTCAAATTAAGTAAGAAAAAGGTTGTATGTTAGTGCTTTTTTACTTAAACATGATAAAAAAATAAAAAAGAAGGGCAAAAAACAATTTGACATATAATTAAATTATAAAAAACTAACGCCCAACGTGGGGCTCGAACCCACGACCCTGAGATTAAGAGTCTCATGCTCTACCGACTGAGCTAGCCGGGCTGATGACGTGATTCCATAATTTTACTTCTATTAGTTTCTGTGCTAAAAACAATTATATATACTAATATCAATTTACATATATTTAAATATTATAAATAATTTGTTACGTCTTAAATATTTTTTGTAATATATAGTTTAAATTTTATTAAAAAAAAATAAGGCCGTCTGAGCCAACGTCTGACTGTAAACGCAATGGTTATGAGTTCGATTCTTATTTGGTGGAAGGTAATATAATATCGGTGGAATTTAATTTTTTTTTTATTTTGAAATTTTCATTTATTCGCTCTGGTACCTAAGGCAAAGCGCGGCGTTGAATTTCGCCTCTAATAAGCAATATCTCTATTACGGCCGGAAAGTGGAGAATGGAGTGTCTTGACACTATGTTCTCTGTGGTAAGGTACCATGCGGGAATTATATATAATTTAACATGAATATTCTGAAAATGAAAATTCTGTGAACAATAATTATTCTTGTAGGCTATCGTCATTGACCCAAATTTACTTTGTGCTATCAATGTACTGTTAGGATGTCATTTACTCACGTTTTGATAAACTGTCAAAATACTAATATCGCGTATTTCCCTTCTCTTGGGTTTTCCTGCTTAATATCTATTTTTAATATAAATACAGACAAAGCGCGGGCCAAAAGTTCCGTCACTTAACACATGACAAACGGGATCCTCATACTAAGCTCTCTCTGACTGTCCTGCTTTGTGGAAAGATCGTGAAGATATTTATTATGCAAGGTATAAAAGCTAATTAAAAGCTAAAACTTTAATTTGTATTAACTTATACATTTTATTGATGGAAGAGGATGAAATATAATTTAAATACTATAAATCACTGTAAACTCATGATGTACCGACTAAATAACTGTCTATAAATAATTATAAGTAACACATATTTCCTGCATTCCGTAAGCTAAGTGTAAAAATGTATGTATACCTTTTAATTAATAATTATTGACTACATAACTGCTGCCTTTAATCAGATATTTGTGATAATTTTCTTCTTAATAAGACGTTTATGATAATTAAATATTTTTATTACAGCAAAATTAGATTAAAAAAATAAAGTTAATAAAGTTAATGTTGAATGTCTATAAGGAAATATACTTACTTAGTGTAAAATATCACTCTTTATTTGTAAAAACATGAGGAATTCGTGACATACGTGGACAGCGTAGTATTATAAACGGTTAGGTTGTGGGTTCGATTACCACTTGGATGAATTATTTTATATTATATTATTTGCATTTCTCCGCCATTGAACAAACGTTTTCTTCATTTCGGGTGGACAGTGGAGAAGGGAGTGTCTTGACACTAGATTCTCTCTGAATACCCTGCTATGCGGAAAACAACGTGAACGTTAAACGTAACTAATATCAGTATTTTGTACTATACTTAGTCATATTTTAACGTTTATTCACAAAGAAAAATTATCGAATGAACAAAGTGATTTCATTTTCTTTGAAATATCGAACGCGCGTTTCACGTTTTAGCGAATTTATATTGACCTAATAACTTTTTCGTAGTTGTTATGAGTTAGGTGAAGATTGCAGACATTGATAACAACAATTATAGTAAAATTTCTTTGAATTTTATTCATATAGTGAGTAATATAAATATAGATGACGCTTTTGTAATGCTTCGTACGATTTACAAATACCTAATTATTAATCGATAATTTGACTTGTGATAATAATACCGATTATCGAAAATATATTTTTCCTTATTTGTTTCCGTCGTGGTGCAATAGGATGACGCTTGGCTTTGAGTGTTGTTGGTTGTGGGTTGGATTCCCATTTGGAGCAACGATTATTTCTAAATTATTTCATTTTTCTGCTCTGGTAAGAATGACAAAGCGCAATATTGAATTCCGCCACTGAACTCCCTATGTATCGAATTCCGGTAGAAATTGGAAACGGAAGGACACTTGCACAAATACACGTTTTCTCAGTCTTGATGGATAATGGCATGAAATCTAATGTTTTTTTACAAATTTAAAATAATATAATTACATTTAATACGCACATATTATAAGCTATAAAAGGTAAGCATAAAACATACTTTTCTAAATTTTTGTTTAAATCACCAATGCAATGTTCATTACAATGCATTTTTATGAGGAAGTTGACATTTGTGCCAGTTAATTTTTATTTATAATGCTCATACATTGCACTGTGCGGCATCTTCGGACCGGAAACCCCGCCTTGCGGGATAAATATAGAACAGACAGACGTATAAACGTTATATGCAATGGTACCTTCGAAGTCAATTTCTATAATGATTTTAGTATTTAAATTTGAAAAATGTGACACACATATTTTTAGATATAGACAAAGAGAATATAATATCTTAATACTAGTATTAAGACATTATATTCTTCATTTTTTTATGTTTATACACATTGCGAACATCATCATTGACGCCGTTGTGGCGCAGTGGGACTGCGTCTGACTGTAATGGCATTGGGTATAGATTCGATCCCATCAGGTAAATGATTATATTTAACTTTATTTCTCCGGAGATCTCCGATCTGGATATTAGATAAAGCACGGCGCTGACTTCCACTCAACATGCATGTCTTGATTTCAAGCGGTGAGTAAGGAATAAGTGTCTTGACATTATTGTCTCTTTAACTATCATATTGTGCAGGGAAAAGCATGAAGCCTCAGACTTTATAACGATACGAGAGACACAAGTCTATGATTTTCTTGGAACACCTGTGGAACACATAAATAACTCTACATAAGACTGTAAAAATCCAATTCAATTACTAATAACTAGGAAGTGTATATATTAATATTATTAAAAATATTAACTTTCAAAGTTCTTGACGTTCAAACCTGTACAGCTTACCAGCTTAACCTACAAATAAGATTAACTCTTCTTGTAAGTCTGCAGCGGTCACGTGCACATAACACATAGCATGTAGCTGATTTCATTTTACATTTCTAGTTTCAATTTATAATTATATTGAAATGGTGGTATTTCTTTTAGTTTTGTTACTATGTACCTTTACAAACAATTTTTTAACCGATTTTTTAAATAATTACGAAAAAATATTCGTAAAGTTCAGAAAGTCTAAAATTTTACATTCGTTATCTTTTATTTTTAAATGTCAGTATTTAAAACAAAAGTTATCTGATTAAAAAAAGGAAAAACCAGTTATAAAGGCAAAGTTATAAAGGCAAAAATATAATTTAAAAAAACATTTAAAAAAGACGCCATAGTATGGCGCTATATTGGTATGGTATTTCAATGATTGTTATTCGTTCCAAATAAAACACACAAATGAATACCTACGCTTCGTGAATTTGTAATTATCTAAATAATTGATCAATGTAACAATACATTAATTGTATATTATTAATAGACCTCACTCAAACGCTTAAGCAGATTATTCACGAAATATTAAAAAATGTAATTATAAGTTAATATTGTAAGTTGTGCTCTATAAAGACTTATTTTAAAATATGTTAGTTTTATTAATAAATAAATTAAAAATATGTTTTACTATATGGATAAACACCGTATAAAGTGACGTATCTCGGATTCCTATTAGGGTATAAGGGCAAGCATAGCTAAAAACATAAACATGAAATTAAAAAAATTAAAAAATATATATATTATTAGCGGTCCGCTCGCGAACGACATATCAGTATCGTTATATTGCAACCCTCGGGGGTGAATTTTTGAAAAATAAAGTAGCCTATATTTGACCCTGGATTATTTACTACTTTCATTCAAAATTTCATCCAAATCGGACTAGTAGCCGAAGCGAAGCCGTAGCGAAATCGCGAATCGCTTGTTCTTATAGTAATTTGAAATATTTGACATTAATGATGCCATTATGAGTTATATATTATTATGAGCACTGATTAAAATATTTGTTTCTATATATCCTTTATGAAATATTGATAAATATAATGACCAAGGCTATATATAATCTAAGTACATTGACACGATATTTAAAAGCCCAGTTGTTAAATAAAATTGTAAATTAATTATTTTATTAATTTAGTAGGTATGTTTGCAAATTATTTTGATGTTGATAACGGTTTTATATAAAAAAAAAAAATAGTTTTATTAGATTTATTGAAAACATATAATTATTACATACTTCAAAAACAAAAAAAATTTCGTTAATATTCCAGTTACTTTCAATTACCCGTTCTGGCAAGCTAAATTGTGGCGTTAAGTTCTGCCATTCAACATATGTGGTTGGAATTTGGAAGCAGAGAAAAAAAGAGAGTTTTAACACTATATCTTTTGCAGTGTGAATCTAAAAAAAATGAATAAATATACAAATCAAAGCCTTATGTTTAACATTATATGTACCGAAAACATTCTGTCTATGCCATCTGTAGACAGCCTTAATCAGATCAATCAGTATTCAGATCTCGATTGTCCAACACACGTGAGGTCCGGACGAATTTCGAATCTGTTCCGGTGAGTCATTCAGTCCGTTTTGTGTAGCGGACGTAAGGACAAACTAATTTATTATAAGCATATACAATACATTGTTATAATTTAACATAAACACATACAAATCTAATTAACTAATTTTTATTATAAATAGACAAGTCAAACCACCACCTCAAAGGCTGGCAAAGCCTTTGTAGCTCCTCTGGTGTTACATGGGGTCATGGGCGTCGGTGTTCACCTACCATCAAGTGACCCGAACGTTCTTTTGCATTGTCCTTCATATAAAAAAAGTCTACTTTATAAGTAGTTTTAAATTATTATTAATAATTATATAACCACAGTTTATGAGAGAAAATATTTCTCTGAGCAGGATTTGTACCCACAATCGTCATGTACGTCATTGAGCCTCATCTTTATAACTTTCAATTTGTAGATGAATGACCTTTTTCAAAAGTCTAAACATCCTTCGGATAGACACCTTCAACTAACTATATTTTTAACTCAACTACAACGACTTATTTTTTATTGAGTTTTTATACTAATTAAAAAGTTTTTTTAATTATTTTGCGATATATAGGATGGAGGAATGAAAAGGAAGTCCTAATTCTAACGCTACAAGCGTACTATTCTATTATTTTATTCTATGTTTCCTATCAGAAGTTTTTGTCATAAACAGCTTCGCACATTCAAGGCAGGTCGGCGGTTTCACAAGAAATTTACACAACCAATCCTGCCGCATTTCATTTGCTACGAAACCGGACTTTTAATCTTAAAACTAGAATATAACGTCTATTTTTGTGCGCTTGTATTTGTGCACATATTTTACGCTCCGTGATTGGTTGTACACCCTTGTTATAGTGGACACAAAGCCTTAAAAGTGCATACTGCATTCTCCGTGACCGCAGTTTTTACTGTGTTTGTTTCAACGTCATCTGTTTTTAAGTATTAAGTAATGTTATGTATTATTAAACAGTATGGTAACTCAGTAGGGGCTTGTTTAACTGCACTTATGGCTTTAGGTTCAATTAATACTCAGTCATGAACAGATCAGTTAAACATACACAAATAAAAAAACGCAAAGATTGCCAGTCATTCTAAGTCATTTCACTTATAGGACACAAAATGATCCAACAATATACTTTTCACTTACTCAAACGATTAACTTTATATCAACTAAAGTATTGATAAGCATCATACAGTATAGATTGTGAAGGTAAAGTTCGGCGTTAAGTTTCGCCACTTAACACGCAACGCCTCCGAATTCGGCGGAAAGTAAAAACAAGAACTTTAACTTTAGAACTGCCCTATGAAATGTAATTAATTTGATATTCCTAATTCTATTTCTACGTATTTCATATTGCGTAATGAGTGGCGAATTTTAAAGCCTTGCTTTGGCTTATACACTAGAGCGGGGAAATAAGTATAATTAAATTATGATTATTCCACCGAATGGAAATTGAACCACAACCAATCGCAATTACAGTCAGACGCTGTTCCACTGCACCACGAATAAAATATCTAATTTAATTTATTACAAATAGTTTAAAATTTTATTGCCGATACTGAATTGTATTACAATAATTGAATAAAATCAGTATTTGTTCCTTGATTTATTTTATCTGAAAGAATAGACCTTAAAAGCTTTACAAAGTCCAAAGAAGAGTGCACACGCGACTTACTTTGTAAATAAACAACTTACAACACGGTTTTGCATAATTTATTACTCAGTTGTATAATGTTAGAATAGTTAATATTAATTATAAGATTTCACTTTATAAAAAGGTTCTTATAAATAATAAACAGCTTAACATTAGCAGAGGCTATAGTGATGCAGTAAAACAGCGTCTAATTGTAAACGCAATGGTTGTGGGTTTGTTTTTATGGAATAAAGGAGGCAAACGAGCAGAAGGCCCACCTGGTGTTAAGTCGTACCTTCGCCTATAGACATCCACAACATTAGAGTTGTAGATGCGTTGCCAGCCTTAGGGATGTAGGACAGAAGGAGAGAGGAAGGATGGGAATGTTGGGGATAGGGAAAGCTGGCTTACATGCCATCGAACCGGAACACATCATAAGATATTTGGCGGTTCGTCTTTGACATGATAGTGGTCGCGAGCCAGTCGGAGAACGAATCTCCTACCACCAAGCTACTGGGTTACCCGCCTTTTACGGGACGCTACCCACCGGCGGAGGGGAATTGTATTCTTAGCCCGTCCCCCTACGGGTGTTGTTTTTCATTGTATGACAAAGTTCCGAATCTTATCAGGATTTCGGGCGTATGGCGGTGAACGGAGCGTCTGGGTACTAGGTTCTCTCTGATTACCCTGCTACGAGGGAAAAGGCGTGAAGCTATAAAAAAGTTACATTAAAATGATAAACATCTTTTTACAAATTAGGGCCATGGCCTTACCATTGTAAACGCCGATTGAATTTAGGCTCGCTTCTCATACCGGGAATCTTTATATTGAAATTATTTTTATTTCTCCGTTTTTGCAAGACAAAGGGCAGTGTTAAGCTCTGCTTTCATTTTATTTAATGAAATCGCTCCTGTCAATTTTTGTTTATAAAATTATGATAAAAATTCACAAAACGTAGTTTTCGAATCCACGTTCTGTTATCCACGGTTTATATAATAGGCAAACATTAACTTTGTCTATTCGACCATGGACGCTAGAAAGTCCTGTCTTTAACATAAATAAGTAAATTATGTTTTTAGTTTATTAAAAAAATGTGATCACTCTTTTAAAGTATAATATATTATCTATATTATCTGTAAAAAACATAATAAAGTACATGATAAAGAATGTTCGTTGAAAGATTCTTACCAATTTTCCTAATTCACTGCGGAAACGAAAACGCGGAAGAACATTAATAATAGTACAGTATGTTATTGTTTTCACTAGTTAGAAGTGATATATAGCTTTCTTTAGATGCTTCCAAATATATACCAAGCGGCTGCGAGAGAGGCGCGTTAGTCTATCGGATTTAGAATACCTATATTTAGTACTAAACAGTATAAACTGACTAAGAAACTAAACCAGTATTCTTTAAAAAATAAATATATCTTATTAATAGATAGAATATATTGCTGTTTATAATAATGGCTCCTTTGGTACAAAATGAATGATTGAAAATATGTGGGAAAATAAACAAAGTTATGAATTAGTTATCAGACATGATTTAAGCTTTTAAACATTTTATTTCAAAAGTGTTATTCCACACTTAGGAAAATTGAAAAAGACATTTAGAACCCGCCCCTCCTGAACCGTCCAGGCGCTCTCACCACTGAGCGCCTATCACACCACTGAGAACCCGCGCCTCCCCAGTGCCTCACTGAGCCACGGAGGAGGCGCGGGTTCGAATCCCGCTGCGTTCAAATTTTATACGTTTTCTAAATGTCGTTTTTTTATGATTTAAGCTTGTAAAGTCTTAGGAGTATTTACTTATAACTGTTAAATTAAAACTACATGCTGCATAGCAGGGTAGTCAGATAGTCTAGTGCCAAGACACTAAGTCCTTCACTTTCCATCAGAAATAGAGACATTGCCGTTGCTTGATTGGTTATTCCATTATATAGAGACATATTTATACCTTATAATACAAAAACATATCTTAATGAATACTCATAAAATTACTTAGTTATCTATATCTATCAAGAAAAGACAGAAATAAAGAAAACTGATAATTTTCGTAATATATCAATGTCAATGACAGTTATACAGACATAAGAAAAAATATACGATAAGAACTTTCCGTAACGAAATAAGAACCGTAATTAAGTTCGATATAAAGGTGTTAACGGAAACGGTCCTGCTGCCAGTGAGCAATGACTATCATTTGATTATAATATATAAATCGTTATTTTATCAAGGTAGTAAAAAATGTAAAAAACCTTTATTTGATTCATATCATTCAAAATTTTTTGTATACTTTTTGTAAACTAATTATTATATAATTTTTGCCCGTGGGGGGACGGGTTAAGAATACAATTCCCTCCCGCAGCTGGGGTAGCGTCCCGTAAAAGGCGGGTAACCCAGTAGCTTGGTGGTAGGAGATTCGTTCTCCGACTGGCTCGCGACCACTATCATGTCAAAGACGAACCGCCAAACATCTCATGATGTGTTCCGGTTCGATGGCATGTAAGCCAGCTCTCCCTATTCCCACCATTCCCATCCTTCCTTCCTCCTTCTGTCCTACATCCCCAAGGCTGGCAACGCATCCATAACTCTAATGTTGTGGATGTCTATGGGCGAAGGTAACCACTTAACACCAGGTGGACCTTCTGCTCGTTTGCCTCCTTTATTCCATAAACTAATTATTATATAAAAGTACATTGACTCACTTTAACGTAGTCGTAGTAAAACACTTGGTGTCAAGACACTCCACTCTCCACTTTCCTCTCGATACAACCACTTAGCATTTTGACTCGCAAAATTCTTCGTTTCTCTTTCACGATTTTTTTATAACCGTTAGGAAGCCGAATCCATAATGCGTTAACAGTCAAACGCTTGCCCACTGTACCACAAAGGTCCTTCTTTATAGTATAAGTACACTTTTAATATGCGCCTATATACATATGAGTTACCTTCCCGACAAGTCTATAAATAAACGTAACGGGCAAACTTTCACTGCGAGAGGGCGCGACCGATCATCTGATGGGATGCAAATGGGGGCACAGATCAGATTCATAATATCATAAACACGTGTTGATTGAACTTTATTATTATGTCTAAACACACGCTCAGGGTGCTTTGTGTTATACTCGTAAATTTTATTCACGACTTAAATTAGTAGTCAGTATAAAATTATGGTTGGTAATATTAATCATTATATACTTCTTTATTGTTAGTCACAAATTTTTACTTTAGTACAATTAAAAAATATTACGTATCGTCTATATTAAAAATCTTTAAATATCTAAGAGGCGCAGGCTCGAATCATTCTGCGTTCAAATTTTTATACGATTTCTAAAAATGATCTTTGAATATTATTTTTTATACGTCTACATATTCCGTGAGGAAATAATGAAATCATAATATAGATATCATATTTTGGGATTACTACACTTTTTCCCCAGTTACCAGAGACCTGAGAGAATCTGATCAAGACACTCAGAGACATTGCATATTGAGTAGCAATGTCTCTGATCTCTCAGACGTATTAAAGCAAAGGAAGGAAGTGGTAAGTATTCAGTAGAATGATCATAATTTAATTATTTCCATTTGTGTGCTTGGTTATCAACACAAAGTGTGACGTTAAGGTACTCCAATGTACGATGTTTCAACACTAGATTCTCTCTAACTCCTTTACAAAAAAAAAATATGAAGCTGCTATTATATACATTAATGTAGAAAGAATTTTAATTCTGTTATTAACAATACTTGTTGTAAGCAAGTAAATGCCTTTAAAGTCGCTTGATATACGATATTGTGTAATAGCGCTTATAATATGTACCTATATCTGAGCTTTTACTCCAAGTGACTCAAGATCTTATTTTGAAAATCTGCAGTGCAATGAGTTACAGTCACTCCGCTTCGTCGTGGTTAACAGTTTATTTATAAATATTAGTACTGTTTTGCAGTTACTGTGCGAGACTTTAAGTTTACTTGTTACAAATATTTTGTGAAACAGGCAAAAGTTACCGGTGGTAGCTTTATGTTCATTCGCCGACTCAAAAGTGCTTGCAAAGGTGTATTTGGATAAAGGATAATTTGAATTTGAATGAAAACTTACCAAAAAATACTACCATTGACAAAATTACAAAAAAATATGTGTTCGGGTACATGTTCGGGTCTTAGTCTATATTAACTCCATTTAATTTCTAATGCTATAACTTATTTCATTTAAATAGTCGTAAACTTTAATGGTACTACCGTAACTACTTTAGGCTTCCATTAATATTTTTACTCCTCTACTCTTATATCATGTAAACCATAGGGAGTGTACCCCATAATGCATTTCCCCTGCTTTTGCTAATTAAAAACGACAAGCGTTGTCGGACGATATTCCATATGCTGGTATAACAATCATGATTCAAACGGGACATAAAGTTAAAACAAACTGTCATTGATGTTTTCAGGCTTGCTTTTATGGTGGTATTTTGTAGAGCATTTGTAAAAACGTTGTTTGGAAAGGTCGTTCGAGCCACGTATTAATAGCTAAGCGCCCCCGGGGCTTTAAAAAGCGTCGGCGTCGCCCCACTTGTAATATATCAAGATATCGTATTCCATACCTATTGCCAGTTCCACTGAATTACTTCTCTATATAGATATTGTGTGTCTCGTTATCTAATTATTTATGAAGAACATCATTTTTTTTCGTTTATGTAAATATAGTCGAGTTTTGGAATTCATTTAGCAAATATTTTCAAATATATATAAGAGTCTTGTCGTCTTGTGTTTGTTTAACTTAAGTGGCTTAGTCAAGAAAATAAAAAGAAATATTTGTTTATATAATTAGTTAGTAATCTCCTTACCACCCACAACTTACTGCTAATATTAACAGTTACTCAAAGACTACGTCAATTTTACTCAATGGAGGGCACATACGGTATGGCGGGAAGAGCAATCGATTGACGAGGTCAACGACACAGGAACTGACCTTTTGTACACACAACCGATCGAACAATATTTAATTACCACAAACGTCTATCATAAAACTTAATGACACTGAAATTTCAGAGACAGTTATAATGAGATCATTATTTTAATATGATTTAATTCTTTCTAATGTTTACTCCATTCTTATACAACCTTAGTATTGAACTAAAAATTTATTTAAAATATTTTAACTTAGTTTAGGGGAAAATGTTTTTAGAAAGCGTAAAAATTCTGAACGCAGCAGGATTCGAATCCGCGCCTCTTGGAAACACATGCAATTTCCTAAATGTGTGAATAACACTTTAAAATGTTAAATATATTACTTTAAGGAAAATTATTACACAAAATATAATAATAAAATAACAAATCTCTGCAATATAACAAAAAATAAAATAATAAATGGGCCTTTGTTTTGTTGATACGAAACATAATCGCGGACATCGTCACTTCATGTCACAAGCGCCGTAGTATTTTACGTTGTCAACGGAAGTGTTTTTAATGCGCGCGCAAATTTTATATGCCATTCCGTTTTGCTAAATGACACGTTCTGCGGCTGACAGTGGAGGTACTAAATGTGGCCAATCAGTCAGGGGAAGAATCAAATGCAGCGCTTTGGCTGGCGGCCAGTGATGCGTAAAATAACCTATTACAGAATCCTTTTGTTGTCAACAACGCGACTCGCCTCATTTCCCTCGCACCCTTCCGTCGAGACAGCTAAGTCTCTAGACTACTTATAAAAATTTTACTTGCAAGACAAATTTTGTAACCTTTGAAGCTTCTAAGTTACTAAGCTAATTAAGTGTGACGAATACTGTGTATAGTTTCGTCATAAAAACAGTTTATAGACAGAAACACAATGGTTATGGGTTCGATTCCTATTCACGGAATGATTATGCTTTTAAATTATTATTATTTCCCTCCTCTGGTAGGACAAAGCTCGGCGTTGCGTTCACCACTCGAGACGCAAGGTCAAATTCAGGTGGAAAGTAGACAACACAGTGACTTGACTCTACGTCCTCTCTGACCACCCTGCTACGTGGGTAAAGGCGTGGAACTGCTATATATTGGTATACTTTTACTCTACTACAATATTTATCTATTTTAAACATATATAGTGGGGAACGGAGTGTGTTAACACTAGATTCCCTCTGCCTACCCTGCTGTGTGCGGGATACAGCGTGAAGCTAAAAAAAAATATATAAGAGTAAAAAATAACAAGTAATTCTCAATAGCAATTTAGTTATATCTTTTTGATATAATTGAAAAAAAAAACTTTTTGTGTTCATATCATATAAATTAAATAGAGCGTGTAAGGAAAGAGAAAGTTATTTGTAAAATTTAAATATCAACGGTATATAGATAGAAAACGAATAAGTAACGTAATTTTTAACTATTTTTGAAATATTTAATAATTAAGACCATAGCTATAGGAAATGTAATATCACTGAGTGAAATACGAGTATGTGAGTGGATGAATAAATAAAATAATTTTATTATATTTATTGCGGCAAGGTTCGGCAAAATACTGAGTCGCTATATACTAAGCGCAAAGAAATAAATAAGAAGGAAACGTAAAATGATATAATATAGAAAAAATAATTAGTGCAGCTTCACGCTTTTTCCCACATGTCATTGTAGACAGAGAGAACTTAGAGTAAAAACACTCCGTTCCTCCCTTGGAAATGATTATACATTATTTTTATATCTCTATTCTGGTACCTTAGATGCGCGGCGTTAAGTCCCATATTTCAATACACAATGTCTTGTTTTTTTTTTTAGCTTCACTCTGTATCCCGCACACAGTAGGGTAGGCAGAGAGAACCTAGTGTCTTAACACTAGGTTCCCTCTGCCTACCCTACTGTGCGCGAGACACTCCGTTCCTCACCTTCCGCCGAATTCAGAGGCATTGCGTGTTAAGTGGCGGAACTTGACGCCGCGCTTTGCCTCGACACCAGAGCGAAGAAAATGGAAATATTAATTATTTTCCACTCCTCGAGTGGGAATCGAACCCACAACCAGTCGTTTACTGTCACGCGCTTGTGCCACTCGGCCACGACTGGTCTTGGTTACTTATGAAAAATAATAATAATGAGTGACTATAAACAATAAACAACTAATAACAAAATGAATACATAACGTATTAAATTTCACATAAAATTCGTAAATCACGTAAATAATTCAACATTGATGTGTTCCGATAATATTGTATCAGATGATTCATACCGCAAAATCGTAAAACCTGTTACGTAAATATGGGTCGTCGAAAGATAATATCGTCGGCGTTATGAAATTGCATGTAGAACTTACCATATTTACAAAATTACACAAACACTTTCGTTCGCTCTATAAGTAAAAGTTTTATCTTCTGTATAGGCAAGAGGAATAAACTTGGTTCAGTCCGGATTTTATTTATTTGTTTATATTATGACTAAAATCACAGCTTTTTACCCGCCTAGGAAGGTTAGGTTAGTTAGAGAGAACCTAATGTCAAGACATTCCGTTCTCCACTTTCCGTACAAATCGTGACATTGCTTGTTAAGTGACGAACGGAAACATCATCAAAAAACCTTTAGATATCGTATTTTTTGATAGCCTTAACTGTATTAGTAAATTTAATAGACTGAAATGCTTATGACAATAAAATAAATTAAGGAAACAGAATAACTATTAAAAATTATACAATAAAATAAGATTATAATAAAAACTTCTTTGTAAAAAACTAATTGAAATAATAGATCCAATACAAGACACTATTTTATCTTACGACAGCTGTAAAAGTTGTTGGGTCTTCATAGAATATATTAGTAGGTGAATGAACTACAAGACGATATCGTAATCACCATGAAACAGATATTAAGTCAATAAATAGTCAGAAACAATTTCACGGTTTTCTGCACATTGCACGAAAAGTAGAAAAAACTAATGTCAATACACTCCATTCTCCATTTTAAACTCAATTTTCGAAGACTGTGGATTAAGCGGAACTCAACGCCGCGTTTACCTTCACGCAGTGATAAAATTAACATAAATATGAATATAATCACTCCTCTAGTAAAAATCGAACCTACGACCTTTTTTATGTTTATTCACAGTGAAACGTTGTTTCAGTGCGCCTCTTAATTCAATAAATAGTCATTGTTTGTATATGCTCTTATTACGAGTGTTTTACTATTTGCTACATTTTGTGACGATACGATAAACTTTATGATATGTGCTATCACCATTTGCCAATATTAATACAATTATTATTGGTTACGATAACACTCGTTAATTGAATAGAAATTGTATATTTTGGTATAATCTTCATATAAATTTTCAGTTTATGTTAGTAATAACGTAACTATGTGTATAAGTATAATATTGAATTTGCGGTAGAACAATATTTAACTACAAATGATATTGTTTGTGGATTCGATTCTCACTCGCAGGAATTATTACATTTTAATCATATTCCATTATATTCCTACTCTGATAAGCAAAACACGGCATTGAGTTACGTCACTCAACTCATGTTTGGACGGAAAATGGAGAACGGAGTGTTTTGACACTAGGTTCTCTCAGACTACTCTACTATGCAGTATAAGACACACAGCTGCTTAATAAATTATTACCAGATTAGTTTAAAATCGAAAAGGCAATTAATTATAATATTACCAATTAGTAGCTTTTTTTACTATTTTTATTAAAATTTGTGTTATGATTATTATCGTTAACGACTGCCAGACATTACAGCTTGTGTCACGAAAAATGTCCTTGAATATTATTTTGATAAGGAAGCTGTTGTGACCTAATTACTATGTAATTGTAGATCTCAATGTTGGTAATGATTGACGGTGTATGTTTCTTAAATCAATCGAATACTGGGCCGAGTGAATGTCTTGTTTATTGATTTGACATTATGTGAATTAATGGATCTCCTTTACAGTTTACGAATAATCGACTATTAAAACTGTAATGATATTTAGTAATTGCTAATTTGAACGATAGGATCTTTATTATCAAGGAATTACAAAATACAAAATACTCATTATTCAGGTGTTTTCGCCTTTGATAATCGAATAATTTTTATTATCGATTAATTATTTTTTATGGAGGAGCTGTCAATGTCATTATGACATCTGAAAAAGGTGCTGCTGCATACATAAAACAAAAATTGTTATGTTTAATTACGAATTAAATGTCAGTTTATGTAAAAAATATTTGTCACCTGAATTTACAAGTAATGTAAATAATATTGTTAAAAAATCTAAAGTTCTTCTATCAAGCTTACATGGGTATGAAAAATATTTTTAACGTAAAAAATGCTTTAGAAAAAAATATTAAAAAGCAGAATGCGTTTTTATTGTGTATGAAAGACAAGCACTCAGCTTTTTTAATATGCCAGTAAGATTGGTATTTTTATGACAGTTCCCCCCAGAACCTCTTACAATAGCCATCTTTATACAAAAAAGAAATAAAAGCGTCCATATAATGTATTCTATACACAAGCGATGAAAGTGTAAACAATACAGTTAATCAAACACAAGGAATGAATCGTTCGCTTATAAACAGCTCCCCTCACATTTGCATTTCACTGTTTGTTTACCAAATCTTAAGACTTAGAGAGCCCTTCATAAAACATTCGTTAGATGTCAAATGCAAGCATTTTAAATAATATGTTAGATTATTTTAGAACTTACCAAAATGTAAATTACTTTACTAAAGAAGTTTAACTATTTAAAGTACCTATATATAATTTATTGAAAATGAGTAAGTTTCAATTGAAAACCGTATTTAATTTAATATTTTTCTGTTGCTAAACTAACTGCTTCTAAATAATTAGAAATTGTTGACTCTACTTTGTTTGTAAGTTAATGATATAAATCTAGTTAAAAAATAATTCATCATTTTTCTTCTTGGTTAACAAAAATCTTTACGTACAAATAGCTTATTGATAATATTTTGAAAATAAATAAGTAAAATTAATAAATAAAATCTAATACTGTAATTATGAAAAGTTAATAACACGCCATCTGTGCTACATTTGGCACGTACGGAGCACGTACTGTCTGCACGTGATGTTTGTAGATTCGAATTTCACTTTCTGGAATGACTAAAATTTTGGTTCTTAGGCAAAATGCTGGATCCAGAGTATTTATTAGCTCCATTTTATGTATCAATCGTTATAAGAAAGTTATGTAACGCGACAAGAAAGTTTTGACCATCTTTGACCGCCCGACTTTGCTTAAAAATTTGCACATTTGTTCCGAATTCCTTTATAACACTATATTTTAATCCTTTTAGGTTTGTATTCGCAAAGAAACATAATAGAGTAAAATTAATAATAAGAGAAAACAAAACTAACGATTGCAACTTTAATCTTACCTTATATTAGCATAGTGTATTTATGAGAAGTGATATCGAACACGTGTACAGATGTACACCTATTTTACGGTCGAGACTGGCGCCTGCAGTTAGCCATCCGAAGCGACAGCTTGTTGCAAACATCGCTTTATATCTTATGTACCTACTTACATTGATTAATCTTGTGAACAAAGAGATATTTTAGGTTTTTATTTGATAACATTTTGCTTACAGTTCAATTAGTACTAATAAAATATATTTAATTAAATTTATGAAAATTATTTTTTCTTTATGCTTCTCGTATAGTATGAGGTAACTAATAAAATATATTAATTATCAGTCGTTCTTCACTATTCATTTCATTTAGAAGTAAAGGACAACCAAAAGGTTTTCCTAAATAAACTGGGGGGGAAAAAAAATAATACTGGTATAAAAAAAAATCTGAGTGAAATTCCAACCCACAACAATCGCGTACGCAATGTATGACGTTCAATAATCCACAACGATGTTACAATGATGTCATTTTAACATCAAATCAAACAGAAAGTTTACAACAATTTAAATAATTATGAACTTAGCTGAGTGGCGAAAAGACAGACCTCAAGATCAACGTTCTTGAGTTCTCTACTGAAGTGCGGAACGTTTGATACATCAGAAGTCACAAGAGTCATTGATAAATGTACTTATTGAGTGCATAATAAATCGAAATTGAACTGCAGCATTAAGAAAAGCATAACACAGCATGAATGATCCCAGTGTTACCAATTTTAAGTGCTGGACCGTTTAATATACTTTTTATCATTTTAATTGTTATCTCACCGTAATTTTATTAATGAAACATATTATAATAAAGAAATAAACAATACTTAGCATTAAACACTAATCACAATGTATTTGAAAAATGTCTGGCTAAAAATATTGGGTGTGACTTCGAATATTGTACTTTCTTGATTAATTATATTGTAGACTTTTTACTTTAAATTGCTTTAATATATTATATTGCTAACTGTATTCGCGGAAGATGTCGCGAATTAAAAAAAATATAACTCTAAAATCAAAGTTCTAAAATCAAAGCTGATGTATGTTTAGTATACTTTAGTATTATTACATCAGCTTTCAGTGATTAGCCTGTTTAAACAAACATACAGACTAAAATTATATACATTAAGTAAATAAATGCATTTGTATAGATAGAGTCAAAACCTTTAAACCGAATCATTCAAATTGCAGGCGGGCGCGGTCACAACCATATTTGTATCAATCAACATGCACATGTAATTGAGCTGCAGGATGTTACTCATCATCCATTGAGCTTTCAACTATCATATTTACAAATTACTAATTTCAATCTTATTTTAATCCTATAAGGTATATTTTATTTTTCCTATACTTCGTTCATTTAAGAAAGAATGAAAAGAACTAAAAGTAAACGCAGAAGTCCGTAAACAGTGTATTTTATAAGTTTTTAAATTTAATTTACTATGATAATAAATGTCAATCGTGGCGCAGTGGCACGAACGTGTAACTGTAAACGTGTGGTTGTGGGTTCGATTTCCACTCGAGGAGTAGAAATATTTAGTATTTTCATTTTCTTCGCTCTGGTGTCGAGGCAAACCGCTTCGAATTAAGCGGATAGTGGGGAACGGAGTGTCTTAACACTAGATTCCCCCTCTGCCTACCCTGCTGTGAGCGGAATACAGCGTGAAGATAAAAAAAAGATAATAAATGTTTCAAAAACGTACTGTTTGTGTGTGAATAAGCATATTTTGTGTTTTACTGTATTTATTAATAAACTTGTTTATTCTGCCTAGACTTGTATGAAATAAAAAATGAATGAAGAATTTTTTCTATACTATAGCAAAATGCTTAAACACCATCTCAATAGTAGTTTTATATAGACTTTTTAATCTGAAATGCATATGTAGGTACATGCACAAAAGCCGCTTCATTATTACTATTTCTTTATTCATATTAAAATATACAGCTTTACATAAGCAACATATAATTTATACTGTAATCATTTTAAATAAATTATTTTACGCTTTATCCGACATCAGGCAAACTTAGTGTAGAGATCTATCGTTCTTAATTTTCCGCCGGAATCCGATACATTGCGTGTTGATCGGCGGAACTCAACGCCACACTTTGTCTTGTCACCAGAGAATATACATGAAAATAATTTAAATATATTCTGTGGAATGGCAATCTAACCCATAACAGTCCTGTATAATCAGACGCTTTCACACTGCGCCCCAATAACGTCCATTTTACTATAAAACGAAAATTTATTTGTAAGTTATTCGTGGATACAATTTTTATTGTTATTCGACGATAAAAATATAATATTAGAGCCAAGTGATATATTATATGCAGTCGTTTTATTAATAGTTCAGGGAACTTTTTACAGCCCCCCATCAAGCCGTCAATCAAAGTATTTAGTTTAACGGCTCTATGAAACGCAAGTAAGCAACTTATTCATCTGTGCACTAACTGGAACTATTTACCTTTATTTTAGATTTTTTTTTTCACTTCACGCTGTATCCCGCACACAGCAGGGTGTAGGCAGAGGGAACCTAGTGTTAAGACACTCCGTTCCTCACTTTCCGCCGAATTCGGAGGCTTGCGTGTTAAGTGGCGGAACTTAACGCCGCGCTTTACCTCGACCGCAGAGCGAAGAAAATGGAAATATAATTTCCACTCCTCGAGTGGGAATCGAACCCACAACCAGTCGATTACAGTCACACGCTTGCCACGACTGGCCTATTTTAAATATAAAATTAAAGGGGGTTAAAATATCTTTACGTAGACACTCTGTAAAACGAATATCAGGATAGCAGCTTTAGCCTCAGAAGAGAAAGCCTTAGAAAAAGAGATACAAAGCGTCATAAAGTTTGTTTAAATGAAGTAAATAGTTGTTATTAGTGAAAAATAATATTTTTTTTAATTAAATATTAAAACATTACTTATTATATATTTTTAGGGTAAAAACGCTGACTATTTTATTTAGCTAGGCTAAGCTGTCTCGCAGGTAAAAGGACGATTTAAACGAACATATACAATATCTAGTTACAAAATCTAGATGTTTTAATTTATATGGTTATAAAGTACATCAACAGTACATCAACCTTCTATAATACCTTCATAACGTTGAGGATTTAAATAAAAATTAATAAGGGATATTAAAAAATAGGCAAATAATCTTTTTATCTTATTGAATGCTATTTGTATACACACGCAAATTTGTTAATTCTAATAAGAATTCGTTAAGTTTTATGACTAACTAAAAATATTCAATGAAATTTGATAGAATGACGGCTCTGTAGATTTGGTCTGTCTGATTAGAAACGGTTAGTGACATTGGCGGTTAAGTTGCAACATTTTGTTTATATCAAAATAACAAGAAAAAGCCAATAAATTATTTGTATTGATATATTTAAAATATACATTTGAGGCTTTCACGGCGTAGTGGGTCAGCGTCGGACTGCAAGCGCCATTGGATGTGGGTCCAATCCTCATTTGGGGCAATGATTATATTTTATTTTATTTCCATCTTTGTATACCGTTCTCACGGTAGACAAAGCGCAGCGTTGATTTCCACCACTGAACATGCAATGACACAGAGATAACCCAATCTCTATATAGGGAAAAAGTGAGACGCTGTAATACGAGCTTAGCTTTGATAGCCCAACCATGGATTATTGATTTTCAAATTCAGGACTTAAGTTCTTAACATATTTAAGATAGTTTTATATTTCGATATTTACAAAGCTTACTTTAATATTTAAACACGACTGAAATTTAAGCTAGTCTGTTTAACTTCTCTTTAAACATCCACTCAATAAAAAGTTACTAAAACTAAAATAAAATCCTTTTACAGTATATTTCTCGATTGAACAAACGAGATTACCTTGTAAATAAAATGTAAATTCAAATATGCTTGTCTGGATCGCGAGAATTTGATACTACAAATTGATAACGTGTAAAATTGGATCTCACTTGACGGTTTTAGGATTATAAAAAGATGACATAGGAATTTTGCATGTTGTAATTGCTCTTCGGGTGATTTATTTTATAAAAAAAAACTTGTCATGTCTATATCTATCTTTTGTAATGTTCTTCTATAATAATATTTAAGTGTCTTTTAATAAGAAAACTAGTTTAAGTTGTAAGTTCACTTCATATTTGATAATTAATTTAACCGACTAACCAAATCTTATATCCTTAATGTTGAATAATGTCTTATACATGTACATATGTAAGTACAGATAAGTTCGAGTCATTTAAACCGGGTCGAGCAGATATAAACTTCACAGAATATCCTGCGGTTTACTTTGTTACTGAAGCGGGATCTTCAGTAATTTTACTAAATAGTAATTTTCCTCTTCCTCGCATATTCCTTTACGGTAGTCAATCTATTCATTCCAAAATAATCTTCTACACTTCATCCGGTCTTTTGAAAGATACCTCACCCTTTGTCGACTCTTAAGACATTCAGCCTCAATGAGAGGATCAATTTGAAATACACTGAAGGTTATTTGCTTCTACTGAATGAGACTTAAAACTGACATATATACGATCATACAATCTTTTCTATTATCTTTACACTTTTTCAATATAATTTCAATTTTTACATGTCCCAAAACGTGGTAGGTGGTTGGTGATACAAATATCATTTTACTATTTGCCTTCTTTCTGTGAAAGTGTAAAAAAAATGCCCAAAGTTACTGACTATTATCCATATATTCTCTGACTTCTTAATATTATAAATAATGAGATACTGACGAACCCATAATAAAATCATAAAAGATGCAAACGGCCACTTTTCAATTTTTGCTCATCATAATATATTCAAAGGTGTTCACGGAGCGTGAATAAGATGTCAGTGTCGTGCGATGACAGTCCAAGGACATTGATTTTTCACCCATTAATCAGTGCAGTAGTGTGTAACCTGATATCAGCCATCGGGCAACATGTTCAGTGATTAATTATGCTTATAGTAGGATGCCGCCCAGACGCCACATTTGCTGGACGGTGACGTGGCCGGACAAGCATTGTTCTGACTGTATGGATTAATTATATTATTTAACAGGAATCACCCATAGACATCTTCATACGTCCTCTTATTTACATATAGTTCTTAGTATCACATATATAAAGGTGACAATGCAGCGTAACGTTGGACTCTAAACCGCAAGTTTTCCTGTACACCACTGACGTCTGCAAGAGACGTTGAATAAAGAATAAAGGATGCGCTTGTCTTTGTCCTGTAATTCATAGAAAAACCGTTTCCGTGTTGACATTAGGACTAAGTAAATGACTATTTCTCAATTTTAAAACGTAATTATATTTTGCCATAGAATTCAAAGTGCGTACACGAATGAATTTTGCATGTGTAATATATTTGCATTGGCGCCCGCGGTAATGAATACTACAATGACTACATAAAAATGATTTCGAAAGAGTTATCCTCACAGTAAATTATATTAAAGTGACAAAGCGGCTGTATTTTAGTGAAAGATTTACATGCGGTTTTGACGTAAAAATAAAATTTATTATACGCAATAGTCATATAATGGGGACCGCTCGTAAAGTGCACGTGCTGAATGAACAATCTGCAATTACACTTTTTAAGATTATTCCTTCACGATATAAATTTGTAATTAAGGTCAAACAATACAGTTTTTTGTATTGGTTATATAAAACCAACAGAATCTTCGCAGAATCTTAACAGGGTTTTACAATAAAAACAGTGCATTATTCTTATTGTTGATTAATACAATATTGAAAAGAAATCACTACATCATTTATTTACTTAAAATAACAAATTGAATAAATCAATTAAACAACTGCATATATGGTGCAATATGTAAATATTTCCTGAAACTGATAATATTATTACTTAGTAGCTGGATTATTACTTGCGGGCTAATTAAATATTTACGTTGTCATTTTAGCGAATATTACTATTTTATGCTTACTAATTTTATGATATATATTTTTCAGGCGAAACGTCGAGAACGGAGTCTTGATATTGAATACTAGGATATAATGATCTTGAATATAAGTTCTCTGACCCTGCTTTGTGGGAAGAAGCGTGATGCTGCAAAAAGTTGAGATTTATATATTCGGTATTTATGTTAGTAACTCGTATGGAGTTACTAATATAAGTGTCCAATGGATCTATTTTTTTCTAAAATCTCACAATATATTATAGAGATCTTGTGCCACATAATAAATTAATAATTATTAAACAGTTCTTCTCTAATTGGCTTGGCGTCTTGATGTCAGTTTAACAGGAAACTTGGAATAAATTATAAAATAACATTTTACATTTAAACGTCAACAACTAAAATACTTACACTAACTTACAGTTATCTCAAAATACACACATACACATTGTGTTTTATTTTTTATTAATAAATATAACACAATAAGTATTTTGGTATATCTAAATAAGACCTGTTGCGACCGTCGTGGCGCAATTGGACAGTGTCTGACTGTAAGCGCAATGGTAATGGGTTCGAATTCCACTCGGTGAATGATCGTATATCATTTTTATTTCTCCACTATAGTACATAAAACAAACCGCGATGTTAAGTTCCGCCACGAAACACGCAATGTCTTGACTTAGGGGTGGAAAGTAGAGGATGGAGGACGGAGTGTCCTAATAACAAGTTCTCTTAGACTGCCCTACTGTACGGGAATAAGCGTGAAGCTGTAAATAAAATTGAAACGTACTTGAAATATTCTTTTACCAACCAACTAGTTTTGAACAATAGAGTGTGAAAATAGATTCACTTCCCCGGGGAGACGTGAGTCGGCAAGAAGTAAGAGTGCTCGCGAAAATGGTAGGCGCCGGGACGTCGCTCTGACTCATACGACCTCTTTAATCAGAGGACGCCTACAGCACTTCCTTGGGATAACTTTTGTTAACGTAAAATCTACCTTAACACCTTGAAACTTAGTTCTTTAATACTAAACCTAATGTCTATTTAATCATAAAAACTATGATAGCTACTGCAGATGCTAAACTATAACAATACTCTAAATCTGGAATCTAATTTCCTTTGTGTACGTCTTAAAACACTTGAAGTAATGGATTTTCTACACTGAATAGAATTGTTCAATCAACTGAATTGTTTAATTAACGAAATGTTCTTCTACAGATTGTACCTACATTAGTCGCTTATTACATTTATGTGGGGGTTTCTTTTCGAGCAACATAAGTTGGCTCTAGACAAATAAAAAGGTTACACGTTCGCTCAGTTGCTCTTTATCCTAGGTAACTTGTTAACAAAACGAATTAAAGTTAAAATTTACCTGGTATTTTATTACCTTATAGACTTAATTTCTCTCGAAGGATCTATAGAAGAATCGTATATAGAAAAGAACACGGCTGGAATTTCTTAATCTAGGTTAAAACTCATTCAGATTATCATTTATTTATTTTATTTTTAACAAAACAAACGTTGACTAAACGGCTATATTGCAGAATATTCAGGTAACATTTTTTTCCGAGAACTTAAATATTTACACACAATTATTCACCAATAAATATCCAACATTTGTACTAGTAAGTTTTAGATGTTGGTCACTTGCTAATTTTATTGATTCATCAAGCCCATTACAATATGCATCGCTGCATGGGGCATTCACGTATCGGCTTTCAAGTCAGTGAACTTTTCGTTAACCCGAATTGGCTTGTCCGTCTGTGTATGTCCACAATAATTAATCACGCTTGCCAACACCCAAGGGACGCTAATGACGTCCAAGGACTTCAATTTATAACAATTCCCTCACAAAGTCCACAGATAAAATTAATAGTTGAGATAAATGTGGTTTACGGGCTAGACATATTCAGCCGAAAGTGAAGCTTATTTTCACATTGATATCCATAAACGTAAGTCGAGATAAAATGTTTTGTTAAAATATTATTGCTATATTTTGTCTGGATCTGACAAGCGTGTTTATTCAAATCAAAACTCATCTCAACAATATTAAATGCAGTTTAAGCATAATTCTAATTTAGTTTCATAATAAATATATCGGTATATATTGAATACTTTTGTAAATATATACCTTGTTTTGCTTTGTCAGTTTTCTTTGGAATCTGAAGGTAAATAAACTGCTAGAGAGTCCTTAAAAACGTCATAGGTTTATAAGCATTTTGTTTTGCATGTCAATAATAAAGTAAACTATTCAGTAAATATTTTATAAAAACAAAGCAATACAATTGACTTAAATTCTTCAATCTTCCTGCTGGAAATGACCTTGCTGACGTCGAATTACGGCAGCCAAATGTGCCGGTCATTGACTTATTATGTTTGTGTATAATACCTATACGCTATGTCCAATATAGACGGCACCGTGACCCAATTAGAATAGACGCGTCATCATTTTTTAATAATTTATTATTTTTAATATTATATATTATTAATATAAATCTGATTATTAGTCCTTTGTGAATAGAAAAGGTGAATATTTCGTTTAGTTAATATTATAGTAAGTTTTCATTACCTTAGCGAGCTAGTTTAAAAAATAAATTATTGAAGTTCTAAAATTATGTACATACATTATTTTGTGCAGCTATCAATTTTTACATTGTTCAAATATAATAAAAGTTGCCCAGAGCACACGAAAATTCAAGTAGTCGTAACAAAAACAAATTCACTCTCCGAGATTAGCATAGAGCAATTTATCTTACAATTCAATTAATCTTAATCGCCAAACTACACATTTTCTCTTGTACGTAGACAAGTTTCAGGGAAAAATTTTGTAAGAAAATAATGTGGTCGGTATTTATGTTCTAATTTTAGTTAAGTAAAGAGTTTTTTTTTTGGTATTTCCCACGACTCCCGCGTTGTGAAGCACAGGTCAAAATTCGTATCAAAAATGGTGGAACTAAAGCAGTGTAATATTAGGGATATTCTCAGGGCATTTGAATCCGAAATAAAGATCGTTTTAGATAGCAAAGTCTCACTCAGGGGGCATACGCCTATATGCACTGTAAAATAATTTAATCATTATTCAATATAATTAAAAATGAATCTTCTTTAATAGATACTCTATTGAGCGTCAGTAATAAATAAATAATAATAAAGTTTACTTCAGCTTACACTTTTACCCACACAGCAGGATAGGCACAGATAAACTAGTGTGATGACACTCCGTTCTTCACTTTCCGCCCGGCTTTGAGACATTGCGTGTTAAGAGGAAGTTATTCGCCATAAGGAAATAATGAAAATAATGAATTTATGACCATTTCTTCGAGTGCAAATCGAACCCACTAATCTAAGTGTTAATCATGTTAAGTGTAAAAATTAACTAAGTTATATAGAATCTTAGAAGCAAAGGATGATTAATGATGATTCTGTAGATTGGATATTAAAATTTTCTATGACTGTAAATAGTTGAAGTGCCTTAAGGTATGTTAAAGTGATTTTTTTAGATCACTCTACACGTTTTATCCACACGTGGTGTCAAGAGCTAAGACATCGTCACCATATTACGTGATCATATGACTGTTGCCACACATGAGCTTAACATGTTTTTATGAAATAATATTGATAATTATTTAATAAAAATCTAATTTTTTAATAATGTTCTATTATATATTGTTATTTAATCATTCTGTTCGATGTTTATTTTTAGTGGTTCACAGTTTGTACTGTCTAAAGACATTAGAGATAGAGAAAACAGACAAACCATTTCCTTTTTACGTTATTATGTAAACCAGTATATATTGCGACATATTTAAAAAAAAACAATATTTTCATATGGTTTGCTTTAAAATGTTAAAGTGCTAAATCTAGAACGACATGGCGTTCTGTTTGTCCAACCTTGTCACAGGTAATCATATGCTAACTCAGTACTAAATGGGTCTTAAGTAGTTCAAACTAACCACAAGACAAGGTTTAATAAACAAGTCAAGTACCTGATTTAATAAACAAGTTGTACGGAAATTTGCGTACTTTGGTTAAAAAATTGCATTAATATTTAGTAACAATAAATTGGTCGATATCTGTACATACAAATCTGTTTCGTCACTCATTTAGTGGTTGACAGATAAAGCGCAGTCGAAATAACTGGACTGAACGCTTTTGCCACTTTGTGAACTCTCTTTGTTTGCGCCTTTCCATGTGGCTAAGCTAAGGTCAGATCTAGTTCTCAGGCCAGATCAGGTCTCGTCTAGCTTGGCCTCCCATAAGACCCACGTGATGTCTGCCTTTACAATGATGCCTTGGCCTCTAAGGCTAAGGATACTATCCATTGTTAGTACAGTCCATTGACAGTACGAGTGTAGTGTTGAAAGACAAAACAATATTTTTTTAAATGTAGGTTCCTTACAGAATGGGAGAGAGAATCAAAAAATGCTTAATCATGTATTGGTGTCTTTGAAGATGTATTGATATACTAAACTAACAAAACATGACAAAGGTCATAAAATAGGCTTCTGTGAACGCAACGGTGCATGGTAAGATTTACACCGGGGATAATTTTACTTAAAATTAATTCCTCGCTCAAGCAAAAAGATGTATATGTTTTCCCACTAAGCATATATTTTTTTCGAATTCATGTTAAATAGAGAACGGAGTGACTGAATAACAGATTTACCGGATTATATATAAAGTTCGTGATTTTGTAAATAAAATAAAATAACTATTGTTCACTTGAAATTGTTGTATCAGAGAAGTTAGATTTATAAATAAATGTATGAGTTCATGGATGCAATAAGAATATTTTATATACACCACATTATACTTTGTGTTAATAGCTAGCTGAACCAGAATAATTTGACAGCATATCCAGTCATGCTCTAATTTAAATTGCTATCCCTCGGGAAATTATGCTGGATTCAAACTTGTACTCATGTCAACCGCGTTAGACTTATGAATAATGCGCTTAAAAAAATTATTTCTATAAATATATTTAGTTACTTTTAAAAAAAAATAATACCCCATAATTTAGAACTTATATAATTATATAAAAAAAGCAATTAGTAAATAGTATGTATTAGTAATACATAATAAATTGAAATGTTATTATATTTTGTATAAATGTATGTATTTGCAAAAGATTGGAAGATTAAAGAAAATTAACTATGAATAAGTCATACAAAAGTATATAATAATAAAGCAAACAATTATATCATACATGATCATAATGTGAAACAGAATTAATCATAAGATAGGAATGAAACAAAGACATCTTAACAATATTTAAAATATTGCGTGCCGCAAATAGTTAAGATACGATCCAGGGATTATTTCATCTAACATGTAGTGCAATTCCATATTTACAGTACAAATGAAATACTGTCAATATAAAGAGTTCAATATATATATTTTTAACATTTTAAAGTGTTATTTACACATTTAATAAATTAAAAAGCATTACGCCAGAAAAATGTTGAAAATAAAATGTTTAAAATATTTTTAACATACTACTATATTTACTTTATTTGAAAAATATCATAATTCACCCATGTGAAATTTATTTTGATTGGCAACACTTAGAATGATGCGCTAAATGCCATCTTAGTTTAGCAATATTATAGATAGCCTTAATATGTGACTCTTATACTTGTGTGTTGTTCCATAATGTGTTACATCATACTACAACAAAATAACAAGCGTGCATGTTTTCTTGCCTATTATTTAAAAGCAGCCGGCACTACAACTTCCATGGCGGGAATGGACTAGACAAGTTTACCATTAGCGTCATAACGAGAACCGCAGCTGGTCAGACTGAATCACTTTTTAGCGAGTTACGCACAAAATATAAGGAAATAAATATATTATACCTGTGTTAAATTTATCGGAATATGTTTTTTAATTCAGTACCGGATGTTTATTTAATGTCATCAACATACACCCAAAAAAGGAAATATATAAATCTTTCTTTTTTTATTACGGAAATACATTTCATATTTAATTTACTTTTGCTGAGTAGTATGTGTAAAGAACCTTGGAAGTTACAAACAAGATATTTTTGCATTATTGTTGTATTTTATTATATTTTCATCTTCGTTAAGCCACCGTGTAAATTAATAATATAAACTTATTATTATATTTAAACACATTTTAGTTCCAAAATCACGTTTTTAATAACAAAGAAGCATTATATGAATCTACCCTACTTAACATTACTTTTATTATAAAAGTGAAGTAAGTTGTAGGTAACATGACTAATTTTATGACATATCATATATAACATACCTTCCCCTCAACTTAACAAATAATCTCTATACATTAACAAAAGTAATTTAAATACATTTACAACTACATAATCAATAAAGTTATACAATCAACTCTAAGGTCTTCCATATGGGACTTTTGCATGGAGTTGGGATTTTTTTCTTATTTTGCCTATATCAGATGTTGACGGTGTTGGTACACCTAGTATGTCTGCCCATTGTTCAGAATTAGGAATTTCAATGATTTGGTCATCTTGATTCTCATCCTCAGTAAAACTCTGGGTTTGACTTTCTGATTCATCATTGTGTTCCATATCAACAGTGTTATTCTCCTCTATCTCCTTCACCCTTACCAATTGATCAATGTGTCTATGGATCACATTGCCTTCCTGCGTTTCAATTCTGTAACTACCCGGGCCTTTTTTCTCTAAAATCCTTCCAGGCATCCATTTTGATGCCCCTGTATAGTTTCTGTACATAATATTTTTTCCTTCATCTATTTCTCTGTGTGTTTTTTCCACATTTCTTTCTATTTGCTGTTCTTTTCTTGTTTGTCTACTAGTATTCGGATGAACCGTGTCTAGCAGTGTTCTTAAATGTCTATTCATCAACAACTCTGCAGGGCTCTTGTTTGTGGCTGAACAAGGTGTAACTCGCAGACTTAACAAAATTTTAGGCAATTTAATATCCCAAGGTATACTTTGCATCTTCTTTAATTTGTTTTTTATGGTTTGTACCATTCTTTCAGCTTGGCCATTGGTAGCTGGATGATGGGGAGCAGTTGTTATGTGCCTTATTTTATTACCCTGTAAAAAATTCTTTAATTCTTTCGATACAAACGGAGTTCCATTGTCAGACACAAGAGTTTCACATAGTCCATGCTGCGCAAATATATATCTTAAATGTTTTATTACAGTAGCTGATGTCATACTATTAACTATTTTTATTTCTGGCCACTTGGAAAAAGAATCTACTACAATGAGAAATATTCGATTCTGAAAAGGGCCTGCAAAATCGATGTGAAGACGTGACCAAGGCCGACTAGAGGAAATCCACTCATAAGCTGTCTTCGCTGGCATTTTCCGATGTTCAAGGCAATTTTGGCAAGAGCTAACCATATCCTCAATATCTCTGTCCATTCTTGGCCACCATACATAGCTTCGAGCTAAAGCTTTAGTATGCACTATTCCACTATGCGTCTGATGTAAAATATGTAAAACACTTTTTCTCATGTTTGGTGGCAAGATTACTCGATTACCAATTAAAGCAAATCCATCCTGTACACTCAGCTCCATGCGATGTAACCAATATGTATGTAGATCTCTGTCCTGTACTCGTGTTGGCCATCCTCTTAAAATGTATTGCACAACCCGACTCAATACGGCATCTTTTGATGTATGTTTAGCAATTTCTTTTGTCTCAAAAGGTAAATCTTGAGGTGTCTCTGCCATTAACAAAATTTCCCTGGGTACATCAGCTTCATTGGTAGGAACTGGTTGAGGCCAAGGGCTTAAGCCATCTGCGTTTGCTATTGTTTTTCCAGGCTTGTATATGATTTTGTAGTCATGTGCTGACAATGCTAGACAATAGCGCACTAAACGCGGTGATAACAAATCAGGTATATTCTTCGACGGATTGAATATACCTAATAACGGTTGATGATCGGTGATGATAGTAAATTGCCGGCCCATAAGATAATTGTTAAATTTCTTAATTCCAAAAATTATTGCCGTCGCTTCTTTATCTATCTGAGAATATCGTCTTTCATGTGGGTGTAACGTTCTTGATCCCATGGCTATTGGTTTTTCTACTCCGCTCGCCGTAACGTGAGACAGCACTACTCCGATGCCATATTCAGAGGAATCACATGTTAAAATTAATGGTTTATTTACATCATAATGAGTCAGTGTAATATTACAACTTAACATATTTTTAGCCTTATTGAAAGCCTCTTGTTCTGTTTCATTCCATTTCCAGTTAGTTTTCTTATCTAATAATCTATGAAGAGGTTCTAGTAGAGTTGCCTTATGCGGAATAAAACGCTCATAGAAATTATATAACCCTAAAAATGCTTGTAATTGTTGAACATTCTTAGGCACTGGCGTATTGATAATAGCCTCTATTTTACTAACAGCAGGACGTATGCCCTCAGCGTCAATAACGAATCCTAAAAATTCTACACTACTTTGGGCAAATTTACATTTATTTTTATTTAACCGCAAGCCTGCTTTCGCTATACGGTTTAACTCAATGTCTAAACGATTGTACATTTCTTCCCCCGAAGTTCCTGTTATAATAATATCATCTAGTAACACAGCTACCCCTGGTATATTTGCTAACAATGAAGACATGATACGTTGAAAAATACCAGGGCTAGCCTTCACACCAAATGCCAGCCTATGGTCTGCAAATAATCCTTTACATGTGTTTAATGTCAACAACTTGGCAGTCTCATCATCGACGGTGACCTGGGTATATGCTCTGTCCAAATCAAGGGTAGTAAAATACTTTCCACCAGCCAATAAAGCAAAAATCTCATTTGCGGTGGGCATTGGATAGGTATTTGATTCTGTAGCTTGATTTATGGTGCTTCGGTAATCACCGCACAGTCGTATACTTCCATTTTTTTTGATAATTGGTACAACTGGCGTTGCCCATTGCGAGTAGGGAATTGGCTTTAAAACTCCATCAGCAACCATATTGTCAATTTCTTTTTCAATTCGTTCTTTAAGAGCATACGGAACGGGCCGCGCTTTCAGGAATTTTGGTATAGCGTTATGTGACAGTTGTATAGACACAGGTTCCCCACGATACATTCCTAAATTAGTATCGAAAACATCTTCGTACTTAACTCATAAATATTGATATCTGCCAAATGTTGTAATTCTATTTATATAATTTATAAAAATATTTAAAGGTTGAAACCAATCACGACCAAGTAAATTTGGACCATTTCCATGTGCAACAATAACAGGTAAACGTATATTATAACCGTTATATTGTACTAGAATGTTCATTTGACCTAACAATTTCACAGGTGTATCAGTCCATGTCGATAATTGTATAGACAATGGTTGTATTTGGCTTTTTTCAAATTTTGGTAAGCTATTAAATGTTTCAGTATTAATTAAAGAGTATGAAGCACCAGAGTCCACTTGCATAGTCACTTTAACACCACACAATAACACATTAACCTCAAGTGGATGTATTCTTCGAAGGTAATTTTTTTTTTCTTCAGTTAAACAGTAAATTCCATTTAGAAAATCATCTGAATTACTAGTTTCGGTTGCATAGTTAATTTTTTTGTTACTATTCTCTTTACGTTTCTGTGTGCATATCTTTTCTATGTGTCCTTTTTTGTTGCAATAATTACAAGTTGTGTTGATAAATCGACATATACCACTATGCTTGTTACCACACCTGTAGCACAAACGATACTTAAACTTTAAAGAATTTTCCTGCACAGCTCCTATATCCATAGCCTCTTCATTAGTACTTGTTTTCTTATTACTCGCAATTTCAAAGGAGACACCTGCTGCTTGCATTAAGGTAACATCCTCGTGTGCCATCTCTGCTGCAATCATCTCATCTAGCACTTCTTGATAGTTCAATTTGTTTCGTTTTAATAAATCAAATTTGAGTTTTTCGTCGCACATACCACACACAAGGCGATCTCTAAGATTTCGTTCCAAATTGTCAAAATTACAGTAAGCACCTATTTTCCTTAACTCAGTATTATAATCACTCGCTTTTTCATTATCTCGTTGATTCCTATTGTAAAATCTGTATGTCATAGTAATTTCATTTGCCTTAGGTGTATAATGTCTTGCCAATATATCAATAATAGTTTCATATCTGACTTCATATGTTTGTAGTGGTGTTATCAATGCTACAACTAATTCGTAAACTTGTGCACCGCAGACAGTAAAAAAGTTTGCTCTCCTTGCTTCATCGGTAACAATGTTGTTTGCAATGAAACAATAATTCAATCTGTCTATGTAATGTCGAAAATCTTCATTCCCGGGTTGGTACTCATGGAATTTAACTGATTGTAAATGTGCCATGTTTGTACATGGAATTTACATAAAAAAAACTTTATCTCGTCGCCACTATTATATTTAAACACATTTTAGTTCCAAAATCACGTTTTTAATAACAAAGAAGCATTATATGAATCTACCCTACTTAACATTACTTTTATTATAAAAGTGAAGTAAGTTGTAGGTAACATGACTAATTTTATGACATATCATATATAACACTTATCTTATGCTGTGAAATTAGAACCTGATAATAATAATAATCAAAATCAATGACACTACTTCATCATATAAACAATACATTTATTTATTTAAAATGGAAGTTTTAAGTGAAATTGAACTTATATGGTGAAGCTTTTAATAAAAACATGTCAATGTCAAGCTTTTAACATAAAACATATTTTTTCTTTAAACGTAAAACAGATAAAATTTTCGTCTATACTTCAGTACAGGCTACAGCAATAAAATAAATTTACGATACCTGCGTTAAATTAGTAGAAGTAATGTTCATAAAACATCGCTATAAATTTACAGTCGATGAACGAAAAGGCTTTGTCACTTTATTGTTTCTGTTCCAAAAGGATAATGTGAAAGTGTTTAGGTACTTTAAAATATTTTATTTTCTTTTATCTAGACCTAAAATGAACTCCGCACAGTATATCACAATAATAGGCTTATTCATTATATATTTTTTATAATAATATAAAATGATCCTATGTATTTTTTTTAGCTTCACGGTGTATCCCGCACACAGTACTTCCCTACTTTCCGCCGAATTCGGAGGCATTGCGTGTTAAGTGGTGGAACTTAACGCCACGCTTTACCTCGACATCAGAGCGAAGAAAATGGAAATATTAAATATTTCCACTCCTAGAGTGGGAATCGAACCCACAACCAGTCGTTTACAGTCACACGTTTGTGCCACTGCGCCACGATTGGCCCCACTGGCGGTTATTTTAACATTACAAACAGACACTGCAACTTTATTTATTTTTATACATTGATCAAAATACTTATTTTAATCAATATTTTGATAAAAATAATTTCTTGCCAACCTTTAAATAAGTTATATTAAATGCAGGCTATTCTCACGCTTCGCTTCAGAGCATTAAGTATGCGGGACGACAAACGTATTCCAGAGCTGTTCTGTGCCTAGGTTTTGCAATGCAGTGCACTTTCATTGTAAGACTTAAAAGGAATGTATGAGATTTAATTAGTACCTATAGATTTCTTAGGTGCAAAAAAATACTGGAATTTAAAATTCTTATAGTATCTTTTGTAGACTATATTTTTTATATCCGATATCTATGACCGTGGCCAGTCGTGGCCCAGTGGCACAAGAGTGTGACTGTAAACGACTGGTTGTGGGTTCGATTCCCACTCGAGGAGTGGAAATTATATTTCCATTTTCTTCGCTCTGGTGTCGAAGCAAAGCGCGGCGTTAAGTTCCGCCACTTAACACGCAAGCCTCCGAATTCGGCGGAAAGTGGGGAACGGAGTGTCTTAACACTAGGTTCCCTCTGCCTACCCTGCTGTGTGCGGGATATAGCGTGAAGCTATTTTTTATTTTTGCTATCCATGACTCATTGGGGAAAATTTAAACTATTTTCAAATAATTTTATTTGACTCAAATCTTATTTAAGGTATATCTAAAATGTATGTCTATTATATAAGTGTATAATTTATACACTTAGTAACTTAATCAGTTTATAAAAGTGCTACGAGTTCCTCTATAAATATATAATATGAGTATATAACATAATTTGACTTATTATAACTTACACTACAAGCCTAAAGTCATCAGCCATCAGTAAAAAAATAAAAAAAATATATAATTTAATATACTATACATTGTTTATAAGAGGAAAAGTAATTAAGTGCACAAGCCACCCGTCAAAATAGGTGTTTAAAGCTCGCCTCACGCTGTTCCGCGGAAAGCCGATAGTAATCTGAGTGGCATTAGCCGAGCTACGTATCACGAACGCTATCAGCGACTCCTGAATCTAATTAAACTTCATCAATTTGTTACAGATTGTGGGAACGTATTTCGCTATGAGTTTCTTAATTTTATTTTAGTCAGTCATTAAAAAATATGTTTTTAGTTATTAAGTAAATGATTTAATTATTTTTATAAAGGAGTAGTAGTAATCAGTAGGTTTTTAGTGTTGGTTTTTCGTTTAGTTTTTTGAAAATAGTAATTTAATTACATTTTCTACATGATTTTGTAAGTTTCAAAACAATAACTTTTCTATTTTCTAGAGTAATACTATTGTATTTTTCCAACTTACACAATTTTTTGATTAAGTGAAATAATAGCAATAAAGTGAAATACTTTGTATTCCAAGTCTACTTTATATAGTATTTTTAATATAAATAGTAGTAATAGGAACTACTGCTCTTTATCAATTCACGTAACTATTTTATTTAAAAAACACAACAACAGCCTTACTTGCGGCAGTTAATAGAGAAACTACGCAATTTCTCTTACAATTTACTACTTTAAAATATTAACAAATTTATTTCAAAAATATAACAAATTCATTAAAATTGCGACCTTACTGGCTACTTTCCCAGTTTTTGCAAGATATATGTGACAAAAATTAAGAATTTGCGGCGTCCAGAACTCTCACAATGTTATGATAAATGAAAAGAATATATTTTCATTACGACCATTATGAGCATAAAAAAGAAATTTAGTGTTTTTTATATTTTTAGTTTTTGTTACAGTCTTAAGTAGGGATGTTACGGATGTAACATCTCGGATCCGGATATGGATAAAGATATAGGAGAAACAATGTGTAGTACAAAGTAAACTCCTTATTTATCTAGTAATTTTGTTTATTTAGGTGGCATTATTTTTTTATAAAAAAATGTTATAGACTGCTGCCATTTAAAGTCCCCTCCTATCTAAAATTATCCAAAACTTTTATTCGGTTACGGGCAACTTTTAATATCAGATATCCGATAGCCTCTGCTACGATTACGGAGCCCTATAACATCACTAGTTCCGAATATTAAAACACGCGCTATAGTCAAATAAGTCATGTCTTTGTAATATTGGTTGCATTTCCTTTTGTTATTGAAGTAATAAAAATCCGTTCGCAAGTATTTTTCATTTTTACTCGATCGTGAAATTTTATTTCAACTAAAAGCCAGTGAAGCTAGCACAGTTTACATTACGTCTAGACTCCCAGTTAGTTTAAAAATAATATAAAAGTAAAGAAAGCAAAAATATGATATTTTTCGTTGAAAAATAAAATATTCAAATTTGGGAATTGTATGATGAAAAATATATATTCGATATTTTTTTTTTAAAATGATAAAAAATAGAAAAACATTGAATTAAAAATGTATTGTTAAAAGGAATTAGTGTGCTGAACTGGATTAATATACAGGATCCTATTAAGTATGACACTAAAGATCCTATTAAAAACGCTTTTTCTTTTTAGTAAAGTAGAGAGGATGTTGTATCACTAAACAATACACACTCTTTTACACTTTCCAATACAAATTGAATGAAAGATTTTAAGATTGAAAGATTTCTTAAGCACATGACATTATTATACATAAACAACACAGTAATTGGGACAGGTAGTTGACAAATTTATATAGTAAGAGTAATGACGACAATGGCAATGACACCTACTGTACTTGAGTACAGGAAAATCCACTGCGGTTATTCATACCTATATACACATATTGATACCTACATTGGTTTCCAATGAACTGTTTCGAGTACTATACCTATTCACGTCACTCACCGGAACAAACTTCCCTCCCGATGTCCCTTTATTTAATTTTGTGTGTCACTGATTGGGTGATTTGAAATGCAAATTCTTTATTGTACTTGTATTCAAAACGACTATCCTTCCTTCCATTTTATTGTTCAATAAAATAGATATTTATATTTGAAGCCTATGACTGTAAACGCGAAGGTTCTGGATTCCCAGTGGGAGGAACGATTATATCGATATATAATTGTTATATTTTTCCTCTCTAGTAATTTAGACAAAGCACGACATTGAGAGCCGCCACGAAACACCCAGTGTTATATTTAAATAATTAAACAATATGCATTGTATTTTATTCTGTAATAAATGATTTTATTTATATAATATTATTTAAATATCTCATTTTATTACGGACTAAAAGTCTTATAACGTAATATTTTGCCTCACGACGAATATGGTCTGAAATGTAACAAATATACATTTTTCACTGCATTTAAAATGGAAGTATCGCTATAAAATACCCAAACTGCTGCAGAACACGATCACATCTGTTCAAAGGATTTTACGATTGCGAATGTAGAGCGATCGTAATGGGCTCTCCATTCTATTGTCAGAATTTAGTTAAAACATAATAGCTCCCACATCTCTTTACTGTCATTAGCTGTCGAACAGATGTTCATATAACAGATGATTAGCCTATTAACAATTAACTAGCCCACTAATAAGCTCGACCGCAAGACCTACGTACGTGACTGAGTCATAAGTTTTATGCAAGTGTATACCGTAGGTATTTTACTTGTGGAGAATTTAACAGGTGTTTTATTGTATTTCTTTGGTTGAGAACAAACATACTCATATTATGAGTAAAAATTATGTTTATTTTTAAAGTTTTAAGCTCTTACTTCTAACAATTAAGTAGTCCATCGTTACAGACATTCAAGTATTATATTAAACTACCGCCATTAATTTGAAGTACCTTCACCTACTTAACATTATATTATTCACAATAAAAAATAGTTGTTACATCCATAATTTTCTAACATGTCACAGAAATTAAACAATTGTAACTTTAACTGATGTAACCGTCATTGTGAGTCTTTGGACCATTAATATCCACTCGATACGGTAATGACGTCCAAGTGCGGACAGATGTCGACGGGTGCGAATACGAGTAGGCCAGCCCTCCAGCGCTTGATTAGTTTGCGTTGGTTTGTGTTGATAGACACGAAGGCACGTTAATGAAATAATGACGCTGCGTTCCGTGATGTTCGTACAAAGTGCCAAATTAAAATATAATCGAATGTATCTGGTATATATTTAGGCAGATATTTGAATTTGCTTAGTTTTTAAAATCGAAACATTTTTAAAGATTGATTCGTTAAAATTACCCATTAAAAAAACAAACAGAAAAAGTAAAAATAGCTGAAAATACACGGAGCCCCAAAGTGGTGTTTGAAAAAAAATATATAAATATTTTTGATTCCAGTTTTGCCCTCAATAATATTCTTTAACACGTTCATAATAATTTAATATGGTATATTCCCAACTTTGCGTAAAGCTCTTTGCGTTTGCGTAAAAGCTTTGATAAAGGGGATTTTTTCAGCTTCATGTTTTTCCCATATCCTTTTCCGGTAACGCCCGGTAAGCAGAAGAATGTGTCATTAAATGACTAGTGTCAAAAAACTCCGTTCTAGGCTTTTGTCCGAACTGAAGACATTACGTGTTAAGTGGTGGATGAAGAACGAAAACATTAAAATGATTTAAATATAATCTTTCTACCGATTGGGAATCGAATCTGCACCAATTGCGTTTACAGCTAAAAGCTTTTGCTTTAACTACACAATAGCCTCAAATCTCAATCACTGTAAATGGGATTGTTTTAACAATTAGGTAAATCGCATGTATCATCATATAATCAATGTATAATATAGACATAAGGCTAGTTATTACTGAATAATGTTTTTAATTTATTTTTAATTTAGTGATGTGTAGTAATACAGTACACATCACTAAATTAAAAATAAATTAATATATATATAGCTATAAACATTGTTTACTTACTTAGGAATAAATACTTAAATGAAATTGACATTTTTACTCTTGACTTTTATATTCATTTCATGGAACCCAACATTGAATTGAGGCAGAAGGTTGATTAAGAGGTTAAGTTTTAATTTCATACGAAAACAGTTATTAATTTTAAAAAGACTAAAACGCTATATGGATAGTGACACAGTGGGATAGCGTAATCACGATTGATTGTGGGATCGACTCCCAGTCAGTGGAATAATAAATTTAATTATTTTCATTTTACTGCTCTGATGGACAAGAAAAAACAACGGCTTTGAGATCCAACATGAAATATTAGAGATATTCCATTCCGTATTTTCGAGCGAGGAGTCAAAAACGTAGTGGTTTGACTCTAAATTCTCTCCGCTGTTATGCGAAAAAGAGCGTGAAGCTGCTTTATATTTTTTTACTATAGACGTGTACCGTATATCATAAATATGGTAGTAAAATATTGAATATTTTTATTTAGATGTCTTTATATCAGTATAATTTATAGAGCTATCTTTACAATTGCTAGCAATAAAGTCGAGTAAAAATAAATGAGTAGTAAAAACAAATTGTGTGGGCGTTCAATACTTGAAATAGGTTTTATTTGGAAACGACTCCTCTTAAGATTGTAAGTATAGACGTAGACGTGCCTATATTTTACATTACGAAATCAATGTAATAAAATTGATTTTGGTATAGCAAAGCAGATTTTCAACTAGTGACCATTCGTGGCTTTGCCTGGATAACTACACAACTTTTAATATAAAATAGGGATTAAAGTTTATACTTAATTCCCTATTTTAATTTTTTATAGCTTAATTTTTGAAAGAAGTTGTCTATGTTTCTCAGAAAGAACCTTTGTCGAGACCCTCCGTTCTACCATTTACGCCTGAAATCAAGATATTGCGTGTCGAGGCAGAGCTCAATGCCGCACTTTCTCCAGCCACTAGAGCGGAGAAATGAAAACATTATATAATCATTTCCCCGAATGAGAATCGAACCCATAATCATAGCGCTTGCAGTTAGACATTGTCACGCTAAACTACGATGGGCTGAACAAAATTAATCAACAATGTTTAAATTTATCACATCAAAGAGAAAAACCACTTAGAATCACTTGGTATGTAATATAAAAGCATGTATAATTTTATATAACCTTATAAGGTTTTATAATATGGTACATCTCGGGATCTTAATCCTCTGATGAACCTAACCATAATTAGCTGTAACGGATGACCATTATCGATAAATGAAAGTTGCGAGCATCGCTTAACTAAATAGGATCCTCTTAGTATCTGTCGACTACTTGGACATCGAATTAAATGAAAGTAGTCCAGTCTAATGAGATTCGTCAATTAATTTAAGAGAATTAAAGGGCAAATTGGAAACATCACGCGATCCAATTCAGGTGCTTAGTGTCCTAGATTCGGCAGGAGGCTTCTGGAGGAAACTAATGGTAAATCATAAGTGATTACGGCAATTTGGGTTACACGCGATGGCTCTAAATCTTACAATACCGGAGAGTATCATTTGAGCGTTTTATTGTTAACTTTTAAATACATGTAATCATACTTTTGGAAGCCAACTCCAAAAGTGATGGTTCGATATCCACTCAGGGGAATGATTATGTATAATTATATTCCTTCGCACTGGTACGTAAGACAAAGCACGACGTTAAGTTCCGCCATTAATGAAGGAATAACGCAATCAATTTCGGGTGGAAAGCAGTGAACATAGTGGCTTGACACTAGGTTCTCACTCATGAGTCATGCTATGAAGGAAAAAGCGTGAAGCTTCACGCTATAGCTTCACGTGAAACTACTTTTTCTTTTTCCTTTTATACAAACCAATTCATTTGTGGCTTAAGTTTCCAAATAAAGTCATATAAATTTCATTTTACAATTGTCCAGTTATATAAATTAGCAATCCAAGGATGAGTAATAACCCCTACATACTTTATTTAGTTCCATGTTACTTTATTAAGACAACGGTATTGGTAGTAAATTTCGAATTAACGACGATCAATTAAAAGTGACTCCATGCAGACGATCACAGTTCAGAATATGAAAGCTGCATGCTAATTGCTTACGTCGCGTATGACAGTCGTTAGTGGATTATAGGTTAGTGAATTGCGGATCTATCTGTCAAATATTTTTAACCTGATACCAATTTATCAATTTTTTTTAAATGTTTTTATTAGTTTAACCTGTAGGTATATGTCTATCAATCAAATAAAGTCAGAAAAAAATGCAACGTGATTTCGATCCTGTTGGTTTCTGATGTTTGACAATTCGTATTCGTCTCTTGATTCGATAACTACAATATTAGTATGACGTCTTGTCCTCACCAGGATAACCGGGAAAACTAGTAAATAAATTTCAGTATTTCCTTTTTTTTACTATATATGGTAATTGGTTGGTATTCCCAATACAAAATATATTAATTTTATTTGGCATTGTTCTTTTTTGTTAAATTCTTAAATTATTCATACAAATATCTAAATACTTTATATTTTTCCTGTCATATCGTCATACAATAAATATTACCATAAAAAATACATATAATATTTACAAAAGACACAATCTCTGAGCTTTATTTAAATGCTATTAGTATATTGCCTGGCGATTTAACGATTTTAACCTAATTATCGATTCGTATTGTTTTATGAGTTCATTTCGCCAATTGGCATGAATTATTAGAGACCGCAATGGATCTATGGGTCCGTTAACCTGACTTACTTTCGAAGAGTAATATGCTGGGTCACGTCCGCGGGAAAGGACGCACCTTCTTTCTTGTATAAAATAAAAATCCTAGAAAGATATTCCCATCGAATAATTCTTATTGAGTAGAAACATGAAAAAAACTGTTTTTTTAAAAACGCAAGCACATTTACGCATTTGTATTTTCGTATTTATTATCATTTACATAAATACGAGTAGGTTCTAATCTTCATAAGCCTGCAGAGGATGTTATATTAGATATAAAGTTAATAGAAAAATTATATTTTGTTTTTTTTATTACTTTAATTTTTTTTCTTTAATTTTTTTTTATTACTTGTTCTAAACTATGAACAAATGTAACGTAGAGTTAATCAGTTATCCCTTAAATATCTTCCTAAGACAAAGTACGGGGATAATTTCCGCCACACAACACGCAATTTCTGGTTTACAGGCGGAAAGTGCAGAACGGAGTGTCTTGACACTAAGTTCTCTCTGACTACACTCCTACGCGGTAAAAAGCCCCTAGCTGCGTTTAAAATGTTAGGTTTTCCCAAGTAATTTTTATTAATTTTAATTTATTCTATCTTGCGTAAATAACATTTTCAAATACATATAATAAAAACGTTTGTTTTTTTATTTCAGAAAAGCTACCTAGAAGCATTTGGATACTTAAGAAAGGGACATCCAGAAGTTGGTAATTTATTAATGGGAGACGTCTCGCAATCCTACGAAGATGACTTTAGGATTGCCATAAAAACTTTACAGGTACTTATTATATATTACTATAATTAAATAAATTTCAGTTTATTATAATTCGTATTTATTATAATCTAAATCTATTTATTAATTTATGTTATTATTTAAAGGAATTCGGAGGTATACCGGTAACTGGTGTCGTAGACCATGCTACTAAGGAACTGATGAGAAAAAAAAGATGCGGGAGACCAGATCGAGAGCCTGGAGACGACGAAAATGGAAGGCGGAAAAAGCGGTTTGCTGTACAAGGCGAGAAATGGAAACACACAAATTTAACTTGGAGGTAAGCGTTTTCTTTAGCCAAAATATATAATTGTTCATAGTATTTTTTTAAATAAAATTACAGTTTGGTTAAGGGGTAGCATATTTTATAATAAGCGCCATCTGTATGTTAAAACCAGAACTATTATGTAGTCTTTGTCACTATATGGCGCTTATTGCGAAAGCGCCATCTAGCTTTAACTCTTGGTGTGAAACTATTTGATACTAGATGTCACCACTAATGTTAATGTATCACAAAATGTTTTTATAATAAAGTAATAGGTATTTTAAGTTCTTGTATCAATATTTCAAGATAATACAATGTCTTTAAAGATATATTAAATATCAAATCTCGATTTCGAGAAGAAAGGGGAGTAGTTGACACTATTCTCTCTCTGACCCGACTACGCGAATAAGACAGTAAATTGTAAATATATAGTTAAGTATTTTATTCAATACTAAATCAAATTTAATAATTTTATTTAGCATTCTTTATCTAAAAATCTTGATTATTTAATCACTAATAGGCATATATTATTTATTCATCTAAAAAATCTTTAGCTAATAGGTACATAAAAACATTAATAATAAATTGTATCAAACTTTTATTTAATTACAGCACAATTGTTTTATTATGAAACTGTATACATATTATCTATAAGGCTGTAAGCTTTATATTTGCTACAGCACAGTAATACTTTAGGGGCACATAAAATTGATGACAAATAATAGTTAAATCACAGGGATCGTAAAAGTTACGACGCTTTCCGCGTGGCTTAATTAAAAGAATATGTCCACGACGCCGCTGAGTGTGGTGCCCACTTCGAGACACAAATAAACAAGAGCCGTTTCTTCAAAACATTTTGTTTCATGACACATTTTAAGATGATGTTATATTCGTCTAAGTAATAATATTTAATTATATTTTACTGGCAGAATAAAAAAATACATTGTTATGTACTTTTAATTTAAAGAAAAAAGTAATGCTATAATTACAATAATAGTCTTTATGCTATCTTGCTTAGTATATTATTTATATAATAGCTTATAGTTATTTTACATAAACTCTTATGATTCTATATCATTCATTTGTCAACATAAATTTTAAAAAGCTTAAAATCAACTGCACGCACCCTAATCCTACATTACATTAAAAAGTTACTCTACATTAAAATTAATTTAAATTTGAGAAGTAAAATACGCGAAAACAATTTATATTAGCTATGACTTATAAACAAACAGCTAGAAAAGCTAGGCGCATTCGCTACTATCCTCTATTTGAAGTTAAAACAACTGCAGAACACGCGGCTAATTTGAAAAGTTCACAATCACCTGCACGGACCGCGGCTTCAGCACAATTTCCTGTCGAATTAATGGTCTGTCAATATTGTAGTCCTCCATTACTGCTTGTTGTGCAAACCGGCAATAAAACGAACAACGCCATCTCGCGGAGGGTTTATGTGAGACCGGCGCCGGTCGGTGTTGTACAAAAAATACTTTTTGTATATATTCTTTTATTTTTGTTTTATTGATGTAGATGTTGATTTTTCGACGATTATTCGATGAAAATTAGGTTTTTGTTAAAATTAATCAATACTTGATTTAAAATAAATAAGGAAAGATTGTCGTAACATGTGTTTATTTGTTATTTTTTTATGAAGTTTATAATCGCATAAATATTTTGCCGAACAATAATAAAAATAAGGTTTATGTCCGAGACGCCCGCCATAGCAATAGTTATTACATCGTATCGGTATTGTTTTCACAATGGCGCTGACAGCTGGATGACGGCCGCATTACCCCCTGTGGCGCTGTCATCGCCATTCGAAACACTAGAAAATAATCAGGGAATGATATGCGTAAAAATATAAAATTACACTCCTGTATATATTTTGTTTTCATTTGAATAAGTTATCAAAATGATTATTTTATTTTTATTTATATATAAGTACAAGAACGGAATTATATAATAGCATTATTCGCGATACTTGGCCCTTCCGTTAAAAGTTGATTATAAGATAAAAATTAAATACATATACTTCGTGGCTTCACTTTAAATACTAAAAAACTCTAAAAATATATATACTAAAATACAATAATAAATATAGTTTACTTTAGTATTTTTTTTTCAATATATTACCTACATTACATTATCCCTACTACGCTACTGCATAAGCTTTATACCCACCAAGTAGGTCATACATTATCCAGTTAAAATAGAATAATAATTTTATACATTAACGTAAAAGCCATCTATTTTAATAATTTTCAGCTATCACCCCTATCTCAGTGCCGACACGAACACGAACTGGGTTGACATTTCAATACTGAAGGCATTTCACAATATCCATAGTTCCATACTCTATAGTCCTTGTTATACGATGCGATAAACAGCTTATTATACGTAAATTGAATGTACTAACACTGTAATAGCGTACGATGTTTTACAAGTTAATGACCCAGAGCACAATATGTTATTTCTTCTGTTTCTTTTCTTTTTTTCTATAATTTATAAAAGTTAATTAATCTAATAATAGAATGTCAATGATTTAGATTAAATTTATTACAAAATTTATATTATAGTATTTAAATTTCTTATTTATATCTTAAAATATTTTCTTCAAATAAGGCTTCTCCACTATCACCATTGTCATGTAACTAGAAAAGTTAACAAAGCATTATACGGTACCATTATTGCAAAGTGCATCTTATTGTTTACTTTGCCACACGTCGCCAGTGCTCTATTTAGCGACACATAGTAGGAGCTGAAAAAGGACTTTTTAAATATATATTTTTTTATTTTAACTTTAAACTTTTATAAAATTTAAAAAAAGCTTGAAATGATGTGATAGTGACATTACGTCGAGACTATAGTGGCGCAGTCTGACAGTATCTGACTATAAACATTGTCGTGGATGTAATTCCCACTCGGGGGAGAGATTACATTTTTTTAGTTTCGCGCTATTTCATCGCTTCACTCTACGATATTTTCTCCATTCTGGTAAATAGGATAAAGTGCGGCGTTGAGTTCCGCCACTCAACACGTAATGTTCGTAGTCGATTTCCTGCGGAAAGTGGAGAACGGAGTGTCATGACACTATGTTCTCTCCGTCAGCCCTCAGCTATGCGCAAAAAATCGTAAAGCTGCTTTTTTTGCTTCTTTTAAAGTAATAGTTATCACATGGTACTTTTTATTCATGTGTACTACATCAGGATACATATCAGTTACAAAATACTATAAAATAATTAGTATTACAGAACATAAAAAATACAAACAAGAAATATATACGCGTCCATAATAATGTAAAAATATGTGCCGGAATATGTATACCTATTTAAGACTCTACTCTATCTGCCCGGATAGCTCAGTCGGTAGAGCATTGGACTTTTAATCCAAGGGTCCAGGGTTCAAGTCCCTGTTCGGGCGATATGTTTTTTTATTTTAAAATACATACTTAATCTTGATTATAAAGGTTTTTGCTTTAGTAAAATCCAAACAATTAACTTATTTTATGGTTACTAAGTATTTAGTTCAAATTCAACGTGTTCTTGAGTCCTTAAATTTGACAAAGAAAGTCTAAATATTTTTAAAAAACTAAAACTTGTTTTATTTACATTTTATTTTAAATATAAAAATATATTTTTACCAATTAAGAAAAAGACTGTAATTATAAAGATAATAAAATAACATTGAAAAGACTGAATATAATAACTGTTTTGCATCAATCATCCTATATTGGAACAAAATACAGAATAAAATCACAATTGAAAGATAACGTCAATGTTAACTTTGTAATTTAAAATTGAAATACGAATCGATTATTAATTATTAACGTCTCAAAGAAATTTTATGCAAAGTATAATATATTATATAAATAGATTTAGATACATATCGCACGTTTAGTGGACAGTTTTAGAGTCAAAGCACGAAGTCATATTTTTTTAAATTTAAATATAAGAAACTAGATAATATAATATAAATAAAGATTAACTAAACAATGTTTTTTTTTTATACTCTATATTATGCTATTACAATTAATATTAAGTTTATATAGTACGGCTTTCCGTATTGATTGGGTGATTAGTGAAACCTTATCAAGTCCGTCTCGATGAGAATGTGCCGTCACGCCGCGCCGTTACTCTACGTAGCAGCTTGAAATTTAGCATGTGTGTGGTTTCTTATTACTCACCACTTGCTTGGACAAAGCTTTCGTATAACATCTCAATATTTTAGCAAATAATGATATATATATTTGATATCTATTCGTCCAATGGCGATTGTGGCAATGGACTTTGGTTTGTATAAATAAAATATTGCTAGAATTATATTTGTTTATATTATATTTTTTTCTTATAATGTACATATATATTTGATGTTTCTGTTTAATGAATTGACTATAATTATAATCGACTAGCCACTCGCTCGCAGCATGTCGTATTTTTGCACGCGATATAATTTAAATTGTTATTACTTTTTGTTTATGATGTAATTAAAATAAAATAAACAGGAAAGTTTATCAAGACACTATTGTGTTGTCGTCAAACAGCATTTAAATTGGTTAGGCTGTTTGTAAGATTAGCGTGCACAGAAAAAACAGATTAAAAAAAAAAATCATTGTTTTAGGTTCTGTTAAATTGATAAGTGCACCCAATATTAATAATTTCTCATATATCTTTTAAGTACAGACAGCGATCAGTTACATTTTTGTATGTATTTATACATGTACGGATATAAAATATTTCATATTTATTTTTACAAAATCTACTTTGAAATAAACTTTTAGAACCCAAAAGTACCGCTGTACTACGTGACTCGAACGAATTAAATACAATGTTTGTAATATCAGGTTCAAAAATATAATTAAGTGACTTTAATACGCCTTCATTCATCTATCTTATTGTTAACTTGATTTGTATCATTTACTCGTATTTTCCTTTTATATCTTATAAGTAAATTTCTACGTATTACTTTAACTATAATTATAGTGTAATAACAATAAAAGAACTAAATGAATTAATTTTGTTATATTGAAAGCTAGCAGTGCCCGCGATTTCGTCCTCGAGAAATTTAACAAAAAGTTATAACATCATTACTTAGTCGGAACAAACAAACAAACAGATAAAAAAAAACAGTTAAAAGTTGGAAAAAATGGGTTGTTAGTATATACTCGTAGGTACTGTATTAAGTAAAAAACGGTTATTTTAATATTATAAATAACCTCCAATTTCATTTATTAGTACAGTTAGCTTTTTATCTCTCATATCATGTGCCTGAGAAGCCTGGTAAATCACTTTCTTTCCACATTTTTTGAAAATGTAATTTTCTTATTAAAGAATATTTTAATTTAAATTTATAAGAAATCTCCGTATTATTGTAAAACTACGTTTATTGCCTAGAGAGTGGCCTTTTCCTTTTCAAATTCGATCACTCAAAATCGGAACTCTATGTGCGTCTTTAATATCGGAACTCTACGCCGTGCATCATGTTACCAGAACTTTTAAATATAATGATTCCTCCGAATGAATTTCGAACCTATGACCAATTTGTCCAGAATCAGGCGCTGTCTCACTGCACTATGTTCATTTAAGCATATACTGTGTTAATAAATGTGTTAATCTCATGGCATCATATATTTTATCCCTTACAGCGTATATTTTTCTAAACCGGCTTACAAAGTTATGAGGGATGATAAGCCTCGCCTAAAATAAAAGTTAAACACATGGCCATTCCATTGCAACATCCAAAATGTTAAGCATAAATTATTTTGAATTTATTTTAATACATGTATTAATATAGCTTATACATATTTGTACTATTTCCTATGTTGTCCTTAGTTCTTCAAATGTATAAACATAATTTTTCAATATCATAATGTTATAAATTTATTTACTTTACCTTTGCTTATTATAGTTGCCCTATCCAATTTAGGTAATTGACTAAATTAATGATAATTATGTTAATGCTGAGAAAGCACGAACTGAAGAAATCAGCCTTCTATTAAGCTATATATTTAGTATATGTATAGATTTTTAAATATTATCTATACATATAATAAAAAAATAACTCATTGCTGTCTGTACTTGAAAGACATGTAAATAAGAAAAAATATTATTAAGGGCATTTTTCAATGTAATAGAACCAAAAGCAAATTGCTTTTCTCTTTTTTTCTTTCTTTTTGTCTATCTCTTAAACGGCTTAACTGATTTCAATGTAGTTTTGACTATTGTATTTTGGTAACCTTATGTCACAAATGTGATTCCAAATGCAATACTTTGAACATAAAAGAAACATGTACGTATATTAGCAACTATCTAAGGTGTCCATACACACACTACTTTACACGTATCTCCACAGTCTGTAAACACTGTTTATTTGTCATCGATGCCGAGACGAGCTTAATTGGGGTTAATTGCATCATCTCTCAAACCATCACTCCAATAATCTTTGTGAATGTTATCGTTTTGAATGATTAAATTGTTGTCTACTAAATAATTGCCAAGTAACATTAAAATTTTAATATATAAGTATCTATATATAATACTAAAACCTCAAGAAAACTGTGGACTGTGTTTTATGAATACTACATGAAAATATAGTTTATGAAACATACCGAACGATTTTGTTCATAGCGATATACACGTTACTAATGCAAGACGTATTAGAAAAAAACGGACCTATAAGCTTTTTCCCATATAGCGATGTACTCAGAAAGGACCTAGTTTTATGACACTCCGTTCTCCACTTTCCATACTTTGTCTTAGATACCAGAGCGGACAAATGAAAATAATATATAATAATTTTCCCGAATGAAATTCAAACCCAAACCAATGCGTTTGGATTCTACTTCCATGTTGTGTGGATGGACTTATATTGATAATATTTTTACGTTCTTCATTAGTTTTTTTTTATAGCTTCACGCTGTATCCAGCACACAACAGGGCAGGCAGAGGGAACATAGTGTTAAGACACTTAGTTCTCCACTTTTCGTCGAATTCGGAGGCATTGCGTGTTGAGTGGCGGAACTTAACGCCGCGCTTTGCCTCGGATACCAGAGCGAAGGAAATGGAAATAATAAATATTTCCACTCCTCGAACAACCTCAATCGAACCCAACCAGTCGTTTACAGTCAAACGTTCATGCCACTGCGCCACGACTGGCCCCAATTCTTTCTTCATTAGTCTGGTTTTATAACCACTTATCAATAACTGCCATTTAACATACAATATTTTTGAAATGGCGAACAATTATTCGGTTTTCGTGATTTTCACACAATTTAAATGAAAATATTTTAACCGGATTAATAATATATATATATATTGGTATTCGGAAATATATTTTATAAAACACGAGGCTTTCTTTATACATTTTATAGTCCGTGATCACAGGATTGGATAAATACAAAAAAAATACGTGCAATAAATCCAGTTAAAACAATTTCTATTAAACAGTGATTCAGTTTCATATCCATAGATATTCTCTATAGATATATCTATAGAAACCAAATCATTAGGTATATCAAAACACGTGTAGAAAACTTATTTTACTTATAAAATATAACTTCTTATAATAACTATAATTTCTTTACCGTACTAGTGGATATTCAATTTAGTTATTTTAAAACTGTTATATATTTAGAGTTAAGAACTGAACTTAGTTCAAAGATTATAATTAAACTGTTTAAACTTTATATTCAAATCTCAGACTTGTATTCTTTTCGATCCATAAATAAATATTAAGTACATATAAGTTATTTTCTTGTGATCACTCGAATAAATATACTGGGTTTCAACCTTTATAACCATCGACATTAACGGCTGTGCCTTGTAATCAGTTTGGACTCCAATTTTCATTGCAGTATACCAGCATTTGTCCCTTCTTATTTATCTTTGTTAGTTGAACTTTGATTGCAAGTTGACGTTATTTAATCCTTCATACATTGTATGTAGATAATATTTCTTACATAATATAAATTTATTACAAAGTTAACGTTGGTTTAATAACGTACTTCGCAGTTTTTCTGCATGGCAAGGTAATCAGGAACAACCTAGTGTCATGAATCTCCGTTCTCCACTATAGCAACTTGTCTAAAGTAGTTTAATCTAAATATACTTGCTATATGCACATTATGACATTAAAAATATATATTTTTTAATCATAGTTATATTATTTTATTTTAAAATTGATATTTTTTTTTTCGTTTCACGCTTTATCCCGCACACAGCAGGGTAGATAGAGGTAGCCTAGTGTTAAGACACTCTGTTCCCCCGCAAATTTATATCATGTCGATAATAAAAAACTGATTTTATTACTTTCAGAATAAAAGCACATTTACATATTTATATTAAAAACAGTCCTATACGTATATAATATTATATATTTTGTTTTTGCACAATCTAATATAGTATTTATGTATTTTGAAATATTTCTCGTCCCTTACTGTGGTGAAGAATGGGGTGCTAACCGCCGCAATCCTCTCATTCCTTGTCTCTATTAATATGTGCTAGGACGTTTATATTCACAATTTAGTGGCAATGTGAGCTGCTTTTCTAAAGCTATTATTTAAGAAATGTTTTAATAAAATATTATCTTGTTAATACATATGTATAATAAAATATTTGAAAATATTAAAGTATTTTCAAATATTTTATTACACATATGTATTAACAAGATAATCTTAAGAAATCTTTACGGTGTTGGATTCCGACACTTAACTCGTAATGTCTCGATTTCGAGCAGAAAATGGAGAATGGAGGGTTTTGACACTAGGTTCACGTTGGTATCCTGATATACGGGAAGAAATGTGAAGCTAAAAAATATTTCATCTACAAGCTATCACATTTTAGCACAGTCATCATTCAGTCATTATTTTATAGTCACTCCAATGTTCTTCATTTCCACCAGCTTTGACATACTGTGTATGTCACATACTCAGAACGCCATATTTGGTTTAGCAGATACACAGGAAAATAAAAACAAAAGTTCTTATTAAATTAGTCTTTTGTTTTCGCGATATTTACCCAATTCAACTGTTTTCAATCGGATTAACCTCCATTTTTTGGTATTTGAAAATACACACGCGACTATTCCCGTTACAGGTAGACCTGTCTATGTATGACTGCGGACGACTGTAAAGTTTTTGAAACGTCGGGTTTTCTAAAAATGTATTTTAGAATACCAAAAATATACACGGTTAATCCGGTTAAAAATAGATCCATTTCAAAACAATTTAAGTCTAACCTACCCACCACTGGAACTTAAACTCTATATTGTAGCGTATAGTCCATCTTTATAACATGTACTTCCTTATACTACACGAGTATATAATGAAAGAATTATTATATATTATAAATATATAATATATCAATTTATATAAATGAATAAGAAGAACCAAACTGTTCCGCAAGGCTACACAGCTTGACCGGCGGCGCCTAGTATATGATATCGTGTCTTCATATCCTATGTCAAATATTTTTTGCCACGATCGTCAACCCTAGCGTCTATAACATAAAATACTAGTAATACGTCTTGACTTTGTTCGCGTGTGAATAATATTTTCTATGCATTTTGATAGTTTAAATAGTATTAGTATATTATAACTACTGTAGCTTATTTTTAATAAAGAAATATCTTTTCCATTATTTAGAGTTAAGTTTACGCCTCATATACATACGTTTATATATTTTTATAGACAGTGCTTTTAATTTTTTTATATTTTGTACTTGACTGTAGACTGTACTTTTAAATTTTTTATATATATAAATTATGCTGAAACGGATTTTATGATTTTATTAATTATAAAGTATTCATTTTTAAAACCACAGTTATGTAACTATTTACATAATTGCAACTCTTAAGAACTTAGGAAATTGTTAGATTATTGTTGAGTAATTTTATAATACAGAATATGATTTTGATAAAGGCTAAGTCGATATACTAGGAAAGGAACTAAGCCCCCGCCGAGTATATTTCTAATTAAGGGGAAGCTCTAAGCTTGTACGAAGCGATCACTCACTTGCACTTTTAATTAATTTATTTATCGAGACGCGAATCGACGGCGCAACTCGCGCCGCCGCCCCGCCCCTCTTCCAGCTTTATAAGCCGTGGTGGTGCGGCGACGTCCGTCAGTTTTCTCAGGGACGCCACGGGCGGCGCCGCCCTACAGGAAAATGTGCCGCGAGGACGAGGGTTACTTTTTTATTGTATTCTAAAATGTATAAAATGCAAAAAGGGTTAGAGGGGCTGAGTTTAGGGCTCGGTTCTTCGGGTGGCGATGGCCGGCGACCTTGAGGTGAGTCAGTGCACGCGCGCGGTTGAGTCGATAGGCTTGGAGCCGCCCGCCCACGCGCCTGCACTACAGCTGTTTTATTTGATAACGTGTCATTCCTTTACTTTCCTTCTATTTTATTGCCAAAACTTTTTCTTATCCTGTTTTGTTGTTACATCATTTTTAGTTTAGTATTTTTTACTCTATACTTACTTGTAGCTCACTTTATTTTAGTTATATTATTTAGTCTTAAGTTACATTCAATAATATTATAGTTTTATATTTTTTGTTTTGTTAATTTTGAAATTATTTCGTCAATATTTTTATATACAAAAGTCACCTACCTATAATGTACTTTACGTAATTAAAAAACTATCTAGTATACGGAAATATAAAAAAAAGAATTAAATCGTTTTCCAAAAATCATGTCGTCATCGATAACTAGATATCATCACATATCCCTTGATATGTGAACATTTTAAATCAAAATACATTCAAAAATGCATTCAACTACAAATAAAATTTTTCACGCCCGCTGATGCGGCACACGGCGATAACATTCATAACACACCCCGAGGGGCTTGTACCAATTGAGGATCGTTCGAAAATCTGGATCCTCATAAATTCAGCATTCCGGGATAAGCAACTAGGTACACTTGGTCGTTGGCCAAGTATAGACGCTTTGTAATTACTCACGAATCCGCTCTTAATTTGCCTAATTTACCCCAACTCGCTTCTGCGAACTAAATCGCGCTATTTAATGGGATGTTTGAATGATGCGCATTGTCTTGAAATTACTTTTTTCAAGCTACATTTTCTTGCCTTCCTACTGAGATATTAGACCACAATCAGTAAATCCTAGTAATTGCCCCAAGACAATAAATTTTCAAGTAGAAAAATGAAAAAAAGTATTTTAAAAATTAATCTAAAGAAAAAACCGAAAAATATACAAACAAAAGATATTCAAGAATCGTCTCTTGTGGTTTACAATAAAAATTCAACGAATGTGTACTCAGCCGCAGAGCTTTATGTAGAGCATGAATTTTAGATACAAGAAAGCAACACTTTTGAAACAACAACATAATCTTTAATACACACGACTAAAGTATTATTACATTTTATATATACATATATACGATTTTTGGGGTCCTCGTGGCGGAGTGTGATAGTCTGCCTGGAAATGTGATTGTTTGTGGGTTCAATTCCCACTTGGAGGAAGGATTATATTAAAATTATTTTCACTTCTCCGCTCTGGTGCCGGAGGAAAAGTTCGGCGTTGAGTTCTCTTGATTTCTTAGTGTCGGGGCACTAGGTTCCCTCTGACTTCTCCGATATACGATAAAAAGTCAGAAGCTGATGAAAATATGTATGTATGTATGTGCATATATAATTTTTGTAGTAGGTACACACGTTGACATCGTAATACATAACGTTTGTGGAAGAAGTATTTGCATAAATAGAAACTCAATCAATCTCCATTCAAGTGGAAAAATTCGAAACTTAAAAGAAATTTGCGGAAATCCCGTACAGTATACGTATAAAATCAATATCTAACTTCTAGAAACTTTGCAGTTACTCTTCTATCGGTTAAGTTATAAAGATTTAATATCATGCATCCCATTTTAGTGTATCTGACACTATGATATAACTGTAGCATATATAATATCAGTTTGATTAAAAATGTTCAATTCTAAAATACAATAAAAATATCTAAAACAGAATCGAATAAATTTAGTCATATCTAATCGTTACAAATAAAAATTATCATTAGAGCCTGCAAAATATCATGTTTCCGTTTTTGGCGCGACGAAAAGCAAATCGGCAAAATAAATAAATAATTTTCTTTTAAGAGGCACTTTCAAGATATCTAACAAGTAATTTAATAGGCGAGTGCTTGCATATTGTCATCACAATAAAGCGGCGATAAGAAAGAAAACAGCCTTCATAATTAAAGGGAGAGCTTTATTTAATTACAACATTGATACTTTTTAGCACGGCAACGCCCGAGCTAAATTACATTTCACTTTTATTACGTACTGTTGCCTTGCTGTTACTTTTATATTATGTATGAAAATAAGTTATTTCAAAATTACGTCTAAATAAATATAATGTACACATGTATATGAGATTTTGATGAATATTTCAAGCTAATAAAGATATCTGTTCCTCTTCTTATATCTTCATTCTCCAGGGCTTAGTCCTGGCCTTGCCGTGATCAACCTGAGTGGTTAGTAGTAGTCCATTGGCCCTCATATTCTGATCCCGATCCTCGTCCCCCTTATATATTACACATTCAAATTTATAGCCCTACCCTATTCGTTACATAATAAAAAGTCATGTACAAAACAATAGAAAACACATTTAATTTCTCTCTCTGCATACGAATAGATCTCTACATACTGAAATGTTCATACTAATAAAAAAGAAACACTATTTTTAGTACATACAATTATTTACTTTTTATATAGTATATAATTTAAAATAGGCAGTCGGTGAAAATGTTCGCTAGGCCACCTAAATGTGGAAGTTCATGTAAAGGCGTGGCGTGCGCATGAAAGCATGAATAGGAAATTGCGAGCGTATCACAAGCGATGTTAGAACAGTGACCAAAGGTTACATCGTCTAGTCTTTATGTTGCCGAATTTTAGACCTGCTCGGATAATATAATTAGAAGCTATCGTGGCACAGTGGAATAGTGCTAATTCCACGCGGCGCAATGATTATTTATATATATTTTTTTCATTTCATTTATCTGGGGTTGAAATCCACCCAACCAGCTGCTCGTTCCAAGTTATATATAAACGAAAATGAAAATCTTGCCACAAGCCAAAATATCTCTCTCTGAATTTAGATTAGACGAGCTCGTAGTCAAAATATTCTATACCTATTTTAGTGTAAAATTAGTGTATATAGTATACGGTATAGAATAGTAGTATATAAAGAGGCCATCGTAGCATTTTGGAGCAACCTCCGACTGTAAACACGATTGTTTGGGGGTTCGATTCCTACTCGTGGAATGATAATATCATTTTATTATTTTGATTTATTCGCGTGAAAAATACAAAACAAGATGTTGAGGTCCGCCACTAACACGCAGTCTCGAATTTGGGCGAAAATTAGAAAACGGAGTGTCTTGACACTGGGTTCTCTCTGAATACGCTGCTATGCGGAAAAAAGTATGAAGCTAAAAAAATAGACTAAAATATAGTAGGTACATTTCCATGGAACAATATATCATTCTACAGTTATAAAAGGTAGAAGCGTTCATATTCGGCGAACCACAAACCAATTCATCATCTATTTGTCAAATTAACCACGGGCACTATTAGAAACTTTAATGTAATTTTCAAACACCGCACTAGGCTCAAATGTACGGTATACATGTTATATTTTTATATTACACGTATATGTAAATTATTAAATCTATCTATCTATATATCGTATCTATTTTTACTAATAATAATCAGTTCTCAATTATTTCTAGTTATATGCTTAATAATCATTTGTTTTGAACTGGTGGTAATTGAAGGTGTTTTTTTTTAATATAACACGATAACTTTAAATTTATCGAATTCATTTTTTTCGTTAATACTCTTACGTTTTGTTGTTCAATTTTGTTTTTGATTTTGAAATATTTAAAAGTTGTTTAGTTTAGTTGAAAAATACAAAAATATACGTAAACCTTTTTAGTTATAATTTCTGTAAAAGAAGTAACTACATATATTCTTCGTTTTTCTTATCACTTCGCACTGTTCGAACTTTAAAAAAGTTATGGAAACTATATTTTGTTACTATGAAAAATTATAACCAATTTCAACATTATATTTAAAATTTGGTAGCTACCAAAAGTAGAAAAACTTACAACTTGTATTAATATGTAACAAGAAAGAAGTAAAAGAAATCAATAAATTAAATTAAATGATTTAAGAAAATAATAAAATAAAATTATATCGAATAAAATTCTATTGAAATTTATGGAAATGTTTTAAATAAATATATATAGCTATAGGAGTCTAGTAGAGTCATTTCTTACTTGTATCGTTTTTAAAACAATGAAAAACACACATTTTATTATTGAACATTTATCTAAGTTCATGTACATAGAACTATAAATACATTACATAAGATATAGAATTTGAGAAATGTATCTTACTGATTTAACTGTGATAAATAAAAACACAAAATATATCCAATTTGAATACAATAAAGTAAGGCTATAGGACAAAATAATCTCAGTGATAAACTGTAAGCAAATGAACTTCCAAAGATAATCTTCATTTACATTTAAAATGCTAGCGGCGGCACTGATTGGAACAAATTTAACCATTAATTAAGTTTACTTTATTTCAATAAACCCAGTCTGATTCCTTGTTAATTGCCAAGCACAATGAAGTGAAAAATCAGATGCAACTGAACTGAGCTACGGAATGCAAATTTACAGCCAACAACAAGCAAAGGCAGTCGAATCAATTTATAAAATACATTATATTAATAAAACCTAACTTTAATATTATATGCTTGCAAGTTACAATTTGGACTATACATGGACCGTATTGCATACGTCAAATATAGTCTATATATCTATCCTTCACTCGTTTAAAGTGTTAAAATTGTTTACCAATGAAGCGCTTGACCGCTTTTAATTGTTCTATTTAAATACTCGGATGATTCATTAAGCCTTTGGCTCTTGATTCAAATTTCCCTCACATTCCCCACTCGTGGTAATTAAAAACGCATTTGTGTTCGGTTATTGGATCTACGCGCCACTTCACTACGTATTATTACGATTACCTTTGCTTATATAAATATATCAATGTCTAATGAGATTATTTCTCATCAACAATGTAGATTTTTTATTTCTTTTCCAGCTAAATTTTTATTTAGAACTAGACTTTAAAACATACTTCAAATCAAAAAATAGTACTTTAAAGATTATATACAAGATAGACCGTAATAAATAGACAGTCTATTGCTGAGCATAAGGTCGGGATGATTTTCGCTTATTATCAATCGCTATATGACCACAATAATCTATAATCTAACGCAGGCAACATTCTATGATATGGGAATTGCAAACAACACACACGCAAACGATGCATGTACGCAACGATAAGACGTCTCATTTTATTTCAACTTAGTTCAAACGGAGTACTACGACTTGCCAGCCCCGCGAGCCGTATTGGCGCCGCATTATTATGCAAGGTCATTGTAATCAACTCTAGGCGCTCCATAATTTAAAAAAAAATCTGAATAATGTTGTATATCTGAAGACCCCCTTCACTTATAAAACTTAGCTAATAATTAAAGTACTGATATTGACCTAATATTTCTACTAACTGATGATGAATACATAACTAAAATTATTATTAGCCTACGATAACTTGATTTCTAACAATTTGTCCTTTTTTAAAACAACGCGTAATGCCTTAAAATTGAATCCATCGACGATTTCCGGCGGCGCGACAACATTTCCTGCAGACTAGATTTCGCATCAGCTCGCAAGTGAGGGGGGTCCTTAGCTTTTTAGGATATTTCGCACGCCATTTTTATTTCGACGTAATTCCGTTTTCAATTTCTAGAGAACGTTGTCGGTAAGATTGGCGCGTAAAACTCGCGTAAACATTCGAGCGGTTGCAGAACGGTTACTCCCATAGTAACCGGTTTATGCCATTGCAGAGTGTAAAGAGATAAGGTTCTTTATGTGTGTAATCATTTTGTGTTACGACGGACTCCGTCGCTCGTGAGTGTTATTAAGGCGTTCCCATCCCCCCAGCTTTTATGCTGTGATTTTTAAAGTGTACAATGTAACTGCGACGTTCGAAGTTGATATGCCAATACGTGAAAATAAAGATATTTCAATCACTTTTCTTTTCGTTTACTTCTTTATAAATTATTTTAGCTATTACAGATAAAACTATTATTTCCGTTTATGTACTTGATTTGCCTTGTAATGTATCGTTAAATCACGGTAACAGTTAAATTTTAAATATTTTTCTACACGTATCTGCATGCTACAGATCGACACATACTGTATGATTACGAATTTAAGCAAACGCGGCTAATATGAATGACAACGGGTCGACCTACTCGACATTCATTTCCCCTGGCGCACCTCTCTTATAATAACTTACACGGTAACATCGCCTTAAGATACAAATATACATATATGTAGTATGGGACGGTAGGGATACGGAACCCGCATAAGCTGCTAAAGATACTCTACAATATATAATTGAATTTTGCAAAGATAGCAAACGAAATAAATTATTCCATGAATCCTCATGATATCGAAACAGATTTTTTACAACGGCCGACCCTATAGTACCTTTGAATAGAATAAAATTAGAGGCCGACAACAATTTTCGGCATTTCAATTGCTGAGCTCCAAATTCTTTTATACATATCTGATGAAGGTGCAGGCTTTGGCGCTCTATAATCCAGATTCGACCCTTGAATACGAGCGAACGAGCGGGTGGCCGAGGTTCTAGAGTGGCCCTTCAATCAGCCCTTCCTTGCGGGCATGCGCGGGGGAGGAGACCCGCGGGCGGGGTGCGGGCGGGGTGCCACGAGGACCTTTGAGTTCAGACTCTTTGACACGAGCCACTGGCGTACTCTTCAAGTAATGATTCATTCTGCTGATGACTGACGCGGCTAATGCGACCGTTTCCCCCTCTATAATATTTGGTTAAGGATTAAAGATGCGGTCTCTTTAATTTTAGACTCTTTCTTTCTTTTTATGATACGCCTTTTTATTTATGCATATTTTGTTTGATGTCTCGTAAATTTTTTTTTAGATTTTTACTACGTGTATATTGTAGTAATTATTTATTATATACACATTTTAATATAATCCGCCACGTAATAGCCCGCAGAGCTGTGGGAAGCGTGCGACGCATCGTCGTAGCGATTGGCGACAAAGCCCGCCATTGTAATCACTATCCGCCAATTATGCAAGACAATGAAAATCCTCTTGTGATTGTCCTGCACATAGATTACGTTTACAATCAATATTGCTCACTATATATATTAAATTTAACATAAAAAATAAATACTTAGGTAACAATAATATCATGAATGTAAAAACAAAATTGAGTTTATAATCCAATGGCAGATCAACAAAATACTTTTTGATATAAATACATAAAAACCCAAGCGTATAAATATTTCGCAAAAGTAAATTTCAATATTCAATATATCATATATTTCCAATATTTCCATTTTCTTATACAGCAAAGTCATCGTCAATAGAACATAATATATTCAGTTGTTAGGAGCATGAAGCAAAGGCGGGTCGTTATCATGTCAAAGAAACTATCGTATTACTGGACTCAAAGATAGAGGTTTGTTAGATGTTTGTTATGGACGATAGATTATCACTAAAATAGTATTACAATGACGTATGGAGATTTTTATACATTCATTTTAATATTAAAAATAGTTACTACTACAAAATATGTTATAATGACAATGGAATTTCAATTATGGCAACACGTCAAAATATTTTTCTTTTTAATTTCTGTTATATTTATTTTTATAGTATATAACATAACCAATTGTTACCAGTATCTTAAATTTTTCATATCATTTAAATCCTTCTTGAAATAGTCGCCTTTACATGCCCTGAAGTTTTATTTCTATTCCACAAACTTTGACTTGCTGCTGCATATAACAGTATAAAATATATATTTTTTTACATTTTATATACATCCGTTCAAAAAAGTTATATAGCATATGTTTTGACTTTTATGTCATTATAATATTAGTTATTTTAAAATTTAGGCATACCTTGTTTTCATTGGCGTAAAGCATGTCACTACAGAAAAATATAAGTCTTTGTAGGTATAATAGTATAACTAGCCATCTTAACTGTTTTCTACATGACAAGACATCTACCACATGTATGTAGTAACATTTCACCGTTACTTTTCCGATTAAAAGCACATGATATTATCTTTGAACTATATAAACACAAAAAAAAACAAATTATATAAAATATAACGTTAGACTACTTGTTGTTTTCAATAACTTATATAAGTTAGGAATACTACTGCATCTAAACAAATATAATTTGTTAAACTTTCTATATAAAATATAACTATACTATAATAAAAACCCTAAAAAACCTTTAGTAAAAAAATATTCAAATTCAGTAAATCCCTTAATGAACTTTAGCGGCAAAAGTATTAATTTCACAATTAATAATTGTGAATAATTGCGCTCGAATTTAGTCAGACATTAACACTTTAAATTATATTTATGTATATTTTTTGAGTACGGTTTCCGCCTCAATTCTAATTGTTATTAACGGTGTATAATGATGTATGAATATTTAAATTAATAGGGTAGCCAGATTCATTTAATCTTGATATATTACTGCGTTTGTACAATTTCAGCTGTTTGTTTATTTTATTAAATTTAAATTAAACATAACTGTTTCAAAGAATTTCTTCACAAGTATTTTTTTTTCTTTTTTTAAAAATAATAATTCCTAATATTTTGTTCATATTTTGTACGATAAAGTTAACTACCAAAACGAGCAACTTATATTACTATCCAGATAGGCAAACATATATTTATGTATGTAAATTTAGTTTCGATTCATTATATTACTAACATATTTAATACAATATTTGTTTCTGTTACAGGTATGTAAAAGTTCTGCACACTTAATATTATTATATTATAAAAGATTTCGTATTAAGGTAAGTGAATTAAATGAAAATGGTCATTAGTTGACAATTTTGAAGTATAAAATGAATTCACTATATGATTTTACGCAAAATTTTAAATGATATAACACATTGGTCCCATTTGTAAGAAAAATATATTAGTTTAAAATTGTTGGTTTATTATTTTACATAGATAACATTTTAAGTACGACTGAAGAAAGTAGATTCTTTAACTCATGGCTATTTTTGAAACCATCCTTAATATTTAATAGTATTATAAAGATATATAAACAAATGAAACAAGTTCTATAACAAAGTAAAAAACAACTTTATATAATCAAGTTGTAGCGACGGAACTGAAGCGGTCACAGCACGCAAACGCCTTTAGTCGATTAGCTTTTACCAGCCTTGTAAGCTATAGTGCATTATAAATTGAGGCCAAATGGAGTCCCTTGGCCCCAGTACATTAAAGAATTAACCTTACAACCGCAGGTCAAGTGCTTTTGCATATCGATAAACGTGCTTTCTTCAGTAATATCGATGAATATTTCATACCTAATACCTTTTGTCGCTGACGTTAAACGATTATGATAATCACAAAGTAAAAAGCTACCGTCTTTAATCTACTTTCTAGTATTGAAATTATTCTTCGAGAAGAGGTAAAAAAATTAAATGTTTTAATATTTAAACGTCGTCTCATAATCATTAAATCATTTTTATATTTTTGTTGTGTATGGTTAAGATCAATCAAAGTCCTATTATTATAATACACACATCCAAATTATTGAAGTGTCAGCATTATTGATACCAAGATAATTAATACATATCTCGTGTAATAACAGACTTTGTCATTAGCTTCGTGATTTCGAACTTTATAAGATACTTACTAAATAGTTTCGGGGCATCTACACTAAAAGGTGCTCTAATCCGACTTTGGAGTCTTGTAGAGGGAAGATTTCTAAAAGAGAGTATAATATAAATAAGACTCACGTTTGTAATAAAGCAGAAAAGCATTCTTAACACGTTTAAAGGCTTATACTATGGCTTATGCTTGCTCCACTCGATTATTCGAGTAAGATTTCATTTCCATTATTGTCAGGCATAGTATGTAAAGTTTAGTCTAACTTTTAATCACTAGAGCGAAACTACATCTTAAAACAAGGATATTCTTTAAATTGATGCCATGTAAAATAATATGAAATATTATATTTTTATTTCTATTACTACTATACGAAAATTGGGAAGGAATGTACATACAATCTACAACCTTCGTATGTATAATCTATCCCAAAAGTTTTGACACCACAGTATCACATATTTATATGCTGCCATAATCCACGAGACTATTGATTAATTATGCAGTAATATGAGCCATATTGTAGCTGCATTGAACAATATTATTATATGAGGTGATGATTGATATGCGTTTTGCCACGCACTTACTTGTTTGGATAGGTAGCTCTATTAAATTGATATATCTGGCACTAGATGCACTATAACAATACATCTCAGACGATTAAGACATTTCAGTAATCTGCAAATCATGTGGATTAATATCAAACATATAACTATTAATTTAGATAATACTTAGGTGTTAACCATAAATTTATTGAGATAAATTGCCTTTGTTGAAATATCATTTTATAACTAACGGTGTGCGAAGAATTTGTAGGCGTGGAATATGAGAATGGAATAAGGCGTGCAATATAATTCTGAAGTAAAGTAACCTAAGTTACTCCTTTTTAAGTTGTTTATCTGCTAGTGAAAGTCCTGTCAAAATCGGTGCCCAAAGAATAGCCGAAACAGACAGACAAAACTTGTAATATGTTATTTTCGTAAAAAGCAGTAGTTTCAATATTACAAACAGACATTTAAATTTTATTTATTTGCGTAGACTATATGAAAATTACCTTTAAATTTATTACAATTCATATCTACCAATATATTATCATATAAAATTAACAATCATTTTAATTGTTTAACATAATAACTAGGTAGATATATATAAAGGGTAGATAATTACATTGTAATATACGTCTATATTACAAAATTTACTTAATTACAATTATACGTAATGTTTATTAAATTATATTTAACAGCCTATTCACAGAAGGAGTCTTAACAAAAAAATATATATTATTTGAAATCTTTAAAAAATCGATCGATATGTTACGTTTGTTTTCTGTGCAGTTTGCTACGACGACACGGCGTAGCACCGTAGATCAATGTGAAAATAAACATAAACGCAAATTTAGCTATTTCGTCTACTGAATTTACCTCCATTTTATACCTATCCTTGTTCTTATTGCTATTATTCAACGCCTAAGTAATAATTTCTGAACGTCGTCATCTTATTCATAATAATTTATTCTTGTTAAGCTATACAAATGTTTACTAGATCATGTTTCTCCGCTACATGCGGGTGAAGTTGTAGTGCAATAATTTGGAGTTTATTTGCGATGTGGCCATTAGCGTGTTAATTATTCAGTTCTCAACTCGGGCTGTGCTCGCTGATACTGCTCCTTGCTTCGTTTGTTGATATTATATATTTCAAGACGAAATTTTTGTAATTCTCCTCTCAAGATTAACAATTACGAATTTCTTGCAAAATGTTACAAACGAAACCTTTTATTTCACGATATTTAAAGCATAAAATGTGTAGCATGGTATGCATTTAATTTATACATTCCGTTTAAGTTCCACGTTCCTAAACATTAGTACCATATTCATCGAAAATTTGTATCGACTTGTATTCGAGGTCTCCTAACTCCGTCGACTGTGATAATTTATTCACATGTAAACTCGTCCCACAACTTAGATTGGACTTAAACGAGTATGTTGTGAGCGAGTATTATGCTTAATGAAGTTAAACACGTCCTAAACAGGAAACTTGACAGACTCCTCGCAGTACAAAGCGACCCAACAATTTGTGTATATCTGAGTTCCTATGGTGGCAGATTGTAATAGAATAATATATAGAAAATCTTAAATTAAATTATATCACTTATGGGTTTGTATGATTAAATTATGAAATTGAATTGAATAATTGAATTTAACTATAAATAATTAAAAAGCTAAAAAAATAACTAAGCTGTGCAAATGATGTGATTGATAAGTACGAAAGGAAGGATAAGTACGAAAACTGATGAAATTAAAGTTTACATAGACACAGACAAAGATACCCTTTGAAATTTGAAGCCCTTATAAAGATAGACATACAACTGACCAAGTCACATACATATTTGTTTTTAAGAAACGAATATTTTACGCATCAATATTTACACTAAGGATATAATAAAATGAAATATATAATATAATAAAATAATATATAAAATTAAATTTCTGTTAAAGTACTACTTACTAAACTTCTACTTATTCATTTGATTGAGAACTAATGTTGTTATAAATGTTTAAAACTTGTTACGTTTAAAACATTCATTTCATTATGACTAAACTTTACACAAAAATAAGTCAACTTAGTATTTTAAATTACTGTTTGTACACAAAATAAATTATATTCTGACATTTCATGCCGGCTACATTTACTCAGACTTAATATTAGCTGTAGAAACAAGCCATAAACCGCGTAATAATATATGAGTGGTGGCCGCAAACGTTATAAATGTAAAAGCACTGTATAAATTGATAGTTTTACGTTTACTTTACAGCAATAGTTTGTAAGCACATCAGGCTAACTACATTTGAAGGTAAAGCGGCCAGCTAAAAGGCCATTACTAGCTAAGGGTGTATGAATTATTTGTAGATGGCGGACATGCGACGAAGTAATAGGGTGATGTGCTAGATACCGCTCCATACTCCGTTTAATAGATAAACATATTAAGCTTGAATAACTGTATATAGTTTTATATAATAATTAGAGGTTATCATAGCGCAATGGGGGTCTGACTGTAAACACGATTGGTTGTGTGTTCAAGTCCCATTCAGAGGAATTATTTTTGTTCCTCAACTCTAATAGGATAAAGCTTGGCATTAAGTTCCGTAATTGTATGTATTGACTCATAAATTCAAACTGAGGGTAAGGAACGGAGTGTCTCAACACTACGTTCTCTCCTTCTTTCGCTATACAGAAAAATAATGAAACAATGAGCATGTTAGATATGGTGTAAAAAAACGATCCTTTGTAAATGTCTATGCATATCAGCTAAAATCTATAATACCAACAAATCTACTATGATATGAAAATCAATTGGAAACGCCCAGGTCAGTAATTGGGTTATAGGCCGACTAATCATGACGGTAATACAGTTAGCATGTAATATTGAATTATATTTACGGTATATATGAATTTCTAAATAGAATATATTATGTAAAACGGCCATGTGTTTTGCTAAATGTATATTAGTTGTATATTTTTAAATGCAGTGGAGAAACTAGTATCTTAATATTAGGTTTTCAGACTACCTTGCTACGCAGAAAAAAATGAAGCTATAAAAGAAAAAGCTTTGAATTTTATTGCGTTTAATGTTTTAACTATTTCATACCACAAAAATAATATCTGTATATATCATTTCATACAAAATTTCGAATTACCCTAAAAGCTGAATAGAAATAGCTTATCGAACTGTAACTTAAAGAACATTTAGTTCTAAATATAGTATTACGGATTACTGGACCACTAACGTGGGGGTTTTCATCGTGCATCCAACAATAGATGCCTTACTTGCCAGTTATAGTAGAATAGAATTGTACTATTATTACTAGGTGTTTATTTGGTAGCGATTTCAGTTACTTAGAAAATGTTATATTTCATTTTATATTTGCTTTCATTTTATTATGTAATATTTTTACTAAATATAGTCTTAACGAATAATTGGCGAAAATGAAAAACAAAATAATATTAAAAATAATAAAGTAAAAAAGCGCTCTCAGCCGTTAAGTGATTGTTATTTTTATATAATATCTAATAAATCGCTACTAAATAGCAATTTTCTGCGGTAAGTAAGTTTTTATATGGAATTCACGTACTTAATATGTTAATGCACTTATATTAGGTAACTTACAAAATCGAAACAATTTTTGTCAGACAATAAACACATATTACTTCAAACCAATAATAATTAAAAAATAACAATTAAAAAATTTAACTTCAATATAGATTATAATCTAAACTTACAATTTTGTCCTGAATGTAAATTTAATTCATAACTTTATCAAATTCATAGAATTACCAGGTCATTATAAAATTTCCAAGTCTAAGTAATAATCGTTCATTAAATAAGCATATACCAATAACAGTATAGCACCGTGTGTAGGCAATTTGAATGTAAGTGAGAATTTCCTTGTGGTCAAGTGAACGTCTAGTAGTAATGAATATGTATGAACGTATAGAAGGCACTAGACACGCTAAGAATGTAATGTAAATTCCCTTATGTGCTGTAAAGCTTTGAAATATTAATATTATAGTATTTTTGCGTTTTATTGTACAACTAGCGACCCGCTCGCGGTTTTTCTTGCGTAAGTTGGAATTTCAGCCAATATAATAATTTCACTTGTTGTCACTTTTAATATACGAAAGTATTAAGAAAACTGTTATTGAGATAAGCGTGCATAAACGCACAAATAAATGGAACAAAAATATAGTTTTCGGTTCTTTTGCTTTGATAAATGTCCCTAATAATATTTTTTCTCTGACATCTTTAACGTACAGACAGCGATCACTTCCATTTTTATTATATGTATATAGATTTGTTGTTAATTAAAAAAGCTTTAGCGAGGAGCGTAAAGTGTGTCAACTGTAAGCCGTTAATATTCAACTTAAAATGAGATACAAAATATTTTTGAATTGTAAGCTATGTGCTTTTTAACGTTAAAATTTATCTTTTAATTTACTTTTTATACTTTGAATTACATAAATAACAATTTTTACAATTTTGTTTTTTGCATTTCACGCTTTTTTCTACATAGCGGGGTAATTAGAGAAAATCTAGTGTTAAAATACTCGACTTTCCACTTTCAGTACGAAATAGAGCCGCGCTTTTTCGTATTTTCATATGAAAATAATATATTATCTTTCCCCCAATGAGAATCAAACCCACGACCATCGCGTTTACAATTGTATTGGAATATTTTTTCAAATTATTTCAGATACATACGTGTTTGATATTAATTAAAAGTAATTTAACGCTTGATTAACAAACAGGCTTACTACATAAAAAACAATAACAGTTCATTGAATAGAACGAGTATATACAAAATGAACGCTAAAACAGCCTATACAGTCTTACTTTCCTCGTTAAACACTCTTTAACCACTAAAAACTTTGAAATGCATATTTAAGTTGAACTTCACTGCTGCTTGTTAATATAGCGGGCGCATTAACAAATAAAAGTCTGAAACACAAATGAAAGTGTTGTTACGTCTCTACAGAACGTCACACGGTTAGGCACACTCGGTTGCCTCGAGATGCGACTACAGCGCGCTTACATTAACAAATTTCAAATGTTTGTAAGCAAAACAGATCTTCACCGAAGATACGCTTTACCTTATTCTACTTAAATTGAACTTACTCTGTAATGGGTTCCGCTTCAGTTAATATTAAAAACGGTTCATGTATTGAAAAAGTTATCAACTTCATATATCTATATATTAATTTTACTAGAAAATATAATACAAATAAACAATACACAGTCAGTAATTTACTCTAAGAGCAGACACTAGACATAAGTGAGCACATTCATGAACGTTGGATGCCGTGAACAAAACTAATAATAGTAGAACTGGAAAACCGGAGATATTGACTCCGACGTAACACATCCGGTGCACCAGCTTTGCGGATGTCGACACGACGACCAACACGAAATCTTGAGACCTTTGACATTTAGCTGAAAATATGGGAAATGTTGCTTGTGTAAGTTACGCTTACTTTAACCCGTGTTATAATACTAATTTTATGATGAGTTTTTTTTTGATTTATATTTAATAACTGTTGTATTTTTTTATTTAAAAGCCGTTTGTTCTCAATATTTCATTTCGTTTGGAATTTGACTCATTTTTTTGAATCTATCCAAATAATCATTTGTGATACGTAACAAAATACAGCACTACTGGTATCTCTTTAGCGAAAACAAAATAACGACTACACGATAATCCGTATCGAACACGGCAACGTAAAACGGCGACCTTTTAGAAGGCACCATTAAACAGAATATTGGATATTGAAATACGTACGCAATGTTCTAAGCCAATTAGTTGGTCATTTTTGCAGTGGCACGGTCGCATTCACGGGTACCGGCTAAGCTGGAATAAGCCGGTTACACCCGCTACGAAATCTAATTAAAGGACACTGTGTTCGTCCGAAATGCTGACAGTTGCCATTTACCACGTTTTTTTCCTCCACGTAACCATTTCAAAGGCCGCTTTAATTGGTTTGTTTGTCGAAAAGGGTTCACTGAAATTTCTATACTACAGCGCTATGAAAAAATCAGTAAGAGTAGAAGTATAAATAACTCGATCAAGTAATGCAGAAACCGCAGCAGCTCAAAATTAATACAATTGTTTTGTTTTCCCTTGGTAAATTTATTCGTTGTTTAGAATAATGAAACGGGAGTACACGCTCAGGGAAATCCATTCTCTAACAATTTAAGACAGAGCCTTCTAATGTGTAACAATTTTTCGTATCGTAAACATATGTGTCATATGTTATGTTTTAAGTACAATACGTATTAAAATAGACATTAATTTTCCTAATTAAGTTAATTTTATATTTTCGTTAACGTTCGAAACACATAAATGAATCTTTTTTGCTCCTAATAACACAATTAGTAATTTGAGCGACATTTTATAAGAAAAACCAAGATAAATCTAATTCTGAGTCTTGCCGTACCGGTACCGTAACAAAGCAAATATTCGCAGCTCGCTTATAACATACGAAGTTACTCCGAAGCACGCTTCACTCAGCCACGTTAAGTAAAAGAGTTTCGTGAGTTGTAATTTAGTAGAAAGCATTGAAATATTCGTGTATAATCTGAATAACATGCCGATATGAACAACGGAGGGAGCACGGAACGCTAGGGTGTATTTTATCCGATATTAAACGTTTAGGGAGCTGTCCGTAGAATATTTTACGAATTGCGCAACGGCGTTTACAATATTCAATAAGATAATAACAGTTTGATTTCAAATGATAATTCTTTTCAGTATATACATACGAATTTGCGTGACCTTAACTACCTAACGATATTTATTGCTTGGCAAGCACATTGTAATCTTAGTACTTCTTCTTGTAGATGGCATTTTTATAAAAAAATATTTTTCTATCCCTACATTTTTGCATACATCGATGTAGCCTGCCTTCTAAAAATAAGTAATACATATTCGACGCTGAGGAAGACCTCAATTTCTCTACTACCTTTGTAATGTAATTTTTAGCCTCTCCATTTTCTTTTACCAAAGCTGAAGGTTTATTGAAATATCGGATGTCAAGTGCGGTACACTTTGTTTCTTATTTAAAACTTTCTAAGATATATCTTATCTCGAAATAATATAGACATATGGTGTTTTTATGAAATGTTAGACTACTTGCTAAAACTGTAATTTTATTTCGGTTGAAGTGTAAAACAGTTCCATGAACAGTTTCAGAAAGTAATTAGTCAATTGATATTTTAATTTTATTTTAAGTATATTTAAATGCAAAGTTTCATTTATCTATGTATATAAATCTGCAGAATGAAACTGATTGATTCCCAAGTGAGTTCATTTGTAACTGGAATCATCGTTGGGGAATGTATCTTGCGGCATCTGACCGCGAAACTTGACGCTAGCGTCTAGACCGGTGTCAATGTCGTTCCCAATGATATAAATTTTATCTATACTGAGATTATTTTTTAATATTACGCTTTATTAAACCTGCAACTTTTACACCTATACATGTTTATTTATAGATTTTGAACCTTCAAATGCATTAGGTTCTATTTGACGTCTAAAAGAAACAATAAATTTGACTTTCAAGATCTTTATAACTATATCGCGTATCCCGATTCTCGTCTCGTAAAAACAAATAGGTGACTTTGTACTGTCAAAATAATAAATAAAACTTCAGGCATTCAGAGGAGTATTTCTCGGAGCAAGCCCAGTGATAAGTCTCTTTCTTTTATTACATTGTAAGAAAACGGGGAAATATCTACTGTGACTGTATTATAAATGTTAAATATTTTCCTTTAAATGACTTAGACAAATATCAACTATATTAAAATGAAGTGAAGATAAATACAGTTTAAATAAATAGCAATATAAGTTTTAAAATTAGAAAAACATTGTGATAACAATTACATTAATTTCTTTGGCAAGTGTCAAAGCAGGATCAACAACTGGCTTTAGCACCTGACAAATTTCATTTCTGAAACGACAGGGAAAAGCAAAACCAAAAGTTTATAGTATCTAAATATTAAATTAATGAATATAGGCGCCATAAAAGTACTTGTAGAGTATATTATCTGTACAATTATAAACACTTTATGAAGAGTTATAAAAATGTATGCGAGCTTTATTTGTGAACTATGTTAGAATATTAACTGAGAATAAGGTTATTTTATTTTTTTTAGGGGTTACCCTACAGTCTTAGTACGTAATGCAATTTCTTTTGTTAACTTTTAAAATTATACAACTAATTTGATTTTAATTTAAAAATTTGATTCAAAAATAAAAATCAGTGAACGAGACAAATTTCGTCGCATACCTCAGAGCAAACCACTCAACTAGTGAAAAATCCCTTTGCTTTTATTTCTAGACGAGCTGACACTCGATCGCTTACGCCGGTGTCACTTCGCCGACTTGATTTATGCGACCAATATGGCGGCGCCTGTCACTCGCCAGAGATATCGAACCGTTCATATTATTATAGTTCGTGTTTGACCATTTCATTTCTATGTAAAAATTTATTTTATACCGTAATAGGACATATAAAATGAATATTGATTCATTTTTAGTTTTATTATTGATATGGTTTTTGAATGACTAATAACCTGCAATTATTATTTATCATATATTATATTTCCATTCTAGTAAAAAAATGTTCTTTTTTTGAGATTTTTTTATTCAATTAATTTATTTCATTTTTATTTAATATTTTATTTGTTTTTCTTTAAAGCTCTATATTCAGCAGTTTACAAATCAGAAGTCTCAATTATGTGTACATATATATTTTTTAAATTTTATGTTCTGTATACAAAGTATTCGTATTATGTTATAGATTTTTGTAGATGCAATTTGTTTTGCATAATACATATATTATATCCCCGTCTATCAGACGATCGGTTAATTTAGCTGCAGTTGCGAGTGACATAATCTAGAGTACGCTCCACTGATGGCTTTTAAACTCAACAAACTATTATAGCTCAAAGTAAGTGTAAGTCAAAATACGGAATAGGTATAATAAATTTTATATTAAACAATTTTGAAGATGAGTTTTTACACATCTTCGAAATTGTTATTCTTAATATTTACTACTCTATTCTTGTTAGACCGTAAAATAACGTGAAATCTTTGTAAAAACCAAGTAGTAACTCAAATTTCTGTTTCGGTATACTATAAAATGGAAAAATAAACGTACTGTAAAATGTATTTTTTAAAACATTTTTATCTGTCATTGAGACTTTTAGTAAATTTTTATGAAAATGACAAGATATAAAGAAATATAAAAAACTGTATGATAATAAAACTCCTGTAGAGGAATTTCCAATAAGGATACAAAGACATGAAGTAGATGGTTGGGAGGACACCTCGCCCTAAGTAGGTCGAATAATGTGACGGACTGTGGAGTGCACTCGTAGCCCTCGCCTCAAGTGCCCTTCGATCCTCCTCGCTAAAATCGCTCGATTTGACATGATTTTAAAATAGCGATAATAAAATATATACTCTTTTGTTCTTTAAAGAAAAATTGTTTATTATTATTTCAAATTACAAAAAAAACACACGTAGAGCTATATTTAAAACAACTAAATAATAATTGTACTGTTATACTCGTAATTGTAAAATGAGTGTCATATGCCCGTAAATATACTAGATAAGCAAATGTGATATATTATGAGAGATCAAATTATTATTGATGAATACATCTACTCTTGTTTGGTGTTACAGCGTAAGTAAATATTTGAATAAATTTAGCACGCATAATTCAACAAAAAACACAAGCATATAGAGATGCCTTTTCTAGACTAATATGAAAGAAAATCTAATAAAATTGCCGTTGCCCATAAAATTTCCTGTTACATATGACAGTATACTCTGAGTGTAGGGTCGATCCTGTCACAGAGATTCGACACGCGCATCGCTCACTCGCACTGACGGACCGACTGAATTGAGAAATTGAAACGCCTAATAACAAAAAATCGTGTCCTTCGTTCACAAGATTACTCCAAAGCCTTCTACATCACTAGTAGTTCCCTGAATATATTTTCATAAATCGAATTTATATTACATTGTCTCTTAAACGTAAAAGTCACTAATGTTTTTAATATCAAATCTGTGAATTAAATATTTTTAGACGCGTCATAAATTAAAATCTGAATTCATATCATGGAAAATCGTTTTAAAAGGAAAAAGAAAAATTTCATAAAGAATACTTCAATCTTATAATGGCTATTCATCGATCAACATAATGAATTTTGAAAGTGACGGAAGGCGATATCATTTTATTGGGATCGTGACATATTTTCAGTTTAAATACTTTTTTGCGCGAAGTTTAATACTGAAATATGTTGGAGGCTTTCGTCTTTTTCATTGTTCAGCAAATAAGCCTAGTGGGTGGACAAAGGCGGCATGTCGTCACGAGAAGCACGTAAGGGCTTGCTTCCGCCGCGCCAGCACTCTCAGGCCGCGGGTTGGCTTGAGCCTTAAGCTTGAGTCGCCAAGTCGAGTGCCTGTCGAGCCGAGCGCTGACGAAGCCCAACGAATAGCTGACATCATTACGCTATGCATTTAAAATAGGATACTACCGCTATGTAGCACTGATAGCCTAATAAAAAATATTCTTTTCACGGTAAATGCTACATTTTTTACTTTAGAATGAAAACAAACAATTTTACTGTTAAATTTTAATAATTCAAGTTAGATCTACGATTATTTACTAATGCAAATAACGTAACTTTTATTTTTAATCTGGAATGAGTAACGGTGGGCGAGAGATAATCTAGCCGAACAAAAAGTTCTATTCAACGTTTGTAATTAGACGCCACAACATAGTGGCGGCGGGAACAGCCAACGGCAGCGCAAAAATATAGGAAATGTGCGCGTCGTCGTAATTGAACAAAAAAAATCCGTCATGTTGATAATCCAATTATGATATTAGATTTCATAGAATGGATAAAGAAATTATATTTATAATATTACTTCATTAACAAACTGTACGTTCCTACATTAACATTTAAACTAAAAAATATCGCTCAATTTACTTGCGGCAAAACTAGTTACAGGAAAATCATTGTTTAACAATTTGATTAAACTGATAAAAATGTGGTGAGTAAATAAAGGTAGAAGCGCTGGAAATAAAACTTTTTGCCCTGAGAGAATACTCGGGTTCAATTTTTAAATTAAATAAACATTGGTATTGATCTTTAATAGACTATTTCTCACTTCATCTTTATCTACGTCTAGTCACTTATTTATGTTGTTGAATTAGCTTATATAAAAATATTATTTTTCCGGCATATCTATCCCGGCTAGAAAAAATCTATTATCAAGACACTCCGTTCTCCGCTTTCCGCCCAGATTTTAGTCACCATTGCGCTTTATCTTACGAGAATGAGAAAATGAAAGCAATTCTCAAATATAAACATTTCTCTAAGTGAATATTGAATTCGAAACCATCGAGCTGTACTATTGTGCCATGATGACCTCAAACATCCATTACAATTATAATATCTTTTAATACAACGTTAGTTGCAAAACAGCAATTACATTAACATTGCCTATGTACGAGTATTTGCAACACACATAAAACTAAGGCAAGTTAACAATTTCCACCTCTGTTCTGTCGCTTATAAAATAATTTGATTACGTTTCACATACAGGAGTTCTCGGACATGAAACCTAGTTATCGCAATTAGGTATGCCGTACCTAAAACTAACGAGCCACTTTAGTGACGTTTATTTTAGTGTCCACATATTATTAAATTCGTTCGTTATTTTAGTATAATTAAATTTTGTCTATATAAAGATAGTTTAAAAATTTAAGCTTGCATGTGCAGATTACATTGATACATTACATGTAGTAATATTACAAACGTAATATTAAAATAATCACTTTATTACTAAATATGTATATATGTATACACGGTATTTATAACAAAATAACATTTTTTGTTTAAATTTCTGTCTGTCTATCTGTCTCTTTGTTTGTTCTGGCTAATCTCTAGAACACCTGGGCCGTTTCTAACGAGACTTTTATTGGCAAATACCTGATGTAAGAAGGAACTACTTTCATTAATAAAATTACATTATGATTACAAGTATATTGTTGTCTTAAATTATGCGTAAACGATGTAGTCGTTACGATGTTGTAGAAGTCACGGGCACAACTAATTATTAACATAATATATAAGAATTCTGTTTGTTACCAAATTATGGAGACAAACTAACAGGTGTAATAGAATAAGCTAAAGAAATTTACGTCTAGATTCTGAGAAGTCTTAAGTGACGATTTTCCGAAATTCCTACGAAAACATTAAGAAATATAATTTAATGCTTTAATTTGAAATAGTTTGATAAGGACCATAAAGTCCATACAAACGTAGTTGCGATTGAAAACTGGTGCTATATATTATTAAAACTTTATACTTCTATGAGTAAACGTCAAATATAGAAATATATAGTAAACAAGTTTTAGGGCACTTAAAAGGTTAGACGCTCTTAAAAAGTGGTTAATATTGTTCTTTTTAAAAGAAAGTTGGTGAGAGCATATCGGGGTATGACGACCCGCTGCGCGTTATGGGGGGCTACGACGGAGCGACTACACTCACCAGGGTGCTTATACCCACTGCTCTTATCGTAACCAAGATAGCCTTAATAATATTATATTAAACTAACCCTAAACTACAATTAAACAAAGTTCAAACAAAAGTTTACTTTCGTAAATTGACCTTCCAATTACCTTGAAAATATATTATCGAAATTAAGTACAAAAAACATATTCAGTTTTAAATGCCAATATTATTTTTATGTAATATGTATATGATAACATAGACTAAAGTATATTTATTGTATTTTAATTTTTTTCTTGCTGTGAAATTAAACATAAGAACATTAATAATTTTATAAAATTGCATAAACTTTACTCATAATGTGCATATAATATCTTTTGTATATCATAAACGTTACAGTATAAAATAGCTTTAAACATTTCTCTGTTTAATTCTTTCACAATGATGTTCCACAGCCACTTAAAACTTTTGAGTGAATAACAAATCTCTACCAAAAAGTCTATTTCACAAAGTTGGGCTGTTAAATTGTTTGTCGGAGACAGAGTAGGTCTTTTAAAAAGTTGATGGAACGCAAAGCGCATAAACGGATGAGGTAGTGGCTTTTGTAACTTAATCCTATAAAAACATGACGCACGAAATGAAAATAGGATTATTTGCCTCTGGTTACTTAGCTGCAAACACGATTTACGCGCGATACTGAAGCTTTTACTATAATAATTATATTAAACATTTACAAACATACAAACAATTTACAGTAAATTATTTATTGATTTACTAATTAATCATAATATTTTAATTTATAGTAAGTTTTTATAGTAAGTGAACATTTTACCCAATTGCAGTATGATGAATTGTGGCCAGTCGTGGCCCAGTGGCACAAGCGTGTGACTATAAACGACTGGTTGTGGGTTCGATTCCCACTCGGGGAGTGGAAATTATATTTCCATTTTCTTCGCTCTGGTGTCGAGGTAAAGCGCGGCGTTAAGTTCCGCCACTTAACACACAAGCCTCTAAATTCGGCGGAAAGTGGGGAACGGAGTGTCTTAACACTAGGTTCCCTCTGCTGTGTGCGGGATACAGCGTGAAGCTAAAAAAAAAAAAAATAAAAAAAAAATTATACCAGAAATAAAATAATATATTACAAATATTTCTGATCCGTAATTATAAATTTGACACATAGATATTTATTATAAATTTGACACTTAGAAACACCAAATGTCGTAATATCGTGAAAATCTGGACCAACAGTATTAATTTATACCCTGTAAAAGGAATATCCTAATTTTATCTAAACCAAAGAATGGCAACACCAAGTTCTTGATTGATTAACTCCTTGAGTAAAAACATGAGAAAGAATCAACTCTCACACCAATATCTTCACTGACAAAAGCCAGTGTATATTTATTTAATTACTAGCACAGGAGGTGACAAATCCATTTAGCTGTGGAGTCTGAATTATCTTTTAATGTCTACTAGTCTGAGACCAATCAATTACTAGACCCTGGGGAGTTGATTACTGTAATGGCGTACGTTTAAGTCTTAAGTTGTAATTATTGCCATTAAATATTTTATCTTATTACTCTTAAAGCCAAAAGTGCGCAGTGGAACAGTATCTAATCATAAAAGGAATGGTTGTGGTTCTGATCCACGCTTGGGGAAAGATTTTTGCCATTTTTCAGGTAACGAATCATGTCAACCAGGACATGTCTTGAAAAGTGGAAACGGCATGTCTAAGGCATTAAAAATGATTGTAGTTATGGACTCAGATATTATTTATATAATACATTATTTTGAATGCGACATTTAAAACCATTTGTAATAGCGCGCTAACCCGTAACCTCCAAGTATTTGTTCAATTAATAAAACATAAAAAGTACAGTGGTTGTATCAATTTAAAATAATAACAGACAAACGGAAACCCAAGCCCCACTTAGTAAATGTTGTCGTGTATTCAATAAAACTTCTTGTCGCAGTTAACAAATAAACTTTCATTAAATTGGCGCCAAAGATCCCTTATCTCGACTACAGCTGCTTTGAATAACGATCCAAAGTGTAACCCCATCGCTAAGGTTCTTTGATGTCCTTTAATTACAAAAGTTTTTCTCTGAAGTAAAACCTTTTAATACCCTTGCGAATAGAGCCCCAGAGCACGGCCGACCACAAACAACACGACTTGTTGACTAACACACCTGTTTGTTCATAAAAAAATAATTTACCGTAAAATGTAGCCACACACTTTCTGTAGGGGAAATGACTTTACTTTACCTGTAACGATGACCTTATTTAGTAGTATTTTTTTACCTAATATTAAACTCTCTAATAGTTTTTATATAATAAATAATAGATATTGTGTTGTAAACATCTGAATATTTTTTTGCGTAAATAGTTTTTTTCTCGTTTACATCCTATAAGTAATACAATTCGTTAAAGTCATGTAAATATATCTTTAAAAGCATAAATTATGTATATTCATAAATATAGTCACCAACATCCCAAAGTGGCTGACATCTAAAATACCTATCAAAATAAAGGGAACGTATATTAAAATTAAATTTAAGTTAAAATAATATCCTTTGCATTTATTTTTGCTATCGTCATAAAATTTCTGAACTATAATATTCTATTACTTTAACATTTTTAGCTAGTTTAAGTGGGTTTAAATTTTATAGTCTAAATAAATGATATAGTCTTGAAATAGGAAAACAAAAACATGACTAATGTAATATCATTCATGTAACTTCAATTATACTCAAATCAATGCATTCAAAATTCAGAACACGTCTCAAACATAGTCTACACAAAGTTATGGAAACAATGAGATGAAAATATATGTTCTTGGCCAACAACTAGTTTACATTCACATCGTATGTTACATCACGTTACGAATATTGCGTAAAGTTCATTTGTCAAGTCGCTATGTCCTTGTCCTTTTACTGGAGCATATTCAAAGCTACGATCGTTCGCAACCTAAGATTTTTTCTTCGTAAATAAAACAGGAAGTCTCATATATATTTCAGGTATTTTATTATTAAAGCCACTGAAATAAATATTCAATATGTTTTACATTTTGTGAATTATAAAATTAAAATTAATTTATCATTCATTCGGGTGGAAGACATAAATATGTATTTTAAATTGCTTAAGTTGATATTCATTGAACATTAATCGAAAAGAGTAAAATAAATACTCAAAAACAACAATAATGAAGTTTGTGCATTAATATACTTCTATAGATATTTAAGGCTACATTCTCAATAAGTCCTCATATAAAGTGGTTATTCATCGCCATATTCAAATAAAGGGCAGAAGAAAATAGAATGGTGTGGCCACCAGCTAAGTAGGGCGCAGTGGGCCGGGCGTATCGATCAGTCGCTAAAACAAGCACGCCGACGTCTGTCTGCCTAGCACTCCCTATATACAGCCTATTCATGTATCCACCTGGCTTTTCCCTGGTACAATGACCTAGTGAACCGAACCAGGACAAGACATTTAGAATTTACAAGTAATGGCTATGTGATCTTTCGTTTTCAAAGAAACATGGTTCGACAAATGGGCAAAACGTAAATTTAATATTTGAATAAAAATAAAAACTTCTCAGCAACACATATTAAATTATTTAAAATAAATAATAACACTGTTAAGTTTGGCGTAAAGTCAAAAATGTAATTATTTCTTTTGAAAATTGTTCAGTAAAGTTTGTAAAATTCAGTAAAAATATTGTTAATTAATTGTCCTTTATAAATATCTATTTGCAGCAATAAGCATATATGTATTATGTTAAATCTTTGGTAAACCTATTAATTTTTTTGCAATACTTTACTTAATAAATAATGGAAATACTTTCAGAATCCCCTAACGTCTCGAATTACTAATTGATGTGAAATTTGTTTAGTAAAAGGAATTCCTTCATTATTGGCGATGTGATGAATCATCCAAGACAAACGTTTCAACGTAAAGTAAATCAAACCTATGAACTGAGCAATGAACTTTCGAATACTTATGGTAAAATTCTTTTGCTTGTTTTCTGTGTAACTATACTTATGTTTAAATATAATATTTGGTAAGGGAATTGTAAATTTAATCACAGAAGATGCAAGTCATTTGTATAAGCATACCCAGTTTTATCGTTATATTCAGGCATATGTTTTAGTTAACCACATATCCTTTTAAATCAGTGTTGATATTTAATGCTTGAACATAATGATTTCTCACCAGTGCCATGAATGTTCCTATGCACTTAGGTCATCCATTAAGACCGTTGCAACGCTCGCTGACGGAAAGCGACCGTAAAACCTTTATAACATCCTTCCAGTACTTGTAAAGCGTTTTGAGAGTCCTCCCCTTTTTATACGACCAGCGCTATAACGCACTACGACATTTCGTGTCTCGTAAAGATTAGAGCATCAGACAGAGTCGTTAAAATTCTTCTTCTATTCACTGTTATGTGAAAACATTACATCAATGCAATCACTTGGTTCAAATGTGATGAACTGGGTCAACATCATCGCATATGTTATACCGCATATGTGTCTTAGAAGTATCAAAAGTAAATATCGTATTAGGGACACAATCTTGTATTAGAGAGTTGGGCGTCGTGCCAAAAAGACACTTCACACACGCAAAAAGAAAAAAAGATTATGAAGCCTTATTAACCGAGTCGTGTTTTGAAATTGGGAGATAAGTTTAATCATAGTGCCGTTAAGTTTTACTGCATAGATGCATACGTTTTATGGGGGTTCGGACGACATTGTCAACAGATCTTGCTCTTTACGGCTGCTGAAACGTTACTTTAACGGTTTTATAGTTTTCGTCGTTCGTCGCGCTGGCGGTCACGACTCCCTAATAGCTAGCGCTAAGTGCCCGCTCGAGGCATCGTTGCCCTCGAATATCCTTGTATTTTTCTCTTTTTCACCAGATTTCCATCTTTACGATATAGTTTTACTTTTTTTATTTTATGAGTTCAATCACCATATAACTGTTAGAGCAGCTAAAACTGATTTTATTTATAAACTACTGTTAACTAAGAATATAAGCTTGATTTTTTAAAAAAAAAGCGTTATGATATAAAAAGTAACTAAGAAAAATAACTCAGTCTCAAATGTATACAAAGCTGGTAACCCAAACATTTGCGGCAAGTAGGACTTTATAAAGACTTATAAAAGTAAAAGTATCACGCGCGCTTAAAAGGCTTCTTTAATTAATTCAGAAACAAGTGACGGCATATGCGACGTTGCCTTGTCATGTCAGCAGTCAACTGCATCCAAGTATTAATTGCAGTAGTAGTAAGCAGTAATTAATTAATAATATATGAACATTGTATCATTCATCATCGCCACCATAGCCGGCGCTATGACGACAAATCTATACCACATTTCTTAACAGAATAAAGGCAATTTAGAATATGCCATGATCGTTCTAACACTGTAGACAAAATATTGTTCTCCTACTAATAGAATTTAATTCTGAAAATGCTATTTATCCTAAGATTTATATATTTTTTGTCTTTTATTGTAGTAATTCATCATTATTCTTGGATAATGGCTATTCTATCTGATCGTAAACATTATCATATAACTTTTCTCGTGAAGATTTATAGAATCATTCAATAGCGCCGATAAAAATCTAATAATTTTATCGTCTATCGAATCGACACACCAATACAAACTGAATTATTCATGTCTATACCATAGCAATATATCTCGAAACGTCGCCACAATGAGCTGAGAAACACATTTTCGCTTAAAATATCACAATATCATTTCATGTACGATAATATATTCCTACGTTATACGTAATGAAAATATTTTAATTGACAAAATGGCTTGTAAGTTATTCTAAATCATTCCAATATGAAAGTAACAATAAAATTGTTATAAAAGATTTCAATTTAATTTCTTATTTGAAATATCTGAACCTTTAAAGTAATATGTGGTGCTGTATATGCGCGAGCACATTACATTAACTGCCCAACACTGCGTTACTGCACGCTTTTAAAATGCTATTTTTATCATTCCCTAGGTTAATCAAACGAAAAACATATTTCAGCCACATTTTCCTTTCTGCTAGCCGAGTGATAATAAATATATTTAACACTACAATAATAAATATATTCGAGACAAATAAATAGATCATAAATTTAGGATGCACTTATTATTAAAATTATTCTATTGACCGTCGTGGACAACGTCAACTTTAAAAGTGCTGGGTTGCGGGATCGATTCCCATTAGAGATTGATATTAAATAATTTGTATTTCTCTGCTTTAGTACCTAAGACAAAATGCGGCATTGAGCGTTGCCTCTCAACACGCAATGTCTCGGTATACACATAGCTTAAATCTGAGTATATTCTACATATTAACAATCACTAGTACTTACTTTACACAAATATATAGTGTTAAATGCGTTGCGAATATACGTTAATATAAAACAATCAAACATCATCGCTCATACTGATGTTGCTTAATAAAGTGCAATATAACACAATGGGCGATAAGATAAGCTCTTAGATTATTATACCACGATAGCTGAACTTTAATATACAGATAAATGAAGTAGTGTCAAATAATATGATCACGTAAGGGTAGTTATGACGTTTCGCGCAACAAGTGAGGCGCCAGCCAGCCGGCCGGGGCGCTGGGCGGAATTTCAATCTGGCCATGATGAGCAAAGGCGTAAATTACACGTCTTTCCCTCTTACGCTATTTTCGATATGGTCTCGCCAGACTTGAAACGAATCGAATATCCAATGAGTCCGAATAGCAGTATTAACACCACACGTTGAACGTGAACACTCTTTCTTATACGACTTCAATATTTTATTTTAAATACGTTTAGGTAATATATTATAGATTTTTATTTAATATAAAAATTATTTTTCTATTTTATGTAGCAATAATAATAAGAATGTACAATGTATACTGAATTATTATATTATTTAGTATATTGACGTATATAATGTATATTGAGGCACACGAAACGCATTGTTACAGCGTTTGATTGTAATCGCGATTGGTTGTGGGTTCGATTTCCACTCGGTAGAACGATCATAATTCAATTATTTCCCCGCTTTAGTAGCAAATAAAAAGCCCGGCAATGGGTTCCGTACTCAACACGTAATGTCTCTATATCAAGTGGAAAGTAGAGAGCGAAGTGTTTTGACACTAGGTTCTCCCTGACTACACCCTCCTATGCAGAAAAAGTTTACATATATTTATATATAATATGATTTCTAGCAAGACTTCGTTTATAAATTAGATTTGATAAAATATACACAGTAAATTAATGAGCTAGAAATGAATAAGGAACTCTGAAGTTGATATTTACTTTATATATACGTATATATATTAAAATGTATATCGTCGCGCAACAAGTAGGGCGACACGTCGGCGCCCGTACAACCTGCCGGGCTTATATATAATATCATTATTTTAACGCAAAATATTCGTTCAAAAACAAATACAAATATCTATTTGTCATGCTTTGTTTAAAGTTTCGTATATAGTTATTTACATGTTGCCTACAGGAATTAGTTTTAAATTTACCTTACAACATTTCTGTCGTCATTGAAAGAATTCAGGGCATTCTGTAATAAATCATTACTGCAAAGAATATATTCAAAGTTCTATGTATATAGTAATATCTAGTTTTAAAGTGTTTCATTAATAATAATCACATACATTAAATGAAGCTTATAAAGTATAGTAGTAGTTTATTTTCGTTGAATTAGCACACAATTTATTTCTACGAATCGTCAAGTTAGTAAACACGTAGGCAGTTGTTTAGAGAGCTACGAATGTGCTACGAAATTATATACTTACGGTGTTAGGTGTATTTAAGTTGATATTTTTTATTTCAATTTTTCAAATATATTGTAGGATTAAAAACTCTAATGAATACTGATATGATATATATGAAAATCTGTATGTCTGTCTGTTATGCCTTTACGGCTAATATACCGGTCCGATTTCAATAGAATTCGGAAAAGAGTCAAATATAAGCTACATTTTTTAAAAAACCTAAGCCTATAGGGTTGAAATAGGGGATGAATATTTGTATAAAAACATAAACCGCCTAATTTAAGCAAGACCATGGACAGTCGAAAGTATAATTGTATGGAATATAAAAGCCAGTGGCCAGTGGCCAGTCGTGGCCCTGTGGCACTAGCGTGTAACTGTAAACTACTGGTTGTGGGTTCGATTCCCACTCGAGGAGTGGAAATTATATTTCCATTTACTTCACTCTGGTGTCGAGGTAAAGTGCGGCGTTAAGTTCCGCCACTTAACACGCAAGCCTCCGAATTTGGCGGAAAGTGGGGAACGGAGTGTCTTAACACTAGGTTCCCTCTGCCTACCCTGCTGTGTATATCTACTTTAACATGCTTTGATTAAACATCGTAATACTATTTTTTTGCACTACAGCTTATTATTATTTTTTATTTTAAAAAAATATTATAGTTAGCTAAATGTGCCGACAAAAGAATCGTCTGTTCTATATGAACTAGGGTGGTACAATCCAAGGTCCTCCATCTACGACTATGTAAAGGCTGCAGGGGCGCCGTAATGGTCGTCCACTTCCGCTTTATTAAATTTCTTCGCAAATACACTTTTATAGACGGCCTGATCTTTGTTGGGACCATTGTCTTCACGTCAGTATCGTACGCAAATAGCCGGTCAAACGGGTTGATCTATTATTTTTTATACCTACAAGAATTTGTGCAATCAAATATTGTTCTTATGTTTATATATTCTTATTTTTATTTATTTTTACATAAAATGCATATTGCTTCGTTACGAATTCACTCTAAGAACCTTCACTTACAACAAATCGCTGAGAACGCACGTTTTGATGAACACGTCCTTTAATCGTTATACATATATGTTCTTTATTGCCCTTAACAAAATATACACGAGAAATATTAAGAAAAATTAAATAATAACATATTTTAACAGATTAAATGGCATCCTATTGTATTGTAACCTAAATAGATGATATTATTAAAAAATATATTTCATAGTTTTTAAGAAACATTAAAACACACTAGATTATATTTATTTAAATACTAGCCTACCACAACTTGTAGTTATTTTTTAGAGACATAAAAAATTCTATTATTCGATCAATTTAAAAAAAATGAAAGTTAAATAAAATTGTAATTATATGTAAAATTTTCACAAAAAAACAATATTTGTAGTGCTCGGAAACTTTGTAAATAACAAACAGGGTGCAGGTCACTGAGCCTCTTAATGAAGTTTACGTGGGTGTGGCCTTACTCATACCTGTGACGTGACTCTCACGTACATGTTTACAGGAAATGAATAATTTCAAAAGTTAAATTAATGAAACATTGGATATATTTTCAAATGTCACTATATTTAATAATAAATAATAATTCTGTAAAATAATATTATGGATTCGATTAGATTATTTTGATATCTTCGCTCTGGTACCTAAGCAACGTTGAGTACTCCACCACTTAACACGGGATATCTCACGGAGAACACTAGGTTGTTAATTTCTTCCTGTAGAATTATTCAAAACTGGCCATACATATATCTGTACTTCTTTCAATTACTTGTGCATATTTACTTACAAATATGTGCTTACAATTTTATATAAATTGGTACGCTTAAATAAGGAGGAAAATATTTCTCACAATCTCTTCAAGAATCTTCATTCTTCTATATAATGAAATTGTAATACCTAGTTGTAAAATTGTATGATTATGTTATAAAGTCGTAGTTTTCATGAATACGGAGCAAGTTGTATAAATTACAAGGTCACTAATTTTACGTTAGTAAATTACATTAATTTAGTCGCGTCGCTTTATACTTTATATTAAATGACATTTTCATGTAGATATCGAGTTAGGAGACTCATTTGACTAAAGACTGTGCAATCTATATGGGTTCTTAATGAAATTTACGCAGAGTGTGAGCAACGTAATGACGTACGCGAGCTGAGTCGCACCATCACGTAGGGCATATACAGGTTTAAATCTTAGCGATCTATAATGACTTTTCGCATGATTTCATTTGATGGCATGTAAATTTTACGTAGGGTTGTGGATTACGTTTAATAAGAAGGGATTTTATTTTGTAAATGTCGTAAGTATACACAATTTAAGTGCCGTACCTATATATAAAATGGGAAAGTGTTTTATAACTCAAGCAGACGTTAATATTAAAATGTAATGAAAAAACAATAACTCAATATTACGAAAAAAATAAAATACGCTAGCAAAAGAAGCAAAAAAACCTCTTTAGTATTTAATTGTTGAGACGCAACCCTGCTTGCCAGCACTCAGGCAGCTGGATGTTCGTCTCGAACAAATTGCCGTGATGCCTCGCCATATTAAGTTAACGTCCACCCACCCCCTTTCCCTCTATTTTCGCTCCAACTCGCTAAGTTCACTATTCTATTGTCATTTATAATTTTGCTTGGCTAATGACAAGAACATTAATTATTTAAATTAATATATTAAATTAAAACAACCTTGTTTCACTGTTAACGTCTAACTTGTTCATTTATGAGTCTATTATAAGCTGCGGCACGCTAGTGAAAACTATAATCAATAAGAAGAGCCGTACATTTTTCATTACTCGACGGTAAGGGCGTGGGGTATAAATGCCAACGCGTCGTAGAGCTTCAGGGGGACGAGGAAAGCCGGGGGAGGGCGCTGAACAATGGCCACCATGACATTTAGCATGGAAGCGATTGTCACGGTCCGTTAAAGTCGCCAGCCACTGAGCGTACAGCCGCCCTCCACTCAGCTCCTCGAATCCAAATCGTCAGGGATTCTTTTCTTTTATTCCTTTTTTATCTTTGCCGCAGACGTTTCATATCAAAGTTTTCTAATTACTTATCTCCCCTAAGTTATATCTTAGCATTGAATAAAAACGTGATTGTATGCTAACGTTCATGAGTCATAAGCATGGAGAAATTACATAAATTACAAACATTTGTAGCTAAGCAAAATGTTTCCTAATCCTGTTCTTTTTAAATATTAAAGAGTGTAATTAGTTTTTTTTTATGTAAAAGTCAGAGCTTAAAATTTGTATACAATCAAAATACCTACCTTACCTATTTATTTTTGTTCAAGCGTTTTATTTTATTAAAACAGATCAAATATTTCAGATCACATAACATGCAAGAACAGAAATATTATATAATATTTATTTGCCGTATAAATATGTTTTGGGCCTAAACACGGCAGGATCTTAGCTGACTCCATAGACTTTATTCATTTATATTTTCTCAAGGCTCAGCCATCTTGAAAACACCTGTGTTGTCCCAATAGTAGCAACCTATGCTATTTTTTAATTTGTTAGTTACGTATCACGTATCAAAATAGTCGTTTCAACATTCATATAAATGATATGCGGAACATGTTTTTTTAATTGCCACTGTCTTAATATTCCATTTACTTAATGAATTTGTACATCTGATAAGAACTTTATAAAAACCAGCTGGGAATGCTATTGCGTGGAATGTTATTCAGTATAATTTTGCTTGTCGTGCTATTTGTTTCAATATAAAAAATGGTATGGTTACTTCGTTTCAATTTTCCTATCTTTATATAAGCTAGTACAATGTGTATAATAATAACAAACATAACAAATGAATATCATTACGAAATAAATGAGCAATTACAACAACAAACATTCAAGTTACACTGAGCGTTTGAAATCGACAAGAACATTTAAATCTCAGATAATTTTAGTAGGCGGGCTCGTTTACATATTACAATAACTCTAGGCCTGATGTTGCTGACAAGCATTCACTGAGATAATCGCTTGTATTGTTCACGAAGGCGTAATCCTTTTAAAGGAGCATTATCTGCCGTAATCATGATGTAAACGAAGTTTATTAAATTGGTTTATTAGTTATGCATTCTAGTCAAGGTAAATTTTAGAAATAGATTAATATAACATTTAAGTGGTTGGTAAAATTAACTTATTCATAATTTTAATTAATTGCAATTATCATATTACGTATACCTAATAAAACAATAGTTTACAAATTTCTTATGAAGTGGTAAATTTTTAAACCTCTATGACAGAAACATAAAATGAAATCCAATTTTTTTCTTGTACACACGGAATATACATTATTCGTATATCCATACACATGTACCTACACTTAGAAGTAACGGTGAAGCAATAAAATTGAACAATACTGTAGGTACTAAATAAATATTTAATAAGCTATTGCTTTTGTAAATATTGCTTTCAACGCCTTATAATATTACTAATGCAGTAAATAGAGCTATTAACGATTTTTTATATCCGCCTCCACAGTGCGAAGGGAGGCTGTAATGTAGACATTTTTATTTTATGCGGTGACACTCTGAACGCCAATAGGGAAATTGGATTGATACTACTTTTAAGGGCTTTTTAAGACATGAACCACGTTTTTACGCTCAGCTCAATATTGCGTCTTTACGCTTTTATGGTTTACGACAATTATTATTTTTATATAGAACGCAATTTAATATCAACATGTGAAGCTATCGATTTACAATATAAGCAATGTTTATTTTAGGGGGGGCAATACAACAAATCGCACATTTGTTGTTCCGTGCAGCCGTAATAAGACTCTTCAAAAACGAATTCGAAATGTTTCAAATTCAGGCAAAAAGTAGAGAAGGAAGTGTCTTAACATTAAGTTCTCTTTGCCTGCTATTTTACGTAGAAAAAATGAGATGATGCTTTTAATAGTTAGTATATGTTAAACTAAAAAACCTTGCAAAATAAAAAACAAAAATGAAAAAGCAACATTGGTGATGAACAATAAAGTAAAGCAAGATAGTGGAGATTACAAGCCCCGATTAAAGTGTTTACAGAGAGGTTGAAATCCTGCCCGAAGCCCGATTACGTAGCCACAAACCCCTGTTTCATTTATTACGAAATAGCTGTACTTTTAGACATGCCATACCAAAGCTTGTTAATAACAATTAAAAATAAAATATATAAGATACTTATTCCTCTACTAAAGTAGAGATTTGATTTAGGACTTAATTTTAAAAACGTGTTATGTGTAATTTCTATTAATCCAATTTTGCACTATTTCAGTACAAGGTCTATTAATTCAAAGTATCTGAATTTACTTCACTATTACTTTTAAATTAACTATTTTATGTTAACTTCAGATAGCTTTACAAACAGTATTCAAAAAATCCAAAGAACCAAAGCACGAAAAGCCAATAACTAGATGTAATCCCAAAGGAAATAAAGGCAAACGTACGTTACCCGATTTAGATAATGTTTGGGGATAAATTGAGTGTAAAATAAAACTGAGTACAACTTACAACGAAAGAGTTGAATGGTGGAAAACTAGCACTATCTAATCCGCGGCGTTCCCCGAGATTAAGGTCGTAAGGTGCTGTCGGTTCCTCTTAAAAATGTTAACCTTGGCCTATATTTAAAATATATTGCAATGTAACTATATTTGAAAATATAGTTATTTGAATATTTTCTTTAATAAAATGATTTCGAGGCTGCATATCAATATCAATATCAATAGAAGACGACTAATGCATTTTCTTCACTTGAAAAATACCGCCTGGCAGAGAGAACCTAGTGTTAAGAAACTGTGATACCTATTTCTCGCCCAAAATCGAGACATTACGCGTTAAGATACGTAATTTAACGCCGCACTTTGTCTTGCATGTGCAAAATAAATAAATCTTTTTATTTCATAATAAAAATACATACTACGTATAAATTATATAACAATAATTTTCGGCAGCTAACATTCTCCCAAAACCAATTTTTCCAAAAGGGAACGAAAAACTTTTACAACGTTAGTAACAAAGGCGCATTAGGAAATAAAACAAAACAACTGTCATCAACATCAACTGCCATCGTATTATCGATTTTACCAATATTGACAGTTCAAAAGATACACGTAAATGGATATGATCAAAAAACCACTATCAATAGTATTTAACTCTCATACTTTAAAATTACGGAAAACGTGTAGTGTCTTATCACTGTGATTTTGCAGACTACTCAGCTATGCGGGAAAAATGTGAAGATTTACATTTCAGATTTACACTATAAGAATTTTGTGTAAATAGTACTAATAGTATTACGGTAATATACTTATAAATGTAATTATGTTTGCAAAAGTTATCTTTCTTTAGTTGTTACTCATACACGTTGAAAAGCTTACATTTAAAAAATAGAAACTTAAGTCATTCTGAAGCCTCAACGGTTTGTAATTTGAAATGTCTGTACTGGCAGTTCTATAAAATTCCCAGTACACAACTCGACAAGAGGTTTAGTTTATAAATTATAGTAGGGCCAACGCGGTCCAATGTATCTCCATCAGCACTTCGTGGTGCAATTTAAAAATAACTGTAATTTCCCGTCTTTATGATCTTTTTATCCGATTACAGTAGCTTTGAAAGAGGATATACCATTGCAGTTTCTGATTTATTACATTCAAATGTTTTGTATATTCCAATTTCTGCTGTTTTATATTTTGATATTTTAAAGAAAATTTTATGAAAATATATATTATCTTTTATAATGGTTTTCAATATTTCTAAATATTTCTATAACAACCATGAACAAGCTTAAAGGTTATAGTTTTTTTTTTTTATTGTTAGCGTTATTACTACTAGCTTTAACATTTGAAACAATTTTTAAATCGATTTCTATAAATAAATCTAATATGAATAGATTTCCTTGAAATACACATAAAGGCAATAAATTTTAAAATAAATTTAATCAATATTCAAATACCCATTCAATTTTAAAACATTGAATCCAATATTCATAAAACACGCATTATACTCGTATAATACAATGATAAAAATACTTCTACAACGTAAAATTTACAGAGCCACATTACCTTCTGTTGTGATTTATCTCCCGATTTTTCCTTCCATTCGCTTGCATATATAACGCAAAAAGCGTCATACGTACAACTAACAACGTTATTGTATCCGAACTTTGAACCCTGCAATGATAAATGCGCGACTACAGGCAGACTACGGATACAAGCTACTTATCACGAACCCAGCTTGTGCATAGAAAATTTATTCAGAAGTTAAAATCCATCGAAAATTCAAAAGAGTTTTATGACTGAATGTTATCTATTTCCTTTCGAGCTAGTAGAGAAAAATGTCTTAGTCGCCCAAATAGTAGCAAAGAAAAATAGAGTTACCCGTAACATCCAGGCATATCGCTACTACATTAACTTACGTGAATTTTATAGATTGAAACTTTGGTTACTTCAATTTTAAAACTATAATTGTAAATTTGTGTTTTGGATAAATATTTGTAAACAAAATAATATGCATTTACAAATAGTTTTTATAGAAATAACATTTTTTAAAGATAAAAATATTGTATAAATTAATCGGTTTTTGCTGTTTTATTTATCTTACTTCCCGTATTTAGCGGAAAAGGCAAGGACAATCTATACAGTTATGTATTATAACTGTAAAGTTCTCCATAGTTCGATTAAAATTTATATGGGGACTAAGATAATTTGATACACGAGTGCACCACCTAAACCGTATAGTGAGCATACATTTAAACAAAATATATTTAAAAACAAAACATTTTTTAATTAAGTAATATAGTTTCTATTTTATATAAAGATTTAGCAAACATCTGTATCAAACGCGAAAACAGCAAGTATCTAATTCTTGTTTTAGCCAGAAAGTATAAAACGTTTCATTAAAGTTGTAACAAGGACCGCTAAAATTGTTATATTCGTCCGAAACGTGTTGATCTTCACAATAAAGGTTGTATTGCACCGCAAATATTGAGTCCACAACGCAATGTTCCCGGCTCATTTCATCAGTGCTAAACCGCAATTGTCGTTTCTTATGGACTCAATTGTCTTGTGTAAAAGGCCAGCAACGCTCACTCGGTTCCTAGCTTTCGGTATCTAATGTAGCAGACAGTGCGACAACAAAAATATGGCCAGATATAAAACTCAATCGGCACCACAGCGTTTTAATTAAAAGTGGTTTATTACAAACATTTTACTACAAATTATGGAATGTTATAGAAATAGTATTATAACTAAAAACGTTATATAGAAATCAATAGAGGGATATTCGAAAATGCTAAAACAACAATACAAACGAACAACTGACACTTTAATCCTCAACAAGTTGGAACGAGCACGCACTCTTAGATTTCCAGTGATCCTAATATAGATAATAATAATTTACAATTTACTTTCATATTATGAATTCTTTAAAAGAATTTATTTATTAGAAATTAAATCATGATTACGATTAAGTTATGTCAGTTACAATTTATTTACTTGGATGTCACACTCATTTTCATTTACAGTAGTTGGCTTAAACTAAGAGTGAAATCAATGTTCGTCATCAATAATAATGTCAACTCAAATGCAACGAACGAATCAGACAATTCAAATGTAAATATGGGCGAACTGCGTTATGGAATTAATATTTTGATTGGATTAATCTATTAACACAATATTCCATTGCACAAAGCTCCACTCGGAATCATGTCGGATGCACGCCAACATACAAGTATCTTCATAGAAACATGAGTTAAATTGAAAATGAATTTAAGTTTTTATAACATATTTATTAATAGAGGTTATATTAATAAACTTTTAAAGGAACATAATATCAACTGAATATATTGTATATTCATTAAAAAAATGAACTCATATCTTCTTTATGAGAATGAACTCTCGGAACGGAAAGACAGCTTTACTGCTAAAAAATGCACGTGATATGATGGCGATTTTACGTTAATACCAATGCTTGGATTAGTAGACATCAGGACATCTACCGGTCCGAGTTAATTTCGTTTTTATAACACCACAAACCCGAATGATCTGTTTACTAGCGGGTCAGTAATAAAAAAGGGGCCGAGGTGGCCATTATAAGGCGAGTAGTCGCGCCGCCCGACGTCGCCCCCTATCAGGTTACTAGTGAAATGGAGCGCAGGGGGCGGTTACAGATAACGACCAATATAGCCGATGGTAAATGTCAACCCAATTATTTTTCCATCTGCTACAGTTTGTTTATTTCTCTAAAACATTTTTAAGCTAACATGCAAATTTATTGATTTATTTTTAAAAATATAATCTCCACAATCGACAGCTATACAGTATCTGTTGAAGATACATATTTTATCATATCAAAGCTTTCATCATCTATCATGTTTCGACATGTTTACGGGCCCCGTATTTATTGACTATCGTGTTGAGCGATCGCATTCATTATTCTGATTATGGCGACTCCATTGTAAGTCTCTTGCTTGCAATGAGCTTTCATTTAAATTGCTACCAATTTTGGAAACAATTGCGATAGCTATTTTCTCTATATTTAGTTAAAGTTAAAAATTTTATATGAATCAAGGCGTTTTTAAATCATCGAACGTTCGGCCTAAGCCCTTGCATGCCAATAGGCCTCGTTTTGTCGCGATGTCGTTGACACATCCATTATGGTGACATTTTCCCGCCCTTTTTCCTGTCACATTTGACAAGTTTGAAAGCGACTCCTCCTCGCCAATGTTTTCGTCTTTGTTTTAATATTGATATCACTTTCTAAACCGCCGCTATAACATTGCTTTTAAAATCCATGAAATGAAATAAAAACCATTATATATTACCTGATTAATAGCACGATTTTTACCACTATTGGGATTTTTTCATATAGATGGCAATCACTCTCAGGCGATCACATAGTGTAGACGTCTTGTCGCATAAATACTTGCTTAGTTATTTATAGACGCAATCTTAACACGGCTAACGCGGGACACATCGCCACCTGTATCGACATTTGACGATTTATTACTCGTTTATTGGATGGTTGGAAAAAATCAGCGGTTATGTAGAGGTTCTTTTTTTACTTAAACTGGTGGAATGTAATTGAAATAGCCTAAAAATAGATAAAAATTGGACTATATTGTAAATATACACTTTATATAATGTGTTTATAATAACAAATTTTAATCTCTTCTCTTATTCATTAAATGTATCGTAATTTTTATTAAATGTATTTTTACATGAAATCTGGTGTAAATATACTTATTATGATTGTTTTGTTCCAGGTAATATTCTCAAGAGAATTCTCGAGTAAGGAAACTTGCAATCGAAATAATATTAATAAATATTCTGAAATATATGTACATTAATATATTCAATCTTTCTTAAAATTAATGAACAAACTATGCATTCACTGATAATGAAAATAATTTAAATTTGAGCAAATCAGATATTTTTTCTGAAAACCGTTTCAAAAGTCATTTTAAAAATTTCGTGTCATTTCAGTACATGAAGTGATATTATTACTCATATTTAAAGGTTTTACTCTCTAAGAGACTAGGGTTAAACGGATAGTTAAATGTCATTTGGTTCTCAACTTTTAAGTGAAACAAATACATTGCTTGATGAAAACCAGAATTTGACGCTACACTTTGTTTGAGTAAAATTTTTTTTTCACAATCATCATATTACAAAATCATTTTTCAGTCCCACAATAGCATCATATTAGGAGTAAAAGCAATAAACAAATATTTTGTTCACAAATATTTTTAAAATAGCTTATTACGTAATCACGAAATATTACCCGCTAATAGTAACTGCTTAAAATTTACAAAATACCAAATGCTTATTATAGATCGGATAAACAGTATTATGAAGCCACAATTCGGCAAAACTTACAAGTGCTAAACCATATTATATTCCGATACTGAGTCACACGCTATCGCACGGTAAATAGGATTACGAAACATGCACGTACTATCGATTTCGTTATTTTACACTCTATATGCTGTGTTTTACGAAAGTTATTATGAACATTATATATTTTAATAATATCAAGCAATTGATAATGTAACGTAGGGTTTTTTGTAATGCATCCGCTCAGATAAGTGAAAAAACACCAGGCTCCATAACAGATGTTCGTGATTTATCTCATAAAGGATACGTAAAGTGCAGTATTTAATAGGTACATATTATATTATCAAGTTTTTTATCGGCACCGCCCCATTCGGCCCTGTTATAACCGCCCGCCCGCCGCTAGCCGGCATATAGTATGTGCTCGAGTGGTCGTCACACGCTAGAGCGTGCCTCACTCCTCAGTCTCGGCCACCAAGAGTCGACAACGCATTCGTTCACAATATGCTCGCACTTCGTACACCGCGGTCGTTTTATACAAGCAACATTTTAAATCAAACATTTTATTTAATCGTTCATTTCGCGGTGATAGCGCGCTGTTTTATTACTCTACGACGCTTATTTTTATTTCGTATCCTAATGCAATTGCAGTCGAGCAACGCGAACACTAATATATTTTGAGTTGTTAATATTTTGCATTTCATTTGATTGTGTGCGTGGAAAAATGGAGGAAATCTGTGATATGGTGAGACTCTATTTAATTATTTACTTATTAAAAACATTTCGTTTAGAATTGAGTAGATATGTTCTTTAATTTTTCAACTGTTTCAATATATCGTATTTGACATAAATTGAAAGAGAGCATCGAGCTCCAGTTGAGAGACCGATAACACTCATGCGCATTGTGAAGCAATCAACATCCATTAGGCCATTTATAGAGTCACAACAGGCATCCAATAAAATATACCATAAATATGAATGGTGTCTATTATCATTTAACCTTATCAAGTGTACCTAGTACACATTTTTATGATAGTAATGAAACAAAATTACTTATGTTATATGACATATAGATTAAATAAAATTAAATATATTTTCAATAACAAATAATCTATACAAATAAATAAAATTGGAGTTTCTTTTTGTAGTATTAAAATAGCGGCTTTGTAGTAAGCGCACATGTATTTATAAACAATAGCATTTACAATTATAATAAATGTCGTTTTTCGAATTTTTGTCCAACTTACTTTTTGTTTCGGCTAATCTCTAAACAGCTAGGCCAATTTTTACCGGATTTTTATTGGCAGATAGGTGATATAACAAGAAGTTACTTAGATTATCACTTTTTTGTTTAAAAACGCGAACAAAGTTGTGGGCACAGTTAATACATAATATATACCGACAAAAATATTGATTGAGCTTTCTTTCTGGCAAACGTGAGATAAGATAGTTTATCTCGTCCGGATCCGCCCCCGCTGCCGCTGTCAGCCTGCTACTAGAAAAAACTTAACAAGCCGACTACTTAATGAAGACGTCCCTGACACTCCATGATATTATATTTTTTACTCTACCCTCCGTATATCAAATATTTTCTATACATTAAACAAAATGTTCTTCGAATAAATTCGAATAATAAAGCATAGAAATATTTGTGTGAGCTAACCAAGCAACTTATTTTTTATTCAATAACAGTATGTTTTGTTCATATAAGTAGCTTCACGCAGTATCCCGCACACAGCAAGGTAGGCAGAGGGAACCTAGTGTTAAGACACTCCGTTGCGTGTTAAGTGGCGGAACTTAACGCCGCGCTTTGCCTCTGATACCAGAGCGATGGAAATGGAAATATTAAATATTTCCATTCCTCGAGTGGGAATCGAACCCACAACCAATTGTTTACAGTCACACGTGCGTGCCACTGCGTCACGACTAGCCCCAAAAATATAAAATGATTGTTGTTACCTTAAACATACAATGACATGTTTTGTATATACTTACTGTTAATTAAGATTATACATTCATTTTCAATTGATATACAGATAAAATGTAAAAACATACATGCAGTATACATGCAGTACAAAGTGCCAAAGCCAGTTCATAAGAAAACGTCTCATCAAATAAGGACAGTCATGCGAAAGATAAGTCCCTAATTATCTATAGTGGTTAGTCAAAACTCATTCTCCCATTAGGAAAGTTTCGTCTGCCCTATACTTGAGGCATATTACAACGTCACCCGATATTAGTCATCTTTGCGGAAAATCTCAACAAAGAAATGGCGTAACATACTCTTAGCTTAGTCACATCAACCTTTTAGAGAAACATGAAAAATATGCCGTAATGGTCCATTGTTAGTGGCAAACTCTTTTGTTTCAACCAATGCCTATAAAAATATAATAATCATGATTACGTACTATAAATATATGTCAATATCAAATTGTTGTACTTTGTATTGAATGTGGTTTTGAACTTCATTAATGGTTTAGTAAGTTAATTTATATAAAGGTTATTTAGTAAATTAGTGTATATTTAAAAGGCTTATGTCGTCATAACGGAGTGGGACGGCATCTGCCTAAAAACGTGATGTTTTGGGTTCGATTCCCACTAAGAAAAATCATTAATATCAAATTAGTTTTAATTCTCCACTATAGTACCTAAAGCACGATGCTGAGTTCTGCCAATCAACATGCAATGTCTTGATTTTAGGCTTCCGCCTAAAGAAAACAACGCCGTGGAGAACAGAGAATCTTGACACTAGGTTCCTTTCCTTCTAATTACCTGCTAAGCGGTTAAAAAAAAGTGTATTTGAATAAAAATGTATTAAAAACAATTAACTTATTTTATATTTTACGGTAAAATAATAATCAGTACAAACAAATGGCTATTTGAAATTTAAAACAAATGTGAATACAATACAATGACTAATATAAAAAAAGTAAATCAGAGTACATTTACAAACAAATACTACACTAACATTATCCTTGTAACGAAAGCATCATTCTTACATAAAAGATTTAGAAGAAGGTAAGCGCTCAGCCGAGTAGTATGGAATATGATCCCAGCACAAATTGATTGAGAGCGACATTTGATATAAAATCGTGTTGTGATTGATGCGAGCCGTACGCGCTCCGCTAAGTGCTCTGTCGCAGTGTCGCCTACCTTCGATACATATTACATGTCGTTACGAGTTTTATAATACTGCTCTAGATATATACCTACATATTTTATATGATGAATCAATAAACAATTGTATAATATTGCTAACTGCTGCTGGTACATTATTCAATGGTCTCCTCTAGCTACTTCTTGCAAGAAATCATAAATCAAGTACATTCTCTGTAAAACATAATTAAATCATGAAAAGAAGAAAATAAGGTTATTTAAAAAAATACTACTGTTACTAAATTAACAACAAGAATTTGAGTTATTCAAAACGAATATGTTTGCATAATATTCTCTATTTCTTCATCTTTGCTTACTCTGTATCCATGAAAATTTACAAGTACTGTTGTATTTATAAACTGTTTTCAAAGCTTACGCTTTGATATGTACAATAATATTTGAGCCTATGGCTTCTCGGAACAGGTCAAAGTTATAGATTACCTCTTGTTTTCATTTAGCTAACTTTAACGGTAATCGAAGTTTCCGTCTTGTTACATTATTTGTTAGAAACTTAATTTGCATAAAGTCAAAGATTCGAATAGGTGATTAAAATATAAAGTTCAAACTGCATCAGCATAATACATGTTTTATGTCGTGCACTCTAACAACACAACAAAACTTAAAAATAAATTCAACTTAAAGATTACAAGCTATTTATATTTAATAATAAAATGAAAATACACTCGCAGTATAATGCATATCACTGAAAATGACAGTATATGACAGAAAGTTTACTTAATTTCGAAAACCACGAGCTTTTTTTAGGTCACTCGGTCGCAAAGGGTGAGAAGCTGCGGACAAATTGCTTCTCTGCTACACTTAATTTACTTTATAAATGTCTTTAAGTTTTGTGCGGAAAATTCTAAGTGCTAACAATTTTCGTATTCGTACTACGTTGCCAAACATTTATCTATCAGAACAAATTAAAGAAGTTACATGTTTAATTAGTCTTCTCTTTAAAATATTAGTTATATTATAAAACTTAGCTTTAGAAATAGCACTTTGATAAACAAACTACATATAACTAGAAACTGGTTTAAGTGAAGATTATCATCTATCTTGTTTCGTAATCCATCATATATTTACATATATAGTTGGTGAGCCGTACAGGCGTACTGAAATCTGTAATAAATATATATGTATGACAGTGGCTTCGCTGCAGATCCATCCATCACACTCTAGATTCATAACAGTCATCTCTTTGCAAATGTCCCGTGGACGTTTATAACAGATGCGTTTTGCTATATTACTCTTAGTTGTACATATGTATCTTTACCGTATGTAATATGAAATTCTGCGTGCATACGAAATTCTGTATCCATATATATGTAGATATCTATATGTGTATACATGTAAGTACGTGATGGGATAAGACTGAAATATTAGGTGTATCTTGTAAAATATTTTTTTAGTAATCTAATATTAATGACTTTAAGAAGATTCAAAATATCTCAATAGCTGATAAAAAGGCAATAGTCCATATCTTTCGCAAGCATTATGTACCTTCAGTAGACTCGTCTTTTGAAGACGCGCCCCATAGCGGGTAAACGATGACATGATTCGAACGCGATATATAATCATACAGGGTAATATTGTGCCGCGGACGAACTGATAGCTTGAGCTTTTTAACAAAAAATAAGGTCACCCGTTTACACGAGAGTAAAGGCTTTAAGTGACAGATACTAGGTAAATGTTTTTGCGCATTAAATAAATGTGATAATATTCATAAAATCGACACGCGTCAAGATTGGCTAGTTTTAAATTATGGATAGCGTGAATGTAATTATAGACAGTATCAGCAAAGTTGCGTTGTGAATTTCTAGGACAATCCCCATTTCATTATTCAAGAGTGTAGCGGACGTCGGACAAACTTAGATTGAAGGCGGCGACACGGGCACGTGCTTAAACTCTGTCTCTGCTGTTCTAGACAAAGATTTATAGCAATTTTACGCTGCATATATAGTATTTCTTTGTAACTTAATTATACATTGCATAACCACGAAATTAAACATTTTACATTAAATTATCACTTACACAATCACAATATTCACTTCAAGCAGATATAATAACAAGTTATTTTATCTAAATGCTACTGACGGATGTACAATAAATCGCTATTTTTTTTATTATAATAAAATCATGTAAAGCCTTATCACATCGGAAGTTCGTAGGCGGCTTCCGTCGGCGCGTGCGCATGTCTGTTGATATCCAACACTCGCCACAGAATATTATGTTACGCGTCATCTGATATCACATTGCAAGTTTATACTAACAGGCGATTCACCACAAAACCTGCCTTTAGTGATATATACAAAATAGCACTTGAATATAATATAAACTAGATCGATACAAACGCATAGTACATTCTATAGACATTATCGGATTAGAATCAGATTATTCATGCTCATTATTTAATTATATACGGACTTAATTTTACGTTAAACGTATACTTATTTATAACAGAAAGTTTGTGTTTACACAATCGGCAAAGTAAACGGTTAAAATCAAAAGAAACCTTATAAATATAACTTAATTATCGTGACAACTTTACCAAATTATCACAATTCACGCCCTCAACCCTCCATGTCGCAATAAAGAAATGAAAGAAACCTATGAAAAAGCAAATTAATTTTATTGAAAGTCAAAGCAAGGGACGCGGTAGTTTGTATAGCAACTAAGAGATGGCGTGACGTTGTATTCAAGAAACCCCTTCTGCTAATTGAGTTGACTGTAAATTCCATTTATCGTATCGTATTGCTACTTTAACGCGTCCTATTGCTACTTTAATACTTCGTTTTTACGAAAACATGCTGAAGTTATATCTACTTATTAAAAAAAATCGTAATCTCTCTGAGTGGATCTTAAAAATAGTGTAATTAGGTTTTAAATAATAATTTTACTAACTTTTTATATTTAAGCCTATATCGAAAATACTAATATTCTAAATAATAATATTCTGTGCTAAAAGAAATATTTGAAAATTTTGTAAAAATTAAACAATAACTAAAAGGAGAAACTATTAAAGCTTATGGCGTAAACATGGCGAACCGGTGAAGGAATCTTAGTAAGCTGCCGATTTACAACATGTTTATTATGAGTCTATTTTTACGGCTACACCGGCCGACCGATAACGCTCTCACTACTTTACCTAACAATTTTCCCTCAGGCGAGCAGCGCAAAGATTGAAAATACATTACCTATATAATCTCTTCACGATATAACTAACTTCATTATCAATGAGCTAAAGAGATATAAATGATATAATATGAAATTAAGTACATAAAAGAAAAAATGTTAATATTAAAGTACTACAACGTTACATTTGAGTGTCATTTATAAATAGCAACTTCATGTTTTTTCAAGACACTTGCCGTCCCAAAATTAAGACATTAGCATTAAGTGGTGAAACTCAATCTTGACAGAGATACCAGGACAAAAAAAGAAAATCGTTTAAATATAATCTTTCCGCCGAGTTGGAATCGAACCCACAACCATCACGATTGTAATGAGATGCTGTCTTACAAAAATTACCAAAAAATACATAATATGATGAATACGTCAACAAAATATTGTTATATAATATGTATGTAAGTTATTAGTTGATAATATAGTCTTGGATAAATCTAGAATACATGTTAGAAGACACGAAAAAAGAAGAATTAAGAAGAGGAGAAAACAAGAAATCTGAATACTCATTTCCGGCTACTCACTCAACCTGGGTGTGATGTGTGCACTCGTTGCTCGGCCCATCACAACCTCCTTGAGTGAGCGACCGTGGATGGGATAGCTACGTTAATTAAATGGAATTTAAGAATGGATTTTGAAGGAGTACGTTTCAAGAAACACATATTAATATACATGTATCAACATTGTACTTTTTTAGTATGCAATGCAATTAATCTAGTTTCTTTGTTTTGTAATTTAAGAAGAATCATTAAATATATGCATAAATTTTACCTATATATTTGTACCTATATATGAACATACATATATATCAAAACCTATGTTAATATTAAAATATGTACAAAATCTTTATAATGTTTATTTTATATAGAAATATTGATAGGTTACTATCGTGTAAGCTGTAAAAATAGCCAGACTAACATACAGAAAACAGGCGTGAACCTCAATCGTGATTTATACGTTATTGGCTATAGAAGCATATCCACGTACGTACGAGTATAAGATCTAGAGTATAGTATGAAACTATTATTATACATAGGTTAGCGTCACAACATATTTCGTTTTAACTAAATTAAAAACACACTTTGAATATTTTCATTATTTTTTGTGGGTATATTTCAAATCTTATATGAATAACACAGAATATTTACGTTTGTCACAACACTTTTTAAAACATGATTTTAATAATGTTACTTATATGATAGCTTATAGAGACGAACCAAAAATCATATATGTACTAGAAAGTAGTTTGTAGAGACAAAACTACTTTGTGGGCTCGTAATCTTCGCTTGTGATAGAATGAACATTACCGAAACTTTTGCTCATTGGGGATTTAAATTTTATTTCTTGGCGTATTTGTACTCATAACCATTGTTCACGTTAATATAATCGTCACTACAGCTGCGGGTGAGTATTCCGGCCCTATCCCTGGCTTTCTCCTTCTAATATTGCACACTAAGAGTTCTCAAGTCTTGTTCCACTCGATCCAACCATCCGAAATCTGGCCTGCCTCGATTTCTCCGTCCATTTGGTATCACAAGGTCACATTACTAAGAGACTTCCTAAATGAGGAGCACCACAACGTGCAACATTCTATTTAAAATGAATCCCTAAATGGCGTCCGCAAGCTCTTTCCGTTTAGATAAGCTTCCTTTGCAGGTCTATCGTTATGAACAGGATGAACACTTTTATCGTAAATATTTGAATAAATAAAATAAATAAAAAATTACATTTTCATTGTCATTGTGTTTAACTAAAATATTTTCTTCCATAGTAATTATTATATTTATGGAATAGGCAAATTAGAAAAAGATGATGTTTATAATCTATCCGCATTTCATATTATTGTTTAGGTTTTGCGCTTTTGCCCTCGTATTATCAGGGCAGACAGAGAGAACTTTGTGTGAGGAAACTTTGTTTTTCATTTTCAAATTAAATTTAAAACATTGAGAATATTGTGATAAATTATAACACTATAATCTACCCTACGACAACGCAAAAATTAACAAAGTATAAATATTAGATTCCCCCCAAAATGATTACCGTACCCACAACCAGAATCAAATGATAAAATTTCAAGTCAAACTTTAATACCAATATTCATTTTACTTTTTGCTCAGCTCTATTTAAATAATAATTAAATGTTATTACACATATAGTCACATAAGCACAGTCAGTCGGCATTATCTACGTGTTACACCTGGGCGCATTGATTTACAATGCATTTGCAATACATCTGATAACGGCTCAGTGTTTCGCACTCAGATGTTGATTGTCTTCATTCCATTTGCGTCTGTTTGATTGCGTCGCAAAGTTTATTATATAATTCATTGTTATAACAAGATTTCGTGCTGTGTTATGTGCATGCAATTCTATTAATATTTTATGTAAGAATAAATCTATAAAGATACTGTATTCGTATAATAAATGTAGATATTTCTATTTTTATATAATATGTAAAAAATATGAATAAAAAAAATAATAGAGTACAATAATTTTGTAAATAAATGTAACGTTAGAAAAGTATTTACAGCTATTTTCTGTCAATCCTGCAAATTTTAACAATGTTTTATAATTAAAATACCCAAGTTTATTGAATATGTTCTCTCTCTCTGTATATTAAACAATTTTATTTAAGTTACCGATAAGACGGTAGTATTCAATATTTTAACAATAATAAAGAGTTATACACACTCCTAAGATATAAAGATCATCTTTAGAAAACACAAGTGAATTGAACAGTTGTATGTACATATTTCGCTGTACTAATTAACATTTTACCACTTAGGCCCATCCATATACCGTACCAGGCGTCAATAAGTTAATAAGTAACCTTTCACGGTAGGCAATTTTAATTTTAAGTTTTATGTATAAATTCTATTGATATAGTATTTAAATGCGTTTTTACTTAAAAGAGTCAAAAAATAAAAATAATCAAGATAATGAGTAGCTTGATTTTCCTTTATGTATAGTATTCATCATATAAATAAAAGAAATCTTAAAGAATATTATTATTTTAAAAAAATATTATGCAATTTTATTTTTATTTCTCTTTTTCTTTTATTTGAATTGCGAGACTCTCACCACACACTGTCTTGATTTCGGGTGAAAAGTGAGGAACGGAGTGTCTTGACACTATGTTCTTTCTGACTACCCTGCTATGCGAGAAAATTATGAAGCTACAAAAAATAAATAATAAAAATCTTAATGCCTACTGACATAGTTACGTAAATGATGATTTTTTGTCAATAATTACAATTTAATCGTTTGAAAATAGATTGAAAATAATGAATTAAATATAATATACTATATATGTACCTTAGGTGTATGTCTCTTAAATGGACTTATTGCCTCTAAGCTCGCCGGTCGTTGGCAACTCGTATATTCGTAGCATGTGCCAAAGGCCTACGCAGCTTAACAGATAGTAGTAGCACCCATCGCATGCTACGCCGTAGCTGTCGTCTTAAGTGTCAATTAATACTATTAACGTTCTTATAGTTCTAGTAAAATATTATCACAAAAATATTCAGAATCAATTTTAATATTTTGAATAATACGCAGTTGAAAAGTACCTTTATTAAAAATGTGGATTTAAAATTGGCATGGCTTGTTAAGTGGCTGAACTTAATGTCTCGATTTCGAGCGGAAAGTGGAGAACAGATGTCACTAGGTTCTTTCTTACTATACGGAAAAAGGCGTGACGCTGAAGACTGATATTACTGTGAAAAATTCTATAAAAAATAAAAATATTTTCTATTACGACATTTTTAACAGTTAAAAGTAACATATGAATCATATAATCATTACAACCAGTATTCTCGCAGTCACAATTTGCATTTGGCATTTTTTTTTATATTAATAAGTAAGTAAGTGTTTTGTTACAAATATAAAGTAGCTTAGAGCTAGTGTAAATTGCGGATGTTTTTTCTGATCTTTTAAATACATTAAAGTCTTAGGTGCCATATATGGACAACAAAAAAGTTTTTATTATAGCGTTAACTCTATTTTTATTTAGCGCCTTATCTAAGATAACTGTACAACGTAAACACTTTTCATAAGAGATCCAACACAGCCAGTTTTATAGTAATTCAAATGTACTTAGCTGATTAAATAGAAAAGGTGCAAAAACAGTGAACTCACATTCAACTTAAGTAAACGAAACATGGGAATAATTCGGTCTACCATTAGAGAAATCCGAAGTCTTCCTATAAACATCTGCATAAGGTTGAGTTGTTTACTGCACCGTGGTCTCAAGACAATTTACTTGAAAGAGTGTCGTGCAATCCACTCCCGTGATCACTACCGATACAAAACTGTTAGTACACAACTCGCTTCCGCTTAAATCACCTGGAACCTCCCATTTGCTGTGATTTAGAAGAATCTAAATAAAAGATAATTTATGTATTCTTTTATTTAGCGTTTTTGAAACATCTTTTAAAAACACTGTTATAAAGACCAGATTTCTAATTTTATATAAATAATAATATGAAATATTAATAATATATTGACAATTAAAATATATTATACATAAAACTATTTGTTAGGAACCACAATAGAATAATTATTGAACTAATACACGATTTTGTTTACTTGCTTAGACAAAGAAATACATAGAGGGATATTCTGTCAATAAGTTCTTATACAATTGTTACGAGGTGTTTAATATTCACATTAAACGCTAACTGAATTGAATACACAACCAATCGCATTTGCATTCAGAGGCTGCCACACTGTGCCACATTACCCCTAAATATTTTTTAGAATAAATCTATAAATAAAATTTTCTATTACCGAGACTTTTAAATACAATTTCCTTTTTTTGCATCTCATACGAGCATTTAATTTAACTGGCAATGAGTTTTCCTTATCCGGAACTAAATGAAGTGTCCTGTTATTAGAACTCAAACGGTGCAATCCCAATCTCGTTAGCGACAGCTACAGGGAGCGTCGCACGTTGAAATAGAAAACGCCGGTGATTAATTGCCAATTACTTGGACAGTCGAGTAATTCCTACGCCCACTGATTGCTATCAAGAACATGTTATTTTATTAAAAAATATATGCATATCGATTTTTAATTTTTATTATTCAATACAGATCACTACTTTCTGCAATATGATATTGTCTGTCCTTAATTATCTTATTGCAATATTTATTAGTTAATTTTCAAATGTAGGTAGATAGGTATACTTATTGTTTTCATGACTGTCCAAGCATATATTAATATAATACAGTAATATAATTATAATAAGCTGTCACAACTTCTACTGACTATAACTGTAACTCACATAAAATGTCCTTTTTGTCATTTCTGTAGAAGTTTTTGAAATTTTCAAGGAATCTACATGGCAAATTTCAGCTTTCCTTCTAGTAGATTATTTCGACTGGGCGTTGTCAGTCAAAGAGTTTTATATATATTCATTACAATTGTCTGGATGATAAAAATATTTTGTAATATCTTTATGAAAGCTTCTTTTATATTTACGTGCTTTCCACATATTGTAGAGTAGATAGAATTTACACGGCCGTGTACAGAACATGGCAATACTGCATATTATTTGTACATTTAATATATAAGGGAGATATAACCCTAAACACAACTGTAGAAATGGAAAATATTTGTATTTTCTTAAAAACTTTAACCTCAATTTACGCTCACGGTCCGATAAGATTTAGTTAATGGTTTCTTCAACACAACAGACGTGGCGGACACGAAGCGAATGAATTGAAGACGCTTGGCCACTACAATGGTCGCTTGGGGAATAACAAGGCTAATAAATGTATATTGCACTAGTGCGCACACGGCATTGTGTAACATTTGACACTCAACATTTCATCAACTTCAAGTGCTAAATAGAATCTTGTAATAACAATAAAACCCTAGTCAGAAATGACTTTATTTATAGATAGTGTGCCATCTCCGATGCAAAATTGTAATTTGCCTTGATATAATCCAATATTTAGCGTGGTGTAATTGAATATTTTTCCAATTTGTCGCGCGTAATGGGGCAAGATTGAGTTGACGGTCCCCAGCGAGGGTCCCTGCGCGGCACAGGACACGCGCGACATTTCATCTTCACGCATAATTTTAGGCTTTCAATTAAATTTCCCTTTGCAAATAATGTTTTAATCCTGCTTACTAGTGAAAAAAATACTGAATTTATAAATATAGTAATTGTACACAAAACAGTACCTGTTATTATCAAAGTATTTCAAATTTCATATTGTAAGTTTATTATATCATAAAAAACCCTTTTAGCATTTCATTAGATGATTATTTTTATTAATTTTAAGCAACTCAATAGATCTTCGTTATTGAGAAGACAAGTTTTACTGACAAGTTTCGTTAGCACGTTAAATATCATTTGTACACTATAATTTCTTTATTAGTATCCACGGCATTGCGTAGCCATATATCATGGAGGCGTGGATGCATGTCATGTTTGTGCCCCAATATGCCTGGATTACCCCCTGAATTCACTCCTACATACGATATGCCCGTCACGCGCTGTTTTCAGTCGCCGACAAAAAGACCCCATCTTTCATCACCCGATTTCCTTGCAAATGGTTTCTTAATACGTCTTCCTAACAATAATACCTACTCAATCATAATAAAGATCTTCTTGTATTTATCATTTGTTTCTTTCGCAATTTGAAGCGCATATTCTGATATTAAAGATTTATAAAATTGCTATCAAAATTTTAATATTTATAACACCAATTTATGGCAACAGCAGAGACGTCGATCTCCATAACGCCAAGTCATTCCAGTGGCGTTCGTCAATAGCATACTAATATTCCTTGCGAGCGATTCCATGTAATTCCAGTTATTCCACCGTCGATCGAGCGTCAACCAGCATCTTGAATATGTTACAATAATACTAACTCCGAAATACCACTCCGTTGCTGAATTCATCTGGCTGTAATTTCACCGACTCCTATCGGTGTTCCTATCGAAACAATATTGGCGGCCGATAAACGCTACAGCCGGCTCACTTGCTACTACAATTTCGATAGTAGTGTAAACGCTTCAGATAAAATTTTACCAATACTTATTATTGATTGCTTAAATAAAACCAAAAAGTGTTATTTTTTACACGTAATAAATATATGAATTACAATATAAAAAAGTATCAACTTCGACTTAGATCCTTTGTCATCCTTACGTTTAACCAGTTTAAGAAGTAACACGACGAATAAAGATTTACAGCAGAAAATATGATTCAGCAGCCGTAACTCACCTCCGCTTGAGGCTAAACAAACTCTGCTTATCGCGCAGCATAAATTGGCAACACGTCGTAAGGCAAGCCGCACTCTGCGTGCCGCTACAGCTTTATCAGCATGCTCTCGTAAAACAGCGCTCTCTGTTATTGCAACCCGGCTACGACATTTTTCTAGACTTTTTTCATATCGCAAATGTGACCCGATCGTTGCTGTTTCGCATTACTAACGCCCTGCAGTCGAATCGTGAGCAAAACTTACCGATATTTTCCGTGCCGCCTATGCGGACTCATACAACTAAAAAAAACTACGCCTTGAGCGCGAATGTAATTAGAGACCAATCGTAAAACGAAAAGGCTCTACTCGGGACATCTCATCTGATAATGAGCAGAACTGGCGCCGCTCCAGCCGCCGCTCATATTAAGCAGCTCTCTGTACCGCTATCGTTATGACTTTTACTCTTTTACGAGTTGTTTAGTTTACAGAGCCGGCTGTGTACGAACGCGTACGCTGCCAAATACTAGTTCGCGGCTCACCGCTCGCGTCCACTCCCTAAATATACCGCTATTCTGCCACTACGTGCAAATGAGATGTACGTTTCAGCCTCGTTTGGCATTCTGACATCCTGCTGCACGTTAACCAAATATTTGCTTCAAAACATGTATTAAAATTTTATGAATATTAAATTCTATTTATCACATTAAACGGTGATATATTACTTTGTGTTTTATATCTTAAATACATTTTTTTTTATTGCTTTTTAATTTTTTATTTTTTCTATTTTCCAAAGATTCTTTTATAAAAATTTTAAAGTTGTAGATTTTACAAGATAAAATCTTCATATGTCAATGTTCTGCTTCACCTTTTTTAAAAAATAAATATCAAGTTTTAATTTTTCTAGATTATCATGGAAAATTGCTTAATTTGATGATTTTAGTAAACAGTAGAAATTGTACACTAATAAGTAAACTATGCAATGTGCACACAAATTTACATTCAATGTTATATCTTTCTACATAATCTGTGCTAAAAATTCCAAGGCAAATATTTATATACATACATAAGTTATGAAAATACTGCCTCAAGTCTGTTTGAATGTTCAAAGAAGTAAATCTGTGAAACGACAACAAAAAGCTTTCAAATGAAAATCTATCATCCGACAGGTTTTCTCATAACTAACTACCGGCATCCGCTTACAATGAGACAGGGACTCCATTTCCGATGATATCAATTTTGTTCAGTGGCTCTTAATTAACATTTTCTTTTCTTTTCTTTCCAGGTGAGTGACGCAGGGAATACAAACCTGGCGGCTTTGTAAGGCGCGCGTGGCGCTCGTACTGATACAAAAAAAATATTACACTGCATTCAATTCGAACACAGAAAAAAATATGATCTGCACTTTTGTAAACGCAAATGAGGTTCGCTTTGAAACGTGAGACTTAATTTAAATAACGTTGCTGAGCAGGCGCCTGAAAACTGAAAGAATTTCGAATGTATGCTAAAATTGTCGAGTGCCCCTAAAACTATGTTTTTTCATTATTTTGTTTTTCATCAAACGCAGCAAATATAGTTCTAAATATGAATATCGCAAGTAATAAGGTACTCTAGTAATTATAAAATAGTATAAAAATAAGAATAAAATAGTAGTTAGGTAACTCAACTGTGCTCGTAAATGAATGCATGAAAACATAAATTATTATGTAACAAAGGAACTATCTGCAGGACTTCGACCTTGGTAGCACCGACCTCTGCATGCTGTTGACCCGTCGTTACCAACTCGTACATTCACCCCCGCCCAAAAATAAATTACTGTTATGTTTAATAGAACCTTATGTGATACAACGATAAAAATCTATAGTATTAAATTTGCAATTATTCAATATGGTTAATGGTCAATTACTCATATTTGTACACGTTTCAATTTTCATTTTATTTTAGGCTTTATATTACAAAAAAATAGTTATAATATTCAAAATTTTCTTTCTAACAATACGTAGCTAAAATGCAATTGATTTTTATTAATGAAACCAATTTATTAAATTGATTGAAATATTAATAAATCTTGATCAAACTACCTTTCTTTAGTTACTTTATATTTCTAGAGAAAATTCTAAAAGTAATACTTCATGTAATATTATTATTATATTCGACAATGTAGAATAGAAACCTAGTACAGAACAAGAGGTGACGAACAAAGGGTACAGTGCGGCGCCCTCCAGGGCTTTGCACCCTGCACTCGACTTGAGATAATACTTTATGTAACGCCCTAGCTTAGAAAAGACTGGAAAATTGTAAAAACAGGATTACCGCTTCACAACGATGAGTATATGTAAGCTGAAGATTTTAGAGTTCTTTAAAATTTTCATATTATTTTTATTTTTTATTATCAAATAAAAATCTTGTTAAACATAAAACCATAAACAGTAGAAATAATTAAATGAAAAACATTTTTATTAGTACGTTAGCTTTGCAAGAAATAATAAAAAATGAACTACAATATTCATTTTTATTAATTTACTTATTTCATAACATGCTTCTATAACGCTATGACCCTATTCTACATAGAAGACCGAATATAATTTGTTTCATTTTACATTCAGTATCGTACTTACATTATTTCTTATTGCCGTTGCATAAACCGTATTCGGGCCACTAACTTTCAGGACAACGCCCCTCAGATCATCGTCCATGTCAAACTAACATTCAACTTATACAGCAAGAATATATTAAAACTCTTTGGTATTTTAATATTTGAAAAGTTTCTCGTCGCACTTGAATTCAACTAGTACTTGTAACTTTCACGATTTGCGCTCATATTTTTGGGTCATATCGCGGGTAACTTTATTTTATTCTACTAACTCTCTACTTATGTCGCACTCAGGACGTTGTTCCAATGTCAAGAGTATTAGAAGCACGTAAGCTTTATTCTTATTATTTAATTTGCATATTTAATTGCATTTAATTTGTACAAATCAGATTTAATTAATGCCACTCAACACCCAGTCTGTTGATTTCGAAAGTGGAGAAAGGAGTGTTTTAAAACTAGGTTTTCTCTGACTACTCTGCTACGTGGGAAAAGCGTGAAGCTATTTTATTAAAATGAAATCTTATTTTATTAAATCCTTAATTCAAGGAAATTGAAGTACATTAATAGAACATTTAACTCAACAACTTCATGAAAACCATAAAATGAATCTCGCCAGACTCATTGTAAAAACACAATTACTTGAAAGCATTTAAGATGTTAAACGTGTGACTGTAAATCCGACAACTGCTGCCAATCTGCGGAAGTTATAAATTTGCGTAAAGTTGTTTGACTTGCGAATTTTCGATGTTTGTCCGGACGTGCGGGTCCATTTAGCCTCTAACCGCTAACTTCTCTGTGAGCACCGATAACTAAGATATAACTTCTCTGTATACATAATGTCAAGTATATTTATAAAGTAAATATTATTACCCATACACACCACTATAACATATAACTAATATGATGATATGTCGTACATCCTAAATTCATATGTTACAAATGAACATATTTACTTAAAAACATTATATTTTTGATATATATTAAAAGATGAATTTCTGTTTGAAGTAGCCGGCAGAGGCAAGGTGGGATATAACTCTCACCTGTTTATTACGTAGATATAGCGCACGGATTACTTTTACCTTCTTTCATGGCGATGTAATAAAATTCAGCTTAAAAAGTACCTAATAGTTACCACGATCGTCGCGTTCAGGCTCCATCATAAAATTCGTCGTTTGAAAATATCAAAGGATCAATGACGGCACCGTTCAATTTAATACTTTTAAGGTATTTTAAGTAAAAAATTTCGTCAATCCGAGTAGAGTTTCTGGATAGAGTGGAAGCAAAAAGAAATTTTCAATTTTCGTAAATATAATCTCGTGAAGGTTTAATGCGCCTAGGATGGGCAACTCATTTTAAATGTATCAAAAGTTCGCTCGGCGCTGCAACGGTGGAACTGAGACGGCGAGAGTCTGAAAACAATCCCAACTGCGTTAATCACTTATTTACGACTCGGGTCCACTCCGCCAGAGTAATTCTAATGAACTCAGAGGATTCCGGAGAATCCTAATGAACCGTGGGAATTTGGATTTTAATGAAGTGACTTGACTGTGCACCGATTCTTTGACGGTTTGTTGAATCTTATTGCGCGGTTAATCGGAACATTGTTGGCGTGCATCGAGAGCAACGCGGGAAGTAATTTCACCATAGTTCCGCCGGATATATCTCGCGAGCGGAGAGACCTACGACTAATCGGTTTGTCATTTCCGAAATCGACCGCTGCGACGCCGTTTTGAATACTTAATATTTAGCTTTTGTTTACATTTCAAATGTACAATGTGCCTACTGTAAATACTGTGAGTTTTATCAGCGCTCTTTTATAAAGCAAAATATAGAAAAGGTATACTACTGCATATGTACATATGTAGTCTTAAGGTAACGTAAAATTCTATTCTATTTCTAAAAATCTAACTTCGTTATCGCTTCTGCCGTCTTTTGTTCTTAAACTTCAATTGGTACTTTAAAAATTCAAGACAAACGCTTTTAGCGCGGTACGGCTAGGGAACAGTAAAAATAACTTGGGACTCTTAAAGCTCTCAAGGTGCATCGACTTCGAGTGAAACATCAAACAGAGCCGTTGGTTTAGCCAATGGGGTTATTGAATAGATAAACTATAAACTTAGTCTAGTAGCCGCTTTCGCAAGTCTTTAAGATATCAACTGCTTTCAGTTTGTCGGAAAAACACAGGAGAAATTTCAAAAAATAACCATCCACTTTTAAGCTAAGATAACAGATTAAAGTTTGAGATTCCATGCCCTCTTAATGGCTACCAATGTAGTTTGCAGTTTCTTCAAATACTCGACTTTAGTTCTTGAGCAGCAAAGTAATAAAGAGCGATTGATTACAATGTTTTTATCAAACTTTTGCTAAGATATCTTCTTCAATTTTTTACATCTCTTAAACTAGTGTAATTACATCTTGATTAGACTGTGAAGTTTTAGATTGCTAAGCACATTAAGACAATTATAGCAAATAATGGATACTGAATAAGAAATTTGAATCTCCTTTTTAGTAGAACTTAGTAGAACTGAACTAGTCGGATGGAAAAGAATTCAAGTAGCTTTTATTATTACAAGACTAAAAACATGTGTTATGAAGATATAAAATCTAATAATATCGTCTTAGTCCACGGAATAACTGGCTTCTCATCCACACCAATTTACCAGCCATAAGGCGCCTAGAGTTTCCAATTATATCCAATTTAGCAAACTCAAATAAAAGTTTATTCGTATCTAACTATTACAACTTGGAGTCTTGTACAGTTGTAGAAAATTTCTTGCACTCGAAAAAATATAGAATTAAGTAATTTTATTGTTAGAATAGGTCAGTTATTAATAAAAACATATTTAAGATTTGTATGCAGGTCTAAATTTTTTATTGAGAGCCCCCGTATTGTTAAAAATTTTACTATTTTTTTTACTTTTTCTTTGAACAGAAGAAGATATATGTATAAAGTTTTAAAAATCATTCTTAACATTCATAACAGACTATATATTATGCTCATGATAAAAATAGTTTCAGGCAATATAAAAAATAGTATAGTATGATGCTATACATTATACAACGCGGCGTGAGATAAAAAAATAATCGATTGAACAGAAACTTACAACTTCTGTCTTAGTAATTATATTTCATAAGAACTTAAGCAATTCATGAACGTGTTGCAACTAGATACATTACTTGTGTAATAAATTATGATCTGATTAAGTATCGCTTTAGTTAATGGAAGCTTGATATGAGTGTAGATATTTTATATCGGATATTAATTTGTTTCCATTACATTTTTTTATTTTAAAAAAACTTTATTCCGTGTCAGCTGATACAAGCCGAAACCGCATTCGCAATACATTCATGAATATGAAAAGTGCCAACGGTGTTCGTCGATGCAATCCTGTCACTGAAAAATCGTTTCAATTTAGTAACAGAACTCGGGCGTAAAATGGCAGCACGGGCGCGAGCGGCAGCAGCGAGCGGTAATATGCTATTACCGTAGTAACAGCGTTACTCCCGACTTAATTCTGCCCCAGGCACTGCGCCGGCCAGATTCGCTAATTTCTCCTATGTGCGACGAACATCAATACTCAATTTGAATCTATCTTCCAACTCAAATTGATGACAGCCATGTCGTTCATATTTTGTCACAAGGTAATAAAAGTATAGGAGACAAATATTTAAAAAAACGCTATAAATAATTGTTCTTCTATTTGAATATCATATGGATAATAAATATATGAGATATACACGTGTAATACTTTACAATTTCACTTATTAATTTAAATTAAATTATTACTTTATCCGTTATATTTCGGTTTGATACCAATTTGAGTTATTTATTTTTAAAAGACGTTGTAATATTCCGTATAGAATAATTCAAAAGATATATTAAGCATTGTACATTTATATTTGTTACAATGTTTTAGTTGCAGCTTCACGCTTTTTCCTGCATTACAGGATAGTCAAAGAGTACCTAGTATCAACACGTCTATTGCCCATTTTCCGTCCGAAATTATAGGATATAATTTTGGGTTGAGTGACGGAACTTAACACCGCGCTTTGTCTAAACTACCAGAAGGTTGAAATAAAAATAATTTTAATTTAATAATTTAGCCGAAAGAGATCGAACCCACAACAATCGTTTTTCACAGTAAAAAGCATTCCCAGTACAATGGCCTGTAAGTAGTAAACATTAAAAATTTAACATTAATTTATTCAGAAAATATTTCCTTTTTCATTATATGCGTCCAGTACAACACGCTCTATTTAGCTTAACGATAACAAACCTTGTAGTGATATCGAGCTAAATCCCGAAGGAGCATCGTTGGTCTACAATGGCTACGGTTAGGCGCTGGCTGTCAGCCACATCACATTCAAAGGAGCTATTAGCACAGCGCACTGATAGACGTCAATTGAGTTTGAAGGCCCATAATACATAGTACAGCTAGTTCTGTGTTCATATGTTGATTTTATATTAAACTTGTGTTACATGTGATCATGGTAATGAATTAATAATTAAAATTGATAAAATATTCGCCAATGCATTTTCATCTTAGTTACATCTAAATATTATTCGTCATAATTAATGAATATATTGTTGCGTATACTAAAATAACATTTTTACAAGTTTTTTTGTCTGTCTGTTTGTTCGGGGTAATCTGTGAAATAGCTGGACCGATTTTAACAGGATTTTCAATGATAGGTAACTTAGGCTAATTTCAATTAAGAACTGTCACGGTTTCAGGTAACGGGTAACACATATATAAAGTTAAAATAAATTAAAATATTATACACATTATTTTGTGTTTGACATACAGGCAACGCTTATTTTACGCTTCGACGGGGCCTACTAAATTAGAAATCTACTGGATTTTACAACTGTCTATCACGCATAAATATAATGGACAAACACAATACTTTTCTACAATAAATTTACCAAAGCGATAAATTTGTCATTTTAAAATAGAATTGCTGCTTTCGAAGTGATTATTCCAGAGTTTATTGAAAGAGTTACTTTAAATCCTCTCTCCGTCAAAGAATCAAGGAGATAGACTGCTATTGAAGTCCCCAGTGAACATCAATGCCTATTGGCACGTCGCTTATCTACAATATACGGAGTAAGAAAGGCATCGTGAGAGGGGACGTTTTCAAGAGAATATTATGAATCTTTCAACAATTATACGTGAATACGAAGAAAACGTCTATCTAGTAACTAGAAGTATTCAATTACGTTAAAACATTATTACTATGCCTTACCTTAGAATAAATGTTAAGTTAACTAATATGAAATAATAGAAATACGTTATATAATAACACATTGTCCACGAACAGGTTCAGAAAAACGATATGCATTTTGCATGCAAAATAAATTCTAAATTAACAATCTTTTTGAAAGGCAGTCTGGGTTGTTTAGGTTTGGTACCCAATGGGACATTTCATTACGCATACGTATATTATTTTTATGTTAATTCCCTCACATCAACCGTAAAATAAAATGTGATTTAAAAGAACTCTTTTTCTATTTGCCTCCCGTCCGTCTTCGCTGTACAAATATTTTTGCAAGCAAATATTTTTTTTACCAGCTTAAAAGGCATAATATTCAAGTGGATTAGGGAATAAAATTATGTTACGAGGTGTTGAGCCCGATATTTTAAGTTGCGACATGTTTCTAACGCCCTGTAAATGTAACTTGAAGCGGGCGAGCACGGACGAATAATTTTAATGACTCGCTGACAGATTATTTCAGAAAATTAAATTTTAGCTCGTTGGACACAGACCATAAAGTTCATGCTTACAAATCTCTTTGTTATGACATCGTAACGAGATTATGTCCGTTTCGTCGTGAAGACGTCGCCATGTCGTCATGATATCGCATGTTTTATTATTTCGCGCTATAAACGTTCGTCCGTCCGCTTTGCTAAATTATACAGAAATATTTTAATGATAAAATAGACATCACAAAAGTTTATTGTCAATAATGTTAGTACCAATTGCATTTATTACAATATAACTTCGGTACATGGATTTAGAGTTATTTAGTGTGCTTTTTTATTATCTTTATCGCCAGGTATGTAATGAGAATATTATACAACACTCTGTTTTCCATTTTCGATTTTACGGTCATTTTAGAAAAATGTCGCTCGCATATCCTAACACTGCAATCTATCTTAATGGACTAATAGAAAAACATATATTTTTTTTTAATTTGAGGTTTTGACATACCGCTGGCTTTTTGGGTCCGTGTCTAAGTTATTATTTGATTACAAGTATTTCTTTTACAGTACCCATTCATTCATACATACCTATATATGTTATAAGTTCATATCACAAAACATCTCTATATAATATTCGGTGAGAATATTGCCAAAGTCATACCAAAAAGACAAACTGAACTATTGAGACTTGTTCAATTTTATAAATCATTTTATTTCTCAATTCAATTCAGTTTTATATGATGAATTTCAAATATTCCAGCGGAAAACAATTTAATTTGTCAATGTCGCAAAAAATGGAAGACTATGGAGATTGGTTGTTGCCGTGCCATTAAAATATCCGTCACCGGGCGCGTGCCACCGTTGCGCAGTATGTCACGTGTTCACGTGGCCCGCGTTACTCACGTTTCTCAACCCTAAGACTGGCTTCTGTTTGTCCATAAGTTTAAATAGCCCCAACGTGCTCTGAAGTCCTTCAATTCCTCTACAAACTTATTTCTTACGTCACGCTTGAACTTCTTACGAACGAAGACTATTACAATCTCATTTCATGTTTTAGCTCCGCAATATTTACCTTCCCATTCAATAGTACTATGTAAAATAGTTTTTTTGATACGATTTATGTGCTATAATTATTTAAGGAACTTAATATGTTTTTCCTTGTAATGAAGTAAAATAACTATTTTGCTAAACATATCTTTTAATTGCGGTTACAATATAACTCTACTTAGAAATAAAAATAATTGCCATGTTTTTATAGAAATATTACAGCTTCCATTGTGGTATTTTTGATGCCTTTGTTTAAATTAAACGCGTAACTTATTCTGCATTCAACCACTCTCATTATTTTAACGTGACATTACAACATTAACTTTGAAATGTGGTTGCAAATTTCATTCAAACTTCGCAGTTAACTAGTTGCTTGATGAAGTGCGTATAAGCTTTGATGGATATAAATAATTTGAAAGTAAATGTCTCATGAAAGACTCGGTTTACATTTTCATACTGTATGTCATAATGTGGTTATGAATAACCAACGAAATGAAATTTTCAGAACATAGCTCATACAAAACATGTCTCTTTATATGTGTCCCAAGTGTCCCCTAATATTGTTATTGAAATAATTATTTACAACAGCGGCCAGAGCCGGCGCCGGTTAGTTTTAATTACCCACGGAAGCGATATTTTATACAGTGAATGTGTGGCGCGACTATGATATCACACAAATAGCTTATTATGAATATGTCATATTAAATAAACTGTAAAAATTATACCAAAATTTTATTCTTGGAACACTGATGCTAAAACGGGCATAGTATATTCCTATAGGTTTCGTAGCTCAACGAAGCGCTCTAATTAAAACTACGTGCAGTCTAATGAGATCACTCTGTGAATGTGACAACGCATAAATCCAGCGTAATAAACGCAACATCCGTTAAATAGGGCCGAGTCAGTCAAATTGTCCACAATGCGATTATTCCATTACGTGAAAGCTGCTGCGACCGCACGCTTAAATATATACTATCGTAGTACTTACGACCTGCGTGCGTCGTCTAGTTTCGCTGGTAATGTCCACGGTATTAAATATTCACGAAACATTAAAAGCATTCGTGCGGTAATCCACGTAAATAGTTAGCCCAAATATTTTCGTACTATTCCAAGAACGCTACATGTTTCCAATTATTTATGTAATGTTACAATTTTTTCCATAGGTACGTCCATTTAACGAACCGTATGCTATTTTTTGATATAATTATAATAAATCAAATTAAACTTTATTGTTTTATACAGTCATTTATTTTTTTATTATATAAACTGTTTTTCCAAATGTATTTATGAGTTCCAAAAATATACGCCATTAATCTGGTTAAAATAATTTATTCTCAAAATGTGTAAAAATCGCAAAACCAAAAGATTTTATTACGAAATAAAAATGCATAATATGCAATTCAAATGCATAATAATGTAAATAAATATTAATCATTTAATTATATAACTATACCTAACAAAACATTATCTTTACAGTTTGTCTCAAGTACGGCGGCCGTCGCAGTTGGATCCGCACGGCACAAGGGGCGTGCTTGCTCGCGCACTCGATGTATGGGAACAGGCGTCGAGGCTCACTTTCACAGAGATCAATTCGGATGAAGCTGACATTGTCGTGTCATTTGCAAAGTAAGTTTACTTTCTACCCATAACCAAACATAAAGAAGCTCTAAATGCTCGCACGAATTTTACGGAGCTTTATCTTCGACGTGACATCTACGTTTTAGATTGTTTTTAGGAAAATCGTTTCCCAACACCTTGACACGTCTGTATCCTTTAACTTATTACCTTCCGGTGATGTTTTCTTCTTCTACTGAATTTCAAGTAAATGTCAACATGTTTATAGATGCTCGTATTTACCTATTTCAAATAAATTTTAGCTTTTCACTTCTCCCCATATGGCATTGTAGTTAGAGGAAATCTAGTGTCAAGACTCTCTGATCTTCTTCTCTCTCAAATAAATTTAACACACTATATAATCTGTAGTACCTACAAATTTAAAATATTTTAAATGAAACTTCAAGAGACGTTCCTTGATTTATTGTCATGATAATAAATAATAATCAAGTAAGGATTTGGGGGACACGTCCTATCCATTTAAAGGGATTTGCGAGGTTCTCGTGCGACGCATTACAATAGAATATGAACAAAATACGTTTTTCTATTTAAAATATAAAAAAATCGTCTTGGTACTACGGCAGTGTATTAATAAATGCACCTTTTTTAGAATATCTTTTTAATATTTTTTGCCTTTGCCTATATATTTTTTATAATGAGGCTTAAAAATTTAAGCAACATTATATAAAAAAAGATATTGCAGTGTTGAATTTCGCCACTTAACACACAAAATCTCAAATTCGGTGGAAAGTAAAGAACGGAGTGTCTTACACTAGATTCGAACGAAAGTATTACCAGTATAACCAGTATTTTAGCAGATTTATTAAAAATATTATTATATTTTATCGTACTTTTATATTAAAAAGAATAATCAATAGACCAAACAATGTTCCGTGACCTTATGACATTCGATTCAAAGCACACTATTTCTTCCCGATTTCGTTTCACTGAAAGGACGTGACTTACTAAATCCACTTTGCTATTAATCTAATAGGTCCTTCTTACGGTAAATTGTATCGTACTTGCTGTGCGAGTTTCATTAGCAGGCACTAACGTAGTTTCTGTTGAACGTACGTGAAATACGTGTATTATATTACACTGTAACCTTCGTATTATGAAAAATATAAATATAGTAATACCAGAGGCCATCATGGCACAATGAAACAGCCTCTGACATTAAAGTCGATGCTTGTGGGTTCGATTCACACTTAGAAGAATGATTATACATTATTTTCATCTCTCCTAAGACAAAGCGCAGAATTGAGTTCCGTCACTTAGCGCGCAATGTCCCAATTTGGGATAGAAAGTGGAGAACGGAGTGTTTTGCATTAGATTCTCTCTGATTACCCTGTTATGCTAGAAAACACGTGAACAGTGACCTTTAGACTTCAAAAAATATATTCCAGAAAATTAGTTTACAAAAACTACAGATTACACAGAATCGAAAACAAGAGTTGCATATCGTATGAGAGTAGGATAAAGTTTCGCTTATTATTAGATCAACGTAGACGACGATATGAGAAAGTACCGACTACAAAAACCTCCACTGAGGACATATTGCGACCGCCATATTGCTTGAAACGATGCAAACTTGCAGCATAAACTTCAGCGTGGGCTACATAACAGTTTTTTTTCTCGAGACAGGCGAGCAGCGAGTTGCGATCACGCGCACTCTTTTATTAGTTGTGACGGGATACTTCCGAATGCTCGACACGAGCTCTGATATCGTATGATAACGTTTCCAAACTTTTAGTCAAGTTACGAGCTTCTTTTTAGAGAACAAAGACAAGATGTAATTGTTGGATAGTTTACTACTTTCTTATATGTTATACCTTACTGCTAATTAAGACCATTATTATAATACGTAGTAACAAAATTGTACTTTATAGAAAAAGCCTTACATTTTTAAACCAACATAAATAAATATATGATAAGCTATAAATCAATAAGACACCATGGAAAGTTTATACGGGCCGTTAACTTATATTACTCACTATAAAAAGCTTCCGTTTCCTACGATATTCACGCCAAGTTAAATATATGAATATAAGTATCCATATATTCAAATAATCCTTATATAAATATGTAAATGCAATATAGATGCAAAATACATATTATGATATGTTAAATAATGTGTGTGTGGGTGTGTGTGTGTGTGTGTGTGTGTTTTTTAATAGCCTTTTTTAAATAAATAATTGTAGTAATTAATGTTTTTTTTTTTACATAGAGAATAATAGTCCAGTCACTCCTGTCACTATAATGTTATATATAAATCTAAAACGAAGATAACGTAATTCAAAAAAATATATTTATGTAACTTTTATATTAAAGAAATATAATACTTAACTCTATTATTTTTTACCAAAAGCATTAGTTTTAATTAAATATAACCACATTGGATAGTTGGCATATTTAACGTCATTCTGCTGTGATTACAGCCAGCTAAACGACTTTCTGTATGCGTCTTCAGGATTTATTACGCCTATAAAATGAAATATCTCCTGATCATAAAGAATATATACAAGTTATGTACTAATACGATTTTCTAGTACCTATTGAATAAATTATACGAAAGTACAGACAATAAATTAAATTTCGTCTAAAAACTTAACAATACATTTAAAAACTTAACAATATATTTAACAATTTTATTATTAACAGGAACAAGAGGATTGATTTAATGATTTTCTTAATATATGAAATTTAATTATATAGTAAGCATCTATAGGCAAAAAATAAAGTGACATAACAAATATGGAATTAAAAAAATAAACAAATAATAAAAGTAATTATTTGTCTAAATGCTTGAAAAATATTTAAATATAACGTATAAAAATTTGTACGCAGTTAGATTTATATATATATTTATTTAAAAGCTAACTGTCAATTTCCCAAGATTTCAATTTAATGTGTTAAAAACATCAAAATATTTGATATAATCTATGTGCCTACTGCAGATATCTTGTTAGGGCAAATAGACAACATAAACTCGATAAATCATCCTTGTAGTCGGAAACTTTCCATTGGCACCCATTAAATTGATGATGTACGTCATCACTACGTTTGCCCATTCCACGTTGCCCTAAAAAGGGTTTAATAAAGACATTATACTTAGTGGCCGTCTCTATCTGGACGCCTACCCAATGACAAATTCTTTTATTTTTTTAACTTTTCTTTGTATCTATCAGTAGATATATCTGTTCAGATCACAATACAATTTTCGCTATCATAAACACTACTTGTATTTTCCAGGATGACTAAACTTACGAAAATGATTTTATTTTCTTTAAACTAAATAATTTGTTATTTTCCTTTCCTTAAAATATGCTACGAAGATACTTATATATTTTGCGTAGCACTCTTCTACGTAACAATATAAAAATAACAGTCAAGCATAAAAGTCAAGTCAACGTAATAGTAGATATTACTGCATACGAATTATTTGTAAAATGTTATTTAATATATCGTTATAAAATTGAGATATAAAATTTTAAAACGTTTATATAAATAATTTTATAAACGAGATTTCAAAGACAAGACATGAAATTTCTAAAATCAATGCATATATAAAGGAGTATACTTATTTTTTATTTAATAATTAAAAATGTCTTTTAGCTAGTTTAATTAGTCACAATCTTTTTCCATTTTATTATTCAAATAAAAGCAATATGGAGTCACAAGTGCGATCGTCACCACATATGTGAGCTTATATCGATACATCGAAAAGTACTTTTATACTTCACCGCCAATATCGACTAATGGCAAAACTTTCCTACAGAAGCTCAATAGCGTTCCGCTAGGTAATACTGCGTGAAATATTCATGGACAAGGTCTTTCAGCTATTTTGTTTGCACGAAAAATTATTAGATTGGTAGTGTCCGAGAAGGTCCCGGGAGAGACAAGTTTGATTGCTGTGCAGACTCGATGTCGGCCGCAGTTCTGTTGAAATGAATATATTACTCTATTTTCATATGCGAAGCTCATCATGTAATTTACATAAATATAAGTGAATGATGTTATGTTATGACTTACTTAAATAAAACAAAGATAAAAGAATAAGATATTGCCAAAGAAAACAGTTTTTTGTAATGTGTCTGCATACAAACTATGAGCGAGTTCGGAGATAAAAAGACATATACATGCAAACATACGTATCATGGTACATACTTGCAGTATTGCTAAAGTAGCTTCCTCCACTATCATTATGACAATCTTGGCCATTTTAATCTTCATAATTGCCCTCTTTCGAATAGAAGTTTATATCGCCAACTAGCGTTTAGTCTTAAGACGACGAAGCTGAGTTTTATAGTTTCGATGAACAATTTTCAAGAGCTCTTGTTGAGAATTCTGATGGCGTTGCACAAGCTTTTCTAACGAATATCTGTTTAGTGTCCTCTCCATATTGCTTACAATGTAGAATATCATCTTATATATTAAACGAATTCCAATTTCACTGTATGGAATCTTTTTGTAATAAGATTTTATATTGTTTTAGGCGATATCATGATGACGCTTATCCTTTCGACGGTCGGGGATCAGTCCTTGCGCATGCATTTTTTCCTGGAACAGGTCGTGGTGGTGATGCTCATTTTGATGATGATGAACTATGGCTTTTGCATCCCAATAATGATGAAGAAGAAGGTAAGTCTTTAAGAAATCACAAATGCGTTATATAGGGGAGTCTAATTTTGGTGTGTGTGTGGGTACGTAAGTGACCACATATGGGCTATGCGGTCACTTACGTACCCACATACGGATATATATCTATATACGTACATATCTACGAACGATGTTCAATGTTATGTCAAATTTTATAAATAAAATAAAATAATGACAAATAATATCAAATCCGACTTGCCACCGTATATTCTTGACTAAGGACCCGAAATGCTTAACATATAATTCTTACATATTATACGTACATTAAGAAATATCATTAATATTTTTACACAACCATAAAGTATTTGTTTTTCTTAAAGAATTTAGTACTATAATTAACTTAGTTATATAAAAGCGGTTATGAAAATAGAATACGAAGAAATATATTAAGGAAAGTGGAAAAGGATTAGAATTATTATAGAAACTATTTTACTTATCCATGTAAATGGTAAAACGTAGCTATGGCATATGTACATATCTACACATATTTTGGTATTTTATATTTATTTAAATAACTACTGAAATTGATTATTAATAAATTTTGATCAACAATCAATTTTCAGTAGTAGATTTTATAATAAAACAGGAAATATTAATATACACAAATCAATATCAATGAATATGTAAATTAATCATCAATATACACTAATGTAACTAAAGATTTTATTTGACAATACATAATCATTATTAGGCTCAGAAATCCGAATATATATATGACAGTAGCTACTACGTAATCCCGCTCAATGCATGTAGTACAAACACGATCGGAACCCAATACGAGACTCGACCGCAGTGCCGACACACAGAACACAACAACCGTACTAAGGTCGGCCTATAACACCGCACGCGTGATAATTCACCAAAACAGCGGATATGTCGACGCTTTGTGTTGTATTTCCCTATTCATGTTCAAACATTGACCAATATTAACGCAATGTTTTACAGGAACGTCATTGTTCGCTGTGGCTGCTCATGAATTTGGACATTCGCTCGGCCTAAGCCACAGTTCAGTAAAGGGCGCACTCATGTTTCCATGGTATCAAGGAATACAACCCAATTTCGTTTTACCAGAAGATGATAGAAATGGCATTCAGCAGATGTATGGTAAGATACTATATTGACCTTAAGTTTAAGTTTAAGTAATAATTATATTTTTTATGAAAAGAAAATAATTCATTTTTAAATTTTTAGGGCCGAAAGTAAAGAGACCTTGGGCAAAAATACCTTACTACAGACCAATAGAAACTCCACCGCCCACGACTACGACTACCACAACCACCACCACAACGACAAGAAGACCTCACATTCATAGATATCCTACACAACGTCCCTATAGTCCTTATCCTCGTGTACCAACTAAATATCCTGTTTACTACCCTGAAAGGCCAAATTATCCCGAAAGGCCAAATTACCCCGAAAGACCAAGTTACCCTGAAAGGCCAAATTATCCTGAAAGACCAAGTTACCCTGAGAGGCCAAATTATCCTGAACGGAACCCCTATTATCCAGAACGTCGTCATTACAATACTACAGAAGAACATCCACGGCGGCCTACTCACCATTACCCTCGCACTACGGAGACAACGACTCATGCAACAACGTACCGCCCTCGTTATCCTCACGTTCGTCCCGAATATCCGAGCCACCCTAGGCCCAATTATCCCACAGACTCTGGTCAAAACTATCCAAAGAAAAAACCTTATTATCCAGTTAAAACAACGACTGTAAAACCAACCCCGCCGCCAGATAAACCAGACACTTGTGATACTAGTTACGATGCCGTTTCTCTCATACGAGGTGAACTGTTTATTTTCAAAAATCGGGTAATTATTTTTCTATATTAATATTTTCAATGTTTCTGAATTTTTTTCAATTATAGACAAAGTAATAATAATCAAATATATTTTAGTACCATTGGAGGATAGGTGCGAACGGCCGCTATCCAGGCTATCCAATTGAAATATCCAGGATGTGGTCGGAACTTCCTAAAAATCTGACTCACGTTGACGCTGTTTATGAGAGACCAGATCGTAAAATTGCTATTTTCATTGGTAAGTCAAGTAATAACTCAACATAAATATATTTTTTAAAATTATGAAATGTGTCAAATTTATTGTGCTACTAATTGAAATCCGCAACTTCATTTGCGTAGACTTTATAACTTTGTCATCCTACTTCTATATACTGTTACCATTTAAATCTTAATCTAAGAGACAAGTTATCAGCTATTCCAGACGATAGTAACTTTTTTTCAGCAAAATGTTTTCTCTCGGCAAACAAAAAAATAAGCTATACACCTAAAATCAGAAACTGTGCGCGTACAATCAAACAAACAGAGAGACATATTTTTTAAAAAAATAAGAAAGAAGCTATCTTATTTTATTACTGTTTTTACTACGCTCTAAATTTTACTAAAGTAGATATAGAAGATTATTATTACTAAATACTTTGTTTTGTTTTGTTTTAGGCAAACAGCTTTACTTGTTCGATTCGCAATATCTATTACCAGGTTATCCCAGAAACTTAGTACAACTAGGATTACCTGAAAGCGTAGAAAAATTGGATGCAGCCATGGTTTGGGGACATAACGGCAAAACATACTTTTACAGCGGCACCATGTATTGGAAGTAAGTTAATTTTAATCATAAAAAGAAAGCAGCCTCACGGAATTACCTGCTTAGCAGGGTATTCAGAGAGAATCTAGTGTCATCACACTCTTCTTCACTTCGTGTCCGAAATCGAGAGGTGGAGGGCTAAGTGGCAAATTCAACGCCGTGCTTTGTACCATAGCGGAGAAATGAAAATAATAAATAAACATTTCACCAAGTGAGGTCATAATATTTAGAGACTCAATTAATTATTGGCTAATTTTAGTTAAAAAAAAAAATAGCTTCACGCTATATCCCGCACACAGCAGGGTAGGCAGAGGGAACCTAGTGTTAAGACACTCTGTTCCCCACTTTCCGCCGAATTCGGAGGCTTGCGTGTTAAGTGGCGGAACTTAACGCCGCGCTTTACCTCGACACAAGAGCGAAGAAAATGGAAATATAATTTCCACTCCTCGAGTGGGAATCGAACCCACAACCAGTCGTTTACAGTCACACTCTTGTGCCACTGGACCACGACTGGCCACAATTTGGCTAATTTTAGAATTGTAATTATTGTTTCATAATATATCTGATAGGCTGACGCTAATTTTTTGGTTCAACTTTTTAGATTTGATGAAGATTTAGGTCGCGTTGAACTGGATTACCCTCGCGACATGGCGATGTGGAAAGGTGTTGGATATAATATCGACAGTGTGTTCCAGTGGAAAGATGGTACTTGAATTATTTTATTTTTACGATATTTTTAGTTTCGTTTAAAATGTTCATCATGATTTTCATATTTAAGTCGTAACCGACGATTAAATTTTATAAACTCTAATGAACTAAATAAAACATTTTATATTTTCACAATTTTAACAATTATGACAAATAAATGGTATTTTAGTAAATTCATTAAGCACTAATCAAGAAGATACTCCAAAGTGTGAAAATAAGCTACTAACCTAAACTAGAATACCTATATTTTTAAAAATTTCAAGTTTAATTAATAAGCAAATACTTTACAGGTAAAACTTATTTCTTCAAAGGAAAAGGTTTTTGGAAATTCAATGATTTACAAATGCGGGTGGAACATGAAAGACAACATCCATCAGCACCATTCTGGATGTCGTGTCCCAACGAACGCGCCGGGCGGCGTGCCCCGTTCCGCGCTCTGCCCGCTCCCGGCTCAACTCTCCGCTCTCCTAGTGCTGCATCCATACATAAAAGTTACTTACTCCAATATTGTACTACTATAATTCTATTAATATTGACCGTCGTTCAATTTAAATTGTAAATAATTTATAATAACAATAAGTGTGCCACTATTTTTATTGTTGTGTAATTTAGAATAAATATGTATAACGTGAATCGACAAGTACATATCGATAATGTCTGACGCAAAACTATGAATAAGTAATTGCGCAAAAGATACACTGCCTGTCTTAGTAAGTAAATTATTGATTTTGTATATAAAGTAAAATACGTTTACATACTATTAGTGTAATATTAGAAATGAGGCATTTCGTTTTAATTTTTTAATAATGTATGTACATTTTGATCTCAACATGATCGAGTTTTCATTTTATAAATGTAAGGTATATAACACCATTTATTTAGCTTCTGTACAGATAATGTTCTCTTGATGTCAGTATTTAACTTACATAAACATAGTACATAACGTATTGTTATTTGTTCATTAATAGTTATTGTGAATCAAATTATTTTCTTATAATCATTCATAATAATAATTGAAATGTAAAAAAATATGTGTTTATACTTAATAATTGTAAACAAGTACTATGGAATCCACAAGTATGCCTTAATAGAGATATATTGTAACCTTCGAAAAGTGAAGTGTAAATTATATAATGTATAACTTTATAAACATAAAACTATTTTGTATATTAACAACTACTCATATGCTGGTTAGAGGTTCACATATTCTGTAATTTGTAATATATGTAGTAGTAGATTTTTATACATTACAAATAACTATTATCAAAACTTAGTTATTTTTATAAATTTATCGAAATAAGTTACATTACATTACCTACTTTATTGTGACATTTACTGTTAAAATTAAATTATATCGTCTTTGTATGTGCTACAAATAAGGAAAAAATAAAGTGTCCTAATCTATATACTTTAAAGTAGTCAAGTATTTTAGTCATTTATATTTATCAATAAAAATAATATTTTGATAACGTTCAGAAATAAAACATTGTTTATAAATATATAACATAATAAACAGCCATGCATGACTGTATCAATAGCTCTCCAGAATAAAAATGGTGCTTTCAATAGTTAGTTATTGTACAGAATTAATTAAAATTAATTATTTTTATATGGTGTTAACCGTAAGTGTTGTATGAGTATCAAAATTATAATGTACTAGAATTTTATGTATTACATTTTTATAGTAATATTCTTCCATTACGTCACTTTGTGAAACAATTTAATCATAATCTTGTGCAATCAGCAGAGAGACGTGTGTATATTAATATCATAAAAAAGCTTTAGCATTAACAAAATAACGGCCAACTTGCTTATGCCATATGTTATCTTAAATTCATTCATATATACGCATAGTTGTTTACTACAGTATATTTTGGTCACAAATAATTTAATAATAACTGTGATATTTACTTTTATTAAAATGCCATTGGCAATAAAGATAAATCAAAATTTGTAAGCTTTTAAAATAAATGCTACTCAGTAAATTTTAATTGCAGTTTAAAGTAACTCTTAGATTAAGTAATTAAGAAACAAATAAAGATTTTTTTATGATTTCATCTTTTTTTTATTTCTATGGCAGAAAAAGTATCCTAAACTATATGTAAAGTTAGTAGACTGAGATCTCACCGTTTATCCGTTTTATGATTAAAAGAGGAGTGATAATGTGCTTTTGAAATGCATTACGATTAATGACTATTAATGAAAACCAAATAGAAAATTGAAATATTTCTAATTTCACACTATAAAAATGCTAATTTTACAATAATATTTACTAGGAATACCCAAATATTTGATAAGAGCGCTAAGATACGCTTGATAGGATGCTTATATAGTTATAATTCTTAGATTAGTCGATACGACGACGGCACGCCGTGCCACAGTGGCGTAGCTATCGTAGGTGGTGCACTGCGCCGTGCCCGTAGCTTAGGGGGCCCTCTAACCAAGCGTAGATCAATCGTAGTGGGCACTGTGAGTATGTCTACAACCTTGAGTTGCAAAAAAGAGTGAGGCCAAATATTTGAGAGGTAGTTGCAGAGAAATGATGAAGTTCTGGATCGTTTGTTGGTTGGTTAGTTGGTTAGTAGGTTTTATATGTTTTCTAAGTCTTTTTCAATTTCCTAACTTGTGAATAACACTTTAAAATGTTAAAAAGTATACGTAACCCACTTGTGAAAAACGCGTTCAAATTCGTTTAGTACTTTTAAAGTTATAACGGACCACAAAAATGTTTTTTTAGTTTCTGTTAATCTTCTTTAATAAAAAAAAATGAATATACAGACACTCGATTTCTACTGTCTTATTATATATAACTATTTCTATTATTTTATACAATATTAATTATATTAAAAAATATCTACGTCTAGGTGCGAGGGACTCGGTGGCCGGAAATGGGCATGACCGCTAAGAACGAGGGCGTGACCGATTTATTTCAGTCTTTTATGCCCATCTTCATTTTATATTTCACGATACCATCCATCGTTGCCCCCGTAACGTACCCGATTTGACATTTGACGGCGTCATCTTTGTCATCGCTGTAGTAGTAAATGCAACTGTCGTTGTGTCGCGAAATTGCTACTACACAATGTGACGTTATCATGCAACTGTATTTTAGTTGGTATACAATTTACCACTACAACGCCTCTTGGATTGTTAGTACCTCTGCCTCCCATCCTTAGCTAGTGAGGGATTCGTCGTTCTTCCTAAATAAAAGTGAGATAGATGGTATTCGTTAAATCCTAACGTCGTTTTGATGCTTTTGATAGAAATTGCAAACCAGTTCTGGCACTAGCGTCTTTGCAACACATCTGCTCCATACACATATTATTTCTTTCTGGCTTGAACAGTATTTTTACCTTTTTATAGTTAAAATATAAAGTATGACGAACTTTCGTCATACTTTACATTGCTGCTGCTTATTGTTTTCTATATTTAAAAGGGTCACCCCACCAATCAAAAACAACTGTGTAAAACAAATTGATTTTTTTCACACTCAAGTGTTGCTATATCCTGTCAGGAAAAGCGAAATTAATTTCAAAACAATCTATCAATACATAATTCGACCTCAAATACCCAAGTAATAAATTGTAAAAATTATGTTATGCAGAAATTATAAAAATCAACCATGTTTGTAAATTGTAACATTAAAATAATTACATAACTAAATCCACATTTATATGGATTTATGTGAAATTTTCTCGGTTTGTCTGTTATGCTTTCACGGTCTAAGGTCTAATCTACAAGTCCAATTTGGATGAAATTTAGAATGAAAGTAGCAAAAAATCCAGGGTCAAACATAGGCTACTCACTTTTTCAAAAATCGATTGTAGTAAAATTTGGCATAAATATAGTTGATAATCCAAGGTTAAACATAAGCTACTTTATTTTTCTAAAATCCATCTCCAAGGAACAGGTGATAACAACAAGTTATGTGGATCAAGCAGTGAAGCCGCAAGTGAGCCGCTAGTAATTAAAATATATCTACAATTATATTTATTATTATTGCTCCTCACCATACAGTACCATATACTGTGGTATTTACTTATGTGATTATTTCTATTGACCTATTGAAAGATGCAGTATATCAATCTGCCCTACCTAACATGTCATATTATTATTATGTATAGCACATCATATTAAATCTATTTAAAATAATAGTGGAACTACTGGAATACTACTAATATAAATCAAAACATTAACTGAAAAGAAGATGAAAAATAGAAAAAAAAAATGTTATATACAACATTTTAATAAATAGTCTAACTAAAAAATATACATTGGTTATTTATCATTATTTTTCAATTGCACATCAAATCCCAACTTAGTCCAGTCTTCTTTTGCCATAAGATTGTGTTCCATACGACATGCTAAATAGTCTTTAGCTTCATCTCGACACATAGAATTATTACTATTATTACTATACAGGCAATTCATATATTTAACCATAACTTTCTTGCAGACTCCGTCGTGATCCAGAGGGAAGCTGCCTTTATCTGGAGGTGTAGGGATGAATTGCTTCTGCCCAAATGTCATAGCCGTAGACATTTTGTATTGAGTTAATGTCGTATATAACGTTTAGTTTTTTTTTTTAAATGTATCAAAAACTAAAATAAAACCGACAATAAAACCCGTATCACCGAAGAAACAAAAAATGTTTATCTTCAATTCCTGTGTTACCTAATGTCACTTTATCAAACTGTCAAGTGCCAATGTCAACATTTGATTTGAGTGGAAACTACAGCTAGATAAAACATACCTAACTGATAAATGAAAGTACTACAATTAATACAATAAATATTTATTAAATAAGTTTTTTTTAGTTTACTACCACTTTTCTCCCATTTATTTACAAATTTTACAATTAGTACCAATATTGATAATGTAGTACAATCACAAATAGCAATTAACTTAAGTATTTTCATTTTAATTTTAAATTCGTATAATCTAGTTGATCTAGTTTAATTCACCCAAAATTAATCATTTTAGGTATACAAGTAGGGACGCAACCAGACCCTCAATTTCGACTTGCGGCACTTTTGAAATCTCGGGTGCCGTTTACATATTGAGCGAGGCGAGAAAAAGAAAATCATTTATTTATGTTCAATGGAAAACCATAAATTTCTATCAGAAATTTCTGAGGTGTCTATTCGTCACAAAGAGTGTAAATAGGTCTCCAGTAGAGCGCTAAGTTCACTTCCCTCAAATACATAATATTTGGATAAAGCTTATGAGTATGAGTACGACGCTTTATCATAAGATAGGATAAAGCTTACGACGCTTTATCATAAGATATGATATAAGAAAATATTTTTCCAAATTGAGTATGTGTTATATACATTCAATTTATATCTTGTGACTTTTAGTTTGGCCTTATTTATATACGGCGATATTTTGCCACACGTAACTTTTACATAGATATCAAATTTCTAAATACTTTTTTCGTTTTGGCGTCCAATTGAAATTCAAGTAACTCGAGTTGAGTTCAAATAATAAAATGTGATAACAAAATGAAAATTATTTACAATCTAAGCTGACTTGTGACGTTATATTTTTTGGTCTTGTCACAAGTTCACTGACGTAAGGACCATTTCAATATCACTGTATTACTTTAATAAAAACAATTACTGGTGCCAGTTTCAAATTCGTAATTATCTTTGGATTCAGATGAATGCGATCCGGATTGCACTTGGTCAATTTTAAGGCCGCTATGACCTAAACTTTTTGTTGGATCCGCCTCTGCGTTGTGGTGGTTCTTTCTGAGAGAATACTATGTATTTGAGAAATATAAACTTTTTAAATTCAGTACATGAAAGAAAAATAAAAGAAAGCATAATAGCAAGAATAGTAGTTTTTTAATAAAATTTGTTTTGCTTGCCACATAAAATGGGGATACATATTATTTAAAAACGCGAATAAGGTTTAGTGTAAATTATAAAGTACTTTTTACAAAAACTTATTCGAATTAATTGATCAAACCAGTTAAGAAGCGTTTGAGTTAACTAGAATGACTAAATTCAGTAAACTCGAATTATTTTTATCTGTGTATAAATTTGACATAAGTAGATTTGTCATTTGCTAAATATGTCAAATATATTCACGTGTTATTGTTTTGATTGTGAAAATGAAATTATATTTATAAGTTAACCTAAGATAGAATCGACTAAATATTTAAAAAAATATATATTAAATCGCGTATGACAAGTTAATACATATAAACTTTCATAAAATAATAAAATTTCATAAGACTTTGCTGTTCTAAACTTACTTCGTAAAAATGTCTCGTTTAATTATAAAGAATTTGCCTAATAAGGTAAGAATAATGTTACTTTTTTTATTAAGATTTAGTTATACATCTCAAAAATTCATATTTAACATATATTTATTTATTACCAGGTGACTACCGATAAGTTAAAAGAACTTTTCGCCGAAAAGGGTGAAGTTACTGATGTCCAACTAAAGTACACTAAAGATGGAAAATTTAGAAATTTTGGTTTTGTTGGATATAGAAACGAGGAACAAGCTTCATTAGCAAGAGAACATTTTGATGGAACTTTCATAAATAGTATGAAAATAAATGTGCAAGTCTGTGCTAACCTAGGAGATGAGAAAAAACCGAGAGCCTGGAGCAAATATGCAACTGACAGTACTGCATATAAAAAAGAACATAAAGATGACATTCCCGAGAATGCGAAACCTAATAAAATTAAAATTAGCAAAGAGGAAAACAACAGAAATAAAATCAAAACATTATTAAAAAAAGTAAACTATTTATATTATAATAGTAATTTGTACTTCCTAAAAAACTGTGTATAAAAAGTAAATATTTTAATTTCAGCACAAAAATGATCCCTTGTTTGCAGAATTTATTGAAGCACATGTTAATGAAAAAAATTCTTGGATTAAAAATGCTTTAGAGGAATGTAATAAAAGTGACGAAGATAGTGGCGTTGAAGAAGAAAACTGCGCTCAAGAAGAAAAAGAATCTACTACTAAAGTTAAGATTACTAGTGAGAGTCCAGAAAATAAAGAAAAAGAACCCACAAAAGCATCAAAAGTTGCCAACTCCCAAATTAGTGATTTAGAGGTAGAGTTCTTTGTTAACTGCTTATAATCGTGACTTTTAAAAATAATTAGTTTGCCTCCTTCAAAAAATTAAAAAGAAAACTTGCTTTGACTGCTGTTCTTATCTACACATAATTTTCCAGTCTCAACATAACATTAACCAAAGTGAATTATAATACTTTTTTAGCTTGTAAAGTCATTTTTTATACATTGTTAATTAAAACCAAAAAAATTATATTATAGTATATGAAGAAACTTATGAAAAAAGAAGATGGATTTAAAGAGGTAACAAAGGAAACTGAAGAAGATAAACCAAAAAAAATTAGAAATAGACCTTTGTTTTATGTCAAAGTAAGTATAAAATTGTATAAATAAAAATTATTAATCCTTATAGACTTTTTATGGCTTCATACTTTTCCCCTCTGTACAGGAGGCTAAGGATAACTGGTGTGAAAAGTGAGTTTTTTAGACAACATAAATTTAAATGCAGCAAAATTATAAACCCAAGCCTCTTGGACACTGTCCAAACATTTTGTATGCTAAACAATGTGTTCAAATACTGGCTGTGTTGAAATTATTGTTTGCCTATTGCAATTTATATTTGTTGTTAGCATCTCTGTAGAGCAGAGCTTCTTAAATTTTTATCATGCACAACCCTATTTATGATTGTGAGTTTCTGGACAACCCCATTTATGATTTGCGAGTTTCTGGACGACCCCATACAAATATAAAATCATTAAAAATAAATTAATATTTTTTGATGATTTGTTTATTAGGTAACAAGATACATATACATATGAAAATATGAACTTCATACCTTCGATTTGAAGTATACAAAAATCAAAAATTAATAATTTCACAAAAGATATAAAATTGTTAAAATCTCTCGACCCCCGCATTTTGCTACGCAACCCCATTTATGATTGCGACCCATAGTTTAAGAAAGCGCTGCTGTAGAAAGATTTTAACAAATTTCTCCTACCCAAAGTCAAATCTGTGAAAACTGTCTATTTTTCACTGATATCCTATGTGTCAGCATTGGGTGTTTTAAAGCTTAATGCTTGTTGCACTTGATATTATCAGATCAATGGAACGAAAATAATTTTAATATAACCATTCCCAAAAATGGGGTTCAATCTGCAACCAATGTCAAACAAATTGCTTTATAGCTCAACAATCTTGTACACATCATCTAAATCTGTGTAAAATAATACAAATCCATATATTAATTCCTTTTTTTTTCTCTATATTTGTTGATATAAGTGATTATTTTATTTCAGATTACTGGTTTACCATTCAAATGTAAGAAAAAGGATATTAAAGGATTTTTTAAACCTTTAGTGCCATATTCAATAAGATTGCCATTGGGCAAGGGGAAAAAATTGGCTGGATTTTGTTATGTTGGATTTAGGACAGAGAAGGAATTTAATAAGGCTCTTACTAAGGATAAACTATTCATAGGTTAATATAATTTGTGTAATATTCTATATATTGCTTTAGTACTTTTTATAACTCCTTACTTTTAATAGCTTATCATTTAATTTAATTCCAGGAAGTCATCGATTACATGTACATAAGTATGAAGACAAAGCAAAGAAAGAAGCAGAAGAAGAGGAGCAGAAAAATTTTGTTAAGAGAAAAGAAGTAAGAAACTAAATATTATTTTGGAATAAAGTATAATAAAAAATATTACAAAAGTAGAGATTTACAAAAAGCACATTTTATGTTGACCAGACATATCTATGCTTTTTGAAAATTTGGCACAGGCACAGTCAACAAGCCAATAAGAATTAATAATTAATTGATTGAGATGTTTTGCGTATTACTCATACAATCCTCGTTTAACCACCAATCTAGCCCTAAAATCAGTTTTACGACGTGTATTATATATCCAGTCCGTTCAACTTAGAACACAAGAAGTTGAAATATAACAAAAGAAGTTGAAACAATCTGCTCATGCCTATAGAATTTCAAATTCCTTTTTTTAAATAACATATTTTCAACTTTAATTTTCAAATTGCCTCTTTCAATTTAAATTCATTGTATTGATGTTTTTATTTTTTTCAAAAGCATTAGTTTTCGATTCATCATAAAGTTGAAGTTCAAAGCCTATATACATATGTATGTTATGTAGATTGACAGAATAATATTATATATTCTTATTTTTTTCACCACGCTTATTCCTGCATTGCAGGGTAGTTGGAGACAACATATTTACATAAACGTTGTTTCTCGTTAATTAAACACCTTAATTACTTAGTATTTATTGCTATAAACCTCACTTTTTAACAAAAACCGTCCTTTTCTCACCTTTTTGATGAACGAAAAATCCCCTTGTTATTCCCCAATCTCTATTAATGTTATTTAAATAATATCGACATTATAAAATATAATAATTCATTATTACTTCACAATACTAATAATTTAAGCAAAATCGTAAAAATAATAACAAAACCAAAAGAAAAATAATAAAATGACTATTAAGTCATATAAGCATATTATATGCTAACAATATTGTCGAGACATTCCGTTCTCCACTTTCACGCACGAATCGCTAACGATGCGTTTTGTGTTGAGTACTAGAGCGAACAAATTAAAATAATTATAATCATTTCTAACAAACTAAAATAATAATCGAACCCGCAACCAATAGCGTTTACAATCTAATACAGTATCAGTGCACCACAATACTATTGGTATTTAGTATGTATTTAGTTGAATAACTAAACACTAAATATTTGAAATTTTGTCCAAACTTATATTGTTCTTATAATTAATGTAATATTATTCAGAAAGAAGGCAATGAAGAAAGTATTGGAGAAAGTGGCAGTATATTTGTAAGGAATTTGCCCTATGTAGTTTCTGAAGAAGAAGTGACAAATTTATTTGAGAAATTTGGTGAGTATATCGATAGATATATATTTTTTATTTAACAAGAGTGTAAAAAATCTTATCATATTAGAAACCATGTTCCGTCGTTTGTATTATCTATTTCGCATTCCAATTCTGAATACATTGTGTACATAGATCACAGTATTATTTTACCTATTTATTCATTTTTGGCAATACATTTATTTAAAATCAGACATTGCTCTATATTAAAAACGTGCATTGTATGTATAAATTTTAAACCCATATATTTTATTATGTCTATATCTTTTTATTAAAACAGAGATTATATCACAAAAATGGTTCTTTAGTACAACAAAAATCTTATGCCATGTAACAAATCATTTAATAAGATAAACATTAATCAGAATGGGAGACCTTATTAGACCATATATCATCAACTTTAGTGAACCAGTGGTAAATTACTTGATATTCAAAAAATGAAGCATTCTTATTTTGAATAAAATTAATTGACTTTGATTATCTTTTAGGTCCACTAGCTGAAGTAAATATGCCAATAGACCCTGTTCTCAGGCAACCAAAGGGATTTGCAACAGTCACGTTTGTTATGCCAGAGCATGCGGTCAAAGCATTCACAGAATTAGATGGTACTGCATTTTGTGGAAGAATGCTTCACTTGCTGCCTGCTAAGACGGAGAAACTTGATGATGATGAAGATGATGGTTAGTTCTTGTTTAAATTCTTCATTCATTAGCCTCGTTTAGTAGGGAAGGGCAGAGATAATCTAGTGTTAATACATTTAATTTTCCCGTTTTGCGCTCATAAAGATATTACATTAAAATAATTTAAATATAATAATTTTACTCAGTGATGATAATCCATTCCCCAATCTACATATACTTAGACACTTCAGTTTTATATATTCTTTTGGTAACTTCACGCTTTTTCCCACACAGCAGTTAGAGAGAAGCCACAACTAATTGTGTTTACAGTTATACGCAACATTTATTAGACATATAAACTTTTGTTAAATAATGTTCGATGTTAAATAATTAATTATTTTTCATTTTTTCAGAGGGATTGTCATTTAAAGAGAAAAAGGCAAAACAACTGAAAAAGCTGGCCAAATCATCGCACAATTGGAACGTTTTGTTCCTCGGTACTAATGCGGTGGCGGACGTCGTCGCTGCTAACTACAGCACTACTAAAGAACAACTGTTCAGCGACTCTAATACAAGTATGTGTTTTTAGTATTATTCACTTAGGATAAGATAAATAAAATAAGTAAACATTTGTTAACATCATTGTAGAGAGATTTTCACAAATTTCTGCTTCTCTTAAGATTATTTCGTACTTTTTTTAACAGCTTGACGTTTTTTTTCTCATAACTATAAGTCAGAGCAGGCACGCACATAATGATCCAGATTTCAAGCAGAAGGTAGAGAAAGGAGAGAACCTAATGTAGATTCTCTCCATCTCCTCTGCCATGAGGAAAAAATCGCGAAACTATATGAAAGTATCATATTATTTACGATGTCTGTGTTTATACTTCTAGAATTTATTATATTATTGTTCTTTATATAACTTAATAGATACCAGTGCCGCTGTAAGACTCGCATTAGGAGAGACACAATTAGTTGCCGAAACAAAAAAGTTCCTCGAGACCAATGGAGTGTATCTAGAAGCTTTCAATAAGGTAATTTAAACTAGCGATATATTATACTACTTTATTATGTTTGTTACTATTATACTCTGAATTTCTGAATTAAAGTGATTATAACGGTAAATAATAATAAAAACATTGTACTTTCTTACAGCCAGCCAAAAAGAGATCAAAGACCTGTATATTAGTCAAAAATTTACCAGCGGGCACTGATAAAGAGGAAATAAAAGCATTATTCGTGAAACACGGTCATTTAGCCAGATTCTTGATGCCAAATCACGGTATAACAGCATTAGTCGATTTCATAGAACCGTTTGAAGCAAAAAAGGCCTTTACGAAATTGGCTTATTCACAGTTCAAGTCAGCGCCGTTATATTTGGAGTGGGCACCAGAAAATATATTTGTTAAAACAGCAAAAACGGAAATTATTTCTGCTTCTGAAGAAAAACATGTCGCAGATAATACAGAAATTAAAGGAAGAGACGAAAAATATTGAATTGTTGATGATAGTAAAGGTAGTGTTAGTCATAAGGATAATGAAGAGGATGTGGAAGATGAAGTACCAGATAACGATACGACTTTGTTTGTAAAAAATGTTAATTTTAAAACTACAGAAGATTCTTTAAAAGCAGTAAGTAAATATTAATAGTTTTGTTTAAGTGGGATTATATGGAGGCTATATTTATATATTATGAAAATTCGTTTAAGGTTGGTCGTCATTATAATAGAAGTGGTATACCATTAAATAGCGAAAACTATTTTTTAAAAACATTAAAGAAATTGAGCGCACATGGATTTGAACCCGCGCTGATACTATTTTAATACCTAGAAAAATGTTTTGAAGTGCAGGCTGAGAGCCTTCAGAGCTATGGATTTGGGTGATGTTTAAACGGAGCGTAGACTTTATTGACGTGACCTCTGTCTTAACATCTATAATTCAATGTGTCTCTTACGATACGATTGCTCTATCGGTTTTTCTCCCTGCTGCATAAAGTCTATGCCATTTTAATGGACCCGTCGAGGTCCATCCATTATTTCCTAAATATCCTTATCTCGCAGACGAAGCGAACGAGTTTATCATATAGAGTCCCTCTTTTTTGATAAATAATAATATTACTGTAGAAACTCGATTATCCGTCCATTATTTGGTTCGTGAGAAACACGACTATACATCGTGACCTCCGAATCGACAGCCTCGATACCACAATCCGCAGATTTGCCTTCAACATGTTTCACCGCGCAGATGTCTCGGATTTCCCGCATATCCGGGACATCGCGCCGTGGCATTCGCGCCCTCCAGATCGCCGTCGCTTTCCCAGGGACCTCCTACCCCCATCTAATCCCTGAGCGGCTACCGCGGTCGCAGATCGCCTAAGCTGGGCCTCCCTTGATTCGTTGAGGGTCTCACCTGGCTGGGTCGATCGCCCGGGCAGTCATTAGCTCATCCCCCTCAGCCTTCCATACCTGTCCTTTTGGGACTTTACCGGACATGCCACATACAAGGCCTCATAAGCCTTACCCCGTGACCCATCCATAGTTGTGGGTGGAGTTGATCGCAACGGTCAGAGGGCAAGGCCCTGAAACCGTTTCCCCTCTCCCGTGCGGTGAGAGAGAAGATCTGAAATCGACCATCCATTATTTCCTAAATATCCTTATCTCGCAGACGAAGCGAACGAGTTTATCATATAGAGTCCCTCTTTTTTGATAAATAATAATATTACTGTAGAAACTCGATTATCTGACCTATACGGTCCGGGTCCGGGGACTGAGTTATACGGATTCGCGACTATCCGGAGTCTCAACCCGAAAGAAATAACTCCAATAATAACTAAAGAAAAAAGGTTAAAGATTTCTAGTAATTATAGATATACAAAAAAAAACAATTTGCTTCATACATTCCTTTATCCGGATTATCTAAATACCTAACGACAAGAATTGGTCCGGTTACTCGAGTACCTACTGTATTTTATTATTTTCATGGCTCATTAAGAATAAACACATTTAATGTAAATTGATTATTAAAATTATACGTTTATTAACAGCATTTCACCGGGTGCGGTAAAGTATACAGCGTAACTATCGCTAAAAAAAAGGATCCAAAAAATCCAGGCAATTTTCTTTCAATGGGCTACGGATTTGTTCAGTATATTAGAAAGGAGCACGCAAACCAAGCACTGAAAGAACTTCAAAGTTCAACGCTTGATGGCAAAACTTTGGAATTGAAACGATCAGAAAGAGGCAATAAGTAAGTATTCGTTATAGCTACACGCTTTTTCCCGAATATGGAACCCAGTCAAGACACTCTGTTCCCTACTTTTTGCCCGAAATTGACCGCTTTTTGAACTTGAACTCGTTTTTTATTACTATACGTACCAGAGCGAGTAAATGAAAATAATTTTAATATAATCAAGTCAAGTGAGAATCAAACCCACAACTAAGGGGGCTTGCATCAGACGCTGTCAGACTGCACCACGATAGCTTATCTCAAGTATTCATTATAAAAAAAATATTATGTATTGAAATTTTAATTGATCATACATATTTTATTCGTCTAATGACTCATAGTGAAATTATCTATTCACACGAAAAGGCAAAGTCGTACGATTTTTACGAAGTCATTTTCATCATTTGTTGTGGTAAAACTGAAGAGAGGTGCCCTAATTCAATTAAATTACAACCATCTTATAACGCCTTTGGTTTCCATTGTCTTTGATTCAAATAAACTCGTTTCTTTCTGTCCTTCTAAAATGTATAGACAAGATTGCTGCTTTTGCTTTAAAGCACCCGCATAACAGGTGTGGTCAGAGAGAAGCTAGTGTCAAGACAATCCGTCCTCCACTCTCCAAGTTAAATGGCAGAACTTATAGCCCCACTTTGTCTCAGGCAATAGAACGAAGATATGAAAATAATATATATCATTCCCCCGAGTGGGAATCGAACTTACATTTAGACGCTGTGCAACTGCGCCACGATAGCCTCAACATTACATTTTTTATTTATTTTTAGTAATGAAGTCAAATCCTCAAAGAAAAGTACGAAGGATACCATACAAAATGGAACAAAAATACTTGTACGCAACGTGCCATTCCAAGCCAACAGAAACGAGTTACATGAAATATTCAGGTAATCCATACATACTTATATTATAAATGCGTGAAAGCGTAATAGACAAACTGACATTCTGTCTGTTTGTCTGTCACTCTTTCACGGCTAATCTAGCTGTCCGATTTGGATGAAATTTAGAATGAAACTAGTAAAAGTAATTGGGTCTAACATAGACTACTTATTTACAAAAACCGTGCTCTAAAGGGTTGAAATAGGGGAATGAAAGTTTATATGAAAAATCTACACCGCTTGACTGATTGTAGTGAATTTTGGCATAAATGCAGTTGATAATCCAAGGTTAAACATAGGTTACATTTATTTTTAAAAAATGCTCCCCCGAGGGATACAATAGAACCAAATAGTTCACGCGGCGAAGCCGCGAGCGGGCCGCTAGTATGAAATAATTTGAACTACTTATGTAATTCATAATTTTATAATCCTATTTTTTTTGGAAAGAAATTCCTTTACTTTTAATTAAGTCTATATTTTTACTTTTAAGCCTACCTATTAGTATAAAAAGTTTTTATACTAATTACACTTATTTTACAAACTTCTTCCTTTAGGTACAATAAAATAACAAATTAGTTTCACCCATCGTCACGAAGTACGCTTCATAATATGTTTAGAAAGTAAAAGCAAATAATATATAAAGTACAACAATAGAATGACGAATAGAATGACGATAAAGTATATCCACAATTTATAATAACAAATAGACATATCATATCATATCATAGCTGTAATTATTATTGGTATTGCATTAATATGGAAATATAAAACTCTTCTGTGACAGCCTGAGTGACCGACAGACACACAACTGAATCTACTACTACGTAGTATAGGTATATACTACATTTTAAATCCTCCTCTAACATCCCTTACATTTCCCTTCTTTTAATTTTTTTGGATCCTTTGCGGCTCCCTTCTAGAAGTCCTTCTAGCCTTCAGAAGACGTTATATAGAACACGCATTTGTGTATTTAATACACGTGATTATATTTTAATAGCTTTTGTTTTTCTTTCTTCATTATATATAGGAATCACCATGTAAGGTAATACCAAACAATGCAACGTTTAGATTTCGTGGCTATAAATTGTAAGCGCTGGTTCGCTTATTCTACTACCTACACTAGTTAAATATGAGTCAATAATAATATGAGGACATATTTCAATTAAAATAATTACACTGAACTCGACTCGTGATAGCAAGTTATCGAATATTTTATATCTTGACAAAGACATTTAGAAATTGTATAAAAATTTGAACACAGCGGGGCATCGAAACCACGGCACCTGAGCGTTCACGCCTTCTACAGCCACTGCTGAGCCATGCGTTCTACTACCAGCTGCGTCGAAATTTTTATACGCTTTATTACAACTTATTTTTGGTGTTAGCATCTCTATCATCTGTAGAGAGATTTTTACAAATTTCTGTTACCCAAAGATGATTCTACGAACAATCGTTTGGCAAGAGAGAATGCTATTTATTAAATACTATAAGTCTCTACATAAATGTACCTATATAACTATTTATTAGCCCATGTGTATAGTAGACATCATTACTAGAACTAGTTAATAGGTGATTTTGGGATAAGATTATATCGAAATTCCGAAGAAACTTTTACAACATAAGATACTCAATAATTAGATTTAATATTGTGATAATGTATTTATTTGATAATTGATAACAATTCCAGTTATTGTTTGTGTAATTATGTTAATTGAAGATGTGGTGGAATAAATGCCAATTTTTCTTAATTTCGTATTTCGTGACATATCGCTATTAGATATACCTAGATTTAGTGAAAGTTGATTTGAAAGTTTCGCATCCAAATTTTAGAAAGGGTGTTAAACTACGCAAACTACCAAATATGTTTATAATCGAACAGACGATGCTTATGGATTCGATCCCCTGTCAAGGAAACAATCGATTTTATTTAAATAATTTTCATTTCCCTACTAAATTATTTTGATTTCCGCCATTCAACGTCTCTAATTCGGCAGGAGATGCAAAATAGAACTGTAGAAATAAACAAACTTTATCGTTTTTGTTAATCTTTTTTTCAAATAAACTCTATAATTTAGCTTTACTTTATGTATTTAACAGGGCATTTGGGGACATTAAAACACTGCGGCTGCCTAAGAAATTGACAGCGGGCAGTGACCAGCATCGAGGATTCGCATTCGTTGATTTTTATTCCAAAGCAGACGCAAAGGTATCATTTAAAACATATTATGAAAAATATTAAAATATTTTATATTATTATATCTTTTAAACTGTTCTTCATAAAGGAAATTTAAGTAATTTGCCTAGAATTTTAGATCTTATCTAAATATCACAGTTTTAAAAATATCTGTATAAAGTAGTAGCATATTTAGCTTGTAATATAAAAAGTGAAATAGAAATATAACAAATTTGTGGTTTTAGTAATAACAAATAATAAAGGTTTGATAAAATTCTTTCCAAATCTAAAACCAATTTTATATAATGTCCAAACATTTTCGTTTTTGGAAGAAAAGATTATTTTTTATGATACTTTATAATTACTAATTTACCTATATATTATGTTATTCATTTTAGTCGGCCTTTGAAGCTCTATGCCAATCAACCCATCTTTACGGAAGACGGTTGGTACTGGAATGGGCGGATCAAACAGATGATTACGAAGATATCAGTTTATTAAGAAAACGGACGGCGGAAGCATACAATGCTAAAGTTCCAGGAGGGAAGAAGTCGAAAAAGGCTGCCGTTGATGTAGATACTTTTGTAGATGGAGAAAATTAATAAAACATATTTACTATAGTTACTAGTTTCATTTAAATGTTTTATTTTCTTGGACTTAGCTGTATTTTATTTTCCCACAATATGGTAATAGCCATCACAAATTTTGGTTAATTCGTTAAAAAATCCGTACATATAACTTGCGAAACCCTTTTTAAATATTTTACCTAATAATTCCTAATTATATCCAATTATGTTCTATGATATATTCTTGAGGCAGTTGTGGTGCAGTGGAGTAGCTTCTAACAGTAAATGCAATGATTGTTTAAACAGACTTTTTTAATATTGAATTCCTACTCAGAGCAAGGATTAAATATTATTTTCTTTCTACAATCTGGTACCTAAGAAAATGCATAAAAGACTAGAATATGGCCCTCAAACGTATTTTCCCTTCATTCATCATTCACCCTCATTATTTATAGTTTAATAAATAAATAACCAAGACTAATTTACATGTACATAGTCACCTTTATTATTGATGATATCAAATACATTGTTATTGGATGGCATACATATATTCTTATCTTATTATAGAAATTAAATATAAAATAATGTATTATACTCATTTAGAAGTTTAAGTTATAATTCTATTTCTAGTAAATATTTACATAAGTAGAATTATCTAAGTTTAACTTAAAGAAGATCACATCCCTAGGATTTACTTTCACTCCTACAACATTAACATCATGACTTATAGTTGTAAATGATATTGTTTTTATAAGCTTTATATAATAAGAGAGTGTAATTTTTAAAGTTATAATTTCCAAACATACATCTAAGTTACACTATATTAGGAATTTGATTAGCATCCATATTTACACATTTATTTAAAATATGGGAGATAACATATAAGTTATAAACAAACTTATAAATGCTTATAATAGATATCCTTGTATTATTTGCATATCAGTCAGAATAAGATGATAGACTGATACTAAGTATATTTGCTGTAAATATAACAGAGCCACTAAGAATAATTTATATAATCTCCATCAGTTCACATAAGTTACTCTGCCAGATGTAGTCATTTTTTATGTTATAAGTTCATATGATTAAATTTAACTTTTTAAAATATACAACTACAAAATATTTATGCAAAAAAATCATCATTATTGATAAAATTCATGTTTTGTCAATCGAATTTCTAAAGGAATGTGCTTTGACTGCCTACAATATTTTTAGGATTCACTTAGTACAACTCCCATAAAAATATAAATATATTAACAAAACCACACAAGTGACTTTGGCCACAATAAAGTGTCCAATATTCAATCAATTTTTACAGTTGCATAAATTTTTCTGACAAATAAGCTAGTACCAATGTAGCCAACTGTACCACAAATTATACCTAAAGTTAAACTGAATAGAGCCATGTAGCCAAAGTAGAAAGTGGTTTGGAATAAACCATACATCTTAGTTTTAAAGATGAAATAGTAGAATGAATACAAATAGACATATAGCGCAGTACTACCAGCTGAAAGGAAGCTAGTCCATTGCCAACGATAATCCTCAGCATTCAACAAGAAATAAGTGCAAACAATAGTGACACATACAGTCACAATCATGAGAATTAGGAAAACAAGCAACATAAAACCATATACATAGTAAATTTTATAAGCCCAAAATGATGTAAAAATAAAATACATTTCAATAAATATAGAACCAAATGGTAAAACACCTCCCAAAATGATTATAAAAAAGGGCTCCATGTACCATTTCTTTTCAGGTATTGGTCTAGGTACAGCATTAATACGACAGGGATAATCAGGTTGACCAGCCAAATTGCGTCCTAGGACAGTACCAACTAAGGTAAGTGGCAATATTACAAATGTGCAAATGGACATTACAGCTATCATACTTCCAAATGGAATAGCTCTGGATGCGTGATAATACATAGCTATAAAATTAATAAAGAATGCCGTTCCACAAACTAAGACAGGTAACAAGAATGCAGATAACAACATCTGTTTAATCCACAATCTTCCACCCATTCGAGCATATAGAGATCCACCAAAATAACCATTGATTGGGGAGGTAGCTGCATATATAAATATTGCAGTGGATAGCAGTGAACCCCTCTCAGTATAGAGTTCACCAAATATGGTAAAGATAATAACAGCTAATGTTACTACAGTTAATTGATGTCCTGCTCCAATAAGAGCAGAAAACATTGCTAAATGTGGCACTGGTCTAAAGACATCACCATGCACCTGCTTCCAACCATACTCATCACCTAAGTCTTTTTCCAAGTCATCCAAATCGTCATCTTTTGAATACCTAGCATAATCCTTACGGAGAGTTCTCATAAGTATCATTGAGACAAGGCCTACTAAAAATATTACCATCATGAAACTATTGAAAATGCTGAACCAGTGAATACGATGTTGAAAAAAGTTGGGGTCCAAATATTTATCAAATCTATCTTCAAACTTGATATTGCTCTTCTTCCAATTTACTTCATATGTGAATGGTATTTTCGCATTAGGCACCAGACGTTCCTTGTTTTCAGCTGTGAGGTTGACTTCCACAATTCTATTTCCATTATAACCAAAATCAAATTTCTTGTGGGTCCAAATGTAGTAATTGTCACCATCTATCTCTCCAACAATTCCCCATATTGGAAGATCATCAACGTACATTTGATACCAGTAATGATTTTTAACAGCATATACGAGGGCTTTATAAGACTGCTCATCCAGTTCAATAGCACAAAATTGTTGCGCCGGAGTATTATCCTTGAAGGTGATGTCCAAGCCGCTTAGCTCCAATTCGACGCCTTGAAGAGCTTCAGATAAAGTCTCGTGGTAGTGACCAATAGTTACTTTTGTACCAGCACAAAAAGGTAAAGAAAAATATGCATACGTCTCTTGTCGGTTATGATATGGACCCACGGTATTCATCCACAGAACGACTTGCTCTGAATCTTTATATGTGTGAGTATGTTCATCACAGTAAGCAGCATGCCATAAAAGAAATAAAATATATAGAACTTTCATTTTTAATTTACACAATCAAATGCTTTATAAATAAAACGATAAACATAACACGTAAGTTAAAAACCGATGTCAGACATTTATAATAATGTTGCTATACAATAGTTTAAAAATACCTTTAGTGAAAGTACTCTAAAAATAACAAAATATTTTTAACTAGATTATTTTTTTATTTTATTTATAATCATTTTCTAAGACACAAAATATTAAATTTATTTTTATGTAAATCTCTCGAAATTCTTTCTCTCAAGTTGTTCTCTTTCTTCTCTTTATATATTATCTGTAAAAGTACTCTTACTACTTCAACGTGAACTTGACTTATGAAAAAGATAGGTTATATTTACAAATTACAAGTGGATATAGAAAGATAACAATTTTTGAAAATATAACAGAATGGATGTAGACAATGATCTACCAAGCTGCGTTCAGGCTCGATTTAAGTCAGAAACTGGTGAAGAAGTCGGCAGTCCTTTAGATTTGCCGTTAAATATCACTAAAGACCAACTTGCACTAATATGCAATGCTCTACTAAAAGAAGTGAGTATTTCACGTTTTATGTATTATGAATAATATTATAAATAATATACCATATCATATTTTCCAGGAAGAAAAACCTTTTCTTTTTTTTGTAAAAGATATTGAAATAACATCTACTTTAAAAGAAGCTCTAGATATCACTAAACTTAACTCCGAAGAGGTGATTGATATAATATATCAAGAACAAGCAGTTTTCAAAGTTAGACCAGTCACTAGATGTACCAGGTATCACTTGTATAGTGTGGTTTAAGGATTTGTATTATATTAATAAGTTACATTACATATTACATATTATTTTTTAGCTCTATACCAGGTCATGCTGAAGCTGTTATTTCAACTAATTTTAGTCCATCAGGAAAACAATTAGCAAGTGGTTCAGGGGATACTACTGTCAGATTTTGGGACTTACAAACACAAACACCCCTACATGTTTGCAAAGGTTTTTCATTTAATATTATATTAAACATATTTTTATATTTTGTCAAAACATTACTGCAAATTTTTCAATATATTTTTGTTCATTACAGGACACAGTAATTGGGTACTATGTATCAGCTGGTCCCCAGATGGTACAAAGTTAGCATCAGCATGTAAACAAGGCAAAATTATTCTTTGGGATCCAACAACCGGTCATCAAATTGGTAAAACTATGATAGGACATAAACAATGGGTAACAGCATTGACTTGGGAACCTTACATAAGGTAGTTTACATAAATTTTGATCATATTATTTATGTTTATAGACTTAGCCCCACTATATTTCTTTACTTACTTCCAGAAATTCAGAATGTCGTAGACTGGCTAGTTCATCAAAAGATGGTGATGTGAGAATATGGGATACAGTAACAGGACTCACTATTTTGAGCCTTACGGGACACAGTAAAGCAGTAACTTGTGTTAAATGGGGTGGAACTGGTCTTATTTATACATCATCACAAGATAGAACTATAAAGGTATTTCTGAGTAGTTTGTCTTTATAGTGTTATTGACTGAAATTAAGAAATTAGTATTTTCTTTTTCATACAGTATTATAATACTTTTTAAGGTTTGGAGAGCTGAAGATGGAATACTTTGCAGAACACTAGAAGGTCATGCACATTGGGTGAACACATTAGCATTAAGCACAGATTATGTATTAAGAACTGGCCCTTTTCATCCAATATTAGATAAATATAATTCTACAACTGATAGTAAGTGTTCTAATTATTTGTGATATGAAATATTAAGTTATATTTGCTGTAAAATATTATTTTTTTACTTTAGAAAATGTTTTGCAACAGAGGGCTGTGGAAAGATATGAGCAAACATGTCCTAAAGGGGATGAAAGGCTAGTGTCAGGTTCTGATGATTTCACATTATTTTTATGGTTACCAGAAAAAGAGAAGAGACCTTTGGCACGCATGACAGGTCATCAGCAACTTATTAATGATGTTAAGTTTTCACCAGACACCAGGTTTATAATAATCATTTACTTATAAATTATTTTAGAGAATTTAAAAAAACTATAATATATTAATAATGTATTATAATTTTAATTTTAGAATTATTGCTTCTGCATCTTTCGACAAGTCAGTAAAATTATGGGAATCAAATAGTGGTAAATTTATTACAACATTAAGGGGACATGTGCAAGCAGTATACATGGTATCTTGGTCAGCAGATTCAAGACTTTTATTAAGCTCAAGTGCAGATTCAACTTTAAAAGGTATCAAAATAAAATGACAATGATTATAATCTATACCTTTCCCATAAAACTTATGTTACAAGTTATAAATTTGCAGTTTGGAATATGAAAACAAAAAAGCTAGAGTTAGATTTACCAGGACATGCAGATGAGGTGTATGCTGTTGATTGGTCTCCAGATGGAACATATGTTGCTTCAGGTGGAAAAGACAAAGTGTTAAAATTGTAAGTGATAACATTTATAATTAGTATAAATTTAATGATGTTTTGTTATAAATCTCTCATGGAAATAAAATGTGAAAATAAAAATCTTAAATTGTTCTAATAAAGATGAATTAATATTTTAACTGACATTAAACTGTTGAATGACCATGGACCCATGGATGAACTGTTGGACCCATTTACATTAAGTTACTCTCTGCAATGTGTAGGAAACCCACACTAAAATCCACATTTCATGGTGAAAGAATTTTATCTTTTCTCTAAATGTAAATTTACAATGCACATGCTTACAAATTAGACATATTGTGAAAATAATGACAAATGTAGTCTGTTTAGAGTGCCTTGAAATAATTGCAATTGATGTTCAATGTTTATTTAAAGGAACACTCTTTGTTTCTCACTTTCCTGGTCTAAGGTTATGGTTCTAGGGCCAGTGGTAGCTCAGTGGCAAAAAGTGTGACTATAAAGTGACTGGTTGTGTGTTCAATTCCCACTCGAAGAGTGGAAATATTTAATATTTTCAAATTCTTGGCTCTGGTGTCGAGGCAAAGCGCAGTGTTAAGTTCCTCCACTTAAAACGCAAAGCCTCCGAATTCGGCGGAAAATGGAGAACAAAGTGTCTAGCGGGATACAGTGTGAAGCCTGGTCTAAAAAGACAAAGCATATCATTGAGTTTTGCCACTCAACATGAAATGTCTCTTAAATCAGCAGAAAGCATATATTAGTGTTTTAACAATAGCTCTATCTAAAAAATATAGTTCAATAGGTAACTATAAATAAATGCCATTAATAATAATACAAATGTTATATAGAATGTGTTCTTTTATTACAGATGGCAACATTAAAGAAATACAAGTGTACTCGAAATGATTATTTAATAAAATATTGCAAATATACATTTTACAATATTTGTACAATAAAAATGTTAATCAAATGTTATTTTATTTTAATGCTCTTTTTCACATTGGCCTTTATACCAGATGGTTCACCTCCATATCTTGTAGTCTCAGTTCTTGCTTCCCTAACAGCACCCTTCCTTCTAATTTTAGCTTTCCTATACTTAAGCTTATGCTTAACTCTTGGATTCCTTTGTTCCTTCTTTCTATGTGGAGTTAAACCCTTATTTTTAGCAATTTGATAAGTTATTTCTCTTTTTCCTGGATCTCCACTAATCACTTCACTACCAGAAGTAGATGGCTTATTAATATCATTTTCAATTTCATCATTATCTGAAAAGCCACTTTCCTCAGATTGAGAAACACTTTTGTTTACATTTTCAACTTCCTTATCCTTATTAAAGAAGTCATGACTTTCATATTCTTCATCATCAGACACTCCGGTGTCTTCACCATCATCTTTTTCTACAGCACTGATTAGTTTAAGTTTCTTAGCTGGGTAATCTGAAGACTGTTTGCTAATTTTTCTTTTCTTGCTCTCTATTACTTGTAACTGCAAGTCATTTTGTACTGCATGTAATAACTTACTAATTTGAGGTTTAATTACTTCAAGATATATGGGCTCCATCTTTTGTAACATTTGTCGGTACTGATATAGCCTTTTAATAACAGGATGATTCTGTATGTTAACTCTCTGACTCTTCAGCAACAGATAAAAACTAATGTTTGTACAATAATTTAATATCAAATTATAATTAGTTTTAACAAATTTAGATGCAGAGCAATTAGGTAACTTTCCACCTTTTATGAGTTCTAAAACTGGATGTAAATCATCCTTTGCAACAGTTAATTTTGATTTAAAATCATTAATAAGATCTGTAAACTCTGGACTCTCCTTTTCTAATAACTGAAGTTTCTGCCGTTTTGACATCTGACTAATATCACTTTTTATAACAGTTTCACCTTTTTCTGTAATTGTAGCTTGTTTGTTAAGAAAATCAAGTGCAAAATCATCTTCACCTAATTGCTCAATTAGTCTTTTTTGTATATTTTTAGCTTCTTCTTCTTCCATAAGGGCATCCTCTTCATCATCCCCAAACCCTCCATAATCTTCATCTACATAATCTGTTGAATAGTAAGATTTTTTCTTTTTACCCCAAGCCTTTGAGTCTGGCAAATCATCATCAGATTTTTCTTGTCCTTCCACATCACTGTCAGCTATTTCTAAGTCATTTTTTGATTCATCTTCTTCAGAATCTGAAAATCCGTATACTTCATCTTCACTTTCTGAATCCTGATGTTTTCTTTTTCGAAGTTTATCTAAGATTTTCTTTTCCGATGTCGTGTAGTCATTTTCCGAATCAGATGGTTCGTAATTGTCTTGTATGTCAAATTTTGAATTGAATCTGAAAGAGATAAAAACACCAATTTATAACAAAAATATTTTATATATCATAACCTATAATTCATTTTTTTATATTAGCAAAACGAGCAATTTAACGAGATTTTAATCAAAACATTATCGATAAAAATACTTACTTTAATTTATCTGCCATAATTTATAACTTAAATAACAGAAGAAGCATGGAAATAAAAATTAGGTTATTTTGATATCATCTCTGGTTATCCTATTCGTATAATTAACACCAAGGGGTAAGTCCTTTACACTTTATGTACACTATAAATGGTATTGCGAATTATATATAATAGTAGAAGTCATGCAGATTTATATTGTAAAGCACAAACACTACAGAAGATTATGCAGAAAATACATAACTCAATACTCAAAAACCACAGATGACAACTATTAACTTAATTTTTACATGACAGATGATTTTTTGTAATTCTCAAATTTGAGTAGTGATGACTTGGTAGAACTTCGAAATGCACAGATTGAATATAGTCGATAGTTGATAAATAAATAATTATAAACTTTTATTACAATAAAATTCTATAAAGTACCGATATTAATCACAACAATCGTATCATGAAAATGTTGAGAAAAATGACAAATTCAAACTATTATATTTCAAAGTAGGAATCGCACTGTGGACAACACTATTATGGTACTCTGTAATCTGTATATTTGTATTTTCTTTACATTTTAAAAAATAAAATATATATCTGGCTTGGCTGTGGCTATATTAAGATAAATATTTTATATGTATAAAAGTACAATCACTGAGTAAAAACCTGATTTGAATGTTAATCTCTAAAATATAATATTTTTAGGTTATGTTGATATATTTGCTGGTTATAAGGTTAAAGAAATAATTGTATTTCGAAAAATATATTTAAAATAATAACAAATGGGTCACTTAGCCAAATTATCTCTTATATACATTTTTATTATGTTACCTTTTATATACAGTCACACAAAATCTTTGGATAGAAACAAATCAAAGAAACCACTAAATGAATGTAGTCGATGTAAATTATTAACAGACTCTTTTACTCATTGGCTTGAAAAGACTGCTCGTGGAAAACACGAAGGTGGTGATGCGGCCTGGGAAGAAGCAAAGCTAAAATCATATTCCCGAAGTGAAATGCGTCTAGTTGAAATACAAGAAAAAATATGTTCTGAATTGAAAGTTAATCAAGATAGCTGTTATTCAGTTGTAGAAGAAACAGAACAGGATATTGAAAAATGGTGGTTTGACGAAGATCACGACCCACCAAATTTATACCAATGGTTGTGCATTGAAAATCTAAAACATTGTTGTCCATTAAGGCATTATGGTGAAAATTGCAACCCATGTCCACAAAATGGTAATAATGAAGTATGTGCTGGCAATGGGCGATGCGATGGAGATGGAACTAGAAAAGGGAACGGTACTTGTATTTGTAATGCGGGTTATGCTGGAATTCACTGTGATAAATGTGCTAAAAACTTTTATAAGGATCATGCAGGATGCAAACCTTGTCATCATGCATGTAATGAATGTAATGGTGATGGTATAAATGATTGTTTTGATTGTGCTAGTGGTTGGAATATGGATTCTAATTTATGTGTAGATGTCAATGAATGTCTCGATCTGTCTACATGTAAAAGTAATGAGTACTGTAAAAATACAGAAGGGTCATATATTTGTAGAACTTGTGACAATACATGTAAAACATGTATGGGGCCAGGTCCATTTAACTGTACTTCTTGTAACGCTAATGATATTTTCTGGATTGGAAAATGTATGAGTACAGAGTTTCAAAATCATATTTTTAAAAGCATATCTATAAGAGTAAACATATACTTAGTTTTTATTGTTTTGATATTCTTCATATCTAAGAGATCAAACTCATTAAGGTCAGTTATGGTGTTGATCACATCAATAATAATATACTATTTTGAACAAACACAAGATATGGGTATACCTTATATTATTTATTATTATTTAAAAATATAATTCAGAAAATTTAATAAAAAAGTTGTTGAAAGGTGTATTAAAAATACATTTATTGTGAAAGTTACATGACTACATTTTAGAATCAATTATATACAAAAATTAAATACATAAACCAGATTTCATTATAAAGACATACCATTCATTACTATCTCGATTCTGGGCTGAAAGTGAAAAACGAAAAAGCATCAGGCTGTAGTCAAAAAGAACCATTTGCTGGTTCACTCTGTTCTCCACATACTGCCCAGAAACAATACATTTCATTATCTTATATTACAGCAAGTGATTGCCAAAAATAAAATATAAATTAATGTAATAACAAAAATCTAACATATAATGTAAATAATTCAGATGAGTATAACTTATTAAATGTTAGATTAATAAAACCAATTCCAAATATTTTGTGTATGCAGCCCTTATTACTTTTAACACCTTTATTCTACTTTTTGTAAAAAAAATCATGTTAAAGTTATTTATGGCATATTAAAATGCTACAACTATACTTTAGTTGCTTGAAAGTAAAAAATATTGCAATGTTTACTTAAAAATGTCAGTGCTGGCTACAAAAACAGTCAAAATCAATTCTTACAAGAGCAAAGTAAAAAGATAACTTCTACTTATCTTATGTGATGTTCTTATTTATAACCTTAATGTTATTAAAATTAAAAAATATATATATCAAAAAAAGAAATCAGTGACAAATTAAGGCAATACACATACAGTCAAATAGATCTTGTGGCAAATATAATAAGTTTTGACAAGTAATGTTAAGTTTGACTATGTTCTATTATATCATAATCGTTTTAAAAACTATTCAGTATGTGATAATTATATTAAGAAAAGAATATTAGTCATTTACAATATTCAAAAAAATGATCTAACAAGACCTGTCACAAGAGCTGTGATCTTTGGTGAAAAGAAATCTTGGTACACATGAAGAAATTTCTTAACCTAACGGACAAATATATTATATAACAATATAAAAGATTAGTAATTTTTTAATTCACAATTTTAAAAAATCATATAGAAAATAATGTAGCACAACTTTGTTCTAAATTTTTTGTTTTTTTTTTTGGTAGTTTGTTAGTTATTAAGTACTAATTAAACGTTAATATAAAACTACTTGTGAAAACAAATAAGCTTATATATATAGCTGTTATACATGTGTGGACAAAACATTGTAAATTAAATGATGTATTTTATTTATTTAGACATAATACTAAAATATTTCAAAATAGAGAGGACTAGTATTAGTGCCGCAATAAGGAATTAATTCCCACGTCTGCAGCTGTAGACGTTACATTATTTAATGCCTTTCGTACAAAAATGGTCTTTAAAAAAGTAAATAGCCTACAATTACTTATACATCAGTCAGTTGTATTAAGCTAATTTTTTTACAATTTCGGTCCCATTCTAATACTTGTCAAAATGCAAATAAAATGTTTTATTTATGAAAAACACACCTCACAGTATAGTTTTAAATCAGAATTTTGTAGGTAACAATTAAAAACAATAAAAGCGTTTACGCGTTACATTTTTTACTAAAGGTTAATAGTCCAAATATGGATAATTCTGCGGATGAGGTACAATTTGGCACAACTTAATGCAAAAAGGTAACATAATTTATTCAGTATATATTATATTCAATTATTTGTCTATAGAATAAGACATACAGTTATAATAATTAATTTCATACACACTTGAAATACATTACACCTATTCTAAAACACTCGAAAAACATTACCCAATACTAAAGCAGGTAATAATAGTTCAAGTTTAAAAGACAGTAACTTATTGGAACACTATAATTGATGTTGGTTACCTACTAACAATTAAGCCATGAAAATATTTTTATAACACTAATATCAGTCTGTTTTTACTTGGAATGTTTTTGAAAACTAATGTCTACAGGGATTCAACCCTGTGAAGATATAGAAGTGGCATTCACAAAGAGTTAAGTTTGTGTAAATATCTAATCATTAGTGGCAGTTTGGAATATCGCTTTTGATATCATTTGAATGCTGACTGTGCTCTAATACTATAAAGATATTATTTAGGCACATAGTATTTAAGACTTTCTAACAATCATAATGAAATAGAATTAAAATGCGTGCTTATATTAGACAGATGGATATCAGAGTTTGGTTAAAATTGACGTTGAGAAATCCATGAATAGACTGAAATTAAAGGACTGGCTCATGTTATATTTTATATACAACATGAGCCAGTCCTTTAGTTTCAGGTATTAAAGAAGGCTTGCGTATATTTAGTGTATATTAAATACATTTATTAATTTATATTTCATGTCAGATTATCAAAACGTAATACAAATAATAAATTACCACGTAAAGGTATTATTCTAGTCCATCATTTATTTCATAAAAATAATAATTTAGAAAGCACGACTTGGGTGAAAATGAGAAATAGAGAATATGAGAACGACAACAAGAAACTATGCGCCATCTCGATAGTATCCAAAAAAAATACACCTAAAACCAAATTGTGCAAAAATCGTAATCTTATTGGTACGCATATTCCACATGGCAGTATATAAATATGAAGTTTATATCAACCACCTACGTATTTCTATGTATGTAGACTATAGTTAAATACAAAAGGTATAAATACGTACTTGCATTTCAATTATCGTCGCACTTGTTCTGAAACCGTGTAAGTTAAAAACGGAAAGAAAACTTCTTGGAATAATTTTTTTTAAAACAAATTTAGAGTTTTGTGTTTGAAATTAAAATTAGACAATGCTTCTTATATTAAAAAAGGTTAATTAATCTCCATAAAACGTTCATTTCTTATTACTAAAATATAATAAAAAAACAACAATGGAAAAATTAGAGACACCCATGAATATTTAGCATTCTGAATAGTGAGCCACTTCGTTATTTGGCAGAATACAGTATGCTCATTTTTCTTGCTCAGAATTATCATGGTTTTACTAGATAGCCTAATTTTTTATTTGAATACACGGTATTCGGCCAGTACATTTTTTGAAAAGCAACCTCTAACTTCAAGAACTTTTTAATGATGATATGATAAGTTAAACATAGTCTGCCGCTGATTTCGCTGGTGTCTAACAAAAAAACTCAACTTACACGGTATCCGTAACGAAGCGCTGCCTAACAACAATAAAAAAAAAAAGAAAAAAAAAACAAACAAACAAGCATTAAAACAGTCAGTCGAGCGGCGCCGCCGCAGCCGGGTGGTTGGCGTGCGGGCGGTGCGCGGACAGGTGCTGCGCGAGGTGGCGCTGCTGCAGCAGCGTGTACAGTATGCCGGCCTGCGCCATCGCGTCCACGGTGCCCGCCGCCAGCTGGTCGGCGCGCAGCTTGCCGCCCGCCGCGCTCGGCCGAAGCAGCGTCGGCCCGAATACGGTTGCCAGGTTGTGGAGTGACATCTTGTTCTCGCCCTCGTGTTGATTTACTCTGTTGAGAGAATTATTATTATGTGATATAAGTTTTGATTTTTTTTTTAGTAGCTTCAAGTTTTTTAACATAGATTATGTGTTAAATGGCGAAACTCAGCGCTACGCTTTGTCTTAGGTACCAGAGCAGAGAAATTAAAATTCACAATCAAACGCTGTTTAACTGCGCCACAATGTCCTCTGCCGCCTTTTGTGTTGTTAATTAGAAAAAACCCCGTCAAGTTTACACTTAGTGTACGAATTTCTTTAGTAACATTGTAAATAATATTTTAGATTACGTATATTTGATATTAGTTCTTCTTTATGAGCAAATTAAGTTATATAACTAATCAAACCATAATAGAGTGAAAAAATATTTCAAACTCACTTAACAAAATGATTCAATAAGAAATCAATACAGTTCTTATTGAGATCTGGTAATTGTGCGTAACATTTTAGGAGCGCGTGACGTCGCGTTTGAGCTGGTCCCGATTCCGTCGATACTCCCACATTCTGGAAGCAATAAAAATATAAATGTAAGTTATTTTGATTACATAAACGAAATAAATAAGACAGCAGATGCAAGCTGGCATTAAGAAATATTAAAAGTACAGGATCCCTGCATGAATAATTTACAAGACGTAAGCCTGTGGGAATCGTATTATATAGATACTTCGCCACTTCTGCTGACACAAAACTAAATCTGAAATTATATATTTATAAACAATACAGTATTAAAATACAAAATAAAAAGTATAAAATTTCATTAAAAATTTACAGTCGATTTACCTGTGTTGAGCCCCAAGCTCTTAGTAGTTCAGGATACAAGGCATCAGTAAACAGAGCTTCAGGTAGTTCACGTAAGTACAATTTCAGCACTCCAGTCACTGAATGAATGTCTACTTCTTTCAATAGCTGTTCTGCTTCATAAGCGTCTAAAATAGAAAAAAAAAAGTATTAATTACATATACAAAATACTTTTTAATTCTCATTTAACAAATTATTATTATTTTCTCCAAATTCACGCATACACGCAGGCTTTTTCCTGCATACCAGGGTTAAACGTATCGTTCTTGACGACTTCCGAGACATTGCGCGTTGAATAGCAGCACTCAATGCCGACTTTTGTGCTTATCACCAGATCGGAAAAATGAAATTAAAACATTTTTGCGAGTGGGTAGAAATATTGTCATTTATCTCCAAAACTATTACTCTGAATTTCATGTGTTTTTAGTAAAAGGTTCTGGTTTAATTTGGTGCATGTTCTTAAATATGTGTTACAGCGACCACTCACCAGGGGGCACTGTATTAAACACTTGTTAATGCAAAACCAAAATTAATATTTTAATTTAAACGCGGTTCTTTTCACTTACTCTTTAACAATCGTGGGTCCCTTCAAAATTTAAGATTTGACTTTTACCTCTTGTACAACATATACATATGTTATAATTTTTTCAACATATCCAAACAACTAATAATAAAATATTATAATCATAGTAACTTACTGGTTTCGAAGCTTTTCTTAAGACGGTTGAGATCGGAGGCGCTGCCCGACACGCGGTATATGCCCACCTCGCCGATGCCGCGACGCTCCACTTCGCGCACACATGCGCTTATTATGAACGGGATGTTGCGTTTTTCACGTCTGATAAAGTTAATTATGTCATGTTAAAGGGAACATAAAATATATTTTAACAATCATCTTAGTAAAAGACGTTAAGTACCTAGTGTTTTTAATAACATAAAAAATAAAAGAAGCATAAAAAAGTTTGACGTCCATTGTTCAGTATGATATGACCTACTTAATAAAAGTATATATTTTTATTTTTTAGCTTCAGGCTGTATCCCGCACACAGCAGAGTAGGCAGAGGAAACCTAGTGTTAAAACATTTCGTTCTCCATTTTCCGCCGAATCCTGGAGATATTGTGTGGTAAGTGGCAGACTTAACCCCGCGCTTAGCTTCGACACCAGTGGGAAATATTAACTATTTCCCATCCTGGAGTGGGAATCGAACCCACAACCAACCGTTTACAATAACACTTTGTGACTCTGCGCCAGAACTGGCAGAATTCATTGGTTTGTCTTACTAGATTAGGGAATTGAGATTTTACATTACGGGTCGAAATTGAAGGTCTGGTTACGCCCCTAGTTTAATTAACTAGGGGCGCAACCAGACCCTCAATTTCGACTAGCTGCGTTCGCGGTATCTCGGGTGCCGTTTACATATTCAAACGAAGCGAGCAAATGAAAATCATTTATATATTCGGCATCATTTTTTTAAGAACCATCTCTATATTGGTATATGGTAGTGTACATGCAAAATATCATAAATTTCTGATGTGTAGTTATCGAGCCAAAAGAGTTCAAAAAAAGTCAGTACAGCGCTCACTTCGCTCAAATACAACTCCAAATAAGTACTGACTTGGCCACATGCTAAGTCATAAGGTAGTAGTAACTTAACAACTCACTAAATCCAACATGCAATATTAGAAGTAACTTGGCAAATACTAACTTGGCTACATGCCAAGGCATAAGGTAGCAGCAACATAAAAGCTCACCACATCTAACATGCAATACTATAAGTAAGTAACAACTGACTTGGCAACATGCGTGATCTTGGCGCCGAACAGCGCGCCGGGCTTGGCGCTGGGCACGTGGCGCGCCGAGCGCTCCGGCGGCAGCACGCGCACGCGCAGCGGCAGCGACCCGCCGCCCACGCACACCGTGCGCGATACGCTCTCGCCCACCCACTCGCGAGACAACTGTGGACATATGTCATTGTAAAGAGTCGCTTTTTGTTGTTATTCCGTGTTCATATTCAATTTTTAATGAAATAATAAAGCTTTTCATTATCTACCGCTTATTTTGAGAAACGAAATAGATATTAACATAAAACGCACCATTAGGACCCTGCATTTTGTCTACCAAACTAATGATGACCTTGAAAACAGGACCCTAATCATCACATGTACGTTTACATATCTTTTACACCTTAATGAAGTCAATTATATTACAATTATATTATTAAATCTGTCTATGACCATATTTAATCTGAGAGTGACTAAAAAAGTCAGCTGCACGTTTTTCCCGCATAGTAGGGTAATCAGAGGGAACTTAGTGTCAAGACACCCTTATACGTTTTAGATACCAGAGCGGAAAAATGAAAGTAACCCACTATAACCATTCCCCCGAGTGGGAATTGAACCTACAACCATTGCGTAGCTCAATGTAATTAAAGAAAATAACAACGAAAGAATATATCACCTTCAGCGTACACTTCCCTCTGAGCACAGGGCGCGCGGCGTCCTCGTATAGCAGCAAGCGCAAGTTCTGCGAGCCCTCTAGATCGAGGGTGAAGCTCTCGTTCCAGCGCGGCTGTGCACTACGACACACCAGCTTAGACTTTGCCTTGCGGAAATAGTGCCCGTACGAATCTACTTCCACTACGATATAGTAATCTGAAAAGAGACAATTTTTTATGTATTTTAGTCACATAGTTTGTAAGTAAAAAAAAGTTGAGTGGAATTCCCTGCTCCATGTTAAGAAGGTAGTGCTAGACCGTCCACAATGTATATAAATACAGATAAAATATGTCGTAGGTCTAATATTGTTATTAACGAAATAATTGTGAATACAAAGTAAAATGTTTTAAAACCAAACTATTAGAAATACTGTAAGAATTTGATTTCATAATTACATTTATTGAAGTACATATTTATAATCAAATATATATTTTCTAACTAGCTTAACGGAAAGCTCAGTAAGATAATACTGTGTCTATAAACGTTATAGCTGTAAGTTTGATTCTCATCCGTAAAATTGATCACATATTATTTTTATTTCTCCGCTCTGATGTGGGGTTAGGATCCACTACCTAGGTTCTCCCCCACTACCACATTAACATAAACCAACCAGCAGCAGTATCCAAGGGCGCGGTCATCCCCCCGATATGCAGATGCAGGTCGCCCAACAGCAGCGAGTCGTCGCGTCCGCTGCGCAGCAAGTAGGAGCCCATGTCCGTCTGCGGGTCGCTGCGGCACGCCGTCACCCAGCCCTGCAGCTCCAGCATCGACACCGTGCACGTGCCCGCCGGCGGCGCTGATGATGCCTGTTAAGAAAGAAAAAAAAAGATAAGTTAATACCTCTAATAGGAGAATATGTGTTGAAAAATCTTGTATATTTAAACGAACAATTCTTCTATATATATCCTATTCTTGTATATAATCCGGATCTCAGAAACGGCTCTAACGATTTTCTTGGAATTTGGTATGTAGCACATTCTCAAAAAAATGTCATTTTCTCCGTATTTTTAGGGGATAAAAAATATATACATATTAATATACGACTGTCAGTTTCACATGGTTTGACAACGCTGTAATAGCTCTGTTTTATTAGTTCAGCTTTCAGCAATTTAGAAATCAAAAATCCACGGTTCAGTCCCAACATCCGCACTATTTTTTTTGTTTAAATTTTGTTATATTTTTTTTAAGTTATAACATTTTTTATTATAATATTTATTTTATCATATTTTTATTGTAATCATTATTTTAAAATAACGATTTCTCGAAAGAAATACCGAGCGGAGCACGGTCACCAGATAATACGTTTACTAAAAAAACATAATCAAAACAGCATTTATAATGGTTAAGCTGTTTCATAGATTAGCATGTACAAACATACAGATAAACAGAAAAAAATATTAAATTAAAATAAAAATGTAAAATGAACTAAACAAAAAACCCACCTGCAAAGCATGTATAGAGTCGATCCACTGAGTACGCTCATATTCAGAGCTTAGGAAGAACACGTGCTGACGCTGTAGCGCGGCGGAGCCCGGCGCCTTCGCCCCCACGCGGAACACCAGGTTGGGGGAAGCGAGTACCAGCTGCCCTTCCAATTCTGCTAACTTCTTCCTTTGTTTTTCCGCTGCTCCACGACCGCCGAGTCTTATTTTCTGTTGATTAAAAATTAATACTAAGTTAGTTTTTTTATTAAGTTTAAAAAAGAAACTTGTTTTTAGACTTAGCAAGGGGAACCTAATTCAAACCTAATTCAAAAGGAACCTAATAACAAAATACTCCATTCTTCACTTTCCGCCCAGAATTGTGACATGCATGTTAAGTGGCAGAACTCGGAGAAACGAAAATAATTTCGATATAAACACTTCGTTATTGTGACACAACTATTTAAATTATATATAGAGGTAAAAAATCTCTTACTAGACAATTCGACTTAAATTTGGTATGCAGCAGTCCTTTTCAAGTGGAACACTAATAGATGAATTTAAGGTCACTCAAGCGAAGCTATAGAAGACAAATAGAAGACAAATAGCACAACTTAACCTAAAAAGTAGTATTTACTTTTTTTGAAAAGGAACTATTTAAACCAATAACAATTAACATAGAAAATACATTTCAAAAATCTTGACGTTTCGAACACTATACAGTAGTCCATGATCACAGGTAGGCTCTACCTTTTTCGTTACTTCAAATGTTCTAAAAAAAAGTTGGAATGCCATAAAAAACACTATTAATCCCATTAAAATATATAGTTTAATTTAAAGCAAATGAACCTTATCATCATGCAAGGCCCGCTCCTCAGCCAGTATCTGATCGCGGACGGTGCAGGCCTGCGATTTGAGTGCCACGATGTTGGCGGGCGAGGTCTCCCGCTCCGCGCCATCCTCCTCCACTATCACAATATCCGGGAGGGGGATGAACCACTTCAGCTCAAACGTGAACTTATCTCTGCCTGATGCCTGAAAAAATATATTTATTAAATATGGGTCCAGTCTTGGCGCAGAGGCACAAAGTGTGACTAAGCGACTGGTTGTAGGTTCTATTCCCACTGAAGGAGTGGAAATATTTAATATTTCCATTTTCGTCGCTCTGGTTTCGAGGCAAAGCGCGGCATTAAGTTCCACCACTTATTACGCAATGCGTCCAGAATTCGACGGAAGTTGGGGAACGGAGTGTCTTAACGCTAGGTTCCCTCTGGCTATCCTGCTGTGTGCGGGTACAGCGTGAGGCTATAAAAAATATATATATTTTCATTTACTACATGACTTGATGAACAAAAAAAACGTTGCTAAGGCAACGTGTGTGTTACTGTTAGATATGGTAGTGTGTGTAACATTTATTTTATTTATATTAATATTTAGTTCTAATGCGTTGTTATGAAAATTACTGAATTTTGCATTTTTTTTCAATAAACGGTTCAAACGTTATTTTTTTTACTTTACACACATATCTTAATATATAAATAATACTTTAAGTGTAACCTTTTTATTATTTATGTATGAAAACTGTTGTATATTTTAATATACTAAACATAAATCTCTCGTTCCTATTTCTTAGTTTTAAAAATAAGGTATATAATTTGTTATTATTTTCACGCAGTACACTTCTCTGCTCTTAAGTTAAAGTATGAATATTACCAATATTGCTTTAAATATTACCTTATATTTAGCACACGCAATCACATCATTGAAAAGAAATAGATGCCTCAGTTTTCTATGTCCATCTGACAATTCGACGATGAAAGAGTTTTTAACTAGTCTTCGTTGTGCGCGATCAGCATTCTATAAAGATGAAAAACTTTATTAGATTATCCTTACATTTTCTAATTAATAATTATCGGTTGAAATGGCTATTAAGTTTGGTTTATAAAAAGAAATTATTCACATTTACCTCTAATTGCTTTAGTTAGTGTATCAAAGTAAAAAGTTAAACTTGTAACAAACCTTATGTATTTTTTTACATTTTTAAGTGTTATTCATACACTCAGAAAATAGAGAAAAATATTTTTTGAAAACGTTTTGCTAAACGATCGCTCATAGAATAATCTTTACGTAGCAAGATATATAAAAAAAAATCTACTTATGCGAGCAAACTTGTAAGAAGTTCGACGTAGCCGGATCTTAAACGCATAGCTTAGCGGGTCAGAGCGCTTGGACGCATTCCAAGTTCAATATGTTACGTTTTCTAAAAATGTTCTTCAAATTTTATGTAATTTGCTTTAATTAATATTTTGAAGGAATTGATATCGCAATAAATCATCTTACCGGGAACATAGATTTTGTCTGTATAATATTAAATTCATCCAAGAAATGTTGCGTCATATTCAGCGCTTCCGTTAACATTGCATTGTCGGGGTGGCTGGCTGGTGTATATTTAATGAGATCCTAAAACAAAGTTAAACAATAATGTCGTAATTGTCATCAAAACTTTTGATTCCTTATGACTGTATTTTAAACTGTCCAAATAGTAATAGCTTTTTTAATATCAATATATCAAGGATTTACAGTATCTTTTTATCATGCTCTATTTCAGCAGTTGGGTAAATAGACTGCCCATTTCAATACCTTAACTTACCACCTGTATGTTTTATCTATTTAGTTATTGTTTTACCGTACCCTTTTTATATTCAAATTACAAACATTAACAAACAAACACAACTTACATGCAAAACAAGCGCATTCTTCTGCACCCTAGCCACCGGCTTGTGCAACAGATCGTCCAGCGACATCGGCTGACCGCGGCAGGCGATCTGCCGCGTGAGGTCCGCGAAGCGCTGCGAGCTCGCGCACCGCCGACGCACCGCGTCCGTAGCGCGCCCGTAGTTGTGGAGGAACGCACCGTACACGTTTATGTTCTCCGCCTGTGCGTGTGTTAAAATACAACATTTCATTATTCATTGATTTCTTTTTTTCTTTTGACTGTGTAGTATGCTGTTGGCCAGTGGCCTCGACAGCGCGTTTTAGGGGAGGCCAAGCTATAGGAGCTTTGACCTCGGCTTAGAATCCTCGCTTGTGAGGGAAGCCACCAATGGATGACGACGGCGTGGCAAGGGCGCCGCAGTTGAGACTCGAGCCTCGGCGTGCGACACCGTTTTAGTGGGGGGAATTATTATTTATTTTTCTTAGCTTTACGCTGTATTCCGCAAACAGCAGGGTAGTCAGAGGGAATCTAGTGTTAAGACACTACGTTCCCCACTTTCCGTTGAATTCGGAGACATTGCGTGTTAAGTGGCGGAACTTAACGCCGCGCTTTGCCTCTACACCAGAGTGAAGAAATTGGAAATATAACATATTTCCACTCCTCAAGTGGTAATCGAACACACAATCAGTCGCTTTACAGGCACACTCTGAGCCTCTGCGCCACCAATGGCTTTATTGATGAATATATTATTTACCAGCTTCCGCCCGCGGCTCCGTTAAATTCTTTTATATCCCAAGGGAGCATTTAATCGGGATAAAAGTATTCTGTCACCCAAGTCAGCTCATACCCTGTCTGTATACCAAATATCATCAAAATCCGTCCAGTAGTTTCAGCGACATTGAAGGACAAACATCCAAATAAGAAAACTTTCACATTTATAATATTAGTTCGATATATAGTGCTTTTAATATTTTAAAAGTCTTATTCACTTAGTCACACATTTAGGAAATTGGAAAACATATTGTAAGAAGACATAATTTTTAATGTAGCACGATTCGAAGCCGTGCCTCTTGCGAATCGTTCAAGCGCACTGACCGCTAGACCATGCGTTCGACTACTGTTATTACTGTCTTTATGTTGTAGACATTTCTTTAATTTTCTCTATAGATATCTGTAACTTACAACGAAAATAATTTGTAACAAGCGTATAAGAATTTCGACGCAACCTATAGTAGAGCGCATGGCTTAATGGCAATAGTGCTTAAATAATTAACAAGAGGCGCAGGTTCGAATCTTGTTGTTGAATGTTTTTTTTAAATATATTTTTAATGTTATTCACACATAAGTGTGAAGTGTACCATAAAGTAAATAGAAAAACCATTTTTACAATACGTATAATAAGTGTTTAAACATACGTTCTATACATACAAGTTTGAAAGAACCATGTTGCTTCAAACGTAAGCAGTAATAAGAGTTTTACTTCAACGCCGACGGATATAGAATAGTGAAACGTACATACCATTTTTTTAAAGTGAATGCCAACGGACAAGGGTTCGTCCCAACTAGCTACTGCAGCTTTTAGGCCTTCAAGGAAATTTTTGTGCAGTTCATGTAACTCTGATATTTTGTAAAATATGGTACCAAATTCTTCTTCTGTAATTACAGGTTGAGATGTGGATAGCGTTGCTTTAATAGCATTCATATACTGCAATGAAAAATGATTAGTTAAAATTTACTCTTTAACAACAAAATTATTATTAACGTGATAGATAATTTACTAAACTTACTTTTTCCATTACGTAGAGACATTCAACGTAAACGTTTTCGCTCTCTATTATACTTGTGACAATACAACTATGCATCGTCAGACGTTCAGCTTCAGCATTGCTACTATTATTTGATTCCTGTAAAAAATATATATTTATGTACTTAATTATATAATTCTAAATATACGACGTTTATAAACAAAAAATAGTACATGCACATGTACTTAGGTTTGCATGATTTCATAACAATTTTAAACATGGCCGCTTACAATGGTATAGATTATTGAGAATTTACAAAACATTTTCCAATCATTAAAATGTTGGGTAAAATTTGACTATAAGCTCATTTCGAGATGAAGCGTAATATGCAGACAGACGGAATGAATCTGGTGCTAATTTTGCTTATCTTGATCCATATTAGCTCATCGTACAGCACGGATACAGATAGTGAGTTTTAATTTTAATACCTTTTACGAATTAATATTAGTGTCTTATTTATTTCCTGTTTATTAAAAATGATTATTAGTATAAACAATATAACAAATGGTAAGTATGTATTCTTTGAATTCATTACAGGTTATGAAATAAATCGTGTAGGGCTTACTCCATTACACGATGCAATTATTTTCAGCGATATTGCAGACATTATGCATGAATTTGAAAATATGGTATGTATTTTTATGTAACATACATTTTTAAATGATCTTGTTTTCGATTAGTGTAAGGATTTTTTTTTTAATTTTATCTTGTATGAAAGTATCATTATCTATTTGAACTCAATTTTTTCAGAATTCCCAATTGAGTACTCATGTTTTTAGCGAAAGTGATAGTGAAGAAGACGTTGAAAGCTTATTGTCAGAATATCAACATTATTTAGATAAAGCACATAAGCAAAACATAAATTATATCGAAAAAAATAAAGGTAAAAATAAAGTTCCTCTTTTCCGTCGTGATAAATTCACAAAATTTAATCCAACTCGTCTAAATAATTATAATGACAAACTTTACGCTATTGCTAAAACGAACCCCTTGTCTATTATAAGCCATTTAAACACACTGATACCCCAAGTTTCGGATATGTTACAAAATAATTCTGGAGAAAGTATGCTTGGTACAAAATCTTTTCTTTTGAATTTGCCTTCTCTATGGCCGAAGTCAACTATCACAAAATCTATAGATTCTTCATGTTACTGTAAAGAAAATCAAATACCGTGTAGATGCGCTTGTAAACAATGTTTAATTGAACTCAGTCCTTCGTCTTCACAATTTAAAAGAGGCGGCAAGATACAAAAAAGTATGGACGAAACATTATCTGATTTTGAACATGGCATTGAGCAGTCAAAAAATAATGCTGTTAGTAATAACCTAAATATTATACTGAAAATTATTTTGCAATTTCATAATACTTCTAATGTTAATGATTTGACAAAAAGTGAAGATCATGCAGATGTACCAAGAGAATTTATTTCAAAGACAGATTTTCCACTATCTTATGCAAAATTTCCGACTATACTGGAATTAGCCAAATATAGGAACAATATTATGAATTATAATCATCCATCTCCTTTGCATAAAATAACTATTCACAAAAGAAAAAAATCTCGTGTCAATAATAGTAACAAAAAACATAAGTCTAAAAAAGTCGATTCTTCGCGCATATTTAAAGATGATTCTGATATGCAAGTAAAAGATAGCGAAAAATCATACGTTACTGATTCACTTTATACAGATTTAACAATAAATAACAAAGACACAACACAAGATAAATTACCAATTAATGTCACACAAAGTTCGATTAATTTAAATTTCTGGCATAATAATATTACTACTGAAGCTTTTAGAAGAAATATAGTGTTTTCCTTTGATTCAAATATATTCAAGAATATTTCAAAACAAGGTAATGGGTCAAACGACATACAGAAGATTGACAACAGCATTGAAACAGATTCTGAAAAATTTATGAATATGACTACAATGGGAACTATACGCTTAAAGCGTGATTTACCAGTAAATGCAGTAACGCTGGTGGCACATATTAACAATACCATAAGTCGTGTAAATGAGTCACATGTAAAAAATGCAACGAAACAACTCCAAAAGTTTGATAAAATGTCTGATTCAGAGCTTTTGTATTGGCCAATAGGGAACAAAAGTAATAGTTCCGAGAAGCTTGCAAGAAATATGACAGAAATCATCTTAGATAAGGTAACAAAAAGAACTAAGATGAATTTGACTTCTGACATGATACGCGCCAACCGTACTGCGGCGTTAGAACGAGCTATATTTGGTAATGTTGACTGGAATGATACGGATGAAGTTGTTCCTATCTTTATGTCGTTTGTCGGTAAATATATGAGAGGGGCTCTCACATTTTGTTCAGGAAAAATATGCCATTCTATTAAATGCGTTAACAAAGTATGCATCCAAAGAATTTGTAGTCCAGAACATCGATATAATAAAAATGGCCATTGCCTGGGCAATGAGACCAATGGTAAGTAATGAGAACTATGGTAATCATTACTTATTTCTTAGCTAAACATTGATTTATTTATTTTTTTGCTATTTCAGAGAATGAAACTACTATGCTGTCAGCAATGGATTTGCCGTCAAATGTTACTTTTGAAGTAGTTGATATTCTGCAAAACAGAATGCTAGGAAAATTGTATGGAAAAATATCTCTTTGTATTAACGCCAAATGTTCTACTTTTGCAGCATCTAAGAAATTATTTTATAAAGTAAATTGTACCTCTAAAACATTGAATGCAACAGGGCATTGCCCAAATAAAACAAAAGCGAAGTACGTATAAAGTTTATGAGTTAGTATTACGAAACAAGAAACAGCTTAAGTCAACATTTAATGTTTATAAACATTGAGGACTTGACTTATTCTCTGCTAAGCTCTGATAAAAGGCTACAATTTAAACATTTATCTTAAATTAGTGTCGAATATAAGATATTTTAAAAGTATGATGGAGAAAAAAATAATTATGACAATTATAATGTTGTTTTTATTTATACTTAAACAAGCATTTCAGGTGAAACCCAATAAGACATTGGTATGTTTGAATCTCAATATTTTGCATAATGTCATATTATTATTTAAAAAATATATGTATCATATAAAAAGATATTATTATATCGTCTTATATTACTCATCATTTAGAATAGTATTGTATTATAAAATGTATAATATATTTTAGAATGTGTAAACATTTTAGGACACTAACAAATTATATTTAAGTCCATGGAGGTTTATTAGCAAAAACAAACCTAAAATAATTGACTTTACACAAAATGGTGACATAACGATGCACAGAGTACCACTTAAAAATTTGCTTGTTTTGAAAAGCATTAATCGAGGTATTAATTTACACAAAAATATAAAACAACATTCATTTAATATAAGTATATGGAATACACCAATAACAGTGGACGGAATAAGAGAGTTTATAACAAAAATAATAGAATCTTTAGATATTTCTATTGCTGGACCGATAAAAACTTTAACAAACTGCAGCAAGAATTTAGAACTTTGTCGATTCCTGACATGTCTGAATATTCGAGAAAATTGTATTCTATGTGAAATTCAAAAGAAAGTCGACACAAAAAATTCTACTACTTGTGAACTTATTTCTACAAAATTTTTAACCGGTAACAGTGAGGCTTAATACTTGTACTTGTACTTTGTAAAAATATAATTCAAGAATTAAATGCAGATATCAATTTTTAATGTATATTACATTATTAATATTATATGTCTTGATAATTAAATGTTAACAAACGTACCGAAAATGTGTTTTAAGTTTATTTGTATTCATAAATAATATTAAAATTCATTTCTATCAAAGGACTTTAGGTGTTTCGTCATAACTCATTAAGTAAACATTCCCGAAAGTTTCTTATCTCAAAAAAGATAGGGACATAGCTAAGATAAGTATATAAGACAACGGTGAGACTATTTAAACATTTAATACTTCCGAATCCCTATCCGAGCTAGCATTCACAATGTTTCGTTCTAACCGTCTTTCGTTATTTATTGTGTTGTTTATAGTGCATAGTTCTCTCAGCAAGCCTTTAGAAAGTGAGTATAAAACTATGTAAATATTAATTATTTCCAATATATTTTTTGTTGTGTAAAAGTTAGTATAAAAAACTTTTTACCGTTTACAGATAACGTAGTTGAAAGTCGTGGTATCGGTTCCACAATATGGGGTTGGATAACATATCCTTTTTCATGGTGGAGTTCAGATGTAGACGCAAATCCCTCCGATAATAATCAACTTATAGAATCATCACTAAACAAATCTTTCATGGATATAGAAATAAGTAAACGCAATGTGACTATATGGTGTAACGAACAAACTTGCACAACAATGAGATGTGAATCTTTTGGCTGTATAAATATTACATGTAATATTTATGACACGGATTTAATCGGTGAATGTCGAAATTATAACACTGTCTTTATACCGGATGAGCCTGTAACGAAACCTCTCACAGAAGACAAAAAAACAGAAGTAAGTTCAAAACCCTCCATAGTAAAAACAACGACTACTTCTACAACGGAAGCCGCATTACAGTCAACTACTATTGAAGAACGTCCACTAGAATTGGAAGCAGTATTATCTTCAACAGTGTCGGAAGTTCCACAGGAAGTACCCGCTGAGCCAATTGATGTATAACAGTAAAAAGGTATTATCCAACTCCATATTTTTTAACATAAACATATTAAAAGCTACATTTAATATAATAATTATTTATTTGTGAAGCCGATACGATGAAAATGATACTGCTAAGAAATTAATTAAGACATTGAAATGTATAATGTTTCTTTTCTAACACACACTATTTATTTCCAGACGAATACACAAGCGGATTCACTTTTAATTTTCTACCCCTAAATTTAAATCAATTATTTATAAATTATATGCAGAATTTTATAGTAAATTATGCAACAAATTTAACAAACAATTTAATAGAAAAAATGAATATAAATTCGTTTTGTACGAATGGAATATGTTATTATTCGAGATGTCAAAATTTCAAATGCGATGTACAATTCTGTAAGTACCATTTAATCACTGGCCGTATAAAATGTACCAACAGTAAAACCAGGGACACATCTGAAAAGGATTACGATTTTATTTTGAAAAAATTACACCGTACAGGCGATGAGAACACCAGTGACGATTTAGAAGAAAATGAGATAAAAAATGACTTAAAAAGGAAATTGTAACAATGTATAATTTATCAATATATAACAGAACAATAAAAGCTTTATATTATTTTTATTGCCAAACTATATTGTGTTATAAGTAATAAAATGTACGAATATGTAAGGAGTTTTATTACTTCATTTTTTTCTTAAATAAATAATATTACTTGGTTACTATAAAAAACACTTTTATATTCATACCTAAAGCTTTCTGATTTATAAAGCATTTATGTGGTATAAAGTGTAACAGGCGTGTAGTAGAGAACGGAGTGTCTTAAAACTACGTTCTCTTAGACTATTCTGTTGTACCGAAACAGTGTCAAGCTTATAATAATAAAAAAAATTATTCAACAACATTTTTGCAAATAAAAATTATATATAGTTCTTGCTTCTCTCAGACTTTAAAATATACGGTATACACTTATATTCACATACTTAATGTCTCTAATAAATATTCAAAATACAAGAAAAAATGTTTTTTTTTGGAAAATTATTGCTTCGTACTTTTTCTAAACACGTCCTCTACTTTCCGGCTGAAATCGAGACATTGCGTGTTGAGTAGCGGAACTCAACACTTCGCTTTGTCTTTGGTACCGAATCGAAGAAATGAAACATCATATAATTTTAAAGATATGTTTAAATAAAATGTTGCCGAGGTTGTCTTTTAAATTAATTAAAAAAAATATGTATGTAGTTATTATTAATGACGTTAAATATAAATATTAACAGTATTAGTAGTAATAGTATTAAATAAAGAGCTATATAAAATGCTATATATTAGCACAGTCTGTGTAAAATGCTACGCAATAAAGAAATAGAAGAATTCAAGCACTCTTTAGTCTAGATAGCAGCATATTTAAACTACTTCATAATGCAGTTTCCAAAATAAAACATTTTTTAAGTTATAAGCAAACCTGGTGCTGAAGCTTCTTTAGTACTGGTGGTGTAGCGCTGGCTTCAGTGTCTGAGGATATAGTTCTCAGTAAAAGTGGAGTATCACTTGAGTCTGCCAGCTCGGAACTCGTCTCACTTGGCTCCGTGCCTTCGAGTGATGGCCTTTGGGAAAGAAAATATTGATAAAAAGTGGTGTTAGATATTATTAAATTCTATTAAATAATTATTCCTTGTATATGTTCCTTTAATAATCTATAGATATAGAAAATTTTCCGCCTTGCCTGGTAGTCAGAGAGAACCTAATGTCAAGACACTCTGTCCTCTATATTCCACCCAAATTTGAAGTGCATTTTAAATGGCCATTGTGGCGCAGTCGAAACCGCATCGGGCAGCTTTTAACCGTTTCCGCGATGATTATAGGTTCGATTCCGACAATGATTACATATTATTTTCATTTTTCATTTAATCATTATCTATAATATCTAGGTACTAGTACCTAAGATAAAACTCGGTGTTGAGTTCCGCGATATAACACGCGTTATATCAATTTCAGACGGAAAATAGAGAACAGACAGTCTTAGTTCTAAAAGTTTCTTTTTGATTACCTTGCTATAGAGCAAAAAGCAAAGCGTCTATATTACACAAAGAAAAAACTAAATAACTAATACATATAACTGAATAACTAATTAGTATTTATATTTTTTTATAAAAAATGAACCGTGCGTGTATGTTTTAATTTTTATATTACCCGCGTTTAACTACTGTTGAGAGCCATTAATGCCAATTGAAATACGGGAAACGAGCGGAAATTACATGACTAATAAAAGCGTTGAGTTAAATTAACAAATTTTTCAACACCTAAATTATAACAAATTTTAGTAAAACAAAATTATATAAAACATGAAAGTATGTTTTTAATGTTATAAGTTTATTTAGATCTATGAATCTTGAAATAAAATAAGTAATTTATTTGAAAAAGGATATTATTTAAATATATACCTATAGATAAATATAGAAATGGTAATATTTTGTATATCATCTATTATTTCAGCTTAACGTTTTTCTCTTGGCTGACATATAGGACAAAGTATTACATATAAGTCCATATTCCGCTTACACGAAATTCGAATTTGAAAAGCTATTCAAAAACGTCTATAACCTTAAACAGATTTTGTTAAGGAAGCATTTAGTTATTTCTTATAGTTTAGCTAAACTATGTTATGATTTTTCATTACTTGTTCCGAAACTACTTTTTTTTTTTAGCTTCACGCTGTATCCCGCACACAGCAGGGTAGGCAGACGGAACCCAGTGTTAAGACACTCCGTTCCCCACTTATAATATAAATTTAAAAAGAAAATGTGCATTGCGCATATCAATTTGTTTTATGGCTGCTTTCTCTTATTACTCATAATTTAGCTATTTACTCATGCGAGGATGAATCATATCGGTGGCACGAAGGATTAAAAAGTAAACAAGAAAGTAAGCAAGTAATTCAAATACGTTTAGTAACTACGAAGATCTTCCAAAGGATAAATAAAAATAACAAATCATAGATACATATTCATTTACAATGTTTTTAACTAACTTATTTTACTGTGTGAAATTATTGCGTGATATTGGATTTTTTAAATGTATTCAATTATGTTACACAGCCCTTGGTTCGTAATTTCTAACTGTAAATAGTAGAAAAATCACTATGTATAAGAATGTCTTCTTTTCAGCTCTACACTTTTTTCTCATAGCAGATTAAGAACAATGTCAAGATGCTTCTTTTTCCCTTCCAGCCCGAATTTTAGACATTCCACTAAGCGAGGAGTCAAATCCACAACTAATCATGTCAATCAGCACAACTGTGCTACGATTTATTCAAAAAAATATATATAAATAATAATATAACTTCCTTTTCACACTGTATCCCTAATGGGATAATCAGGGAAAACAGTGCGCGGTACACTATGATCCCTGCATACTTCTTTTTCCTCGTTGACTGTCATCAACCTCTTCAAAGACGCTCCAGGGAGTCCTTGTGCTTTTCACGCGACCTTCCTCCAATATCATTGATATTGTATTCTAAAAGATCAAGGTGAGGTTTAATAATATAACTTACTGTATAAAATAGTGTATGTTGACATAGTTGGGTGCGGTGGCGCATAGGGGTGAGTCGGGCGCGGGGGGCGCGGAGGCGGGCGCGCTCAGCGGAAGCGTGCTGGTACCGCTGGACCCCTCCTCTGTACTGGAACCCGCACCACCTGTAATATGAGACTTATGTAAAACATTCTTTCACTTTGTCATCTTTCCACTTTTGATTTATATTCCCATCGTGGGCCAGTCGTGGCGCAGGGGCACAAAGTGTGACTGTGAAGCGAGTGGTTGTGTGGTCGATTTCCACTCGAGGAGTGGAAATATTTAATATTTCCATTTTCTTCGCTCTGGTGTCGAGGTAAAGCGCGGCGTCAAGTTCGTGTAATATACGCAAGCATAGCTACGAACGTTACAACTTTTTTGCTTAACGCATACCTGCATTCAACAATACAAATTTAAAATATTCTTTATTCAAATATACGCTTGCAAGCAATTTTGAGATGTGGAGTGATAAAAAATCATAAAGCTACCACCAGCTTGTATTCATGAATACCATTCATGAATGACTTTTCCATTCAAAAAAAATATTATTTTCTATAAATCATCACAAAACAAACCTGCTTGTATATAAACGTATTCCCCATCATTAATATCCACTGGCACTTGGTCATAGTAGTGTTCTTCATCCGTGGAGGGCACGACGGCGGGTATGCTCTCGAGCGATATGGGCGCGGACTTGTCTTCTGAAGCCTCGGGCAGGTCTGGAGTGGTAGACGTCACCTCCTCGTCTATGGAGCGCGGGGTCGCCGCCCCGCCTGACCGCTTACGTTCAGATGACAACGAATTTATTGATTCGTAGCTTTTCACCTTTAAAATTAATAGGAATTGATGGATAAAAACTCACATCATAATTACTATGATTAGCTTTGTAATCTTGTTTCTAGATTATTGGTTTTATATATTGAAATATATGATAAATATATCATATATAGATGCAATGAATGAAATTCTTATTTATGTTCAACATAAATGGAAGTTGCTAAAAAAAATAAAAAGCAAAAAGATTCATAAATATATACAATGAAAATTTATTAAATAAAAAACAGCTTAATGTCAATGCACTATTAAAATACGTACTCTTTCGCTAATTGAAGGTGTTGAAGCTCTGCTGGTGATAGATTCCCGAGAATCAGCTTTGCGTATTCTTCGTCCAAGTGATGAGGGCGGACTGTCCTCTGCAACACCAGTTTCTGGTAGGGACGCTCCACGTTTATTGAATACCTTTGGTGGTGGTCTAAAAGGACATAACATAATTAAACTTTGTTCAAATGATTCTAATTAATACAATTTCTTGCATAAGATACATTTTTATGTCTCCACAATTTGACTGTTTATACAATTATTCACACTAAATATGAAAATTTAATTGTTTTTTACTTACTTAGGTGGCACTTTTTTCTTATTGGCAGCATTGGCATCAGTGGAGCTGCTCTCTGAAGATTGCGGTGAATCATCAGATTTCTTAGCGGCATTCTCTGCAGCTTTTAGACCGTTCACCTCAATAACTGTTACAAAATCACCTGCTTGTGATGCTGGACGGTTTTTAATTGGAGTTTTATTACTTGACTCTACATCTACTGAAATAAACATATTTACTTGTGAGTTTTTAAACCCACACTCTAGTGGTGAAACAAATATTCTATAATATTTAGTTAAAAACAGCATTCAAAAAATCAAAATTTCGAAAACATAGCTTATTTTTTTTGTGGGTTTAATGTGAAATTTTAATTTAAACTGAAAATTAAACTTACTATTAGTATCCTTGTCACTTCGTTGTACAATTTCACTGTTACAGCGTCTTCTGGCAGCTTCAGCTGCTAAATTTGAAGATAATTCATTGATGCATTGATTCACAGAACTTCTTTCTGCAAAAAGTACAGGCTTGTTTCTACGATGGACTTCTTCAACTTCAGAATGTTCTGTTGAGTCATCACTTTTTAAACTTGTTTCACTTTTCTTTGACAATGAGTCAGTGTTTGAGTCCTGCAATAAAGCCAATAAATTTTCAATTTTTAATATTAATAAGTTTAAAATGTCATCAAGTCATAATTTTATTTATATATTGTTGAATAAGCTATAATCCAGTAGCATCAATATTAAAATATGCAAGTAAAAGTGTGATTGTGAGATCTACACTATATATACATATAAGTAAATAATAATTATGTAAATACAAACAACAATTATAGTTAGCTGGATAATATAACAAAGATATTAATGTATCTTTACTACTAAAAATTCTCTAAATTAGCATGTACCTACTGCTACAATATTAGATGTGAAATAGTAAATATGAATCATAATAAAGAATTTTATCTATTTAGCCTACTTTATGTGTTGACAAGCTAATAAAAAAACAATGTTTAGTTACAAATCTTAATCATATATTAAGGTAACTAACTTTTAAGTTTAAAGTAATTATGTAGAGCTGCCTCATTTTCTACTTTGACATCAATATAATTATATTAAATTTTGGTACTATTTAAATAAAAACGATTGATGTTGTGTTACAAATAACTTTTCCATTTATTTTTTTGGAAAACGAATTTGATCAAATCGTTTTAAAATTTTAAACATAAATCATCAGATAAGACAATAATTTACCTGCTTGCTATCAGATGTCTTATCGTCATTCGTGTCAACTCCTAAGGGCGGCGCCGATCTACTTCCTTGAGAAGCTTTATGCTTCTCTACATCAGACAGTAGAGTTTCCAAGTATTCTACGTAGAATTCCTCTTTCTCCAATTCCTCCCTAAGAATAGCCACTCTCTGTTTATGTTTAGCCAAATTAGCTCTGACATCTTCCTCCCAAGCGGCTGGTAAAGCACTCTCTGGAAAACGTTGCATCCACACACGCTGAAAATCTCCGAAGACGCTCATCTCTCACAAAACGATTTCATGACAAATTTATGTTAAAGTAATAAATAATCACAGTAATATTTTAGTGTAAAAAATATATCAGAAATTCTGTCATCGCAAAGGCAATTTTTTATTTCTACTTTTTCTGTTTTGACATATAGCATGTCAAAGGAACGAACTTTTCAGACGTGTTTGCCTTATATATATATTTTATGAGAATATATTTTTTCATATAGCCATATTTTTATAAATAGTTTTATATTTCTATTTTTAGAAAGAATAATACAGATATTATTTAATGCATATGTCACCAGTTTAAAATAATGGTAAATTACAATTTAAGAATATGGCAAACATGTAATTGCTAATAAAGTAATGATTAGTTAATCATGAAAAGAGTAATTAAGAAATATTTATAATAATAAATAGTTCAAGTTTTTAATTATACGATGTAAAAAATAATTCATATTAATACTATCAAATTATACAAATACCAATTTAACTTATAAAATTGTGATTATATAAATAGATATTAAAATATGTTTTAAGCATATGCATTTATTACAAACAAGTCAATATGTTAAAAATATTTTCCCTGTTTACATGGGAGAATACTTAAACAAGGTAAGTAAATTTTTGACATTGACAATATTAAGTTAACGAGTATTGACTATTGAGTAGCTCAGACTTCACTAGCTTTTCGAGATTCTATTAGATAGTAAGAACAATAAAATATTTTCCGTGATATTAAATGATTTTTTGAAGATCAATGTCCTAATTCCATCAAAATGGACAAGAACTACGTAAAAGCAGCTTTAGAAGGTCTAAATTCTTCATCATCTAAACGTATACAGGATAGTCTTTTAAAAATTAAATCTCACGTTATTATAAATGATAGGGGAATTAAACTATTTCGCGACTGCGGTGGTTTAAATTACTTGGTGCCTCATTTGCGTAAGCCCAATGAAAAAATACTGGATATAACATTAAGTATTCTTGGTAATGTGTGTTTAGAAGAAAAGAGCAGTATATTGGTAAGTTAATATTTTATTAATAGTATTGTCTCTCTTTTCCATATTGATTACTTATTTTTAGTTACACTAGTTGCAGAGTTGCAGGCAAGTCATAAAAAATGTATAGTTATGACATACATTTTATATCTTTTGTTTGAAAAATCCAGAGACCTGTGTCTACTAATTTTGATTATAATTTTCTTAAGCTTAAATATTTTTATTTATAGTAAAAGATTATAACTATAGTCATAAAATAATGGCAGTATACATTATAACGGCATTGGCTTTTTTAAACCATTTTTTTAAATAAATATATTCATTTTGTTTGTCAAATGTTTTATAGTCATTTCAAAAACGAATAATTAATCAATTGATTAATAATAATATGTAATGTATCCTAATGAAATATTTTTATTTTATATGATTTTTAAAAATTTATCATAGAATCATGTAGGAGCAGTGCGAAATTTTACGTAAATGTACGTTTAATATAGTTGAGACGCATTTGCGATGTATAAGCAATTGTTTAAACCACATTCTTTAATACATAAGAATATAAACAAAATTACGAAAAACCAACTTAACATAAGTTTTATTCATAACATGACCTTTAAAATGTTGTGCTACATCAATACCGAATATCCTGTGTAAGTATCGTGTACATATCTATGTAGATATGTCCCAAGTCCAGACACCCTCCTGCATCGCTAGCTGCGTCGATCGATTTTGCAACGCGTCTGTATTGATTGGATGCAAATTTGTTTCAGATTGGAAAATTACAAATTTTCGGACAGATCGTGTCAATTTTAAACACGGTCTGTCGAGATAGTATTCTCGGAAGGACATCTCGTGTAATTGGTAACTTAGCACAAAACCAAAAAAATGCTGAAAGTTTGCACAATCACGGGGCTGTTAAGGCATTGGTTGCGCTTATTGAAAATAGAGACAAGAATACATCTTACGCGACTCTATCCATGGCGGTTAGAGCTATTCGGTATATATCTACATCCATATAACTATTTAATTATTTGTTATTGAGCTTCGTCCTCCATATGAAATGGCCTGTTGATACGATTAAGTATAAAAATACGTAATTATCCTTCAGAACGATATCTAGCTTCATTCTCAGAAAGAGAAATAAAAAGATGATAAATTGTAACACGAAAAGTACTTTAATTTTGATTACACAGCAATCTTACGCCTTCGTCACTGCATTCATCACGAAATCGACATAAGCCGAGTGCAATCACGATTCACGACTCTATTTCCTTTTCATATTAGATATATTTCATTACGCCGATTAGAGATTATGGCGCATAAGTATATCGTGTTAGAGAATTATGCATATGTATCATTCCATCAATTAAAAGAAAAAACAAACGGAATAGCTAATTGGCTTCCCGTTTGATTGTATTGTGTAATTTGCCATTAAAACAGAAGTCAAGTCTATAAAAACACTTTGAGAATAAACAATTATTTTCGTTTACCAACTTAAACTGATCCTTTGTCTAGTCTAAATGGTTTAGCGTCATATACGTTTGTTTAAATAACTGTAGTATTGTAATTACTAAGCATTATCACTTATTTCAGGCAATTATGGATGATAAAAGACAAAAGAAAGGAAATGTTAAATTTAAATGCTATACGATGTATTTCGATATTACTTACAACGGAGTGCGAAAATATGGGCATTATCAAATCTAGCACTGTTGAAAAAGAAATAGAAGAGCCTAAGAGGAGTCAAGAAGAGCTAATAAATGGTATTCTTAAATGCCTAGGATACTTCACGACTTATCCAATTTCAACTTGTGCTGAACAGGTAATAACTTTATTTCAGCAATTTCTATAAATATTTTATCATGGTATTAGAAACACTAAATCAGAGAGAAATTAGAGTCAATACACCGTCCTTAAGTTTCCACCCGATATCGAGACATTTTTCGTGTTGTGTTACGTATCTCAATGCCGCGCTTTGTCTTAGGTACCAGTGAATAATGAAAATTTAAATGTAAACATTCTACTGAGTTAGAATCGAAGCCACAGCCATCGCTATTATAAACAGACGGCTAGCTGCATTACGACCGCCTCAAACAGTGTATTGTATTCGATATAGTTAGGATATTGAATGATAAATAAAACACTTTATATGACGAAATGCCTTTATTTGACCGTACTTCCACGAATACTACGTTATTTTCAACTATCAATCAATGTAAGAAAATCATACAATTATATTTTGACCTACTTCTTGCCATGCTAATGCTACTAAATTTGCACACATGTTCGGATCCGATGGTAATATAATATTTACAATATTACGTAGACTTGATGTCCTAGGCAAGACGACTATGATATGTGGTAAAAATACTGTACAGTGTGATCTTTTTCGTTTATATTTCAAACTAATTTATTATTTTTAAAATGCTTATCTTATAAGTTACATGAAAATAGATACAATTTTATAAGCATCATATTTAAACATCTCTCGTAAAAAGAATGTTACAGTACTGTAAGATTTTTTTAGCTTCTCGTTTTTTCTCGCTTAGTTGGTAATAGTCAGAGAGATTCTAGTGTCAAGATACTTCTCCATTTTTCTCTCTTCTCTCTTCTTTTTCTTCTCCATTTTTCGCCCGAATTCGATCCGTTACTCAACACGAAGTATACGTGTCAAAACACAGCGGCGCACTTCTTCTTGTTTACCAGAGCAGAAATGAAATAAATTAAATGGTAATCATTCCACGGTGGAATTTCCACCGAGTGGGTACGATACCTGTCGTACCTAAAACCAATCGTTATTGCAATCAGTACTTTTGAGATATTTATAAAAAATACGAAATAAACTCCTATAAACAAATAATTTTACAGATACAAGGTGACGGTAGAGGATATCAGTGTCTCGTAGCATTGACTAAATCACATGAATCAGTATCTCTTAAATGTCTCATGAACCTCTGCTACCTTACGTCTTGCCGTCCACTGTTAGGTATAGCGGGATTAGTGGAGTGCTTGATCGGAATATTACAAAAACATTCAGGTAATTCATAGGATAATATTTAACTATGTTTTTGAAAAATAATCAATTAAAATGTCAACACAAACATGTTTAGAAAAAGTATAATATTTTTAGCGCAGCGGTATTCGAACCCGCGTCTTATAGAAACCGTCCAACCTGTTATAACATGTGTTATACATTCGGCTGCAACAATTTCTTATATTCTTATTACAGACTATTGTTTTTGTTGCGTACACAATCTTAAGTTTCCTAAAAAAGTATTTAAATTTTCTAAGTGATTAAATAACCCATTGCTGTAATAAGTCAATATATGTATAGATATACCTTATTTTCATTAGATTTTTTTTCATATTAGTAATCCTTATTTTATAAAGTTGAAAAAGCGCGATTTGATATGCACGATTGAGTTTAAATGCGGGATTGATAATTTGAATAATACATAACAATATTATTTAAATCCTTAACAATAATAAATATACAAATACAACTAAAAAAAAGAAACTGTTATCGGTTGTATGAAATTGCCTTTGCCTTAATACAATATACAATGTATTGAGTAGTTATTTAGTTAGAGAGTAGTTGGGACAAAGTAACAACTTTTTATAGATCCGTCATGCTGGCCGGATGGGGCAGTTAAAGCACTCGCTCAACTTAGCGGGGAATCGGTGAATCGATCGCGTATACGTCGTTGTGGAGGATTGTCGTTACTGGTGCAGGCGGCTCGCGATAATGGACACGCGATGTACGCACTTCTGCAATATGTTTTCGACGATACATGTATGTATTTCATATAACTTAGAATAGTATTTTTATATTAGTGAAATATAATGAGGAAAATTAGTTTACCTTATCTGAAAATTTACTGAAACCTTTACCTTTTCAGCGTTCCAAATACTTATTCAAGAAGGTCTTGTTGGTCTACTGACTGAAAAACTAACATCTTACATTTCAACCATGGAATACGACCATAATCTTGAAAGCGTCGATCCTGCCACTTCAAGTGAACCATTCCGTCGCAAGGAAAGGCCAAAGAATGAGCCTGGCTCAGTATATGATATTGCTCTGCAACATCTATCACAGAACAATCTTACCCGGGGTAATCTATTCACGCGTCGTAAAAGCCTTCTCTTGTCTGAAACAGGGGATGACTTGAAGGTTGTAATAGAAAGGGATAATATGATTGTGGGATTCGTCGATGCTATTGATAGTGACGGCTCTGATGATAGCGACAGTGATGACGATAATGACGACGATGAGGAGGAACCGCCGAAGAAACATCGTCGAGGCACCAAAAGAGGACGCTCTAGTCCAAAAACTATAAGAAAAGTATGTATACAGTTGCAAAACATTTTAATAATAATTTACAACATTTTTATATTTGCAATTATATCTTTTAGAAATCACGCTTGATCAAAATGGCCAGTAAGGACTGGTCGGCGGGTGTGTACTGGGAACCAAAGAGCCCGGAATGGCCATCTCTCTACCAGCAGTTCCCTACAGATACTAGTCCTAGCCGGGACATGCCGATGTCGCCGGCGTCTGATGGAAACTTCTCTGACTTTAGTCCAGACAGGGACTCGAAACGGCGTTGGGATTGGAGCCCCGATTCGGGAGCCAGCTCTGGGGAGGGCAGCTCTGCTTCTCCACAACAGACAGATTATCCATGGAGCCCTGGCAGCTCGGGTCCGTCGTCACCCGCCAGTACTAACAATGGTAAGCTCCCATTGTTTTTTGTGATTTTTATTTATAATAGTATTTCTGTTGATGCGTAAAATATTCGTTATTTTAGCAACATTTATCTAATTTTAAGCAAAACTATTTGTCAAACATATTGTATTCTATTATAATGGAATATATTGGCATTCTGTACTTCTTCCAGCATTAAGTATACATTTCATACTCAACCATCTGCACAGTTATCGTAAAAAGAGGTTCAAAGATTTTCCTTCACATATTAATATAATGATGTCGATTTTATGTATCTTGTAATGTAATCTTGAACAATATTATATTATAGAAGACAGCTCGGATTCGGAGGTATCAGGGCGTTATTCGCCAGTTTGCACTGATGCTGAAGGTGACACAGAAGATGAGCAAAAGAAACCTACTCCAGGTACATCTACCGATACAAAGTCTAAACAACTTGCCCAAGATCTTGAAGAACTTGACATGGATAATGATACTGAGGGGAATACTGGTGAAGAATCTCCTTCTGAGGGTATGTATATGTTTAATTTAATATACAAAAACGTAGATTCGTTAATGACTTGACCTATAGCAAGTATATAATATAATTACAATGTAGGAAACAAAGTAAATATCAGCCATATATATTTTTTATTGTATGCAAATACTGCTTATTTTAATACTCATATTCATTTTAAACCTTATGATTTGATCTACTATTTTCTGAAAATCACTTAGCTTAACAACTATTGGAAGTTTGTTTTATTGGAGTGAGAGAGAAATTTACCAATATTAATAATTACTTAATAAACATATGTTACATTCAATGGGTTTTGCAGCACTTTCATTTGAAATTTCATAACAACAATAAAATTTCGCTCTAATTTTAAACATAATGATTAAAAATAATAAACAGCAAATTATGTTTTCAGATGGATGCAAAATAGACATAAGCTCCAAGGCGTCAGGTATAGCCTGTGTAATGGTGCTCCTTTTCCGCGTATCGCACGGCACATGCACCACGTGTGGGAGCATCCGCGACGACCCCGTGCCCAATCAGACCATGGACCTGCTGACCAGCCGGGACTGCCTCAACGGCTTGCTGGACTATGTGGAGAGGTGCAAGCGGCCTGTGGGCAGGGCAGCTAGAATACTGGCTCGAGTGCTCAGGTATTATTTTTGTTAGACTTAAGAACTATATATACATATAAAAGGGTACATACAATACATGAACACAGATGTAGAGCTGTTTAATTCACTTTCATTCTCTTTTTAGATCTTAATTTTTTCGTTTTTAAGCAGATAAATTAAATTAATATTTTCATTACGTCAATTCATTATTACAGCAATGATTTGTGTCTTATGAGTATTCTAAGACACAAGCTTGCCATACGACTACACCGTATGTCGGTATACTCCAAACACCCACCAGACCAATGCACTCAATGCAAACAGGTAATTTAGGATGACTATAACAAAGTTAAATTAATTTAGAATGCAAAAATTAATATTATTTTTTTTCCATTTAGATTTTAAAATTAAGTTCCAAGCTACTATCACAGTTGGGATTGCTAGCAGAATCAAGCTACGGTATCGGGAAGATTAGCTATCATTTACTAAAAGGTTGCTCGTCAATGAAACAGACACTGGCTCTAACCCTGCCTTACATTGTTAGGTAAGCAAGATAAAGTTACAAATAATATTTTAATCTTTTGAAAAATACTGATCTTTAAAAAACTACTTTTTTTAGGGCTGAGAAACCCTTGAAGAAATACTTGATTGATTGCAATGGTCTAAATCAACTTTTCCACATTATATCCGAGTCCAAAGAAGATATTGAGGTTTGTGTAACTGCTTTGGTAAAACTTGCCAATAATATTAACCTCAAAGACCCTAAGGTCTTAGAAAAAAGATATAAGGACAAAGTACATGTTAATTACGATCCTATACTTGATAACTTGGCCCCAGAAGATATTGTCATCTTTCAATTAGATGACTCAACAACAGTTAAAGCGAATAGGATATTTTTATGTCAACATTCTGAAGTATTCAGCGCTATGTTAATGGGAAAATTCAAAGAGTCTGGCGAAAGAAATGTCCGTCTGAAGAATGTGTCAAAAGGAGCTTTAGAATATTTGTTCACTCTACTTCAATGTGGGTTAAATAACCCCAAATGCGACATTGAAGTGTTTCCCATGGTTGATAATCTTGATACCAGCTTGGAAGTTTTACTCTTGGCCGACAGATTTTTATTCGATAAATTGAAAGAATTACTGAGTAGTGCCATACTACAGTTTAAAATGACACCCAACACAGCTGACAGAATTTACATTTGGTCTTTAAGTGAAGGTATGGGATTTTTGTGTTCTGAAGCTGTTGCCTATTTATTGATAGGAAAAATGACTGAAGCTGATAGATTTAAGTCATTCAAAAATATTCTTACCCTGCCCTACAAGGATCAATGGTTGGAAGATGTTAAAGGGATGCTCATGAGGCAACTAGTTAAATGAGAAAAGGCCATTTATTTTTTAAGGAGGTATAAAAAAAAGCCGGGTTCTTGCAGTAAGCACTGAGATGTGATTGTGAGATTTATGAGACAAGGTTGTATGGTTTGATATTTAACAGGTGTATGGCAATGAAATAATCAGTATACTAAAATTATTGGTGTACAAATATCCTAAAGTAGATATTTATTCATTATACAAGTATTATACTATGTAACTTTTACCTTGAAGGTATTGTAGTAATATTACCTTCCTTTTTCTCATGTAATGAACTATTTCCATAAATGGAAAAGTAATATAATTACTATATTTAATCCTTCATTATTTATCCTACTAGTATTTTAATATGTTAGGGTTTTAGTGATTGCATTTAAAAATAATACCTTATAATAATAAGTAGCATACCAAATGTATTTTTAAGGGTGCCTCTATATATGCACAAGCAAGACTTTTGTGAGGCAAATTATCTTATGAGTATTATGAATGTATTTTTAACCTTAGTAAGTACCCTTTATTTACTACCATCAGTGTGAGTTACTATATAAATGAAACATATTTTTGTTAAATGCATTATCCTTAGAGATATATACTGTATGCATGTATGTATTACTTATTTATATATTTAAGATGTACTATGGGATTAATAAGCTATTTTCATGACATTTATTCTTATACTTATTATTATATTACAAACATTCCATAATAATCATAATGTATACTCATATTTACATATTGGATCTTATTTATTAATAGAGAAATGTGGGCATGAAATAATACAAATTGTGTAACTTATATCTGTATTCAAACATATTTAAACAAATAATAAAGATGAACAACCATTGCTGTTTCAATTCAACATCCTTAAATGCTTTTTACTAATCAACATTATTTCTTAAACTAAAATACAAGTCTATATTTTTATCTGGTATTAGCACTTGTGAGGTGATAGAATTTACATTTTCGTTATTATTGCACTGGAAGTCAAAAGTGTTAACAATCTGCAAATAAATACAATGTTTTTACAGAAATTGAATGGTTGTTTGACTTACATGCTTATATTATTAAATAAATGTTAACACATTTAATCCACAAGATATTATTTATAAAAGTAAATTATTATTACCTGACTAATCACTTCAGTAAGTTGTATCATAGCTATCTTTTTGCCAACACAAGATCTAGCTCCCATAGCAAACGGAAGAGAAGCTGTTGGAACATGGTTGACCAGACTACCTTTACGTGAATCATTTCTATCCCAACGGTAAGGGAGAAAGAGATGTGCCTCAGAAAAATTGTCATTATCTCTTCCAGATGTATATATAGAAGCTATTATTGGAGTCTGTAATGTGGAAGTAAAACATGTACAATTAATGATTAAGATTTTTTTGGTATAACTTTTGAAAGTTTAAATTTGATTTCCTCCTTCATATGATCATAAGGCTTTTCTAATTCACTTGGAGCTTCTGGTATTTGCAATTTTCTTCTCAACCTAGGTGATAGGAGGCATAAATTTTGAGCTAAACCAAACACACTTGAAGTTGTCCAATATAAGCACATACATGAAGGAACACTTGCTGCAACAGGTATCATTACTATAGAAAATACCCTAAATATGTTAGTGAAAACATTATACAACTTTGAAGGTTGTCTAATCTTAGACATTCTTTGCACTTCTATGATAGCTAAGTTAGTAATTCCAAATACAATTGGTAATATGAGAGAATGATCAGGTACTGTTAAATTAGGTATCCAACCAAAACCCCCAATTTCCAACTCCATAAATGTAATAGCTGCAGATGGACTAGATGGGTGCATATTTACTAGATTTCGAAGAGCAAAAGATATGCAAACCCAAATAGGAATTTGAAACCATATAACTAATGTTGCTTTTAGTGGATGGCAATTATCTCTTTCTATAAGCTTTCGCCATTGCTTTTTCATTGATATTCGATATAATGCCATAGTCTTTTTATCATTCAAGTTGTAAATTTTCTTAGCCATAGCTGTTTCTTTTTTGAGTTCATTGGCCAAATCTTTAAGCTCTAGGCTTATGTTCTCTACTTTAGCCAATATATAATTTTGATAAACAGAAAGCGGCATAGTCATCAAAGATCTAACTAAGATAGTTGCCGTAATAATAGTAGCCGACCAGGTTAAGCCAGTGGTGTCATGAAAATAGAGGAAACCGTCTTGCATTATATTCACTAAACTACTGTTTGAGATGCCATTGTATAATTGCTCCTGCCACTTGACAATACCATCGATTGAAAGATTTCTTCTAATATTAATTTGCTGAACATTTTTCTTTTGTGATAATATAATATTTTTATTCTCACAATCATGACGATTTAAATATATATTACTTGTCATACTATAAAATCGTTTAGAAGTTAAAGGGTAATTTCTTAACTTAAACATCATTTTAGTTATAAAAATATCGATTATTTATTACAAAAATGTAACCTTATTATTTTACTTCATTTTAATTCGCCTATTTGCACTTTATAAATAAACTAAATTCAAACTTTCAAGTTTGACATAATTGACATTTGGGGTTCGGTGTAAATACAGAATAAAATTACACTTACAAATAAAATACGACAGACAACACACTTTAATATTTTAGCAATTAGCAGGCTTTCGGCAATTGAGTAAAATTATATTTTTAATTCTAATCAGTGAAAAATTATTCAATACATCGACAGTTCATTTTTTAATTATTCAAAGTATTATTCTATTCGACACAAAAATTTAAGCGTCATATTTGAATTTTGCAAATATGTTTTTCAATATCAGTACCACGCTTATAAAGGCTGGGGTTCAAAATATATATATTTTAAAGTTTTTTTTTATGTACAGTTTCATTAACAAAGCCCTATTTTAGTTTGTATTTACGGTCTACACCACATATTGTCCCCACCACGGCTTAAAGCATAGCATTCAGGTTATAAGCAAATTGAAATAAACCGTAGTTACCTTTTCTCTAATTGTATAATTTCCCACAAACGCATCCTTTGGCAAAATTCTCGTTAAAAACGGAGCAACTGGATACAGTCTCATTCCTTCTTTAATGACGCATTTTACATAATCTTTGTTTGAACGAATATCATTAACAACATCTTTATTCCTAGACAGCAACAAGAGAATCCAAAGAGTCGTGTACGCACTCTGAAAATGTTAAGTAAAATTATGGCGAACTTATTGTATCTAAATACAATAAGTTTCTAATACTAAGTATAAAATATTAACAATTTATAAAATATTACTCAAGTTAAAACGCAGTACCAAAACAGTATTTACTTGATAGAATACTTGACCTGCAGAGTAACATCCCTGTATTTATTACTTTACTTTTTTTAGATTATTGTAAAATTTACCGTGTCTCCGGCAGCTATAATGAAATCTGCAATGATTCTTGTTATATCTTCATTCTTCATATTTTCATCAACCATTTTTTTTACCAACCCGTTGCTTTTATTTGTATTTTCTAACATTTCACATGCCATTTTATTTGCTGCGGCAAAAATATGATCATTCTCTATTTCATGTCAATTAACATCAAAAACATTTGTGTAAAAATAATATTCAGTTCAGTTTTATATGATAACAAAGTAATTATTAATATCTATAGAAAAATATAATGTGAAACGATTGCTTAGAGTTACACTTAGGGAAGTGTTTATGCTTATAATAATGTAGATGTTTACCTAAAGAAAGCGATAAATGAACACACTCTTTAAAATCCCTCCATACTTTTAAATTTAATCGGTGACACCAATGCAATGGCCAAGCGTACAATTTTGTAGTCGTTTGAAATATCTTCTTAACAGAGGCTGCAAACATTGATAGCAATTCATCCTGATGTCGGCTATTTCTCAATGTGTTTGCACCCAATAATACATTTATTATGACTGTAATAAAGATAAAAAATCATATCCAAATAATATAATGAAAAAATATATCTATAACTATCAATCTTAAATAAAAACTAACCACTTGTTGAAAGTTTGTACAGTTCTGCCTCTATATCTTCAAATACAAATCCGTTATGGCATTTTGCTCTTAACTGCGCAATAAACCCTTCCACAGTTTCGACAACAGGCTGCCGGATCCATTTCTCAGCATCATGTTTCATTAGGTGTCTATTCAAAACTCTACGATTTTGCAACCATTCCTCACCATTCATAAAGAATAAGCCTCTTTTAGATCCATATAACTTTTCATATAATATCCAAGGTTCAGGCAATATGTGTGTTGGGTATTTACCTTCTAACTTAATAAAGAGGGATTTTATTAGTTCTGGATCACTAATAAATACAAGCTCAGCATTTCCGTCGAGTTTCTCGGCAAATATGGGCCCTAATTGCTTGTGTCGATTATCAATATATTTGTGCAAACTGTAAAAAGATAATTGTAAACCAAATGATAATGTATAGATCCTGCAACTTTAAAAGAGATCATGTGATGGCAAATGTGTAAACCTGTTGAAATCTAGACTCTAAGCTCATATTTACTTAACAGAGAATCGTGTAGTGGAATTTCAGATAGATTATCTTCTATCCCATCTTGGCAAAATGAATTGGGCGCAATGGTTAAAGAAATAACGGTGAAAATACATGGATTGTCATTGGCAGGCTGTGGTTGCAGGTATAAATAGATTACAAAAATATTTGTTTTGGAATTTACATTATATCTAACATATTTAACATATTTATTATATCTAACAACCGTTTTAGGGTGCGGAAGTTTCAATGGTTACAACGAACGATACTCGGACCCACCAAAAATAATGAACTGTCTGTATTTAAGGTTCAAAATTGCTGATTAGATTAATTATATAGTACATACTTATTGTAAAGATAACATATTCGAATCAATTTGTAAGCATTATTATTTGAGGGGTATAAAAGTAAAGACGCTTCAGTCGCTGCATTTTTTAACTGAGTATACGAAATTTTAGAGCTCACATAGGGCTACACTATATTATGAGAGGCAACCTGAAAATTAAATTGAAACCGATTCTATAAAAAAAAGCATTGAGGAAATAACACTTATATGCAAACCATATAATTCGGCTAGAAATATCGATTTATTACGACACAGTAGAAATTTTCAGTTTACTCGATTTAGGTATTTTGTGGCTGAAACGCCTATGTTTTTATACTCCTCATTTGTAAGTCTGAATATAAAGCTGAAAATGACCGCGGGAACATCACTGAGATATGTTAAGATGTATTTTAGGCAAAACTACAAACATTATGATATTGCATACACCTAAGTATAGATATATATTAATCATATCTAAGTTCTAACTTCTAAGCAGCGGCGTAACAATAGGGTGGCAAATCGGCAAAATGCCACGGGCCCCGAGCCAAAAGGGGCCCCCTGGTCAGAGAGAGCCGCGATCCGGGGCCCCATCCGGCGAATTTGCCACGGGCCTCAAGCGGTATAGTTACGCCACTGCTTCTAAGCAACCAAGATATTAAACGATGTTTTTTTTTAAATTAACGAATGTAATTCTTATTTATTTAAAGATACCTTTAAATAATTGCACGCATTAATTATATTTATTTGATGATATTATTTACTAACTATAACTACAAGTTTGAATAAGAAAAAACAATAAAATTGTGAGCCGTGTGTCCCTATCAACTACACAAGTAATACTCAAAGTTTATTTGATATTCGTATTATATTACTTTATGATTACGTTGCAGTAATTAAATGGTGATATTAATTTTTAGAGTATTATTTCTGGCAGAGGAAATTGAACCCAATTCTCTAGGATTACGAATTATATCACATTTTTTTCACCCAGTGTGAATCTGAGTGATGTCAGGTGACATCTCGCTAATATTACTGGATTTTCTAAGAAACTTAGTCTACCCACTTTAACTTTAATCGTTTCTTTTCTTAAAACTACCTTTTTATACAAAAATCTGCAACATTTTACACGAATGTTATTTTAAGTTTAGAAGTAATTTAAGACTTGAATAATACTTTTATGTCGTACCTTGTTAATCGAATAGATAAATAAATAGAAATAAATTTACTTACTTTTTACCGCTCCCAGCAGCTAGTAAATCTAGTTTTGTTCCAAACAAAGGTAAACCTTTAGGCCGAGGAATAGTATTATTACACGTATTGAAAGTTGATTGAAATATTCGTATAAATTTTCCAATATGTTTTTTATTATTTATGTTTAGTACATGAATCCTATGATAAAGAAACATAACTGTTGAATGTTACTAGAATTAGCTGAATTTGATAAAATTAATATGTAGGCTGTTAAACAGGCAATAAATATAAGTTAAATTACAAAAAAACTCAGAATGGAATGCAGGGTTGCTTAGTACTTCTATTTTTTATGCACAGCTAAGTGCAATAGGAGCTCTATTACAAAACTTGTCTGAATAAACGCTTGTTGCAAACTAAAGCTACCCATATTTTATATTACGTTGCGATGAATTTAGAAAAGCTTAGTGAATTAAACATAAGCTTACTTGCGACTGTATAAAATATGATAATGATATTAAAATTGCTTACTTTTACGTTTCTATTCTTTTTTCATAGGTTTGATAAAATCAAAATAGCCCCGATTATAATTTTGGAAAGATCGGAAAAGTTGGTATATGTTTTTGGTGAATTAACTGGAAAACATCAATCAAAGATTGATAATATTTCATACTTAAATAAAAACCTTTAATTCTATTAAATTAGTTTTTATTTGTATAAAGTAAATATAGGCATATTTTACACAATATGTAAAATATCTGATTATTTAACGTTAAATTATTTAAAATTAAAAAAACGTGAAATTTATGTGACTTTTTATTGCTTACCTGTGCTCAAGAACTTGTGCGTCTGTTGCGATACAGTGACTTGTCAAATTTTAACAAATCTGCTCATTCGCCGATTCATCTTAAAACTTTTAAGCAAATATAATTTTGATAATATTATAATCAAAAATGACAGTCAAAAATAAGGCAGAAGAGAATAAAAAAGAAAAGGCAGATCCAGCACCTGCACCCAATGATGATTTGGTAGCGTTTTTATTTGTGACCATTTTCGGTTTCCAAATATCCATTGTATATATTAATAATGCTGAAAATTTTAATATCTTTTGCAGTCAGAAGAAGATAAACGTCTCCAAGAGGAGCTTAACATGTTGGTTGAAAAACTTACGGTACGTTTTCTTTCACGAAATTTTTTTGAAATTAATGGTGCCTTCCTTGTAACATTAACATTATATTTATATTTCAGGGAAGTGAAGTTGATCTTTATTTGCCAGCACTGCAGATGTTAACAAATCTTATAAGGACATCTACGACGTCTATGACATCCGTGCCAAAACCATTGAAATTTTTGAGAGAACATTATCCAGCACTTAAGTTGATATATGAAAAAATTGAAGATGACAAAACAAAGAAGTTTTGTGCTGATGTCGTGTCAGTACTCGCTATGGGAGTTAGTGGATCAGTGGTGGGTTATAAAGAAATTATTTACTAACCTAAGAGTTTGCAAGTTTATATGATGTCATTGTTTATATCATGGTCATTTTTTTAACAATGCATTTGTGGCTCTTCGTAGTTTGTCTTTTTTTAATGAAAGTTAGTTCCAAATGAGACGAGAAAATAAAAATATTTATGCTTAATATACTTATAAATGAGAATTAAGCCTATCCAAGGGTTGGTCCAATGTTTTTATATACCACTTACCCTTTTAGATCAAGTAGTGTCATTTTCAATGTACATCATGTATTTGTATTAAAGAAATTAACTTTATACAGGATGCAGCAGAAAAAAGAGAATGTCTGAAGTATTGTCTGTTGGGAACTATGTCCAATGTAGGTGAATGGGGTCATGAATATGTAAGGTAAGAGTGTATAAAAAACTTTTTAAATGTATATAAAAACATCTTGTTATGAGAAATTAAAATCATTATGATGTTTTTCTGTTATTTAACTTTCTAGACAACTTGAAGGAGAGATTGCAGAAGAATGGAATATTGAGAACATGAACTCATTGATGCCATTGGTCCGTGATGTTATTGCCTTTGATATGCAACATTCTGCTGAAATTCAGGCTTGTGATCTACTTATGGAGATTGACCGTTTAGATTTACTTTCTCAGCATATGGATCAGAGTAATTATCCTCGTGTCTGCCTTTATCTTATAGGGTAAGTTAAAATTTAAAATGACATCAAATATACATATATTGTTGTACTGTTAATAGTTGAATGTGTATAAATTATTTTACCTCTTAAAATATTTTTCTTTAAATCATAAGGTGTGCAAGCTATGTAGTGGAACCTGAATCAACACAGATTCTTCAAGGAGTTCTTGACACATATTTACGGTTTGGAGAGTATCCACGAGCTCTACTGGTTGCCATGCAATTGCATGATAAAGCTAAATGTGAAGAAGTGTTCAATGCTTGCAATGATTTGTAAGTTTACTACTATTTATTACTTGTTCTGTATATTATATATGGTGTCTGATATCTATTGTATTTTAACACATTTATCTCTACCTTAAAGTCCGTCAACACCCTGTAGTTGCTCTGGTTTTACATGTGGTTGTGGGTGGCATTATTCATCTAATCATATGACCCTAAAGCTTGTTTTTAAATGTCCGTTGTGTAAAAAGACACCTAATGTCACTTTATATTGACAAAAAGAGATTGTATGATCAAAAACAGATACAGTCACAATGTATAATTTAAGAACTGAACTGAACACTTATAACAATATAATGTTATTAATATTTTGTTATAGGTTGATAAAAAAACAACTTTGCTATATGTTGGCAAGACAGTATGTTCCTTTAGAGTTGGAAGATGAAGACTTAAGAACTATTCTATTGAATGCTCATATAAATGATCATTTTCTTAGTCTTGCCAGAGAGGTAAGTTATAGGATAAGAATTTTAAAAATAATAATATCTAAAACAATATTTTGTATGTAGTAATAAATTACTATCTGTATTTTTTTAGCTTGATATTATGGAACCAAAAACTCCTGAAGAAGTTTACAAAACATGGTTGGAGTCGGCTGGTTCTGCTCTCCGACCTTCCCTATTAGCTGAGCATCCAGTTGATTCAGCCCGTCAAAATCTGTCAGCTACATTTGTAAATGCATTTGTAAATGCTGGGTTTGGAAGAGATAAGTTAGTCACAACTGAAGATGGAAACAAATGGATGTATAAAAACAAAGACCATGGTAAAGATGAATAAAAAATTATATGTAAAAGTGGCTCTCTTTTAAGTTTTTGCTATGAATTTAAAAATCTAATAAAAACAGTTTCACTCAGTCAAATTTAAAAGTCAAATAAAGAATAGTTAAATTTAAAAATCAAAAAAATATCTTCACACAGTGAAAGACAACCCAGTGTAAACACTGTGTTATGCGCATGGAATCATTTCATGCTGATAAAACTCAACTCAAAGCGAAGCGAAACAATCATATTTACACTCACAATGCACCATGATTGATGTTATACATTCAAATAATAATATTTTCTTATTTCTAGGTATGCTATCAGCTGCAGCGTCATTGGGTATGATCCACTTGTGGGATGTGGATGGTGGATTAACTCCCATTGACAAGTATTTGTATACTGCAGAGGAGCATATCAAGGCAGGAGCATTACTTGCCCTTGGCCTAGTCAACTGTGGAGTGCGAAATGATTGTGATCCAGCACTTGCTTTGCTGTCTGATTATGTGTTACATTCAAGTGCTAATTTGAGAATTGGCAGTGTTTTAGGTGGGTACTGATTATTAATCTATTAAAAAATGTTTTAACTAAGTAAGCAGTTGAAACTGTTTCAATGTGCATATTTATAAAAACACTCTACTACTTATTATTGATATTTAAACCAACAGGCCTATTATTTCCTATAGTTATTTATTTTTATTTATACACATAGAATAGGCATAAGTATGTTTCAATATCTTATTTCATGTAAAAATGTTGATAAAGAAATTTTGATTTATTTTACTATATTTTACCAGTACATCAAATTACCCTAAAACTTTGTTACCTCGAAAATAGTATAATATTGCATTATTCTGATTTTATACATATATGTTATGCCAGTTGTGATGCAGAGGCACAAACTGTGACTGTAAAGCAACTAGTTGTGGTTTCAAATCCCACTTGAGGAGTGCAAATATTTAATATTTCCATTTTCTTCGCTCTGGTGTCGAAGCAAACCGCGGCGTTAAGTTCCGCCACTTACCATACAATAACTCCTAATTTAGCGAAACCCTAAGCCTAACTTAACACTAGGTTCCCTCTGCCTACCCAGCTGTGTGTGGGGATACACTGTGAAGCTATATAAAAAATACTATATGTTGTATATATTTTCAACAGGTCTAGGCATAGCATATGCGGGTACACAACGTCAGGAGGTACTTTCGCATTTGTTACCCGTTTTGGCCGATACTACGGCGCCGCCCGAGATCTGCGCGTTAGCTGCCGTCGCCTGCGGTCTTATTGCTGTGGGATCTTGTAATGGTGATGTAAGTCCGTTGCTACCTATTGTTTTTATTCTTTACTAGCGGCCCGCTCGCGGCTTCGTCGCGTGTAGTGCCTAATTGTTTCGTTATGTTGCAACCCCTCGAGGGTTTTTTGGGAAAAAAGTACCCTATGTTTGTTTACTACTTTCATTCTAAATTTCATCCAAATCGGACCGGTAGATTAGCCGTGAAAGCGTGACAGACACACACACAAACTTTCGCATTTATGTGGAATTCAACGCCGCGCTTTGTCTTAGAAAGATGGAAGAAATTATATGTTAAATATAATCATTCCCTCGAGTGGTAATTGAACCCACAACCATCGAGTTTTTAGTTACATATATTTTTTTTTAATTGCTAAGAATAAGCTGACCTGATGTGGTAGAAGTAAAAAATTTAAAAGTACTAAATATAATCACTTTATTTAATATATGATGACTATATTTAATATATGTGACCTTTTCATAGGTAACATGCGCCATCATCCAACGCCTCATTGAAGATAACAAAGAGCTTCATTCTTCAACTTATGCGAGGTTCCTCCACTTGGGTCTTGGATTGTGTTTCTTAGGTATGTCAAATTTAGCAAAATTACTTGTTTATAAAAGAAGAACAAATAATAAAGTGTGCAAAAAGTGTGCCATGCTTATTGGTCAGAGTGGGACAGATTCCATGAAATCTTGGCTTGAATCCCACTGTATTAAAAAAATTATAAGTTTTAAAAAAATATTTTAGAATTTCTTGAGTACTATATATGTATACAATAATAACTCTTTAAAAATGTTGAAAGTATTTATTGATATTGAAAATATTTAAATATAAACATCATTCTGACTTACCAAAACAGAACGTTTTTTAGAAACAATCTTCAAATAACAGAAATTTCTAATCACCTCCATAAAATATAAATTCAGGTTGCAAAGAGAGAACAGAGGCGACAATGGCGGCGCTGGAAGTACTACCGGAACCGCAGCAATCCCTCTGCCAGACCACGCTGTCGATGTGCGCGTACGCCGCTACCGGCGACGTGCTTGTTGTACAACAGATGTTGCATATATGCTCTAAGCATTATGAAACTGAGGTAATATATTAACGAGGATTGCTTAAGTGAAAAATTGTTAGCAATTGAACACTTTTGGGGTAACAAAAATACTGTATACCAGAGTGAACTTTTGTTAGTACCATTGAAGGCTTTTCGCTATTTCTGCTTCCAGAGAGATTAAGCGCAATACTATATATGTTATGTTTGTTTGGGAAAATTCGTTAAATAATAACGTCGTGTTCCTCTGTAAAAACAAACTTTTATTTTACCACAAAACATAATATCTTCACTTATTTACCCATAACAAATTATTATTTTTTATATTTATACACTGCTTGTGGTATAACTTTCAAATGATAAATACTGTAGTATCTTTTGGGTATTTTGCTGTCAAAAATAAAACTTTTTCCTTGTTGTTTTTATTGCTATCAGTTAGCCCATTTATAAAAAGAATTCGGATTCTTTTGCCTGTATGGTTTAGACATTTCTAATTTTTCTTGACTTGTCCTCTGCTGTATCGCCAATCTTTCTCTTTCTGTTCAATGTCGATTTTTTGTTCAGGTAAAAACCTGTATTTCTGTCGGTATTCCCGGACTCCACTATTTTTAGCTTTAAGCTTATCCAAAGGGAAGTCAGAGGGATCAGAGGGAACGAATAACTTAACATTATCATCCTTGCTTACTGCTTTTTCTCATCCACTATGAATTCATAATTATGACATTATACACGTTATGGACTTTATTATGAATAGCTTTTTAATTTTCAATTATTATTCATTACAATTATTTGAGGCCAGTCGTGGCGCAGTGGCACAAGCATGTGACTGTACTCAACTGTAAACAACTGGTTGTGGGTTTGATTCTCACTCGAGGAGTGGAAATTAATATTTCATTTTCCTCGCTCTGGTTCAGAAAGCGCGGCGTTAAGTCCCGCCATGCTGGAGGCAATTGGGCGACAAGTGGGGAACGGAGTGTCTTAACAATAGGTTCCCTCTGCCTACCCTGCTAAAAATAATAATGTTATTTGACTTGATTCTGTGTTACGTTTGCGTTCTTAAATAATTAATAACATCACTTTTAAGTTATAAAAGTATGACTTTCAATTACTTAAACTAGTTCGAGACTCGAGAACAACATGTGGTATATATACCACATGTAATAAAAAAAAAATATATATTATTATTAAATTTAACACTACTCATGTATAATATGATTTGACTAAAATTTGTTTGCTTATTTTTAGAATGAGCAATCCTCAGCTGAAGACACAGCTTTTAAGAAACAAGATAAGAAAGAATCTAAAGAAAGTAGCAGCAGCAGCAGCAGTGGTGGCGGCAGCAGCTCAGCCAGTGGATCAAAGGATGACAAAAACAAAAGTATTTTTTTATTTTCAAACTATATTTATATATTATGACAAAATATAAATTTATTATTAATAAAATAATATGAAAAATTAATTCCATTGTAACTAAGTTGTGCTACTAAATTAAACAACAAAAAACTAAATTTTAAAGTATAGCTGTGTTAGTGTGTTAAACAGGGATTATGATATTCTTCGTAGTGACAAGTGTAGCACTTTTCTAGAGCACTAAAAGAACTGTTCCCATGTAAGGACGCCATGCGTTTCCTTTTACATTTCACAACCTGTTTTCAAACATTGGTCGTTTAAAAAAATCAATTTAAAAGTGTTTTACTAGCATTACACCCTTGAAAACGAATACCAAACTATAAGCTGTATATTGCCGACTAGCTGTGCTCATGACATTGTACAGGTGGTTTTAACAAAAAAGTTATTGTAATTCTAAAAGAAAAGTTACTAATTACATCTTCCTATCTATCCTAACTATCCTTCAAGTCCAAATCGGTCCAGCTGTTCTAGAGTTTCGCCAAAAAAAACAGACATACAGGCAAATGTAAAGTAATTAATAATATTTTGGTATATGTGCACTGTATATGCATATATAGGGGATTTGGTTAGAATGTGGCTATTCAATTTTACAAAAGAGACACTTCATTTTTATTTATTTTTCTAAATTCAGTATAGAAATATATGACATTAACAAATTTATTAAAAGTAAAAGAAAAGACTATAATTACTAAAATTATTCGCTGACTTATCCATACTTATATTATAAATGCGAAAGTCTGTGTGTTTGTCTGTCATGCTTTCACGTCTAATCTACCGGTCCGATTAGGGTGAAATTTAGAATGAAAGTAGTGAAAGTTAATGGATCTAACATCTTTTCTCTCTCTATGAAAAATCTAATCCGCTTGACCGATTATAATGAATTATGGCATAAATATAAATAATAATAATCTAAGATTAAACATAAGCTACTTTATTTTTGAAAAACCCACCCCCGAGGGTTGCAACATAATGAAGCAGTTATGTAGTTACGCGGCAAAACCGCGAGCGGGCCGCTAGTTCAAACATTTAATCTTTACATTCTATTCCATCATTCTATGTACAGGCAAATCAAAAGAGAGCAAGAGTAAGGACAAAGAAAAGGAGAAAGAGAAGGAGGCGAACAAGGAACTGTCGTCGGTGCAGGCGGTCGCCACGCTCGGAGTGGCCGTCATCGCGCTGGGCGAGGAGACCGGCGCTGAAATGTGCACGCGCATATTTGGACAGCTGGTGAGACATTATTTTTAATTACTTTTTTTTTCACGCTGTATCCCGCAGAGCAGTATAGGCATAAGGAACCTAGTGTTAAGACACTCCGTTCCCAACGCACCGCCGAATTCGGAGGCATTGCGTGTTAAGTGGTGAAACTTAACAGTGCGGTTTGTCTTGGCACCTTGAAAATGGAATTATTAAATATTTCCAATCCTCTAGTGGAAATCGAACCATAGCCAGTCGCTTTACAGTCACACTTTGTGCTACTGCGCCACAACTGTCCCCAATTATTACTTTTATGTGACTTATTACTGTTTGTTATTGTGATATATGTTGATTAGTCCAAAATAATTTTATTTTTTTAAACTAACAGGGTCGTTACGGTGAACCAGCTGTGAGACGCGCGGTGCCCCTCGCCATAGCGTTGTGCTCCATCTCCAACCCGCAGCTGTCCGTCATAGATGTGCTCAACAAGTACTCGCACGACTCCGACAACGATGTTGCCTATAATGCTATCTTTGCTATGGGGCTTGTTGGTGCTGGTACTAATAATGCTAGGTAATTATTATTATTTTTTTATTATTTCTGGGCTTGTTTCCTTTATGTCGTTTGATTTTAACTCTTAAATTACATTCATATGTATTACTACTTAAAAGTAAATTATGTTTTAAATTATTACCTACTACTACTGTTTTTAGAAGACTTGGTTGTTGTGAATATTTTGATTATCGGTATTTTTTTGCTTTTTTTTTAAAATGTAATTTACTTAGTTTAAATGAAGAATCTTGATTCATAATATATATTATAAAAATTCAGATATTATTAAAAAATTAAAATATAGTATAAAATAATGAAACTATATAATTTGAGTTATTATAATGAAACTTCTAAATATATTAGTTGAATGATAGTCATTACGACTTATGTAAGTGTAGTAGATACTTTAATTGTGAAATAGAAAAAAAAAATAATATGATATAATTATATTTTAATGAAAATGGTCTAAGCCATTTGTTTGACAATAAAATTGTGAATCTTGATGCAATCTATTCATATAATAAAAATGTATCTGATTGCAGTTAGACCACAGAGATAAAAAGCCTGTTTGTTCTAAGATTCTAATATGATTTACAAAAAATGTTTTTTTTAGTTAGATCTCCTTATTTTTGAGGGAAGCAATATATATTTTAATTTACATTATAAGCTTTTTTTTAATTTACATTATATACTAAAATTGCATAAAATTATAACAGATTAGCAACAATGCTCCGCGCCCTCGCCCTCTACCACGGCAAGTCACCAGTGCACCTGTTCATGGTGCGTCTCGCGCAGGGGCTGTGCCACGCCGGCAAGGGCACGGTCACGCTGAGCCCGGCCCACGCGGACCGCCGGCTCGTCAACCAGCCCGCGTTGGCTGGCCTGCTGGTTGTGCTTACTGCTTTCTTGGATTGCAAGAATAGTGAGTGTTTTTTGATATGTAGATGTTGATGTTGTTTTTGTTGAGCAAAGCGAGCGGACCACTCTACTGGATACTTTGGCACTCTTTGTGACGAATAGGCTTGAAAAGTAGACGTCAGAAATTTATGATATTTTGCACGTACACTAATACCAATATAGAGATGGTTTCTTAAAAAAAATTGAAAAAAAATGATGTCCTTGAGGAATTATCACCAAAAAACTGATTTATCATCGAACTTATATAAATGATTTTCATTTGCTCACTTTTCTGTATATGTAAATGGGACCTGAGACGTCGCCAGCGCAGCAAGTCGAAATTGAGTCTGAGGTCTGATTGCGCCCCTAGTTTATAAATATTACTGGTTTTAAGTTGTTCAGTTATAAACATATAAAGATATTATCTTCAAAAACTACCAAGACTGGTTTACTTTCTTGCACAAACTTTGTTACTCTTCCCACTTCAAAAGAAATCAAATTAATATTTAGTATAAAAAATGCTTGATATTCGTACAATTTAATTAACTAGAACCACAGTAACATATATTTTAACTTAAAAATATTGCTGTAATCAAATAATCAATATTGATGCTAGTGTCTAAACACATTTTTTTCCTTATCCATTCTAATTTACTTTGCATGTTGAATAGGTAAATTAAATGTATCTTTTCTTTCAGTTATTCTCGGCAAATCACACTACCTCCTGTATGTGTTGGCTACAGCCATGCAGCCACGTTGGCTTGTAACTCTTGATGACAACCTACAACCTCTTAATGTTAGCGTACGCGTCGGACAGGTAAATATTTTATCTTGTAACAAGCAAGCAAAATAAATTAAGTTATTTAGTCTTACATCCAGTTGCAAGCTGTTAATATATATTTTATTACATATTTTTCATATTGAGTAGTGCAGATAGTGTTCTGTAGTACATTTCAGTTTTCACTTTCAATTAATAATTTAAAAAAAGATATTCAGTAGTTGGACTCAACACCTGCTTAAAAGAAAATAAATAATTATTTCCCCTAGTTTATATCAAACTCTAATAAATTTTTTCTTTGCCATGATGGCTTTAATATTAAAAAATATTAATGATAAGCATTTGTAATTTATTTGCAATATTTTCTTTGCTATTCTAGGCCGTGGATGTTATTGGTAAGGCTGGTACTCCCAAAACCATAGCTGGTTCACATACCCACACAACACCTGTTCTTCTATCATTTGGAGAAAGAGCCGAGTTAGCAACTGATGAATACATTCCGCTATCACCTGTTATGGAAGGCTTTGTCATTCTCAAGAAAAATGAGGATAGTGTGATGGCATCAGTTCAATAAATATATTTGTAGTATTAATGTTGTAATGAAGTGCATTCATATTGTAATAATAAAAAATACAATAAATTTAATGTGTATGTCTTTTATTTATACATATTCTATCCAGTAAAACATATTTAAACTTACTAAAAATTATTTGAACTTAGGTTGAAATCCTAAATTATATTGCTTCAAAGGTGCCAGTACAGATAAGTCACATTACCATTGTAAAATTTATTTAAAAGACCTACTAAAAAAACAATTTCATTTATTTATCACTTTACACTCAAGAGGTGAGTCTCACCATGTTGATCATCAAACGGTTAACTTTCTTCAGGTTTTGATTTTTCTACTTTTTCAGGTTCATCTTTATCAGAATCATCATTATCAGTGTCAGATTGAGAAGAATTTATAGCATTACTGTCATCCTTCTTTGGTTTCTTTTGCTTTGATTTGGCTTTTAATTTCTTCTTTAACCTTTTGGCTCTTTTCTTAGCTGTCTTTTCTTCTGCTATTCTTTTATTATCTTCAATTTTTTTATGATACTCATCTTCTAATTTTTCCTATAAACATTTTTTTATAAATTAATGAAGTATTTAAAACCTTAAAAATTAGAAAAAATATAGATAATATCTGTACATAAAATGATTTACTTGACTTATATGATATAGTATGATATCAAAGTCAAAGTCAAATAATTTTATTCAAAATAAGAAGTTACACACTTCATTTTTTGAACATTAAATAGTTTACCACCAGTTCACTAAATTTAAAGCCTCAGACCTGTGAAGAACGGGCGCAAGAAACTCAGCCAGACTTCTTTTTTTTTTAAAAGTAATTGTTATATTCAGATTTATTGCTGACAGTGATACTTTTGAAATAGCCTGGAGCGAGCATTTCATTTCCAAGGCATGTTATCATTTATAAAATATTGAATTAGGTAATAACCTTTAACACACAAACATCTTTTCACAACTTTTTTAAAATTGTGATATAGAAAAAATCTTGGATGTTTTCTGGGATCCTATTGTAAAAGTGTATACACTGTTCCATAAATGAATTATTGACTTGATGTAATCGAGTCACAATATCAAACAATCAATAGTTAACCCAAGATTTCAAGACTTCTATTACAAAAAAAAATTTTTTTTTCGAGTCTGTTATTTAGTGATTATTTTCTGATTAAATAAATCGAAAAGTAAACAAGAACTCCATTATAATAAATAAAGTTTGCTTTTGTACTTAATATAATGAAAACTAAATATACGGTGGTTTTACACAGTTTTTTTTAAGCCGTTGCATTTATGATCCAAGAGAGGGGTGAGGGACGGGTGAGGAGGACTGTGGGTGTGAAGCGGGAGGTAACAGGGTCAAACTGGTCATGGCAGTATGCGCGTGGGCTTTCTAAAGGAACAAAATGTTTCAAAAAAATGGTTAAAAAAAAGGTTCAAAATGGTTGGTTTTCTGGTGGGAATGCAAGGGGGATACACTAAATATCCGTGTTACCTTTGCTTATGGGACCTATACACTTCACTACCAGCAGCATTCATCGCCTCAACGGAGCGAGTTTCAATTCGGGCAACATAATGTAAAAAATAAACCAATTGTAGAGCCTGATCGTATTTTCATGCCTCCACTGCACATAAAATTAGGACTCCTGAAGCAATTCGTAAAGGCTCTTCGTCAAGACTCCGAAGCCTTTCAATATTTAAAATCATTTTTCCCAAAACTGTCAGAGGCTAAAATTAAAGCTGTATTTTCGTCGGTCCACAAATAAAGAAAATAATGGCGAGTGAACATTTTCTTCAGCTCCTGAGTACGCATGAAAAACAAGCGTGGCTCAGCCGCATTCATGTCATTAAAGCAGTCATTCATGGCTTCCTTGGTAACAAGAAGGCCGAGAATTATGAAGAGCTTATTTCTAATATGCTTGACAGCTTCAAAGTCATGGGTTGCAGAATGTCACTCAAAGTGCACATGCTACATGCGCACTTAGATAAATTTAAAGATAACTTGGGTGAATATTCAGAAGAGCAAGGGGAACGCTTCCACCAGGATATAATGAGCTTTGAACAAAGATATCAAGGACAATATAATGAGAACATGATGGGTGACTACATTTGGGTGCTCATACGAGAAAGTTCTGACGATTATACTAGAAAGGCTAAAAGTATTCATTTTTAAAGCTTTTTTTGTATCATTTTTTTATATTTTCATGTTTATTTGTGCTGTCTTTTATAATAAAAATTAATTAAAATATATAATTCATAACTTGTTTTAATTTTAAATATGATTGAGATTGAAAAATAGACCTTTTCCATAAATGTTGAAATTTCGTTCTGGTATCTACAAAAGCAAACTTTATTAGATAAAAATATTTTTTCTTTCTTTAGTTTGGCATAAGTAATCAGAATCAGAGGTACAGAACTCAGACTCAAAAATCGTGTTGACCTGTGTTATTGTTTTGTTAAGAAGAAAAGAAAGAAAAGGGTTCTTGAGGTGAATACCTTTTCACTTTTTTCCTGAATAAATTTCTGTCTGGCATATTCTTTCCTCCTTAGATGCCTATAAACATGAAATTCACCTGAACCTGCTCCTGCACTAGAACCCATCACATTTCGCACAAAATCTGGTGGCGGTGCCAATGATTTTGATTTGGGAGCCTCTGGTATTGTAACTGGCTTGTCCTAAAAAGAAATTTGTAAACACTCTTAACATATAAGTATTACAATAGTCTTTACTTTGTCTGTGATATAATGGATTACCGGATTTTTCATTAACTTTTCTAATTTTAATCTTTGAATATCAGTTGCATTTTTTATTACTATAGGCTTTTTTTCTTCCGTGGATTCTTTATCACTCATTTTAACAGAAGTAAACAATTGAAATTGCTGAAAAGTTGTATATTTTTAACTTAATAAAACACCTATACTAAACTAATAATTAAGGAAAATATGAGTAAAATATTTTTTAAAACGCAAAATATTGTTATTATCTAAAAAAGGTGGCGAGCCAGTTAGGAAGACTCGAAATAATTATTAAATAAGTAATTAGTAAACTCATTTGGTTCAGTTCGGCTCTAAACATTTATTTTAGCATCACGTTGACATTTGACATTAGTCAATACTTCAATAGTCAAGTATTCATATTTCATACTCATACTCATAGACAGATTAAGAGATTGACATTTGTTAAAATTCCAAAATTAAAAAAAGCTTTTTAAATACATTTAGAAAGTGTTATTCCACACTTAGGAAAATTGAAAAATACATTTAGAAAACGTACATATTTTTTTATTTTTTCCCGCTGCTTTTTCAAATTTTTATTCGTTTTCAAATGTCTTTTTTAATTAAAAAAAGCTTATTAGTAGAATTAACTTATACAGTGCATTTTGACGATAGTGAATAATATAGAAGTTCTATAATATATTGTTTGAAGTCAAATATCTATGTGTATATTAATTCAATTAGTGACTAATTTTTAAAAAAAAATAAACAATAAGAAATGGAAAATGTTACATATATTTTATATATTAAAAATATTACTAATAATGTTTATTTATACTTTAGTACCTTAAGAGTCTTTCTATTTACAATACATTTTATTTGTGTCAGATTCCAATCAGAATAGTATTAATTTAACTGACTTAGTACCGAGAACTAAGAAATATAACGGAAACTTTTAGAAACGGTGTGTCACCAAGTGACCATCTACCGAAACTGATTATACATAATTAGGGCATCGTTTGTCGTGCTTAGTTCATAGCAATGTAGTACTTGGTTGTCAGTTGTTTCAGTATTGAACTAATTCTTTCTAGGCTGCATAATACATTTGCCCTAAGTATGACGTAGAGTACGGTAAATTTGAAAATTGACGAATTTTAATTTTATTTTCCTACAATTACAACTATATAGTTGTAGTACGTTTTACGTTCTTAATGCTTATGTTTAATATTTTGTTTACCTCATAAACGAAACAATTTCAAAATACTCTTTCAATTGAAATAAAAAAGTATAATACATGCTATATATGTTTGTGTTTGTTCATTTGTATTACTTTAATAAAGGGTGATGATCGGAGGCTAAAGGGTTTACAGATTCGACTTTACATAATATGTGAAAATTTATCACCGCTCTTAATAAATATTTTAATTAGACATTCAATATAAATTAAAATATATTTTAATTTAATTAAGATTTATTATCAAGATCATTTTCTAATTAGGATTACAATATTAATTATTATCGATAAATAATTTACGATTAAAGTGAACTGATATACACAACCCTAACTTCACCTTGCAAAGGTCGTACACAATTTATTCTACTTGCACCGGCGATTCCGATAGCGACTTTTAATTTCCAAAGGTTAAAGGAGTCACACATCAAACACTTTAAATTTTGTCAAGGTGAGTATAAATATTAGCAGTATTAGTGTTATTACTGTATTTTTAAAGTTTTTTTTTAAATATGGAATTCTTATGTTAGGTAACTCTTTCACTTATTGCATATGATTATCCATATAATAAAAGTTATCTACTGGTATCTTATTAGTAATTTAATTTAAACAAAATATTTATATCAGATAATATATATCTTATCGTAATTTATATAAGATGAGTATATCAAACATTGCTAGTATCAGCTGTCACAGTTAATATTTAATCGCACAGTGTAATTCGTCAATTATTTTCAGCCGGTGTTTACTCAATTTTATCAAGATGTCTATCAAGTCAATTAAGGCACGTCAAATCTTTGATTCCCGTGGTAACCCTACTGTTGAAGTTGATTTAGTAAGTATTAATAGTAATAAGTATAATATTAAAAAAAATACCTACCAACCAACCTAATATTTGTTGTTAAAATCTGTCACTAGGTAACTGAGCTGGGACTTTTCCGTGCGGCGGTACCATCTGGAGCATCTACTGGTGTTCATGAAGCTCTAGAACTAAGAGACAATGTTAAGGGTGAATACCATGGTAAAGGTGTCCTCACTGCTATTAAAAATATTAACTCTATAATTGCACCAGAACTATTGAAACAAAACCTTGATGTTACTCAACAGAAAGAGGCAAGTAACTTTCTTACTACAATGATTTTAATGAATTTTTCATACTTAAAATAAATTTTATTTTGTTATGTAAAATGTATCATAAATTTCATCATTATAATATTATCTGTTAAAAAACCTTTTTAGATTGATCAATTTATGCTTGGTCTGGATGGCACAGAAAACAAATCTAAGTTGGGTGCAAATGCAATTCTTGGTGTCTCCCTCGCCGTAGCTAAAGCTGGTGCCGCTAAGAAGGGTGTACCCCTTTACAAACACTTAGCTGATCTAGCAGGCAATAATAATATTGTATTGCCGGTGCCAGCTTTCAATGTCATTAATGGAGGTTCTCATGCTGGAAATAAACTTGCCATGCAAGAGTTTATGATCTTGCCTACAGGTATATTTCAACATATCATGTTTCTAATCTTTGAACAAACAAGAAAATTAACTTGTTATTAATATTCAAAGTTTAAATTTCTATAGGTGCTGCTTCATTCAGTGAAGCAATGCGCATGGGATCTGAAGTGTATCACCATTTGAAGAAAATCATCAAGGATAAGTTTGGTCTAGATTCCACAGCTGTTGGTGATGAAGGAGGTTTTGCTCCCAACATCCAAAACAACAAAGATGCTTTGTTCCTTATTCAGGATGCTATCAAACAAGCTGGATACACTGGCAAAGTAAAAATCTTGAAATAATAACATTAATGTAAAATTTGCAAGAAATTTATAATCTTATTGGAATTTATTTTTTCTGACAGATTGAAATTGGTATGGATGTTGCTGCATCAGAATTCTTTAAAAATGGCAGCTATGATCTTGACTTCAAGAACCCTAAATCTAACCCAGCTGATTTCTTGTCATCTGAAAAATTGGCTGAAGTATACTTGGACTTCATTAAGGACTTCCCCATGGTATCCATTGAAGATCCCTTTGACCAGGATGACTGGTCTGCTTGGTCAAGTCTTACGTCCCGCACACCCATCCAAATTGTTGGTGATGATCTAACAGTAAGTTATGTTTTTAAGGTTTTATTTTCCATTGGTATTTATTTATTAATTGTATTAACATGATTTTATTTTATGTATATAGGTAACAAACCCAAAGCGTATTGCAACTGCTGTTGAGAAGAAAGCTTGCAACTGCTTGTTGCTTAAGGTGAATCAAATTGGAAGTGTGACCGAGTCCATTGATGCTCATTTGCTAGCCAAGAAGAATGGATGGGGTACTATGGTCTCCCACAGGTAAAATGGTTTCACTTCTTTTTATTTCATATCTTGTGTACTGATTTTTCCTAATATTTCATTTATTATATGATAACCTTTTCTTGAGTTATTTTTGTATAATAACAATAATATCATGTTATTGCTACTACTTTACATTATAATATACAGTTAACCTATAAGATAACAGTATGATGTAAAAAAATTAAAAATGTAATAACAACAAAAACATGTATTTCATTTAAGGTCTGGTGAAACTGAAGACACATTCATTGCTGATTTAGTTGTTGGTTTGTCTACCGGTCAAATAAAGACTGGTGCTCCTTGCCGCTCTGAACGTCTGGCTAAGTACAACCAGATTCTCCGCATTGAGGAAGAACTTGGCGCTGCCGCTAAATACGCCGGCAAGAACTTCCGTAACCCTGTTTGAGTCTAACACAAATCAGCACAATAAATCAAAATATAGTGTTTCAAAATTAGAAACCTGACAGTTCTTTAATCTATTAAATCTAGATTATGATTAATATATACTGAGATATTGAGTATGTTATAGTGGTTTTTCAAGTAAAAACCTTTATTTAGATGTTACCATATTATTTCCCATGAAATTATCAATGTTTCGAATAAATGTTTGAAAGTGTGTATTGAAGTGAAAGTGAAATTATAATTATTTATTAAAATATTATTATTTTTTATTTTTCTTTGTTGTATTTAGAACTAAAAATATTCTCGAAACCATTGTGGCGCAATGGAGCAGCGTCTGGCTGTAAACACGATTGGTTGTGACTAAGATTCCTATTGAGGGGAATAATTATATTTCATTTGTTTTTTATTGCGCTAAAAAGGGTAGGGGGCTGTTACAAAAAGACATGTACTTGCGCAATCTTATACGAGTTTATCCTTAAAATGTAGAAAGGATTTTTGGAGAAGTGTAATAATTGTTATTACAATACTATAATAGTAATAGTATTTTATTCCGATTATTATCGACAATAGGGCCAGTCGTGGCGCAGTGGCATAGACGTGTAACTTGAAACGGCTGGTTGTGGATTCGATTCACACTCGAGGAGTGGAAATATTTATTATTTCCATTTTCTACGCTCTGGTACCGAGCGAAGAAAATGGGTAAGCATACCTGCTAAAACCTCCTGGCCGAGGCCACGCGAACGCCCCAGTCTTTTGTGGACTTAGGTGTTATCACGACAACACCTGCAGTTACAAATTATATTGGATATTTCATTGCACAGGAAAACATGTTTTCCGAAAGCAAATGTTATAACAAGGGCTTGAATCTTCCAATTAGATTGTAGAAACGTATATTTCACGAGGATATATTTACTTTGTTTGAGAAATATATTTATTCAATCAATTTGACACCCTCACAGCAGGTAAGTCATAAAGAGCTTAGTGTCAGACACTCCGTTCACCACTTTCCACCCGGAATCGACACATTGCGTGTAGAATTCAACACCGCGCTTTGTTGGTGCCAGAGCATAGAAACGGAAATATTTTTTATAATCGTTCCCCCGAGTGGAGATCGAACCCACAGTCATCGCTTTTACAATTAGACGCTATCTTACTGCGCCACGACGGGCTAACGTAGATAAACTTTAACTTTTTTCTGTACGAAACTGCAATTTCATTCTTTAACCTCTAAATCCTGATAGGTACCTAAGCAGAAAAAGTTAATAAATAAATTGTTACAAACTAGTTATTACAGTATTATTATAAAGTTCTCAGATATCTCCAACTTTGCAACATTCCATTATATAAAAACGAAAAGGCAAAATTAATAATTCGTAAACTGGGCGTTCAGTACGCGTAAGATGATCTCATAGTGTATACCATGCATGTATGCACGAATGCAATTTACTAGAATTACTTTGCTTTCGTATGTTATCGGCAGTTATTTGATATCGTTATCAAAATTATATTATTTAAGAATGAGTCATAAATTCATCGTATCAATAGGTGGATTTACAATTGAAATTTTAGCCGACTTCAAAATAGGCGAATGTGTTAATTCGTTGACATCCTAAATATGTACCTATGTACGTTTTCTAACCCGTCCACACAATGACAAGTGGACTTGGATTTTTTTTGTATGGACGGACATCGATTTCAGAAAGTTACGTTACACTAAATATTTCGCATGGATTTCATATCTTTCGTTTCTTGTTAAGTCGTCATTAAAATATGTGGCTTTCTTTTTTTACATAAATCATTGAGATAACTTTTGTTATTAATGAAATTATGGGGTCATCATAAAACAACTGATAAAAAACTGATATCTTGCCTTTTTAAAAAAACGGAGCATTTTTGAAAAACGGGACAGCCAAGTTTAGAACGGGACGGGTCACGTTATACATAATGAACATGGAGAACATAAGACCTTACAAAAATTAAAGTGTTCAAATTTTATACCCATATGTAGGAATTTGGGAATTTTGATGTTGACTCTTTCGAGAAAAGTTAACTGGAATTGAACGCCGAAATATATAAGTTCAAATTATGTTTATAGTGGTATCGGTGATTTTGATTTTAGTATATATGGTGACGTCTCTATGATATTTTGACAACCTTTAAAATATGAGGTAAATAAAGAACACAAAAACAATAAATGACTACTCGTTTTTTTTGTGATTTCGCGCTTTTTCCGCATAGCTGTTTCATTTAAAACTAATTATTTTATTTTATAACCAGTTGACGTCTGTTACTTGGTTTGTGTGGCTTTACGACTTTATGATATAGATGAGATTCGGGTAGCTCCGGACACTTTAGATGAAATGAAAATAAAGAAATAAAAGATTTTATGTGTATTATTTCATATTGAATACAAGATTAGAATCTTCTCTACTCATTTTAATGAAATACTTGTAATTAGGTATATCACATTTTTCTATAAAATATACTACGAATAAGTTAGCCTAGTTTTTTTCATCATCTAAAAAATGGTGGGTAACCCCGGACACAGTAATAAATGATTCAATAAATAAAATGTGTAAGGACCGACGAAACATTTTTGATGGTAACAAAACACTCAGTCACTACTAATTTGTCCCGCGTCCACTTCGTCATTCATATGCATTTATTTTTACTCTTAAGGAAGTGTCTTTATCATATCGCTTTGCGTAAGTGTTGTGTTTAGTTTCTTAGAAAAAGAATTGTCCTGGGCCACCCGCCGTCCGGGGCTACCCGAATCTCCCCTACTACTTCCACCTATTGAGCTGGAAATCTGCGCTCAATGTTATAAATAGCAATTGTTAAGGAATTAAACAATTGCCTTGTTTTTTAGGCAGGCTCGACGTCAGATGTTCCAGATAATATGGAGTGTTTTCTCTCAGTAGGCTAAAAGTAAGGCGTCAAGCGGAGAAGGAAGAGAAGTGTCCTATTTACACTTCGTTCTCCGCTTTATACCTGAATTTGAGACATTGTGGACTGAAATACTGTAACTCGTAACCCACTCGTTTTCTTAAGGAAAAAAAATCAGTATTTTAAGGTGGTGGTCCATTCAGCATCTTAGGTTTTCCATTTTTTGAAATAAAATATAGGTACACTAAATCTAACCTTAAGAGGTAAAAAGTTTATTTTCAATCCGTCCAGTGACTACGAATACAAAGAAGTGAAGAATGAATGTATTATATAATGTAGGTACTCTTTGGTATGTACAAATAGACAAACAATATAAATATAAGGAAATTAATGGAGTCATATTCTCGTCCCGTTCCTGTTCCCATCTCCTTAAAATATTTTTTCGTAAATATATTTCAGGCACAGACACACTTTTTTGATTATTATATAATAATATAAACGTAGACTGGAGCTAGAACATAAGGATAGCTGTACGTGTAAAACACATCGATTACTTTATGTTAATTCAGTAAAAAAGATACGTTAGCTTTATTTAAATATTTTAAAAATATTTAATTTGAAGAAATAAAAAAAACAACAATCGACGAACATGAATTCAGGGCTACGAAATGCAATATTCATTATTTTTAGGCTTTTTAACCTATCTTTGACAGCTGTCACGAGTAAATTTGTCATTGTCAGTTTTCTTTACTGTTCACACTTACTTAGTATTGCATAAAAATTTTAGTCAACTTTATTACAAAAATATTCACTTTATAAATCATGGTCCGAATTACAGCGGTACTTTCTAGAGTTCCTGTTATCAAATTTAGAAAAGGAATGGGTTCGGCTGGTAGCCCCGCTGCACATTCTCCTTCAGCCAGCGCTAGTCCTCCATCTCAAGCAGTAATATTATATTAAAACTTCTTTTCACACATAGTAAAAATAATACACGAAATATTTCAACTGAAATAATAAATTAAAAACACCACAGCAAAATTTGTTTTTCAAAAATAGTCGCGATGATAACGTGACTATTCTTTCGATCCGTCAATTAGTTCATTTGATAATATTAGATTATTTAAGGAAACTGAAAGTCTTTAATATTTATATTTGATTTGATATGATCTTAACATATCTCATTTTATGATTTATTTTTCAAATTTATATCTGGAAAATCTTCATAAAATAATTTTTCGCATATAATGAGTATAAACAGTCATTTGAGTGCTATTTGGGCCCATAATTACATTGATTCAGCATCACCCTTACTGCATTTATGGCATCTAACAATTTTACATAAAATATCCTCATGTTTTGTATTCCTTTTTTTCAGTCTGTACAAGCTCAACCTGCAGCAGCCATGAGTAGTGCTACTATTTCTGATATAGACCTGCCATTGCGGTACAGAAGGCGACCATTATCCCAAGAAGAGATTGATTGTATTAATGGAGGAGGAGTTGTTTAGTGTTCATATATTTTATTTGTAGATTAAGTAGTTGTTATTTAAATAGATGTTGAAACTACTGAATATTTAGTGAGCTTAATTTGTTTTATTTATATTATTTAAACTTGACTGTTATGCTGTGTATTGTGTTGACCTTGTTTGAACATATTATTCATTTTATGTAACTTAAAATAAAATATATTTTTGAGATATTCTTTTAATAATTGTTTATAGCTATGGGGCTATTTAGATGTATCATAGAAGATTAGTAGACTTAAACACCATATATTTTCAAATTCCTCTTCTTTGTTCTGTGCTTGTGAAGATATTGTTCTTAATGAGTATTTTTTTACAGAATAATCCACAAGTACCTGATTTATTAAAACCATCTACTTGCACATATGCTTTGAAAATTCCACGGAATATTAATGTGATATGTGGGAAAAAACCAAAACTGACAACATTTAAAATTGTTTTTAATTAACTTTAACAATAAAAATATTTACAAACTATAGTATTAATTATAAAGAATGTACAATTGAAATAAAATGTTCTTGTGTTATAAAAATACAATCATTATTGTTTTGGAGTATAGTCAACATATAAAATGTATATAACATAAAGCAAGCTTACGAAAAGAAATAGTCTAATAATATCTAACATTGAGTTTCTCGTTCTGGATGGCCCACATTTGTGCAGCCGGCCCATCGTACGCACCATCACTGTTGGTATCAAATTTTAATAGACCAAATTTAGCAAATTCTTGTTTCCACTGTGATGAATGGGGCAAATTTAATAAGGCTTCGCTTATTGCGTGTTTAGTTACATCTAAAACAAAATAATAGTTATTTTAAAGTAACAAGTCTGGTATTTTAATTTTTTTTAATGATTTTATAATAATTTCATAAATAAAAATGTTTTTTTTCTGACAGTCTTATTAGGTAATGTAAAGTTGCTAAGAGTTATTGGACATTACATGTGGGTAAAGTTTTGAATTCAATATACACTACAGGTTCTACAATGCGCGTGTTATGGCGCAGTGCATAGTATGACTGTAAACGCAATAGTTGTGAGTTAAATTCCAACTAGGGGTCATAATTATATTTTAATAATCTAAATTATATTTTAATAATCTAAACGGAATGATTTAAATTTTTCACTGAAAGCACTGTCTTAGGCACTTTGGTACCTAAGACAGTGCGTACAGTGAAGAAATAAAAACATTTACTTTAAATATATATTTTTTTAGCTTCACGCAGACACAGTAGGGTAGGCAGAGGGAACCTAGTAACACACTCGGTTCCCCACTTTCCGCCGAATTCGGAGGTATTGCGTATTAAGTGGCAGAACTTAACGCCGCCCTTTGCCTTAATACTAGAGTGAAGAAAAAGGAAATATTTCTACTCCTCAAGTGGATCGAACCCATAGCCACGTATCTGCGCCGCGACTGGCCCCAAATATTTTTTTAAATTTTTAACAATTTATTTTCGGCCTAAAACAGTGTGTTCAGTTCCGCCGACTCAATACGCAGTCTTGATTTCGGGTGGAAAGTGAAAAACGAAGTATGTGGTTATTCAAACACTGACGAAGTTATAAAATATATTTTTAGAAAATCTACATATAAAAATTTACGCGGAAGGATTCAGACCCGCACCTGGCCGTTCTGACCCCTAAGCCATGCCTTCTACTACCAGCTGAGTCCAAATTTTCATACGCTTTTTAATAAGCTGTAGTAAAAGCATATAAAAATATCGCTGCGTTCAAATTTTTATACCTTTGTCTAAAAATGTCATTTTCGACTTGGATGAAACTTACTATAAGATCAGGAATCAAAGTCAAAAAGTGTGCTAATAAAAAAGCTTTACTTCTGACTTATACAAATCTAATTGTCACTACTTAAAGTTCACGCGTTTGTATATTTACCTATTTTTTTTTGTCTAGCTTCACGCTGTATCCCGCAAACAGCAGGGTAGGCAGAGGGAACTTAGTGTTAAGACACTCTGTTTCCCACTTTCCGGAGGCATTGCGTGTTAAGAGACGAAAATTAACGCCGCGCTTTGCCTCTGATACCATAGCGAAGGAAATGGAAATATTAAATATCTCCACTCCTCGAGTAGGAATCGAACCCACAACCAGTCGTTTACAGTCACACGTACGTGCCACTGCGCCACGACTGGACTTCTTACTTTAATATCAAAAAACGAATATTGTTTTTAACAATAATGGTATTTATATATTAGGTTTTTTGTATTTGTAAGATTTCATAACTTACCTGGGAGTCTTGAATTAACAACAATTGGATATGGCGGCAAACGTCCTAACGTTTCCAAAGTTATTATTTCCTTGCCACCGTCTTGCATAAATTTCTTAGAGTATAGAAGTGTTGTTGAATCAACTGCTGCCCATTCAGCTTGTTTAGATAGCACCATTTGCGCCGATGCCAAGTGAGAACCAGATTCTGTAATTAATTTAAATATATGCTTCGGTAAATATTTGTATATGTTGAAATCACTACGTCATGAATTGTGTAATTTTTTGTATCTTAGTTTAGTTTTGTGACATAGATATTTCAAGTTTATAAGATATACTATTTTGTATCCCTAATCAGTATAGCATTATTATTCATTAGCCATATTTGGATCATTCAACATTTTAAAGAATGAAATATAAACATTGTAGATTTTATTATGTGGCTTGTGAGCTATATGCCTATGATTAAATCTAATCGACAATAAGCGTGAATATAAATATAAATACATATGAAAATTGTATACTATATATTTTTTACTTGCTTAATGGTGATAAGACAGAAGCAAAGATCAAGCTAAACAAAGAGCAATGGTAAGTAAATTAAAGGCACAACAAAAGACTAGTGTGCATTAAGGTATGTTTGAACGCGATAGCTTCATTCGCCACTGTATCTTTAGTACCTATCTATTGTACCTATATCTATTTATATTAAAAAACATATATTAGAAAAGAATCCCTCAAAGGTTAAATCCATACTTAATAGTGATCCAAAAAACGAGGCGTTTTCTCCTTTTGCCTTTAACGTTTTCAATACAATTTTACTTCCACTCAACGATTCCTCGTCACTGTAAGCAAACGTACAACCTCGCAGGTCTAATAAAGTGTTTACGTTGTGAGCTCTGCAAATAAAAATCACTTTTTATAGTCAACAATAATAAAATCTTACAACTTCACCGTTTGGAACTCAATTGTGTAATAAAATAGGAGTTAGAAGCACCCGTTATCAGGAAACCAGACACGGTTGATAACAATTAATTTATCTATATATTTACTTTTAGGATATTATGTAAAAATTTTAAGAACACTATATTCGTTGTATTATTATTTCATTTAATAATAAACGATATGTAATAAAAACTATTCGTTATAGTATGATTTACTTATTGAAAAATTACAAGTCTTCGTGGAGTATGCGTTTAATTATAAAAACACAATGGATGGGGGTTCGATTTCTCGACTTATTGTATTAAAATTATTTTCGTTTCCTTGGTTTGATTGGTGACGTTGAGTTTTGCCACTTGGTGTGGGAAAGTAAATTTATTTTATTCTACTTTAGGTTCAATAAAAGCTGTTGCAGATGAAGCCAGTCAAGAGGTTTCTGTATGAAACTATGGGGAAATTGCGGATACAAATAATTAGAGTGACTTCATTAATTGTGACATTCTATCAACAATAATATCATTTTTATTTCTACTTCGGATTTGAAAAAGCTGTAAAGGCTAAAGGCAGCCAAAAAGCAGAAAGTATTATAATGCTAATTTACCTACAACGTTTTAAGGCATTCATTATAAAATAAATTCTCACTTTTTATCACAGTGTATTATTATGTCTGAAAAGTAGCCAGGCCTGTTTTCTACGTTCATTTGATGGGCAAACACCGGTGTGACCGGGAGTAACTCGATGAAGTCATTTTTGGTATCACGCAGTTTCATGTACGCCGCCGCAGTCATAAAAGCTGTGAATGTGTTACAATTATATCTATTTTATTTGTAAACAAGAATTTAATGATAAACGTGCCAACGAACACTGACCCTGGCTTGTGGAATTTACATGTTTCATATACAGGACGTTTAAGTGCAGGCTTAGTTAGTATACAATGTCATATAAAGAATATGAAAATATAAAGGCACAGTGGTACATAGTCTGTAATAATTGTGATTGAGTTCGATCATCACTCGAGGGAATAATAATATTTTATTTTCTTTCAAGAGTAGCTCTGGAAGACAAAATTAGCTTTGAGTTCCGTCACGTGACACGAGATGTCTTGATTGTCGGTGGAAGGTTAACGGAGTTTTCCCACATTCACATTCCCGGGTTGTTAGAGAGAACGAAGGGTCAAGACACTTTATTCTCCACGTTGAGTGGCAGAATTCAACACTGTACTTTGTATTAGATCGGTGAAATGATAATGTATAATCATTGCCCTGAGTAGGAATCGAACCCATAACCATTGCATTTACACTGAGACGCTGTCCCACCACGCTACGACGGCCTCGTGAATAAATTTTAACAATTCATAACAATAATAATTAACACTAAGAAGTTATTATATTAGTTTGGAATTAAATATTTATTAATTTTTCCTAAAAACTTAATTCTTTTAAAACATTTCTGCGAGGGATCAAACAGATAGCCAGAATGGTAATGTAAAATCTGTCTTATAAATATCAAGAAGCTACCGGTCTAAATAACATATTTGTAACAGTAAATAACATACCTAGGTCAATTTTATTATTGATAAATGGATCGGGTCGTCCAGCGAGGGGACCGGGACTTCGGCTCTCATATTGTAACACAGTGTGACAGTCAATAGCCTCTTCCAAGAGCTTCGAAATTAATTCATACAATTCCACTGGATGTGTCGGACACATATAAGTTGTAACACGAATTTCTTGTTTTTCCCCAGACATTTTGTGGAAATTGATGGCAATAGCTCCCCAGTCTCGTCTTCTCAATGCAATGATTGGATTGTTTATAAAATGAAAGTTAATAATAAAATTGTTTACTTATAATTCGATATATGATAATACATATTATGTAGCACGCTAAGTTCACGATCTATCCGGTTTCTACTATATAGCTGTAACTCAGAAGGTAGGTAATGTTATTATGACGTGCAAAACACGTTTCAGCCGCGTGTGTGATAACTAAATTGCAAACGTAGATGTATACATGCGATATATAAAACTACTGGGTTTGTTTGCGTGTATTTATTATACCAGCTAACTATAGTTCACTGAATTTGGATAATACCTACATGACTGTAGTATAGTATGTCAATATTGAAATTTAATAGTATTGAAGCACGTATAGATAAAAAAATATATATTTAAATCTTTCTTTCTTTCTTTCATCTCTATAGCAAAACAATATTAGCGTAAATATGTTTGTGTAGTCATTCTTATCACCATTCACTGCTGTCCATTGACCTTAAACAGCGTGTTGGATGGCCGCAATTTATAGTTAATTTGTTATTTATAATCGTCTGATTAGATGGTCTTCTTCTCGCTCGTGGCAACGGAGCAAAATATAGTAGTGAAATATTGAGAAACGCATGACCGCAGCACCTCCTGCTAAAATAATTTAATAGAGTTTCTATGATGGCTAGTCAACCAGATATGAAGTTTATCAATATGACTTGCATAGAGAGAAGTTTTATTGATATATTACTAATTATTTGTGAAATAGGTACTAATAAAATGTAAAGAATATAATTAAAGTCTTTCTGTATTCCGCTAGTGTTGTATTTCACTTAGGTAAATTAATAAATTTCAAATCAGTATTACATTTTTCGATAAGTATAATGTGTCATCTGTTTTTACGTCTAGGTATAAACTTGTGTTTTATTATAATCTCATATGTATTAATTTGTGCAATAACTACAATATTGAATTGAATTCATAGAAGCATCACAGCTAGCTTGGGATTATAGTATCTATTATGCAAAAAAGATTATAAATTATCATAATATGTATTATGCTAATTCGAATAACATAGTTCGAAGGAGATCGTGTACAGCTTCTACGCTTAAAATTCAAGCGGAATATCATTAATTAGGTAATAAATAAATTCTATGAAATTAAGAAAAAAGAATTTGTTATATACTATATAATGCTACTTTTTTATTTCTCCTCTCCAAATTATGTTAATATAACATGCGTTATTCTACAATTTTGTACTGAATTTGTAATTTGTTATCTGTGTTCGATTTTGAATTTAGAAGATCATAAAGAATCGACTAATGGTTTATCCTGATAACTCGGAATCGAATATAAATAATCGAGTTTATTAAGTACAGAACTGATTCTTGGGTAGAATCGTAATTTTATGTATAGTCCGTTCCAAATCTTAATGCACACAATAATAACAAACTTTTCGGTCTAAAATTACCACATGATCACTCATCATACGTCGCAAGTAACACTTTCACAGATATTTCACATATCTTAACTTGGTATATTAACACTTATTATGCCATTTTTACGAAGATTAATATTAAAAAATCTTATTTAAAAAATCTTCGACTCAAAATCGACAAAACCTGTCAAATGACAACTGACAGTTCTATTGTTAAAATTAGAGACGTGCGAATGCTGACGAGTTATGAAGTTTAGTAATCGATTTATATAATCGGTAAAACATAAATATTAAAATAAACATTTGTTTCCTAATCAGGTTTATCCCATACACAAATAATACAAAAATTAATATTATTTTATAAAAATATAATTTGTGTAAGGGCAAAATTTGATTTGTAAACCAATATTTATTTTAGTATTAAAAATAAACATATAAAATAATTTCCTATTGATAAGTAGGCATTGACCAGTCAGGATGTTATATGATCACCGCCGTATCTACTGCCTCTCCACAACACTCACCGCTTCTCAACAAGCACATCGTTGAAACCAAAGGAATAATAAATTAACGAGAATGCCAAGTAATGGAAGAGTAGTAGGAATAGAGGCTCTATGTTTTGTCACTCATCGCACGCAATGCATCTATTCTAGATATTTTATTGGAAAGCTATCTTTCTGTGCTACTTTAATAGGAATTTATAATCATATATTAAATAAAGCGAAAATTGTAAGATATATAATTTAATACAACAATAAATATATAAAAATATATCACGATCAATAAATGTTGATTACACTGGTGTATTACACGTTTGATTGTTACTTTTAATTAATAAACGTTTAATAATTAAAAATGTTTTATTTAATTTATATAGTGTTTATGAAGAGGTGTTTTATAAATCGTAAGAATGTAATAACAAAAAGAAAAAGAAATAATCGGTAAATTCAATACTGTTCAGATTGATTCGAATTTGAACTGTAACTGCACATAACTAAACTGTCAGTCGTGAGGTGAATGAACTTTGTGTTTTGGTTTTGTGCATAAGGATTTGGAACGGACTATAGTATTTGAGTGACAGATTACTAATTTAAGGATCTTAAGCGCTTGTTTACATAAAATCATCTTAAATTAAGATACCAATAGATATATATCTATACAAAGAATTTTTAACTTATATAAATCACAAATTGTGTGTTGGTTAAGACGGAAAATAATTGTATTGCGCAAATGTAACATATATTTATTTAAAGCGTTTGTATATTGTTAAGTTGCACATTTTCTTTTTTATGTCTAAACATCTATATTTTTGCCGTTATTAGACTCGAAAAATGGGGAAAGACGATGTTTCTAACAAGAAAAGACGTAAAATAAATACAAGCTCTAACACCGACAATGTAAAACACTCACCAGTTGAAGTATATAAGGTTAGAATTATTTTTATTTAATTTTGTTTTAATCAATATACAAAAGTTATTTGATTGCTTATTTTTTATTTTTAGAAAGTCGTAGAATTTGAAGAGTCGGAAGCCCAGTTGCGTTCTGCAGACAAAGATGCAGCTTTATTTAAAAAGATATGTCAAGATATTAGACAGTTATTTGCTGATATTGCTGAATTAAAATCAAAAGGAACAGAAGAGGTAGGGGAATTATGGATAAATAATTACGTTACATAATTTTTATTTCTAAACTTTAGTGTATATATACTTATAAGTTATTCATTGTTTTAGGCAAAAGAAAAGATAAAAGCTAAGAGAATCGAGGCTTCACTACATCTTGTTGCACTAAAAAAGCTAAATCGTTTAGAAAAAGTTCGAACACGAGCTGGACGCGACGCTTTACATAAAGAGAAACAAAGAGTAGACTCCACGCATTTGCTATTACAAAATCTGCTGTATGAAGCAGATCATTTAAATAAAGAAGTAACCAAGTGCTTGCAATTTAAATCAAAGGATGAAGAAATTGAATTGGTACCATTGGAAGAATTTTATAAAAATGCCCCAAGTGATATTTCACGTTCAGTAAGTATAGTAACGCAAATATATTTTTTTACAGCTATAGCATTTTCACAAAAGACAATACTTAATGACGATGTTACAGGATATTACTAAGATAGATGAACATCAACTTCAATTAGCAAGACTTGAATGGGAATTGCGTCAAAGAAGAGAATTATCTGGTGCATGTAGTGAACTAGTGGCTTCTAAAGAACGAGTTGCAGCTGCAATAGCTGCTGCTCGCTCTAGGCTAGATGCATTAGCACCGCATTTACGTGATGTGCTCAAAGCTACTAAACCACTGCAAGAATGTTTGGCACTTAGATTAGATGAAAAGCGAGATGAATCTAGAGCAGCAGGGCTTCTGCCACCACCACTATTTTTACTTTATGCTAATGCAAGTGCCTATTCAGATGCCCTTGGTGCTAAGAATATAACTGTTGGTATGTATGATATAGATATTTACTTTTATACAGATTTGGTAAGAATGAACCTATAACTTTATTTTTTAATTTTAGGCATATCTGGGGATGAAGATGAAGCAAAGAGGTTAGAACAATTAAGTAACATTGAAAGTGAATTAATTGTTTCAAATGATTCTGACTCTGATCTCGATAATAATGATGAGGACCAAAGAGATAGCAAGAAAAAGAGGCATCATAGAAGTACAAAAATAACTAAAGAAGAGAAAGCAGAAGCTAAAAAGAAAGAAGCCCTTAAGAAACACCCATTGAATGTAGCAATATGTATTAAAAATTCTGAAGGCACTGCAGTAAACTTGATCTTCTCATACTTGCTCCATCTCAAAATAGCTGTAGTGAAGTTTGTGATGGAACACCCAAAGCCAATAACTGGGGTATCTGCTGCAGATGTACTAAATGCTGATAGCATACTAAATGAATTATACCCAGGTGACAATGGAAATGACTCCCCACACCCAGCTACTGTGTATCTCTTGAATTCTGCAGGCATAACTGACGAATTTCAGCAGTTTATTCCAGAAGTTGGCAAACCATATATATGGGCACAAAGAATGTGTGGTTTAGATTTCATGGCAGTTTCACTAGATTTACAAAAATCAACTAAAAATATTCAACCTTGTCAAAGCCTAAGTGTTGCTAGTGTGGAAAACTTTATATTTACTTTAAAGAAAAGGCTTCGATCCAGAATTGAACTGATGCAAGAACTTCAAGATCTTGAATGTGGAAAAATTTTACCAACAAAAGGAGTATCTTGCCCAATTAGACTATCAGGCTCATTGACACAGTGGCAGACAGTAGGCTGGCCTGAATACAGTCAAGCACCATCAACATCATTTGTAATTTCCGAGGGTCTAGTAACAAGTGATAACATGCTGTATCGTGCAATTATTACTAGACAATCGGCTAAACTTGTCGCTCTTGTGGCTATAAGCAATGACTATCCCAAAAAGGCTCCTATTTTTTCATTAACATTGCACTGGAATGGTACTCATCATACAGGCTCTAATGATGATATAAGGGACATTGAAAGGATAATCAATACAGACTTGGGTCAAGATGAGAACATACAGTGTACTCTTTCTACACAAATGATGAAATTGCTAACTTGCTTAGATGTCCTATTGGAGACGATGGGATCCTCAGAGTTCCCGCCAGATAAAGTTATGCTTAATCCTGTCCGTGGACGTAACAGAATGAAACCATACAAGTATTTAAAAAAAGGTGTTGGTGTTTTCATTCAGTATTGATTATTCTGATAAAATAAATATTTTATACCATTAATGGTTGTGTTATTTTCATAGTAGTAGGTAGTTATGGTAGTGATAATCAATATATAGGTCATAATTATAAAAAAGGAAATCAGTTTAATATTACAACAGTCTTTATTTTTATTTCTGAAAGCATGTTTATGAAAAAGAAATACACAGTTATGATCCACAATTCGGCAATAATATAATTTGCAGGGTTGAAATACAAACACAAGATTTATACTGTTTATTTCTCAAAAATACTTAATTATAATCATAACTTAACCTAAAAATGCCATATTGTTATTGGTCGACAATGAGATCTCTATAACATGTCCATATTAAGATATTTATTTTGTATTACTTGATATTTGATTTACATAACACACTACAAATTAGTAATAATAAAATGTTAATACAATTATGAAATAATTTTGTAATTCCAAACTACATCTACGCTATGATTTTTTTTATATTTTTTTAGTTACAATTTTTAATTTTCTATAGTGTGGACGACTAACTTGATACTTTGATGTGCTTAATTGGTAGAAGAAATCCGTTTTTGTTCATGTTATAATCACTTTTTAATAATGGATTTGAATGACAACTAGTAAACTATAAACATGCGCACAACAAAATATTAAGACGTAATGTATCACACCTCGGATTCAAGTTACCGTGATATTAATAGCCCGCCTTAAGTAAAATGAATGAAATAGTTATTTTGATTTATTTAATTCTCTTGTTATTATTTTTACAAGTGTATTATATATTTGTATGTAACGCGATACATCACGCATCGCAGCAAAACGTTACATGTAGTATTACGCATGTCTACTACTTCTTAGATTTACACTAAAGCAGCACTATAATTTTCACATTTCACTTTTTAAAGGTTTCTACATAAATCTACTGCTGCCTTCATGAAATCTCTATGTATAAAAAAATATAACTTACTATTGCAATCTCAAATAATTCTCTAGAAGTTATCTGTACGACGATGAGTTTAAATTGATATCATCCACTTATATATTTTTTACACTTTTTATAATAGTTTATCACTGCAAGTCAATCTTTAAAAACAAAATAAAATCACTTCTCGTCTTGCGTTTTACGTGTACTTAATTCTAAGTAAAGATGACTTATAGCATTATGAGATCCCAGCTTCTAATTTTGCGTCCATGATTTTACGCGGACCTTTGAGGCAGTTAAGTCGCCTCTGTACTGCGTCTCTGTCTGTAATTATAGAAGTAAATATAATACTTTTATGCAATAACATCTCAAAGTTAAATTAAATGTTAAGTTACTAAAACTAAGAGTAGAGGGATAAATTAATATCTTAAGAGACTGTAATAACGTTTTAAGTAATTAACTCATCAGTTTCGTTATAGAATCGAGGCTAACCCCACCTGTGGTTCTTCAAAGAATTACTTGTGATATTCAATAAATGTACCCATGTCCAATTTTAATTAAAAAAATGAATACCTATTAAAATAATAAAAATTGCGGCTCGTGAAAAATATTAAAATTAAAAAAAGGCCCCACGTTATATAGATTGATAGATACTTGGTAAACCCTATAAAGTAATCACAGATAAAGTTGGACATGGTAAAACTATAGCTCCTGATCCCTGTCGATCATAATATTGTTAGGAAAAAAAAATTGAAAAGTAAATTTCAGCCACGTATGGGTTCAAATTCAAAGTATAGATACATTTTTTTTATCTTTACGCTGTAACCCGTGACCAGCACTGTAGGCAGAGGGAACCTAGTGTTATGACACTCGGTTTCCCAAATTCGGAGGCATTGCGTGTTAAGTGGCGGAACTTAACGCTGCGCTTTGCCTCGACACCAGAACGAAGAATATTAAATATTTTCACTCCTCTAGTGGGAATCGAACCTACAACCAGTCGCTTTAGAGGCACAATTTATGCCTCTACGCCTCGACTGGCCCCATATAATATACATATTTCCCCAATTGCTTCCAATTCTTACATTTAGAGAGCGTAGTGCGGTGGTGCGGGTGTAGCGGGTGGCGCTGCACCAGCGAGTGCAGCAACACCTGCGCGGACATGTAGCGGCGCTCGCACTCCTTCACGTCACCGAACAGCTCCTCGATGGCGGCCATTTGACACTGTTAATTATATCATTTTTATATTAATAGGAATAACCTAACGCGCAACAAGCGAAATTTTTTGTATATGGCCTGAAGCATGTCCAGATTAAAATGCAAAGTATTTTTGACTGTAGTTTAAGATATTTTCGATATAATACAGTTTGTGTCGGTTACGGACATGTGTCCTAAGGCACCTGGATATCCTGGACCGATCTGGGCTACGGCACACGATAGGATAAATTGAATTATATAAATTGGTAATAAATTTAGGTCGTAGTTAATATTAAAGATATGGATAGGTAGTTCTCTACCTAAGACTAGTCATGACTACGAATAAACGGCATTTATTGGTATTCGTGATTTACACAAATTATTTATGGAATGAAAATAATATCAAATAAAAATAATATTTAACAAATATAATATTAAATGAAGCAATTTAAAGCAAGGGACCGAATTAATCGCGTGTATTTTATTATTCACAAAAATATTTTCCACATTCGACATTTCAAACATTTCTTAATATTATGTTTATTTAACAATCTCAAAATATATTTCTATCCTAACATACTTAGGATAGAAATATATTTTGGAATACCAGCACTTAAATGCGATGAATCCAGTTGAAATACCTTCAATAAAAACTACTCATAACTTGCTTTGTTATTCATTTCATATCCATTTAGAGACATTCCATATTTGGTGGCGGAATTGAATGCCATGTTTTGTGTAAGTTACTGAACAAATACTCACATATACTATAAATACAATTATTATAGCACATATCAACAAACAGGGTGACCTTCGTCGCGCAGGGGGATACTGTCTGATTGTGTGCGATTAGTTGTAGGTTCAATTCTCATTTGGGGGCATGATTATATTAAAAAGTATATTCCTTTATTCACTCTTGTGAATAAAGGAATATATTTGTACCTATGCTAAAAAGCGGCGTTGAGTTCCGCCACTCAACACGTAATGGCTCAATTACAGGTGAAAACTGGAGAGCTGAGAGTCTTGAGGCTAGATTTTTTGTAACTATATAGTGAAAAAGTATGAAGTTTATTCGTGTTTTACATACATATATAGTACCCGGCAATAAATAATGCACATCGTGCTTAGAATGAAACAGTCGGTCAGTTTCGAATTCGTAGAGCGCTGTCTTTGTCACTAAGTTGATATGTGACGTTTCTCATTGTTATTATTTTAAGCGACCGAGACAACGCTCTACGAAGTCGAAGCTAACCGACTGTTTCATTCTAAGCATCGATGTGCATTATTTATTGCCGGGTACTATACATAAGTAGGTTTTAACACAATATTTAAATTTTAAATGTATTTACATATATGGTTATTTTAAATTTATCAAATTATTCACTAAACTTTAAATAAAAAATGTTTTCACAAATATTATTAACTTCGTAAGTCTAAATTGATTCTAGAACTTAGTCATCAGATAATAATTTTGTCATAATATTATCAAGATTATTTTTATCTATGTCAAGGAAATGATGAAAAATTTCTAGTAATATGTATGATATACGATATATGCACATTTATAGCTAAAAGTAATTATTAAATACAAGGCTAAGTAAATTACCAGTTCGATGGCGTGTTCGTAAAGGATTTTATCACACACTGCAGGTGTGACACGCGCTTCATGCAGTCTCTTTGATTCGTTGAGAATCCATTTGTATTTTCCATTCATTAGCGAAACAACTGAAATAAAAATTAATTGTTGAATAAAATATTAAATTGACTAATGCGCTACGATATCATTTAATAGTTACTATAGATATATAAGAAATATTACATATAATTTAATGCAATTTAATATAGCATTTTAAAAGAGGAAAAAACATATTTTTCATAAAGATTATTGTTAACATTATTACAAAGTTAGTAACGCAAATAAAGAAAGATCTAAATGCTGTAAAAGTATGCATCTGTTTATTATTATTATATATTATTCGTATAAATAATTACAGAAATAATTCGTCCTAATGTTTTTAACATGTCTTCTTATTTCTGTAGAAAGATGCTGATAACAAAAAAGGCTTGGACAGTTTGCAAGAGGCGTGGATAGAAAGCCCCGCTACATTAAAGGATTTTCCATTTACCTTTTCTTAAAATATTTTTTCAATGATAATATCATATTTTTCTCCTATAATCTTATATTCGATTTCAGCGGCTGCGGCAACGCTGTGTCCTGCACACAGCAGAGTAGGAAGAGGGAACTTAGGGTTAAGACACTCCGTTCCCCACTTTCCGCCGAATTCGGAGGCATTACTTGTCTCGACACCAGAGCGCTTTGCCTCAACACCAGAGCGAAGAAGATGGAAATATTAAATATTTCCACCCCGCGAGTGGGAATCGAACCCACAACCATTCGCTTGACAGTCACACTTTGTCCCACTGGCCCCCTACATAATATACACAGGTGTATAAGAAGACGTACCGTTGCGCACTTGCGGCGTGGGCTGCAACGTGCGCGAGCGGTAGTGCGCGGCGGCGAGGCGCAGTCCGGCCGCCAGCGCCTGCATCGCCTGCACCAGCAGCCCGAAGCGCACGCTCTCGTTGCACCGCTCTGTTGGGTTTGTCATGTGTTATATGTTTATATGTGTTTGCAAGTATAATGTTATAATAAAAATATAGATAACATGTAAGATAATGTATGTAGATAATGCATCTCTTCAACACTACAAAATCTTTATAAAATGAAATTACTTACGTTAACTACATTAATCTATAGAGTCAAGTATTCAAAGCATTAAAAATGGTTATAATAATTTCATTATAAGATATGTATGTATTTTTCACCCAAAGATATTAATCCAAAGTCTGATTGATCGATGTTGGCATGTCATATGATCACATCATTAGGAGCTAAGACTTAGTTAGAAGTGATATATAAGAATATAAGAATATAGTGCGGACCGATTATTTTACAAAATGAAATTGATCACCCGATAGGCGGCAGCCGAGCACAATTAACCAATGATTACGTGAAAGTAATGGGTTATAACGGCGGTGGAAATGGGTACAACTGTCTTTTGTTTCTAACATCAAAGACATTAGTCGTCAGTTTAAGTTAGTCTGATTATTTGTAATTTCTATTATAAGAATTATTTTTTTCTTTTTAACTTCCTAATTGTTTAAATTTATCTTATACATATTTTAACAGTCCACCATTTTAATAGTTCTCCTGCAAGAATCCAATTAATAACAAAGTATTTTGATATTTTCATCCAAAAATTGTAAAATAAACAGTACCATCGGAGGTGTCCATAAGCGCGGCGAGCGGCGCGCCGCACGACATGGCGAGGTCGGACAGCAGCTCGGCCAGCATCAGCACGAAGTTCAGTTGCGAGAACACCTTGCTATGCTCCTCCTGAGCAGTAGAAGTATCTTGTTTTATTTGGTGTATAAGTTAACAGTTACAATACTTTTACACACATTACAATACATTTCTTTCTATTGCACAAACATAGGTAGCGTTAGCTTCACGCTGTATCTCGCACACAGCAGGGTAGGCAAAGGGAACCTAGTTTTAAGACACACCGTTCCCCACTTAATAGTGACAATTATTAATACTACCTATAGAAGATTTTATATCTTATTGTTTTATTTAAGGAGAACTGTTTGCACAAGCCTAACTAACAGATTGTAAACAAATAAGGTAACCGTATGATTGTTAATAATTTACTCACTGATAGAAGATTGGTTGGAGACAAACTTTTCATACAATTTGTTAAGAAATCTTTTGGACTCTGGTTTTGTTTTAAGTTGTATACATTTAAAATGATCATGGAGAGTTTTATTTATTTATCTATTACAAATACAACTTATAATTTTTAAATATTGAAAATCATGTTAATTATAAATATGTTGTAACTTTTATATAGTATAAAGCTAAGTTGCTTCCCGCGTCTGACTGTATGTATGTATGTATGCGTAGATATTCAAAACTACGCAAGGGATTTTGACATGGTTTCTTATAGTAGATAGAATGATTCAAAAGGAAGGTTTATAGAAATAGGTGTGTAGTTGACGCAGGCAAAGATGGGCCACTAGTTAATTAATGTGAAACATTTTTTAAGACCTTTTAACTGTCATCTGTTGTAAATATGTTTTAAGAGTATCATAAAATTGAAAACATGTAATTTATTAGTTATTCTCACAAACTCACAGCCAATATAGTCTCCTCCTGCAGATTAGGTATGTAGACGGGCGGGTCGTGGTGCACCTTGAGGCGCAGCAGCGCGTCGGGCAGCGCGGCGCGCTTGGGGGACGCGTCGCCGCTCACCTTCAGCGCCATGGACAGCGGCGGCGACATACCTTCACCAGAGTGTTACACGTTTTATTTGTGTGTGTATAATAATATTTATATATTCTTAAAAAGTAGCTTAGCTAGCATGGTAGACAGAGAAAACCTAGAGAAAACCTTCTCAACTTTTCGCCCAAAATCGAGACATTGCGTGTTAAATGGCGAAATTCAATGCCAACTTTGTCCTAGGTATCAGAGTGGAGAAATAAAAATAATTAAAGTATAATTATTACACTGAGTGGCAGGGACGACGCTAGCTCGTGTAGCGCCTGCGCCCCCCAGACCTGACCCATGATGGTTTAAGACGATGTCCGTGTCCCTACACCATAAGTTACGTCGGCCCTACCGAGTAGAAATCGTACCCACAACTATCGCGTCAGACTCCGTCACATTGCACCACGATGTACATAGCAGGATAGGCAGAGGCAACCTAGTGCCTTAACACTACCTGATGGTACCTAAATCGAGTGAGAGTATCTTAATACTCCTTTATCCATTAGAATTTTGGACGTTAAGTGCGGGCACATAACGCACTTTATGGCCCCATGTATTTCTTAAATATGTTATTCTGTAATATTTGATGGAACTAAATTAGTTACAATTATTATAACCCCATTTGATCTTTAAGATGAGATGCTTACTTTGAAGCATTTAATTTAGTTTTACCTGATCTATTATTTGTGGGGGAGACTTGCCACAGAGAGGGTGGTGGGGAACTCCCAGAAGCACTTCGTCGTCGAGCCGAAGGAGGAGTCCTCATTGTGAATGGTACCTAAAAATATTATTAACACAAATTATAGGTTTTCTTTATAAGAGCAGCTTCGACAAGAAACGTGTATATAAATAAATGAAATCTACTGCAGAATAGCAGATATATAATAGAAGTAATTAATAACTCGTAATAAGACATAGACTAATTCAAATAATAAAAAAATAATTCTCATAATACTTTCATTATTTTCTATTGAGTATTAAAAGAAATTATAATTTAAATATCAAATATAAGTGTTCTTAAGAACAATCTAAAAGTATAAGTGAGTATCAAAAAGTAATTGTTAACAATTATTTCTCACAATATTTTTATTATTTTCTATTAAGTATATTATATAAAAACATTCTAATACATTCTAAACAAACTATTAAATATATTCTTAAAACATTCTAAAGTACAAGTAAATACAAAACAAAAAGTAATCATTAATTATGATGATGACAACAAACATCACGATAAAAAAAAAATTGCATCTCACAGTGGGTGGCGAGAGGGAGCCAATGTCAGTAGCAGTAGCGTTTCGGTTGTGGTTAGAGCGTAGCACGTCGATGGGCTGCGAGCGCGGCACGCCTCCCCCCGCGCCCCCCGCGCCGCCCGACGACCCCGCCGCGCCCTACGCGGGACCAAACACACTCTAGCTGTTAGCCACTCGTGGAATACGCGCACAAACGTATGCTTGACGCATTAATATGAAATGTCTTTAGCGAGTAACGTCCAATATCAATAATAGATCCTAATCCAAAAACTGCAACCTAATTTTCAATTCCTGTCAATTTTTTGAGTAAATCATTTTTTTGAGCAAATAAAGGGGTGAATATGTAATCCTTCAATTGGTTATTGGCAATAAACAATCATATTCATTGCATATTCAACCTTTGCTCTACTCAAAAAATTGACAGCTAGACCAATCTAAGATTACAGTTCTTAGATTAGGTTCGAATATTGATATTAGCCATTATTGAATAAACATTTACTATGTGAAATACACATATATAACAAAAATTAGCCACTCATGGAATACTCGTACAAACGGTGTGAAATGTCTTACTATTAGTATAGCTATTACGAGTAATTAAATAAAATGTCATTAACATTTACAATGATTTGTATATAATGTCATGTGATTTTACACAAAACAAAAATACAAGCAACTGTCACTACAACAGATTGTTATAGCACACATGTTACCGATGTGTTTCTAATATTATCAAATAACTTATACTAATGAAAATATAAAATATCACAAAATAATAATTCTATACAAAACTAAACAAACAAACAAACAAACAACACTGATTGACAAACAAAATAACAATCATACCCGTAACGGTGGTGCGTTGTGTTGCGGCGGTGACTCCGCAACGGGCGTGGCCAGCGCTAGCGAGCGCGGTCGCGACGCCGCCTCCGACGCGGACGAGCCGTGCGAGCCGTGAGAGCCCTCCGCCGACCCGCTGTCTGCCTCCACCATTACAAAGTCCTCCGGCACCGCCCACGTGTCTGATGACTCCGCTGTAATAAGATAATATGTTTAAAGTTTTTTAGGCAGAGGTAGGCAGAGGGAACCTCTTGTTATTACACTCCATTCCCCACTTTCCGCCAAATTCGGAGGCATTGCTTGTTAATTGGCGGAATTTAACGCCGCGCTTCGCCTTGACACCAGAGCGAAGAAAACGGAAATATTAGATATTTCCACTCCTCGAGTGGCCATGTTTTATTTTGATGTGTCGGCTATATTATTAAAAAAATCTGTTAATATCCATTCAGTAGTTTTTATATGAAAGAGTAACAAGCATTGTCACAAAATTTAGCGATTATATACAAGTAAATATAAATTATCACTGTATTCGTATATTGTACAATATTGGCTGTTATATGTTGCTTTTACCAATTTTCACATTTTCACTGGTGATTTCGACAAAATTTACCTTCTGTTAATTTTATTTTTAAGTTTATATTTACTGTCAAAATCAAATAATTTTATTCAAAATAAGAAGTTACATACTTCATTTTTTAAATGTCAAACAATTTACCTTAGTCTCATATCGAAACATATATAATTAAAACTATTAACGTTCATGTTTACAAATTGTCGTACACCATGTAAAAGTACCGCAGAGCATCGATTATGAAAACAGTAAAATTTACATAATACATATTAACCACGTAAAGTGAGTCTAATATCAAGTAAAAAATCACTCCTATAATTATTGTAGAACTCTCTACTTAATATTTTTTTTTTAATTTTATAACGATTCGAAATGTTCTACTGATTTATAACTCAGAACACTAAGGAAGTATATCGAAAATAATCGACCCATCTTAAATGCCATGTCGCGTGCATTAAGCTTTATGTGCAAAAATATTTGAAAACTAATCGTTAGTATCTACATAAGGCATATAACAAAATATGTCGTCACCAATATTTATGCGCAAGTGGTTTAACGTTTTTCGTCACACAATATATTAGTCGAAGAAAAAAAAAAACTACAACAAACCCAATGGGACAACAGACAGCTGGGCGATATTGTTCCTGAGCCAACTTGCGAACTCGCCTAATCACTTTATAAATAGATTTTACCTTAATATGACTTTAGTATGCATGTATTTATATTTATACAACCAGTGTACGAGAAATTTCTAGAATTTAGAACTTTCTTTTTGTAACTTAGTAAGTAATTTTGATGTAGATTTTTGTTTACGACCTGAGCAAAGTATTCTTTAATTTTAAAATTGCTTTTATTACTTTTTAGTTTATAAGCCTCCTTTGTAGATAAAAATATTAATTTTAGATATAAAATGTAACGAGAAAAATAATATTATAAAAAAAATAAAGTATGAAGATTGCTTTAATTATTAAATTTTAAAAAATCTATATGTTGAATGTCGCCAGCCAACATGAGCGAAGGTTATCTCACCACTCGAAATAGAATGTTAAATTGAATTTTGATCGCATTTATATCGATCATTTCTTTTTAAAATCACAGAGGTACAGTTAATCTGAATAAATTCTATATACCATATAAATAAATCTTATATGTTTATATTATATAATGTTCAACTGTTTCTATTTTATATAGGTAACTAACTATGTCCACGACTACCCCCGCATGGAATTTACCAAAAAAGTTATAATTTCAAAGTAAAAGTAGCTTGAGTTACTCCTTCATCGCTATCTATAAAGGAAAGTCCTGTTAAATTTGTATAGATTTCTTAATTCCTACAATTTATGGCAAAGCTTTTTTCACATTTCATATTATTCTTGATTTATATACATTTGATTTAAGTACGTGTCCTATATAAAACATTATATATTTAAAGTTTTAGTAGTTTACTAAATTTGGTCAATTCAAATGACCGAAAGTTATATAATAAATTAGTTTAAAAATTGTTTAGTATTAAACTGCCCTCGTTTGACATTTAATATGAAAAATAGTCTAATTTATTATGCAAAAATATTCTAATTGCATGCATGACACACGCGACTGTACATATAAATGCGTTTTATTTTATCGTACAAACCAATTTTAGCATAACTAAAAAAATAATAAAAACATACCCATGATACCAACTCATTTACCTCGGTAGTTCTTTAATTATAAGTATTTCGTTCAAGTTCAAGGTAACGTTTGTTTATAGCCTTAGGTTTTCTATATTTGAAAGTTTAACTTTGGATAAATGGATAAAAAGGTGTAATTCACAGATTTCACAACCAAATATGAAAATATTATGTAGAATTGTGATTTAATAAAATATTTAGTTCTAATTTTAGCTTTTTACTCTTCCCAAATATTTAATAATTAATTATAACTATAAGATTGACAATATTAAATAAATTAACCGCGATTAGTGCATTCATATAAAAGAGATTTTACACGAATTCAACTACCACCTTGTAAGCATAAAATAATTTTGTGATCGTGAAGTTTTCTAAAAATGTTTTTCAATTTTCTAAGGGTGTAAATGACACTTTAAGATGTTAAAAGTATTTAAAAATAGATGGTAAGAAAGATTTGACAAAAGCGGTAAGAGAGACAGGGAGAGACCTCGGTTGACCTTCAAGAACACAATATCGAAGATACTGGAAGAAGGTCACTTAGAAAGCATGAAGACCCCCAAAGATCGTGGACGAGGCGAAAGACGTATGCAGGGACCGTAGTGTTTGGCGCTCCATTCTCTCTGACGGGTAGTAAAAGAGAATGGACACTAGGGATAAAAATATAATATGTAAAATTTTCTGTCTTACCGGATGAGGTCGGCTGCTTCTTGGTGGGTTGCGGCACGGGCACGGGCTGCGGCACCGCGACGGGCGCGCGCGGCGCAGACGTCGTCGGTATCGCGCTGTTCGAACTTGTTTCTGTTATGCAAATGCAAATGCGTTTTTTATAATTCCTATAATTTATATTCACTAATGTTTAGTGAATTCATTTTAATGGATACGTTTCTATATATAAAATTGCTAATATAACGAATAACTTATTTTATTTATTATACAATGCTTCTGTAATTTAGCTGGCAGGTTCCATTGTTATATTTATGACATAAATATTGGCAATTATTTCACATAATTTTTATGTTAGTAAGAAAAGAAATCATTTTAATTTCATAATAATAAAATTGTTTGTGTGTGCATTTACACCTGCATTAAATTATGATTTTAGTAAATGTTTTTGCACGTATAAAATCTACATACTAATTCTGTTGCATAAGTGTAGACGATTAATCCTTATTAGTAATTTATCAATTTAGAACACATGACATATCGATTAAAATTTGAAATAAATTTTAGAATTAACCATAGATATTTGTTTTTAATGTTAGGTTTCCTTTATTCATACTTACTTAATAAAAAAGGTAAGAAAATATAAATTAAACGTTGTTAAGGAAAGAATGAATGAAATAATAATTTATATATATCGTACATTTTTTACTAAGCTAATGAATGAATGTGCTTTTCCACTGTAACTATAGTGAGCAAGCACCTTCACTCATTCACCCAAATGATTATGTTAGCGATCGAATGATAATGATCTGCCTATTTTGACGCAACGCGACTGTTTTATCTGTGCAAGATGATTAAAATATATTAAAGATAAATATACTTCATTGATTCGATAACAAATCGCATTGCGTGATGCAATCACCCGATGAGACACCAAAAAGCCATGTAATTTGCAAAATTAGCTAGTCCTTAAAATTTTTGAACCGAGCCGTGGATCCATTATACACATAAAAAGTTTTTAGCCCTACTTTAATGGGCATTTTCAAGCCATGCTGTTTAAGCTTCCTAGAATATGACAAATTGACAAATTATTGTACGTACACAAAATTATATGTTAGCTCACCCCGTCATGCACATTGCACATATCAAGCGTAATTGTAAATATGTAAATACTAAATACCCTGACTTTCCCAAGACTCCTCTAGGATACAGTTAGTTTCAACACAGCCTTCGATATCGCACTCCAATATGTCAGGCAGATCCGAGTCCAAACCTGAACAATATTTATACTCCGTAACCACACCGTCATCTATTATACCTAGTGTTATAAATGTTCAAAAATTCATGGACTAGAAAAGCGTTATGAGTGATGAGGATGTATGTGTGTTAAAGTTAAATTAGGATATTTTTAACTTATTATACATAATATATACATAATATTTGTTTGATTTATAACAAATAAATAAATAAAATATATTAATATTATAAATGACTATACAATAAATGACTATACAGTAATAATGTCATGTAATTTGTGTACGGTTATTGTTTTAACAAAGGCATATAGGATTTTAAATCTCACAACACATACATACAGTGAGACATTAAACATGAAAATATTATTTCTAAACATAAATCTCCTCCATATAAGGTAAAAATAAATTACTTAATAATATCCTAATGCACATAATTCAATATAGGTACCGAGAAACAATCCTTATAGTACGGAAATTGTTAGAATTTCGAAAGACTGACAATAGAATGGACATTAATGAGTCATTTGGTCCGATTAGCCGCCAAATTTGTGAAATGTATTACGAAAATTGGAATGTACTGAATAAATTCTTTATTTTGACTTTAGCCCTCTATGTATTATTTATGTGATTAAGAATATATTAACATAGCTTCCATTGTGGTAAACATTTGCGTGTTGAAAGAAGTGATTCACACAAAGTAAAACGAAGTTTATTTATATCTGTGATAATGCGAGCAGAGGGCGAGTCAATAAACAGAGGGTTAACGTATTGTAAGGTTAAACTCACTAAAGGGTAGCGAGAGTTTATAACTGTATATTAAATGCTTTTTACTTATATATTTTCTTTATAATGTATGTTTAAACATGTAATAAAAATAAAGATAGTGTGGGTCATATGACAGACATTAAGTAACAAATGGACAAGTATTATAAATAACAACAAAAGGTAGGAACAATTATAAAAAAAAAAAGTTATAAATATTAATGTCCTAATACTCACTAGTGATAGAAGTCGTTCTTGGCCGCTGTAAGAACGGATGATTGAAGAAAACTTCGAAAGGCATTCGCTCGCGCGCGTTTCTCCGCAGTAAGCCAATGAGCAAGTTACACAGTTCTGGACTCGTGCCGGCTGGCATTCTGAGGCAAAAACGTGTATTGATGACTGAGAACATCCATTAGTTACCAAAATTACCTATGCCTTATTATCTAATGTTTAAAAATAGTATACACGTATTTAGCAAATAGTTTATAAATATCCATTATTTTTGGCTACTCTAATACGAGGAGAAAAGAAAGTAACAAGTTTCAAAATATTATTTTATTGTTATTGGTTTACTATTTAGCGTTTGGTAATTAGTATTTATATTACGGCATAATCAGAATAGGCACATTTGGGAATTCTAATTTCATTTAATAAATTAGTACATATTGTATTCTATTCTTCAAATTATCAGTATTGCGAATAAAATTAAAGTCAATAATATTTAAAAAACACGTGAATTTAAATCGTTTAGCTACTGTATTTAAAAACATCACGAATAATAATATTCAGTCCTTATCTACTTTAAATATTTAAAACGTGAGGATATCGTATCCGGTAGTTCACGGTTCACAGTTCACCGAGTTAAATAATGTATGTAACATGTGCACATTCAGTTACATAATCAAATATTAAAAACAAAAAATCATTACGTTTAATGAGATACTAAGTGTGTAGTTTATCAATATTGCATTGACTAAATAATCTACATTACGAATCATTATTGCCTTGAAAAATGCCTTTTAGATTTGTGAGCATTATAAAAAAGAACTGAATGCTATTTTTTAAATTTACGAGTATATTAAGAAATACATACTTCCTTTTGTAATATTTTAAGAATAATAAAATTTTAACGATATTTAAAAAAAAAAAAACAAATATCTTTATCTATAAATAGCAACTAATTAAATAGTGAGTTTTATATTAAAACATACTTAGAACATATTTAGGCCAAAATATCTAATCAAATGAAGTAGACGTATTAACATCAATTCTAGAGCAACTACTACTCTGAACGCGGAAGCGACACTTAATTCGTTTTTTTTTATTGCCAACCTTGAATATGGCCACTGACTGTGTAATACATATATATTTTTGCTATATAATAGTAGGCGAGATCCAAAATACGACGCCACATGTATTAAAAATAGACTTATGTAGATTTCATAATTGACTTAACCATAACGATAACCATAATAGCATATTAGCTGTCTTTCTGATTTTAATTTACATTTTTCCGAATTTGTCTATTATAATTAGATTCTTATTAGTTATTATACAAGTTAAGAAACAATAACATAGTAAAAGATAAAAAAATATTGTTTTAAATATTTCAAGAAAAAAAAACATTTGGTATACTCTTAGTGATTTATTATTTTGGCAGGTGAAAATGATAAAAAGTCGCTAATCTCGTACAGAAGCCGTAACTTTATAATTTTTGCGGATTTAAGTGTAAAATTTAATAGAAATTATTATTACTTACTTGGGTTGTAAATCTATACTGTTTTCGTAAAATGCTTTCAGCTCATGTGGAGTCGTGGCCTGGAAGGGCGCTTTGCCGGTTAGACATTGGTATACTATTGTGCCTAAGCTCCACAAATCAGCTTTCGCATCGTACTTAAGGGACATTATCACTTCTGGGGCCTGAAAATAACATATACGATCAAAACATAAATTTAAATAATATATAAACAATTCTTTAAAAATAGAAGTGACTTTTACAAAAACGACTATAAACTTTTTTGTTTGTTATGTACGATCAAGCATATGATAATAAGTTAGTAATTTGCAGATAATTATTTTTTTCATTACCATATACATGGGTGAACCGCAGAGTGTAACGGCCATGTTGCCTTCCTCCAGAAATCGTGCAAAGCCGAAGTCCGCTGCATAAATATGTTAAAATTGTATTATCGTATTCGCAACTTTATAAGGCAATAAATTATTTTTATTAAATGTTTAATCTTAAACATATTTATTTTTTAAAACAGCTCTATTTATTTGAATATATATTGATTAAGGCTACGAGCATCCTGGTCTAGTATGTTTAGTATACCTATTTATTTCTTAAGCTACATTGGTTGCTAATTAAATACAAAAAAAAAAACGTAATACAAATGCTTAGCTAGAACAATCCTTCTAAGAATTCTATCATATTAATCACAAATAATTTGTCATTGTTTTATATACCTAATACCTATAGTATATACTAAACAATATTATATATTAAATATTAAAGTTAGTAAACATGACATGACTAACCAATTTTAAGTGTAATCTCAGTGGGATGTGGAGTGCGCGGTGGCATGACATTGTGAGTAAGGAGGATATTCTGAGGTTTCAGATCTCGATGCACGATGCCCTTAGCATGTATTGCACGCATTGCTTCCGCCAGCTGCCGAAGGAAAGTGCGAATCGTGCCTTCGCTAAGTAAACGATTTGCTTGAAGATAGTCCGCCAAGTCCCCACCGTTGCAGTACTGTTAAACAATTTAAAAAAATATATAATGTTTTTATATTTATTTTGCAGTCAATCTAATGTGACGAATTCCCTCTTAACATTTCAGTTTTAACCGCACACGTTAATTTAACTGTGTAATTAAAAATATTATTATTCTGCGTTCTTATATTACAAGGCCGTCGTGACACAGTGGCTGACTATATATATAAACATGATGGCCCAGGGTTCGAATTTCACTTGGGGGAATAATTATATATATTTTTTTCATTTTTCCGCTCTACTTCACTTAATACGCAATGTCTCAATTTTGGTTAGAAAACGGAGAACGAGTGTCCTGACAATAGGTTCTCTCAGAAAGAATCTAGCGTCAGGACTAAGTGTAAAGCTGCTTTTTTTGTTATATCTTTTAAATAATAGTTGCACCTTAAGTGTCAAAATAGTATATGTTGATTTGTTATTTATAACTACATAAATAAACTATAAACAGTCTACCTAGATGATAATCAGTAAATTGGTATAACTGCAGGGATTTCTACGTTGTTAGATAAGATATAGCTTAAAACACTTAAATCGGAAACGAAGAGGAAGAGAAGAGGATGCGCGAGATCTTCAAATCCAATAACGCTAAAATTATTAAATCAATTTTAACTATATTTCAAATATGTGATCTTTTTCTGAAATTCTATCACCACAACGTGAGAGCTAAAATTGACGCGCTTACTAATTTCTGATTCAGTTACAGTTTGTATATGTTACCCCCCTAATATCAAATAAAAGTAATAAAACTTGTAATTTAACTTTCGATTACGTTTTTCAATTATGCAACTTGATACGTATGCATTACGACCTCCAATGCAACTCTGGTTGGAAAAATAAAAGCTAAATTAATATGGCCAATTCTTGGCAGTCTTCATGACGCCAAATCGAACCAAATAAACGCCCAAAACGTAACACGATCACGTTCACTGATCTATATATTGTTTATTCTTTCATTCACTCCCGGTCTTTACTATATTCCTTACAAGAATTCAAGATACTTATATCGTATCGTATATCGTATATCAATCGAAGTAGAGAAAATAAGTCATGTAAGTTTAACACAAGAAATATATTTTTACAGGAAGGCTTTTCTTCTTTAATTAATTACACCATTTTTGGTATTTGTTATAAAACCGACTGTCAAGTGTTTTACTTTAAATATTTAAACATGTTGTATAACACATTATACATACTGTATAAAATAGTTTTTTTATTTCCGATTGTTGACGTTTGTAAAAAAAATTGATAAGATATTCAAAGAAGTATTATTTCGCGTTATGTGCTTTACTCATAACAATGTTTTTGGAAACGGACGTATCATTCATACATCGTGACAAACGCTACCTTCCTTGTTTTCCTTCAGAAGTAATTTTTATCTGTTTCTAAACCGGCAATATTAGCGATATCAAATATACTATACGTTTTTGCTTTTTATTCGTACCATATTATCAAGTTTGACTCGCGATAAACTGCTTCATGTTGCAGGTAATCTTATCAATGAGTGATAATAGTTATAAGTGTCAGTGAGTTCGCGTTCAGCAGTCTGACGACACAAGTACCTGGCAGGTACAAAACATTAATACGTGATATAAGTTTTTCAAATAGTGATCATGAAGTTAAAATCATTCTGTATATTTTTGGCTGCCTTCTCCGTGTAAGTAAACATTTATTAACATGGTTGTTACTTAAGTGTGTGCGAGTTGATTTTATTATTAACTAGCGGCCCGCTCGCGGCTTCGCCGCGTGAACTATTTGGTTATATTGCAACCCTCGGGGGCGCATTTTTAGAACATAAAGTAGCCTATGTTTAAGCTTAGATTATCAAGTATATTTATGCCAAAATTTATTACAATTGGTCAAGCAGTTTAGATTTATATGGCCCTTCTTTTTAACCTTTTATATAATATTTTTACATATAAAGTATAGCTTAGAAGGGCAACTTACAATTTAAAAAAAAGGAAATTACGTACACAATAATAATCGTACATATCGTACACAAAAATAACGTACAAAGTTGTACAAAATAATAAAATTTAAATTTACAATCATTAAGCGGTTTTGTAAAGTAAACAACTCATTATTAATAATAAGATATATCTTTCAATTCATTTTAACGTCAAGATACGCAATTTTATTAAAATAGATCCTATTATAAACGTTTCTTTTTTTTTTAACAATTTTCAAGATCACATAACAGGTCCCACCCTTGCACCTATCACAATTCTTATCAATGTACTTAGCAATTTTACGTCAGCTCGTTATGATAAACAAATGATATCAATTTGATTGTAACAGTGTCACATGGTTAATACTAAAACCACTTACAGATTTGGGTCAGTGTCTACTCAAAATGAAGATGAATTACATATTCCTGTGGAGACAGACAATCAATTTCCCCCAGATAATGCTGACTTAGAGGGACTTATAGAAGGTAGTGGAAGTGGAGTGCTTGATGAACCTGTAACTGACAGCTCAGCAGCTACCGACTCGATAGCACCGATTTTGCTGCAAAATACAGATGTGCCTAAATACCCAATGGATGATGATAATATTGCAAAACCAGAGGCTAATACTACTACGCTGCCATGTCCTCAACCTTGTGTATGTAATACTGAAGGAGATACAGAAAATTATATAGTCGATTGTTCAGGTTATGATCTAAAAGAATTTCCCTCTCCAATAGATCCAAGAACGACCACTTTAAAAGTACATAATAATAAATTGACTGAAATACCAAAGGAAGTATCTAATTTGAAAAGATTAAAAGTATTAAACGCTAACAACAATTCAATAATGGGTTTAGCATTAGGTGTAAGTATAAATGAATATAAAGTTCAATATTTAACTGCATAATATAGCTTTGTTAGTTTCTACAACTATTTTAGTGTCCATCTAAATTCTAAAATGTATTTTTTATAATATCTCCAAAAATAATTATATGTTTTTATTGTAACTGTTACTACATTGAGTTATTATGTAAACATTAAAATTAATGATAATAATCAATTTTTAAAAACAATACATGTATACTTTTGTATTATTATTAATAATGAAGCTTTCGGGACGCTATACAAAAGTTAGAAGTCCATAGGATTCTGTATTGTCATATAATACCAAACACATCGCGTATCTTCGTTATCAAAATCAACTTATCTGAAAGAGATGGCATTACTTTTAATGTTATAAAATGTTGTCAATATGAAGTTTTCATGTATTATAAGTGTGTATATTATATATATTGTATTAATATTTTCATCATTTTAAAAATTACAGTCGGTCAGTGAATTACCTGAATTGGTGACATTAAAGTTGGCGAACAACAGATTAATAGAATATCCAAAGGATCTCAAGAATAGTTTATCTCTAAATAAGTTAGAAGAATTGGATATAGGTGGCAACGACATGAGAACGGTAAATTTAATTCTTTAGAAAAAATACTTTACAGTGATCGTTATACGTTATTTATGTTAAAATATTTATGTTTAATGAAATTTTAATGTTAATTTCAGGGTCTATCTAAGGACACATTTTACAATTTTAAGGCTTTACGAAAATTAACATTACCATCTAGCAATTCCGAGTTAATGTTAGATTTATGTGGATCTTTGAAAGAAACCTTAGAAACAGTTTGCGAAGATTCATGTAACGCAAATTCATTAGAGTGCCCTGATGCTCCTCAGAATATTGATGAAAATTTATTTGATGCCACATTACCAGGCATGATTTCATTAAATGCTGGTATAGTTGGAAATAAACATCCAGAACTTAAGTCCGACGATGTTTCTGGAACAGAAGAACCTTCTCCTGCAACAACACTCTCAACATCATCTAAAACTTTAAAGGAAAACATACCTGTAAGCGAATATTCACTTCGCACTGAGGTAGACAAGGCTCCAAGTGATGATGTTAAGCCCTCAAGTAATATAGTTCAGACACCTAAAGAGGTACTAGCTGAGTCGGATGTGAAGGTTGGTGCTAAAACATCAGATTCAAATGCCAGTGGCGGCGGTGGGGTAGATAAAAGTGTAATCGGTATCGTCGTAGCTGGAATGGTAGTAGTCGTGGCCGGAATAACAATTAAGAAAAATTGGAGTTCCATTAAGAAAAAGTTTAGTTCGTCACCTAACAGGGCTGCTGGTGAAAGATCGGGAGTAACTGCTAATGGAACGACACCTGAAGAAGTTCCTTTACAAGATAAAACAGACAAGTCACCTGTTTAAGAAAAGTTTAGTAATACTCTTAAAAATAGAACTTTGTGAATTGATTTGAATGGACTTGATCTGAATGAAATAATTTATTACTAAAAAACGTTACTGTGCTTAAATATCGACAAAGTCGATATTGCATTGGTAATACAATAAATATTAAAAAAATATTAGTTTAAAGTTACATTTGTGTAAAAACAAAGACTAAGATGTTATGTGCAGTTCTAATTCAAGTTCTAAATTTATTTATATTTTTATAGAATGTTTACATGAATTTTGTTGTATTTGATATTTATAATGTGTAAATAAAGTAGGTACAAACTATTTATAATTAAGGACAGAAATAAAATGTTTTATTATCATAAAAGTTTCAATACTTTCTACGAAATACTTAATAATGGAACATATAACATCATTTTAATTACTTATATTTAGGTTAAACCAATAAAAATATATATATACGAATACATATTTTGAATTACTATCGAATTTTTAGATGTCATATATTATACTTTTTATAAATTTATCGACGAACATCTAAATTAACAGTAAAAATGTCAAAAAGTTATATGTAATTTCTTAAAATAGGGAAATTAAAAAATAATTGTGATTAATGGCCAAAGCGTAAAGTGCAGGCGGATGCGTGGATGACTGCCTGTCATGCATGTCTGACTGAGGCACCTCGCAGTGTTCCGTTAGATTGTAACGAACAATAACGTTACTTGGAGAAAAGTTGCGTTCTTATTAAACAAAAACTCATTTCCACTGCAATCGAGTTTTTTTATGAGACTTGTATAATGTTATAATAAAGGGGAACTATTTTCAACAGTTATGAACCTATAAAGTTTGTAGTAAATAAATGTATGTAACATACGTATTACTCAGTAGACGAGTTGATAGTGTTCCATATTCATATCGACCAATCGTCTTTTGATTATCAAAATGTAAGATTACTCACTCAAGGTTACTGACCTGAATTTCCTACCACTGGATAAGAGTGTTGTATACGCGAAATATAAATTTTATGTTTTGTTAAAAATATCTGTAAAGTAAATATAACTTTGGTAAATATTATAACGAGAACAATTATAAAGATATGAAATTTAGAACAGTCGTCGTTTGATAGAAAGCTGAAACATTAAGGTTTCCGGTGTGTCACTTTCAAGCTCAATCGAGATTAACTCTAAGAAAAAGTCATATTTAATTGCACATACGCATGCAATTATTAATTGAAATAGGAAATACGAGAAACTCCTAAATTTTGCGAAAATAGAAGCCTAAAGACTTATTTTATGTCTCTTCTATAGGGCGTCATCGTGGTGCATTGATTATGTTGGTTGCGGATAGAAAATTTCTTTAAGGACGTGCGGCGTCAAGTTCTTAAGCATCAAGCCTTTAAAATAGACGGAAAATGGAAATTAAACTTATTTTACCAAATACAAAAGATATATGAAAACGGCCACTATATACATTTTGGAATTTGCATAATAATAAATTATCATTTACTACAAACATAGTCACATGCTTGTGAAAAAAAAGAAATGCAATTACCTGATTGTATATAAAAAATACAAAAAATCATAAAATAAAAATTAAAAGAAAAAGCCCAATAGTTAAATTCTAATTTGGAAATAGAAGCCAGGACCTATATACATTTTTCAGGGCCGCTGGGGAAGATTTGATTAGTTAAAGAATAAGACCCGACTGTTATTCCTAACTAGAGGTCGCAGTGATGAATTTCTATTATTTTGAATTGAATTTGTCATGTCTCTAGTGACACTTGCAAGGCTAGGACGAATGGATTGGTATAAAAATCATCAAACAGGTTTCGGCCTATACAACGCTACATAATACAAACGTAAACTGATTAAAGCATTACCTTTGCGACCTGCAGTCAAGTAATAATATTTTCTTTTAAAAAAAATATTGTTATTCATTGGTAGTATGCCAATATATAAAAGTTTTAAGAGAATCAATCTGAGTATATGACAGAAGTTAAAGCGTTTAATGCCTTAAGTGTACAAGGCCTTTCAGTTTGTAAATACTTCATCGATATATCTCATAAATAACGACAATAAGCAAGTGTTCATATAATACTAAACATAAACGTTTATTATGTTATGCAGGTACATGCGCTCACATATTAGATTTGTTAAATAACATTATTGTAATTATGGTGTGAAGGTTTCATTATTGTATTTCACTTTTTACTAATAATGTCCATACATTTTGTCTTACTGGAATAGTTCTTAACGTAAAACTGTTGTGTTGTTGTTAAGTTAATATCAAATAACAATGACCGTCATATTACTATTACTTTGAATCAACACGAAAAAGTACTACGCAATATATTTTGTAAACATGTTATCAGTTCGCTTTCGTTCAACAGCTTTCACGTCGCTTTGTGAGGTAGATATTATGACGTAGCGGTGGCAGTTTCTGCGCAATTACTGGAACACACTTCTGTATCTTACTAGTCATTGAACGCAGCCCAGATCTCGACAAACTGAGCCAACTCTTAAGTTTGAACGCAAACGAGTTAAAGATTGCGTCATTAATTGTATGAAGTCTCCTTAAAAGCTATTTCTGTTCTAGTTCTATTTAATACTGATTTAGTTATGGAATAATATTAACATGTAAATATAAAAATATAGAACTTGCCTAATTAAAAAAAAATCTATAATTATGACTATACTAAGACTTTAAAGGCTTATTAAACTTGACAAGTAACAATATTAGATGAATATATAAAATATATAATATGCAGATTAATCAAAGTTATTAGCGATATAAAGGTTAGTGGGGCAGAACGGTGACACTGTTTAACAAAAGGGCAAAACGTGTCGCAGAGCCAAGAAGCAAAGTGAGATAATAATTTTTGTCGTCTGGTCTGTTATCATTGACATTATTTAGATTAAAGTTTAATGAATACATTTTAGTAGTTGTAACATAAATATTATAGTAGATGAATTACATTAGCATAACATTAGTAGTGACTCGTTATAAGAGAATAAAAATAGCAAAAAGGTGATATTTTGTTAACTTTTACGTAGATTTTGCACTTTCTGGTCAACCTACTGATAAACACTCCAAAGAATGGAGTACATACCCCATTCAATACAAACCATGTGGGAAAACGAACTTAATAATTATAACATATCATCTTCAAATGGGAATTAAATGCACAAGCATCACGTTTTACGATAAGACATACATTACAGACACGGCAGCGACATATGAAGATAATTTTTGATATAAAACGTGTAAATCTAAATAGTTTGCAAGTAGCAGAATTGGCGCGTAATCTCACAGACGCGACGCCACGCTTTGTTCGCGTGACGAATATTTAGATAGGTACCTACATAAGTACGCAATAGATTTCCCTATCGTAACAATTATAGATTATATTCTTTACGAATTCTTTTAAAATATATACATTATATACATTGCTTTAACAAAATACAATTTTAACTCCTTTGTTTTTTGTACCTATTCAATAATATTACTACATTAACCACTACAAAAAATATTTACGTAATCTAAAAATATATTGTAAGGTTATAATTAAACATATATCATAGGTGCGTAGGCGTATAGTAAGAACAAAATTGTATAAGTGTGACTTGGTCACGTGTTAGAAGATCGGCTACTTATTATTGAATTAAACGTAACTAAATATTTAGCTTCCACATGCATTGTTTTTTTTTTAATTTAAATCGTGTTTATATAGGTCAAGCTAATATACTATAACGTAGTAAAAAATATAAAGTTTCATCACTGACTATAATATACGAATACGATATAATATGTGCGCCATTGCTAGCTATCAAACTATAGGATTAAGGGCAAGGCCAGTGGGTTACGGACGACACCTAATGGTCGTTAACTATTTTACAATTTCCTGGTAATTGTGATCATCAAACAATACAACTACCCTGAATACATTGTGTGTTAATTTTACAGTAATGCTAGTTATCGATAGAAGAGTATACCGCTGTAAATTACTTATAAGATTAATAAAAAAGAAATCTATAACGTAAAAATAATGAAGGCCTCGAAAATCTATGCTTCAGATATTTCGTAGGTATGTGAAAGTATAATAGTTGATACTTTCAAACGTTTTGATTGACTAATCCGTCCCATTGATTTCACAACAACATATAATTGTTTACTCCAGGATACAAGGTTTAAGTAACTAAATAGAACGGTTTCATGATAAATGCAAGCATTTTATATTGACGGTTTATTTGGAAGACTAAATGGACAGTGATCTAATATTACCACTTACCTCCATAACCACATACACATAAGCAGGACTGTCCATGCAGTCGTGCATCGCCACAAGATTTGTATGGTGCAGTGCAGTCAGCTCACGAAGGATTTTGATTTCTTTGACAAGGATTTCTGACGCTTTTTGAATACCTTTCTTTGTAACTACTTTCACGGCTACTGATTGTGACGGATTCTGTGGACAACATTTTTGTATATTAAAACTTATTGTTATACCATTATCGGTATCTTATAAATGATTTTATAAATGATACATTAACGACTTTTACTTATTGCTTTTTATTTTATTATTAACGAGAATATATTATGTTTGCATAAACTGTTTAATGACCCTTTCCACCAATCACGTTATATTCATCACGCTGAACAACTTTTGTTAAAGTACCTCTTACTTATATCTTACAGCATATAATGGTGGTTACACATATTATGGTTCTACATCAGGTGTTCCATTCTTCGTTTTCAACCTAAGTCCTGCTTAAGCCCTAACTTAAAAGCCTGACAGTATAGTAGTTCCGATTATGTGTGCGTACAACTGTTTGCATTCTGTTTTTAGAATAATAAAAAGAAAAAGGAAGAAAAATAAAAAGATTTTAATATAGTGTGGATGAATATCAAGAAATAGCAACTTTCAAGGGAAATCTATCGCGATTTCGATGCTCCTACTCTTAACAGCTTGTGAAAAATAGCATTAGTTTGGGCAAAAGCTACGCTATGCTCATCTCAATGATGTGCGTATTCGGATAAATCTTTTAAACTCCTTACGTCTAAAAAGCATATTTTTTTTTATTATTTACAAACAATTTCCACTAACAAATTTTACAGATTGACATTGTAGATATTTTTTTAATAATTGAATGTGTTGATATGTGCACAAAATCTTTATAAAAGGAGGAATATACCGACAAATTTATAACTATACAAAATGATAGAGAAAACGTTAACGATACTCGTTACGTGATTTATAGGAAGAAGGAATCGGAAATATAAGAGTATAATATAATGTTGAGACACAAAGTACCTACTTAGCTGAGTTTATTGTGGGCATAACAAAACAATTGCGTTTAGTACCAACTAGTAAGTATGAATAAAATTTTATCTTTTAAGCTGACACAATTTCGATTTTTGACAGTACAGGTCAATAAAATCATTTTCGATACGGTTGCTCATTGTAAATTATGTTAAGGTTATTAAAACATCTTGAGTGTATACCTCATATTAACCTGCATTAGCTCTATATTATGTTATCGAGCTAATTTACAATGTAGCAAAAGTATTTACGCTACTCGCTTGTTTGTTAGACATAAAATTCGATATTCATTTAAGTTAAATAAATTTGTATAACCGGACAAACCTTTTTTGCACCTATACGAAAATATACTTTAGAAAACCCAGAGTACCACATGCAATTTCTTGACCATGGACATCGGGTTTTCAAAGATGTATTTTCGAATACTAAATATAAATCGAATATAAACAAAGTACTTTCATTAAATATGTGTAAAAATTGGAAAATACCGAAAAAGTTTACGACTAATGTGCTATAAATTTATATGTAATTGTTTTTTTAGATAAAATCCAAATACTTGGAATCTTTGACTTTTTTGTTAAATAAACAGTAAGTATTTTCTTCTCTCCAATTTAAATGAAACTTTAGAGTTTTTAGAAGTTTATAAGTCAATACCATTTGTAGGTAAGTAGATACTTACACATAGCAATAATAATGTATAGCGCGTATATACCTACATACCTAATTCATATCCATACTTATATTATAAATGCGAATGTCTGTGTGTTTGTCTGTCACGCTTTCACGGATAATCTACTGGTCCGTTTTGGATGAAATTTAGAATGAAAGTAGTTCAAATGACTGGGTCTAACATAGGCTACTTAGTTTTTCAAAAATCAACCTCTAAGGGGTTGAAATAGGGGATGAAAGTTTATATGAAAAATCTACACCGCTTGACCAATTGTTATGAATTTTGGCATATATATAGTTGATAATCCAAGGTTAAACATAGGCTACTTTATTTTTCAAAATCCACCATCGAGGGTTGCAAAATACCGAAACAGCCACGTAGACCACGCAGCGAAGCCGCGAGCGGGTCGCTGGTAGCATTATAAATTGATTAAAACGTCTTTATCTGGAGTTTGTTAATTTAGAATACTATTCTGTTCAGTCTAAGGATATATTTAACTGGCATTCTCGCAGTAATCCTTTTTTTCTCATATTCCAGGGGAAGCTAGTGGTGTGCAATCGTTGGGCTAACATTAGCACGTTCTACATTCCACGCCATAGGCCTGTGCAGCTTAGATTAGAATTTGACCTAATTTCATAATGTTCTTCCCTTTCTACTAGTTTAAGTACCTACCTTAGTACAAGTATTGATACGTTTGGATGTTTTGTTGAAAAACATGGTAACCTCAACAGAACAGTTATCCTAATGCATATTTTGTTATGACTTACACACTTTTTCGGGTCAAAAATACGAAACGGAGTGACTTTACGCTATGTTCTCTCTGACTGCTGGAAAAGCGTCAAGCTACTTACTACAATATACAAATATACCCCTGTGGAAATACATGCTTGATACTTTAAATGTATCTACATAGAATGTGTAGATATTGTAACGTATCGCGATATTTAGGTCCACACGTGTCTATCATAGAGTGCCCTTGGAGCGCACGGCGCGTGTCGTATTGTGCAGCGACGCATTGTCTCGTGTATTTTATTTGCACAAAGAGATGAAACCAAACTCCTAAATCAACCACCGTGTGAGTGGTATAAATATTTTTTTGTTCGAATTACTAAGACAAATAATTTTCGTAGTTGCGAAGTTTTAGGCTAGAGTTATAGATTTGGTACTCTACTTAAAGGTAAAGGTACATACTTAGTACAATTATAAATGGGAAATGTGAATGCGCGTCTGTATGTTACTTTTTCACGGCTAATCTAGCGGCCCGATTATGATGGAATTTGGAATGATAATAGCTGAATGGCTCAGGGTCAAACAAACACTGCCTTTTTTTTAATCAACCCCTGGTTGACATAAAAAATTAAAAACAAACAACGAAGCACAGAATTAGAGGATGGAAATTTGTATGAAAAATAAATTAACTGTTAACTGAGACAATTCACGCAGACGAAACCGCGAGCGTGTCTCTAGTTTAAATTGTTCTTACTTCCATTGCCAAGCAATTCATTAGGTCAATCAGCATTCAGTGCTGCCACATATAAAATGGAAAATGCATAAAACTTGTTAAAACTAAGGTTTAAGAATTAAGAGCTTTTAACTCATAAATCCTTTTCTTTTGATTGAAGTAGGGCAAGGGTAGCCTAAATTACTACTAGTTGCAACAGTTTATAAAATATCACATGAATTACTGTGGGAAGTGGCAATATTATAAGATTTGTATGTTAATAAGCAAACTGTATTGTATATGATAAGTTTATGTCTACCCTTAAATGATGATGCTACAGTTAAATATTATTAGTAATTTTATTATGCAATAATAAAATTAACACCTTTATATGATAATAATACAAAGTGTATATATTGTCAACAATTCTTTTCTTTTTAGCTTTATCCTACATAACAAGCAAAAGGAATCTAGCCTTGTTACACACCTTTCTCCACCTTCTTTTGCCAGAATTCAAGAAATTGCATAATAATAACACTTTAAGAGACCAAATAGCCTAGTTACTGTTAAAACAAACATTTTATCACATGTTGGTTTAAAGTACTCTACTCTAAATATATTTGTGGACATGGATAAGCATTTCTGCTGTGATTGGCTAATAATTTGTTTATTTGTGTACATATTTAATATTACAAACTATTCCCAAGCCATATGTATAGATATAGCTTAGTAAGTGGGAACATAAAGTAATTTTGAAAAAGTTTTAATGATTTTGGAACAAAGCTATCCCAACATGTACTGGATGTGAATAGCATATTTTACAAATTATACTTTGAAGTTGTATTTATATTAATTTAAAAATCAGGTCTATACATGAGGTTTCTATTATTATTAAGAGAAAATTACTAATATACAAATTTAAACCATTTAAGTGAAATAAAAATGACATAATAACACAACACATTTTTTAATTATTTTTATAACTATGTGAATTATAAATAGCAAAAAACGAGGAAACAAAATAAATGGTAATTCAAAGATAAAAAAAAACTAATGTAAAACATAGGCTATGATTAATTTATTTTGTTTGGGAAGGTGTAGTGAAGTAAGGGGGAAAGTAGGAATCTGAGAAAAATAAAAAGTATTCAACAAAACAATATATACATTTGACAGTTAAGTACCTAATCACTTGTGTACCTAATTCTTAATTAACTACCATTTAAGTGCATTAGTAATAAGTAAGTTATTGCTTCTAATGACAATAACAACATTTACTTTTTTATATACACATTTAAAACTTATTATGAAACAAAAATGAAAACTATTAAATAATTTAGGAACTATATATTATTACTATTATTAATACATATAGTATTAAGAAAAAAATGTTTGTTAAATTTTGGCTAAAATGTAATGCTGACATAAAAAGCAAAAGAAGTGTTTTATTTTTTGTCTATCATTACTGTATTCCTGACACTAATCACCAGCATTTATCAAAAGAAAATATTTTATAGACTCACACATGTTAATAATGTTAATAATTCCCAATTATTTATGTTTTTTCTATTTATATAAACAATATCAAGTCTTTAATATTTACATTGGTTAACTAAAACATTACTATCATTTTAAGCAGCATTTGCTTAGCGAAGAAATATTATTACATTGATGTATGCTTGAATAATACAAAAAACACATATAACTGTAACGAAATTAAAGCCATCCTATTAAAATTCTGAGATTGCTACATTGGTCATTAAAACCAGCGTCAATTGATGTGACGTTTACAATTTACAACTCCCACGTTAAAACAAATCGATATTGTTAGACAAGCAAAATATAATTTTTAGTTTGTTTAGGAATAGGTAGATTTGTTGTTACGATTCTCGATCGTTGATCTAACACAGACAAATCCTATGAAAGTATGAAGTAAGTATACCTTTCTTTTCCTTCCTTTGTACACCATGGCGAAAGCTCCATGGCCTATTATATCTTGTTTGGTAAATTCATATTCACCAACTTGGATTACTTCCATTTTCACTAAAGCTTTTCCCTTAACCACTGACATTTTTAGTTTATTTTAATTCGCACTTTTTATAAAGACAAAGATCGATACTATAATTTTTGAAACTCGTTTTTGGAACTTGACTAAGCGCTACATTCTGATGTTGAGCCCCTAATCACTTCCTACTAGCTTCCAAGTACAATTCAAGCACTATAAATAAACAACACTATTGCAACATTTTATCTCTACCAAAACACTATGTACAATGAACGCAAAACGTATAAAAGTGATTTTATTTTGTGTTATGTTGTGTTTGATTTTGCAAAGTTAAGACTGTGTTACCATTGCAAAATAAATGAAATTATTATTGCCCGTTGTCTATAATATACATTTTGAAAAATAAATAAATATATAGATTGATAAAGAATGTCACAATTATATTTCTTGTAAGTTTATACGAACAATATATGTATAATTGTATCTAAATAGTAGTAAGTATAATAAATTATAATTTTATTGTCAAGTAGCGCTCTCTTTTGTTGTTTTACGAAGTTAATCTATTCATATCAGCTTGACTTATATTTCATTGAATAGATGGCGTCCTGATCACATTTCCCATATATTTAAACTGTAATTTTACTATTTGACAAAAAATAATGCCCTATTAAAAAGATTGGTGGTAAAATAAACAAAAATTTATATAATTCTTTTTCTATTTCACATGAATAAAAAACATACAATCATCATTGTCACATAAAGGATATGAAGCACAAGTAAATATTTCATAACAGCTTTTCAAAGCTATGACTATCTTTTCTGATCTCCTAAATCTTCAATACTGTCTTCATCAATCTGGAAAGAAAATTGTACATAATTTATAACAAGGTAAGTAAAACAAATATTCTAATTATAGCTACACAATATTTGAGCACCATTTACCTCAGGCCACTTCTCTGGAATCACATCAAACAAATCATCCTTTACATCACCTTGAATTACTATTTCATCATCACCTGTTACGGATGAACCACAAGCAAATTTAGTTCCAAAAAATTTTGCGGCTACCTTTAAATCAATATCTGCAACAATTGTGAGTATTGAATAAAATATACTAATAGAAAATGAAATGTAACATTTTCAATTCAATTAAGAGAATAATATAATTACCAAAAGTACTTAATCCAGATACAACAGTGACAGATTTCTTTTTACCACGGGGGGCCCTGGAGACTTGTACAAGTTTTGGAACATCTTCTTTCTTCTTTGACTTAAGCATACCTTTACCACCTCTTTTCTGCCTTTTTTTTTCTTCTTCGCCACCGCCATTGTCATCTTCATCTAAAATAATAAGTTTTTATAATTATAACCTTTTAATATTAATGAAGCATGTATAGTATTTAAATTTAAGCTTACCAATTTTTACTTTTTCGAATTCTGTTGGCAAGTTTTTCTCTAGCCATTGCTTACATTTATCATACTCAGGATAATATTCGCAATACTCAATGGGCATAGAACAATTACCACAGTATTGTACTTTAATAGGGTAAGTAATTCCTTCTCGAGGGCCTAATGATAAATCGCGGTCAGCCATTATTATTTAATGCAACCTAATACTGGTACATATTATTACAGCATAAAAAATATAAATTATATATACAATTTATCAAATTAGTTTCGGTCTATGCTAAACTACAAGTAATAATATTCTCAAAGCAGTTTGACAACTGTCATTATTTTTCAATCTTTAATTTTCATTTTGTATCCAAACCACAGATTCTATAAAATTTAATTCACGTTTCAAAAAATGAAAATTGTGTATCTCAAATTATTTCATTTAAAAGACTGTAATATCTAAACCTTCAAGAGTTTAACTTATATTAAAATTTGAATATATATTATTGAAGTACAATGCAAAATAAATTTGTTTTTATATATTTTACACACATATGATTATAGTCAATGTCGGACTCCTTAGCAAAAAAGTTTATCTTGTGTTGTAATTTGTAATCTTAAAAAGAAAAAAATATTTACATAATAGTTTCGTAGGTTGGTAGACAATAAATAAATAGTTAACCCTTCTGACTTTTGGTTAGCTTTCCCTTATTTCTTAATGATATTTATTAGTGTCCGACCGAAACTGGGTTTTCAGCCGAAACCGAAACCGAAAACGAACCTTCGGCAATGGCTTCAGTTTCGGCCGAAACCGAAACCGAAACTGCTGATGACGTCATAAAATTAGTATAACATGTAAAAAAATAGTACATTTTTTACGTTTTATTGTGATTATATGGAATTTATTACAGTATTTTTTTACTTTTTTAATTATATTTAATACTATATAATACATACACATTATCATAGTTTCACGCTCCGCTTTTAAGGGCTCTGCTTTTACCCGCATAGCAGGGTAGTCAGAGAGAAACTAGGGTAAAGACATTCCGTTCACCACTTTCAGCCCGAAATGGAGACGTTGCGTGTTGAGTGACGGCTAAAAAATATAAAACAAATACAAAAATATCTTCTTGTAATGTTCAAACCCGCCATTGGCCTTTTCAATTTCCCCGGTTTTCCTACGGTAGTGGTAGGTTAAGTTTTAATTAATATTTTTTTATTGTTTTCACAAGATGCTTTATCATTATGTAGATATACAATGTCCATGATTACAGCTCAGCTCACTAAATTTTTAGGGGTTTTAATACCTAGTGGTATATCAGATCAATTGCCACCTATGATAATCGAGCGATCCCACGACAGCAAGGCATCGCTTTGTCCTCTAGCTTCATGTCCACAAACTGCCTTTTCCAAGAGCAACTTTTAGTATATACGTATAATTTTAGCTACTTGTTTGTGTCTATTCAAATAGCTCGCAACAATTACGTCAAAAATGAACACCAAATATGTCATAATATGGTTCGATGACATGTTAGCCAACTCTCTCTGCCCATCCTTGTTTCTTCTTAACCGTCAAGGCCGGCTATACATCCACAATTCCTCTAATATTTTAGATTTGTAGATGTCCATGAGCGAACAAAACCTTAGCTCTTACGATCAGATAGATGGTCCTTCTGTTCGTTTGGCGCCTTTTTAGAAATAATAAAAAGGTAGTAAGTACTACAGGTCTACGCCAGTTCTCTTTGCCCAGGCACCTGGGGTGGATTTACATAGAGGCTTTTTGAGCTGTAGTGCAGGGACCTGTGAGTTTTGAAGACCCTCAGTCCCCATTAAGGATTTGGTAAATTTATTAGGCATTTGGTAAATTGGTATTTTATTGCCACAATATGTTTATATTGTGGCAACTGTGTCTTTCTTGCAGGTAAATTTATGTGCTAGTTTGTGATAAGATTTATTGATATATAATTAGACTATATTCTGTATATTTTTTAGAAGTCCTGTGTAACAATTGTATAGTTATTTAAATAACAACTAATTAGGCTGGACTCCAATGTAATAATTAGCCCAGGGTCCCCCAAAATTAATAGTCAGCCCCTGGAAGAAGCCAATCACACAATGTCACACATATTATTCTTAACATACATTTATAATTCATTAAAAGCGTTTACCATATCTTAAGACACAAGCTATAAAAACACTCAAATGTAGCTAAACGACGTGTGAAAACTTATGAGTACAGAGTTTCGGCATTGCCGAAGGTTCGGTAGCTTTTTTGCCGAAACCGAAACTACGGCCGAAACTACATTTTTTTGCCGAAACTTGCCGAAACCGAAACCGAACCTTCGGTCGGACACTAATATTTATACATTTGCAAAACTTAACTCTGTATATATATCGTAATTCGTAACAAATAATATTAATTCTCATCTCACTGTGAAAAAGAACTATGGGAAGGAGCAAGGTGAACCTTTATATTCGTATATAAATATATAAGAATCGCAAGGACTTACGTGCGCTGAATGTTGATTATGAGAGCGCCGAGCTATTTTTTGGGTCTGTTTAGCGAGGACAGGTGAGGTGAGGCACAAAGCAGGATGTAGGATACCAACGTATTCTATGGGTTTGAACAACCGTTTGGTCACATCTTGCATCACTGAAGTAGTCTTACAGGGGCGGGCGTGTATTCCTAGTCTTATAGAGGATCCAACCTTTAAGAAAGGTTGTGGTCACAACCACCTTAAAATCGGTCAAGTGTAAGTTACAATTCTAAAACTCGCAGCAATATTATTTTCATTTTGTAAAGGTCATACTGTAGTCCTACATTATTCAGTGAACTTGTGTCAACTCCAAAAATATAGTGTCACAAGTCAATTAAGTTGTCGGTATGACCATAGTGCCCAATACAGTGGATCCGAGCTTGGTACCTTATCACTTTTTAGTAAGGATCTCTAATATTTATGGAATTAAATATATTTATTAGAGGTATTACCTCTTGTAGACTAGACGGGCTGACAGGGTTTTTCAACAGGTAATAGGATTTTCAAAATAAATCATAGCCTATATGTTGGCATTGGTCTTACAGCTATGTACAAAAAAGTTTCATCTAAATCGGCAGTTTTTGGGAGAAACTCGAACAACGGAGAGACTGAGAAAAATTTTAAAAATCATCCCTCCTTCTAGAGGTATTTTATTCAATTTATATTCGATTTGCCGAATTGACTCCTCTTACAGTTTTATTATATTATAGATTACAGTCAAATAGCTAAATTGATGGCGAGACAATGTAAAGTAGTTATATTATAATATTGTAAAATCACCGTATAATCTATTCCTTAGTGTACACCTGGTCAAACATACCCTCTGTAAGAGTTTGAGGGGGGGGCTCGGTAAATTCTTACCGTGAGTCTGGTTTTTGCTTAGCTACAATTACAATAATTTCGCCGCATCAATTAGAATCGCCGCATCTATTAACAACTTTAAAGCCTCCACAAAAACTTATGAGATCACAAAATTTTAAAAGGTAATAAATAATCTTAAAATCAACATTTGTGACGAAAAAACGTACAAATAAATAAAAAGAAAAACAATCTTGCGTAGATATTTTATATTCAGACAGACTGACAGACAAGGAGGCACATTTCTGTGGGTCTGAAAGCTGTTATTATTTAATTATATTTACCATCCGAAGATTCGTCGCAAGTAGTTCACATCTGTTACTTCTATGCACCTGTTTAGTTCATACTAATCATTCATAGCTCTGGTAACTATAGTCTTTAAAGTATTTTTTTAACTTTAGAAGGGAAATGAAATTAAATAAATATATGTAAAGTTTCAATTTACTAAGTATAATAATATTATTACAAAAAATCGTATTATGTATTAAACTTTGGTATAACATCTTTGTGAAAAATGCATATTTCATATATTAATTTAACAAAAAACATGTGGCTGATATAATAAAATACAAAAATATATCGTGGGAAATTATAAAAATAATATACCTAATATGTTGTTAGATTGTATTTCTGTAAATCAAACATTCACGATCATTCTTCTGTTACTTTGAGCTCCTTTTTCCATCTGTTATTTTAAGTTCTAACGAAAGTACCTAATATAACAATAGATAATAATGTACTAACACAGATTCACATACGACCATTCTTTGAAATATCTCCTCTTTTTAAAATGACAGCACATCAACACTTAACATCAATTTTAAAATATTAAAACTGTGATATATTAATTCATCTACAAATCTACCCTAAAAAACCTTCAACTATTAAACTCGTTAAACAAGTAAATATATTTAGGTTGTGACAAAATTAATTAAATGGTTTTGACAAGGTGTTTATTAAATTCCATCTCTTAACTAATTGAAGAATGAAAAATAGCTATAACTCCTTCGTTTTCTTCGGCTGCAATTGTTTAGAACTATGAGCGTAACATCTTCCAAATCCAAAGCCAAACTTATTTTATTCGTAATAGATAAGTTGTTATATTTTAATATTGAGTAATAATTATAAAAATCCACCGCTCATTGTGAAATTAGAATTCGTGACCCCCACTGGCATATCACAACTACGAGATGGAATGTGTTATGTTTATTAACATTACTTTTCTTGATTAAGACTTTGGTGAATTAAATAACATACTACAGTAACTTAAATTCTTGGAATTTTTTCAATTACCTATAGATTACAACTATAAAATCGTTTTATTTCTAAACTACTTTTTGCAGTCTATTTTCTATACATCAATAATACTGTCGTGTTTCTTATCGGAAGCTTTGAGTTTTTCTTGCATTTGAGTTAACATGTCCTGCATACGTCGTATCTGAAATTGGTAAACATAGATTAGTATATTTTAAATAAACACGTATTGATCGGTTCATGCATGCCCCTAAAGTGGCTACACGCGATATTTATGACTTTTTAATAACTATTCACACATTATATGATTAGGTGATCATAACATTTTCATTTATTTAACTCCTGTATATAGTAGTATCAAAAATCTAAGTAGGTATTACTAGTACATTAAGTTGTGTCAAATTTATATTTAACTTCTTCCTATTTTCGTATCGTGAATAATACAGATAGGTACAAATTAAAAATTTAAATATTGAAAAATTTATATTTTTTTAACTTAGTACCGTAAATTGAATGTTCTTAAATTTTGTATTTTTAATTCGATAAATAGATGGGTCATACCTACGGTAGATTGGTTTTAACAAAAAAATTTTTCGTTTACTACAAATTGCGTAACATAATTTTTTTATTATAAATATTGACATAAATATTTTTCTTATATCATACAGTTCGTTACTTATTTTTGAATACACAGTAAAATCAAATATTTAAATTGTAAAAAAAAAGGATTTTTGCTCGCCAGGGTAACCCTAGATTCTGCATTTACAATATTTATTTTACTATTTCAATTGTCATACCTGGCAGCATTATGGTTTTTATTTAAAGTACCTATGTTAAATTACATTTTTTCCCTTCAAACAAACTGTTTCAAACAAAATATGAATAATGTAGTCAAGTCGCACATGTAAACAACTTTTCAAATAAGATCAATACTGTTTGAAAAATATGTTGTGTAATGTAGGTACATGCATAGAAATGAAATAACCTAATTGATGAATTGACAAATATGACGATTTCATTACACTTTGAAGACCCATAAGCTGATCTAAATTTGACCATGCGTTTATTATCTCAAAATGTACCTACATGTAAAATAACCTACTGAAACAATTGTTTAATTTCTACTCTATATTTATTGTTCTTTACGAAAAGATAAAATCCATAACGAAAACCATGCATATTGATATTTTTCATTTAATTTACTGTGAAATAAGTACATACGAAGTCCATGACAGGCCTACATGCCGCGAAAATTACAAAAGATATATAAATTTGTTTAGTTAAAAATCATTACAAATATAGAATAATTAAAACTACCACACCTCGACTCTACATCCTGGATTTCTTTCTCAAAATTTATACAAAATATTTTTACCATATTGCATAGTGATAATACGTTTAAATAATTGCTCAAAACAATCATTAATATAACCAAAACATATAAAAACATTTTCAGAAATCGTATAAAAATTTCACCGCAGCGGGACTCAAACCCGCGTCCCTTGAAATTCGTCCAAGATGCGTTCGACATTTTTACGATTTCCAATAATGGGTTTTTAATTCGCCCAGAATGCGAATAACACTTAAAAAATGCTAATAGAAATATCTATAAAACCATACCTCCTCATCCTTTTGCAATAGTAATCTATCTGTATCTGTAAAAACTACGTCGGCGTTGTTTCCCATTGAATCTCTCTTCAATTTTCTGTAAAAATGAATTTGTTTCAAATATAGAGTTAGAAAGTTTATCATTTTGGTTACTGGAATTTAAGTTATATACCAACCCTCGTTCCCGCATAGCGTGTTGGGATATTTGGGAGATGCATTGTGCACGGAAATTTTCATAGTGCACGTCTTGAGTCACGTCCTTCAAGTCCTGCATGTGTGTGGATATGAGCATCGTCCGTAGCTTCGTAAAATCAGAATGTCGGGGATTCTCCACTACAAATATTATAACATCTTAGCATAATGTTTGTTTATTCTCACTTACATTTTAAGTGTAAAAAAGACCATAGTATGTTTAAAAATCTCTAAAGATTGATCTGTAATTTATTACCATCTACAATGCCCCAAGGATATTGTCGGCCGCGCACGCGTTTTCCTCCCACTTCTAAAACCGTATCAGAAGCTACTACTGCAAAAGGTGCCGCAGCTTTAAGCTCACGATCTTGTTGCTTAAATTCTTCATCTTCATCGCTATCACACTCTGGGAACTGATATACCTATTGAATTATAAAGATTTTATTAGAAATTTTAATTTTACTTCTCATTTATTTGCTAATATTGACGATTATCCCAGCAACTAGCTCTAGGGTGTTGAATCAAAATGTTTATCGATCTCGCAATGTAAAAGATCCATTCGAGACAATTGCTTGCATAATATTTGAAAGTTATTATTTTTGCTTACCTGTATTTGATGTTCCTCGAGATCATTAAGTATGCGCGTCTTTAATCTTCGAATCTCTGCTGCTGTAAGTGAATCCGCTTTTGCTATTACAACAACAATATTTACTTTTCGGTGCAAACGTCTCATCATCTCCAAATCCACTTGACGTAGACTAAAGAAAACAAATAATAGTACAATGAGCTATATTTTATACTGTATATATTCATGAAAACTTACTGTGCCTCTTAAACAATCAGTTTTTGTACGTTTATAATGCCTAAACTCATAATTTAGAACTCTTAATTTAGACTATATATTTCGAAACGAAAAAAGGAAATGAATATGTGAAGATGCGGTTAATTTAGAGAATATGTAGTGTTCTCCTTACAATGCCTAGTAAAGTTCCTTTAAATGATCGTAATATGGAAAACAGAAAAGTATCTATGATTTTAAAATAAAATACGTATTATGTACTCTTTTAATAAAACAAGAAATAATTTAAAATATTATTAAATGCTTAAGTAAAATGTGGAATACATTACACAAGTAATAATGATTTAGGTATATAAGTATTTATGGGACATTTTCATTGACTATGAATCAATCGAATTGCTATAGAGCTCTATCAGAAAGCTGTTAAATGTATTAACGCAATAAGAGTTTATTGATCATAAGCGTATGAATGAAATACCTATTTACAAGTATTATGTTTTTCTTAAATGGGTGCAGTTAAGGTTAGTAAGTAGTAGTAATTATTGAAATTCTAATAAACAATGACTTGTATTTTCTTAAATTATTTCCGCCATTTTCTCTTCCTTTGTAATTTAAATGTAACTCTCCTTTATCTGAAATAGGTAAAGAAATGTAACATATAAACAATATTAAGTTGTTTGTTTACCTATGAGCCCATGGAGGTACGAAATAAAGGCAACAGTGTACTCGGTTATCTTGCATATGCCTTCGATTAAGACCACTCTCGTCAGTGAAATACTGGCGGAATTGTTCATCCACGTAGGCAGAGCACACGCGCCAAGAATCCTCACAGTTTATTGCATCGCCAAATCCTGGTGTATCCACAATCGTAAGTCGCAGCTTCACTCCACGTTCTTCAATTTCCATTGTTTTCTTTTCTATAGTCGTAGTTTTTTCAATTCTATCTGTTTAAAATATAGAAAATAAAATAATAAAAGTGCTTTATTCTTTTTTTCGCAAATTTTAAATCAAAGGCATACCTTGAACATCTGATATTTTTCTATTTTTGTAAAGGTCCCCAAGAAACAAACTGTTGATCAAAGTCGATTTGCCAAGACCAGACTCCCCAACAACCATGAGTGTGAAATCAAAACCTCTTTTGACGGATTTGCGATGTACCTGTTCTGGTAGAGTGGCAAATCCAATATAATCACGTTCACCGCGATCTCGTTCTGTTGACAAATTAATTCAATTTGTCATAATTTTTTTAAAACATTAATTTAAATTGTAAGTAGAACTCATGAGTTTTCATTAAAAAACAGCGTCGCGCTTTCTCCCACATAGCAGAGTATAACCTAGCGTTCACTCTCCGGTCTTCACTTTCTGGCCGATAATAGAGACATTGCTTATTAAGTGGTGGAACTCAACGCCGCACTTTGATGCCAGAGCAGAGAAATGAAGATAATATATAATCACTGCCTCGAGTGGAAATCGAACCCATAGCTATCGCATTTACAATCGGGCGCTGTTCCACTGCGTCATGACCGCCTCCTTTTCTCATTGATTTAGCTTTTCATAGTTGGTTCAAAATAAGGTATAATTTCTAAGTTAAAAAGATATATATTTTGTATAACTTATAAGTAGACATTTGTACGTATGTATTCGTGGACTAGTATTATTTTCTTATTTTGCTATCGTATACTAATGCGGAAGTATAACTCGGCGACATCCTTTAGATAATAGCTGCTATATTGGGTAGTCTTTTGAATGTATAAGACGTGAAAGCGAGTTGGGTAAATTGGCCATGCAAATGTTGTTCTTTTGTTTAGATGCAAGTACTGAGTCTGAGTGCAGTGGGTGCAGCGGAGTGGAACACGACGAGTTCCTGAATACCAGGGCCCAGGGACGCAGCGCGTGCGCATCAAACATTGAGGACAACGAGCGGAAACGATGTACGTGCTCATCAACGTACAATGTTATGTTGTCACTCTATTAGTATACAAATATTTTTGTACGAACGAACAACTGTAGCAGAAAGTAAATAATCACTTGTTCCTAATAAATTGTGACTTGAGAATATCCAATTCTATTTCACGGTTGACGTGTATGCCTACACATTGTTCTCTATTACAACACATGAATATTAATTGAAGAAGGTAAAAAGTTCATCATTTGAAATTAGGACAGCTCCCACACACAATTCGCACGATCTTAATAGAGGAGAGACATCGTTAGCTTTATGAAAATCGATATGAAAATCGATAGAAACACTATTGTTATTTACTATTATTCATATTCGAGAAAATTTATAATTCAACGTATAGTGTTTTGATAACAATCGATGTTCTGATAAACACGACATACCTACAGGCATCATGACTGTAGGTACGTCATTTATAGTTTCACTAAACATTTTGACAATTGCAATTGCATTCTAAAATACCACTAAACAGGTTTCTAAATAATATACCTATGTAGATGAAAACCAATAACATAGAAAAGATATGCAAACTTACGAATTTTTATCACAGTCGCTAAAGGCATCTTCTTTATAATATCGTCATTATCGGTCTTCTCTGATTCTTTGTCACAGATATTAATGTCTAAGATTGCGTATGTCTTTTCCATGTTGATATAAATTTCTCACGAACTAATTGAATAATTACTATTTACCGTGTTGTTATACTATTGTTAAGGTAGCATTATATAGCAAAAAAAATATAGTAGTTGATTTTTATTGTACAACAGAATAGTTGAAACTATTATAAAAAAATAAATATATAATTTAATAGTTGGAATTACGTATTTGGATATCACGGAAATAGTTTTACCGGCGCAAGCGCCGGCGGTAGCAACGAGCGCGCTGTACCGACTCAACGTTCGCAGCTCAACTGTGCGCATTACTATGTACTTATTTAAAAGCAAAGGCTAGTTATCACTTGAGATTTATAAACGTGTTGAAATATATATGTAAACTTCATCTCTATGTGTATACAGGTAAGTGTATATCTCTTTTATAAAAGTATCCAAAAGTCAAAACTTAACTATCTCTCTTATTTTGTTTCTTACCACTGCGCTACTGAGAATATGATGTCAGTTGTTGTATCCATTACCAATTAAAGTCAAATATACATACAGTATACCTAAAAACTAATAAAAAAATCATAAACCGTAAAATAAAGAAGAACCGTAAAAAAAGAATGCAATATTAAATAAAGAAAAATAACGTAATATATTTGAATAAAACACAAATAAGAAACTGCTTATTATAGCATGGATTCACAGTGTTGGTGCGGGCCTCAACGTGTTGCAGAAACAAGAGCTCGGAGCTGTACCTCAGACTTGCTAACTGTATGTTTAAGAAATCTTCCTTTAAAATGCTCATTAACGTTTGCCTTCAATGTCCGAGCTCTTTACTCTACTTAACCAAATTTGAAAAGACCCTATAAATGCAGCCTTTGAAATACGAAACAGCCAGAAATTAGCTGATAATCTATCTTTTAGTAGATTATAGAGAGATTTCGCTGTTATACCTCTTGCGCCTGCTTCTACTGAGCACAAATTAGCTCTAAACCCATTTTTGGTCAGTTCGTTAGTAAGTTCAAAATACATGCTTATTTTGAAATTATGGTGTTTTGAAATATTTATTTGCCATGGAACTGTAAGTTTTAGCAGAGTTATGCGATTTATGATTCTAGAGTAAAGAAAAATGTACAGATTGGATAATCAGTCATGTTTTAAATATTTGAGAACTTTCAAGCATTGTGTGTACAGGCACCTCCACCCCCAAGGCCGACAACGCATCCACAACTCTAACGTTGTGGATGTCCATGGGCGAAGGTTTTACCATCACCATTTACCATCAGATGGTCATTCGGCTCGTTTGCCTCCTTTTTCAAATAAAAAAAAACAAAATATGAGATGTAATGCCTTTTTCTGCAACTATTGAAAAGTAAAAAAAAGAACTTACCATTCATGTTTGAGCAATGCTGGATCTGCAGTCTTGTTATATAAAAGTACAATAGAACAATATGATAGAAAATTTGAATTAAATTTTCATGATGTTTTTTTCTTTATTTCATTATATTTCTTTGTTCTTCTTAATGTATTCATTTTCCCGGGTAAAGTTATCAGTCTAGTTAAATCAATAAGTGCAGCACTAAATATTTTATAATTTTTCCGGTAGTGCCGAATTGTGAGATCTCATTTTATTATTCAGTGCATTATAAAATTGTAAATTAGGCCACTTTAACATATTATTTTTATCTTAAATTGCTAGCATTACAATTGCGGAAATGTGTCGACATATCTAAACTACACACCAAAAGGAGTCGAAAATAAAAATTAGTCGCGCGACCACTAGATAATATCACGATACTACTTCTAAAAATTGTATAATCTAAAATAGTACAAAAAAATGAAGTAAAATATAATCACATTGTTTGTGCGCCGTCCTGTGCGTGTGCGTTACGTAATCTGAGGGCCCGGGGCGAGCTCGCGCCCTCGCAGGCCCTCCCCTGCGCCGCGCGTCCCTGGCGCGCGCACTTCTAGCCGACGAGGGTTACAGGGATCGATACTGCTAAACTTAAAGCGCATGCACAATCCCCCTCTCCACCCGCACAGGCAGACTATTTTACACTTTTCTCAACTACTATATTGCCCCAGATGCATTAAGGTTATCCCAATAATTTCAAGGTCATTTCTTGTATCTTTTCTTATCTAATCTTAAAATTCAAATCCTAAATATTTAAAACACAAAACATTTCTAAAACTATAGAAAGTTTAAGGTAACATTAGTAATGTAGGATTTTGAATTTTATTCTGATATACTTTATAAACACAGTTGTAAGATGTAAGATCAAATCATAAAATTAAAAACAATTGAAAATAGCGTAGGCGAATTACTAATATTTAGGGACCGCAGTCGGAGATCACTCATTGCCCTTATGAATATTACAAAACATGGCGGACTGTTATTACGGCCGGTAAGGTCATTCTATGTATTTCTATGTATACATAGGTACAATATATTGTACCTATTGCATTATAGCAATCAGATTCGCACACGTGTGCAAATTTTCAGATAACAGGAGATGGCGATTAGTGGTTCTAAATAGTGTTCTAAGATTATCTTATATTAACAGTTACATAAACTTATCAATAGCATTGTGCTCGTGATATGGCGAATATAGCTCTAAATACGGTGGTACTCCTGTTTTTTGGAATTGGAATGAAAACAGCTAAAAATCCAGGTTCAAACGTAGGCTACACAATGTTTGTAATAGGAGACGAAAGCGTGTATAAAAAGCAGCATAGTTACGTAGGCGAAGCCACAAACATTATCTCATAAAGCACAAATATAAATTTGGTACGTAAAAAATAGTAAGTAAGTAAGTAATAGTAGCTTACGTAAAAAAGTACTAAGCAATTATAAATAGGAAAAGCGTTAGCAACGATTTTTTTTTTAAAATAGAAAAGTATAATATTTTTCATTTAAAAAAAAACACGTTTTAATCTGCTCATGTTTTGTAGGTCAAACAGGAAAATAGTTCTATGATATAACTGTTCTTCCACTTTAAATACTGTGTGCTACTAAATACAGTGCTACTAAAAAAAAAGGAAATAATTATTAAAATTGTGAATTTCAAGCACCATTTGAACCCAAAACTATAACTATATTTGGTCACGTAGGACTTTTATGCAATTAAGCTCATATATAAAATCTAACACGAGTCTTATAAGTGTAATATGACGATCTCAACTTTGCATCATTAGGTACTATTTATTGGACCAGAGGGAGGATACCGCGCAAATAATGATGCTTAAAAATAACCTTTGAAATATGATATTTTTGCAATCAATTACAGTAACAAATATATTTTTTGAAAATAGGTTTTTTTAACTAATGTCAAATACAGATATCAGACCATATAAAAAGTATGTTTCGATCATACTTTAAGACTTTGGATTGTATAAAAGTCTGAGACTAATGTAGAGTCAGGTCAGTTGTCGTCGCCGTCGTTTCATTGCGCGTGCTTTATTTTCGTCAGATTTTTTAGTAGATATTATCTAAAATATAAGAGATCGTGTAACTGCCATAAGTTGAACGAAATATTGATAATAGTTTTAGAAAATCTTTTTCTGAATAGAAATGTGTGTTCGTGCATGCAAAGCTCATGAATGCGAAAACGAATTTGCCTTTAATTTAATATAATTTCAATCCAATAACTTATTTAAAAAGCTCGGTTTAATACTATACGCTAAAATCCATACGAAATTTCTATACTGTAATTGTAATTTTCAGTGCTTGCACTTCAGTAGTGTTACAATTTGTTATTGCCCAAACATTGTTACAATCTCTTGACAAGATACTACGTTATTCACTATATTGTTGACAAACTGACATTTGGACACAAAAGAGTAATAATGCCCATTGCATTTAAAATATTTAAATATATTTTATTTTGCAGTATTGTGAATAAATAAATATATATTAGTTATGAAAATACAAATATTTCGTTCGAATGTCATGTAGTTTGGTTACTAATGTAAAGTAAAATTTAAAAACTTTTGTTTTTCACTTACAACATTTACGTGACACGGAATTTTTTAACGATACTCATATTATAAATGCGTAAGTCTGACTATCTGTCTGTTGCGCTTTCAAGGCATTGGTATTGAAAATGACAATAGTTGTAGGCACAAGGTCAAACATAGGCTATTGTTTCAAAAAACTCAAAATTAGGGCTGAAACCGCTGGACGACGAAACGTCAAACATAGTCTACCTATTTTTATCGAAATCCAATTGCTAAAGGAACTGGAACTGAAATAGGGGGTGAAAAATTGTATGAAAAAATGAATAAAAAAATATAAATCGCTAACTTAAGAGAGATTGCGACGTCAAAAAATATAAACCATCTATAGTTGTGTACTTTACACGGTTGAAGCCACGAGCTAGTAGCATTATACACATATATAATTTAACAATACTTCAAGTTATAAGAATGATAATGAATTTAAAATTTAAATGCAATATACAGAGCTATCAGCTCACCTCTTAATTGCAATTTGGAAGTCCTTACACATAGTTACTTCAGTAATTAAGTCCATTCTGACAGGGTCATATATTATTGTGTACCACACAAAACTGTTACATTTTTAAAAGTAAAAATAACAGATATTTTGTGAACTTGCTATGTCACCTCTGCATGCCTATATTATTCTGAGTTTCAGTTACTACGACATAGACAATGCTGTCTGTATAAGTGATACTTATACTAGAAAAGATATAAACGCATCGCTTGTATTAAACGTGCTCATAACTTTTTACGCTATTGCAAGCATGCATATTTAAATAAATAATTCAAATATTTCAAAAACTAAAAAGAGTGGGTCGTTGAGATTCGACATTTATCCTTAATTTAAGTGAGGTAAAAGTAGAGATTAATATAATTTAAAACTTGGTACTCCCTGTAGGAAAATGCATGAAGAATCTTCAACTATTCTTGGCAAAGTAACAATATATTGTTTGTTTCTTTAACACGATTAGTTCAAGACCCACTTTTTAGTTGTTGAAATATTTCGATTTTTAAATTACTAAATTGAATTCACATATATAGTGTAGTGTATACACAGCTATATAATACAGTTATTTCATAACTATGCTAAGAATTAACAGATAATTATGATACATATATTTACAAGAATATAAAGATTTTATATAAAAATATTACACTTTATTCCAAATTGGAAAACCTTAAATATACAGGTTCAGAAATGAGTATGTTTAGGCAGCTATAATACGTATGTATGTAAATATCTACGTACATATGTACATACCATGTGTGGCATTGTTAAATCAGCATAAACTTAAGACTGCAAGAGCGTTTATCTTAAGGTCGAGTGTGACTCCGTAGAGGTATAGTTAAGTCGAGTGAATACTTTTAATTGGAAGGTAGGATTTGTTAGAAATAGAACTTTTTGACCCTGACCCATATGCATAGACCGTAAGAGTCGAAACGAGGGTTGACGAGACCTTGCAAAAATAATATCGTCCTAATCATAGAACACAAATGTGTTTAAAATTATAAAATAAATATAAAAAAAATACTTAAATAATCATTACTATGTATATATTTTTTCTGTAAGTATTAAAAAAAATTAAGTAAATTATGCCACCAAAACGACGAGTAACGAGTGTATATTGTATACTTATTTGTAATAAGAGCATTACACAACTTTTCTGTGCCATTAAATACTGCAAAGTAAATGAACCTGAACAATGCAGTTACTTATTAAGTTTCACTTAGAATTTTCTCATATTAAATATCGAGTAGCAGAGAAAGAAACTCTATCCGCGGGAAAAGTGCCAGATGAGACGAAAGGCGGGAATGCTACGTCATATCAAGGGTCTATGCGTATAATTTAGTAAATTCAGTTTTAAAACCAAAGCTCTAGAGGGGAAAATGCTCTACCTGGGGATAGTCGTGTATTCGTAAATGAAGTAAACCTTATTCCTTGGAATTAGAAGCAGTTTTAGAAATATTGTTTTGAGAGAAAGCACTTTACGGTCGTGTGGCGGCTTGGATGACGCAGATGATGTCGTACCGCTGCTCGTGGTTAACAGCAGCACCGAGCGACACTACACGGACACCAGTCGAGTTTCGTTCGTACGTCGGCAAGGACCTTGCGAAGTTCTCGTTGTCCCGTTACTATAACTTACGATACTTACGCGCCCACATTCTTTTTGCTAGTGAAGGAAGTAATAGAGCAACTCAATATCAATGACAACCAAAAGTTTTTAGTTGTTTAAGTCATTTGTGGTCGAATATTTTAAGGTAAGCTTTAAGATTTTTTAATGTAGAAATGCCCTCTTGAAAATATTGAATACTATTTTTTTTCAATTATATGACGCAAGTAACGGAGCAAAAATTGCAATTCCCATTTTATTGTTTTTGTAAAATTAGATCTAAAAATGTCTTATTTATTTTATTACATTTATTTATTTGCTTATAAACTTGACCCGTTTAAATATTTATAACATGTATAAATATAACTGAGGAATAATTTAAAAAAAAAAATAACATATTGATATATAAATTACACATATTATTGTATGCGTTAAAATGTATCTACAAATAAGCTCTATTTAGTTTTAGTGGAAGGTGTTAGAAATAATTTAATTACCTTTCTTCAGGTTTATCAATATTTTATTACGTTTTATAAATATATTTTTTAACTATTAAAATATGTTATTTAAAAATAGGATATGATTTTGTTTAATATTTCATTCAAACCCTTTCTATACCGAACAATGGATTGCGGCCTTATGCGTTACATACATAATATATTAAAGTTAAACTTTCACTACAAGGAACAATGTTTATTTTGGTTTGTAGAATATCAAATGAAGTATAAAGTTTTATAAAATATCTGAATAATACATAAATACTAAAAATGTATCTTTAAGTAAGTACATCTTAAGTCACATTGCTATACAGCTTCAATGTATATATTTAGGACAGACAGAAAAACGTTAAAACTGTTTTCATAAAAGTTTTCTTTGTTCATTTATGTTACTATCTAGCTGTGCCTAGGGGTTTGTCCGTGTGGAATTTGTAAAAATGTTAATAATTCTAAAATAAAAGTAAGCCAGAGAAACTTAGTCCAAGTTACTCCTTATTATATCAGCTGTCTGACACTGAAAATCGAAATCTGTCCACCTAGATGCTCTAGCAGTATTATCCGGAGAAAACAGAAAGACTAATAAAAATTATGAAAAACGCTATATATACATAAAGAGTTAGTTAAGAGCTATTATTTTAATATTATAAACAGACAATGCAATTTTATTTATTTGTATAGACAATTTTGCAAAGTAACGCGTAACTATATAAGAAAAGTTTGGAAAGCTATAAAGATAGAGTAAACCAATATCATATTTTATATATGTACTAATTTTCTAACTAAGAAATGTAGCAAAAATAAAACACATATCTGTACATATCACATTTCACATATATGTATCTAGGTAAATAAAGAACAAGTTTTATAGAAATCTTCTACAGTGTAAATCTAGATTTCCGATTCGTAAGATAAATAAAAATCTTTAATTATTTTGTGAAGAAATTAAAATGATAACACTTAAACATAAATGAGTGATTTAGTAATAAGGTCAACGTGTCAATGTCACGAAAAGAAAGTTTTAAACGCCGACCATCCGCCATAACAAAAAGTAAAATTCATCCACTTTGTTTTCACAACTAAGCATGTGTTTTATAATTTTTTAAAAGTGTTTCCGAAAGCCTTATTAAAATTGATGAGCGAGTTTTCTACTTTTTATACTGTGTGGAAGACGAAATATGTATATATATTTTAATATATTTTAATAGCTGTTAATAAAACTGCGGAATGCCCATCTTTGTGAAGTAGGTACCTGTTATGTAGCTTATATTAAAAGTATATCAACTAATAAACATAATTAACTGCATAATTCCTGTGCTATAAGCATATTTCGAGTACGAGGGCGATGCCCACAACAACGGTCCAGTGACCCAGTGACCTTCAATTTAGGACCGGTTGCGTCTGCGCTACTCGAATAACCAAATCGACATAACGTAAAAAAGAAAGCCCATAAACTATGCAAAGATCAAAAAGCGTGAAAATTCTAATATGGCGTGCGTTGGCTTCATACATTGACGAAGTCGAATAATATATTATAGTATCCATCTAGTGTTCGTTTTATAAACATCAAGACAATAACATAATAAATAGTTACTTACATGATTAATTGAGATACGAGGATGAAAAAAACATTAATAAGCTCATGTACATAACACAGTAGTACTAGTAGTAGTAGATTAGTAGTAGTAGACCGACTTTGACTAGGCTTTCATTGGCAGATAGCAGATGTTTTAAGAATAACACTACATACGTTTATTTTAGAATTATAGCTTTTTTTTTAAATTCCACATGAAAGAAGTCGCAAGTGTAGCTATGCCCGCGATTTCTAGTAGTAACAAATATATTTTTTACATTCTAGATGAATCGGTGGACCAAACACAGTGTAAAACTTATTTTACTTCTTATAATTATCAATGTCAACCTTAAAGAAACATATGGACAGTTTCAATCTGACCCAGGATATACAGCAGGTATACTTTATTCTTAATAATAATTTCAGCTATTTTCTTTAGCTATTACAGCTATTTGTTTACCTCGTAAATTCCAAATTGCATTGATAACGTCATTAAATAAGGAAAATTCTATAAATTTATAGATGACGTGTCAACGAGCTTTAGCGAAGTAGAGTCACGCGATGCTGGCCCCGAATTGGAATTCAAATACCACGATCACGAGGAGTTGACGAGGTACCTCCGCGCGGTGTCCGCACGCTATCCTGCCCTCACCGCTCTGTACTCTATAGGAAAATCTGTACAAGGTAAACACGTATTTACATTTGTAAATATTGAAGTAATTTTAAGATAAAACGTAGGAATCTGATGTATGTATATGATTAAATGTTATATTATTTATTGCACTCAACAATTATAAAAATTTAACAGTTTTAATGATATTGAAATTTTATAGTTGTGACGTTTTCCTTACTATATTTTTTATACCATTAAGGTCACCACGAAATAGGCAATAAGCTTTTAAAAATAACGTTGCATATTTATACCCTAAGAATAAAGTAAGCAGTTCTGATTTTAATTTCAATAGATCAGCTTAGCTACATGACGCCACTTTTACATAATACTTACATTTAAAAATTTCTAAGATTAAAATGTCCTCTTGGAACATACATTAGATAGATATTTGTTACAGTCTGGTAAAAACGAAAGCGTGATGCTCGTAAAGCGCGTCTAAGTGATCACGGAAAGTGAAAGAGGCAATGAAGCACCACATACTTATTATGTACCTATCATAACGAGTAAAGTATTATGTTAATAATATATTATAAATAATAAATGCACATGTTATATGAGAGAACAATATGTATAGTCTACTAGCGACCCGCTCGCGGCTCGCCCCGTCCACCTTCTGCACATTTTAGCCCCTGTTCGAGCCCCTTTAGTATTCTTTGAAGTTTCTGTTCAATCATAATAAAATATAGCTTATAGCACTCCTGAATAGTGTAGCTTTTTAATTGTGAAAGAATTTTCATGATCGGTTCAGTATTTCCGACAATTACGCCTTACAAACAAAGTTACAAACGTTACTTCTTTATTATATTAGTATAGATGTAATAATAGTATTCCTAAACAAAACAATACTAAAAAGAGTTTCCTAAATGTCTTTTTCAATTTTCCTAAGTGTGGAATAACATTTTTAAAATATTTCAAAATAAAAAAAATAGTAGTATTCTTAAACAAAAAAAATTGTAATATTTTCTCGTCATCCTGGTCGTACTACTAAGAGTTCTGGACTTGTTGTCGGTGACATGTCTTCCTGTTGTATTCAAATCGAAACACGTCTAATTTGAAGCACAATATGGGTCAAAATAACGTTCAAGATTTCCGTACATTTATCGACATATAAAATTGAAATCTGATTTAGATTTAAGCTAATAAAAACTTGTTTAAATAATGTTTAACATGTTTTACTTTTTTACTTCTTGCTTTGCAAAGTAACTGTATCTACTCATTTAGAAATAGTTTTTTTAGGGCCTCCAATCGTAACGTATGTATTTCTCATAATGGCAGGTTTTAAAATGTACTTATGTTTATGCATGTTATAATGTGTGACTGTAAACGCGACTGGTTATGGCTTCAATTCCCACTCGAGGAGTGGAAATATTTTTTATTTCCATTTTCTTTGCTCTGGCGTTGAGGCAAAGCGCGGCGTTAAATTAACATTTTTCATTGAACCTCGTTTAAAAAAATCGAAAAAACCAGGGTTTGAAGATGCACTTACATAATTCAGAAACTTGGCCTATGCGATTGGCTTTTAAAAAGCTCGTTACAACTTTTGTTATATACTTTTCTGTATAGATATAGATATAGAGATCAACTACCACAGGGTTCGCACAAAGAAGTATTATTTGGCGTTTAGATGAATTCTACGACTCCGCACTCAGCTTTTACTATATATACAAATATAAATAATGTTCTTGGCTACATAACAATTTGAATAAGAAATACTTTATATCACTAGGGCGCGACTTATGGGTGATGGTTGTATCGGCATCTCCATATGAACACATGATCGGAAAACCTGATGTCAAATATGTGGCTAATATACACGGAAACGAAGCTGTTGGCCGCGAGCTTTTGCTTCATCTTATACAGGTAACACTATCAAAATATAGGTTTCGACAATTTCTTCTTTAAAAATAGAGTTGATTTAAAGTTATTTGTCACGATATTATATTTATTTTTTATATTGTAGTATTTAGTGATGGTTTATGAAACAGATTGAAATATAAAATGGTTGTTACGCAATACATGGATTCATTTAAGGCCATAATTTTCTCTTTAATAATCGCGTCACTTATATTTATTTGTTACAATTATACAATTTTTTGATTTTAGTACTTAGTGACTGCTTATGAAACGGATTCATATATAAAATGGCTGTTAGACAACACAAGGATTCATTTAATGCCATCCATGAATCCTGATGGTTTTCTCATTTCTCGTGAAGGACAATGTGACACCATCCATGGCAGGTTTGTACCCATCTATTATTATAGTTATTCGTGTAGTTATTAACTTTTATTATAAATATTAATCTGTGGCGGAACAAATTGTAATAACACTGACATACATAAGCATTTTGTTTAATAATAACCTTTGCGCAATAAATAAAGATTGAGCTATTTTAAATTTAAAAATATTATTCAGAATGATAATTTGTTAAAAAAAATCTTTAATGTGTACAAATTATAAAATAGAAATGTTTCCGTGATTTCATAATATACAAGATAGCATAACTAAATATATTATAAATTTTATCATAACTTCCCACTTTAGACACAACGCACGCCGGCACGACTTGAACCGCAACTTCCCGGACTTCTTCAAACAGAACTCTAAACAGTCGCAGCCAGAGACGGAGGCTGTGAAGGAATGGATCAGCAAAATCCAGTTTGTAGTATCTGGATCGCTGCACGGAGGCGCACTCGTCGCCTCATATCCTTTCGACAATACGCCCAGTGCTAGTAACTATCTCTATTATAAATATAGCTACTACATTTTTAACACTAACTGTCAGTATTGTGTTTATAAAATTGTTCATATAATTCTCATCAAACAGAATAATTTTCACAATACCCTTGGCGGCTGATCATTTGGGAATATAAAATAACTTGTAAAATATCGTAAAATAAACCTTCGTTTGGTAATTTCTGGTTGCGAAAAACAACAATCATTAGGCTAATTTTATATTTATATGTATTTTATTTTATATTTAGATATACCTTAAAGCTATTCCCTATTTTAAAGTAACATTTTTCTTTAAACAAGAAAAAAGTACCATGCAATGTAAATTAACTTTAACATATTGTTTTTATTTTTCTGCTGCTTACCAGGAATATGCAGGTCGTCTGTATTATGTTCGGGTGAGGTATATAGACTTGAAAAGTCAAATATATGTAAAATAACGGAACTCAGTATTAAGAAACATACGCTAAATACTTTCTACTATCTTTAATATATTATAATCTACAATGCTTATAGATATATCTTGCTTGCTTTACTTTTTATGGCTAGATATAACTTTAGAAATTACTAAAAATATTTAAATAAAAAGTAACATTTTACTTGACAGAAAACCTTGATCTCTACTATTTTCAACATAAACTTATATAAACATCTAAGGGTTTTACCCTCTAGATCATATAGAATCTACATTAACATACATTTCTGAACTCCACCACGACGTTTTCAATAAAAAATAGAAAGAAAGAAAACACTCAAACAGAACCTAGTGTCAATACACTCCGTTCTCTAATTACTCAAAATTAATAATAAAAAATAAAAAATAATTAAAATACACATAATTAATAGGCATTTGCCTACATATCCCCTAAACGCAGTGTTCCAAAGCTACGCGCACTCGCCGTCCATAGCGCCGGACGACGACGTGTTCCGTCACCTCGCGCTCGTGTACTCCAACAACCACGCCAAGATGTCGCGCGGAGTGTCCTGCAAGTCCGGCTCGCCCAAGTTTGAGAACGGCATCACTAATGGCGCCGCCTGGTATCCTCTAACAGGTATTTTTTTTAATATTCATCCATTCGAATGAATTTGATCTTTTATAGTTTTAATTAGTTATTTATTAGGTAGGTACTTAAGTAATAAGTAATTTGATTTTTTTACTTAATAAGCTTCAGTTCTAAGGGACTTTTGTTGTATCTATCCTAATATAATAGAGGTAAATTTTGTAACTTTTTTTGTAAGAAGTAATCTTCGGAAATCTAAATCGATCAAAAATATTCCTGTACAATTAGAAAGCTACACTCTTCAGGAGTGCTATAGGCTATAATTTATTATGATTAAATGGAACGTTCAGAGAATCCTGAAGGGGCACAAATAGTGAAAAAAAGTACAGATCACACGGCGAAGCTGCGAGTGGGTCACTAGTCAAAAATATATACATACGTTTATATTAAAATATATACAGCATTTTTGTACTAGCTTATCATCCAAATGACATATATGTAATTAATGTACATAACTTTAATGTTTACATACCATTAATATCTTAACTGATAAGATAAAAACTCTACATCCTTTAAATTCCTTAAAAGTACCTAAATATGTGCAAATTTATGAAAGAAATAATCAATAAAAAAATCAAGATGTTAATTAATAATATAAATATAATAAAATAAAAAAAACAATGGTAAATGGACAATGAATAGTTATAAAATTATTATAGTAAAAAAATAAAATGTAAGTTTGTTATAATCATTACACTACTTACAGGCGGAATGCAGGATTACAATTATCTATGGCATGGATGCATGGAAATCACTTTGGAAATATCTTGTTGCAAATATCCTCCAGCGCATGAATTGCCCAAATACTGGCAAGATAATAAGCAGGTAAGTAATCGTTTAACATTTACCTTTATGTACAATACCTACGAATCATTTAAATATAAGAAAAATTAAACTGAAATTGACTAAAGTCAGCGAGGGAACGATCGCTAGCCCTGAATTCCAGCCTGACGAGCTTATACCGATAGTGCCGCACGCGACGCGCGGGCCCGCGTTGCCGGTCGTCAAGGAGGTCTCGTGATTGCCCAAACCTAAATCGTCCTGTTGCTCGTGAAGGACTAAACCGCGTCCGAGTACACTATTCCGGCCTCGAAGAGTGATGACGTTGTCTAAAAAGTCGACTGCCGCTACGTTTCCTACGAACTGTACATTTCCGAAATCGCCCACGTGACGTATGGGGTGGTCTCGCCCTCCGTGAGTGGTTTCATCGGGGTTGAAGTGTGGTCCGGTCGCGTCGCAGGTACTCGTGTCCCCGAGCTCATGCACGTGAAACCCATACAAGCCAGGGCTAAGACCAGTAATAATCCCGTGTACTCGCACTCCGCTGTCTGTTTCCGTAAAATATATACTTCCTGTTATGTTTGGTGCATTAAGATGAGCCACCGCCTCTCTGTTAACACACCGACTTAAAACTGCACAATGAAATAATAGTGCAAGATAAAAAAGTTTTCGGGCAAGCATTTTTGATTGCTGCAGTAATCGTTAGTATCTACGTTATGTATTTCAACAAACTGAGATTCAAATTTTAAATAAACTATTTATTATTCAGCGTTTCGACCAAATTGATTAGATTAGATAATAACTTCTTTTCAATGTCTTTTCGATAAGGTCCCAGATAGATATTTAAACAACCACAAACAATAAAGCGAATTTGTTATTTAATAATAAGTGCAATACATAAAGAAACAGTGCCGGCAATATATTTATAGCGGAACCTTGTAGGATTTTTTTATAACACATACTCATACCAGATATATACACACGCTTGTACACCAAAATAGGAATAGCTATGAACATATAAATTCATCAGGTTTCATCATCATGAAATGATCATCAAGCTACCGCCGGCTCAGATGGCGGTTCTGCTGAAAAGAGCGAGCTAGAAACTCAAATATAAAAGTTACAATTTAATTTTTTAATACAATGATCGCTAAGTTGAATTAAATTGAAATCGTAATATTACTTCCACACTTTAGAAAGGAAACATATAAAAAAGTAATGTAATCTTTAATTAATACTTTTAAACATTTTTAAAGTGTTATTCCACACTTAGGAAATTGAAAAAGGCATTTAGAAAGCGTGGCTTTTAGCTTTACGCTGTATCCCGCACACAGCAGGGTAGGCAGAGGGGACCTAATGTTAAGACACTCCGTTTCCCACTTTCCGCCGAATTCGGAGGCATTGCGTGTTAAGTGGTGAAGCTTAACGCCGCGCTTTTCCTCCGTACCCGAGCGAAGAAAATGGAAATATTAAATATTTCCACTCCTCGAGTGGGAATCGACCCATAACCAGCCGTTTACAGTCACGCTTGTGCCACTGGGCCACGACTGGCCACAAAAAAGTTTTCTAAATACCTTTTTCAATGTTTAATTAATGTGTATACAATTTATGGTATGAAATATACCTGTAAACCTCCCATATACATATATATTAAATTTAACAATATAAAAAATATGATTTGACAGCATATTTAATCCTAGCTTTGGTTACTGATTCTTTTTATAACCTTTTTAGTGCATATTTCGATTGTTTTGTAATGATGATTGTACATTCTTTTCAGTCCTTGATAAAGTTTTTGGCAGAGGCTCACCGCGGGGCACATGGCTTCGTCATGGACGAGAACGGTAATCCTGTAGAGCGCGCCTCCGTCAGAGTAAAAGGTCGAGAAGTTACATACCATACTACAAAGTATGGCGAATTTTGGCGTATCTTGTTACCAGGAACGTACAAGCTTGAGGTATAATATATAAACTTGGGATAAATTATGATTTTCATAACAATTACGAATATACCATCCATACTTGTATTATAAATGCGAATGTCTGTCTGTTTGTCTGTCTCACGCTTTCACGGCTAATCTACCGGTCCGATTTGGATGAAATTTAGAATGAAATAGTAAGCATTACTGGGCCAAACATAGGCTACTTGTTTTTTCAAAAACTTTCAAAGAGTTGAAATAGGGAATGAAAGTTTATATGAAAAATCTACACCGCTTTACCGATTGTAATGAGTTTTGGCAAAAGTATAGTTAATAATCCAAGGTTAAACATAGGCGATGTTTTCCGAAAATCCACCCGCGCAAGTGTGCAATATAACGAAACAGCCACGTAGTTCACGCGGGCAGCTACTAATCAAATATATACCAATTTTAATTTAAAAAAAAATATTGCAAATGTTGGTAACGTTCCAGGTCGCAGCAGACGGGTATCTGCCACAGGAAGTCGAATTCTTTGTGATAGACAATCATCCGACATTGTTAAATGTCACTCTTCACTCAGCTAAGGTGAGTTCATTACATGTCAGCGTGTACATTTTGTACACGATGTTTTTAATATACAAATAATATTTGGTTTTAAGTATATAAAAGTACATAAAATGGGGCTTCTCTTATCTTTATAAAATTACTTAATTTTTCTACGGTAATGGGTACTCTGTATATATTTTATTGTTTCAATACAATGCTTATCGCTCATGTAATGAAACAGTTCCGCAATTGTTCAATCAGTTGGAAAGAAACTATATTTTTTTATAAGCTTCTATTATAACAACTTATGCGTTGTATATATAAATTACAATTAAAAAGGAAGCAAACTATCTATCGTCAGTATAAAATAAAGGTGTTAAATGTTTTGTTTAAAGATTTTAACAAAATGAATATGAGTGAATAAATAAGCATAGTATTTTGAGACCATTCCTATGACTGTGAAAAGAACTTGGGCGTACTATTATTTTTTTAATACCTGCTATATACCTTAATATATCTTTATATAATATACCTACTATTTCTATTTCTCTCTTATTAAGTGGGAAATAAGATCTTGAGAACACTTCCTTTAGTTACAAGTCCATTAAGAGTCAAAATTTATAGAAATTTTGTCTGTCTGTATGTAATGGCGTCACGAAAACACCTGTGTATGCGGATGGGACCGCGAGTGGTAAAGTTAAACGTGAGGAAACTTTCAATTATAATTAATATCATAATGCATAAAATTGTAGAAGATATTAAGTTATTTGTGCATAAGCGTGTGGTAATGTTTAGTATAATATGTAGTTGCACTTTAGGGGTACACTCCGGGACGAGTCGCCGGGCGTAAGCCGTATTTAAGAAAAGTCACCACTACTACTGCCATTCCACTGGATTTAAAATCAGATAATTAGCATTTTAAGAAGACTTTTAAAAAAAATACGATCAGAGTGGTTTAATATGAATGATGAGAAAAAAATTGTCAGATAACTTCGATTCAATTTTATTCTTAAATAATAAATTTCCAAAATGTTTTCAATAATTAGCTTATTGTACCTAAATATATCAATGCTATATCTTTGTAAAATATAATATTATAACTCCACTTATTATTATTAAGGGACCAAATGCATTTAGAAAATCCCACATAGATCAGAATTGGTAGGCAAAATACAAAAAAAAACGTCCTGGGTACATATCTGGACCTAGGTCATTGGTCTTAAAAGCATCCGGAAGTAAAACTTTCAAAAACAAGATAGAAAATAAGTACTATTTAAGTTAAAAGAAATACATACATAGGTGCCGTTCAAGTATTACGTAAGCAGATTTACCCCCATCCCCCCTGTCAACAAAAATAAGCAAAGCTCTTACCCCCTCCCCCAAACGTAAACATTTTTCAATTAATGTATTGTTTTTTATATTATAATTGTAGTAATCCAAGAGTTTCATCGATGACGTAATCATCATCTAGACTCCCCTACCCCCCATGTCATCAAAAACAAGCAAGGCAAAGACCACCCAACCCCCCTCTATGGCTCACGTAATACTTGTACGGTCCCATACATTAGTCTTTCACATATCTGCTCGTTTGCCGTTAATGTATCTTGTCTATAAGTTTTTTTAGTACTATTTACGCTTAATGAAAAACCTGTGTCTGTAATATGCATAAATAATTAATTTTAAACTGTACATAATATACATTTTATCTTAGATATTAACATAGTATAAATCTTCTCCATGGACAGCTAATTAATTATATTTATATGATCTATAGTAGCATGTACCTGCGTGTGTAGAAAAGAGTTGTAAATTTAATTATATTAACTTTAAATATTCTGTGCACCTATTTAATATTATTTTCCATCGTTCCTAATAGTAATAATATACGTAATTTAAATTAAAATTGATGTGACAAATAAATTTGAATGATATCTATTGATTTATTTTATTCGCTACACAATTTAGCAAACAAAATATGTACCTACAAATTTAAAGAGGTAAGGAATAAGTATTTGCATGTTTTATTAATAGAAATGCCTATATATAATAATTTGTAATATAGTAAAATTACGCTTTTTTTACAATAGATACAAGCTAAATAATTGCACTAATGAGGTGATTGCTGTAGATGTGTATATCCACTGCTTTAACTAATATGCAATTTTTTCTTTCGTTTTCCCAAAAAATGATAATGAAAATACATGAACATGTGCCTGTCGAGGACCATTCTTAATTAAATGATGTATCATTTTTTTATTTATATTTTCTTCTATATGTCATAATAGATGGCTATTATTAATTTAAAAAAAAATGGACATGTTCATATATTATAAATGTAATTATAAAGGAAGCTTATCCAAATAGTTTTTATTAAATATAGTTTGACAGTATTTCTTGTTTAAATGGCAACAGCGTATCGACGGGGGTCAATACTACCGGCCGCCACCGCTGCCTGCGCGACCTCCCCCCGCACCTGCCGGACTCTTCTCAACACTCACCAACTCCATCAATAGCTTTGTATCTAATATATTCGGGTAAATATTGAAAAATAAAAAGGAAAAAAAGCAATTTTATTATCTGTAACGATTAGTGCTTCCTATATTTATTTGTTAGATATTACAATAATCTTAAGAAATTATTAAAAGGATCTCTGAATGAGAAATTTTAGCTTAGTGTTGTAATAACAGAGTTAGAAATCCTTCCGACTGTATAAATAAGCTTTATCCAAATAGTTTTTATTAAATATAGTTTGACAGATTATAACCTTAATGAGGTCAACATACAAAATACATAGCCATGTTTATTTTTAAAAAAAATATAGTAGCAACAATACGTAATATCTAGATATACCGATTTCAATCATATCTGTTTCTTTATTCCATAATTTATAGATAATTAACTGAACAATGATAGTATTATAATTGTTTTATAGCAGTTCTTTAAACGTTGATAGTTATTTTTTAATTATAATTATTGTTAAGTTTTGTAAATAGTTAGATTAAATCATATATTAAATAGATACAATATATGTTTATTAAGAAATAAAAATAATATATTTTTCAATAAAATATATTTAATAATAAATCCTCTTTTCTTTATTTTTTTGCCTATTTATGAAAAAAACACTTGGTTAAAGAGAAAGTTTGAAACAACAAAATAAAACAAATGAGATAAGATTTAAAAGTAACGTATATTTTAAAGCCAATATAAAACATAAGTCATAGAATAATCGATTTACTGACTACTACTGAGAGAATCGATATTAATTTGTTCTTTACATAATTGGAAGGCAGAAATAAGGGCAGCAAGTTCTATTCGCTCACTACAGCCGCTTGCGAGACGCATTTCCGAGTCGGCCATTTTGATTAATAACGTTATTAGCACCTCGGGTGGGAATTTCGCTGAAACAAAATATACTCCTTAATATCATAATTGCAATTTCAAAGCTTTTTGCTACGCCTTCTTTTACAATTTTTAAATAAGTTGATGAAAAATGGCAAATGGGCTTGATGGGGGCAGTGACGTAGCTATGGAAGGCCAGACGGTGCACAGTACCAGGGCCTCAGAAGCTCATGGGGTCCTCAGCTTTGAACAGACAGGAGCAAAAAATGCTAAAAAAAACACCGGTCACTTTATACATTTAGACTACCTACAAAGGATAAGTTCAGCTCAATGTATCCTATTATTATTCCCATCTATAATTTTGAAGCTAATAATTTTAACCAATACAAGATCAACCAAATACAAGATAAATCAAAGCTACGCGCAAAGAGGATATTAGAGCCCGATCCTTTTCTTTTTTTATTTACATTTTAAACGCGATTGCCCGTTATTTAAAGACATCAACACAAGCAGGGCCACGGACACTAGTATTTAAATCATTTGTTTATATTATATAATTACAAATCACATCATTTTACTGGTTTAGTAAAAGTTCAAAAGCAACGAATTTCAGCTGGAACATCTATATCTATATATATAATAAAAGAGTAGAAAAGTCAATTCTGTACATGAAAAATTTCAGAAAAATTTTAATTGGGTGCGTTAATATATCGATAACAGAGGCCAAAAATCCACTCAGTAGAATTTTTGTCTGTCTGTCTGTCTGTCTGTCTGTCTGTCTGTTAATTTGTTCGTCAATCACGCAAAAACTACTGGATAGAAATGAATGAATTTTAGTGTGGTGATAGCTTATAGTCCAAAGGTACATATAGGATAGTTTTTATCCCGGTATCCTATGTAGTTTTTTTGGAAAAAATAAAAAACCGATATAAATAAATCATTTGTATATCGGTATCTACCGGGTAGAAATTAATGATTTTTTGTATGGAGTTAGCTTAGAGGTTAGAGCAACATATGGGATAGTTTTCATCCCGGTATTCAACATAACTCCCGCAGAAAAATAAAATAAAAAAAAACATTCAAATTATGTCGATAGTTCACGAGTGAAGCTAAATTTGTTTCAATATCACTAATTAGAATAATTATGAAATAAAATAAGCATAACATTTATTAAATATACATTTGACCGGTCTATAAAACTTTATATAATCTATATATTTTTATAATCTATATGACAACAGATGTCACTACGTTTTCTGCAACGGGTAGCGCCATTTGTTATTATATAGTTGACATTGTATTAGACATATCTGCACTCATTAAAATTATTATTATAAAAATGCAAAAATCTGTATCTCTTCTATTTGTTATGTTTTGACGGGAATTCGTAAAGAAGATTGATGAAGATGCAGGGTCATATAGGCTACTTTATAAAAAATCAAACCCTAGGAGGTTGAAACAGTGGATGAAACTTATGTATGTTTAGTATATAGTGAGAATGAAAGATCTAAACTTCTTGACTGAAATGAATGAATTTTCTCAGGAAAATAGTTAATGAGGCAAGGTCAAACATAGGCTATCTCTCTTTTTTTAAAAATTACCCTGGTATTCAAAACAGTTCCCGCAGAAAAGTAAAACACTGGCAAAGTCAAATTGCATTGATTATTTGCAAGTAAAGCTATTTTTTAATATCAATAAGTAACACAATTGTAAAATAAAAAGCTTAAAGTTTATTTAAGATATTATGACCGGTTTATAATACTATATACCAGATGGTATATATGTACGAAATCTACTATCATATGATAGCAGATTTCGTACGTTTTCTTACTAGAACAGTTATCGCTATATGTTATCAAATAATATAGACATTGCACTAAATGTATCGATGATTTTCTCATGAACATAATTAGTGACGAAAGTCAAATATAGACTACCCTCCTTTTATAAAAAAAAAAGCAATCCCAAATAGGCAATAGAGGATGAAAGTGGTAGTTCACGTGGCGAAGCCGCGAGCGGGTCGCTAGTATATAATAAAAGAGTAGAAAAGTCAATTCTGTACATGAAAAATTTCAGAAAAATTTCAATTGGGTGCGTTAACATATCGATAACAGAGCCCAAAAATCCACTCAGTAGAATTTTTGTCTGTCTGTCTGTCTGTCTGTCTGTCTGTCTGTCTGTCTGTCTGTCTGTCTGTCTGTCTGTCTGTCTGTCTGTTAATTTGTTCGCCAATCACGCAAAAACTACTGGATGGAAATGAATGAAATTTAGCATGGTGGTAGCTTATAGTCCAAAGGTACATATAGGATAGTTTTTATCCCGGTTTTCCATGTAGTTTTTTTGTAAAAAATAAAAAACCGATATAAGTAAATCATTTGTATAATGATATCTACCGGGTAGAAATTGATGAATTTTTGTATGGTGTTAGCTTAAAGGGTAGAGCAACATATGGGATAGTTTTCATCCTGATATTCAACAAATTTCTCGCAGAAAAATAAAATTAAAAAAAAAACATTCAAATTATGTCGATAGTTCACAAGTGAAGCTAAATTTGTTTCAATATCACTAAATTAAATAATTATAAAATAAAATAAGCATAACATTAATTAAAGATACACTTGACCGGTCTATAAAACTTTATATAATCTATATGACAGCAGATGTCACTACGTTTTCTAGAACGGGTAGCGCTATTAGTTAACATTGTACTAGATATATCCGTACTCATTAATATTATTATTATAAAAATGCAAAAATCTGTATCTCTTCTATCTGTTATGTTTTCACGGGTAATCTACTGGCCCGATTAAGATGAAATTCGTAAAGAAGATTGTTGAAGACGCAGGGTTAAATATAGGCTACTTTTTAAAAAATCAAACCCTAGGAGGTTGAAACAGTGGATGAAACTTATGTATGTTTAGTATATAGTGAGAATTAAAGATCTAAACTCCTTGACTGAAATGAATGGATTTTCTCAGGAAAAGAGTTCATGAGGCAAGGTAAAACATAGACTACCACCTTTTATAAAAAAAAGCAATCCCAAAGAGGCAATAGAGGATGAAAGTGGTAGTTTACGTGGCGAAGCCGCGAGCGGGTCGCTAGTATATAAATAAGATATGATCGACGATAACCGTTTACACTTACAGCATTAACTGCTAAAAGAAATAAATAATTTGAATTAGTTACCTCTTTGTATGATTGCATGTATCTCTGTCAATATGTCTCCCAATGCCAGACCTTTAGCGATTTTTAGTTCTTGAATTTCTGCAGTTGTATTATTAAGGAAATTTTATTTTAATACAAATTTACGTGCATGTGTATGTAATTATAAAATTACATGTCACATGGGCAAAAAGTGTGACTGTAATCGTGACAGGTTGTGGGTTCGATTCCCAATTCGAGATTTATACAAATTTCTGCTACCCAAAGATTAGTCAATAACCAACCGTTTGGCAAGAGAGAATTCAAATAATTTAATACTTTTAAAAATTTTAAAGCGTTAATCACACACTTAGGAAAATTGAATAAGACTCGCAAAAGATGACAAAAACAAGAATTTTGACGCAGCCGGTAGCAGATCGCATGGCTTAGCGATCAGAGCGCTTGGACGGTTTGCAAGTGGAGCGGGTTCGAATCCCGCTGCGTAAAATATGCATGCTATAACACGCAAAGTTAAAAATAAAAGCATTTAAAAAGGATACTTTGGAAGCACGCAGAAAAATCATTTTCGTTCAACAGGCAATTCAATATAAATTGTATATCGGATCGCAGCGGGTGTCCGACGCACGTGTACACGTTGTCCTCGGTGACGTCGCGGTACGCTAGCCAAGTGCTTTGCAGTGTGTTGAGTACTTTACGCATGTCACCGCCGGATAACGTCAGCAATGCTTTTATACCATCTTCAGTGATTTTGACACTATCAAAATAGGTTTATAAATTTCATGATATGGTGTATAAAAAAAAATATACATTAATATAGTAAAAAAGGTATTTTACAACTTGATGTACATAATAAAAAAAACATATAAATATAAGTCAGAAAAAAATACCAATAGAATTACTTAACAACATGAATGTTTCTTTAAATTAATTTGAAATTTAGCAAAAATCAAAACTTATATAAAACTTAGGAATGAAAGTTTTACTAAATTTGAAGAAAAACTTAACTCGTTCTGTAACGATTTTTGCTAGGGGGAATGTTTATATATAAAAAAAACGGCTTCACGCTTTTTCAGCACAGCACGGTAGTCAGACCTAGCGGCAAATCGCTCCGTCCTCCACTTTCAAACCGAAATCGAGACATTGCGTGCGAAACTCAACGCTGCGCTGTGTCTTAGGTACCAGGGGGTTTATATTCATTATAATATTTCAATTTTTTGGTTGAATAAGAAACAGTGCAGCGTTAAACTTAACCATTCATCATTTACTCTCTGTACAATATCCAAAAAACTTATGAACAAATAATTTACTAAGTAGTTTTTTTCTACATGCATGATATTCAATAAGTCCTTAAAAGAAAAATAATAGTATAATATGCAGGGACCGTAGCGTTTGGCACTCCGTTCTCTCTGATTACGCCGCAAGGGATGCAGCGTAAAGCTATAAAAATAGTATAATAACTACAAGATACCTACTTCTCCTTCTGCACTATGTCCTGCAAGCGCGGCACTATCTGCGCATGCTGTAGCGGGGCAAAGCGGAAACGAGTGCAGCGCGACTGCAGCGCCGGGATTATCTTACCCAAGTAGTTGCAAATTATACAAAACCTCACGTTCTCCGTGTACTTCTCGATTACTGATTATAAAAAAAAAAAAACGAAAATATAGATATAAATTGAAGTGTTGTAAGCACCTTCTAATTCTAAAGGATAGGGGTTAAGTCCGTACCAGGCGTGGATAAGTTGACAATCCGTAAAAAGAACATTTTTCAGCGAAGGTCTTTTAAGTTTATTTTTTTTATTTAACTTTGTTTGACGTTATTTAAATACTTTTTTACGTAAACTTGTTTGATTAGTTAGATATTTTTTAAATTTTACTCTTTTATTGAATCTACAAATAAAACAAATCCTAAAAGCCTAATAATATTGAAGAAAAAACTCATATGCCATTCGGCTTATAAACCTATTCACGCCTGGTACGGAAATATAAATAATTAATAATAACATCAACAATATAATTTTGTGTCAAAATTTTATTTTACAGAAATCAAGTCATACTATGAACTTAAGACTTATTGTACAGAACAGACAGATGATGAGGTTTTTCTCTGAACTTTTCTTAAAACTTTTCTACTCATAATGAGATTACTTTGTTCTGGTGACGATTGTACATTTAGTTCTAAAATTTGATTTTCTTGTGATTTTTTATGAGGTGCTACTTCCAAAGGCACCTTAACACCAAGTACACGTGAAATCAGATTTGTAAATGCCGCGTTGACCTAAAAAAATAAAAAAAATTATAACAAAAATAAAGGAATTTAGTTATGAAACCTATTAAAAAATGTCAAATCTAAAGTTAATTGAAGCTATAGCAGCTAATAGTAATACCATTTCGCCTGTTCTTGCCGAGACTTTAAAATTTTCCAAAAGATATTCTGATGCAAATTTTTGCACATCTGATAACCTAACTGCTCTTTGGTGTTCCAAATCAGATTTGTTGCCAAACAAAGCCATCAATGGTTTCTTTATTTCTTTCTCAAAGATGTCTTTCACAGTTTTAATCCAAACGTTTAAATTGTCGAAGCTTTGTAAATTGGTGAGGTCGTAGACATATATAATAACCTATAAATATAAAATAATAATTATTTAACATCACTGATTCAATTATAATATATAATATGTTAAATTAAAATAATGGTAAAGATATGTTAAATTCCCTATTCTAATTTTACATTTGCAGCTTCGTACTTTATTCCACATAGCAAAGTATACAGAGACAATCTAATGTCAAGGCACTACCTTCTCTATTTTCACATCACTTTTTACATGCCTATTGAGCGACTCATTGTCCCGTCACGAAAAAAAATGGTAAATGGAAAAACTGCCATGTAGTGAGAAAGTTCTATTACGTGATTTATACATAAATACAAAAAATATAAAACAAAATATGGTGCACACACTGACACAGTACTGGAGGATAACCAGTATTAGTACACGCACACACGCACGCACACTCAAACGCACGCATGCACGCACGTATATACACTCAATGCACTCAAGTGATGTGATGAGATACGAAATATAATAATTAAAAATAACATATATTTCATTTAGTCGAGTCTCGTGGCGTAGGAGCACCAAATGTGACAGTAAACGTAATGGTTGTGGGTTTGATTCCAAATGAACGAATTCAAATATTTAATACATCATTTTCATCATCATTTCAAAAGCTCTGAAAGTGGGCAATGGACACTCCATTGCCCACTTTCAGAGCTTTTGAACTTAACATTAGGTTCTCTCTGCCTAACACTGTTATGCAGAAAAAATCGTGAAGCTAAAAAAATACTAACATCTGAGGCATACAAGTAATTTGGCAACATGGCGGTGTTCAACGCCGCGCCGGCCACGTCGCACAGCTGTATGGAGGTGTGCGCCCACTGTGCGGCGAATACTTCAGCGCCTTGCGTGACGCCGCCAGACCCGCCGCCCCCCAAGTACCGATTACATATACTACTCTGTTTTAGAAAATTACACGTAATTAAGTATTCGATATCATGTGAATGTGAATTTTTATATTTTTTTTATATATTTATAACTTATTTGGAACATAAAACTTTACGTGACGCCGACCGACCCGCCGACCCCCCATGTACCGGTTACATATACTACTGTTTAAGAATATTACACGTAATTAATTATTCGATATAATGGATATAGTACATGTTATATATTTTTTCTCATAGGTATATTTATAATTGACTTGGATCATTAAACTATGTAGGTAATACTTTTTTTAAATGAAATTTTAATTTGCGATGACACAATTAAAAAATTACAAGAATTTATATTAAAATTAAAGTAGCTTTGTCACGTTTAAATATGAATCCCATTTTTATGTTTTGTTTGTCAATGCATTTAATAGAAAAAAAACTACATAAGATGATTAAAAATAACATTAACCATAACTATGACTAAAACACTAATGTGATTATTTTACGATTTTTTATTTACGTAAAAACTAAAAAATATAAAAGGAACTAATAACAAAATAGGTACATAAAATAACTTAATTGCGTGTCTGAGTACTAGCAAGTTATTAGAAACAGCAATTGCACGTGCCATGACGCCATGCAAATTACCATGATTAGTAGATTTACCTATAACAAGTTTCGTTTACGGTTTATAAACTTTTATAGACTTAAAAGCTTAATACTCACAAAACTTACTGTTTATTTTATTCCACTTTATTCTTTAGTATATTTTTATTATTCATTAAATTAATATATATAACTCATTACTTACCTTGCCCGTTTGAGGTTCTCCAACTAAAGAAATTTTAACACATTTTTGAATATTATCTTCTTCGTCAGTATCTGACATATTTTATTTAACTAAGTTATTACAAAGAAATAAGTACTGAATTACCAATAAATACGTTATCAAGAGCACGTTTTGTTTTGAATTTAGTTACCATGGTTACCAAACATAACAAATAACTTGATTAAAGAATTTTGATTAGATTTTTAATGGCACGAGATTCCAGGAGTCTCCTCAAGTTCTGCATATTATAAATTAGACCAGACCTTTAAATAAATTTGTTTAACGCTCCTATGGTCAAAATAAGCTAATAGCACTTAAAGGGTATCAAATACGACGAAAAGGGTTTGATCAATAGACACAAATAAAATTGATAGTGTATGTTTGTAATATTAAAATAACCGCTTTTTGCTAAATGCATGTTTGTGTGTCAGTTTGTCCTCACTTATTTAATATATTTAACGGGACTTTCACTGGCAGATGTAATAAAGAGTGACATAGGTTACTTTTAATTTAAAAATATGTATCACTTGTTTGTTAAGTTCCACTTTGATGAAGTCACGGGTAGAACTAGAATAAAACAACTTGAAAATGCCAGTCACAATTTTCCTATAACTACCAATGGAAAATTTGCAAATGTGGGTCAACTGTTTGTTCTCATGGGGTTCACAATACTAAAAAAAACCCCTTTTATTATACTTTATAGTTTGATAAAAGCATAGTAAGTAAAAAACAATTCCGAGTACAAAAATAAAATAACGAAAATATCATAACAGCGAAAATTAGTGTTACGATTTTTTACAATAAAATAGGACATTATTTTAAAAATTTTGGATTATTCAGTTATATGAAAAATCAGAGGTTTTCCAAATTTGAGGCAATTTGAAATTAATCTAATTTAATATTAAAAATTATAGATTATATCTAATTAAATTTAACCAAATTAACAGTGTATTATTTCAGTATTGGAAAGTACATTTTAGAAAACTCAATATTTTGAATACTTTACAGTGGTCCATGGTCAAGGGTAGATTGTGTACCTAATTAATCCAGTTAAAATAGTCCCAGTTGAAATTGACATTTTACTCATTATCACTAATTAATAACAATAGCACTAATATTACGAACCACCCCTTTGCTCTGCATGGCAGACAGAGCTTAGCGAAAAACATATTTAATGTTATTACATGTTAAATTTTTTTAAAAGCATACACTTAACACTAACATAATACTTAACATTCCACATCCTTAGTCTTTGGGCACTTTTAGACCATTTAATTACCATCGCTTTGCTCAGCTCAATTATTATTATTTTCATATAAGAGATGTAAAGCTCACTTATCTCAAGTTCGGCATTTAAAAGAACCTTAACTAAGAAATACAATATGAAGCTCACTAGTTTAAATTAGTTGTTCTTACATGTTAGATTTGAACCCAGAAGCATTGTTGTGTCTTAAGTAAGATGTTGTCCCACTTTGCCACAATATAATAGTTACTCTAAATGTGGTATTATAATAGTGCGTAATATATATTGATGAAAATTTTCCACTAACATATTTTTGTTTTCATATTTTAAATTCATATTATTTTCTAATATAAATTAAGGAAAAATTAACTTACTTCTTCGTAAGGCATTTTGGGCATCATTTGTCATGGCATCTGCTTCATCAAGTATAATAAGCTTTGGTCCTGCTTTAAATATAGTCCTTGTAGATGCAAAACTTAAAATCTGACCTCGGACAATACCTATTCCTCTGTCATCAGATGCATTCAATTCTAATACCTTAAAATATAAGCAGTGTAATGAAATGTTGGTTCTTTTTAAAATAAACAAATACTTCATGGTTAAAAATGAAGATAGCTTCAAGCATTAACAATTGTTTCTAAAATTACATTATAGCACATTTTTAAGTTTTTAAATGTATAATATATGTGTTACAATTTCAATTCAAGTTATAAACTTGTTTATAAAGCTTACCATAGAATTAAATTGTTGTGGAGTGTACATTTGTTTTGCACATGCTAAAATAGTAGAAGTTTTCCCTGTACCAGGTGGGCCGTAAAATAACAGATGTGGCATCTGATTATCCTTCATAAATTTACCAACTGTGTAAAGATAAGTATTTTTATAATAAAATTGATAATTTCCAATGTAATCATGAAAAAAAATAGTTGAACGCTATATGATTAACAAAAGATCTTACTAGTTTTAATAATATCATCATGGGACACAAGGTCTTCTAATTTTGATGGACGATATTTCTCGACCCTATCAAAAACATTTTAAAAGAGATTAGTTTCCAATTAGATAATAAACAGGTACATAACCAAAGCTAACAAATATACCATGGTAAATTTTTTCCAGCTTCTGACACAGTCATATTAATTAACTTAGACGAAGGATAAAATTAAACATGAAAAGCATAAAGTTATATATATAAAATGTGTCCTCCTTATATTCAAATAATTATTTTATTTTACAAAAATACAAACAATGAATAACCGCCAAAATAAAATCACGTTTGACTGTTGAGTGTTGACGTTTAAAGTTGACGTTTATAAATTAAAAAATTACATATTTTTGCCAAAATTTGCCTTAAATTAATTTAAATATTTATCAGTATTTTTATTTCTGGATATTTTTTATTTAATATCATTGTATTGCAAATAAACTATTATCTTATATACTACAAACAAATTAAAAACTTAATCAAAACAATTTCTCCTACACAAGAATCGTTCGTCAACCTTTTCTCGTGATAATAGTATGTTTACATACTAATTAGTAACAGTAAGTGGGCAAAATAGTTATTGATTCACGATAACTCGAAATTGTTTCGACGACTTAATTGAGATGGATTTATCGTTTTTTTTCCTATACGATGGTTTTACGAAGTTGTGCTTAGTTATGCTTAGGAATTTTCAAGGAAGTCTACGTCCTGCATATAGTACTTATTTATATTTATACCTGGAGAAATAAAAAGCATTATTATAGTCATTTCTCAGAGTAGAAATCGAATCCAATACACTAACAATACATACAATGTACATGTACAGCAATGATTTCTATGTGACAGATTATACAAGGATTTTTCAAATAAAATAGTGTGTAAAATAATACGATTAGAAAAAAATTAAAGCGATAATACGGTATTAACTTTCAAAAATTGTTTCCTTCATATTTACATACTAAGAAAATGCAAATATTTTCATAGAGTAAGGAAAGTAAAAAAAAATATCAAAAATATTTATATTTATTGAAACATAAAAAAATTAAATATTTTTCTTATATTATTCTGTTAAAAAAAATAAACAATACTAAAAGGAATACAAATCTCTTTTTTATAGAATAGAAGTCTACACAAATTTTAAATAAAAGTTCATATAAACATGACTTCTAATATTTTTTAACAAAGGTTATGATACAATTTACATTTAGACTCGAGTTATATTAACATAAGGCACCCTGTAGCATTAGTAGAAATAGTAATTAAGTCACCAAATGTTTAGCTTAGTTATAAAAATCTATGAATCTTTGTGACAACTGGCCACTTTACTTTTTACATTCTCACAAAAATATGTTTTTATTCAAGTTTCCTTTGATGTTATGAGTCAAACATTTAAATTTACAAAATCGAACCAAGTGTCAAAATTTGAATATTTTTTTCAATCAGTACTTCGTAGAGTTTGCCTAAAGTCAAAATGCTACATCCGTCCTCGTTATATGATAAGGAAATAAACATTTTAAGTGGTATATTTTTATTCATAACTGCCCATTTATATGCTGTTCCATGTGCATCTTTGAAAATTTCACATCTGGACGGTCTTCCAATACAGCAGGCGATGCCCAATTCCAAATCACGCGCTCCGTATAGCCACTTATCATGTCCAATTGTGCTTTATCTGGAATCTCGAAGACACTACGTGGCTTTTTATCTGGTCCCATAGAATAATAGTATTTATGGTTATGGGTTTTGGAAATTCGGGCAATCCAAGGATCTAGAAAAATATTTAAAAAAGCTTCATAAATGTACCTAATCCATTTAAATTACTAACAAATTGCAGTGGAGATTCGATTAAACAAAGTAATTTTTGACTAATGTTAATTAAATTAAATTAAATTAAATAGCTTCACGCTATATCCCGCACACAGCAGGGTAGGCAGAGGGAACCTAGTGTTAAGACACTCCGTTCCCCACTTTCCGCCGAATTCGGAGGCTTGCGTGTTAAGTGGCGGAACTTAACGCCGCGCTTTACCTCGACACCAGAGCGAAGAAAATGGAAATATAATTTCCACTCCTCGAGTGGGAATCGAACCCACAACCAGTCGTTTACAGTCACACTCTTGTGCCACTGGGCCACGACTGGCCACATATGTTAATTATTAAATTATATTTATTTAGTAGAACGACAAAAAGAAAAAAATAACAATGAGAAATTTAAATGTTAACAATGAGAATATATAGTATTTCTTTTTTGTGTGAATGTGTCCATCTAAATGTTTTCATGATATATCAACACAAATAAATTATATAAATGCAATTTTTATTATACTTTTTCTTGTAGAACTCTGTATTCGAACTTATTATATACTCGATGTACAATAAGTTCGAATGTAGGAAAAATATTACATTACCGATTCCCATTCGGGACATTCCGATGTTACCATCGTATATTTTTCAAAAAGATTATTCCTGCAACACGAACTATCCGATATGACCGATTTTGAGGACTCTTTAAGTTAACTTCGAAAATTGATATCTCAATTTCTGTTAGTTCGTTATTACTTTTACCGCAGGTGATTTTTTAATTGTTGGTGATTTTTTATGTTTCCATTTCGATTCCGCCCAAATTATTGGAAACATCATTTCAAAATAAAATATGGTTACAGACACTTTTTTTCGAATATTGGACAGTTTCCGCTACGGTTACGGAGCTCCATAAGATTCCTGGGTCAAAATACTCTCCACTGTAAAAAAATGTAATAATAATAAATTTCAATACCTTTTACTTCTTTGATAAAAAGTAGAGATGCCACCTCGTTAAACATGTCATTTTTGTCACCACGTTTCGGTATGTCTATGGTCAATGCTTTTGTGATTCTTTTCATTTCTCGGTATTCTAAATTAGCAATGGCACTTGAAAATGACTCCATATTGAAAAATCTTTTGCACCTAATTGGCAAATTTTGCGAATCACTTGGCTTCTCTAGTGCATTGCAAAATATATTGCACTGATTTATCCTAAAAAAACAATTTATTTAAAGGTAGGTGTTCGTAAAATTATGATAACGATTTAATTAAAATAATTGTTTGTCAATAAAAGCGTTAAAAAATGTAGAGCTATAAGCTTCCCACTTCATACATTGTTGATGTCGTAACATACATTTACAATATGTAATTCTTATACTTTAAGAAGCTACATTTATCAGTTCTTTATTGAATAATCTCTTCGAAAATACCATCTAATCATTTTTTTTTGACACTCTTTGATTCTTTCAGAATACTCTAAATAATAAAGTATGCGGGTAAAAGCTTAAATATAATGACGAAGACAACAACCATTAGAAAATCATTATAAAGTAAAAGATGCTATGATATTCTTATAATATTAAAATATGTACCTTTCTGTCAACGGCAAATAGGATATATCCGTCCCTCCAAGTACCATGGCGTCTATTATATGGAAAGCTTTACTGCGATGTTGCCCTTTACCCTGCCCTCTATACTCTTGAGCAATCTGATAAGTAAATATGTTTCCCAATATTATTGTTAATAAAACAAATAATGAACACATAATTTGTTAAAAATTGTCCAAAATATTGTACATCAAATCAAAGTCAATATAAAATAAGAAGTTACGTGCTTCATTTTTTGAACGTCAAATAGTTTACCACCTGTTCACTAAAGTTAATGCCTCAGATCTGAGAAGAACCGGCGAAAGAAACTCAGCGGGACTTCTTTTTTTTTAAAGCAATATGATCTACAGATATATTGCTGACAGTGATACTTTTGAAATAGCTTGGAGCGAGCATTTCATTTCCAACGTCTTTTTAGATATATAGTAAAACATTAGATAACAGAACACTTACCTCACCATAAACAAGCGTATTTGCAGGTAGTTTTATATTTATATTTGCCGCTCTTTTCCAAACACCTCCCTCAAGTTGAGACACATAATTTCCACCACATGCTAAAAAATATAATTAATATGTTAAGAATAAATAGAAAAAAAGTATTATAAAAGCTGTGAGTTTCTTTCTCTTCTTGATTTTTAGGGCTAGCCCCAGCTTAGAATGAATCAGACCATCAAAAAAATAACTTTAATCGTACCTAATTAAATTAATTCAATAATAATAAATTTTCCGTTATGGCCCAGCGGAACTGTCGACATGAATTGCTATCTATGGTTTCAATTTCAAATAGGAGAAAAGAGTGTTTTAACATAATGTTCTCTCTGACCACCCTGTTGCGAATAAATGTAAAGGTGAAGTGAAGTAATTTGTAAATATAAAAATAAAACAAATTTCAATGTTAAACGGCAAAGCGCGGCATTAAGTCACGCCACTTAACTTAATGCCTCCAAAATTCGGCAGAAAGTGGTGTACGGAGTGTTTTAACACTAGGTTCCCTCTGTCTACTCTGCTGTGTACGCGACATAGCAAGAAGCTAGTCAAAAAAAGAAGTATTTTTTTTTGTATATTTTTTTTTAATATTAAATCACTACATATATAGCTCGAAACTAAATATTAATTACGAATTTATGAATATTTTTTTCAACATGAAATGTTTTAAGTCAATTAATAAAATGTATTTAATAGTAAACAGTAGGTTTTACATCATATTTCGCGGTTTCTAAACGAAAACAGAAAAAACGGTTCTGTTATTTATGTAAATCTCAAATCAAAGGGTATCCTATCCTACCCTTAAATACAATAATACAAGAGGTATTAACTTAAAAAGAAAAAAGCTCCACATACATATAAAAATTCTCAAATCAGGGCTTCCTTTGGCGTTGCTCAAAAAGGTGAAGTGCCAGACTAGGACGTTGGGGAAAACGGTGGGCAGATCGGCGGGGGAGTTCAACACACGGGGCTCCTTGCCCAGCGTAGTGCGCTTGAAGGAATTCGCGTCGTGCGTAATGCGCGCTATGGACAACACCTGCCGGAACGTCTGCTCCGCTGTGCGGGACTCTGGCTTCGTGCGCACTTTGTTGGGCAACTGAATATACAAACATACATACATATATACATACAAATAAACATACATAGATACCAACATACAAACACACAAACATACAATTAAATACAATAACCTCTTATAAGAGGTTAAATTTGTATCTTTCTTGATAAAAAATTTTTTTACATATTTAAATTTGTAGTACTTTTGGATAGAAAGAGTTGTATAAGTGTATAAGTATATTTTATGTAACAATCAGTGTCCGATTATAAACACCATTTTGGGTTTAATTTCCAATAGGGGGAATTATATCTAAAATATTTTAATTGCAGCAAGAAGCTGCAAGCTATGTTTTACTCACCACTTGTCACTCTCAAAGACTTTAGTGACAAACCTTGTCTTATCACTAATAATTTTTGACAACACTGTGTGCATTATTTCTATTACAATATGATAAATAAATAAATGTATTAAATATTTGTTACTTTTAATATAAAAAGTAATTGATCAAATACTAACTTTCCACAGCTCTAAGCATTGTATTTTCATCTCGGCTTGACTGGCCTCTCTCAATTCTTTATTCTTACTGAATTCCGCAATTTTCAACAAATTTTTTATTTGTCTTTCACCAATTCTGAAAACAAAATATTTTAAGTTTAACATAAGTTTTTACTTTTAAAACATTTTTTTAATAAAAAAAGTACTAATCTGTCTGTTACGCTTTTATGGTAATCTACAGGCCCGAATTAGATGGAATGAGGAATGAAAATAGTTGTAGATCCAGGATAAAAGATGGACTTTATTTTTATTCAAAATTCAACCCTTAAAAGGTAGAAATAAGAGATGAAAGTTTGTATGAAAAGATGTAGTCACACAGGCAAAACCATGAGCAATCACTGGTTAAAGAAAGATAAGACATACACACAATTGCTCTTGTAAATGTACTCATAAAATTCTTTATCTTCTTCAATAACTGAGAATGGGACCAGTTCTGTGATATCTTCATTACTAGTTCTACTGTTCCATAATATTGAATTTACAGAAAACAAGTGTTGCTCAGCAGCTTCAGTGCCATACTTCTTCCACTTACATACTAAATATCTTTCAGAGTTTGCTGGTCTTGAAGTTACAGGTTTAAATATGCAGACTGTAAAGAGTAAACAAAATGTTAATGTTTTATAATATGATTTATTAATTGTAAATAGATTAAGTTTTATCTAAAATAATAAAATATTATAACTTTGGTTAAGCAATTTTTTTAACTTAAAAAAATATATGATTTATACTTGAATATGATGCATATAAATACACACATAATTGAACACAGAAATCTGTAAAGCAATCAATTTACATTACTTTTCTAAGTAAAAAAATACTTCTGAATTAGACAGGCACTAAAATATAAAATATTATATAAATACCTACCCTTCTCAAAACATCTATACATAATGTAAACAAGACTAACACTGAAATGGGTAAAAATATCAAACAGCTTCACAACAAAGTGGCCTCCAGTTCTCACTAACATCAAGGCAGCTATACATTGACACAAATATAGCTGTTTGGATAATATTTCCTGAATCAGTTCTTGACCCTCTACAGAGAACCCCTAAAAGAATTAAAGAAACAAAATAATTGTTTTATATTCTATTTTGTTAAAAAAATTAAATGCATGAGAAAACTTACTCCATCAGCCATGAGAAAGTGAACACCCTTATCATCTGTTTGTTTTAAGACATAATCTTTCAATGAATCCAAATTGGCTGGATCAAAAATATTACCATCTTCATTCACACCATAGTATGGATTAAATGTGTCTGCAGGTCCAGCACAAAAGTCATCTAATTTAAAGTCGTTTGAAGCTTTTAAAGTGAATCCAAAACCTAAAAAACCATTTACACCACTCAAAATATTTTATGACTTCATTTTCTCAAATACAGTAGTATTTTGTCCCATAAATATTTAAATAAAATTTAATAATATGTATTTTTAAGAACCACCGTGTGCATAAAAATAGACCTTATTACCTTTTGCCTTCCATCCTTTTCTAAACAGCACATATTCAGAAAAGCCTCCAGGCCCTGCACACACGTCGGCAAAGTACAACAAATCTGTTTTATCAAGTACTGGCTGGCCATTTTGGTTTTTGGGATTAGTAAACATAAAGTCAAAAACAGCATCCATGTTAGCCATTTTAACAGCTGCTCTATTTAAGAAGAAAACAGATCCAATTGTCTCATATGGATTGCTACGTGTCCTTGCATTTCTCATATCTTCTCCATCTAGATTATCAAAAATTGACTGAAAAGAACATAAACTAAAGTTTATTTGTTACAAAACATATAATAATAACACTTATTTGAAAATTTATCAACAACAAAAAACAAATGATTATGAAATGAAGTATACACAATAATATTATAATAAGCATAAAAAGTATTTAATAATATCTGATATAATAATGAGTATCAAAATTTTTTCATATTTCTGCTACAGGTATAGATTTTAGATATTTCAACATCAACATCAGTTGAAGCACAACTGATGTTGATGTTGTTGATACAAAAAAATTAAGGAAAATACATGCTGCTTCAATCAAAATAAAAATAAAATAGAGGTACTGTAATAGATAAATTTAAAAAAAATACCTTGGAATTTAAGATTCCTTTCAATATTTGAAGATCAACAAAATCAGTTTCATCTTCTATAGTCAATTTTTTTTGTCCCTTTTTTAACCACTTCTTTAATGTATCTCCATAAAGAGTTTCCTCAGGTGGAGTGGGCATCCAAGTCTATATAACAATAAAATAAAAAATATTTACAGTAATTACTATAATATCTGTAGGCAAATATTTGTTAACAACAATTGGTACTAACAACTTCCTCTTTAGCTTCAGGAGTAGATCCATCAGGTGACCATTTAAAATTTTGAGGCACCTCTCCAACTATTGATGGTTTCAAACCTAATCCTCTACGACCTTTTTGTGTTGAAGCTTCCACAGGTTCTACTCGACCATGTTCAAATTTACCTAAACCTTTGCCAGGTTTATGACCCATACTGCTCATTATTCGTTTAGACACTTCAGAATATTCACTATTATAGGAATTTGAAGATTCTTTAAAACTATCTGATGTTTTATGATAAAAAGCACTGTCATTAGACATTTGAAAGCCTGATCGAACAGTTTCTTCCTCATTTTCATTGTCCTTAAATCCAGGGCGAAAGTCATCATACTGATGATCATTTGGAGATGAACAATTTTCACTCAAACTGCTTCTACTCAATCTTGTTGCTCTGTCTGGACTGTTTTCGCTATAACTATGCCTTATATTGAGTCGACCATCCGTTTCAGTAGATTGTCTTTCTGGTGACTCTTCATCAGAATCTTGTAAAACTGAAATAATTAAATATTTTTTCATGAAATTTAAAATTAAGTTGCTTGTAATTTGAATGTGCTTTATTTTCAAAATCTGTTTATAAATGCAGATTAACTGCTTATTTACTTAATAAATATTAAGATTCACACTAACCCGAGCGATGAGAAGACGTTGAAGAAGCACCGTAGGTATCAGTACGTGGACGTTTAGATGGTACAGGACTTTCATCACTGCTGGAATCATCATCTGATGGTTCTATATATTACAAGTAAAATGTTGTATAAAGTAATTTGTACATTAATGATCACTTAACTCATGTTAAATAAAATAAGTTTACCTGAAAGATTCTTATTCATTTCGAAAAAATGTTAAGTATATATCTGACACCAACAATCCTAGTTAATAAAAAATAAGACCTACTATTTAAGCAAGATAACTGATAAAATATACAAAAATAAAACCAATATTCATAGTATAATCAAGCTAAAATTACTTGTTATTCTTTTTAAAGGAACATAAGTGTCAAGCTCAAGTGATAGCTTTTAGGTAAAATCCCAAATTATCTGTGGTCTTTCTTAATATTCGATAACATTAAAATCGATTCAATATATGTCGAAAAGTTTATATTTTTTTATCATTGCAACCATAAGTGTTATTTACATCAAACTGTTTAGAAATATTAAGTATATTATGTAATGGATATTAAATAAAGATAAAAATAGCATAAACGGGATTAGTTCTTATCCTAAACTTTTATAGTGGTGTTTAAATGTCACCTCTAAAGTTGTGTCTGTTTAAAAACCCGTATTTTCATAAAACGCTGAATTACAAAAAAACAGCAACTATGAAAGTTAAATTTTTTTTTAATCTACTATTTTTTTACTCATCTTTTAATTATTTCTTTGAATCGATTATTCTTATTCACGTCAATTGTCATAACGTTTGTTCAGTTCTTCCCCCGATTTTTTTAAGCATTACATAATCTTTGCACAGATTAGCATCAATGTATAGACAATAAAGTATACAATAAATACAAATAATAATGTCCCCTCAAAAACCAAAAAGAATAGGTTTCTACTTTGTAGCAAGACCTCGCCAGCGGGTGATTTTAAGTGATATGGGATTTTTTCAATAAAAATTAAGTCTTCTCCTAACACGTTTTCTCTTATGTTCTGGAAATTACAATGTTATTTTATTTTTTCTCATAACTCTTTATTTTTTCTGAGTGATTCGTAGAAGGGATACATATGCGATGTACGATCGCGCACTCACAGTATGGTGGATCTGTAAAAAATCACCAGTTATTATTTTAATTTTTTTATGTTAAATTATTTAGTTTTGTTCAATAGAAATGACCCTTATGATAACTGGTACTTAATAAAATATTATTTATTAAACAATAGATTAAAACAAATAAATAATGTTCAATTTGCTTTTAATTAAAAAATAAAATAATTGTCCAATTATTTAAAAAAAAATTGGAATTCTAATATTAGATACACACTAGACATGTGTAAGTAATGCGAGTGATGTATTACATGTAATATCACTCGACCGCGTACTGTAAAATCACACATCACGCGGCCGAACTAAACATCACACATTACACCTAAACATCACATTACACTGCTCGGACCGCTCTCGGACAGCTCTCGGCTGTGCGTCGTGCCCGTGCGCTGTGCGAAGAGAACGACACTTCGCTGACGAGAGTGGCTTAATATTTATTTAGCACTGTATTACTATACATATAAGGTTTATATTTGTGCACGCACATTTCTTAGTGTGCGAAGGAAGAAAGCGTTCAGATAAATGACAATTACTTTATTTATTTCACGGAATGCAATTTTTATAATTTTTTCAAAATCATGAGATAGCTACAAATACTCACGGTATAATTTATGTTGTTGCGACTGTTACCGTACTATGAAACCTATATTAAAAGTAGTTATTTTTTAATAATATAAAAGTAAAACACTGTTTTACTGTTTAGATTTTAATATAAATATCAATAACGCAGGAGTGATAGTAATGTATGGCATTACGTGTAATTGCGTGTAATGTTTGAAATAGTGGTAAAATCATACGACATTTCGAAAAATCATACTATTCAATCAACTTTAGTTCATTGTACAAATAGCGGTGCGATGGGCATGCCGTATTACTTATTACATTTCATATTACATGTCATCAGTATCTCAGTAATATCACATCATGCGCTGCCATGTGTGATAGTAGGGTAATGACATTACGCGACATTACGCGTGATGTTTAAAGTAATGCTAAAATGTAATATCACGCGGCACGAAATGTAATGCCATATTACATCACTTCATGGCGCACTGTTTTGCGCATGTCTAATACATACATTCTATTATATAAAGTCTTTTACTTGTTGAGGCGACTGTACTTAAGAAGTAATCGGGATGGCGGTTCGGTGCGCGAGGCACGGAACAACTGGAGAACCAATCACAGCTCCCGCCCGATACACGTGAGCCTCCCGCGTTCCGCCCTTGGCCCTCTCATACCGTATTTCGTACATTTACGTAGTAACGGTCAGCGCTATACTTTTGTGCCGGGACCTATGCAATAATCTCAGTGGGCTAGGTCAAATGCTTTGGTCGTCTGTAGAACCAATGAGTGGCTGGCTTTAAGAACGCTCGATGGATTCCCGGTTTTACATAATAGAGACCCCCTTCCAATTTCTGCGCGGCTGCCGCGGTCGCGGTTCTCCTAAGCTGGGCCTCTCTCGAGCACTTGAGGATCTCGCACTCGTTGGGTTGTTCGCCTGGAATTTTCTAGCAGCATTATAAAATTTTAATGCATTTTTTTCATAAACAATTTGAATAATCCTTTTCTTTTAGAAATTTATTTAAATTATGGTAAAATGTTGGTTACCAAATAAAAAAACCTAAAATTCCTTACGTTCACATAATAAAAAAACCTAAAATTCTGAAAAAAGCAGCATAAAAAATTAACCGAATCTGAAAAAAGCAGCAGATGACGCGCCTGGCGTGGCATATTATTTTTTTAAATGTTTACCCATTTATATATTTTTGCATAACCTATTTATTGGATTATATTATATCAAATTCAGGAATTAATCCTGAAGTAGTATATAAGTCATTTTTCACTCATTGTCCCAATTAACGTATAACCTAATAATTGTGTTTCTTCCATAGGGAGCCGCCATTTTTGTCTTATAAGTTAAATTTCTAATTTTATTAAGTTTGTTTTTTCAGTAGAATAGTACACAAGCAGTAGTAGTGGCACAAGCGTGTCAACGACTGGTTGTGGGTTCGATTCCCACTCGAGGAGTAGAAATTATATTTCCATTTTCTTCGCTCTGGTGTCGAGGTAAAGCGCGGCGTTAAGTTCCGCCACTTAACACGCCTCTGAATTCGGCGGAAAGTGGGGAACGGAGTGTCTAACACTAAGTTCCCTCTGCCTATTCTTCCCTCTGTGCGGTATAGTGTGAAGCTACATTATTATGTTTTACTACAAAAATGTAGTAGTATAACATAATAAAATTTCGCAGCTTGTTTTAGATTTACCACTGGAAAAATGTAAAATCTTTTTAAGAAACATTGATAAGTAAGGCTTTTTATTCTGTAGAAGAATATTTAAAGGATAAAAATGCGTGGAAATAATCTGGTTTGATGCCAATGCAGGTTAGCTACCATTGTTTCAATAACAAAATTGTAATTTTATACTTGCGAGTCGGTGGTAGCTTTGTGTTCATTCGACGATTCAAAAGTGCTTGCAAAGATCGATTTGAATAAAGATATTTTGAATTTGAAATGTAAATTAGTATACTTTGCTACGGTATTTTATATAAATGACATTAGTAACGCTTTTGTATTATAATATATTCATATTAAGTGATATTTAGCGTCGCGGTCAACGCTACTTTAGTTATTGGGCTCGGGTTCGCGAGGTAGCGGTGCGGCCTGTTTTCCCACGATTTCCATGCATGTTTTCATACGAACCTCCGAGAACTCATAAATATCTTGTCGCTCTATGTAGTAGTAGGACCCTTACTAAAATTGTCAACCATTCTGCGTTCTCAATTTCAGAGGAAAATATACTTGTTGTCCAAAAAAATGGTTCAAATCAAAACAATTTTCTAAAAAGCATACTGAAGTGTTTTGTTTGTTTTTCTTTTTAAATTTGTTGGTTCAAGAAATTCTGAACAAATATATATTTGAGTTTAACCTCAGAGCTATTTACATAATTGTAGACTATTTGTGGCGCAGAAACAAAGTGTATGTAATACGATAAGTCATGGGTACAATTCCCACTCGAGTGGAAATATTAAATATTTCCATTGTCTTCGCTCTGGTGTCGAGGCAAAACACGCAATACGTCCAGAATTCTGCAGAAAAACAAAGATGGAAGGCAAAGGAACTAAAAATTGACCATCATGCAAATTAAGCATTGGAATATAATTATATTTCAACAAACTGATAACTCAGGCCTCTATAGTAACTTCTTGATTAAACATATTGTCATTGAAAATGATTTGATAACACAACTCATACAAATAATTAAAACATACTTTTAGTGTGTACTCTTTTATTAAAAAATATGCCATTTATCAATTTGGATATATCTGTACTGATACTGTCAAACCTATATTTATAGGCTTTGAAAAATGAAACTTTTTTCTGTATTATTCACCAACTTACTAATATCTTACAGTTAAGTTCGTCATAAATTTATAACTAAGGTTATTAAAGCTTATATCACTTGATTTCTTTAACATATGCATCAAGTTCTGCATCTAGTTGCTCAGCTGTAGGAACAGGTCTTTTTCCACGCGATGCAGCAGCCCCACCACGGCCACCTCTTCTGGCACCACCTCCTCCACGACCACCTCCACTTTGTGGTCTGTTTCCTCCACCTGAAAGCATCCATATAAAACAAAATATTTAGGAAATTTTCATTTTCATTCATATGACAACAATTTTATAACTTTACAATAAAATCATGCAAAGTAAATGTTTAAAAAAATGAAATGTAATTTTTATACAATATTTTTAATCAAACAAAAATTATTAATTATAAAACTTAAGATAAAATATTTGAAGTAAAAAGTATTTACCTCTATTTGAATTTCTTCGGATTGGTCCTCCACCTACAGGCCTACTTCTTTCTTCATTTCTAAATGTACTAATTTCAGAAGTTGCTAGTTGTATATTCATTGCCCGCCCATCCAGTGGTACCCCATTATATTGTTTCATAGCTTTCAATGCATCTGCTCTTCTTTCAAATACTACATCTGCTGTACCTTTTAACATAATATACAACTGAGTATAAGTAAATGAATGAATTTCGATTTTTATATTCTACTATAACATTGACACATTTGTTTAATCAAGTTCTATTTTATTCATACATACCTAATGATCTTCCTGATCTGTCATAGTGCACTGCAGCACTTTTTAAAATACCAAACTCTGAGAATAGCTCCTGTATATCAGAGTCTGAAACTCCAAAGTCCAAGTTGGAAACAAGGAGTTTGGTTGGCCCAGTTGTGATAGGAGCACTCCTCTGTATCTTCCTATCATTGATGTCATTGAACATGTCATGTTTCCATGTGCTGTTTACATCACCCTGAAATAGGTTGTCCTTCATAGATCATGCCAACTGCCCGCTGCAGCTTCTTTGAGTATATACTCAAAATAATTAGCAAACTTAAGTTGTACATGTTCTATTCACAACATTTGAAACAATACAAAATTCTATTTAAAAATTTGATACATTTTATACATTAATATATGACTTTACATATAAAACGTTTGTTTCACCACTGACACTGCACTTTTATACAATAAACACTAAGTTACATTATTCATATTTTGCACTATTATGAGAAGCCATAAGTCCCCAATCCATAAACGGCATCAAATAATCACCATAATAGCTATGGAGTAACTGCTACTTCAAGGAGTAAGTCGTAAAATGATAGCCTCGCTCGCATCCGAAATGTACCAAGGTGTTAATTGGCAAAGTGTCTTCTAAAATGATGGTGGTTGAGGTAAATTATTAAGCAACTGCAGATAAGAAATCCGAATCCGATTTACAGGGCACGTCCAGATATAACAAGATTATAAATAACACCAAACATCTCCGGTTATAGAACAAAGGACAAATAAGTGACAATGTAGAAAGGATTTCGTAGGACCATGACATATTTAAATATCTTTTTTTAACGTTTATGTGTAAAAATAAACTACGATTGCGGTTGAATTTCGCCCATGATTAACTATCTTTTATAGATGAGTGTACAAGGCGAGATATGCACTTGACGCGTCATTTCACCACGTTGCTCCGCCATATTGCGAATTGTATAATCAATCAATTTATTATTTTTACTCGATTTACCCTTGTGTAATTAGCAGGTTTTGATACACCTCCACGGTTTCGACCTCGTAAAACACCACCTGAGCGGGCATTACGAAAACCACCTCCACCACCGCGACCGGATTTTTTTGCGTCAAACTTTCTTCCAGCTCCACCGCCTCCCGTTCTTCCTTTTTTACTTGCTTTGATAATATCATCTAAAGCCATATCGATTCTGTCCACCATTTTCAATTACTGATATGCAAAAACGTGCGATGAAATTGAGAAACTAGTTTTATATTTTTATTATATGTTATATTACAAATAATCGTGAATGAACGCGAATGCTACACCAACTTAAACAAAATGGAGTTTCGCATAGAGCGAAATATCTACTCTGTGTTTATCCATCTATGGATGTCTATGGTTGAAGGAGTTAGTATTTTTATTTTTTGTCAAAATTAAAAATAGTTTCATGATTTTAAGTGTATGGATTTTAACGGAACTCTTAACAGATAACGGAACTTTTAGCTCTTACAGATATTTTTTTGTGACTAACTTGGTTATATACGGAGTAGGACTTTAAGAATAAACCTCAAGAAAAAGAAAAGACAATATTTTTCCTGTAACCTGTGAAAAAATAAGTTGATAACATTTTTTTTAAGCAATTATCATTATTGTTATTAATTTATACGTAAGAAGTAATTTAGTAAGTGCTTGTATTGTTATCTGTTGCTAAGTATCGAACGGTACGATTTTAAGCAATGTCCTATCATTAACGATTCTGAGTATCGATTTCAATCAGTCGACTTAGGAAAATCGAGATTATAGATGACATTTTTATAACCTGCAAATCAGATAGTTGGTATTGGTAACTTGGTACTTGATTAGTATTATAACAAATTATTTTCACTTCCAAAACAAAACATAATTAAAATATTATTATTTGTGTTTGTTATTTTCAAATTAATACTTGTAGTGTAAAATTTACCTGATATGTAATATAGTAATGATTAAAAGTGTAGAGTATATATTTTTAAATATATAAAAAATAACAATATTTCTTTGCATAACATACATAAAATGGCGTTAAATAAATATATGCATCCTCGCAATATATACAAAGATGCCCCTGATTTTTCAAAATTAGCCAAACAGTATAAAGATTTTTCGGACATAGCAAAAGTGGTGATTTTCAATTTTTTTATGACCTGAGTGATTTTCATTTAAAGCCTTTCTAAATACTCTTCAATTTAAAATAAATGTTTTTTTAGGATGTGACTGGGAAAGTTAGTATTGATTTTAAAGATCCGCAGGCATTAAGAATCTTAACAAAATGCTTGTTAAAATCTGACTTTAATCTTGATATTATTATACCAAATGACAAATTGGTACCTACACTACCATTAAGATTAAATTACATATTATGGATTGAAGACTTAATGGCGACTATACACAGAATAGATTTAATAAAAGGTCTTGACATTGGTAAGTTTTAAGTAAAATATCTAATATTAGTTTTAACAGTAGTTTATATTTAGTTATTAAACTAGTAAATATGGATATTTATTTATTAATTATTTGTTAGTTTCTCACTTTTTTTCTGCACACAAGTGTTAATTATATTTTTGTCAGAAATCTAATTTCATTCTTATTATTTCAGGTACAGGAGCGTGTGCTATATATCCTCTACTGGCTGCAGTGAAAAGTAAATGGCATATGCTTGGTACAGAAACAGATGATGAAAGTATATTAAAAGCAGAGGATAACATAAATAGAAATAATTTACAAGATTTGATAAAATGTAAGTTCTTTTAAATTTTGTAAAGAACAAACAGTTATTAATCATTATTTTATTTAATTAATCATTGTGATGCAACTATGCAATTGTTGTAAATGAAAACTGCTTATATAAAACTTATACTTATAACTATGTAATTACTATCAAAATTATATACACTTTTGAGTGTGACTAAAGTGATCTGTGAATAATGCTTATAAATATTTCAATAAAGTTACTATATTATGAATTGACAAATTACTTGTATTTTATGTTTTTAATGGTACTTGCAAGTTATTTTGATTATAATTTAATTTATTTTTGATAAAGTAAGAAAATTACAATGCAAAGTGTGTTGTAATTTTCTTGCATTACCATCTTTGAGGACATGTGTTTGCATATGAAAATCTATTGTTGATCATATTGCATTTCTGCATTACTACAAACATTAAAGTGATTAAAAGATCTTAGTACAATAATGGCACTGTAACATGCAAGGGTCATATTCCTTATATATTCATATATATCTACAAATTTAAAAAATATTCATTGTTGATAACCTTTTTTTCTAGACCTATAAAGGTGTCTGTAGTGTTTAAGCGCTTAAGTATTTAAGTATTTTTCTATTTCATGAGCAAAATTTCATTTAATCTTGTGTCATGAACTTTCTTCCTGAGAAAATTTGTTGAAATTGGTTAAGCAGTTTAGATATTTAATACAATTTTTACCCCATATATTTTAACTGTTTTGGTGTAAATCTTTTTAAAATGTGTTATAGGCCTATGTTTGTCCCTGGGACTTCAACTATTTTCATTCCGAATTTCATGTAAATCAGACCAGTAGGTTACATTGAAAATATAACAAGCAGACAGACTTTCACGTTTGTAAAATTAGGATATTCTTGACAAATATATTTATGTATTGTGCTTAAGATTGCAAAACAGACAGAGAATTTATTTAAACAAATAGATTATTTAAAATTTGTGTAGACTCTAAAATCAGGTTTGGCAAGTCAGTAATGTTTCAGTGACAAACAAAATGCAGAATAATAATGCTTGCAGTGAAAAAGAACACAACATCATCAGTCCTTGAATATCTTTTTGTGGAGGAAAATTCATACTCTTTTGATTTTTGTATGTGTAATCCACCATTTTACACTAATATTCAAGAACTTTGGGAGTCTCGTAGTCCAGCCAGGTAATTTAAATATTAATCATGTTTTAATGCTAATCTTCATTAATGTAATAACAACTATAAAATATATTATGAATGATTAAAACCTTCGCGTTTTTTTGCATAGCAAGGTAGGTCAGAGACAACTTAGTGTAAAAAAACATACATTTTACTGTTTATTTTAATCCTAAGTGGTAATATTCACCACTACACATGTTTGCACTTCGTCTCAGGTATCAGAGCAAATAAATAAAAATAATGTATATGGGAATTGAGCCTATGCTTGGCATTTACAAACAGAGGCTGTCCCACTGTGCTATGATGGCTGAGAATAAAATGAGCACATAAGTGATGAATGATTAACGTAATTCTAAATTTCAGACCTCCACCTAAAAACGGTTTTACTGGCTCTCCACATGAATTGATCACTGAAGGAGGAGAATTACAGTTTTGTAGAAAAATGATAGAAGAGAGTAAAATTTGTAAGGATAAAATATTGTAAGTGTTGCATTTTTTTTTTTTTTATGGAATAAAGGAGGCAAACGAGCTGAAGGCCCACCTGGTGTTAAGTGGTTACCTTCGCCTATAGACCTCCACAACACTAAAGTTATGGATACGTTGCCAGCCTTCGGAATTTAGGATAGAAGGAGGGAGGAAGGATGGGAATGGTGGGAATAGGGAGAGCTGGCTTACATGCCATCGAACCGGAACACATCATAAGATATTTGGCGGTTCATCTTTGACATGATAGTGGTCGCGAGCCAGTCGGAGAACTAATCTCCTACCATCAAACTACTGGGCTACCCGCCTTTTACGGGACGATACCCAGCGGCGGGGGGGAATTGTATTCTTAACCCGTCCCCCCACGGGAAAAAACATTGCACTACAGAATAAGTTATTTAACTTTAAATATACTTTTAATATTATCATTAATTCTTATATAGGATATATACTACCATGGTTGGACACAAATATAACTTAAAGGAACTGATAATGGACTTGAAAGCAGAGGGAATTAAATATACCACAACAGAATTTTGTCAAGGGCGAGTTACACGATGGGGCTTAGCTTGGACTTATCAAGACTATGATTTCTCTTCATTGGGTTATGTTCTATATCATTTCTGTTATTTTTAACATTTTCAAGCTTTTTGTGCATAGCAGGATAGTCAGAGGGAACCTAAATTTCCAAAGACATTTCGTTGCTTTATGCATATTTTATAAATGCTTAAAAAATAATTAAGATGAAATATATATGTATTCTAATCTATGTTTATTTAGCTTAGACTTCATAGAATTTAATAATAAAAATATCCTATTTTCAGTTTCGCCAAGAGATCAGTCCCGCAAGAAAAGTACACCAATGATTTTTAAATTACCAAATTTAAAAAATAATATGGAAGAAAGTATAGAAAAACTAAAAAATATTTTACGAGATTTAAAAATATTATCTAAAACTGTTACAAAGAAAAAAACTGAGTTAATTTTAAATATTCTTGCTTATTCAAACACATGGTCCAATCAAAGACGCAAAAGAAGACTTCAAAAACGTTTATTAGACGTAAATGCCAAACAACCTAAAACTGAGGAAAATAATAGTGAATTAGTGGCAAAAGAACTGCCCAGTGAGAGCCCACCTCCAACAGTAACAGCCGAAGAAACAACAAACAAAATTACTGATGCTAATGATGACAATAATGATGGCTTAACTTTAAATACAGAATCTGAAAATTACAATAAAGATAGAAAAGATGTTGTAGTTCAAGGTACTATGAAGACTTATATAAAAGACAACGAATTTTGCCTTGAAATTGAATATCTAAATGGCACAGCTGGAAAGGAAGGTATCCATCAAATCGTCCAATATATTAAAAACAATTGGAAATAAATAATTATTTTATTGAAATACCCTCATAAAGTTTGACCCACTAGAAAGCTTTAAAGTTACATTAAAGTTTTTATTTTAATGCTATAAAAAACTAAAAAAAATATATAATAGTGCATAATAAGTATGATATAAAATTTTCGTAAGTTTTTGTTTTGCTAATAAAAATTAGACAGTGTATATGATGTACATCATATATTTCTAAGAGTAATGTGTATAAACACACGTAAAGACAGAAAAGAAATTTAAAATTCATTGATTTGGCTTTTATTTTATGTAAAAATAATACCTCTAATAATATTTTTTCTCTTATATCTTCCAGTTATATTTTTATTATAAAATACCAGTTATATTAATATTATATGTATATTTCAAAAAAGTAAACCTTAATAAATCAACCTTAACGTTTTGAAATCAAAGTGGAGATGTAGGTTATGTAGATGGCATTGTCTTCGAATTAGCACTGAACGTGTCTCTATGTAACAAAAATGTAGTTGTGTATATGGTAGGTACCAATTTGCGTAATTTTCTCACATCTATACTTTATATTATAAAAGCGAAAGTTTGTGTATTTGTCTGTCATGCTTTCACGGCTAATCTGCCGGTCCGATTTGGATGAAATTTAGAGTGAAAGTATCGTGCGGGCCGCTAATAAAATAATAAAATTATACTGAAAATCTGTAGCGCATGTAAATCGCGTTTTTTTCTCAATGTAAGCACAACATGATGAATAGGATCTCGATTCCGTATCTCGGTTCTTATAATTTTTAATTCTCGGAATCACTTAATCTCAACACAACAATCGATTATAGTTACTGAAATCGATTCAAATTTCGATCGAAACAAGATTTTTATTGTTGACAATTTTTTTTCTTAATAAAAACAATTTAAAATAAGGGTAAAAAGAACTGCTTTCATAGGAGCATAATAAATCTTGTGAAATAAGAGGTCTAGGTGTGAAGTGCATGTCGAAGAAAACAAAAATTATAATGCACATGACCGAGTGAGTCTTCTAAAACAGGAAACCTAAAATATTTACGACGATCGTCATGCTTTCACGGCTAATCTGCCGGTCCGATTTGGATGAAATTTAGAGTGAAAGTATCGTGCGGGCCGCTAATAAAATAATAAAATTATACTGAAAATCTGTAGCGCATGTAAATCGCGTTTTTTTCTCAATGTAAGCACAACATGATGAATAGGATCTCGATTCCGTATCTCGGTTCTTATAATTTTTAATTCTCGGAATCACTTAATCTCAACACAACAATCGATTATAGTTACTGAAATCGATTCAAATTTCGATCGAAACAAAGATTTTATTGTTGACAATTTTTTTTCTTAATAAAAACAATTTAAAATAAGGGTAAAAAGAACTGGTTTTCATAGGAGCATAATAAATCTTGTGAAATAAGAGGTCTAGGTGTGAAGTGCATGTCGAAGAAAACAAAAATTATAATGCACATGACCGAGTGAGTCTTCTAAAACAGGAAACCTAAAATGTTTACGATGATTATCATATTTCATGAAAATTAATTACACAATCGATCATAGAGATTCATGATCGCAAGAATTGATTCTTTGTCAGTTCTGATATTTGGAAATCGAGTCCTAATAATCGTTTTATGACTACAGAATCAATGTTTGAATAGAGTCGAAATTAATTTGACATCCCTAAAGCGTCCTGTCAGTTTTTCGCGCCGTAGACCGGTATTGTAAAATTGACAGTAGATTATCGTTTATTTACTGTAAATCTATGTAACGTAAACCTTTAATTATGATAAGCTCATAAGTGATATATATATATTAGCTATTATTATATTAGTCATTCGTCTGCCTATATGAAGAAATTAATTCAAATAATAAACATAATTGTATTATCCAACTATTAAATATATATTTTTATAAACATTAGAAGATGCTTTCTGCCAAGTAAATAATATTACATTAAGTAAATAGACTGAAAACTATCAATTGTGATATTGGCGGAGTAAGAGGTGGGGTTTTGAAAAAAATAATATAACACAAAAAAGTAATTTAACACAAATGCTAACTATGAAGCGCTATCTATCATCTTGTTATTTTAACAGACTAATTTTAAGGTTATGCAAAAGTTAAATTGAAAAAATATATTTCAGGTATTTTAAAAAACTAAATACAAGTACTTCAAATATGATCAACAATGAAGAAAGTAGAGAAACAGGTAATAAGAATGTTCATTATTTATGTAAACATGTATCAAGAGGGTTAATATACTTAAATCATTAATTAGTAGTTGATTCTGATATGATATGTTGTTTTGTTTAAGTAAAACGAGGTGTTAAAGAAAAATTAAGGCCAGACAGTAGGGAGAATTCAAACAGTAGTAGTAGAAAAAAGTCAAAACCCAACATGAAATATGATATTGAGGACAACGGGTAAGAATGATTATATGACCTAAATCAATAAAAGTTAAGAAAAATTGAATCAGAAAAATTACACAAATATCTTTGTTACAGTAAGGCTCAAAAGAAAACAATTGAGTTAGAAACATGTCCATCTGTATTACAAAGGCGCCAAAAACAGATAGACTATGGTAAAAATACAGTTGGATATCATAACTATATTAAGCAAGTGCCAATGTAAGTATGGTGAATAGGTAAATATTTTATAAATACAGAATTTGTTCTTTATTATTATTTTCATGAAATTAATTTCATCATTGAAATCAATCAGAAAAAAAAGGCATGTTGCACCACAATGACTTCAACCTAAAGATTTAGATTTCTCATAGTATATATTTTTTTATATATATTCTTTTATAAGTATGTATATTTTTAACAAGGTCTGAAATGTATATCAATGTTAGAAAAAAAAAAATTAAGACTAATAATATTTTTTTTCTAAGTATGTGTCTATTGCCTATATTCTAGTCTCTTAACACATTCAATGCCAAGAAAAATTATGCATCTTCCCGTTTGGGCCATGTCAGTCAATGCTGGTCGACAATAAGACCTATTTGGGCCACGTCGTTCAGTGCTGACTGCGGTTTTGGATACTTTGGATTCATTAATACTGACTGGGAGGGCACTGCTATCTAATTAAAAAACCATACGTATTGACCTGCATGGCTCACCAGTTACTCTGAAATAAGTTGGTTTTTGAAAAATGTAAAATACTTGGAAGTAAGATGACAGTTTCAAATGCTGACCGACTGACTAAGGGATAGATTTAAAAGTTTAATTGATAAACAATATGTTGATTTATAGAAATAAGCCATATTAACTGGTCTTTGTTATAGGGACAAACGCACAAAAGAAGATCCAAGGACACCTGATAAATTTACCAAGTACAGCAGAAGATCATGGGATATGCTTATTAAAATGTGGAGAAAAAAACTACATGAATATGATACTGAACCCAATAAAAATAATGATATAAGTGTGTCGGACGAAGATTCAGATTCATAACTTTTGAATTTTTTTATCATGATATTTTAACACTATTATTATATTTTTTTTTTTACATTTTTTTAGTGTTATTCACATCCTTAGAAGATTGAAAAACATTTTTAGGAAGGATGTAGATATGAATGAGAATTTTGATGTAGCTGGATATAGAATGCAAGGCTTAGTAGTCAGAGCACTTAGACAGTATTCAAAAGTTGGGTTCCAACCCACTGCATTACATTCATATACATTTTCCAAAAATGTTTTTCGACATTACCATAATTAAAAAAAACACGATTTTACATTAGTGGTAAAGTAAACACCATGTACTTCTGTTAGGTAATTAAAAAACATTATTAGGCATTATTTTTATTGATTTAAGTTAAACAGTAGGTAGTTCAACTTTGTTTAAAATATCTCTTGCTTGTTTTAAGAGTGGATTATTCTTTCCTTCCAAAACAAAGCTTTGTAATTTTTCCATATATTCTTCAATATTAGTTTCGGAAGCACCTGCTGGCCCTCCTATAAGAATATTATAATGTAAATGTCCAATGCAAGGAATAAAGATTTCAAATGATATACAGTAGAAACTTGATTATCTGACCCATAGTTACACAGATTAGCCATTATCTGGACTAGTCACCAATTATATTAAATACCTACAAGTTTATATCTACTTTCATGATTGAAACTTTAGTATTTTCGTATATACATATATGTATATATGTAGATTAAGAATCTAAGGAAATGTATCTCTCAGTAATTTCTTAACGAAGACTAATTTTTTAACATGAATTTGTTATTTTGAAGAAACATATGATGTCTAATGACAATTTGTCTGGTTCATTGAGTTTCTACTGTACTTAAAACAGTGAATAGAAAAGGTAATAATAAAAAGAAATACCTTGCAAGGGCAAAACCACAGATTGTAAGGCTTGCGTTAAAGATGCAACTAAGGCTCTACGGTGAGCAACAAGAGCTGCTGTACGTTCTGCTGCTGCTGCAGTTTCAGCACGTAGCCTTGATGTTGCAGCACTGACTTCTTCTGCATGTCGTTGTAATATGGCATTCTATATGTAACATAATAAATGGAGATGACTCATAGTTAACCAATAATAATAAATGCTAGTGACTTTGTTTTAAGACTACATTAGATAAAGAGATAGGTATAGATTCATCATTACTATTAAGAAAACATTATGTCGAACTACTTATAAAAATTACTATATAAAGAAAATTAAATTTAAAAAAGCAGTATTTTTTACCTGTTGCTCATAATCTGAGTTTGCCTTTCTTAACTGACGTAATTCTGATTCTCTGAGCTTGTTGTGTTGCAAAAATTGATCAGTAAATATAGGAATATCAGTGTCCCCAGACATCTCTTCACCCTACAATATTTTAAATACATTAATAGAGAAAACAAAAAAGTAGTACAAGATGAATTCCTAATTCTGAAATAAGAAAAAAATTGTATCTAGGTATATCCAATTTAAAAGTTAATAATACTAGATAATTATACATACAGAAGCAGGAGTTATGCACGGTCTGGGACGTGGTGGAGTTGGTTGTCTTGGGGCAGTTGCAATTGAAGCTGCTGTACCAGTTGTAGGTGTTACATTTTGTTCCATTGCTTGAGTATTGACAACACCTACAAAAATAAATCTTTGAAATTTAAATATGATCTTTTAATACATATATATACTTAAGTAGCTGAAGTTGCCCAAAAATTACCTGCATTGTTTATATTGTCACTGTTTGTATTAGGCTTCATTTTCTTTGAAGAAATATTACTGTAATCCTTCTGTTCCATTTGCTGCCTCCTAAACTCCTTATATGCATCAGTTTTCTTATATTCAGTCCACTCTTTGATGTACCTTATAAACATAAAAATCTATAATATTATCACTAATGTAAATGGTGGTTTTATTCATAAGTGGTTTTATTAAGAATGTTAAAGAATAAGAAGAATGTACTTTAAAATAAAGGTAATAATTATAAACAATAAGTTATATTCAAAATATGAAAAAGACATTGTTTATGTGAAGCTTTAAACACAATTTACCTTTCTTTATCCTGATCAGCTGCATGCAAATATTGTTGTTTTTCTTCAGCAGGCAATTTGCTCCATTCACTAGCTAATTGTCGTGTCAGTTCTGCAAAGCCTAACTCTGGCTGTTCCGCACGTAACTGATCTCTTCTTTCATTAAGAAATCTTACATAGCCTGTTTAATATATTAGAGTAAAAATAATAATACATTATAGGTAATTTTGAAATAAGTTAACAACAATAATAATAATATTCGTACCAGTTAGTGGTTGCCGTGGAGCAGTAACATCCCTTGGAATTTTGGGTTTTCTTTTTTTTGGCTTTTTAGGTGATGGTTTCTGCGAATCTTTTGAGTTAACAGGATTAGTCGTAACTTCCGTATCATTTCCATTTACAGGCGTCATAACAGTAGAACTAAGTTCTTGTTCAGTATTAGGTTTTGGTAATTCTTCATTTGGAACGGGCTGTTCCGCAACCCGGCCTGTTTCGGCTTCCATTGTTATTAATTAACTAAAAAACGCACTGGTTTGATAGTTTATGGGAAAATGTTACACAGAACTATTTTAAGCTTAAACGATATTAATTAAATGTCCTAAATGTTAAGAAATATATAATGGTTAATTCAACTCTTTCAATTTTTGAAGCAGTTTTCTGTCAATTGATCAATCTTTGACATTTGACATATTTATGACATACTGACCTGAGATTAATGATTAGCAAACGCATTTTCGAACGACAGGAAATTGGAATTAATTTAAATCCTAGGATTTTCGAACAACTGGAAATTGAAATTATTTTAAATCCTAGGATTTTTGAACAACTAGAAATTTAAAATGGTTTTGAAGAATTAAGAATAGTTTCAGGCATTTGGCGCATAATAATGATAGAATCAATAGAAGTATAAAGATATGATATATCGTCACATGGTAGGTCTTCATACTAGTAAAATTAAATCATAAATATGACATTTGAAATATGAATAAGAAGATATTGTCCCCATTATGTCTGAGTCTGTAGGGCAGTATTGAGAAATTCTTTCTTTTTAAGATTTTTCTGACTTTGACAAGTGACATTATAATGTGACATTTTTCACTTCTAAGTTGGTCCCTTATTCTTTACGGCTAAAAAAGTAGTTGTTTTTAACATTCTTTTCTCGTAGTGCTTGTAAAAATTTATGTCATAGTCATATGAATGAAAAATATATTAAGTTACTTTTTTATTATCATTATGTAAATTTTGTCGAATTAAACACTATACAACCATGGTAAATAAATTTTATTATTCCAATATTCAAAGGATTATTTGTGTTATTATTATTTTCATATAATATTTTTAATTTTGGGCTGTTTTATTTATAGACTGAAGTTGAGTTTAACGAGGCCCTGGCCTCGTTAGAGATGTTGATGACAGAATTCTTTGCACCAACTACTAATAACTTTAGAAAGAGAGAAATAGAAAATATGCTTGAAAATTTTTCAAATACTAGAGATTCATGGAAGCATTGCCTATTATTTCTGCAAAAATCTGGAAACCAGTATGTCTTGATAGTCACACTTACTACATTAGAGGTAAATTATAAAAAATGTCATAATTTTGTTATTATGGTATGCAATAGTTTTTTTTTTTCGTGGTCTTATCGTAATCGTATTTTTTTTCATAGAAAATTATAAACAGGCAATGGATGCAACTATCAGATAATGAAAAAACAGAAATAAGATTAACTTTGATGAATGAATTGATGACAAAACATGAAACCATGCTATATTTTATTAGAAATAAGTTAGCAGCCCTTTTGGTGTCCATTGCACGCTATGATTGGCCCCATTTGTATCCAGATTTTTTTACAAATATAGTTGAGGTAAAGATATTTTTTTCTATTTTTACATTATTAGGTACACAGAGAAACAATATGAGCACATATTAATTAGTTAATCTACATAAAAGTTGAATTAACTAAATAATATGTACTCATATAAATACTATATTATATTAACATAACATTTTGGAATGTATATTTTTAATTTATTATTAATTGATAAACAGTATAGATTTAAATTAGTTTTATATTAAAAAATATGATTTCTATACAACTTAATTTTTTTAATATAGTTGTTAAAATGTGAGGGCCATCAATGTATTGTGGGATTGGTATTAGCTCAAGCTGCAAGTGAAGAGTTAGGTGCTGCTCGTGATACTGGTGTACTTCTTCCTTCTGCAAGAAAAAGTCAATTAGAAAGGCTCATGCTCAAAGGCATGCCACATATGTTGTCAGCCTTAAGTGGTCAGTTTCTCAAAATAATCTATTGTCTTTTGCTTTTTAACATTAGGTTCATTCATTTATATTCTGATTTTAGCATCACAGCTTTTTGTTTACATCCGTTGGAAAATATTTTATCAATTATTAAGGTGTGTTAAAGTTTGGCAATTTTTAATTATGAATAAAGCTAGCTGAGTTGCAAAACTGAAATGCGGCGCTTTGTTGTAGGTACCAGAGCAAATAAAATAAAAATAATTTAATTATAATCACTCCTTCAACTGGGAATTAACACACAATCATTACATTTACAGTCAGACATTGTCACTCTGCACTATAATGTCTTCTGATTCACATTTATTGATAATTAAATAACATTTTCAGCTATATTAGAAAAAAATGCTCAAAAGGAAGGTCAGTCAAATCCACCTCCATCACCAACAGGTGGATTGCCTCAAACTTCGGCACTACCAGATTTATTAGCTAATGCCCATGATGTTCATGCAACAGATAAGTAAGAATTAGTCAAATTTATAAACAGCTGTTAAAAATATTTTTAAGTTAATTAATAATCTATATATGGGTAGTTCATATCAACTCCAATTATTATTTGCAAAATTGGAATATCCATACTAATATGTATCCATACTTATATTATATATATTATATATATGTGGCCAGTTGTGGCCCAGTGGCACAAGCGTGTGACTGTAAACGACTGGTTGTGGGTTCGATTCCCACTCGAGGAGTGGAAATATTTAATATTTCCATTTTCTTCGCTCTGGTGTCGAGGTAAAGCGCGGCGTTAAGTTCCGCCACTTAACACGCAATGCCTCCGAATTCGGCGGAAAGTGGGGAACGGAGTGTTTTAACACTAGGTTCCCTCTGCCTACCCTGCTGTGTGCGGGATATAGCGTATAGCTATTTTAATTTTTAATTTTTTAATTTACTTATATTATAAATGGGAATGTCTGTGTGTTTGTCTGTCACGCTTTCACGGCTAATCTACCGGTCCAATTTTGATGAAATTTAGAATGAAAGTAGTAATAATTACTGAGTCTAACATAAGCTACTTATTTTTTAAAAAGTTAATCTGTAAAGGGTTGATATAAGGGAAGAAAGTTAATATGAAAAGTCTAAACCGCTTGACCGATTGTAATGAATTTCGGTATAAATAAAGTTGACAGTCTAAAGTTAAACATAGGCTACTTCGATTTTCAAAAATCCACCCCCGAGAGTTGCAATATAATAAAACAGTCATGGTAGTTAACGCGGTGAAGCCGCCAGCGGGCCGCTAGTATGTTATAAATACGAAAGTCTTTACTTTCTGTTAGTTACGCTTTCACGGCAAATCTGCTGGTCAGATTTGGATGAAATTCGGAATGAAAATAGTTTAAGGTCCAACAATCAAAACAATATCATATAAATTAAGTTTATAGGCTACTTTTTTATTTAAAAATCAACCTAACCTAAACAGTCGTGGCGCAGTAGCGCAAAGTGTGTCTTTAAAGCGACTGGTTGTGGATTCGATTCCCACTCGAGGAGTGGAAATATTTAATATTTCCATTTTTTCGCACTGGTCTTTGCCTCAACTCAAAGCGCGGTGTTAAGTTCCGCCACTTAACACGCAATGCCTCCGAATTCGGCGGAAAGTGGGGCTCCGTTTTCCACTATCCACCTGTCTTAACGCTAGGTTCCCTCTACCTAGCCTGCTATGTGCGGGATACAACGTGAAGCTAAAATAAAATAAAAAAATCAACATAATTTGTATTTGAATGTCAATAGTTCGAAACTACTAATTAATATATTGGTATCACCGAAACACCTAGTGTGAGGCAAGCTGATATATCAAAAAACAGCTTTTTATAAAATATATATTTTTTTATTTGTCTATTTATAATATTACTACAGTGTGTGTTTTTTTATATGTTTCAGAGCACTAAATATGGAGATAGTAGTCAAATGCTTAACTACACTCCAGCATTTATTTTCGTGGTTGCCATTGTCATCGCATGTGCCACCATCTCTCGTCACTACAGTGTTCTTCTGGGGCAGTGTGGCCACACAGTCACAGGTATGAATGTTAATTAATTTGATTTCGTCACTTTGACACCTAAGTATAAGCGCGGCGTTGAGCTCTATATATATAGGACATAGTGTCCTAACACTAGGTTGTCTCTCACTAATATGAAAGTTTTAATTGTTAAGTTAAATATTCTCACGATCACTTAAATACTTATCCGGGGCGTTAAGCCTTGAGTGTAGACTAGAATGTCTATGTTTTGTGGAAGAAGCATCAAAGTGTAATTCAAACTGTAATTCAAATTTTAATATATTCTATGAACCTGAAATTAATGGGCTTGTAAACCGAAATATTAAAGAAAGTCTGTAGAGAGGTACTTACAAATTTCTTATACTCTAAAGATTATTCTAAGAACAATCGTTTGGCAAGAGAGAATGCTATTTATTAAATATTTTTAAACATTTTTAAAGTGTTATTCCACACTTAGTAAATTAAAAAAGACATTAGAAAACGTTTTATAAATGTCTTTTTTTTTCAATTTCCTAAGTGTGTAAATAACACTCTAAAAATGTTAAAGTGATAACGAGCTCTCCCTATTCTCACCATTCCCATCCTTCCTCCCTCTTTCTCTCCTACATCCCATAGATAGGCAACGCATCCATAACTCTAATATTGTGGATGTCTAGGGGCGTAGATAACCACTTCACCATCAGGTGGTCCCTCTGCTCGTTTGCCTCCTTTATTTAATAAAAAAACCGAATTTGTTGTCATTTACTGTCAATATTATACATAGAGTGGTGAAGCAGCGTTAGCGGGTTTAGCCGGCGTGTGCGAGCTGCTCTACAGGCGATACGCGCCGCCCTCCTCCGCCGCGACGGCGCTGCGCCTGCACCACTGCGCGCTACGCCTGCTGAGGCACCTCAACCACGCGCATCATATGCAACGAGCTGATTATGAGTATGTATCTCTTGTACTGGATATTTACTGGTTTATTTAAATTAAATTAGATTTCTAGTTAAAGCTGTTTTTTGTACACCTAAATCACTGTAATGTCTATTTTTTGTTGATGTATATGAGACTGATGCTATATATGCTAGCCGCCATCTTAAATCAACATAAAAATAACATAAAGTAATTCGTTCATTTTTCAAAATTCGTCGAAAAATGAACGAATTACAAAATTCGTGGAGTGAAACAAATTTCAATTTTTGTAATTTACAAAGAAATATATAATTAGGTGAAATACTAAGCACAAAATTAGGCAGTCAAGATTTTGTATTTCTATTTCATAACATTTAAGTATAGCTTAGGTGACAAATATTAACCTTAAATTTTAATTAGAATCCTCAATAAACTCCTCCTTGTTATTCTTAAATAAATATATATATTTACAATTTACATATATATTTTAAATAATAGTAACTATTATACCTAACTAAAAGTATATTGCGTTTATATTATTTACAGCTATCTCAACAAATTAGCTGAATTCTTGAAGCTGTTTGTGTCATTGCATTTTAAAAGACTTGAAGCTGAGCCTGAATTTGATGCTATTGAATTCTTGTCATACTTATTCCACTACACATTCCAGGTAAACGATATTTTGTAATATTCTAACTTTATCTTATATTGTTTTGTATGTCCGTTTAAACCTCCGTTACCGTTTAAACGTCCTTAAACCTTCTTCTTACGATAGGTAATTAAAAAACTGCTCCATTACTATAAAAAATTTTGTTACTTTTCTGAACTGAATTATATTTTTTAAATAAATTTATATAAAATTATGCTCCAGGTGCCGACATGTGCTATATTCGTAAGCTGCTTAGATATATGGATTCAATTTATAGATGTGCTAAAACCTGAAGATACTCCAAAGTAAGTAAATACTCTTACCACGAAATATATAAAAGAATTTATTTATTCTTTATTGCACACAATTATAAATATGTTGAAAAGGTGGGTTTAACACTGCAAAAGCTTTCTCTACCAGTTACCTTTTCATGTGGGTAATCACTTTGATAAACAATTGAGATACATATTGATATTTATAATTCACGCTCATACTTTTATATTAATATGAATTAACAACATTGTTTATGGTTGGATATTTTTGAAAAAATAACGTACCAAAAATACCCTACCTGTTTCGTGAATTAAACAGTGTTAATTACAGTTTTTAAGGCACTTCGCACTACACGTTCGGTCCGAAAGACATTCAATACGCAATATCGCAAATTGTGTATTGAGTGATTGAACTCAAGATATGGGTTTACCAGAACAGACAAAATAAAAATAATTTATATATATAATCATTCCTCCAAGTGGGTGTCGTGTCCATTACCAATAGCGATTGCAGCCATATCTGATCGTTTTATATACATTTTTATACTTTGATTTATTGATAAATAAAAAATAAATAAATATGTTGCCCGATGCGACATGAAGGCCACATATTACACATATTTAATAAATTTGAACATACATATGAAATAATATAATTAATTGATATTTACGTTATGTATTTGTGACCAACATGGCGCAGTAGGACAGCAACAAAGTTCAGCGATGAGTTCCGCCACTCGACATGCAATAATTCAATTTCGGGTGGAATGTGGAGAAGGAAGTCTTAACACTAGGTTCTCGCTGACCAACTTGTTATGTGGGAAAAAGCAGGAAGCTGTACATTATTTAATATTTGACCTTAATTAGGTACTGGGAAGCTCTGCAGGCGTTGGTGAACGGAATACTGAACAAAATCCAGTTTCAACACAACAAGGCGCAACTGCAACTCCTCGATAATGACGTGTGCGATGACGATGTAAGTTGATATGTCACATTTAATATGTAATACTCAGTATTTTTGTCTGAATATACTTAAAACTCTTCATAATTTTTACAAGCTTTTATTTAATTCCACTTATTCCAATGTTTGATTTTAGGCAGACCTGTAATTAATCTTGCAAGGTTAATTTCGCCTACTTTCCAATGTCCATTTTAGTTTAAATTTTAAATATAATTTTAGTTTTGGTGATATAACTTTAGTTCAATATTAATCCAAAATGTCTGAACAACCCACCCAATATGAGTATTAAATGAAAGGGCTTAACTTGTTTTGCATGCAACATGGGTTATATACCTACAATATGGGTTGCAAATGAACTTTGCTAAGAAAAATTCGAAAAAAGTTTGTTATTTTTAAGTCTTTTTTAACTATAATTATTAAAATGAACCTTGGACATCCATTGAACTTTGGCATAAATATGCTTTTTATTGTTTAAAATTAATTGAATTGCCTAAACAAAATTTTAACTTTCGAAGAAAAGCTAATTTGAATTTTCAATATTTCCTCTTTTTGTTGGATTTTATAAACTTATATGAGAACTTTGTATGTTCATTATTATATTTTTTCAGGGAGAAACAGAATGGCAGACATTTTTAAAGCATTGCATAGAATGTATCGCGCGAGTTGCTGATCTAGCGCCCCTAGATGTTTTTACGGCAGTGGTAAGTGATATATTACATTTAATTTTGTAAGGCTTACTTTTGTAAATTTACATATAATTTAATTGATTAATTTTAAACCTACAACCTCGGACACTTAATTATTCCATAGTTCGGTCAATTAAAATTTTTAAATATTGTTCTTAAGCCCCGCCAGTGTAGGATTTTGTCACTCGAGTCATTCGAGCAATTTTACAACCTTACTCGTGCCATCGAATTTTTAAGTTTTTCGAGTTGTAAGTTTGCAATTTGATATTACTTTTAGCGCAAAAGCGCTTTTCTACAAAAGTAGAAATGCCTCAATTATAACGTATAACTTTATTGCACACATACAATTTTATTAGACAATAGAATACGTAATAACAAGAAAATACACACATATATAATAATTATGCCAAAATAGTGCCATTGTCACATATGGAATAATATAAAATACACATAATAAGTTTTACACGATATTTTATTTAAGAAACCAACAAACAAAAAAAATACTTAAACCTTATTAAAAAGTTTTGTTGTGTACCGGGTGGCAAAGGTTTGTAAAATTGAATAGTGAAGTGATAATAAGTTGGAAGGTTGGTATCAGATTGGACTTGATGCGCGAAGTTGACTCTGTGACTCGAGTGCATGAAGATTGAAGCATTTTTTTGCATTCGATTACGAGTGACTTGTTAAATTCACTCGGCTGACCTGTACTGTATATTTTACTGCCACACCTACGCATGTCCATTTAAAAATATATTTTAAAATATTTGATATAATATATCGGTTCGCCACGTCGATGTTTTTCGATTTGCCAACATTGATATTGTTTTAATTTCTACTAAAAAAAAACCTCTTTTGTTTTATTGCAATATTAACTCGAGATAATTTCTTTTTAGTTTTCGTTTATAAATCGATAGTTTTAAAAATATGTATATCGACAAATCAAAAAAAATGCAGGGCTTTTTACTGGTACCAAATTTGACGTAAATATAAAACAAATACCGAAACAAATACCGTTACTTAACCTAAAAGTTACACATTTATCGAGTAAAGGTACTGCTACATTGCCGCTTCGCTTTGTAAACATACTCCTAAGAATACCGGTAAAAATTATTATTAAAAAGGTCACGTTTACCTGTATACGAAAATACCAGCATTACAAGTCCTGATCATATTGCACGTTTAGAATGAAACTGACCTAAATCAAAACTGCCTGTTATGCTAAAAACGACCATAAAAAGCTTATACTAAGATTCTACTTGATTTACTTGCCAATTTTGAGTTAGTCCATTTTAATTCTAAGCGTGCGATATGGAAAACATCGAGTTAATTCGATGTAATTCACTTATTATTTATAAGTGAATATGACATTTAGAAAACGTATGAAAATTTGAACGCAGCGGAATTTGAACCCGCGTATCCTGGAAACCGTCTAGGCCCCCTACTACCGAACTGCTGCGTCGAAATTCTTATACGCTTTATTGATTGACGCTTTATTACAATTATCCTAAGTGTGTGAATAAACCTATAAAAATGTTTAAAAATAAGTGAATATAGGGATATTCACTGTTTGGTGGTTCCAGATGGAGCGATGGCAGGGGTTAGCGGGGGTGCACGCGCGCGCGGCGGGGCGGGGCGGCGCGGGCGGCGAGGCGGAGCGCCTGCTGGCCGCGCTGCTCGACCTCGCCACGCTCACGCGCCTCCTCGGACGACTGGCGCCCGCGTTGCTTGCTGGTACGGTCTTATGTGTTATTTAAAAAGACTGTCGTAGCGCAGTGGGACGACGTCTGACTGTTACGTGATGGTTGTAGTTTCAATTCTTACTAGAGAAATGTTGTTGTTTGAAATATTTTTATTTCTTCGCGTACGTACTTCTACGTACGTACATTCTGGTACTTACATAAGACAAAGCGCGGCGTTGAGTTCCAACACTCAAGTAAATGATAAGTAAAGGATGGAATATCTTGGTACTAAAAAATGTGAAGACATAAAAAAAATAATGCCATTAAAATAAGCTCGCATTACACTTACATGATAAATATATAATATAAGTAAGCAAAACAATCTAAACTGGCATGAAATATGAAATGGTTTTTGTTTGAGGTTGAAATGGTTTAACGGAATACCCGTTGTGCGGGAAAAAACATCGTATAAAATAAAGTAATTTGTCATCCATTCCGTAACAGAGTGTGAGGGTGCAGGCAGTACAGGCGGCGCAAGCAGTGGCGGCAGTGTGTCGGGCGGCGCGGGGCGCGCGCACGCGGCGGGCGCGGCGCTGGTGGAGCGCTGCGCGGGCGCGCTGGCGGGCGCCGCGCTCACACGCCCGCACCGCACGCACTCCTCCGTTGCGCTTGCAAGGGCTCATATTATATTGTGAGTTGTCATATCGTTTTATTAAGTCTATGTTTAAATATGATTGATGAAATCTTTGTTTAATTAATAATCTTAACATGTTCATGAAAAAATATGTGTATTATTCGCCAAAAGCTATGCTAGCTAGTTAAGCTACCTATTAGGCAATAATTTGTTTCTAAGAAATCAAATTACTGCTAAACTGTAAGCAATAGTAAGTTGAAATTTCAAATAGAAATAGGGGTAGTGTAAGCAACTACAAACTTAAAATTTTGCATACTGATAATAAAAATTGTTTATAGGTATGTACTAAACATATTTTTTTTATTTTTATCAATGTGTGTAAAAGTAATAAATAGTACTGGTAGTCAAAGTTAATAGTATTAAGAAAAAAATAAAGTTGAACAAAAACTAAATTTGAGAAAGATAAAAATGTAAAGTGTCAAAATAAATTAAAAAAATCATTTAGTTTAAATATACAACAATATTAATGTACGATTTGTGTTGTGTACATGTTTTTTTTTCTTACATACTTGTGACTATTTACCGACTATTGCTTGTTTTTCTTATCATCTTACTCCATTGGCTCTTAATATCTATTTGAAAAACTTAACTTAATATCTATTCAATATCTTGCTTTTAAACTTAATATGCTATGTACACACGCGCATCTTATGTTGACCGGACCGATCTATGCTTTCCTAAATTTTCGTGCAATTAAGAACAAGTAACTAATGAAAGTTGACGAGTGGCTGAGACACAAGATTCTTGCCGGTCTCGTTAATTACGTCCAACTACCAATCACTCCTTAACTATCTACTGTAAGTAGCTTCCGTTCGTTCAAATAAGAACGCATTTGCTCTATCTACATACGTACAAACATAATAATTAAATATTCTAATATTAATTTGACATAATGAACGCAGGCACGCGGAGATGTTCGCGTGTATGGGCGCGTGGTGCTGCTACGCGGGCGAGTGCGGTGTGCCGGTGCACACTATGGAAGGACTACTCATATCTGCTCTCCCCTTTTTAGTTCCGCACGATGCACCGGTAATACTGTTATTTTATGTCGTATAATTTGTGATATTCACGTTTTTAAAAATTATCCCACTAGTAGCAGGGTAGTTGGAAAGTTCCGTGTTTAATGACACTACATTCTCCACATTCCGCCTGAAATCGAGACATTGCGTATTAAGTGATGGAACTTATGCCACGCTTTGTCTGTCTTGTACTAGAGCGAAGAAATGAAAATTTAAATATCATCATTCCTCGTGTGGGAATCGAACCCACTATCATCGTTTTTTGACAGAACAAACACTGTGTAATTTCACCATGTCGACCTCAGGAATAAAGCGTGAATGTAAGAACGAAAAATTCCAGCAATTCCTTTCATTAATTTTTATCAGTTTCGTTCATCATGTGTGGTCTTCACTTCTAATAAAATGTGGAACTTAATTTGTTGTACCGGTCCTTCTCAAGTCTGAGGCATTCACTTTAGTGAACTGGTGGTAAATTTCATTTGACGTTAAAAAATGAAGGATGTAACGTCTTATTATGAATAAAATTATTTATCTTGATTTGACTTAACTTGAATTATCATCTACAGGAGCCGCCACTACTTTGTCACGCAGCAGCACACCTCCTGCTCAGTATGTCGAAAAATGTTAAATTTGGAAATGACCCTATGGTAATGCTGGGGGAACTATTTAACCACGCCCATAGATCCCTACTATATTTGGAGCCTAAGGTAATAAGAGTCATTCATAATAAGAAATATAATCTCTTTTTGTTAAACATATGTGAATGTGAAATATATTCATTCTGAATATTATTCAGTATTCCGCACTGCAAAAATAATTTAAAAACAAAATATAAGTGGCGGTATTCGAATCTGAATCACATTTGAATTCCGCCACTTATTATTTACCTAATTTCATCGAGGACATAACAATAACTTCGACATAAATTATACTCCAAATGAAGATCGTAACCTTACTTTCACGAATGTAGTTAAATTTTGCAATTACCCCGCAATCACATTACTAATACAAACATAAAAGTATGTTGAAGGCGCGAAGTAGGCATTATCTATTTCCAAATACATAAGAATTGATTAAAATTAAAACCTGTTTTTTATGATGTAATAAATAGTCTTCTAAAACACTGTTTAAATATTGAATGATTACTTCTTCAGGCCCCTTTATAGTTACAAATAGCAAAATGTTGAGGTTTTCGCCGGTACTTTTCAGCCAAACTATTTTCATAACCAACACTTTATGTACATCATTTGACAAATCAAAACTGCTTTCTAAATACTATTTGAATAATGTACATTTAAACTCAAAAGTGCTTGTAAGTTTTGAATTTGAATCATTAAACGAAATCTATAATAAGAAATCGTCCACAGACAGCAGGCGTAGTCCGCGAGGCGCTGATATCGCTGGCGCTGTCGCGCGGCGGCGGCGGGCACGAGGCGGCGCGCGCGCTGCTGGCGGCGTGGGCGGCCGCGCTGCCCGAGGCGGGGCCGGCTGTGGCTCTGCCGCCGCTTACGGCCCTTTTGCATGCTTTTGCTGCTGCGCCTACTGCGGCTAAAAAGGTTTTTTTATTTATTTCTTTTATGTCATGTATCTGTTTTTTTTTATTATTTATGATAGAAAGCAACTTCACACTTTTTCTATATCTACTGTTAAGACACTCCATTTTTCACTTTCTGCTCGAAATTGAGACATTGCGTGTTAGGTGGATGGAACTTTATGAACTTCAATTCACTTCAGTTCTTTAATTATGGCTCTTCGAACGTGTCAGTAGAGCACAAATCACTTCGCCAATGTCACGTTGTATGGAGAACACACGAAGGAGATTGTACGATGATGATTATTCTTCCGAGTGGAAATCGAGTCCAAAACCATCACATTTACAGTAAGAATCTGTCCAACTGCGCCTCGATGGCAATATTTTAGATTTTATGTTTTTAATGTTTATATAATATACAAATTAAAAGTTCTGAAATTTGGTACGACTTGTTATAATTTCTATGATATTTATTCCTTGATCCTTTCCTATTTTATTATTATATTTTTTATTTTTGTATTAAATTGTAATTAAACAACAAACAAACCAAATTTCTATAATGATTATTTTTTAAAAAAAATACATTGCAAAATTAATTCATATATCACTACAGATAATAGCAGAGGGCGTGTCATCAGCAGCTCAGAGCGCACTACGCATGCTGTGCGAGCCCGCGTACGCCACCGCGGAGACGCACATTACTGACTTCTTCCTGGCGCTGTTCACCGCCTTGCTGCCGCAGTTGGGGACCTTCGCGTATACCGCTATTGATGTTTTCCTTGAAGTGGCACAAAGGTTAATAATAATAATGATCGTTGTTTAGTCTTATTATTTAGATATTATATTAACGATATATTATGACAGTTAGTATTATAAGATAGTACTTGATCAACGTGAATTTATATCGTACTATAAATAATTTTGAACTTAGCGGCGATTTGAATATGAATTACTACAATCGATAAAGAACTCTAGTGTCATTATGGTACAATTTCAGGTCGTGACAATATGATTTTGTAATATTTTATACGTAACATAAAACGACACGTGCAAATAGTTGAGACGTATAATGTACAAGGGAAAAAGTTTTAGAAAACGTATAAAAAATGAATGCAGTATAGAAACCGTCCAATTGCACTGCCCGTCAAACCATAGCATGATACCTGATGATCTACTTCTGTTTGTACAATTCAATTTACTTAGAGTGTAAATAATATTTTAAAAATGTAATATTTTTTATCTTCACGCTGTATTCCGCACACAGCAAGGTAGGCAGAGGGAACCTAATGTTAAGACACTCTGTTCCCCATTTTCGCATCGCTTTGCCTCGAAACCCGGAAAGGAAATAGAAATACTAGATATTTCCACTTCTCGAGTGGAAGTCGGATCCACAACCAGTCCCGTTTACGGTCAGACTTACGTGCCCCTGCGCCACGACTGCCGCCCGGTAAAAAGTATTTTAAAAGTATTATATAGACGTATCTAATGTTCCCCCACAGAGACACAAGTGACGCGTCAGGCAGCCTGGAGCGGCTCGTGGAGTGCGTGCGCCTGGGCGTGGAGGCGGGCGGCGGCGGCGTGCGCGTGCGCGCCGTGCTCGCGCTGCTGCACGCGCACGTGCTGCCGCGCGCCGCGCACGCGCCCGCGCTCGCGAGAGCCGCGCACGAACTGCTCGCTAGGTAACCCATATGTTGTAATCATTTTATTATTTTTTTTATTAAAGTTCTTGTTACTTTGTAGTAAATATTACTTTTGTTGATTTGTATAAATTTAAATTAAGTTTGTTAATTAAAACTGTACTTTCATCACTATACACATAATGACCTCCTCATTATGACCAGAGAATTACAACAACAACAAAACGATTTTAAGGTTCTTGAAACTGACGTTGTGGTTTTGCCATTACTCAAAGCCGAATATTTCATATATTAATTCCGTAAAATAGTGTATTTTCACTTATGCCAGTCTATGTAGCATCCATAAATAAATTCTATTATTTTTATTCTCTTCTTTTATTACATTTTAATGAAACCAAGTAATAACTAGTACCAAGTTAATAGTACTACGGACATATATACCTAAATAAATTAAGGATAATTAATACCATATAAAATTCCCAGCATGCTAATCCACCGCTGGCGTTACTTCTTCCCGCACTCGTGCGAGGGCGCGGAGGGCGCGCGGCGTACTGCAGAAATGCGAGGTGCCCTCACGGCGTTGGGTAGCGCGCTTCTTGCACACGATATTGAGCTACTTCGCACCGCACTGGCTACGATAGACACGTTGAATACTAAGTGGAAGTTGTATCATAAGGTATGTTTTATGTTAGGTTGTGATTGATACTCACAATATATATGTGTGTATAGTAAAACGTGATCTCTGTCTGTATGTGGTGAATGTCAGGAGAAATACATTATTGGGAGTATTAATGTAATGAAATGAAGAATAATGTTTTTTATTGTTTGTTTGTGCGGTTTTAATTGTATTTTGATAATCAACATTTGATATTTATTTTATTTCAATCGGTTCGTAAATATAAGAGTTATAGCTTAAATCTTGTTCGAAAAATTTTAATAAAATAACTATGCTTCAATTAAATTAAAGCAGGCAAGTAGCGAGCGGAGTAATAGATTAATAATAGAGAATTTGCTCTGTCTATATGACAGTCATAGATTACTACAAATTATTCTGTTTATCTTTATACCTTTATTTATTATCTCTAAAGGTTGTGAAAGTTTCATAGTATATATGAAATTACATTTATGTATAAATGTAATTTCATATATACTGCATTTTGTGTTGAAATTACATTAATGAAAACAGTATGATGTTAAAGTCAAAGTCATTTAGTTTTATTCAAAATAAGATGTTCATGCTTCATTTTTTAACATCAAACAATTTACCACCACTTCACTAAAGTTAACTCATCAGACGTGAGGAGTACCGGCGTAAGAAACTTAGCGAAACGTTTTTCTTTTTTAAGCCAATTATTTACAGGTACAATTATTTATCGGTGACAATGGTTTTGAAATAAGACTGAAAATCTTCCCCCAATTCCCAAGGTGTGTTATCATTTAAAAACTCATTATTTAGGTAATTAAAAAAGATTATTTGGTTTGTGTATAGGCAATATTCCGCAGTGAATTCATGGGCGAGTTCCTATCAGTGCTCCTCTCGGGGCTAGCGGAGGGCGGAGCGCGCGCGTTGCTACGCGACGAGGCGCTGGCGGCGGTGCACGCGATGGCCACCGTCGACTTCCCCGCCTTCCGACACGCTTTTCTGCCTCACTACTTGTCGTCTCTGCCGGGCTTGGATCCAAATCATGTACAATTGTTGTCTGATTTCCCGTCGGATACGGTTGGTTATTTTGTGTTTTATATAATATTAGACAGTTGTCACTCCTGTGTTTTGTCTTGTGTACCTCAGAGCGTACCTAAGACGGAATGCGGCGTTTAGTTCCGCCACTTAACTTGGAATGTCTCGATTTTGTGCGGAAAGTGGAGAACGGAATGTCTTGGCGCTAAGTCATCTCTGACTATCCTGCTATATATGCCATGCAAAAACATGAAGCTGCTTTATTATTTTTTTAAATAGCTACTGAAACCGAAGCAATTCTCCCGCATTTAAACAGTTTTTTTTCTGAACTGCATGAAGGATTAAATTAATATGATTACTTATACCATATTGGAACCATTGCGTGCAGTCAAAACAATAGCATCTTGTTGTAAATATTACGAGTGAAGATTATGGGTGAAGTCCCCACTTGATATTGCTATGTTGAAATTATTTTCATTTCTCCACTCTGACTTGTTAAAACACGGCGGCGATTTCCGCCATTTATTGGACGAGGAAGGAGTTTCCTCACACCATACACCTCCAACTTCTCCCAGATTATTCTGCTATGGGGAAACGTGAATTCATATTTAATTTACTACTATATTGTAATGTAACAAATTACACATCTACTTAATTATTTTCAGGATTTACCAACATTCACGCAGAATATCCAGCGACTTATGAACGACGTCAACTGTTACCGCGCATATCAATCTCTCACATGTAATGAAATGGGCCCTTAGTGAAACCACTTCTCCAAACTTTACAGGGCTGTGATACTGGCCATATAGGGCGCTAAGGTTATTATCATCTCAATATATTAATATTGATTTATCATTATCATTGTAATAGTTTATATTTTATAAGAAAAGCATTTTGTATTTCTAGAAAAGGTGCATTTTTATATTGGGTTGAATATGTATTAGTTGAAAAATTGTTTTTGCTTGGGTTAAGCTAATTCCAATTATACTTTTGTTCGGATATTTTCACAGTAAAACAAATTTTATGTCTGTAATGTTGTTATTACACAGTGGTTTACACTATCTTTATTTAATATTACTAGTCAAGTAGAAAATTATTTTACTTAGCTATAAGTAAAATATTTTATGTTTAATTTGGGTGATAATGACGAGAAGGTACTTAAAGCAGTCAATACTCGAATATAGAAGTATTGTATAGTACTGTAATAAATATATATGAGAACCATGGGACCAAATTTATCTTAAAGCCCAAGGTACGCCACTACTTTGCAAATGTAGAATTGACTAGATTTTAAATGCAAATATCCATAAAACAACTTCAATAGTTTAATTTTTTATTAGAACCCTATATTTTTAAGAAGTAGTCATAATTTTTTTCTGTGTTTTGACTTGACAATATATTGTCACTTTTAAATATGTAAATATAAGGTGTATGTATTCCACACATTATGTTCAAATATAGTCTAACATATTGTTTATTAAAATAAAACTAAAGTTCCTTACTTTATTATTTTATTTTACAACAACCTCTTTTGTATTTACTTTTTGTGCTTTGCAGAAACTGCATTTACAATGTCTTTGTGACTTGCATATAGATTCAAATCAGGGGTGACGTCAACCCACTGGACACCTACTGCATCATCACCAGCTTGTAATTTTAACAAGACAACAATGTCACCTGTCTCATCATGGAAGTTGTAGGCTGTGGTCTCCATCCAAGCATTGTCTGTATTTCTTGGATCATCTACATAGCCACTGTATATCTCAATACCACTACTGAAGAATTTGTTAAATTTGTCTTTCCAATGTTTCCTATCATCTAGAAAAAAATATGATTTAACGTCTTAGTCACATGTTTAGGATATTGAAAAGCATTTTTAGAAAACAGAAAAAATTGAGGCACATACTATATGTCAGATAGAATACCTGCAGAAGTTTCAAGTGAGTTTAAAGCTTCTTCTTGGAACTCTCTTATAGCTGTTGCTGCTACTTTCTCACCGGGGTCAACCATACCACCAGGAAGAGCCCACTCCCCTGTATCTCTTCTTTTAATTGCTATAAATTGTAGTATAGATCTATAATTAAAAAAGGAAAAAAATATATTAATGATTCTAACACATTATTATACAAAATAGTATTTAGTAACCTAGTTGTAGTACTTATTGTCAATATTTTTCCATCTCGTAACAACAGGATCAGCTGCATGATTAGGGCCCCATCTTCCAAGGACACCTCGGCCTTTAATACCAGTACGGCCACAAGGGTTAAGAGGATAATTGTCAACAATTTTATATAAACCAGTAAAACTTTTCCTGTTTACTTTACCATCAAGTTCATTCCAATTGGGATTGAAATTTCTGCTACCTATACAAAGTTAAGATACATTTATATATATTTTTTTTTATAATCACAAATATATATTTTATATTGCTTATACCTATTTCCGGATCTGCCCATGGTTGACCGTGTATTGAGGCTGAAGTGTATGATGGCGGCTCGTATTCTGTATAAGGTACGGACCAAGGTACTTTATCGTCAGTTACGGGAAATCTTTTAACCGCAGATCTAGGATATGTTGGAGATCGGCATTTAATATGAATAGACATTGCAGCTATCACTTCCTTAATCATTAAAACGATAACACACAAAACTATTCTTCTACAGTAATTTTTATAAAAAATATATAGAACCATGAATCTTCTATAATTATTAAAAACAAGTCTTTTAAATCTTATTATTTTTTATACTTTATGTATATGACACATCTGTTATTCATGTTTTGGTTAAATTTGAAATTGTCAATTGTCACATATGACAAATGACAGTTTGTCAAATGTGACAATGACAAACACAGTTATCAAGTAAACCAGTGCAACTAGTTGTCAATGTTATGCAAAAACAAAAGTTTATGAACGATTTATCGATGTTAATATTGCCCTTAAATATAATTTAGGAAAAACAAGATGTACTATACTATACATTGCTACACGTACTGTGATTATTGCTTTTTTAGGCATGTAGATTATGCTATACATTGCTATGCTTAGGGAGAGTCGGAATGTTACTGGTATTTCTTAAATGTATACCAAAAGAAGTTTTGATGGAAGTAAACATGTTTAATAAATTAAATCTTCCTTGAACGTTTTTTTTTATAAAATAATCGTAATATTCATATTATTCAGAGACTATTGCTTGCGGTGGTAGTTTCGATCTTTCACCTCAGAAAGGTGATTATGTTGCCTGGCCAGTTTTGCACTACTTGCACTCTGATATTATCCAGATATTATTTGCGGCCAATGGGCAAATTTGTCTTATCTCATCGCACAGATCGGACATCATCGCACAGATGTAAAAGCCAAGCTTTGCATCAAGCATATATCCAAAAGCTGTTAGAATGTTTAAGTAACACCTGTGGCATCTTATTTCAGTGCGATATAATGCAATCAGCATATAGATATGGATTTGGTAGACCAACTCGACACCTCTCATGTCACAATTATAGTAAACAACTTTAGTATGTTTTACATTAACACGAGTTGCTACTTTGCTGAATCGTTTTATATCTTCAACAGAGTATGCATCGTCATAAGAATCCACCAATGTCCCCTGTTTATTTTCAAACAATGGTAATTTAACAGAAGACACCTTTTCCTTTTTTTTCAAAGCCTTTTCAGTTAGTTATCATACAAAATAAAGTCAAAGACGCCGCTACTAAAGCAACATCTTAGAATCTATTTCGTCTGATTGTTTTTTAACTATATGTATCATAATTTTCTCTCAATATATGTGCTAAAAGGAAGTAAAAAATGTGGAAATAAACCACACTCGTTTTATTATTATTGTAGGTATTATAGATAGGTAAACAATATATTTAATATAAAGGATATGACTACCTAGTCATGCAGTTATAATATTAGTAGTTTTTTGGTAAGAATCGAACCCGCAATTAAGTTTTATAGTAAAATTCAAAAAAATATCGATGTCGTGAAGTTAGCAATGTATATTATACTAAACACTTTTTAACTTTGCCTAATTAAATGTTTAATGCAGCGCCACGGCGATAAAACATATCTAAGAACATACGCCAATTGAACCTAAACCTATCATAGAAAAGCGTATCAAAATCGGACTTATAGTTTTGGAAATAATAGACATAGCACAAACACATAAACAAACAACCTCTCTCACCCCAAACACATATACAGTCGCCGTTCCGTTGCGGGTAATAAATTAAACATACTATTTAAAAGAAATTTTATTGTTATATATAAAAATTAACAATCGTATTTATAATCTTTTACGAGTTACTTTTCGTGACGATGGTTTTTTGAACACTTCCTCCTTCTTTTGAAAATCTTCGTCCTCTGTAAAGTTTATATTACGAGGTTTAATATTATTTATATATTTTAATACTGTAGTGCAGATGTATTTATTTACAAAGGCATTCTAGCTTCACGCTGTATCCCGCAGCAGGGTAGGCAGAGGGAACCTAGTATTACGATACTCCGTTCTCCACTTGCCGCCGAATTCGGAGGCATTGCGTGTTAAGTGGCGGAACTTAACGCCGCGCTTTACCTCGACACCAGAGCGAAGAAAATAGAAATATTAAATATTTCTCCTCCTCGAGTGGGAATCGAACCCACAACCAGTCGTTTACAGTCACACGCTTGTGCCACTGGGCCACGACTGGCCACACTATCTTTTTAGAAAACATCTTTTAATATAATTTTAATTTTATTTTAATATTCTCGAAAACATATTTAATAAAAATCAAAACAACATGTGTTCTCAAGATGAAAAAAAAGTTGAAGAAATTATTAAATGTTTTTTATACAGTTCAAGAAAGTCAGGTTCAGTATATAGGGACTTTTGCCCCTATTTACATGTAGATTTAACTTGGAAACACAAGGATTCTTATAAACATTTCTTTTTCCACACTAAGGAAATCTAAATGTATTTTTAAACACAAGGATTATTTACCTGATTCATCTGAATCCACTGCCTTGTTTCTTTGTACAACTTTTCTTCTCGATTTCCTTAATGTTTGTGGTGTAGCCGCTTCAGTGTTAGGAGGTTCATTCTGCGAGATGAAGGAATAAGTTAAATTACATTACAAGCCTTATTTTTCCTTTACGTTATTTGGCGTTATTTTGTAACTTTATAATCTAAAGTAATTGCTGTAAGTAATATTTCTTTATGTGAGTTTATTAAGAAAAGTGATAAATTATATACAATTAATATTTTTTAGGAGTCTTATTTAAAAAAATAACAGAATTAGAGAAAAATATAAATAAAAAAAAATAATTATAAACCACATATGATCTAAAAAACAGAAAAAGCTTGCATATTTTATAAATTTGTACATGAATTATAGAATACATAATGTTAATCTGTACAACTGAAAAAATTTCAAGTTTTTTTTGTAATAAACGCGGTTGTTGTAACAACCGCGTTTTACCAAATATGTATGTACAAATACACGGTACATATTAAACATTTTTTTTTTATAATTTTTGTCTGTCTCTTTAATTCGGCGTATCTCTAGAACGGCTGGTCCGAATTTGATGGGATTTTCACAGAGATAGGTGATGTTATATTCCGCGCGGAGGAAGCCGCGGGCAACAGCTAGTCCATACTTATTTTAAAAATGCGAAAGGCTGCCTATCTGTCATGCTTTCACAGCTAATCTACTGGACGGATTTGGATGAAATTTGGAATGGAAATAGTTGATGACACGAGGTCAAGCATAGTCAACTTTTTTAAAAATATCAATCCCTAAAGGTTTGAAATAGGTGATGAAAGTTTGCATGAAAAATCTAAACCGGTTAACCGATTTGTAATGAATTTTGGAATAAATATATGTAGTTGATAATCCAAGGATAAACATAAGCTACTTTATTTCTCAAAAATCCACCCCCCAGGGTTGCAATATAACGAAACAGTCATGTAGTTGACGCGAGCGGACTGCTAATAGTATATATATAAGACAGAGTACTCAGTGATAAAGCGCGGCGTTAAGTTCCGCCACTTAACACGCAAGCCTCCGAATTTGGCGGAAAGTGGGGAACGGAGTGTCTTAACACTAGGTTCCCTCTGCCTACCCTGCTGTGTGCGGGATATAGCGTGAAGCCCTTTTTTTTTTTAGAGTACTCAGTTGAGTATAATGTCTGCCATACCTCATCAGCGCTAGAGGAGGAGCGTCGTCGGTTGCGTCGCGGCGCGGGGCGGCGTCGCGGAGTGGCGCGCGGTTCAGGACGAGTCTCTTCCGCCACTTCCTCCCCCTCGTCGCCCTCTTTGTCGCGTACCGCAAAACATTCCTCTATTTTGTCACCAAGTTCTGTTACTAACGTCTGTAAACCGTTATGTAATATTAATATTAGCAATCATTTATCGCTATCTTATTTTACTGGCACCTTTTCACTGGGTTGACTTGTATGTATATGTCTCTCAATTTATCTTGCATTTGCAATATTATTTGAAAAATTCTACTTATGGCTAAATTAGATTATATTTTCATAATAATACCCTGGTCATCCCTTGGACAACCGGCACAAATTGATAATAATTTTAAGTGCGACTGTATTATTATGTTCCTAAAAATAAAACTACTTTGTTTATTACTTATTTATTACAATATAAATAAATTTCAGTAACGTACGTAAATAAATACGTGTGCATTATATACCATAGAATTGTAATTACATTAGTATACGCTTTTATTTCTATTATCATATTTAAAAACATTTACTACTTACCTTTATTTCATTTTTGGCCATTTTAGCAGTATTATTCATGAGTACCCCAAACGAGTCCATTACTCCAGAACAGTGTAACTTGTCTTTATAGCAATCGAGATTTTCTATAAGCTTGCGAAGTGAACGTTCATTGTACGTGAACAAAGACAGACAATACGCTAGATCACGCCACTGTCTTTCCTCTGTAGATAACTTGAAACGGTGGCACAGTTTTTCCACTAAAGCTTCCATTTGTCTGTCCTTTTGTATAAGCGACGTGACGTATCTATATATAAAATAAACTCGTTTAATAATGAAAAAACAGTCTCATGCTTTATTCCGCATAGCATTGTAGTCAGGGAGGTGCCTTATATTATGTACCAGAGCGAAATAGTGAAAATACTATATAATCCCTCCTTGAATGGGAATCGAACGTCATGGAGTATTATATTTTTTGATAATAGATAAATTCTTTGCAGAACTATTAAATATACTAACGACCTACCGCGGAACATTCGTGTGAACTACACCATAGCTGTTTCATACACTGTTTTTTAAACAAATGTTCATCCCTCCCCCATTTTCAGGTCTTTAGGGGTTGATTTTTGATAAAATAGGTAATCTATGTGTGACCTTTACATTAAGCAACTACTCGAAAAAATCATGAATTCCGGTCAAGGGGTTTTAGATTTTTCATATAAAGTTTTCAATACTATTTCAACCCTTTAAGAGGTTTGATTTTTCTGAAACAAATAACCTATGTTTGACCCTAAGTCCTTTCTGATGTTTGATCCCCTAACTGTTTTCATTCCGATTCTGTTCTAAATCGTGCCATTATTTTAGCCGTGAAAACGTACAAGACAGACAAGTAGACTTTCGTATTTATAATATTAGTAAATGGGATATACAAATACTCTAATATTCTAGGTTGTCCCCCCTAACAGGCGATGAGCTCTCTAATTAAATTTTCCCACATCATCCCAGCGGGAACCCCTACTGAAACTGTAATGGAAGATCGTTATAATTGATCACATCCATATACCTACACTAGAAACCGATTAAAATGATATATTTCCGTATTCTTTAGCACTGATTTTATATACTGACAATGTAACCCGATTAGTATTAAATTTTAAAAAAAATGTTGAATAACAACATTTGGTTGCGCATTTTTTTAACACGTTTTAAATAAAATATAAAAATATTTTAGTATTTGGATAATTTAATGATTTATTTGGAATAATCATTTAATTTTTCATCTATGTATTGTTTCCTCATTTTTTTTCTTATCCGTATAAAGAAACTTGCACCATGTATTAAAAAAATGAAGTCCATTGTTCATTGAAGCTGTATTTACGTACACTTATTTATAGTATAATATTATGTTAAATATAGAACCACGAGACTGTAATAATTAATGCCTTATAGCATTTTTTTTACTTTATGGAAGGTTTTTCTCATAACATAGTTATTGGTCTTACTAAGAGAAGTTATTAATAAAAAAAATATTATACATAGTACCTATTTATGTAGTACATACAACGAATAAGTCAAGTAAGTCTTGTATTATAACTTATATAATATAATTAAATATCAATCTAAAGCACAAAAAGCAAATAAATGGTAAAATAATAATAAAAGTTAGGTTTATAAGATATACATAATTACTTTGATATTATTTTATTTTAAATATACCTAGCGTAAATAATATTGTTTTGTTGGTCACTGGAACGAACTAGTCACGTGTCACACTAACAGCCGGGGTATCCAGAATTATAGGGGTAGTAATCATTTCTTACTAATTGTCTCTAGCGGACCCCATGTCATAGTTTATTCGCTAGGCAAGTAGTCATGCACGTCTGAATATCCAAATAATCTATACAAATAAATAAAATTGGAGTGTCTGTAATATTGAAACAATCGCGTTTACTAAATTAATTTGTATGTATACATGATACATATACCTAAACATATACACGGTACATAGTATATCAAAATAACATTTTTTGTCTGTATGTCTGTTTGTTCTGAATATTTTCTGGAACGGCTTGACGGGACTTCCACTAGCAAAAATCAGGACTAACTTAGGCTACTTTAATTTTAGATTTATATCTTTTTGTGAAAACGCGGACGGAGTCGCAAGCGTACTTAGTAAATAAAGTCTACACATGTAAATTTCGAAACTTTTTCTTCCACTCGTTCGTTAATCACGGGAATATCTAATTTTTATTTGTTTCAGTAACTTGGCATATAAAAACATATACTACTTATTATATAATTAATTAACTACTTGCCAGCCTGGTATTTAAAATATCTATTTTAATCTATCGATAAAATAATATCGCCGATCACTCGTCGTTTACACGGTTAACACAAACATCGCTAGAGACTATTTTCTTTGGACTTTGGAGTTCCTCGCTTTCTTCTGCATAAAAGGGTAAACAGAAGTTATTGCTAAGACAATTCGTTTCCCACTTTTCGCCAGATCATGACTATACGCATTAAGTGGCGGAACTTAACGCTGCGTTTTGTTTTCGGTACCCAGAGAGGAGATTTGCAAGTAGGAAAATGACCACCCGCCTTCATAGTCAGACACTGTCCCTCTGTGTCGCAATGGTTACATTTTTCACTTTAATACATTTTGATGAAATATGAAATAATAATGAAAAAGTAGAAAAGTCAATTCTGTACATGAAAAATTTCAGAAAAATTTTAATTGGGTGCGTTAATATATCGATAACAGAGGCCAAAATCCACTCAGTAGAATTTTTGTCTGTCTGTCTGTCTGTTAATTTGTTCGTCAATCACGCAAAAGCTACTGGATAGAAATGAATGAATTTTAGTATGGTGATAGCTTATAGTCCAAAGGTACATATAGGATAGTTTTTATCCCGGTATCCTATGTAGTTTTTTTGGAAAAAATAAAAAACCGATATAAGTAAATCATTTGTATATCGGTATCTACCGGGTAGAAATTAATGTTTTTTTGTATGGAGTTAGCTTAGAGATCAGAGCAACATATGGGATAGTTTTCATCCCGGTATTCAACATAACTCGCGCAGAAAAATAAAATAAAAAAAAACATTCAAATTATGTCGATAGTTCACGAGTGAAGCTAAATTTGTTTCAATATCACTAATTAAAATAATTATAAAATAAAATATGCATAACATTTATTAAATATACATTTGACCGGTCTATAAAACTTTATATAATCTATATATTTATATAATCTATATGACAACAGATGTCACTACGTTTTCTGCAACGGGTAGCGCCATTTGTTATTATATAGTTGACATTGTATTAGACATATCCGCACTCATTAAAATTATTATTATAAAAATGCAAAAATCTGTATCTCTTCTATTTGTTATGTTTTGACGGGAATTCGTAAAGAATATTGTTGAAGATGCAGGGTCATATAGGCTACTTTATAAAAAATCAAACCCTAGGAGGTTGAAACAGTGGATGAAACTTATGTATGTTTAGTATATAGTGAGAATGAAAGATCTAAACTCCTTGAATGAAATGAATAAATTTTCTCTGGAAAATAGTTAATGAGGCAAGGTCAAACATAGGCTATCTCTCTTTTTTAAAAAAATACCCTGGTATTCAAAACAGTTCCCGCAGAAAAGTAATAAACTGACAAAGTCAAATTGCATTGATTATTTGCAAGTAAAGCTATTTTTTAATATCAATAAGTAACACAATTGTAAAATAAAAAGCGTAAAGTTTATTTAAGATATTATGACCGGTTTATAATACTATATACCAGATGGTATATATGTACGAAATCTACTATCATATGATAGCAGATTTCGTACGTTTTCTTACTAGAACAGTTATCGCTATATGTTATCAAATAATATAGACATTGCACTAAATGTATCGATGATTTTCTCATGAACATAATTAGTGACGAAAGTCAAATATAGACTACCCTCCTTTTATAAAAAAAAGCAATCCCAAATAGGCAATAGAGGATGAAAGTGGTAGTTCACGTGGCGAAGCCGCGAGCGGGTCGCTAGTATGAAATAATAATGAAATATGCAAATCTTTGAAAATTATTTCAGTTTCATATTAGTATGGTTTTGTCTATATATTTGCATTGCAACATACAATACATTATATCTAAAACCAACGTAATCTATAATCTAAAACTATTATATTGATTATATTAGTCTCTACTCGACAATAAAACAGGGACGCAGTAGTTAATACATGGATTATGCTCATAGAAAAAGGCTAAACGATGTTAGCATAATAAAAATTAGTCTAGGAACGCCAATTATTAATAAGTTAAATAACTGTGTCTCTTACTATCACTTAATCAGTTTAGCTTATAGCTGAGTACTAATTTATCTAGTCAACCAGAAAATTGAATTCAAATATATTCAACAAATTTAATAAAATAAATTAAAATATACCAACGAATTGCAAATAGCGTTATCCATGGGATACCATACGGTCAATAGTATTATCATATCAGTGTAACCCAATTCGCACCATCTGCCCATCGTCCATGCTCTACATATGCAATAATCTCCCGCCAACGTGATATCTGACGAATAACAGCTATGACGGACACGAAAATCGTTTGTTGTACTATTTTAATGTAGGTACATGATATATTAGTGATCAGCTTTACGTGGATATTAAATATTTTGAAATATTTTATTTATTATTTTTTTGTCTATGTCTTAGGGACTCGTACTTAAGTAATATTTTAATAAAACTAGTTCATTGGGTATTTTTCAAAGATGAGTATTAAGTATATTTATTTACAATTTAGTAAATATATTTCACATTAAAAGTATTTGAATGTGCATTGAAATATATTGAAATAATATATCGATATAATAAAACTTCTACCAGATTACATCTCATTGAAATTATGCTTATAAGAAAAACTTAAAATATATTACAAAAAGGCGAGGCTGTAAAGAATTCACGTTTTGTTAAAAATCACAAGTAAAAAAAATAAAAGACTAAAATTTTCGGTCCATCGCACTCGCTCGGAACATCGGTCGATTTATTAGTTTATTTTTTGTAACAGGTCTTTGCGTTGTCGTGTTGTTTTATTTCGTTTAAGAGGCAGCCTTGTACGAAGCGCAGCCTTCGTTGGCGGCAAGGTCATCGTGGTTTGCTCAAACTGACGGAACTGTACGCTAGTTAATTTTAACATGATGAGAATTTTAAATTACCAAAAATACTTAATTTTCTGTGGCTTATAACCGAAATTTGTATGAAGTCAATATTACTTATTTAATATACCTACTTTAAGAGCAAGATAAAATGCATATTGGCTTCGTTTAAAGTATAAATTTAACTCAGGTACATAAAATCCTGTACAAGTATACCGCGATAAAGCTACGAGACATGGCGCCCGTGTTAATTTGCCCGTTATCTATCCACTCAGATAAATAGTGATAATCCTGTTGATATTATATTTGGCGACGCTGCTGCCCTCTGTTTGCTTAGCTCAAGGAGACTACACTTACTGTTATATTTAGGGCCCCTTACTCATGTAAAATGACAAAAATGACAACCAATTATGAAGTGAATGATTCTATTAAAAATGTAGTTAACTATTTAATTTTTTTTAGCCTTACGCTGTATCCCGCACACAGCAGGGCAGGCAGAGGGAACCTCCCACCGAATTCGGAGGCATTGCGTGTTAAGTGGCGGAACTTAACGCCGCGGTTTTACCTCTGATATCAGAGCGAAGGAAATGGAAATATTAAATATTACCACTCCTCGAGTGGGAATCGAACCCACAACCAGTCGTTTAGTCACACATTCGTGCCACTGCGCCACGACTGGCCTCTATTTTAAACTATCGTTATGACAAAAATTCTATAGGTAAGTATAATATATTGATGAGATGTCTTTTACAAGATATGACACTTGTTTGAGTTATCGATATTCTTATATTTAAATGATTTGATTGAAAATATTTGGGCGCTTACAATCCATCCGTGTCCGTAAGTGGAGGTTTTAATCTTGTACTCGTTTACCTATTCCAGATACATAGAGATAATGAGCGCTACAGCAGAAAATTCACATGTTTAACGCATAAGCCATTGATTTGAAAAATTGCAACTTGTGTTTAAAAGCGACTTAACGCACCACAATATTTTCTCCTCAAATGAGCTCAGTTCTCAGGCCATTGTGGAGCTGCCTTATATAGTTACTTGTGCACAGGTTGTTACGTTCATGTACATAGATAGTTTAAATTTTATTTAAATTATCAAAAACTGAATAAAATTAATTATTTCTCTGTCGTAATTACATTTTAATGCGATAAACCAACTAATTTTATGTAAGTTTTCCTCGCCGGTGGCACTAAATTGCTGGGACGGTTTGAGTGCATTTTTTTAGGTTTGATAAGGTATGAGGAAAAAATTCTTTGTAAAATTAAGTTCGTTAAAATTATTAACATTATTTTACGGAATTGTATAGTTGTCACAGTATTTCTTATAATTTTGAAAGTAAACGTTTTTCGTTAAAATTACTGCCCCAGATTATTTTAAAATATTAATTATATATTATAATATATTTCATAAAAACTCTATCACACTGTATATCGTGCGAGCTGCAGGGGCACATTCCGTCTAATTGAACGTCTGCGCAGCTTAGCCCTGTATGGTATGAATTGAGTCAAATGTCGAACTTGACCACTTTCGCTAAATGTTGCTTTGGGATGCTTATTTTTTGTGTTTTATCGACAAAAGAAATAATTTTTATAATCGACTAAATATCATCTTTTAACTGGCACTGATCTACGTAAAGAATAGTAGTATGGTTTGACAATTATATAAAATCTTATTTTAAATATATTTACTAAATTTACGCAACGTACAAAATCACATAAAGGAAGCTTTACTTTACACTTAGTTAGGAATTCCTCAAGCGTGCCCATTGTACTACCTCCCTTGTTATGGTAAAAACATGGCTTCTAAATATGCTTATTGTGGGATGTTCTCAACAATATTTAGAGTAGTAGACATGTTACAAAGTTCATATATTATATTATACCTAATAATACATTATATAGTATGTATTTGATAAAGTAATATAGGACATAAGAACTTGTTAAGAGTATTTTTGAATCGAATTGATTGTCATTACGATATCTTTTGTTTATGCAACTGATATTTATTTTTAACATTTGAAAACGTTTTTCGCATATCGGGATTTGAACCCGCGCCTCTCGGAAACTGAAATATTTATCAAAAATGGTAAAAATGTTAAAAAATTTGTTAATACATCGACAGTATCAAACCTAAATAAAATATTTTTAAAGTCCTTGAAACTGAATAATTCCGCTAAGGACACTGTTTAATCATCTAAAGCTTTGATGCTTCGTTCTCAGAACCGTGTCCGAGTTAACAAGTTTTATGATACAATAGAGCGCAGGTAAGTTCCTATGTGGGTCCAAAATACATATTATTATTAGTGACCGGTTTATTCTCATGATTTACATTTAACCCTGCATGATTTTTGTAGGAACAATAATTGTTCTCCTTATCACATGCGTCTTACTTTTAAATTATGAACGAGTCGATGACGATAGTTAGTTAAATTATTATTTTCATGTGGTTTTCCCCAAAATTGGCAATTTATTTTATATTACACTGCTTGCTTGCTTATTAAGTTCTTGGTTTTTTCTTATAAAACTTTTATGTAGCTACTTATATTCAAATAAAATTATAGATCCTATTTATTATATATAGGCTATTTGAATATAGTACATATTTATAGAGTAGGAATAGAGAATTATATTTGGAATCAGATAATAAAAATACTCGTAAACGTAACTTTATATTAAAATAGAAATTATTTATTACAAAATAACACTAACTTGACAGTCATTACTAATTACTATCGAAGCATCCAATTACTAAGAATACTGCCGCTGGTAGATACTTACATACATACTACATACATACATATGTACATACTGCACCTTCGTTAAGGTAGCAGTTAAATTTGTTCAAATTACTTTAATGACGTTGTGAAGTACATTTATTGAGGAATTTATTAATTGTACTAGGTGTTCTTAAATCTATACTAATTGAATGTGTACATAAAATATTTTAATGAAATTTAATGAGTATCAAAGGTATAAAACACTCGGTTATTTATATTAATTGATAAACAATTTTTATTTAAAGAACTAATTACCAATTCTGCCTGTGTGTACTACAAGACTATAAATAACTATTTCGTTTTTTCATCCATATGATATCTCACTTAAATCACAAACTTTGCCTAAATTTACAATGTAGATTGTAATAACTTTTTTTATTATTCATTCTTCATTTACGAACCGATTGAAGGTTGAAATGAACATCTAATTTTAAGGGAAGTTTATTATAATATGAAACTCAAAACTGCATTAAAATCGCTTTAAATGCAATTTTGACTTTATATTATATACTAGAGGCCCGCTCCTGGCTTCGCCGCGTGAACTACATGACTGTTTCGTTATATTGCAACTCTCATTGGTGGATTTTTTAAAATGAAAGTAGCCTATGTTTATGTACCCTGGATATTTTACTACTTTCTTTGTATATTTCATCCTAATCGTTCGATTAGGATGAAATTTACAATGAAAGTAGATTAGCTGCGAAAACGTGATAGACAAACAGACAGACTTTCGCATTTATGATATAATTATGGATTTTATCATATATTTGATTGAAATACATTAGACAATAAATGAAGACGAAGTCGAGAGCGGGTCGCTAGTCCTAAAATATATCTATTGTATTATAACAAATATATTATTGCCTACAAATATATTATTATTGAAGTAATTTGGAATACCACAAAATAAGATTAAGTACTTCCTCGTTTTGTATAGAATAAATTGTGTAAACGTTTATTTTTAAACTAGTAAAATTACTTTAAGGATTAAATTCTAAGAAATCGTTGAGGATATAATATATATATAAAAAAAAAATTAAATAGCTTCACGCTATATCCCGCACACAGCAGGGTAGGCAGAGGGAACCTAGTGTTAAGACACTCCGTTCCCCACTTTCCACCGAATTCGGAGGCTTGCGTGTTAAGTGGCGGAACTTAACGCCGCGCTTTACCTCGACACCAGAGCGAAGAAAATGGAAATATAATTTCCACTCCTCGAGTGGGAATCGAACCCACAACCAGTCGTTTACAGTCACACTCTTGTGCCACTGGGCCACGACTGGCCACAATGTCATCATATGTGGTATAATATATCAATATATTTTTATCACTTTATATCCGTTCCTAGTCTGATATCAAAACGATGACCGTTTGTAAAACACACATTTGACTTTATGTTTACATCGGTATGTCCTACCTATCGGATGCATATTTTTCTCCTCCGAAACGGCACTCCAAAAAGCCGATTCACGCTTATTTGAGACCGCGTTGTATTACTTTTTTACAGTTAAGTATAATTTCGTTTAGTAATGCTTATGTTCTGTTATACATTTATATACTTGAATTTTGTTATTCGTTTTTTAAATTTCAAAGAAATGGTAGAATACTGTTTGTGTTTTAAAATTATTTTCTTTTATAACTTTACTGGGCTGTCATGGCGGAGTTGGACAGCGTTTGACTGTAAACGCTATAGTTTTGTGTACGATTCCTACTTAGGAGAATAGTTATTTATTATTTTCATTTCTTCGCTCTGGCACTTTGTCTGGACAAGGTGCGGCTTTTATTTCCGCCAATTAACACCATGCCTCGAAATTGGGCAGAAAGTGGACAACGGAGTGTCATGATTTTCTACACTAGATTCTCTTTGACTATCCTGCTATGTGGGAAAAATGACGCTTATAACTACTAGGTACTACATTTATAATTTCAAGGCTTGCAATAATATTTACAACAAGTTTAAACTAAAAGAAATAAAAAATAATATATATTATTAAAAAAACAATATGAATGGTCAAAATAGCAAGGTTGTGTCATGTTGTTTTATGGAAATCTCATCTCATGGTATTAGTCAGTGAATCAGTGGAATTAAATGACTCACATATTTGTTTAGTTATTCCTAGCTAGAGATAAGCTTTTATTCTACGAGCAAATTATCGTAGGCATATAAAATAGCAGCTATAGTGTCAGCTTCTAGTGCCTGTTCTGTCTGTCCGTTGAAATAATTGGTATGCCGAACTAGTTTATGTTTCTGGTATTTTACTTATGTAGTAGATATATGTATAATACTCGTATATGGGTAATATAGCTAATATATAATATTGTATATGTAGCAAACGTATAGTTTAAAAATAAGGCAAGCTTGTTTGACCCGTAAAGGGAAAGGGAACCTAGCAACCGGTCACTTCGTTTTTTGCCTTTTACGCAGATTATCAAATTTATTAGGATTATATCGATAAGGAATCGAACCCACAACCATTCTGTTTACCTCCACATAAATAATGCATCATAATTGCCTTAACATATGCATATAATATATTATCATAGGCAAATATAATATATGCAATTTGAACTATTAATTGTACAAATTTATTGCTCAGTAAAATCGTGGCAACAGTTAATGTTAGGTTGAGACCACATGTGTGACATGTGTCGTTAAATGAACACTAATGCCAATGTTTTATTTAATGCTTGTAATTTTTTCCAGGAAATATTTATACATTTTGATTCAGACTTTTATTTCATCAAGCTAATTATCTTCTACCTTCGAATAATAGATATCATGACGGTCAAAAAGTATGTTTATAAAACGAGTAAAAATTTAGATCACGCGGGATTCGAACCATCTAACGCGTCTGTTATAGCACGTTCAAGTTAGTGTTATAACCGCTAATCGCGCTGCGAGTTCAGATTGAGCTGCATTCAATTTTATACGTTTTTTCAAAATGTTTTTAATTTCCTAACTGTATATATCATTTTTTAAATGCTATTCATATTTAAATGATAAATATTATATGTATTTGAGAGATAAAGTAAAAGACAGGCAAATTTAAATAAAAACCGTATAGCAATTTGATAAAGACGTGCTGCATTATATATTTTTTTTATTTATTGTGCATGTGTTTATTTTTTATACTTATTTTATTATTATAGGAATTCCGCAATCGTTAACTGATAAGTGGGTTGACGATCGCATTTCATTTACAGTTGGCAGGGATAAAACCGTTATGAAACTCTCTACCTTTACCTCGAGATTTATTTCACACATTATTACATACTCTGGTTATTTATATGCGGTTTTACCAAGTTTCAAATGTCTCGGAAATAAAAATGTACCATTATGTTGCTATATGATATTAAATATAAATCCACATTTTTAAAAATTCTTCATAACTTCAATTTGTATTAAATCGAATGCAAATTTAAAAACAAATACTACTAAGCGTCTACGTTTCTGTACATCTTTGTTGTGGCGCAGCGGGACAGCGTCTGGTGTAAACGCCTTCGATGTGGATTCGATTTCAACTTGGGGAAACGATTATTTTTTTATATTATTATCATTTCTTCCCTCTGGTACATAAGACAAAGTGCGATGTTAAGTACAGCTTATAAAGATGCGATGTTTCATTTTCGGGCGGAAATTGGTAAACGAAGACAAAGGATAGTGCCTTGACACTACTCTCTTTAATAGCCCTGGTTCTCTCTAAAAACTCTGGTATGCGGGAAAAATTTTAACGGTTTGAATTTAATTAGTCAGACCGTTGTATTGTCTACTTACTGTAATCTTCGGTCGGTCCTTTTTAATAGTTTTAAAAGGCGCTACGCAAAATAAGCATTTCCGTTACATATAAATTATTGAAACAGAACACAAGCTGAAATGTCCAAAGTTTTGAAGCTTATGTATATTTTCAATTTTTCCACTAATTTCGACTCGGAGAGTAAATGACGTAGGTATATTTATTAAATCTGTCATAGACATAATTACGTGTCTAGGGCATGCTCTTTATATGGAAACAAGTAGTAGTATGGAGCGGTCACCCGGTGGCATTGTGACTAGATCACATGTACTGTTAGTGGCGCTAACGGTCTGGATAAAGTCGATCGTGAAGATGTAGTTCCAAGATAAAAAATAACTTAATTGATTTTGTAATACACAGTGGTATTTTATTAAATCTAATTGCTTTATATGTAGTTAGTTGTACAGTATCTTTAGTGTAGGCCTATTATTAGGGAATAATGGTTAATTTTTGCTAAAAAATTAATTTCTTCAAATGCAGATTAAACCCATAATAATCTTATACCCAGCTACTTTTTCGCCACAATGACATTAACAAGGACTACTTTTATTAAATTAGTAGATAAGAGTAGTTAGAAATATGTAATAATAATTATATTATTGCGTGTACTTGTATTTCCCAATATGTGTAACATATGTATGTTAAAAAAACAGTGATAAAAATAATTGGTAGGATATCTCTAAGTATTTGGCATTTGATTGCAAGGGTTAAAGGTGGACAACGTAATACTAGATATTAAAGTAATTAAATTAAAGAATCTGACAAATCCGACATGACGATGACGCACTTGGGATGTGTCCAACAAAATAGTCCATACATGTAAGGCTAATTCTAATTAAATGAATTTCTATGTTTATATATTTTATTAGTATTGTTTGTTTTATTTTGTTATTGTTCTCTTTATTACAGATCGTATCAGCTGAACAAAAGATACACTCTCACCTATTGTATTAAACTTATAGTAAACTAGCGGCCCGCTCGCGGCTTCGCCGCGTGAACTATTTCGTTATATTGCAACCCTCAGGGGCGCATTTTTAAAAAATAAAGTAGCCTATGTTTAAGCTTAGATTATCAACTATATTTATGTCAAAATTCATTACAGTTGGTCAAGCGGTTTGGATTTTTCATATAAACTTTCATCCCCTATTTCAACCCTTTAGAGGCTGATTTTCGAAAAAATAAGTAGCCTATGTTAGACACAATTACTTTTACTACTTTCATTCTAAATTTCATCCATATCGGACCGGTAGATTAGCCGTGAAAGCGTGACAGACAAACACACAGACTTTCCCATTTATAATATAAGTATGGATGTCTCGATTTCTGGCGGAAAGTGCAAAACAAAGTATCTTGATACTAAGTTCTTTCTGACTACCCTGCTTTGTGAGAAAAAAAGGTGCTTTTTTATAGTATATAATATATAAAATTTTAATTTTAATTATTGTTAGCTTTATACAACTAACTTAATTCATTGGACATATTAGATACTTCTATATAGCGATTCGGATTACTTCAATTGTTTTGATTACTTAAATTGTGTAATCTTCAGATACACTAGAACATTTGTAAAATTTTATGCGTTTTATGTAACTGTTCTTCTAATGGCTCTCCGTTTTTCCTAGCCCGTATTGAGAGCGCACATCTATAATTGACCGCATGTTACGGATTTAATAACGTAACGTCAACCGGTTTTACCGTAATATTTGCTTTGATAGTTATGTTTGTTTCAGATTGCCCGACTTAGACGTATCGTATGTGAAGGCCTTTAAAGGCAAGCTTAAGGTCAATAGTATGACATTATTACAATACAATACCGTAAGGAATAGAATTATGGGAACTAAAAGATTATTATATAAGCAGCCGTTATGAGGGCACAGCGATAAAATATATTGTTGTAGACTACAAATGATAAATTTATAAAATTATATATTTTCATGGTTTTTACTCTTGTTATATATAAAAATGATACAATGCGCTAAGTTAGTAATTAAATACATTATTATATATAAAATTTATGTGCAATAAACTATCCGTGTCACGCAGCAGTCAAGTCGTCAGCTCAGAGATAATGTCATAGAAGAAAAAAAAATCTTATAAAAAGTATTTACAATTAATATTTATAAAAACCAAAGAAAACCAAAAAAATGTAATGATATACATATATCTATTTCTATTGATATATTTAAAACAGAGAGCTTTTAACATTTCATTACGTCAACACTATTTGTAAGTACAAGGAAATAGACGTTACAGTCACCTAAAGTATTGAGCGGTAAGATGAGCTCATTTATGGAGTGCAGTCTCCATGGAAAAATGAGTCATCTCCTAAATCCATATAAGTTTGGGAGCAAAATGTACTTTTCGAAAACTAACTGTTATATATATATACTTCTGTAAAAAGATATAGGTATACAAAGAAAGAGTTTACTTGTTTGTTTTTTAGTTTCAAGCGTGCCAATTGAGTAAAAATCACTTGATTGACATATATTATGTTACCTAAGTTATATTACCTATATGTATAAATAAAAGTATTGTATAATAATGCTAGCAATCCTTTTATTCTTAAAATTAAGCACAAACTCTAAACGTAAAGTCGAACCTTCCGGTCTATATTTAGGTATCAGCTCGGGTACTCGTCCTAATCTTGAAATTCGTGTATGAATCAGCGGTGCATTGCCCTCACGAGCAGAATAATATCGTATTATTTGCGATGGCTTTGCATAATACATTTCAATTAACTTGCACGTCAAGCTGGCGTAAACTTTATTTAAATATCGACCTCACGACAAGAGCACCCTACTATTATACTTGCTAATAACAAGAAATATTTACTACATTGAAATATATTTCATTATAAACATTTAAATTCCAGTAGTACTTGAATAATATATATTATACAATACGGAATACGAGTCGTCTATCACTTCTGGGGAAGTTGGCAAAGTCGTTAAACGTGGCATCGGTGAGATGTATGTACGTACGAGTACTATGTTCGACTAGTATCATTGTTGCATGTAGTTTACCTTCAAATCATATACAGTAAACATTTTGACTTTAAATATTAAATATAAAAAATCTATAGCTATTCTTATCTGCCTTACGAAAGGCGCAAAATGCAAAATTAAGCCATCAGCAATTGTGTAAAGGTGAAAAGAATATCTATTGATGGAAGGTCTGACATAAACGTCTCATCATTATGTTGAGCAAATTACAAGTACGTTAGTAAACGTTAGTTATATATAACACAGAACAGAACAGTTTGCAAATTATCCTGTACGTGTGAAATAAGTATGTGTTACACTCATTAAAAGTAAACCGAAATCTATTAAATCTAAACCTATGCTATCAAAACAGGATAAAATAAATGAAGTGTAGCATAATTAGGAAATGATTCTACAAAATAATAAAAAAGTCTTTCCTAAATAAATTTCTTACTATTTCGCAGGTTCAATTTTATAGATATATGTTTTTAATGATAGATTTTTCTTTTATAAAGTTTTTGAAACTTTACACGATTATAAAGAATGCTTACTTAAAACTTGTAAAGCAACAAACATTTGAATAATGTTTTTTTCATTTTCATAAAATAATCTAAAACGAGCTTGCAAATATAATACACACTTTGATATATCTATGTTAGAGAATTGCAACTATAACTGCAGTTAATAGTGCAGGTGTAGCAACACTGCATCTTGGCACTAGCGTCTCTTGGGTCGCGTGGAATTTGCGTGGGTGAAGACCCGGTTTCACTTGTTTTTTGTCACTATGCCTACTAGATGTAATGCCGTCATTAAACTTGTCCGAGTTTTTATCGGACCCATTTCTCTTTTAATAGGCTCGATAACATCAACATAGATTTAAGTATATGATAATTCTATTCAAGCTTAAATTATGGAGAATTATTGACCAACTGTCTTTTTGTGGGTAGCAACAGTATAGATTATTTTCAATAAAATTCAATCAGTCAATTTGTATTCAGCATGAATCAGTAGTTTTTTCTATCATTTTCACGGTTTAAATTCAATTAAGTGTAAATTATTTCACGCAGTCCATTATTCAAATAGGATAGGTGGAATCGAAACCACAGTAGTTGTTAGTCGTTAGACAATAAATGTGCAATAATTTTTAATTGTCAACAAAAACTGCCTACTTATAACAAATTTTACTAATGTATTTACTTATTTCTTAAAGTACAGCTCTTCTTCATCAGTTGCTTTGAATCTTTAATTTTTAAATGCGGTGGCTTTGCCGCATTTCTTATAGTTTAGCAATCCTATTATAGTTTTTCATTAGGTGTTCCAATTTTCGAAATTAATCATAACCTAAGTTTTGCATAGCTTAAAAGCTGTAAACAAATAAAAAAGCTTCACTCAAATCTGTCTAGTAAGTAGATCAAAGGAAGGAAGGAAGTGCGCATACAAACTGATAAACAGACAGATTTTTTTAAAAATGATCATAGATTTATATCCAATTACTGTTTCTTCATCTTTTGCTTAACTAAGCGAAAATAGTTAAATTGTTGATTGAATAGAAATATATATATATATATATATATATATATATATATATATATATATATATATATATATATATATATATATATATATATATATATATATATATAGAAATATATATATTACAATAACAGAGAAAATATTACATAATATCTTTAATTTATGTGTAACTTATGGACCAAAGAAACTGATTTTGCAACACCAGCCCACGCATTGATGAACTCGACGTATTAAACTTATATTGTGCTCGCTCTGTTATTATTTGTAATAAATCTTTTAAGACCCTCGTTGAAAGCTTTAGAAAGTTATTATTTAGATTTAGCAATTTCATGTATAGTCGTATTTTACAAAGAACCTATAGAATATTAGCTGTATTTTGTGTGCAATATATAGCGCATCTGAATTATTACTGAGAAAATCGTATAATAGCCGGAAGAAAACGCAATTTTTAAACTTTTCAAGCTTTTATACTGCATACCTTTTAAGGAAACGCATATTAGCCCACCTTTCGTAAGGTATAACTTATTTTTTAATAATAAAGAAAACTATTCAAATTTTGTTATGGAGTATGAATATGTAGATTGTAGATAATATATAGTTAATTATAATATTTTTTAAATGATACATTCAAGGCTGTCATTACGGTGCTCTTGTCGCCTGCAGGTGGTCAAATTAAGTTGCTCACACCCATATGTGGGAAAACCCCGTCTAAATAAGGATGACAGAAAGAATGTTAAATTAAGCTTTTACAGTTGGTAATATAAGTTAATGCTTATTCTAGATTGCATTATTTTTTTAAAATATGTAAAAAAATTAAAAGAATACATGTAAATATATAGAAAATTATTTGGTTTAAATTTTTAAGTCTAAGTATTTTTAAGGTATCTTTTAAGTTTTGACTATTTTCGGAGACATTGAAGTTAAGAGGTGAAATTAGTATCGCACTTTGTATGAGCAGTATAGAGAAATGAATTTTCTTTATTACTTAAATTATTTCAAGTAGATCAAGCCTTTAGTAAATTAGTACAATAAGTAAAACAAGAAAATAGACATATGTCGACTGCAACAATAAAACCTTTTTAACTGAAAAGAGTTACAGAAGATATAGTTATTTTTTTTTAATATTAAATGGATATGTTACTGTTTAAAATATATAAAACAATACAGTGGAGTGTTATCATATCTTCACATATGGAAAGGATAATTGAGTGATATTAAGTCAAGAGGTTATCTGTCTATAGTTATGATAAGAAAGGGGGAATACACATATGAATTTTGTATTCTCGTATAAATACATAAAATGTCAATGTTATTTTGAATCTTGGTAACACCTATTAAGTATAAAAGTTTGGTTATGTTGGTTTTAAAAAAAATATTTTAAATAGTGCCTATAAATAGTATTTAAATACAAGCAATATTTAAAATTTTTCATTTACATCGTAGAATTAAATAATCTCACGACCGATTCTAAATTAATATTTCTAAACATTGTTATCGATTTGTGGCAATGTTTATTTTTCATTCATTTTTAGTTACAATATTTATTTTAACTTTTTAACTTTTGAATTAATTAAGTAGGTATATGACAATCCCTGCAAGTATATAATCTACATTGTTTTCGTACATTGTAATATTAAAAAATGTATGACTTAAGTTTAATTATTAGGTTTATACTCTTCTTCTTTCACAAGATATCCTGCATTCTTTTTTTTCACTAAAATATATTTAATTATTATATAATCATATATTGGCCAGTCGTGGCCCAGTGGCACAAGAGTGTGACTGTAAACGACTGGTTGTGGGTTCGATTCCCACTCGAGGAGTGGAAATTATATTTCCATTTTCTTCGCTCTGGTGTCGAGGTAGAGCGCGGCGTTAAGTTCCGCCACTTAACACGCAAGCGTCCGAATTCGGCGGAAAGTGGGGAACTGAGTGTCTTAACACTAGGTTCCCTCTGCATACCCTGCTATGTGCGGAATACAGCGTGAAGCAAAATATTTAATTATTTTATAGCCAACAATATCGAGAATACATAAATTGATATATTATTTATTTAGTAAATATTAAAATAAATTAAAAAAAAAACTATAATTTACAGAAATAACATTACACATATTAAATTTGTTCGAACCTGTCTCTATGACAGGAAACGTATACTTATTAAAGCAAATATTACACTAGTATAAGTGTTTTTTACATTCAGTAGACTCGCTTTTAAATCTAATTATATGACCGGTTGATTGAATTACAAATCAAAGGAACTTATCGTATAATATATGAATATACCCGATGATTAATTGATTTCATACTTGAGATATAAGATTAGAAAGTAAAATGTCTAAGGCCGTATTTTATTTGTATTAATTTTTTTTATTAAGAATTTGTATTGAACAGCTTTTTATTTTATAATAAAATTGAACAAAAAAACGTTTTTTTTTGAGGTGCTTCATTTTTTTAAACATAAAAAATTTAAAAAATCGATTTGTTCAAAGACTTGCATTCATTTGTAACACATACATTTATTAAAACATTGGCAAAAAAATACAAAGCCGACAATCTTAACAAATCTGCGATTTATTCTGCCTTCAGATCTCAGCGTTCTTATTTCTTAAAACTGGTTGGCGTCAGTAACGAGTATTCACCATTACAGTATGTTATAAAAATGCCTTAATACTGCAGTCAATTAAAAAATAATTTCACATCTCAATAAGAGAAAAAGAAATCACAATCCTTTTACGGGGAATATAACGAGATGAAATCCTGTTCGGAGGAACGTGTTGTATTGTTTTTTCTGGCTGTCTTTGTATAGCATTACTATATATTTAGGAAACAATAGTTTATATAGGAATTTGTGATTAAACGTAACGTAATAAGAAATATTTTAGTCCGTTCCGCCTATGCGCGGGTCCCTTTATTTAACGGCGTATTGTACGTTATTTCTGATCTCGTGGCCGCGTGTTTAACATGATTTCGTTGTTCTGGGACTCGAATTCATCTAATTTACGACTACTACAGACAAGGGCCGAGATATTTCTGGCTTTCAATAATGTATATCTCTATCGAACTAATGCATTGCTCTTTAAGATATTCGTTAATTAAAGTATGTGGGCTGGTAGGGAACTTAGAATTAAGTTAATAGCTTCTCGTTTATAAATAGCTTGTTAACAATTAATTTATTTTATCATAAGAGATTAGCTAACTTTTGATAAATTTATCTTATTTATCTGTGCATTTTATCTTTATCTGTCCAAATTTATTTACTGTGGACTACTTCCCTTGAGTAAAGTAAACATGATCTGTAAAGAATTGTAATAATGAGGAGAAAATCGCCAAAGCGCGTACTAAATCAGAATACACAATGTCTCCTTGCATTAGATTCCCCTTGCCACGTCCGTCAAGTGACTGGCGTGAAGTGAAACACAATAGCTGTTCAGGGTGGTCACGTCACATAAATTGTTGACTCTGACTGTCAGAATAGAAATACGTTTAATTACTTACTTTGCTTTCACCCTCCTGTATCCGGTCAATAAGTCACGTGGCCCAAATAAAGAGCCGATTTTATAAGATCTATTATCCCAATTTTAATTATTCTATAAATATTGTCATTTTAATGATTTCCTTCCTTTTGTTACAGGTAAGCACAGTTTTCATTGATTGAGGGCCGTAGACTTTCTGTTGATGATCGAGTGGTAAGGGTTATATTTAATTCATCTAAGCTAAGAGAAAAGTGCTTACACATTTAAAACGTATTTATTATATGTAATTTACATAAACGTATTAAATTTATGTTTTAATTTTAATAGTACCAACACAAGAAAAAATAATTTCAAATCCTAAATAATTTTAATAAGCGTTATGAAGAGTTATAAATAATATTCATTAATCTAATTAAACCATTATGAGAAACTTAAAATGTTATATATTTTAAAAATAATATTGCAAAAACTTATGCGACAGCAAGAGTACGAAAGGTATACGCACAAAACGGCCCTTGATGTGTGCCTTTGTGTATATGATTTCAACCATAATAGTACGCTACGCAGTTAACGAGACTATTGAAGAATTCAGACTATTGAAATATTGTTTTTGTTCAGCTCTACCTAAAATGGTGGCTCTTTGTTTACAGTACTTGAGCAAGCTATTTTAGGTTAAGTTCTTAGCTTATTGATTGTACTTACTTGGAACATTGAGAATGGTTTCTTTTTAAATTATTATATTAAGATTATTTTAAGAAAATTATTGTATATATCAAATGATTTATGAAAGCAAAACCTGTAAGTATAAATAATTAGGATAAATTATCATAAAATACACTTCTTTTTTGTGCCTACATGTTATGAGAACATTAAGTACAAACGTTTTTGTTTATGATGTTTAACTATAACGTTAATTTGATGTTAATTGTTCCATGAACTTTATACTATGTTCATAAACGAAAGGAACAAATAAAGTTATAATATATTTAAGGTACATTATAACTTAAATTTGACATGATCATTGAATGTTATTCTTTTTCTGCTACATGTAGGCTTGGTAAATTCGACAATTGTATTAGATATAATAAATTTAGAAAATTAATGTATTTTCACACTCTTGACATTAAGAATGTGGCTTCAGTCCCTATTGGAGAGATGACTTGATTAACAATATAATCAGGTAAATTTTATTTACCCGTTCCGTTAAGAAATGGGATTCCGTCGTTGAACTCTCTTCAAATTCTTGTAATTGCCAGAAGACGAAGGACGGAGTGACTTGATATATGCGGGAGACGTGTACAACTAGAGCAAATTAATAGTTTCTACAATATCATGTTTCTATTACGTTCAAAAGAATTCTATATATTTATATAGTCATGAATCATTGACTAATCTATCATTATAATGATTCACGGATTAAAACGTAGGTATATTATTAATTTCATGCGAATTTTGGACGTTAAATCTGTGTGTAAAGTTTTATTTTCAGTTATTCACATATAGATAAAAGTAAATTGACTAGCATAAAATAACTCACGCCTCTTAGCCACAAGTTGTTTGTTTGCCAATAGTAGAATTTGAGGTGAATGAACTAGTCATAATTTCGTTTGAAGTGCTAATAAATTTGGCAAAAGTGAAAGAATTTGGTAAACAGTTACCGTAATTACGGTTTTGTACAATAATTTTGAAAAGATTTTACTATTTGAGTTATAAGAATATGCCCACTGTTATAAAATGTTTAATAAAAATAAATCTATATATTGTTGTCACATTATTTTCATATTTCTAGTAATTTATTCGCGTCAACATAGATTCAAGTTACGATGCATTTCCGTCATCGTGTTTAATTTCACTTAGTGTTGTCGGCCTAGTTCTTCGCGAGGAAAGCGGTGTGGCTCCCATTATCTATGTTTCGCTGACTCGCTGACACTCATTTTCCATCATGTAAATTGCGTTGTCACTTTTATAAAAATACTTAGCTATAATATTATTGATTGAAGTATTTGAAAGCATGTCCGTTAAACTCCTGATTATTATTGAAGTATTTGAAAGTAGTAACAAAGTAACAAATTCAATCTTCCTTCATTTTCGTATGTACATCCCCTGCTATATGCATGACCTCGATTTCCACTTTGTGCCAAAAAAGACTAGAAACGTCGAAAAAGCATTGTTTGGTAAACTTACAACTATTGCATGCAATCAGACATGTCCTAAAGGTGTATATTAAATAGCACTTAAATATAATATTACGAATTACAGAATGGTTAAGAAATCTAAACATAGAAAATAACAATAATTGCAACTTGCGACATTGTTTGTTAGATGTTGACCTACTCAGTAGAGTTAGTTAGTTAATCTGTGGCAACGTAGAGCACATCAATTTATTATTGACACATGACAAAGTGCATTATGGCTGGACGTTTAGAAACGTGTATCTGCATCACTTAGAAATTAATATATTGTTAGAAAAACTTGTTTATAATAGTGTGCCAGTAGGACTGGATTGTTAAACTTAGCATATATCATACACATTAATTATAGTGGTAGGTTATTTTTAGTGGTTATAATTTTATATTTTGCAAGATATTATCCAGGACCTTTGCATATTACATTATAAAGCGATTAAATTAAATAAATAATATTTATAATAATTAAAATAAGTGCAATAAATTCTAATAAAAATAATTAATACAATAACATAATACCATATTTCAACATGAAGGCAAATTCATTTAAACAAAAGATATTAGTAAAGGAAAAAAACAAACGTCATCGTAATACACTTGGAAATTTGAATACAAACGTCGGGGCGTGAATGTGGTCTAATTGTGTGCGCTTCGTTTTAGAGTTTTGATTACACGTCGTTCGGATTGCTTTTGTTGTGGTCCCGCAGTCACCTTTATATTGTTTAGCTCTCGTGGTTGAAAAGATTTAGTAAGCTTATTCAATAACCATGAAAGAAAACCTCAAAATTACGCTAGTGCATTTAGTAATTTATTTTCTTAGTATTTTTATTTTACAAGAAACTATACATACGTTTTTTTTCTTTTTTTGATTCTCTGAAATGCCCCAATTTATAGTCATACACAAAATATTTCTTTGCCGTAAATTATGTTCTTGCTATTATTTGCCATAATTCTATAAATATAATTCTTCCTCCGAATGAATTATAAATTTACAATGTTGAATGTGTCTCAATAGTAACAGATTTTACATATATTTAGTAATGTATTTTTAATGTAAAAAGGAATATAAGTGTAAAAGACACTCCCTTCTCCACTTTCTGCTCGAAATCGGGGCATTAAAAATAAATAATTTATTTAATTAATGTTATATACATTTTACTATATACAAGTAAGTGAGTAATAAAATTATTTCTATCCCGTATTAGGAGGTTACTGCTTACGGAAACAGTTTGATGCCATTTTACGACGTTCTGGAAGTTAGCTTCCCGGTCGATATATAGGAGCGGCAGTAAAATAACAATGCATCGCGAGCACCGTTTCGTTATTTCAGTTATCACTTTCATAATAAATTTATTACAGCATTGTGTAGATTAAACGAAACGTGTTAATGACTTATCATTTGTTTTATTCCAGTTATATTTGTACTAATAATTTTTGTGCCGACTTATATTTTTTACTAAAACGACTAGTAATTTATTTTTATCAGATTTAAGTCGTTAGTAACTAACGAGTAACTTAATATCATATCTGTAGTAATACTGTATTAAAAAAAGCACTGTAATATATAATTTTTACAGCTTAGTAACATTACATTGCAATATATAAATTTAATATTTGAACAAAATTGAAAATAGTTTTTGTTTGCTTTACTCCAAAAAGTTTACGACGGTCAAAGTAATCAAAACCGGATCTTTTTACACTGTGAATATTGAAAAATAAAAAATAATTAAGAGGTTACAATATACATAGAATCGACTACTATCAACCACAAAAGGGAAATCCGTTCTATTATATAACCAAATCAGAAACGAGCTATTTGAATGCGCCGACGCGGCTGATTGATATTCCTGATAATCTTTGCGAATATTTTACAAGAACGTGACTAGATATTTATTTTGCTTAGTTTATACGATGTTAGTGTTATATGTGTCTATATATCTTTCTAACGCCTAAGTAGTTGTGAGCTTGATATAAGCTATTACAATGCTGATTTCTGATTGTTACGCAGGTATTTTATTATACTTTAGGAACTAATGATAGTTTGGCAATATTTTTTTAACTTTAAGCTATCTTCCGCACAGCAGGGTAGTCAGAGAGAACGTTAGTGTGAAGAAACGATGTTCTTCGCTAACGTCCTCCTGACTATCCTCTTCCTGCCAGAAATCGAAATTTTTTTATTGAGTGGTAGATCATAACGCCGCGCTTTGTCTTAAGTTACCAGAACGGAAAAATGAAAATAAGAACTTATTTCCCTCAGTGGGAATCGAACCTACAACCATCGTGTTTATAGTCAGATGTTTCCCCACTGCGCCACGACGGTCTTATTATTGCAATTTTATTTTTATGATTATTGTTTCAAATACTGCATTTCTCATAGAAACATCTTAAAGAATACGAGTATAACTGTAAAATCCTTGACCCACAATAATTAACACCCTCGTGCAGGTCGTTTTCGAAATTGTTAGCCGAGTGTGCTGCTAGTGGCAGGTCGAGATATCAATTAGTTGACATTTAGGTCGAACAGTAATTACCTACTGCGGTAACGGACATGCCTAGTCTTAACGGGTTTAGTTATGGATCAAACATTAAATAATCCTATGCAGGCTTAAATTCTAATTCCATTTTACGGCTAATACGTATTTATCATTTTATTTTTCAAATGTCATATTTGTTTTCTGGTTTTTATTGAATGAAAATTAAAAGAATTGTACAGAATACTTTTTTCAGGACAATGATGGACAGTTGATTTTTATTTTTTTTAACATATACGATTCAATGCTTTCATCAAGTAAATAAACAAATAGTAGGTGTATAACATTCGAAAATAATAAACACGATTTATATTTGATCTTTCAAGTATAATGTAGAGCTTCCGAGTACAGTATAACAATATGTGTCATAAATCATAAAAGCGTTACAGGCCAAGCCTTCAGTCGGTCGCTCCTAAATGCAACAAAAGGATAATAAACAACAAGGGTTGTTAACATGCAAAATTGTTTTCAGTAGCGTTTTAGCACGCGATTCGAGAATATTAAAAACTCAAAGGTCATGTGTTTATCATTAATAGATAGTTGTTTAAACAGCGATGCTTTTTCGGTTGAACGATGTAGAGTAAAATTACATAAAAATATTTTATATGGCTGTTATTTGATGATTATAAAAAGTATTAAAAACATATTAGATTTGTAGGAAGACTAGTTAGTACGGACAACTCTGTTTACGTGAACTTTTTACTGCAACTTGTTGTCCATGTTGACATTAAAATTTGAACTTAAAATTGTAATAATTTTCTTTAAGGTGGTAATTTTATTGCATCTTCTTAGAGATTTTCTACATAAGAGTTACCAGATGATTGTATTTTTTTTTGTTTAACGCTTTTCTCTCGATAGACATTTCTTAAAGTTTAAGTTCTCTATTATGATTTTACATCAGGTGTTCTTCAAAATGCCTTAAGTTCTAGCTAATGCTAAAAGTTAAACAACAAAAAAGTATCATTCCAATCTAAATAAAAAAATATAAGAAAAATTATATAAATAATAGATTCATATTCTGTCACTCTTTCTTACTACATATATAAGTACGACTTTTATACTGGTTTATTATATACTATAGATTCAAAAAAATGATCTTTAATATTTTAACAGGAAGAGAGGCTGACAGGAAAATAAACATATGTAAGAACTAGACATATTTCAAATGACAGCTTTGCATTTCGTTTCCGGACCCACACGATAACACGATTTACCTTTTAAAATACAGGCGCAATGCAAGTATTTAGGGAAAATATTAACTACGATTCTCTAAATGTTATTTTCTTTCTCTTTTGTGTAAAGTTCATAACTGTATTTTATATTAATTTTTGTACTCTAAATTTGACAATATTTTGTTTCAATACTACCATAAAAAACCTAAAGCTTCCTTGTATTCTCATATAATATGTACATGCAACATGATGTATAACTAAATACATTCATATGTGGTGAACCAAGACACTAGCAAAATTTTAATTAATTAATATAGAAACGTCACACTTTTTAGTTAGGCATTACTTTCAAGTACATCAGACATTGTTATTCTGACAGGATACAGCTGTCAACATCTTAAAGAGCCTACCTATATATTTTAATACTCTGTGGTTTTCTATTTCAATGCTGACTATAATGTTTAATGATTTTAACGAACGTTATAAAGCAGGAAGATGGTACGTAGCAGAAATGTATTAAACTTTAATAAACTATCTCGAGAAAGAAACCTTAATGATTTCCTCCGGATGGTCTTAGTTATAGAAATACAGTTAGCAAAACATGGTTCATTATTTTGAATCATTTTCTTTAGTTATATACTGTTTTTGTATATTATAATGTTCACTTTTACTTCGCAACATATAATATGCTTTTTTTGACAAATTACATTAAAAAACAGTATTAAATTGTTATGGTTATCGCCTTATTGAGAATACTAAGTTAAATACTAAAATTGAGATAAAATAATAATGTTAAATCAATAATATGACGAATTATAGGAGAATGTGCGAACAGGTGTCACAATGAGGATTCACGCAATATAGTTGTAAACTGCAGACGCCTTGCTAGTTCATTTAACGCGCTATTGTGTACCATAGAACAATAGAATATAATTAAATTAGCCTCAACTACTGTAGGTTAATGTATTTTCTCACATTCGTCCCAAATAGTCCATTATACGGAATTACATACAAATGTCAAGTTGTCTACATTTTAAAAAGCTTTATTTTGTCACTATTAAATCATGTCTACTGAGAGTACATATGTTTAAAGTATACATACAAATATGTATACATACATCAATCTACAAAAAAAAAAAATTAAATAAAAAAATATACAGTTCACATTTCAACGAATAATAATCTGATAATGTTTATATAAAAATATTAGATCTATGCACGTATCTTACGTATAGCATTACTACTATGCATATTATAAAAATATATCTATTTGACAGTGCCAGTATCTAATTCACAATTTCCGTTTTATAAAGAAGACTCATAAATTTGAATTATTAATTTTAATATCAACAGGTCATAAACTGACATGAAATTCTGAATGTTTGAAATCATTGAGCACATAAGCGATATAATTACATTGGGTAGTGGGCCGTGAAATGAACTCAACGGGTGCTGCCCAGTCTCTACATCGTCACGTTATAATAATACGTGACCGTAGCCTATTCATTGTTAGTTGTTACTTTAACACTATAAAAACTAAATCAATTTTTGAGTTAGTTTTGGCTTCAATAACAAAATTTTCGTCCAAAATGGAACCATTGCGTGTTGAATAACGAACCCTACGCCGCGCTTTATCTTAAATAAATTTATTCCGTCGAGTGTTAATCGAACCCTCGATCAACGCTTTTACAGACTATCACACTGCGCTATCACACTATCAACTATCACTACTTGCATTCATTTAACTACACTATTCTACTTATAACTTTGCACTCTGTCTGTTGTCTGTTATGCTGTACAAAACCTATTTTTAAAAAATAAGCCCTATAGAATGAATGCAATTATTACTCAAAGGAACGAACGATAATACAGAAACAACTGATATCACTACAATTTTATGTCAATTGTATTACTTAAATGATACTATATTTTAAACTAAATCTTTTATTGGAGTCAAAATAATGTTGTAGATATTGCCGTAAAAATCTAATCTACATAAATTACCTGTTCATGGAATGATACTAAACACTGATAAAAACGTGGTTCATGACCGGACGGAAATTGTTAATTTATAATTTGTTTTTTCTAAACATGATTCAAATACGTATACAGTATTTTAAGCACCTTTTAACAATATTTGAGGGCGACGTGGCGCAGTGTGGCAGTGCCCATCCATACAAATGCATATATTACAAATGCATATAAGCCATATATTATAATCCCTACTTATAAATGCGAAATTATGTCTGTTTGTCTGTTATGCTTTCACGGCTAATCTATGGGTCCGATTTGGATGAAATTTAGAGTGAAAGTAGCAAAAAATTCAGGTTCAAATATAAGTTACTTATTTTTTCAAATATCCACTTTTAAAGGGTTCAAATAGGGGATGAAAGTTGATATGAAAAATCTAAACAGCTTGACCGATTGTAATGAATTTTGGCATAGATATAGTTAATAATCCGAGGTTTGAACCTATATATGTAGTACGTTGACATAGGCTACTTTATTTTTCAAAACTGCACTCGCAAGGGTTGAAATTTAACGAAACAGGTAAGTAGATCACGCGGCGAAGCCGCAAGCGTGCCGCTAGTAAACGTATAAACGCGATTGTTGTAAGTTCGATTCCCACTCATGTGAATTATTATTTATTAATTTAATAACTCAACACTGGTACCTAAGACAAAGCACAGTGTTGAGCTCTGTGCACGCAATATCTACATTTCAGGTGAAAAGTGAAGAACGAAGTGTCTTGACACTAGGTTCTCTTTAACATAGCAGGGTACTGCTATGCGGGAAATTTATACAAGGGAAATAATATTTATATGTAAGTAACATTAAAAAAACTTAATGTATACATTTGTCTAAATCAATAAATTATTTTTATTTAATACGCATAGGTAATTATAATAACGTAACGCGTGTTCGTTTCTTGAGTGGGCGTAACTGAGCAAAAGATCCCGAGGCAGTACTTACAAGGTTAAGAAAATGATATCCACATGTGTGGCCACACAGAACTGTACATTAAGTCATATGGATATAAACAGTATTATTTTTAAATAATTTATTGTTGTTTAATTATCAACCCACTTGTTTGTATGCTTGCTGTCTTTCCTCTAATCATCAAATTATAATTATATAATTCATTAATTTTAATTTCCGTTGTCGCATAGCAGGATAGAATGAAAGTAGTGTTAAATATCAAGGCTGCATTTCGTCTTACCAAAGCATAGAAAATAATATTTTTATCCCGCACACAGCAGGGTAGGCATAGTGGAACATATTGTTAAGACACTCCGTTCCCTACTTTCCGCCGAATTTGAAGACATCGCGTGTCAAGTGGCGGAACTTAACTCCGCGCTTTTGCTTCTGATACCAGAGCGAAAGAAATGGAAATATTAAATATTTCCACTCCTCGAGTGAAAATCGACCCTACCACCAGCCTCGAATGGCCCCTATATAGAAAATTATAAAGTTTAATAATATAAGCATAACCTAATCAATCGTGTCTAAAGTCAAATGCTGCACTGTTCCACTGCACTACGATATATCCTCGTTATATTCATATTTATGTATTAATATTTATTTTGATTTTAAAAACACTATTGGCTTGAATTGACTTAATTGAGCCAATAGGCTTGAATTGACTTAACATAACTAAATGACTAACCGCTTCCATAATTCTATATAGATTGAAGTGGTTACAATATTTGTCTATTTTTTGACACTACCGAGAATTAGTAACAGTCAACGCAAAATTTTCATTAAGTATTCTCAGAAGGTGTTAGTTAAAAGGAACCTACGCTGGTTTATAAACAAGATATTGATCACACGAAATGTATGACCGTACACTTTGAATAGCAATAGTACACTCTGTATGCGACTAACGGTTCCATTGCATTTAATAAGTCTAACTCGAAGTAGAACTGGCACTACTTAGTAATTTGTAACAGATGTTTGCATGTTTTAAATTAATATGAGTAAAATAGTTCTAAGAACTTAATACTGTGTTTTCTAGTTATCTAATAGACATCTTATTGAATAGATATAAATGTGTTTAAAAACTACCTATTCTTTATAAATTTACCGATTATATGCATATTGCTTTTTTTACGCATGTTTCCGATATATTTTTGATTAAATATGTACCTATAAAATAATCATATACATATAATCTAAAATGGACGGAGAATATTTTTAAAAAAGCAAATTAAAAAAAGTACATATTTTATCATATTTTATCATTAAAAACGTAAATATGTCTAAAATATTAGTTATTCATTCATATAAATAATCTGTTTTGTAAATTCATCAATCAATCGTATTTTTTTTTTATTATTTTTGCATATTAAATATCTATTTTTAAGTACAAAAATATGAAATAGTTTGAATCTATAATCCTCCAATAATTTTAAAAAGATTTAAAAATATGGACGTTGATATGGTTTACAGACATTGAAATAAGGATATAAATATTATATTAAAAAATATAATTGTGTCTTGAACAAATAAGCAATTGCTACAATAAGATATACTTTCACATTTTTAAACGAAAGATTAGAAAGGGGTTATAATATATAAATGCCCTTTCAGTCAACGCAGTATCAAAGTAGGCGTTATGAGATAAGGTAATAACATATCTGACAGTTACTAAGCAGCTAAGAGTGTAGGCGATGTGATTGCGAAGATGAATGGTATTATTACATTCTACGATCTTACAATTACGGCTAGTGTTAGCTTGGTAAGTAACCTACAAATAGATAGGTCCAATTGAGACTATAGACTAGACTTCGTATCTTTGTAAAGATTAGTTATCATTGATTAAATGCTTATCTCAGGATATACTGTTATTTAATTAATAATTAATTAAATATATTGATAATAGCCCAGGACTAATACCCAGGTCCTTCACTGTAGGAGCTTTAGAGTTACAAATGTATATAAAAAGCATATGTTATCTCATGGGTTCCGTTTAACTAATAATTATTGAAAGACAGTATTAGAAAATGTGTATCCATAAATATGAATCCAATTCATGATCCAAATTTTATAAATGTTTTCTAAAAATGTTATTCTTAAATGTGTCCTAAATGTGTGTATAACACTTTAAAAATGTAAAAAAATATACATTATCTTAAAGTTTTTAAAAGTGGTAATATTAGTCTGAGAGCAAGCTTCGAATATGTAATTGCATACCCAATATATGTGTTTAGGGTGCGGCTTGTAATTATAATTGATGTTTCTTGAAAAAATCGGTTTTACCAATTGCGTTTTAAGCATATATATACTTAATGATACAACAGTTCCCGAAAATACCTATAAGATTGTAGCTGTTTATTACTCTTCTTTTCCCGTATCAAGTGGATTCGATTACAAAACTCAACCTTATGTCGTCTACAATGTAGATTTTTTCCGTCCTTTTCAAGTTTCTTACGTTTCTTTTTATTTTATGTGCGAATTCAGACGATCACATTTTTACTAGCTAAGGTCATTGTCCTCTTGACGTCATGGTAGACATACAACTTTGTCTACACATGTTTTTTTTTTCATTTTATGTAATTTATAGTTATAAGCTAGTATACAGCTGGTAATTGTATAAAGAACATTTATTCAATATAGCTCTATATCTTATATTTACAATCGTATAAACTTAAACGTTAAATTATTTAAGTAGTATGATCGGAACGGAACTATGTAGGTTCGAGTTACTTGATGCCCTTGTCACAAATACTTACGGCTGATATTTATAATAGTGTTAATATAAACAAATAGTTCTTTCCCCTAACACACTGGCTGATGGTTTGAAACTCAACACCGGCTCATAAAAGCCGTCTTTCATCCCGCCCGGCTTATTACGAATATGTTATGGGCGCTGGTAGAAAAAATTAAATATACAGAAGCGGATGTACGGAGATTGAGACTCACATTAAACAAGCTCCTGTAATATGATCTGACTTCGACATATCGTGAGATTCCTTATCAAGACACGAGAACTGTACAGCTTTACCCCTCTCTTTTATTGTAATTCGATAAATGATATTACATATCAATTTTTGTGGTAGGTAGATACATATTATGTAGTTACTAGATGGTAATAGGGTCATCATGACACAGTGGTACGACATATATAGTGGGTTCGATTCTACTCAGAATAATGATATTATTTAAAATAAGTTCATTACTATGCTTTGGTAAAACAAAGTGCGACGTCGAACTTTGCCACGCAACACGCCATGTCGCGAGCACGGGTGGAACTGGAAAGTGGAGAACGGAGTGTTGACAATAAGTTCTCTCTCTACTTAGTTCCGCAAAAAAATGTAAAGCAAAAATACAGAACGTTATTTTTAAGTTCATTTCAATTGTAGTTGTAGAATATAAATATAATGTTTGTATTCTTAGTAAAATTTATAATGTGTACATACATTATAATGTAACTGGCGGCATTGTGAATGGGAAATTGAGATCATTTAAGATATAGATCAATACAAGGTAACAGGTATTATCGAAACGGGTATCAGATCCACGATCACGACAAGACTATATGGTACAAAGCGTCCAAAAAACAATTTATTTTCGGAGCACGTCGTAATTACACTGTAAACACATAATACATCGTTCCTATTATTATTGTATTTAAATCAATTACGAAGATTATACATTGAGTTCTACCAGTGTAGGTGCCAGGTTCTTCTATAGCCCGTAATTAATGATCGACGATAAGTAAAACACTTTAGATTAGAGTAAAAGCCGCTATCAATGAATATTCCTGTAGTACTGATTTAGTTGATCAATCGTTGGGAATACTCACAATGTTTTTAGACGTACTTTTTAATGTTATATGACGCAAAATACTTATAGAGGCGGTCGTGGCGCAGTGGCACAGTGTCTGACTGTAAACACAATGGTTATGGGTTCGTTTTTCACTTGGGAGACGGAATGTCTTAACATTTGGTTTTCTCTGAATAACCTGCTATACCGAAACAAGGGTGAAGCTATTTAATACATAGTACATATTTATAACTCACATTTAAGTAAGTATTATTGACAATAGAAGTAAGCATTTTCGATTAATTAAATTATTAACATGGCATTATGAAAACTTTGTCTTATTCCAAGTCTAATACAATTAGGTAACTATATAAACACGAACGATTACGCCGGACGCGTTACGGTTACGCGAATGAAAAAAATAGCCCAATACCGTACAGGTGCTAACTCTCTGAAAACACATTTGCCAATAGAGGTTGTACTGTTTAGATGTTGCTAAATAACAGTATCGATTAGTTAACGCTTGTCAGTTGTTGTCTGATAATGAGTTAGATTTATTAACAAACTTTTTATTTCTCACATAATAACAATAAACAGAGTGAAGATTGAAAACCTCCTTTGTAACATGACTATACTGTTTTATTTTTTTTTACTCTGGTACCTAAGAACATGCGCGACGTTGAGACCAGTCACTAAGCACGACGCAATATAACAATGTCGCAATTTCGGGCGGAAAATAAAGAATAGAGTACTAGATATACACTAGGTTTTCTCAAAATACCCTACTAAGGAGGAAAAAGCGTGAAGTTGGTTTTGTTTTAATATATCCCGCTTATGCAAATATAATACGCAATTACGTAATTATTAAAAAAATCAGTCATTTGTTAAATATGTCTATCTCTTCGCAGATCGTGCCTGGTTGACATTGAGTATATAAACAGACTCGTTAAAAGATATCTTTGCGAAAGTTTGTTACAATGACACATTGTAAAACTGTAATATCAATATCGTAGGATTAAATATGCCCTAAACATAATGAAAAAAATAATTTCATACAATATTTTCTACATAAAAAGCAAAAATATAATATAGCATTGGAAAGTAACAGATGAACTACGATCTCATTTAAGAAGCCGCATCGGTTCTGAATTAATAGACACGTGTTACATTAAGCATAATATCTAAGGTAGTTAAATATTCATAGCAAATTAGTTAAAATTATTGAACGCTTTTTACCGCAGAACATTGTCAGAGAGAACTTAGTGTAAGAACACTTTGATATTCACTTTCCGTCGAAAATCGAGATTACGTGTTAAGTGTCGGAACTGAACGCCGTGGTTTCCCTTATGTACCACCGACATGAAAATAATATACATATAATCATTCCTCCGTGTAGGAATCGAACCCCCAATGATCACGGTTACAATCAGAGGCTGTCAGGCAGTTGAACACTGTATACATATTGAATTACTTAGAATACTTTTAGAGCTTAAAGTTCCCATCAATTAACTTATATAGAAAACATTATAAGCACAAAAAATGTATAACTTTTTATTGCAGCATCCATATGGATAATTTAAGATTTAGATAATTCTATTTAAGGTGTTGTAGTAATCTCGAGTGCTTAGGAGTGTGGCGTAGCTACTAAACTCTACTCGAGTGCTTCCGTTGCGCTTTAAAAGACCAGTCGGTGTTTTTTAAGTCTATGTATATATTTAGACAAATCACTGTTTTATATCTTAATGTTTTATTATTTTTCGATATAGTATTATACATGCTGGCCAGTCGTGGCCCAGTGGCACAAGAGTGTGACTGTAAACGACTGGTTGTGGGTTCGATTCCCACTCGAGGAGTGAAAATTATATTTTCGTTTCTTCGCTCTGGTGTCGAGGTAAAGCGCGGCGTTAAGTTCCGCCACTTAACACGCAAGCCTCCGAATTCGGCGGAAAGTGGGGAACGGAGTGTCTTAACACTAGGTTCCCTCTGCCTACCCTGCTGTGTGCGGGATATAGCGTGAAGCTATTATTATACATGCTAATTGGTAAGAAATGCCTTTCATAGATTGGATAGGTACAAAACGTATTTCTATATTTTAAATTAAATTTAATTACTTAATATGTATCACACTTATTTTCTTAAAATAAAGAGTATCAAATATATTAGTTATTATTGAGAAAAACTTGTAAAATAGTACGACCGACCACCCACTTCGGCATCAAGATATAGATTCCGCGTACAATTGATGAAATAAACAAATCCATTGTGTACAATTGTGGTTAGGACCGTATGTTACCCCGCTATTCATATCCGCTCCTCTGTTCATTCAATGTTCAGCTCAAAATTTATAAGGATACTTTTGTTTTGCTTGAAACTTTCAGAAATGTTGTTTATAGAAATATACGTCGTAAATTAAGAGTTGAGGAAATTCATTATAAATATACACTAATAAACTAATCTAAACACATTACTTGATGTTTATATAGCGCAATTATTAGCCGGAAGTAATTTCGTCTTATTTTAATACTTCTAACCTGCTCGCGGCTTCGCCCGCGTGATGTTCAATTTTCATCTTCTGTTTCAGCTCCTTAGGGGTTGGTTTTAAGAAAAAAATATGCAGCCTAATTGACTTTGCGTCATCAACCATCATCCCGGGAAAATTTACTAAAATCGGTCAAGCGGTTTAGGTTTTTCAAACAATTTTTCGTCCCTTACTTAAACCAACTAGGGGTTGACTGTTAATTAGAAAAGGAGTCTATGTCTGACCTTAGTCTGACCTTAGTCTTACTGAGCTTAGCCGTGAAAGGGTAACAAACAGACAGATGGAAAGACAAATAAGCATACTTTCGCATTTATAATATTTGTTCTTATTTCAGATTATGATAATATTTTGATCATAATATTTTAGTCAACAAGTAAAGTAATAAAGTTTTTATTACTGATGAGTTAAGTTTTTGGGAATAGATGACTAATGCAAATCTAAATCGCGTATACGATATTTTATCATTTGTGCTTGCGTCATAAAACTTCTTGAGAATATCAAACAGGAATGTTACACGCATGTGCCACCCTGCACGACATACCGCTTCCTTTTGTGACTCATGTGTAGGGTAATAATGAGAGTAATTGCCCGTTTTCTCACATCGTGATTCATTATTGACGAAACGAGACTCGAAGCGGCACTCAAGTTTGTTTGTTATGCTCTCTTTTAATCACGTGTGAAGCAACAGAATAATTTCTTCCTAATGACGCCAATTACGCGCTCCGTTGAATGTTTCTTTCAATACAAAATGAAATATGAAATTGTACCTAAATTAAACTACTGTTATATCTGTTTTAGTAGTCTGCTAATACAAGGCAGGAAACGTCCATATTATTTTAATACATACCATACGCGGCTATTTCACGGAAGTGACACAATTTTGTGTTTGTAAAAAATAGGTCTAATGCCTAGCTGTTATGGGTTATTTATGTCATAATCATAACAACGTTGGAGTCGGTTGACTTAATGTGTCCATAAAAGAGAAGGGCCGCGATTTACATCTGTATGCCATATGCATCGTAATTCAATCGCATATTTTGGAATTATGTTGATAGAGGCGTACATACAGGTCAAAGGTAAATAATATATAAAAGGTCAAAGGTAAATAGTATTTCGAACGTTATTTTATTTCTGTTTTATACGAATAGGTACCTACTATAAATACGTAGATAGTAACTTTATCAGAAAGCTCGTTATTCATGTCTCTTTCCCAAGTTCTATGATATTAAGGTTCTAAAAACGAAAAACATCTAATAAATTTCTAATTTTTTAACATAAAAACAAATAAGCATTGCAATAGTCAGGCACATTAGCTGAAAATAAATATATTCAGTAGCTAGTAAATATGTAATATATAAGGCCACAATGAACTTTATAAGGGCAGGAGTGTCGTCATCATGATTGATGTTTCCAGTAACTCTATACCAAATTTCAAATCTATACAGCGTACTTTGATTGTATGCAAATCTGATATTATATTATGAAGTTGTGATAACTTTTTTTAGCGCCATTGTGAAGTTTATTTAAATTACGTTATGGCAAGGATTATGAATGAGACACCTATTGATGTATGCATATAGTATAATAAGTATTAATGATAACGTGACTAACATTTTTATTATTAGTAGTAACTATTACAATATGATTGGTTAAAAAATGATTTTGTTATTACGTCATTTTTCTTCCCACATAGTAGGATAAGAAAAGAAGAAGAAACTAGTGTAGTAAGAAGAAACTTTTGAAACATTTTTAAAGTGTTGCTCCACACTTAGGAAAATTGAAAAAGACATTTAAAAAACGTATAAAAATTCCCGCTGCGTTCAAATTTTTATACGTTTTCTAAATGTCTTTTTGAAGAAGAAACCTTTTTCGTCTAAACTTACTGAATTTAAGATATAGTGTGTTAAGTGTCACTTAAGTGTCACTTATCACCAAAATAACTAAAATATATTTGTCATCTAAGTAGCAAATGAACTCACAACCATAGTATTTACAATCAAACTCTTACTATGCCACAATGATCAAATACAATAACTCTGTACTACTTTCTGTACTTATCACCATATGCAAAGACATGTATTAAAAATAAACATGACAGAAAGAAAAACACGATACGCTGAGAAATAATCTTTGACGCTGCGTTCATTTCATAACCACGTCTAAGTATCAAATTAATTTAGAAACAAACAATTAAGGTACTTAAGCCAAATTTGTGTCAGTAAAGAAACCCTTTTAGTGTTGCTTGTTTTATTTCAAAACATGTTCGCCCACGACCGATTTTCGAACCGACTTCGCTATCGAAAAATAGAAAGTTTTATATGAAGGGCCCGCTTTCCCGCTATTTATCTGGGTTAACGTAGTCTATTGATTACGTTATCCCACTTGTTTATGAGGTTAGGATCATCATTCCCGTTGATTCCACTACTGTTCCAGTTTAACTATACATAATAGGGGCCATTTAGGACAAGATTAGAACGAGCATAGTTATTGAAAAGATAACATAGGTTATAAGATCTTTTGGTTTTACGATTTTTACGCATGTCGACATAAATAACCAGATTAATCGTGTTAATTTTTTGGTATATTTTCAAATATTAAGTTAAAGTTACACTTTCCAGTTGCCTGCGGCTAAATGTGGAGTATTATTATAGTTAATTACTCTTATTATAGTCACTTAGTTCCATTTATAACATAGGTTGCTCTTTATTGTATTTACTTTTAATGAAAAAAAATGCATATAAAACCTTTGTGACGCAGTGTGATGACATCCGACTGTATACACGATGGTGAAAAGTGTTTAATGGAGTATTTTGACACAAAATTCTCTCTGTTGAGCGGGAAAGTGCGTATAGCAAACTAAATTCGCGTTTTTCGCTTTTTTATAATACAATGTTAAGATTTATGTATTATGCTATCATTTATTTGTAAATTACTAGCCAACACATTTACCTAAACAAATTTGTGACGATTTGTGTGTGAATTGTGCGGAAAAAAATTACCTTATATCATCCATAATGCTTTAGAAACATGTTTTACACAGATTAAAATTTAAAACGTTTCGAACTGTGATAACCTACTTTATGTATAAATAGTATTATTTATAAATTACTTTACATCGATAAATATAATCTAACCGAAATATTTGGATACCTATAATGTGAACTCTCTAGTAAATATTACTTTTCTAAAAAGCAGCACGGTCAACATGTTATGTTTTATGTTATCTTTTATTTTTATATATTTAATAAACTCCTTATTAGACGAATGCGCCTTAATGAAAACATTAACATTGCATAGCAATTATACTTAATTAATTACGAACAATTTTAACCCATACATAATTACCATTTATATGTGTGTGTAAATAACTAAATCCATACTAATATTATAAAGGCGTAAGTCTGTCTGTCCGTCTGTTGCACTTTCACGGGTAATCTACTGCCTGATTTGGATATATTTCGGATCGATTTCAATTCGATGATTTTTTCAGGATACAGTCGATGACACATGTTCGGCCAAAGGTTGCTATTTTTTTCAAGTAGCAATCTCAAAGGGACTGAAATAGGGAATGCAAATTTGTATGAAAAATATAAACCGCTTAACTTGCCTGGAAACTTGGGACACCGAAAATACGAAGCAGTTCAGTAGTTACTATTCAAAATAAACATAGTTATAGAAACATGGGCCTATAGAAATGCTCGTAAATTAAATTACCGACACTCCTTATTACGATAACATGGTAATGATGTAGAAATCTAAAACGTCTGTAAACAAAGTCGTGCCTAGCGGTACAATAAATTCAACTCAATTAGCGAGTGACATCGGTTATCTGCGACAAAGCGGCGCGAGTTTTATTTAACGATCCGTCCCGTGATACGAGTGCTCATGAAAGTGCACACTGTCATTTAAAAAAACATTTTAATAACAACTTTATGCGATGTGCATCGTTTTCTTGGAACTACTACCAAGTGGAGACGAATAATATCTGGTGGCCGAGCTCGAGTCGAGCCGATGATTATAATAAAAACTTGATAAAATATAAAAAAATTATATATTTATTAAACAATATATTTTCTAATAAAACCTCCTTACATATTAAATTTCAAGAAAATCATTGGAGCCGTTTCCGGATTTAAAAATATATGATTTTCAATGAATTCCTTCTAAACATTTTTTGTAAATCTTACATCATATTTTGATTTAGAGCTATGACTGTGTTTTGTTGAAATTAAATTTTACTACTCAAACAACAATAGCGGCAGACCGAGGGACGGCATTTAGGATTATTAACTCCTTAACAATAGATAGACAACGGGGAACACGATACTCGACTTATCTACCTAATTTCGAGTAGACACCTTTGTCATACCTTTTTGTTCGCGGTCATTTCCATAAATTATAGAGGATGGCGCTGGCTATGTCTATGTCTTGTACAAAGTGTACCTGCTATTGTTATGTAAAGCAGGGGACGTGACGAGCACGCCTCGCCAGGGATTCGGCAACCGAAATTACCTCTAGGGTTACAAACATTATTGAATATATCCATAGCAATAAGAGGGTGCTTATTAACCTGCTCGATATTGTATTAAGAAAAAAGTCAATAATTCAAGTTTTTAGTTCCTTTTAATTGTATTTAAAGTAAATAGAAGCCTCTGTTTCACATGTAAGTAGTTTCACATATTACACAAAATCTTATCAATGTTTTGTTAGTTGAATCCAAGTTAGGGCCCAATTAGCAAGCCTCAGTCTGAGTCGGGGCAAATTTCCTACCGATACTGTAGGATAAGGCGTATTGTTCAGTCACGGCGTCTAACAAGGTGAAATTATCCATATATAGAAATGCTATATAAGGTGGTACATTGCATTGTAAAATTCTATTTTAGCGCTAATTGACAGGTTTGACATGATGCTTGCGAATGTGTTTAGAACTAAGATGTATTATGTTATCATTGTTGTAGACATATACCATGCACAATATACAATTAATTTTTAATTAAAATAATTAAAATTTTAACTTTAATCAGCTCTCAACGAAAGTGTTCAATAAAGAGTTCAATTATTTATGCATTTACCAGTGTTGTGTACTATTTATTAGACGTATGAACTGCTTTACTGTGACCAGTACTGTGGGTAATGGTATATAATCTGACAACTGTACTGCGGCTGCAAATAAACTGTATTATGAGTTTCTGGTAGTTTCACCTTAAGTTAATTAATACTAATATTAGAAATGCGAAAGTTTGTTTGTCTGTTAGACTTTAACGGCTAAATCAACGGCCCAATTTGAATTGAATTCGGAATAGTTATAATTGACGGTCAAACATAAAATCAACCTCGAAAGGGCTGAAATAGACGACGAATATATGTATAAAAATGTAAATCGCTTAACATTAGCGAAAACGGTGACGGGCGAAGCCACGAGCTAGTCGCTAGTATTCAAAATATACGCGAAAATTAAATTTAAAAGGTTGTTGACTTAGTGCAGTGACCTACTTCACACGTGATCTCTAGGCCGCAGAATAGTTTACAATGGCACGCCAGCTCATTCGCTCAATTGATCCTTCCTGCCAGTGACAGTGTTGCTATCTCAAGGCCGAAGTGTTAAATAAATGTGTACACGTTTTAAAATATTTTTGATAAAGAAGCTGAAACTTGGAAGTACGTGTAGTAATTTCAACGACGAGATAAAATCGTAAAGAATGTTTTAATTCCATTCCATCCATGGTTACCATATACGTACACGTACATGAACTTTTAATTACAAAAAGCAGCTTCAGGTTTTTGCGAGCTTGGCAGTCAGAAAGAAACTAGTGACAGAACACTCCATTCTCCAATTTTCATCTGAAATCGAGACAACATGTGATGAGTTACGGAATTCGCCTCACTTCGTGTTAGATACCAGAAGATAGAAATTATAATAATTTAAATATATTTAATTATTCCCCGAATGGGAATCAAATACATAACCACTGATGCTTACATTCAGACGCTATCCCTTTTTATTATTCAAATAAAATCAACAGAATATGTACCATCCATACATAAAATAAATGTGAAATATTTATTACAGCAATTTACAAAAAAAAACACCTAAGCCTAATAAAAATTAAGGAAGTTTATTTTTATAGCCGTCACATAATGCATTAAATTCTAAGACTGCGGTTCTAAATATAGTCCTGACGCACAGTATGACGTTGGGGCTAATCGGAAAATTATTTCTGTCTCCATGACCCGTCGTTATTTTTGTAGTGACAGACTTAGAACTTCGTGAGAAACATTTAAGCTAACTTTGTATATCGGTCATCACATACTTAGTATAAAATTGCTACAATAAACACACTCCGTTGTATTGACTTTTACTGATCGCTGCTGTCGGACTGTCGGTATTGCGTGAGAAAGGTGCGTCTTGCGTCAATATTGAATAGACATATCTGGTCATTTTAAGTATGGGCACACATATCCTTGTGGTAACAAATATTCATGCATGCAACAATATCGTTTCCCTTTACGTAATAGAACGTTAATAGCTTTTGTGTTTAATTGTAAAAGCACCGATATTGAATTATAAGCAGCTTCATGTTTTCTCCCACATAGTAGGGCAGTCAAAGAGAACCCACTGTTAAGATACTTTTCCACTTTCTGCCGGAAATCGGGACGTTTGCGTATTAAGTGACGAAAGTCAATGCCGCGTTTTGTCTTAGGTCCCAGGTCGAATGAGTATTATTATAAGTATTCAATTTCCTTGAATTAAAAATATATACCTACTAACATGTATCGCAGCAATATTTCATACTTAAGAGGTAGATTGTGAATGTTAAAGCTTCCCCCTTTAAACACAAGTGGAATTATAAAGATAGAAAGTATCGTAGTGAGCAAGGTAAGAGTGATGCACTTAAGTAGTATTTAACTTTTACTTTGAGAAGGGTTGAAAAACCAGTTGCACTTTCCACCTTACCTTGAGTGGTGTAAATTCTGTTTGCTTTCTGTTAAATATGTAGTATAATTATCGTGTATATATTATATGCCTACATAATTATAAAAATAAGTATGATCATGCAATGACAATATATTTTTCATATATCTTTCACACTTTATGGGTGATATACTTATACATATTTAAAAAAGAAGAACTAATTTACAGTTCGGTACATTTCCATAGTTATGGCCTTCCCAATAATAATTCACATAAAGAAAATGACATTACTGTGTTCTTTAAAATCTATTAGTGTTACTTTGTTCTTCTACCGTACGTAAGTTTTCTGACAAAATTGTGGTAACGCGTACAAAATAAATATTAATCCAATTTCCTTTTAAATTAAATACCATCGCGGTAATTTCAAAACACGAAAGAAGAGCTTCATAATGACTACAATTTAAATACAACAAAAAAAAAATATTGTAATCTCTGATAGTATAAAAAAATAATACTATAAAAAGGTTACATATATATTTATAAGATATTACAAAAGGAAGCTCGTTTCGAAGTTTCGAAGCTTTATGAGTTTACTAGTTTAATCCAGGAGTTCGAGCTCTTCAAACTTGCTTGCCCACACAGCAGGGGTCGATATCTGACTAATGCACTGGTAATATTTACTCGTTTCGAACTGGTTTGCGACTTGCGATAATCTGCATGAAGCCTGCATTGCTTTGCTGCAAATGTTTTTGATTTACGCTCCTTCTGTTAGTTGGTTGAGATTTATTATCGTAATTTACTTGATAATCTCGTTAATATGTATATATGTATAAGGCCATTTGGTAATTATTGACGTATTTACTTTTATCTCTTAATTTAAATTCATGCGCTGTGAATTAGCTTTAATATTTGCCTACAAACTTTCACTTATCTCTTGAGAGAGAAGAGTATTCTATTTGCATATTTGTAATTGATAGAAATCTTTAATAACCATGAGTTGCTAAAAAAATACTTGTATTTATAATAATACGTTGTCATATAACAAAAAATAAACTGCTACTATTGTTAAAATTTTGAACCTGGTGGTCTTTTTTTCGTTTATTCGTTTTACACTATGTGTAAAAAGGTCAGGGAAAAGGAATGACCAAGGAGATCCTTCTCCTATATAATATGATCCTTTATATTCATCAAAACGTATGATCGAAACATACATATATGTAGGTAATGTGAGCTCTATATCTAATATCTATAGTAAACTTTCAACAAGTAAGGAAATTAAATCAGTACATACTACATAGTAGCATGCTGTGGTGACTAACAACTGTGGAACATGAGCAAGTCACGAGCGCGATCCCTCCATTCGCTAATTAGAGATTGTTGTGAACGATAAAACTTCATCTCGCACTTAACGCTACCCTAAAGGAATTCAACACACGATTCGATTTCCATATGCGCTAACTTTTCCTACTGTGACACAAAACATTTATCTTATGAAACATTGTGGCCATTACGGACGTTTTATAATGAGTTGCAATAAAGTACAAATACGTAGAGTATTAATTAGTAAAAATATACTTACTTTATTTTTTACTTTACCTAATTAACCCTAAGGCTTAAGTCTACTCAATCAAATTGGCGTCTGTAATAAATTAGAATGTCATGGAAAACATATTGTAAATGGATCTGTAGCCGCGAACCAAAACGTTCTGTATTGTGTATTAAATATATTTTTATTTAAACAAGATAATCTTGCAATCTTTTGTGTTCGAAATGCTCGGTGACAGGAATACCCATCAGTCACGACTTGACTCGTGCGGCTTTAGTAATTATGGACGCACTTAATTGAGAAGTTTCATGGTCGAAGGGTCGTTTGAGTGGAGAAAGCGACGGTTTATGATTAGAAAGGCTTTAGGTTGCGCTACTTATTTCATATTTCGCTTGTCAATGTAGTTTCGGTTTATGTCGATATATTTCAAATAAGATGGATATACATATAACCCTATAATAAATATTATCTGAAGGAATTGAGTATCTTAGTAATTCAATATTTTTCCTGATTATTTCCTTCTGTGAGAGGAAAATGTATTTGTCCCTCTCTAACTAAGGAATAAGATATTAAGATGGGAGCGGAGTTTGGGGGTGGACACTAGGGGCACGAAAATATCTTATGCGTAAATAAGTTGTCGCATCTAAAAGTTGAATCTAAATATACGTTACGTATCTCTTGATCAGTCTTCCTGAATTCTGAAAATATATTTATACAGTTATTAACATTTTTGCATATTGGCATTAGCATATGTATGTGGATTATGAACGACTCGCATTCTGTGTGACGTTATGTACATACATATTTGCTGTAATAAATTAAATTGTCGTAATGCCTTTGCATCTTTATTTTGTTACTTTTAATAAGTTACCGAAATTAAATAAAGTAATATTAATTTGTGATTATAAATATTTGTTACTCAATGTATAAAACGTAGAGTTAAGCTCCGGCCACTCATAAACCAACTTCTCCAGATCCAGCGGAAACTGGAGAAGAGTACCCAGACACTAGGTTCTCTCTGACTTTCAAAGCGTGACTGCGTGAAGTTACTATACTTTTATTATTTCATCTGCATTCCATTATAAAAATAATAATATGTTTGTCCTTTTATTACTCAAATTTTATAAAATTATCTTGAAATCGTTCATTCCCAATGTAGGTACAATGAATCTCCTTATTTGTGGATAGGCAATAAAGTATCAACGATGGTTCTGGTAGTGTTTGCGGACCACCGACGACGTCAGCTACCACTTGGCTAACAACAATATTTACTAATGTACCCTCAGGCATGTGGATCGAGCAATTATAAAAACAATTACATGGCAGTTTCAGATAAATTACTGGTATAATTTTAAATTTACTTTTATTTACTCGTCATAATTTAACTCTCGTTGTTGATTTTTTTAATTTTAAGTATAACTTGTATAATGCTCAAATATTAAAAAATATAATCACCACAAATATTTTCTCATACTCTGTTTTCTAAGGAAGTGATGTTAAGATTTATATAATGTTTTATTACTTGTGGTTACTGTCGATGTAATTTTTTTATTACATAAGAAAAAAATCATAATAAAACAGAACGATGCGGATTATGTGCCCGTAAGGAATAAAATAAAACGCCCTAAGAAAAATAAAACTTCATAAATAACAATTTTATTAGGGGTACATACGAACATTTTTAATTATGAAACATTTCATTTATTATCTCTACATTGTCAACATGTACACATTTCCCGCCATTACAAAGGATTTGGTGTAAAAAAAAACAAATTTCAATTTACACTCGTAGCGTGTACTGTCAAAAATATTAATACAATACATAAAATTTCTGCGTGGGTGCGTTCGGCACGTAACTCTGTGTACGCACGTTTCGTGCGTGTTGGTATTTGTTCCTATCACAATATCATCCTCAGGCCCGCCGTGGACGCTCTTTGATCTTTTCAATTGCCTAATTTAATAGCCATTCAATAGATTACTTTTTTATTACCTACTTCTTTATAAAGAGACTCTGATTTAGATAAAATTATCTTAAAATATACAAATTTTAGTTTATTTGTATTAATCTTTTTAATTTTTTAGTGGGCTTTTACGTTTATTGCTGTCTTTTATTACTAGTTAAGTCTTTCTAATGGTCGGTAAACCTAGCCAAAGTTCAGTTTACGCTAAAAGTATATTAAAATTATATTTTTTATTTTATTTGTTTATTTGTTTATATTTTATCTTAATGGTTGTGCAATATGGCATTGCTATCAGCCAATGTCAAGGATTGATGGTGTAGTGATGGGGATTTATAGTGGTTTGCGGGGCGAGGCTCGCCAAGGATATACAAATAGGAGCGCCATGTTGACGATGTTTGAATTTTATCATTTAATGGAGCGATAGAGTTTCCTCACAATGGCATTTATAAAAAGTGTTTTTTGCAATAAAATATACCTCAAAGGAACATTCTCTTTTTGGTTAGGCGAGGTTTATTTACATTATGTAAGTAATAATTAATTGTTCACTATTTTTTGTAGTAATCATTTAATTAATATGGAAGAAATAATTGATTGGTATTCATATACTCAATGTGTATACCTTGCGATTCTTTTATCATACAATAGTGCTTATAAATAATATACTCGTAGTTAGCTAGGCGTAGGCGCATTTCGTGTTACCCCAATGAGGGCAAGATCGATTGTAGTCACGTGGGCGCGTAATCAATTCTATAAACGAACCCTTCGTATTTTAAATTAGTCATTATTGACTGATTGAGTTTTGCGGTTTTAAAATTTAAGTATCATCCCACACCGTAGAAGCTAAAAGCTCGAGTACTCTGTTATTTGTTCAAAGCATATGTAGGGCGTTAAGTTTTCTTGAAAGCTTTTAACAAACTGTTTAGATAAGGTGGTGTCGCAATCGGGCAAAACAATGAGAGCTTAATTGTATCTCCATGTTTTCTGTCCCTTTACAAAAAGTACGTCGAACTTCTCATGTGGGTGTCTATTAAAGTTCCGAGACGCTGTACAGAATATTGAGATTACGAACAATGGCCCCGTGATAATGATAAATAAGATACATAATAAAATTTAACGTGCGTTCTGTGAATTGGTACACAATCGTGTTTGTATTATAAATGGGTTTTCAATTATTGTTAAATTTATTTTTAATGAAATTAAACTTTTATCGTGTGAGAATATCGAATACAAAATGGTTATCTGTCTTGTATAAATAGATTTTAGGGAACGAGTTATATCAATTGATGATACGACAATATCATGAGATATAAAAGTTGTACGTATAATAAATAGGCTACGGGTACATTTATTATAATCTAAATGATGCAGTTTCTTTAATATACCATTATTGATTAAAATATAAAACAAATCAGATTATATCTGAATATATTTTGCTCATTATTATTATTTTATGCAGATTCACGCGTTTTTGCCGCATGTTAGGGTTGTCAGAGATAGTGGCGGAAAATGAAGGATGGACACTACAAGCTAGTGTCAAGACACTTCTTCACTTTCTGCCCGAAATTAGGACATTGCCTGTTAAATGGCAACACTGAGCTTTGTCTTAAGTACCAGAGCATTTATTTATTTGGCCATTATATTAATTTATCAAGAAGCTTCTTGTATCTTCCTTATAATTATTCATTAACATTATCGTATTTAAAAGATAAAATTGTTTGTTTTTTAATCAAATAATTAAAATAATACTCTCAACTTAATTTTGATAATTAAATACTTAACAAGCAACAGTGAGGCCATTATTATAATTGTGTCCCGCGCCCTTATTCTCATTAAATCGTCATACTAATTAACGTACAAATAACTGCAGTAAAGAGCCACGCCGCCATTCACACCTTATCTAAGATCAGTACACATACATATTTGTAATTAGGTACCAAGTAATTTCTAGCAAAGGTTCCGTTGTATAGACATTATTTTACCGTAACGACGTAATGACAGCCCGTATGACGACCGTACGAAATAACATACTCGTACCTTTTATTTTGTACGGTTATTTTTGTACACAATTCGTTGTAATCACGTGCTTGAATATGATGATATATGTACATGGTAGATAAGTGAAGATAAGTGAAAAATCTCTATTGGGGACATTGTCAATGAAAAAGTTCAAATCAATGATTTTTACATTTATCTTCAGTTTGTCTATGGGATTGTAAACGCTAATCTCTAAAACGTTTCATTTAACATTTATGTTTCAATCGGTTCATAAATAAAAAGTTATAACAATTAAAATTTTGTTCGATAAAATTGCTATAAAATATTTGCTGTTTTATTTTCGCTGAAACTTCAATTTACACAAGCGAAGCCGTTAGCGGTTCGCTAATATGCAATAATATTTTTTAATTAACTTTTTTTTCTTTTTCAGGCTACTCGTAGGTGCACCTTTAGGGCAGAATTTGCAGCCAAACACGACAAAGTCTGGTGCTCTGTGGAAATGCAGCTTAAGTTCATCTCCCTCAGACTGTGAGCAGATAGTTACCGATGGAAAACGAAGTAAGCCTGTCCTTACCTTCAGTAATATATTTTAAGCATTCAAAATTTTACACGTTGAATGCTCAAATCGTAGTTGTCACATCAAATTCTTTTTAAAATTTCATGTTTATTTAAGTATATAATATAATATTTTTCATCAGTTAATTATTTTTTATGAATTGAACTGAACTGTTCAATTTTTATAAGTTCTTCTGCTCAACACCTCACCGATCTGAATATATAAAAAAATCATAGAATCACGGTACGAAGGATAATAAGTCTAGAAATTTGTATTAATATTCAATATGTTTTTTTTTATATCTAATGTAATGGTAATGTAATAAAATAATTAAAACACTTAAAATATCTATTAAAGACTTTATGACTGTGGGCATTATACTCACCGAAGCCTTTTACATTTTACTACTTGTATCACCTCATTGTGTTTATTGAAAATTAGTTATAAAGAGATAAAATGTTAAATACCACGATACTGCGTTTTATATGGTGAGTGTGAATTAGATATACGATTATTTCACAATTTTAATAGCTATATTATACCGAGTTGAGTTTTCAAATGGCTCATAGAAGTAGATATCTCACGTATATTAAAGTAGATTACACTGAAATAGTTTTAGATACCTGTATGATAACGTCGTATCTACACACAAATTTAAGCACAAATACTTTTAGTATATATATAAAAAAATGCTGGAACAGTTAATCTGTAAATATTAGAGTATAATATTTATATTTTTTAACTAAATTGTTGTCTTTTGTCGGTGGTGCCCCAAACAGCGAAGTACCGCAAGTTAAACACGAGTAAGTGAGCTGTGGTCTCAACATCCTTTTATACATTTAACCATAATTCTTTGACTAATCGCTGTACTTTTATAATTCTAATTAACTAATAAATAGTCTGCTAAGTTCCAGCTATGCCGTCGAGACTCTGTAACGCATGTACTAACTGTATGTTTACTTTATTAATCAAAACATGTAATAAAATAATTACATTAAATTTATTTTCATAATCAATTAACAATACAAGCTTGACACAAATGTGGCTCAGTTTGACAGCGTCTGACTGTAACCGCGGTAGTTATGGGTTCGATTCTCACTTAGGGACATGATTATATGTTATTATCATTTCTCTGGTATCTAAGCCAAAGCGTGGCGATAAGTTGCCACTGCCACTTAACACTCAATGTCTCGATTTCGAGCGAAAGGTGGAGAAGGGAGTGTCTTGATATCGGGTTCTCTGATTACCTTGTTATGCCAAAAAAAGCAGAAGTGAAGCCGCAAAAAATGAACAAAAAATTATTATTTTTATATTGATTATGAATATAAATTCTAATTTCAAGTATATTAAAGCACTAATCGCTTGCCAAAGCACATACTCATTAGCTTAAACCAGCACTTACTTATTATAATAGAAATTAGACGCGTTAGTTACTTACATGTAAATATATTATTTTGTTACAAATTTCAACGGAAACAAGCTTTATGAGTAGTCGAAATGACGTAAATCAGTTTCACGCCCAGTTCAGCTAATTTTAACTTTTGTATTATTTGCCGCCATTAGTATTATAAGTACTTTAAAGGCTTAAAAATTAGCTTAGTCCAAAATATAGATTAAAAACTTGCTTTTATTTTTTTTTTAGTTAATTAAACAAAGAAAAGTTTAGCGGTGATTGGTAAATAGTAATTTAATAAATTAATCCTGTAACAACACAAAGTAAGAAATTGTATTGAAACAGTAGTTAATTTCTTACGTATAAAAACCTCAGTATATAGAGAAAGGTTTAACAAAGTAATAAACATTTGGCACAAATAACGCTAAACTGAATAACTGAACATTCGTAACTATATTAACAGTTAGTCATCTATACTTAAAATAAACAAAATTGGTGTCTTCTGGTGAATTAACGAAACAGTCATCGAATAATTTAACTATAAATAAACTCAAAATTAACATTGAGTAGTAGTCGATAACGATATTAACAAATGAGACCACACAATATAAACACACGCAATGGAAAAATGTTTACCTCGCAACTTAATTCACAGGTCTTGAAGAATATCGCCGCCTGTATTTAGGGATTATTTCGATTTCTTGTGTTATAATTGCATGATTTATGTTTGATCTACAATGAGTGCTAGTGTTTCCAATCGTGTATTATACACTCAATTTGCAATGAAACAATTTCTATTTTTTGCAAGGTTTTCTGTTTGCCCTTTTATAATAAGATATTCTTATCTTGCATCACACACGCCTGGCTGCAATGCTTTGCATTTGCCAACGATCCACAACTTGGTTTGATCTTTGGGTTTCTTTCATGTCTTTTGTAAAGCGAAAACATTTTACTATTGAAATGTATTTGCTGGTTATTGCTTTTGGTTTTATACATAATACACTAAGTAAGTTATTACGATAAAATCCTTTAAATAAATATCTTTTAATTTTGACAGTTTTGATTTTTTAGTTTTTTCTAATAATTACTTTTTGGTTGTTTCAAAAATTAAAATTATAATGATATGCTTTTTATATATACTATTTTGCTATGATTGTATCTATAAGAATAAGTAATAACTAATGGCATTACGAAAATTGTTGAATGAAATAGCTGTCAAACCATCTTGGTATATACTCTCTGCTTGTTCGTACTCTCAGCAGTACTTAAGTCATGATAATTCATTAATCGGTATATCTATATTTAGGCATTGACGCTTTAAATCTGATGGGGCCGCAACCTGACGAGATCAAGGATGGCCAATGGCTTGGAGTTTCAGTCCGAAGTCAAGGAGTTGGGAGGAAGGCGGTTGTTTGTGCTCATAGGTAAATTTTAGTTTATGTGTCATTTAGTTTTGTATGTTATGTTTCAGTCGACTCTCGCTTTATGGAAACTCAAGGGATAAATTTCATATTACAATAGTTCTAAATAACAAGTGGATAAATAACTACTTGAGGGGAGGGGGGACGCAAGTTAATAAGTGTTTGATCTAAATTGATGATTTATTATATATTGTTATCGCAATTTGGCGATATGTATACTATTCCGTCAACTCAATCGAGTCACTAATTAATATTGATTTTATTCTATTTATCGAGTATTTTTCTAGTAACCGGAAAAGTCCTTCTTAGTATTGAGAGATTTAAATGAAGGAGTGTCAAATTATTGGGAGTCGACTGTAGTTGCCTTTTAATTCAATTTTTAAATATCCGCCCTTTTGTTTTGCAGATATATCCGAAAATCTGGAGAGTTGCAATTTGGTCAAGGACTGTGCTACACACTCAGCAACGATTTGCAGTTGATTGACATGTGGGAGCCGTGTCGAGGTCGATCCGTGCAAAGGTGTGATTTGTATTTTATTATCAAAATTTATAGTATTATGGTATTAATGGATAAACTAATAATTTGTGAACATTTATCGCTAACCTTTTTTATAAATGTTAAACGGAAACTTTTGTGAATTCGGTAATATATTTTTGTTACAAAAAATATGTTACCTTGGAGAATATAACCGGACACTTTAAAAATCATAAATACAATTGTTAATTTTTTTTTTTGGCTCCATGAATCTTCTAAAATCTTGTTCGAGTGTATGTTTTGAATGCCTGTACGTCTGCATGTATGTCCGTATATATGGTTCTATTATTGTATGTAAGTATGTATTTAAATACTCAGTATTGAAACGTTAAGGATATGCTTTCCCATTTTGATCATTCTCTTCTCTGCCCTAACGTTGCCTGCAGATCACTTACTACTCTAGAAGGCCACCTATTGTGCTACTTAATATTATTTCATTGTAAATATTTCTGTAAGTGTCCTATTTAGTGTGTAATAAAGAATATTATTTAAATATTATAAATAACATAGTTGTTATCCCTTTAATTTCAGGGAACATGAAGAATTTGGATTTTGTCAAGTTGGCACCAGTAGTTCATTACTAGATGACGATACTTTGGTATTGGGCAGCCCTGGACCATATACGTGGAGAGGAACAATATTTACACAAGACACCAACGATGATCTTTTAGAAAGGGACCATGGCGTGAATATGGCTCCAGTGGAAGATGGAACTAGTCCAGTTGAAAAATACAGTTATCTTGGTAAGTAAAGAGTATTATGTCGTAAACTGCAAACGCGACAGTTGGCGCAAATAAATTGTTTCTTATCCCTGCTTTGGTTAATCAAATCAAAGTTAATCAAAGTTAAATTCTAAACATAAATAAGCAGTAAGTAGAGTAAGAAGTGTTAATTTTCTCTGCCTACCCTAAAATGTTGGAAACAATGTGAAGCAAGTGTTTTTTTTTGTTCAAAATAACATTTGTTACAGAGACACTAATTAAAAATATTATTTATATATTCTTAAATAACAAAATAAGCCTGTTCTTAATAAATTCTTTATAATATGCTTATTGAGATTCGTTACTGGTATATAATATTTAGAGTAGGTTTTTATAAATTTTGAAACTACCTAGAACTAAGCCATATTTTATTTCACTTATCATGTTTTTTTTAATTGTTAAAAGTTGCGTGAGTAGTTGTCACTTCATTAGCAAATAAAAATAGACTTATGTTAAAAAGTTTCACTAGAAATATTACTAATTTTGGCCTTTTAACGTTTTCAGGTATGTCAGTGACTGGAGCCAGTTTCTTTGGAGCCGAGCCTTCATATGTCGCAGGCGCTCCAAGAGCTCATGGGACTGGTCAAGTTGTTATGTTTAGCAAAAGGATCATAGCGGACTGGACTAGAGTAGATGTTAATATTCTTAATTTCACTCTTATTCTTAACGGCGAACAGTTTGGTTCTAGCTTTGGATACGAAGTTGCTGCGGCTGATGTTAATGGAGACGGGTAAGAAGATGGATGTATTATAAGAGATAATCATATTTCTTGCAATTATATTTTTTTTTTATTTTCATATTTCACAATTACATTTCGACAATTGAATTGAATTGAAAATCATGATAACTACAACAGTTTTAACTACTGTGTATGGATAGTTAGATAATAACTGATAAATATAATTTCCTAGTGCTTTTGGAAACATAACTAGTATTATAATGCGTATTCAAATTCTAAACGAAATTTAAGTATGTTCCAATCCTAAGTGTTTGCATAAAACTTAAAAGTTATTAAATAAATTATGAATTTATCGTGTTAAAATACAATTTTTATTTTTTAACTTCATAATTATGTTTTTCAGTCTGCCAGATCTTCTTGTGGGTGCGCCTTTTTATTTTTCTCGAGACGCTGGTGGCGCTGTTTACTTGTATATTAATGTGAAACGTAGTTTACCTCAACAATATAATGTAAAGCTTACTGGAAAACCAGAATCACAATTTGGTATTTCCATTGCGAATACAGGAGACTTAAATAAAGACGGCTGTGAAGATATCGCTATAGGAAGCCCTTATGAAGGCAATGGAGTAGTTTATATTCACATGGGAGACAGAACTAATGGCTTAAAAAGTAAACCAGATCAAATTATAAAAGCGGAGTCGTTGCCAAATGTAATGCGGACGTTCGGATATTCTCTGTCTGGTGGTATAGATCTCGATTCTAATGGATATCCAGATTTATTAGTTGGTGCATATGAAAATGTAAGTGCACTTTTTTTAATAATATTTATGTCCTTTAATTTCCAATTTTTGTTTATTTCTAAATTGTAGTAAATTATTAAGAAAATGTAACCTAAAATAAAATATTATATATTTTTTTATTACAGAGCAGCGTAGCACTTATTCGAACAAAACCAATTATCGATATTAAGACCTCAATCCGTCCATCGAATACGATTATCAACATCGATCCCACGATACAGGGCTGCACAAAGGACCCTAATTCAAATTATACATGCTTTCATTTCCAAGCATGTTGTATCATTAAATCGCTTGTACGATCAGCGCAAAGCAACAGTCACGAGCTAAATTATGTTATTGAAGCTGAAACGTTTCCGGGTGGAAGAAAGTACTCTAGAGTGTTCTTTGACTCAGATAAATCCAATATCGTCAACAAAACTATTCATTTAGACAAGGACGTCGAAGATTGTAGAGAACATGTTGTTTATTTGAAGAATAACACCAGAGACATACAGACACCTATCAGGGTTAGTATAATCATTAATTAATTTATCTCATACCCTTGAAAATTGGCAATAATAATTTAATTCATTAACATAAGTAATATTTTTTGTGTTAGTATAAAATGATGATCTTTTTCAGTTCCAAGTGACATACAAAATAGTTCAAGTTCAACCGCAATATTCAACTCAAGGTGATTTACCACGAATAGACGATTATCCTGTGCTAAATGCTACGGCCAGAACTTCTTTTAGTGCAAACTTCTTAAATGATTGCGGTCTCGACGGGGTTTGTGTTAGTGACCTGATGGTGAAACCAGTTCTGGAGCTACCAAAAGGTAAGCTGTTGTATATTTTTATTACAAATTACATGATATATTTATTGATTACTCTACATTCATTGTGCAATGTATAAATTGCAAGACTTCTGCAAGATTTTTTAAATTTTTTAAATTTGAAAACTTGTCTCAAACGTTTTAGACGATGTAATTGATATCGTAGTAATGTCATAATCATTTATTTCTTATAATTATTTATTTCTTAGTACTTATTAAAATAAGGTTCAGTTAGAAACAAGCGTATTATAAAAATCGATCAATCGAAATTTAATGGGTATTTTGTTTAAATAAATAAAATAGCAGATGCCGTAGTGGCGTTGTTCCGGTGTTTTCTGGAAACCGCGAAAATAGTAAATCGTCTTAAATTGAAACCGCAAAAATTCATCTTTTACTTTAGTTTCTTGAATATTGATTTTTTTAATAAATTAGATATATAGAAAGATTAAAAATGCGTGGAAGTAGTTGCTACATTTGTATCAAATAATAGAATTGTAATTTTTATATTTGCAAAGAGCAACTCTTGAATTTCTCGCCGGCTCTTCTCAGCAGAACCGCCTTCCGACCCGGTGGTAGATTTATGTTCATTCGACGATTAAAGAGTGCTTGTAAGAGTCTATTTGAATAAAGATATTTTGTATTTGAATTTGAACCTAGTTCACATGTTATGCTATGTAACTTTTGATTATTTTGAGATTACGAATTAACATAAACATCTATTATAAACATGGACTACAATATATACAGCACCTATAAAATATGCCCGTAAACGACCATTATTTTTAATATAGTAATTTATACGTTTGTTAAAAATATTTACAGCTGAAGATAGTGACGCATATACATTGACTTTGGGTCAAGAAGAAGAAGTGAAACTGTCAATAACGGTTGACAACTACGGTGAATCTGCTTACGAAGCTCAATTGTTCGTGCAACACCACAAAAGCTTGCATTATATTGCAGCTAATATAACTGTAAGTATTTTAACAGTAATTTTCATGTATTAATAAGTTTCAAATAAAACTTCTTTCAAACACGTTTAGTGTTTGAATCTTAGGAAATGCGTAACGAGAGCGTTACGAAAAGTGTGATGCAGTGAGGTAAACAAAAGTTAAGAGGGAGATCTACGTTGGTGGAGATAGATAGAAATAGTAATGTATATTACTGGAGGAGTAAGAGAACAAGGTGCGAACGCACATTTTCTTACTCCTTTTCCTTTCTCTTCCTCTCACTAAAACGTTTCTCATAACCAGTTAGATTTTGATTATCTAATACATAGTGCAGACATATTGTTTTTTTTTATTATTATTATTATTTTTATAGCTTCACGCTGTATCCCGTACACAGCAGGGTAGGCAGAAGGAACTAGTGACTAGTTAGTGACTACTAGACCCACCGTTCCCCATTAGTCGGAAAAATTCGGAGGCGTTGCGTGTTAAGTGGCGGAACTTAGTGTTGCGCTTTATCTCTGATACCAGAGCGAAGAAATGGAAATATTAAATATTTCCACTCCTCGAGTGGGAATCGAACCCACAACCAGTCGTTTACAGTCACACGTTCAGGTCACTGCGCCACGACTGGCCCCAATATTGTCAGATATATTGTCTGTTTTCTAAAGAAGTTTTTACTTCGATCGTATACAACTATTATTTAGACTGTTATTATTTTTTTATGACTGCTACTTTTTATATATATATATAATATTATAACATATATTTTAACCTTTTTTAGGGCAAGCATATGATCTGCACGAGCCTGAATAAAACTACAGTATCTTGTTTGCTTGAAAACCCGTACAAAAGACAACCCGAAGGCAGTCCTGCCATTACAATGAGATTTGATTCCAGAGCATTGGAAGATAACGAAGCATCGGTAGTGTTTAGTGTTTGGGCGAATTCTACTTCTAAAGAGGTTCGACCTAAAAAACCTGTTGAAGTAAAGGCATTGGTAATTAAAAATGCTGAGCTATTGATTAAAGGGTAAGATTTTTTATTTATATTGTCAACACAAAAAAAGTATTATTGGGGCATAAACCCTATAATATAAAAAAAAATCTACATTAAATTAAATAAAATTAAATAGCTTCACGCTATATCCCGCACACAGCAGGGTAGGCAGAGGGAACCTAGTGTTAAGACACTCCGTTCCCCACTTTCCGCCGAATTCGGAGGCATTGCGTGTTAAGTGGCGGAACTTAACGCCGCGCTTTACCTCGACACCAGAACGAAGAAAATATTAATTATTTCCACTCCTCGAGTGGGAATCGAACCCACAACCAGTCGTTTACAGTCACACGCTTGTGCCACTGGGCCACGACTGGCCACAACTAATCTACATTAGTTTTTCAAAATATGAATTGTTATTATAAGAAATTTTGTATACTTTGTGCATTTCACGTATTTTATGATTAGTTACAACACCATTACAATTAGTTATAAAAAAAAGAAAGAAGAAAGTTTACATTTTCATGTGATCCAGTATTACTTGAGCTCAAGTAATATCCGAAGAGTATATATAATAACGTCGATGACGATCAACGAGGTGAAACAAGTACGCAGGGACCGTGATGTTAGGCGCCTCATTTGCTCGGACTATCCCACTAAGTACTTTCTACATAGTTAAGGAGTCCGAGGGAATGGAGAGCACCTAATAATAGACAAAAAACCCGATCGTTAAAGAAATACAAAATATTTATTCAGTTTCAAGTTTTTCTTATATGATGAGGTAGTAGATCTCTTCACTTTCCACCAGAAATCGAAACATTGCGTGTTTAATGGCGGAACTTAACGCCACGCTTTGTCTTAGTTACTAGAGAGGAGAAATCAATATAATAAATCATTTCTCCAATTCCCAGAATCGTACATTCAACCATTACATTTACAAAACACAGTGGCCAAATTCAAAATATATCATATAATCAAACATTATTCATATCCTACAACCAACAAAAATTGAGAAACGTGTTTATATTAACCATGCACCTAAGTAATATAATGTATAAGGTCAAGGGAAGTAAAAACAATTATCGTAATAAACAAGCATGATAACATAAAAAAACTTAAATGTATAACAACATAATTATAGTAAATTGAAACGTTATTTATAAAAGATATTAATCATTGTATCGCAGTGCTGCTCGGCCTGAACAGGTGTTCTATGGAGGTGAAGTGAAGGGAGAATCCGCGATGAATCATTTTGATGATATCGGCACAAGAGTAATACATACGTATCAGGTATTTTTAATGTATTTTTTTTTTATTATAACTGTTAAGTAATATTCTTTAATCGTTTCTTTTGTTATTTTATTGTACAAATTTCAAATTTGTTACTAAAATAAAATAAAAATTAGTAACGGTATCATAGAAAATAAATTAAATAAATAAATTCAATGGTATGTTTCACAATTTGTAGGAAATGGATCTTAGTCTAAAAGAAATTAAATATCGCTTAGGATGCTGAGGTAAAAGTAATACATTTTTTACAGGTATTTAACGAAGGACCATGGAGAATCTTATCAGTACAAGTCGTGATATCTTGGCCGTATCAAGTAGCGTCTGAAAACGCAGAAGGGAAATGGCTGTTGTACCCTGAAGACGTCCCCGTTGTTGATGGAGAAGCTGGTGAGCTTATATATATGTAATACAAATGTGTCATAATCGTATCTTAAATCGTAATATTGATTACTATTCTTTTATTATTAGTTTAACGAAACTACGCTCTAGTGTTACCACATAAGATTTTTATGATTTTGGAATTAATTTCAGGTCAAAGTAATGGACAATGCTATTTATTAGAAAAGAAAATTAACCCGTTAAAATTAACTCCTCGTCCCGGTTCTGATGAACCTGAAAATCTTGAAATAGATCCTTTCCTTAGTACTGGAAAACTTAGTGTTAGTTCGAGCGAAAAAGAACATAATTCAACGAAAGTAACAAATCACATAGTTACGTTTAATAATAGAGGTGAGAATAAAATAAGAAGAAAGCGGGATAATGATATCGTAAAAGCCGAGGCTTACACAGATAAAGATGGACAAAGAAAGCACGTTGTAAACATGGTGAGTTATATGAGTCTCAAGCCATAAAAAAATACTATTTCTACATTATAAACTAATACATATAAAAGGCTGCAAGCATATAGCAAATTATGCACAGAATACTTATTATTCAGTGGAGATTGTGATTTCGACATAGTTAAGTTTTTGTATTTTATTTTTTGATTGTAACAATGTTTTTGTTTCACCCATCCACCAGAATTGCCAAAAGAAAACTGCCAAATGTATACAGTTCAACTGTGTGATCTACGTACTCGGAAGAATGCAAGCCTCTACCATAACAGTGAAGGCGCGTCTATGGAACTCTACACTAGTAGAAGACTACCCTCGAGTCAGCCATGTTAATATTGCCTCCACTGCCTACATTCACATTCCTGAACACTACAACATCCATCAAAATAAGCATCATGACGACACTGCTACAGTTAGTATACTTTTTTTATTGAGCGTAGCTCTGTCTATCAATTGATTTTTAACATAGAAAAAGAAACCCATGAATGTCATTGGTAACTATACCATACACAAACGTTCATATAAAGCTTAGTACTATCCCTTGGAGATAAGAGAAATTCTCAATGTATAAAAGAGCTAAATTATATTAAAACGATTATGAAAAAATGTTCTCTAATGTTACGTTTACATAAGGTTCTACAATAGAGGTTATTGAATCTTATCTATATTTTTCTAGAAGCCTATTGGCCAGATCGTATTTTTTTTCGAATATAAATAGTATCTCATTAAAAACAAATTTCCTTTTGTCTTTCAGGTGGAAACGGTTGCATACCCGGATTTGAAGTTTAGTGAACCTTCGGAAGTGCCGTTGTGGGTGATTATAGTGTCAGTGATACTTGGATTGCTAGTTCTAGTTATTTTAATATTCGTGTTGTGGAAACTAGGCTTCTTCAAAAGAAGTCGACCAGATCCTACTTTGTCAGGAAATCTAGAAAAGAATCACGAATCTAGCCCGTTCATAGTGCGCGACAGGAATAGTATACGATGAGAACAATAGAAATCGAACTTTGTGCATAAAAGGCAACCGTTTCGGTACTTTAGGACGAATTAGTTTAAAATATCATTTGACTGTGATGTCTTCGTAGAGGAAATATTGTGTAAGCATGTGACGTTGTTGTTATTTGTGAGTCCTTAAGAAAGGTTATAGAAATATAATTGTTTTTATTTGCATTTCTGTAGTGAGTATTATTATAAAGATTTATGATTGTTTTATATATTCGATGAATATGTGCTATTCTGTAAATATGTACTTGCCCTTTATTTATGCTTAGAGTAAGTTTCCATAACGACTAGATTTTTTACTAGTCAGCTAAGACTTAGTAAGTAGATTTGTAGATCGATTGGTAGTTACTTAAAAAGAATGTTAGTCGAGATATATTTATCTACTTAAATTCTAATACTTAATATACAATATTTACATTAAAATAACTGTACTTAAATATTTCTTGATGAAAGATTTGGTCAGAATAGTGAATTTATTTCATATTGAATACATTGGATATAATTAACTTGTGGCGTAATATGCGCCATTGTGTGCGCAGTGGGACAGTCTCTAAACTATACATACAACTTGTAGGTTCAAGCTCTATATAAAATATGATATTTATATCATTTCCCCTATTTAGTGAAATTAAGTCCGGCGTTAAGGACTACTGCTCGTCGTGTATTGTTTTAAAACCTTTAAATGAAACAAAAAGTAGAGAGAGAAATGCCTTAATACTGGATCCTCTCTGCCTGACCTGCTATATGCAGGTGGTACATAATAAACCGAGCAATTATATCTATTCTACTGTGTATCTAAAAATCAATAACAAATGTTGTTTGCTTCATACTGTATATAGTAATGTAAGTAGTATTTAAAGTAGATTTTTTACTAAAATTTGTATAAAATATTTCTATGCATCGAAAATTATACTGTATTTTTCACTAAATCTTACTGTTAGGTCCGCTGATACTGCCAAATTGTAATATTTATGATTAATGTAACCATTAGACCACCTATTACTATATTACTGGTTGTGATTACTTCCATAAAAAATATGAATCACCTTCCTACTTAATATACAAAATACTTAAAAATAAAATAAATGGTGCCATTTTTAAACTTTTTTATTTTTTTAACCTTATTTACCTATTTAATTACAAAGAAATACATTATTCCAGGAGTAATTTAAGAAGATCTAGTAATATTAATTATTCATTCCGGCTTAGATATAAGGTTAACTTCACAAATGAATGTTGCAGTGATAAGCAATTTAACACAAAAATTATGTCAATCATAGTATTAAAAAGAACGTCATATTCCAAACTGTACAGAACTCAAATTACTATCTTAAATAATATTTTAATATTTTATTAAACACTTGCCGCCCACAATTCCAATTGCATGGTCTTGAGACTACTATTACACTATTTTCATCTTTTTCTGTCGTAGTTGCGGCTCTAAAATTTAAAATCTTATCTTTCTGTGCAAGAATTTTCAGTCATTTTTTTCATTCAGAGCCCAAAAGTAAAGTTATCGTTGTCTAACAATCACTGAGTAAGTAACGGACGAGTTTTATATATTATATCTATTGTTATATACAAATTACACCTAATTATGGGATTCGCTCTAAATACATAATCAAAAAGATTTTTTTCATCGATACTAAGTTGTTACAAATTAAGTGTCTGGAGAATAGTTGAAGACCCAGTTTTGGTATCTTTTCGATCAGGGTAAATGAAAAAAATCAGGTTACACCAAATAATATTTATTTCCTATTTTATAAATTATTCAGTCGACATTTAGTTGCTTAAGTTAACAAACATTTGAATGGCATGCGACTAGTCAGTATTTGTTATAACTTTAATTTGAGATAATATTATAAGAGGTATTAATAAAATCTTTGCAAGTCTTTGCTTTTTATTGTAGATTTCTGAAACAAAAATAATTTAAGATTAAAACTGTGTACTAATGTTTAGTAAAAAAATAGTTGAAGACATACATATGTATGTACATACGTAACTTTATTGTAAGTTACAAAAAATAATGTTTGTGGCCAGTCGTGGCCCAGTGGTACAAGCGTGTGACTGTAAACGACTGATTGTGGGTTCGATTCCCACTCGAGGAGTGGAAATTATATTTCCATTTTCTTCGCTCTGGTGTCGAGGTAAAGCGCGGCGTTAAGTTCCGCCACTTAACACGCAAACCTCCAAATTCGGCGGAAAGTGGGGAACGGAGTGTCTTAACCCTAGGTTCCCTCTGTCTACCCTGCTGTGTGTGGTATACAGCGTGAAGATAAAAAAAATAAAAAATAAATAAATAAAAAATGTGAAAAAAATATTTAAAATATTAAAATAAATTATAAAATAGTAAAATTCAATAAAGCTAATCCACCGAAAGGAGGATTTAGAGGGTCCAATTCCTCCCACGTTAAGCTTTTTAAAGGTTTTTCTAAAATATCTTTCTTATTCTAAATATAATATAATATTAATACATAAATAATATAATAAATCAATCTTACTTCTTTTTTAACCGTTGACCAGCAGAATGTGCATAAAGAAGTATTTTTGTAATCAGCTTCGTTCTTTTGCAAGCATGGTTGTTCTAAATTTCCTAAAACAATATGTTTTAACCATTAACAAACACATCATGCCGTAAGAAAATTGTCTAATTATACACACAGATCAATAATTTCATGCCGACCCCAGTGTAACATTTCTTACAAAATATATTCTTTCACCCAATTGCTAATAAAGTATTGTTATTTATTCGAAACATCTAACTTACGAAAATAATAGGAAGTGGTAAACAAAGTGTTTTAACAATGGATTATTTTTACCTACCCACAAAAAAATACTTTATTTATTATTTTACGAGTGGGGAACGGAATGTCTTAACATTAGGCTCCCCCTGCCTACCCTGCTGTGTGCGGGATACAGCGTGAAGCTAAATATATATATATATTTGATTGTAGATAAAGGAATATATATATATATATATATATATATATATATATATATATATATATATATTTAGCTTCACGCTGTATCCCGCACACAGCAAGGTAGGCAGGGGGAACCTAATGTTAAGACATTCCGTAAGTATTCCGTATAAGTGTCGGAAATCAGTATTGACACTCTAATGAAATAACATCTCTTGGGTAACTAGAAAACGTAAGAAAGAGTCTATATAATCTTGGATTTTCGTTATTAATTTAAAGAATGAATATCAAATATATAAAGACCCACAAGCAAGTATCTACATATAACACAACAACAACCTCATTACTTGTAAAAAGTTAATTACTTTAGTAATTAAGATCAGCTTGCACTCTGCAGGGACTTAGTGCAGATTAAGTATTAGGTTACATTACTCCAATTGGCAATTGGCGAAAAATGATAAACGGAGTGGCTTAACACTACATTCGCGTTACAATGTAAATTATTTTAAAAATATTTAAACACAAGATAAGAAGGAATAAAAAATTATAACTTTATAGGTTCTTTCCGCTCGACAAACTCGAATTCAAACGCTTTTTCCCGCATAGCAGGGTAGTGAGAGAAAACCTAATGTGGATATAATCCGTTCCCCACTTTCCGCCAGAAGTTGAGACGTAGTAAGTGGTGAAACTCAACGCCAACCCAACATAAAATCATTTATTTCCCCGATTGGGAATCGAAACCCCAACCATCGCATTTGAACAATGCGCCACAGCGGCCTCACAGTTAATGAAAAGCTTATAAAATAAAATATTACCGGTATAAAGTTGGTTATCCAGATGTGTGATATAGCTTCCAGCGAGTCGCAGAATCTCAATCTTGCTTAGCTTGCGGTCTGGCGGCTCAGTGGGAATTAAAAGCCGCAAAGCATTAAACGCCATATTCACACTGCTTAGAAAGTAATGGGTATTTTGATAACAAATCTATGAAAGCTACAGAATATACTTGTGTGTAAATAAAAATAAACTTTGCAGAGACATTGCGTGTTAAGTGATGGAATCTAAACGTCGTGCCTTGTTCAAGTTAACAGTATAATACGAAATATTTACAATTTTTCAAGATGTTTCTATAATTCTGTTTATATAATACTATGCCAAAGTATATTGCGAGTATCGGTTAATGTAACTACATAACGTTCTATACTAACTTCTGCGTTCTATCCCTTTCTCTTGCATTAGCTTGACATCGCTGCTTTGTAGTAGGCACAGTGTCAATATTTTGAGATGATTTTATTGAATATAAACTTTCCCAAGTTTCTTCACTAAACTGATAATTTGTATATGCATTCATTTTTGACATTAAATATTCTCCGTAGCTACTATTGAACCGATCACAACATTTTAAAATAAAGCTAATCTAAAAGGATTAACTACGTATATTTTTAAGCTTTACAGGAGTTCGTGATTACAAGTGATCTGTAAATATGTTTCAAAAATTACGTCCTAAGGAATTTTCTAAAATATAGTTTCAAATACCAAAAAATATACGTTATTAATCCGGTCAATTACTTTTATTTTAAAATGTGTAAAATCACAAAAACAAGAGATATTAATACGATCACGACACTTATACTTCGGATGCAGGATGTAGACTAATCGTAATGTGGTGGTTCTTACTATGTCCCGGCTCCCGATGATCGTGAAGGAGTCATTTAGGAAGAACAGCGCGCGCCACTGTCGCGCCTCTTAACCGATAATTGTATAAACAGATGCCCTATCACGAAACAGGGCTGAATTTTAATAAAATTTAAGAAAGAACCTTTTATATTTTACTTCTTGCTTTATATTTTATCTGTATATTTTTATCATTTTCTAATATAGGTTGTTCGAAAGTGTACATATACATATGTCATACTTAATTCTTCAGGTACACATTGCCAAAATCAAATTTATTTAAAAATACACGTATTTAACTAAAATCTTAAATGTAACATACAACCTAACAGAAATGTATACTAGGTTAAGTTCTGAGAAATCATTAGTAACCATGTCATTGTATTTTTTTTTACATATTATTAAGTAAATAAATTACAAGATGTAAAAAATATAAGTGTCCAAGTGTCTGTAGTATTGTACGCCAAAAAGAAAAAAAAACTAAAATTGTAAATATCAATATTTATAATGCAAATGAAGCTCTATTCAAATCCGCGCCTGTTATGGCGAATGGTAGAGTTGTCAACAAGGATGTAAAACGCCAGTGCCCCTCTTAAGACCCTATTTGTTTAAGCTAACTACAGTAATAAATATTTTTAACGTCTTTGATGATTGCCTTAACTACCCGGAACAACATACATCAGTATATATTGTTAAATATTGCACATATGTTAAACATATAAAAAAAAGCTGTTTTTATTATCGAGATGGCACAAAATATACTAAGAATATATTATTATTACTAAGAATATATTATTTAAAATATATTATAGAATATATTTTATAGACATCGTGGGGCAGTAGCATTGCATCTGACTATAAATGCTATTGGTATAGAGGTTCAATCCTATTCGGGGGGATGGTGATGTTTAAACTATTTTCATTTCTTTGTTCTGGTACTTCAGACGTCTCTCGTACCTCTGACTATACTACCCAGATATGCGGAAAAATGCGTGTAGGTGTTTTTTTTAAATATCATTATATATCTTATCTATCTATAGGTATAATATGTATTATAATCGTGTTATAATCAAATACAAAAAATACGCCATATAAAAGAAATACGTTTTATTTATAACGTTTGCTTATTTTTTATTAAAAAGTGAAAAAAAATTAAGGTCTTATTCAACATTTTTTTTTTGTATAGCTACACATATCTACATATATATATTTTGCTAAACTTAATTTATTATATAGTAAGAAACAGCTGCATCATAATTTTCCGGAAATCGAGACAATGTCTCGAATGCCACTCAACAAGTGATGTACCCATGGCGGAACTCAACACCGCATTTTGTAAAAAAACAGGCAATTTTATAGAATAAAATAATTATAAATGTTAAAATATAAATCTGTACATAGTATTTAGTTCTACAAATAAAAGCCTTTAGAATAAATTTAAGTACTCACTGCCTACATATTTCTCTATTAAAGCTCTCATTGATATTCGCGTCTCAAGGGAATTAGAGTAGGGTTCCGTGGGAAAGCGTTAATTGGTTAAATTATGTGACCGACTAACAATGTCATTTGTATTCATTTAAAATGTAACGCTTGTTGTTTTGTGTTAACTCTTACATTCGAAATGTATAGACGTGACTATTTCTGCTTTCATTATAATAAGATATTTACACTTTTATAAACATTTATTAAAATTATGCTTTGACATTTCGTAAAATTGTTTTATAGGTATAATTTTAAAAGATTTTTTTTTATTTTGAGGAGATTAAAATTAGCTTATAAGAACTAAAATTTTGTTTGTCCATTGAAAGACTTAAGTAAAGACAAATAAAATCGATGGTAAGTCAGTTTAATGATAATTGAAATGAGGATGGTCGGATGTGTGTTGGTTTAGCAGCTACGTCATGTCCCCACCACGGCATCCGCCAACCGGCGCGGGCGCACCACGGCCGAGACTTTCTCCTCGCGACACCTCCACCGGAGAAACGCTGGCTACGGAGTCTCACATCAGCCGCGCGCGAGTCGACCGTCTTCGACGACGCGATTCGAATCCTACTTCCGCGTTCGCCGCTTTCGCTCCGTAAACAATTTGTGATCGATCGAACGTGTTCCCAAATATAGTTCACCTTTAAAAATATTAAATTGGAAAAATAATAATAACTTTCTGTTATTATGTTTGAAACAAACTAGAGGTAAGTCCAAACTTTTTTAACTAGCCATAGTCCGATGTTAGACGATGACATTCGGTGATAAGGTGGGCGAAGTGCCTCGTGGTGAATGCAAGGACGTAAGCCACTGGCTACATCTTGAACTCTCTACGCGAATAAGCCCAGCGCATTTTAACGGCTTTACTATTTACCCATTTAGTACATGTTGCATCCTCTGCATTGTTATATTGCGTAAGCATGCCCATTTATGTACCTTGAAATGAATTACTAACAAGGATATTTACAATTCAGATTTGTTTCTAAGTTGTTTTAATCGTCGCGAGCATATCGTTTCCATGGTATCGTAATATTAATAGTACAGAAATAGTATTATTTGTAATATTAAAAGTAAAAGTTTTCTTGTAATGTACGCTTTATCATACATATTTAAGTACAATGGTATTTTTAAAACTAAAGACATAATAGGCACAATGTTGTGTAAAGTCCATTACAAAAAAACCTGATCGCTAGTCAACGAACTACAACTGACATTTAAAATATCAGCTGACTGACCGTTCAGGTAAAGGAAATTCTTAAAACATAATCTATTTAATGTATCAAAAAGATTACATGATAAAAATTTGGCCTTTAACTCAAAGTTAAGGAACTTTGTTAAGTCAATTGGATGTAGGCTAAAACTTTCAGCAACATATGTGCATATATCGCAACATAACATTATAAGTCCACCGTTATTTCTTGTGTGTGCCGTTTACCAATTAAGTTTATTTTATTTATTTAGACCGACTATTAAAGTCTGTAATATGCTGTTATTTAGTAATGATGTAAAATCTATATTTTCTTGTCAATGTGACATGCTGTTAAGCAAACAGTTTATATTTTTATAGAAGGTCAATACAAGTATAATTAGATAAATTATTACCTAAATATGATTAATTTATGAGCTAAACAGTTAATAAAAGTAACTTTGAAAATCAGTGAGTCATTCAGGATTTGCTAGCATCCTGTCAATGACCTATTACAATACTACTATAATGTTAAGCAAATTAAAGCAACGTTCACACTATATAATGGTGTGTATTTAATAAAATATACTTATATGTATTTATGTACTTATTATAATATTGTATACCTTAAGAATATTTATTTGCATCATCATTATATCCAAATTTCAATAGATTTGAAAATAAATAACTCTATTTTCAAAGCAAACCAAGACAAAGAATACTTGATTTTATATATTTTTCTATATTTTTTAAATATTATGTGTTTTACATATTTTAAAGTACATATTTTAAATTATTGAGATAAGATATATATTTTTTAGAAAATTAAGTTATTTAACCATTTTTTAGTATTGTATATGCATTCGTATCGTTTGTTCATTGCTTATAGCACCGTTACAATGTAGTATGTCGTCATAAGATGGTAAATTTGCAAATGTTTTACTTCAAACGTCATGTCGATCGTGAACGCTGAAGCATGACTAGTTATTTTAAGATTTATGAGTAATCAAAAATATTACTAATTTAAAAAAAAAGTAATTCAAATTCATACACATCTTTGTGAAGAACATATATATTTAATGTATATTTTATTTTGTGCACATAGCATATATACTTTTATGATGTAGTTCTATCTGGTTACTTAGGTAATGCACATGGTTATTATTAAACTTACCTGAGCTAATGAATTATATTACTAATTAACAAATGTGTAAGTCTGGGATTTTGATAGATTTTCTAATTCAATGTGACATAATCACTAATGTACTACAATATTTGCATGAAAATTGTAACTTATAAGATATTACTGGAAAATTATACTTATTATGATTGATAAATACCCGATCATATGTGTTCGCCAACATCAAGTTTCCAAAACAGTGGATCTGCCACCGATCTATCTATAGTCACCGTACTTTGATAACACTCTAACTAGTCGATTAATTCAGAATTATACAGCGTTTAAAATTCCCCATAGGTACGAAACATTTACTTATACGGTACAAATTGATGTATTGCCTTAGTTTAGACCGATCGCGATATCACATATGAAAATCGAAACAGCCTTCGCCTGTTTTTGCTTAATAATTAAGTGAATAATTAAAGTTGGACATATTTAGTGGTTATTCATATTTAGTATCATATAAGGTTTTTACTATCATAATAGTAGCTAAAGACTGATAATATGGTATGGTGACTAATCCAGTGGATTAATCCAGTTTATTATTAAAAAAGACATTTAGAAAACGTATAACAATTTGAACGCAGCAGGATTCGAACTCCATCACTCTGACCGCTAAGCCATGCGTCCAAACGTTTTCTAAATGTCTTTTTCAATTGTTTTTAAACATTTTTAAAGTGTTATTCCACACTTAGGAAAATTGAAAAAGACATTAAAAAAAACGTATAAAAATTTGAACGCAGCGGAATTCGAAAAATTTCCTAATAAACTGCTTGGAACACTTCAAGATGTTAAAAGCATTTTATTATTATAAATTATACAAAACGTTATTATTATTTATTACTTCTCTGTTGGAAGCAAGTTTACCTCAAATTTCAACAATAACTAAAAAAACCGTTTTATGAGTTTTTCTACTTAACACAATAGTCAGAGAGAACATAGTGTTAAGACACTCCGTTCTCTTTTCATTAATTCATGACATTGTTTGTCCCACGACGATGCTCTTAAAAAGAAATAATTAATAAATAATAGGAAAACCCACAAAGTATATCAGTTATTTTAAGATACAATATAAATTCAAAATAATAAATCAATGTAATAATTTGTCTATTATGAGCAATATATTATATCTTCAATATTTATAGCATATGTTGCAATTGCTCAGTACCTGAGGCTACACTCAGTATGATGAAAGGAATGCTAGGTATTGGTAGGTAATTTATATCCTTGGTAAGCTCAAATGATAAAGGTTCTTAAATAATAAATTGAATTGATGAAAAATTGGATTTATGATTTTGTTCATCTGTGACGCTTAAATGAAAAGTGAAGTGTAAAATTTTAAGTGTGTAGAAATGGTATAAAAATAACTGAAATAAAGCTAACAACGTATAATAATTCTAAAACGGTAATCAGGTTTAGTTTAATAAGGATCAGTCTACTATAATTTATACTTTTTTTTTAGCTTCAAGCTGTATCCCGCACTCAGCAGGGTAGGCAGAGGGAACCTAGTGTTAAGACACTCCTTTCCCCACTTTCCGCCGAATTCGGAGGCTTTGCGTGTTAAGTGGCGGAACTTAACGCCGCGCTTTACCTCGACACCAGAGTGAAAGTGGAAATATTAAATATTTCCACTCCTTGAGTGGGAATCGAACCCACAACCAGTCGTTTACAGTCACACGCTTGTGCCACTGGGCTACGACTGGCCACTATACTACTCCACATATAATAAATACAAAAGTGTCTGTCTATCTCGAATATAGTTGACGACCCGAGGTTAAACTGATCCTACTTTTTTCCAAAAAACAACTCCCAAGAAGCTAAAAAATTATATGAAAAATATAAACCGCTTAACTAAAGCGAAAACGCGGACATTTGAGAATATTTAGTATTAGTCTTAATGCATACGAGCTAGACTTAATCCTTATTTTTTTACAAAAAACAATGTTTTTATTAATGTTCTGTTATTATTGTGCTGCTGTTCTTCAAAACTTGCAGAATAAGTGAATAACTTCCGCGGCGGATGATAGTCTGGGTCATAGCACAACAGTAGTTTGGTAAGTCGGCCTTGTCCGCGTTTATGGGTCAAATCTAACAGCTTGCCTAAGCGCAATTAAACATTACCGCCCATTATTTTATTTAATAACTCCGACGCTTATCGATTCATCATGAGAATTAGTTTTGTATCTTACACTGTATATTTGAATGTTGAAGTACTTCTTAATGTATTGTCATAGAAATTACTTTAATTTATGAAATATATGTTAGTGGGTATTATACTACTACCAAATTATAATTTTATACGATTATCTGATAACATTCGGCTCACGTGATTTAATTTGACCTCTGATAGGCATTTTTATGTAAGAAAAAAATGTTTTGTAGTAGTGTACTTAAATAAATAAAAATACTTTGTCGTTTACAAGCAAAAATAGTGAATTACAGATCGGTCTCCTTAAACACTGACGATTTGACTAACTGTTCATATTGATTTGTGGTCATCGTCAAGAGATTCTATTAAGCAATGCTGTATGTATTTGGGCCACGCGTTTGAGCATCTTCATTTGCCCTTGTACTTAGCCTTGTCTTATTAGATTTCATTTTGAATATATTTCTTTTCTTAAATAATAATAATTTTAATGTAAATAATTTGTTCCGTAAGATGGACCGACGGCAGTGTACCTATGGCTCAATTAAGGATACGTAACTAAATGTATAAATGTAAATAAACTAAACAATAACTTCATTATTAGATACACAATTTCACGCTTCTTCCCGAATATTCAGTAATAATTATTAAGTATATAATTTAAATTACGATATTTCCTCCAAATTGTAATCGAACCTACATCCAATCGTGTCTAAACGCGCTGTCCTACAGCGCCACGATGGCCACTGTTTTTTTTATTGAATTACGTTTTTACAAGAATTATTTCAAGTTATTTCAATAACACTATGTATGATTTTTTTCTAAGCATTTACAGTTACTCCAGGTGCCAGTCGTGGCTCAGTGGCACAAACGTGTGACTATAAACGACTGGTTGTGGGTTCAATTCCCACTCGAGGTGTGGAAATATTTAATATTTCTATTTTCTTCGCTCTGGTGGCCGATTCAAAGTTTAGTTCCGCTACTTAACACGCAATGCTTACAAAATTCGGTGGAAAGTGGGAAACGGAGTGTCTTAACACTAGGTTCCCGGCGGAGTGCAGCGTGAAGGTATAGTTAAGTAACATTTATATTAATTCGTCAAATAAATCTGAGTTCATTGTTCGTTTAAGTAGGTAAATGGTACTTAGTGCTTCGTACGTGCTGTATTTCTTATTGTAATAAATGTGCGAAATTTACTTGTTACTTCATATAACTATAGTGAACGTCTTTTATACATTCATGTATATAAAATCTTATTTTGTGAACAATGCACTCCATTATAGCACAGTTTAAACATCACTAACGCGATTATCGTGAGTTTAAATTGTTTTAGGGGAAAGTTCTTTTATTCAAATATTTTGGTTTGTTCATATTGCTCAGAGAAAGTGTAGTGTAGAATTACACTTAAGAAATCCAATACTTCAAATTGTCGAAACGGACGAATAATTAATTACAGATTGACTTAGCTTATTTATTTACCTATATTAAGTAATATAGGTAAATAAATAGTAGTAGTAATAAAATATAGGTAGTTAAGTAACTAAATATGTTACCTTATAATGCAACGCTAGTAATCCGTGTAATTATGAAAATAACGCAGTCAATCTCGAGAGTGGTCAAATACGTATTCGTACTATAATGCTCCGCATAAACGTTTATTGTCATAGCTTAGCTTAGACAGTCAACCAGCTTTGTATCAGAAACAAATGTGGACAAACCAAAGTAATCGAGGAGAGCGATTGCATGTGAAGGCCGTTTTACGAGTTGACATAATTTGCGTAATTCTTGGCAACTTGAATATGGACAACATCTTTTTTCGAGAGTCTTTATTCAACAATCTTAATTATTAATATAAACTTACATATTTGCCACAATTATTTTATGTCGTACTAATGATATTCTCTACTTTTTAACTAATATATAATTCTTTCTGATACAAACTGTTTATAAGATTACAAGATTCAACGTCTGCAATACGTAGATAGTATAATATAAGCTCAATTATTACGTACTTTACATAGCTAAAATAATGAACATATATTACAATCTCAAATATATCTACTCAATATGTAGGTTTAGGGGAAAAAGGGGGAAACAACAATGATTTAAGCGGATAGAATTTATTTTACACCAGAGCATATTGCTCTAGAAAGATTTTTTATTTCAAATTACGTATGCACTTTAAAGATCACTTTGAAAAACAAAAGTATGGCCATGATATTTTACAAAACTGAAGTGACTTTCAAAAATTGTAAATCGTAAATATATCTATACAGTAGTACTATATAGTGTCAGCAGGTGTTAAACCTTAAAAAGATGTAAAAAAGTATTATTTGATCTTTTATTTGGGGTCATTACTTCTTATACCTTGATTTTGAATGATATTACATTTATATTAACACTAATAAAAAAATATACTGCTACTCGGAGATACAGGCAAATACAGCGGCATTCGCATTTGTTGTATAAGCTTAACGTTATTTTATTGGAACCACAACATACAGGATTAATTTTATGTAATTTTAATCGTTACCTTAAAATAACTTTACAACTAGAATGACTTATAATAACGTTGTATTTGTTTCAGATATTATCACCTTATGATGGCAGTGGAATGTGCCAAATGCCGCTACTTGGGGCTTGCCCTTATTTTGCTGGCATGTGTACCTACTTGCTTCGGCAACTCAGGTAATTTTAGACTAAGTTTAACATAAATTATCGTATTATGGGAAATATCTTTTGAGATCATAAGGAAAGGTAAACTTTATGGGTTATCTTAGTGGGCTTTACCTAATGGGTTTCTTTGATTTAATTTGAAAAGACTGCTATTAATCTCGAGTCAGATGTTCATACCGATGTGGGTTTACAAAACAAGGATGTCTCGTAATGCCGCTTATTGTCGTCAGCCATTAATCGGTCACGAATCCATAATATTGTACGTAATTTGTATGTCGAGAAAATGTTTAGTTTTATAAAGGAAAAGTTACTTTTAACTTTGTTTTATTTATCATTATAATAATTACTACAATATTTAAATTTTGTGATTCTCTCAAAGTTTAATTATAATATTGATATTGGAACATATTATAATAGATCTAACATTAAGACGTTAGTTATATAACATTAGTATCTAATTATATATATGATGCATATGAGATCAATCGACAGTCGGGAAAATGTATGTATTTAAATTATTTTCATTTTCTTCGTCTAGCAACCCACGTACCAAAAGTAGAGTACAAATTATTTTAGGATTAGATACCATCTATTTATTCAGCATATTGTGGAAATGTGTAAACTTAACAAATACCAAAAGCTTTAAGAAAGATAAAAATGTTAAACTGACACAAAACATACAAATTACTCTATGCATATAAATTCATTAGTAAATAAATTCTTCCACGTTAAGTAGTGATGAGCGTATATATACTTCAGAAACATCCTAGCTACGATCATAACTTTAATTGAAGTCGTTGACTTTTCGTCAAGATCTTGACATTTCAAACTCGTGTGCTTTAACAGTCACGAAACTTGCTGGTGAGATTTTCTCCACGATTTCGATTTAGTTCCGCTTCCGGCACGTCAAGGATAATTGACACATTTGATATTTGGATAAAGCTATTTTAAACAATTGTTACAAATCTCTGTTACTCTATTATTGTCAACTATTTCTGTAACCTTATTATAGCCAATGACTATTTGATTTGATTTAGCCCATTAGACTTCCAAGTTTAGAAGCAGTTACAAAGTATAGTATGAAATCATTTTAAATTAAAAAATAAAGTAAAATAAGATTTGAATATACAATACGATATTTTTTATATATAAGCTCTATATAAGATCTTAATGATATATTTTAAAACGAAATATTCATCTTTAAAAAATAATTTCATGCCTTTATTATTGAGAAAGAAAACACCGTTCTCGTATTGTTTTGTTTGGCCTTTTAAATACTCTACTTATATAATTCAAGAAACTTTATTTGCACTACTTTTTCGAGGTCACTCACCAACCAGTTTTTAATAAATTAACTAATCGATATTTATGATAAGTGAACATATGTGTACCTATAAGACTGACTGAAGTCAAGCTAAAAAATTGAAACTGCTTAAACTTATTGAAACTTATTAAGCTGGATTTTTTTAGACTCCAGACGTTTTTTTAGACTCTAAACTGCTTAAGGTTGCTTAATTCTGTATTTTTTAAATACAGAATTATTTAAAAAATACTTACACTATATTTACGTTGTTTTCCAGAGAATGGTATATAAGTATTGTGTTTACATTTTAGCCATTGACGTTTTTGTATTTAGTGTCAACATTTCTTAGTGTATCATAATAAAAATGCACATAGAGTTAAAAATTGCTTCTTATATTTGGATTACCATTAAATATAAATTTATATTTAATGCAATGGGAGTCTGGTTACCTTAGTGGAAATTATCAGAAGCGTCTTATTAATATTTCTAGTTTATCAATTGTACCAATTCTGCTGGCTTCAAAAAGCACAGCGTTAACTATATGTACTAAAAACAGTTGCAACATTAGTGCTTATCAACCGGTACCGTTCCATACTAAATGTTATTTTCATCATATGAAACAACAGGCCATTTTGATATACGTACTTTCAGGCTACTCCAGAATATATAATTATAATAGGGATTTGTTCGCGGCTTTGCACGCGTGAATCTAAGAGGTTTATATCCCCAATTGCCAGTCTTTAAGGGTTGGTTTTTGAATAAAGTATTTGACTCTCAGGCTGGTAGATTAGGTGTAAAAGCGTAACAGGCGGACAGACAAGTTTTCACATGTACTATAAGCATGGAAATTTTACTGGTGACATTAGGTCACTAGTAAAATTATTCACTTAGTCAGTCACTTTCTTTCCATTTAGAAGATACATAAGTACCGAACAAAATGAAAGTGTTATAAATTAAATAAATATTAATTTGCTTAAGTTATTGATGTAACATATTTAAATTTTAATAGGTCATAAATTCAGACCTGTCTGAACACCAAGTTATATAGAGTAATGCATACACACTACGCGTCACGCACATCGTGCACCGTGTACGTCGCTCACATGGCGGTGAAAGCGAGTGAAGGTCACTTTGTAAGCGGCTACCTGTTATCGAAAATAGAGATATTAAGATGACTAAGATAACTAACCGTTCGTAACCCTACCCTATGATTCTAATATGTTAAGTGTTTAATAATTTATGAAGGCGCAATTCATTATCACGATTCTTTACTGCTCAATATATCTTTCTAATATTCATGTTTTTTTTTTGTATACTGAGAGAGCGATTTGAATTAATTAACAAATTTTAATGGAGCGTAGTTTATGAGATAGAAATTCAGAAATTGCCACTTTTTAAGAAATTCTATTGCCTTTCGAAAGACACTACTATACGTATGTGTATATTTTTAACCGTGTGATGTCATATCTTTCAGGCAGATGGAACCTAATATCTAAACCATCTATGTTACGCTAAATGTTATGATATTCAGTGACAAGTTGGTTAAACCAAACGCCGTGCTTTATGCTAACAAATAGGAAATAATTAAAATATATATTATTAAGTATTTAATAATTAAATATTTCACTGCGTGGATGGCGTTATGGCCATGATCTAGATTTTTGAGATTATGCTGTAAATTAAATATAATGAATGCCATATGTGTATGAAAGAAATATAGGGAGAATTTTCTGCTGGCTATGTATTATCCTATTTATCATAAAAAAATGTAATAAGGCAAGTGATATATGTAATTCACTTACACATAGTTGCTTTATTTATATCGCAAATACCTATAAAACGGATATAATATCTTTTAAAGAATAGGTAACTGTTTTGAACAATTCATCGCATATGTGTATACATTATATACTATATAGTAATGAACTTAATATGTTGCTATGTGATTACGAACAATACTCCTTATGACTCAAGAGTAAGAGTATGACTAACGGGAAATCACATGCGGATTTGCTAACGACAAACACTTCATATGAATACTTACAAAATATATTAACAACTAGTTATACGTGCTTACGACAGGTTAAAAATATTTATTTGTTAATTTTCTAATCCAATGATTAAATTATGATAAAACTTAGGTTTTTTTAAACAGATTACGTTTTTGTAGAGTTAGTAAAATTTTTATATCATTTACAGTATGCAGTTAAATACTTTTTATATCTGTTGGATGTTCAGTTAGTAATATGACGGTCACTACACTGAATAATCATTATATGCTTAGTATACATTGATAGGTATATAAATGTAATACACTTCGGGAACGTACTTAAAAAGGAAAAAGTCAACAGTGGAAAAGTAGTAAAAAAGCAGCTTCGCGCTTGCTTTAGAAGCAAGCTGCACTCTGTGAGAACGCAAAGCGGGGTAATTAGAGAGACCGCGCACTTTGTCTTAGGTACCAGAGGTACAAAATAATTTAAAACAGTTAACAAGTTCGTTATTCGTTCGTTATATAGGAAATAAGAGTCGTCTTGGTCATCCCTGCAAGGAACGTTGTAGTGTCACCGGATTTCGACAAGTGTAAAAAAGATTTTTTTTATAATGATAGTAATAACCGCAATGAACGTAAATAATTTCTGTTTTTATCTCTTTTTTTATTTTTATTATTTAGTACGCTACGTACCTACTCGTAGACGTACGAACTAATAATTAAGAATAATAAAAATAACTTATTTGTACTATGGATGGTAAAATTCTTTACTAAGATGTGCGTATGTACGCAGTACGCACATGCAAATAATGTCAATATGCTAATGAAGTTAATGCTTCCTTGTAGAATCAATTAAAAACGTATATCGTAAGGTAGTGCTAACAGATAAAATAAATATTTTACATATATATATATAGATATTACCAGATGGTACATTCAAAAATATTAAATAAAGGCATTTTTTTACCTTCCATGCTCGTACTTTCCAAATTTTCATATATAATATATAATGTGGCCAGTCGTGGCCCAGTGGCACAAGCGTGTGACTGAAAACGACTGGTTGTGGGTTCGATTCCCACTCAAGGAGTGAAAATATTTAATATTTCCGTTTTCTTCGCTCTGGTGTCGAGGCACAGCGCGGCGTTAAGTTCCGCCACTTAATACGCAATGCCTCCGAATTCAGGCGGAAAGTGGGGAACGGAGTATCTTAATACTAGGTTGCCTCTGCAATGTTTTGCTTAAAAACATTATCACTTATTGTTATTGTATAGCCATTTTAATTAAATATGAATATTTTTTACTGTCCGTACATAGGTACGTGTATAGACACAAATGTCGTGATAATAAAAGTCTGTATTTTTAAACCGCTTATAAACCGCACAACCACACACTATCCACAGGAGATATTCATACTCGTCACTCATAGTCTGGAATATTTTCTTTGTTTTCCTTTTCTACCCTTTGGTTAGAGGGAAGGGTTAGATTATCTTCTACTACGCAAAGTGCAAAAGGGAGAAACGTAATGAAGCGTTACTACATTCTTTATCATTATCACCTCCACATAATGATGAAATTACGTGAACAAATACATAAAATTTGGTTACTTAGAAACAGTATATCGCTTAGATATCGATTTAATCAAATTATCTTCAACTATTTCTTGTTGAGATTACCACTTAAAAATCTATATCCGCATCAGCATCCGCGTCCATAGACTTTAAAAGCTACTTATTCAACATCACTTCATGACATTATACCCTAAGGTAATAGGGAGATATATGTATATAAAGGTCAGTATAGTATCGGATAGTAACTAACGGAAATCAATCGAATAAGTTAAGTATTTTTTCTTAAATAATTGAATTATAATATCCTTATTGATAAAAAATATAATTGGTCAATTTGTATGGTAGTATGCAGTTTGTTGCTATGATCTCACTGGGCTTTGTTACAAAAAACGACATGTACCCATTATAATAATAATTGATCTGTCTTGATGATACCGGATTTGTTTTTGTACGTTAAAAAAACTTGTGAATGCCATTTATAATACGTGAACATTACCTTTAGAAAAAAATTGTTCATCCGACTAATTGAACAAGTTTTTGCGATAATTAGCCCACGTTAATTGATTCATGAAAATATATATAATGTGTATAGCATTTAAAAAAATATATGAACTGTACAAAAACAGTAGATAAATATATAATACAATAGTTTAAAAAGAATAAAAACTAAACGTTTCGAAGTTGCAGTAACCTTTATGTCCTTTTATGTTTAATATTTATTAAAAGAATTGATTTTTCGTTAAAGGCAGTGATTGTATTCTTTATAAAAACGACAAACGTATAAGTAAATTCGCCCGCACAATAAAATGAAATATGAATTTAATGAATGTTGACTTACAGTTTATAAATCATAATTTATCTCTCTGCATTTGATTTAAGTCATTAATATTGCATGTCTTTATAGCTTTAACCTACTTAGCGAGTTCGGCGCGAGTGCATGAGCTGACACATGAAACAGATCTAAACAAAATTTATTATTCTTAAGTTATAATCTGATTCTATTTTATTACAAACCTACGACATTGCTATAAGGTTACATATAATTTATTGATGTTACTTTAGAATACGTTCATTTTACAAAAGTTTAATATATCTCATTTTAATTGACTTAAGTTATAATAAATTATCTTGTTACATATATAAATATGTAGTATCTTTGATTTTATTTAATTTAAATACTATACTATACTACACTATAACTAATCTTTATAGGGCATAATTTGCCATGAAAAGTGATAACTTCATTCTATTAAGTTTTCATAAACTTTTTTTTTAAATAGAATTATATACAACTTTATTATAGCGTATACGTTACAGTAGTATAAAAATAAAATAAGTGAAAAGTACTTTATTTAGTTTAGAATAAGATTTTACTTTTCGCAGTTTATAAACACGTCCCAATATTTTTGTATAAGCTACGAAAGATGGACAAAGCTTCAGAGCTGTTACTTCGCATTTAGTACTCACAATCGTCGAGTTTACAGTCAGACGCTCTCCAAAAGCGCCACGACTGCCTCAACTGGATTTCAACATTTAAAAAAACATGTGAGCACCCACATGTTTGATTCCCACTCGAGGAGCGGAAATATTTAATGTTTCCATTTTCTCCGCTTTGGTGTCGAGGCAAAGCGCGGGGTTAAGTTCCGCTACTTAACACGCAATGTCCCCAGAATTCGGCGGAAAATGTGGATGGAATGTCTTAACACTAGGTTCCCTCTGAATACCCTGCTGTGTGATACAGAGTGAAGCTAAAAAAAACATGAATTTATTAAACTTGCTAATAAGCATAGTACATACACAATCAGCTGATATTTCGTAAGTGAACGGAAGAAATGCGCACCTGTGTTATTAAACCATGTAGCGGGAAATCAATACATCGATCTCTAATCATTAATCATGTACCTGTTGACATATTTGTTTCATAACTTCACAAGTGAGTCCCATGTTACGCCCACTCCTAGTCATGAAATTGCCTGGTGACAGCTTATGACATTATCAGGCTTTCTATTGTGTATCTAAATAGCTTGAGCAGTTGTTATAAACATACAGATAACAATATAATTCCACTTTCGTAACCCAACTGTTTTTGTTAGCTCGTTACTATAGTGAAGTTATGATACTTTTTTCTATGTAAATTATATTGAAACATCAAATCTATATTGCCTTACTAAGTCTTAAATTTACTTGTAAGTATTACTACGCCACTTACTAATTATGTTATATCTACACATATAATAATTTAACTGATCGCTGTCCGTACATAAAAGATCTATAGAAAGAATTTATCAAAGTGATTTGTCTGTGCGTTTGTGCACGCAAATTTCAGAAATGCTTTAACTGATTTTAATGAGGGTTTGACTTTTATGAATAAAAAAGTGGCAAATATTTAAATTATGTCGCAAACGGGAGAAAATACGAAATTGTTATAGCCATGTATGTATGTAGTCCACGCAGACCGCGAGCGGTCTCGAGCGGGCCCCTAATTATTAATAAATATAATCAATCGTATTATTAATACAACTTGATCACACTTGACGACATGTGCATGAAATTTTGTATGCGTTCACACGATGCGATCTTATTTCAAACCAATTACAAATATCTGAAATACAATTTTATATTTATGAGAACAAATTCTAAATATTTAGTTTATTTCCAACCATATACACTATAAATTATCTAAATACTGATTCATAGGTTGACTTATATATATTTGATAAAAATACCTTGGATATACATACGGCACTACAAACAGCAGCTTGTGTTAAAGTGACATAGATTGTCCTAGTAGGTATATCGCAAGAATGTCAATGCAAATATTTATAAAAAAAAAGATATGTCATTCGAATCGAGTGTTAATGCTTAAATTGCTAGCATTCCATTAATGTTTTAAAGTAATTCTAAGCGTATGTAATTTTAATTACTTGTTAATATATAATGTAGTGTAGTAGAAATAATAAATAATTGTGTGCATTAGATATTAATTGTGCAGGTGCTACGGGCTGTATCCGTTTCATGTGTAATGATAATCGCTTGTACCCTCAATATGTTAAGTCGTGACTGAAGCAAAAAAAACAAGGATTTTTCTTGCAGTAAATTTAAAAGATATATCGCAATAGAACTTTACAAGATTATTTATTTTTTTATATGCCTATATCCATTAACATTTCAGTTACAATTTAAAATCAAATGTATTTGGTTTTGTGTAATTGGATAATTAATTGTATATTTTATTCATTAGAATGTGAAAGAAAACCTTTCCACCCCTTTTTATGCGAGCAAAGGATTACAAAATTTCGCATAGTTAACTTTATACGGGAAAGAAGAGTAGAATATCAATATTACCCCTAATAATGCATGAGAAGTTATTTCATCACCACATGCTTCCATGTGTTTGACTTTTGTATAAAAATACACATTGCTAAAATTATAAATGACGACAACTCTCTTTTTATTTTTCAAAAAAACCTGTTAGAGAAATTTTTTTTATTTATTCAATTATTACTGAATCTAAGCTTATATATATTTGTTATCTGAAATAATTTAATAAATATACTCTGTCTCTATCAGAAATTAAAAAAAATAAATTAATTTAAAGTAAATAAAAAATCAATCACAGTCACTACAACTTTATCAGAAGGTAATGATTTGTTATAATTGTAATGTTCCACGAATAAATTATAACTTTCGACTGAGTCAAAAATTATAAAAACCTCAAAATGTTAAAGTGTAAATTGTAACATCAAAATTGTAATCAACATATTATACAATACTTGTTTAAAAAACGTAAATCAAACGTAAATGCCTGCCCTGTTGTGTGCGGGATACAGCGTGAAGCTAAAAAAAAATAAAATAAAATAAAAAAACGTAAATGATCATTTTAAATATTTTTTTAAATTTCTATATTCTTTCACAGAAGTGTATTACGAGAAGCAGCGCTATGATGGCTGGTTCAACAACAGAGCCTATCCCGATTGGGGTTCCATTGGTACGTATTATATATATTTTAAAAGTTTTATACTTTTATAAGCAGATTTATAGTTATATATTGAGTCCCTTGTGGCGCAGTGTGACAGCGTCTGACGTCACACGAGATCGTTTGTGGGTTTGATTCCCACTCGAAGAAATTATTTTATCTAAATTATTTTTATTTCTCTGCTCCGACAAAGTGCACGACAGAGCAACTCAACTAGCAATCGGTGTGTGGTGGAAAGTGGAGAACGGAATATCTTGACACAAGGTCCTCCCTGACTTCCCTAATATGTGGGACAAAGCGAAGTGAAACTCTTTTTTTATATAAATATATAATAAGAGCGTAATTTAATTTAAATTAATTAGAACTGCGAGGCTGCGAGGTCAATATTTGACATCCTATTGTGGTAAACTTGTAAACTTTACCACAAGGTTGAATATTGGAGTATATCGTATATACAACATTTGCTGACATATCAAGTTTACGACTACCACAGTCTATGTCAGCTGTCGTGATTTAAACCGACGCGGTTCATGTCTCATTTTTGCGACTTGATTTATAGTCATCGCCTTGAAATAAAATAGCATAGCTAGTGTTGGATATATACCTAGTGTTAATTGAAAATAGAAATTAGAACCACATGATTTTTTATAGTATTTATTTAGTGGTAGAATTGGAAAAAAATATCAGCTAGTAGTTACATATTAAAACTTAAGCTCACAATTTTTATTGCAGAAGTCGTAGTATAGATATGTTGTATATTTTAAAATTTACGCAATTTTTATGTTTTTTGTTCTCGATAAATGCGTATAATATTTTGCGACTAAACGTAAATTTAAAGATTATTACGCCAGTTCTATAAGCTACGAACAGATGTTTAGCTCCCAAAAGCAATCAATAAATAACTGTGATTCTTAGCTTCTGCGTCAGATTATCGTGTGATAAATTCCTGTAAAATATGTACTTAATTATTATCTATTGACCTGCTTAATGTACTGCAATTGCGTTACGTTGCGGTATTGATTGGTGACACATTACATCATTTATCAATAGACAGTTAAAGATAATATGCCCAGATAAAGAAATTATTAATATCTCATTTGAATGATTGTGTAATATTGTTTTTATTTTGTACTCTCGCACTTTCAATTTGAATGAGCTACCTAGAAGACTAAACAAGCGTTATGGAGACATAAAAATATCAGAAGAATTATGTTAATGATTGCAAAAGCTTGTTTGTCTTATACAAAATAACAAGCATAACGCTCCCAATCATACATTGGGAACATGTAAAAATTATAATTAACACATTACGTAATAACGTTAACTAACAAAGAAAATATATTGATTGAAATAATTAATGTATATTACAAATATTATATTTGAAGCCGTATAAAAAATGCCAAGTTGTGAAGATAAAAGTTTAATTAACTTGAAAATTTTGATAAAATATCCTAGAGACAAATGTTATGAACTACCAACCAACCTTTAATATCTTAGTCCTAGGTTACTGTCCATATTATTATAGTTTAATGTTTATTACACTAATATTAAAAAATGGAAAAGTCTGTCTATATTATAAATGTCAAGCTAATCTATCGGCTCTATTTGGACGAAATCTGGATTGAAAATAGTTAAAGACCTAAGGTCAAATATAGAAAACTTCTTTTCAAAAATGAATTCCAAAAGTTTGAAATACGAGATAAAAAATTATATAAGAAATCTGTACCACTTGACCGATTTCGATATTTTTTTCAGGAAGACACGAGGACTAACATACGATACCTAGGCTACCTATTTTTTCAAACTAACCCCTAATATAAACCGCTTAACAGAACCGAGAAGGCGTTCCTATGATTCGAAAGGAATCGAAAATATGAAACAGCTAAATTTGGCTAGATGATCTAGCCAAGCCAAGCAGGCGGACCGGCGAACGCGTCGCTAGTATTAATATACGATAAACTAATAAATATTACATACGATAAACTAATAAATATTAAAAATATTTTTTCCCCGCGTAAATTAAAACAAACTATCTGACAGGCAGTTAAATATGTCAATTATAGATTATATTAATACTAAAACATTTGTACATAAAGCAAGCCCTGCTTGTCAAAACTGATTGCATAGATAATATAATGTAATTAAGTGATTAAGTAAATAATTTGTGAGATTTATGCGAATATGAATTAGATTATTTGCATATGACTGTGCCATAAGTGTTAAACCGCTAAAGATAAATTAATATTTCAGCGGTATAAGCTCTTAAGTTGGTCTCCAAGTATACCTACTATATATATGTTTTATTTTTACCCGCGACGGAACGGCGACTGTATATGTGTTTGGGGTGAGAGGTTGTTTGTTTGTTTGTTTGTTTGTTTGTTTGTTTGTTTGTTTGTTTGTTTGTTTGTTTGTTTGTTTGTTTGTTTGTTTGTTTGTTTGTTTGTTTGTTTGTTTGTTTGTTTGTTTGTTTGTTTGTGTGTTTGTGCAAATTACTATGTCAATTATTTCCAAAACTATACGTCCGATTTTGATACGGTTTTCTATGATAGGTTAAGGTTCAATTGGCGTATGTTCTTAGATATGTCTTATTGCCTTAACTCACCAGGGGGCGCTGCAGAAAGCATTTTACGTGAAAACGAATGTTTTCAATTATCTCAAAAAATAATAATCTGATTTCGATACGATTTTCAGTGATAGATTTAGGTTTAATTGGTGAATGTTCTTAGATATGTTTTATCGTGTCAAACCACCAGGGGGCGCTGCAGTAAGCATTTGTTTGTACTTTTTTTGTATTTATTTGTCTAAAACCGAAACTACTGATCCGATTGAAAAGAGTTTTCAGAAAAAGATTCAGCTTTGCTTGATGCATATTTTAAGGTTTTTCTTTTTTTGTTACAGGGAAAACTCACCAGGGGGCGCTGCAGTAAACATTTGTTTATGCAAATCAAAAACTACTAGTCCAATTTAGATGTAACCTTCAAGGTTAGGATCAGGCTTAATTGGTGCGTCTTTTCATATATATGTTATGGTGACCACTGATCAGGGGGCGCTGTAGTAAGCATTTGCTTGTATTTTTTTGTGTAAAACCAAAATTTTTCTTGTATTTATTTATCTAAAACCGAAATTACTTATCCGATTGGCTAGAGTTTTCAGAATTCGATTCAGCTTTACTTGCTGCGTATTTTAAGATTTTTGTTTTTTTGTTACGATGAAAATTCACCAGGGGGCGCTGCAGTAAACATTTGTTTATGCAGAGCAAAAACTACTAGTCCGATTTAGATGAAACTTTCAACGATCAATTCAGGTTTAATTGGTGCTTCTTTTCATATATGCGTCACGGTGACCACCCACCAGGGGGCGCTGTAGTAAGTACATTAGTTTGTGTAAAACTAAAACTACGAGTCCTATTTGAATTCAGTTTTCAATGATAGATTCAAGTTTACTTAGTGCATATTATCATATATGTGTCATGCATGTTTACTTAGTGCATATTTTCATGTATGTGTCAACTCTCTAGGGGGCGCTGCAGTAAGTAGCTGCTTCTATTTTTTTGTGTAAAACCAAAACGACTAGTACGATTGTCAAGAGTTTTCAGTATTAGATTCCGCTTTACTTAAAGCATGTTTTTAAATTTATATTACGGTGACAAGTCACCAGGGGGCGCTGCAGTAAAATATTGTTTGTGCAAAGATAATATGACGAATTTGATTGGGATGCAGTATCAATAATAAGCTCAAGTTTAATTAGTGCATGTTCTTGGATATGTTTTATCGTGTTAACTCACCAGGGGGCGCTGCAGTAAACATTTGTTTGTAATATTTAATGCAAAACCACAACTACTAGTCCGATTGGGCAGAGTTTTTAGTATTAGAGTTACCTTTACTTCGTGTAAGTTTTTAGGTTTTTACTACGTCAAGAACTCACCAGGGGACGCTGCATTAAACATTTAATTATGCAAAGCTAAAACTACAAGTCCAATTTGGATGCAGTTATCAAAGATAGGATCAGGCTTAATTAGCGCGTGTTCTCGTATATGTGTCATGGTGACACCTCACCAGGGGGCGCTGCAGTAAGCATTTGCTTTAATTTTTTGTGTGAAACCTATTTAGATGCGGTTTTCTGTGATAGGTTCTGGTTTAATTGCTGCGTGTTTTTATATGCCATATCTACTACGAACTACCACGGGGCGCTCCAGTATAAATTAGTTTGTACAAAATAAATCATTTTTTTTTCGTCGTTTGTTGTCGTACTGAGCAGACGTGTACAAGTATTTTTATAATTGTGATTAATAAATTTTACTTCAAATTCATCTTTATAGTAAAACAATTAAAACTTTAAATTGTGTGTAAGCTGTCAACCTAATGTGATTGCCACAAGCCATCCTCACCCCCGCGAGACACGCACAACTGCTATTTTTTAACTCGCTTACTCATAAAGCAGCATTGAAGAACCGGTTGACTTGACGTAAACATCATGAGCGTTCAGAGGTCGCCAATAGGAGGGTCGCAACCGGATTTATCGAAGATGACTAATGTAAGTTCTGAACCATTAATAACATTACGGAAGCGAAAAGTCCCTCATGATATCGAGTGTTCATGTTCAGATGATTTAAGAGAAATTAGGTCAGAAATGTCTCGTATCGGCTCTCTATTAGAAAAATATATTGGGTCTAATGAGCTAATATTGAGAAACATGCAAGAGGATATTATTGATATGAAAAAGCAAATGACTGATATTAAGTCGTCGAACGAGCGAACACTTAATGCAATGCAAGTTAAAATAGAATCTCTGGAAGCCGATTTCAATAGTATAAAACTTAATTCAAAAAGATCACCTACTACCGTTGAAAATGAATTATTGCTCAGCGAGCAAATTATACAAGAGATGCAAAATCGTAGCAACAGAGAAAAAAATATCATACTAGTCGGCTTACCCGAACAAATAGTCTCTTCCCCTATTGAAAGATCATCGAAGGACGAAGCTGATGTACTTAAAACAATCTCTCTGGTAAGCACAACTATTCCTAATCCATCCAAAGTCTTTAGAATCGGTAAACTCCAACCAGGCAAAAGCCGTAGTATTAAAGTGTGCTTTGAAGCTAAAGAACCTGTTAAAGAAATACTTCGCAACAGAAATAAAGTACAAGGCGGCTTAAAAATTTTCTCAGATCAAACACCTTGTCAACAAAACTACATGAAAACCCTAAGAGAAGAGTTAAAGTGTCGTCAAGAAAAAGGAGAGACTAACCTCACTATCAAATATATTAATGGCACACCGACAATCACGACAATGACAAAAAACTACACACAGTAAATAATACAACCTATACTAATAATGTTAACAGCAATACTTATGAACTACTTAATACGTACAATAATATCCCAATTAATAAATCAAGATTTACCTTCCTATACCTTAATGCCCGTAGTATACGAAAAGCTGGAAAATTCGACGAACTGAAATGTATTCTTCAAGCAATACCGAATAAAGTGCATATTATTCTACTGACTGAGACGTGGATTCGTAATGAGGACCAAGTACTACAATTACAACTACCAAACTATATTCACCATTATAACTACAGAACTGATACAGTTGGAGGCGGAGTATCCGCATACATTCATAATACCCTCAAACATACCGTGTCAGAATCAGTGTATATAGGAGGTAATAATTATCTGTGGATACAATTAGACAAATATGCACTCGAAGTGGGAGTTGTTTATAACCCAGGACATACAAATTTCAAACAATTTCTCGAGGTTTATGAATCACAATTGCAAGAGAGAAAAAGAGCAATCGTTTTTGGTGATTTCAATATTGACTTACTTACGAAAGATACCAAAGCTAACCATTATAATCAGCTTTTAAATCAAACAGGGCACAAAATTATCAATAAAATTTCTAATAAATACTGCACAAGGGAAGGATCAATTAAAAAATCCTTAATAGACCATGTAAGTACCAACCTAAAAAAAGATAACTTCCATGTAATAACAATCAATTCTTCTTTATCTGATCACAAACAGCTATATGTTGAAATAAAAAAAATTAAACCACCGCCAATAATGCATTACCAATACGAAGCCATCAATTACAAGAAATTGTATGATTCAATGGAGCGATCTCTAATGATACAAGAATTAAACGATAGCTTTACTAAATTGGAAAAACTAATTAAAATACTTGTGGAAGAGCACAAAGTTTTGAAGACCAAAATCATTAATGAACCACAAAGAGAATGGATAAACAAAAATATTATAGCCGAAATTAATGAAAGAAACTTAATATGGACAGAACTAGTGAAAAAGCCAGACGACGAAGACCTAAAAGAAAAATTTAACACTAAAAGAAAACAAGTAATTAACTTGATCAGACACACAAAACAAACATACTATACGAAAGAATTTGAAAAAAATAAAGGGAAGCCTAAAAAACAGTGGAACTTACTAAATACCCTAACGTATAATAAGCGGAAACAGAAGCACGTTCCTAGCAAAATCATTGTTGATTCAGTAGAAATTACCGATGCTAATGAAATATGTAAGTTATTTAACAATTATTTTGCTACCATAGGTTCGTGTTTAGCTGATGAGATTCCTAAAGAATTCCATATTAACTATAGTCACGCGCTCCCAAAATCAAATTTACTGCACTCTCAGATGGACTGTCTCGAACCTTGTACCGAAAATGAGATCCTTACTATCATTAATAACCTTGATTCTAATAGTAGTGCTGGAGTGGACGGTGTCAGTACAAAGGTTATCAAATGTGTTAAAGAAATTATTAAAAATCGGTTAACAATTGCTTTTAATAAACTCCTACAAGATGGAATATTCCCAGACTCCCTTAAAATTGCCAAAGTTACACCAATTTACAAAGCAGGAATAAAAACAGACCCCAGCAATTATAGACCCATATCTGTACTACCAGTTTTATCAAAAATTCTTGAAAAAATTCTACACACACGGCTATTAAGCTACCTTAATTCAGTAAACTTCTTCTTTGATCGACAATATGGTTTCCTACCTAAAAGAAATACGCTATCAGCAGCAATAGATCTTGTGACTAAAATTAAACGTAATATTGACAAGAAAAACATTATACTGGGAATATTTATTGATTTAAAAAAGGCGTTTGATACCGTTAGTCACAAATTGCTCTTGAAGAAGTTGGAAGCCACTGGTATTGCTGATAAAGCCCTAAAAATGTTTGAATCTTACCTTACAGACAGACATCAGATAGTAAAAATTGACAATAACTCCCAAAGTCCTTCAGTACCCATATCCTACGGAGTTCCACAAGGATCCATATTGGGCCCTCTGCTCTTTTTAATTTATATTAATAATATTCACGAACTAGGCTTAAAAGGGAATATCACACTTTATGCTGACGACACATGCCTCTTTTACTTTGGTTCATCAGTTCATGATTTAATTTCTCAAGCCCAACATGATCTTGACATTCTCAACGAGTGGTATCAATATAACCTACTTACTATCAACATATCTAAAACTAGCTACATACTTTTCAAAGCTAAAAACAAACCAATACCCAACTACTCGCCTCTCACAATAAATAATAGCCCCTTACGGGAAAAAACTCATGAAAGATATCTTGGCCTACACATGGATACCTACTTAACGTGGAATGTGCACACCAAATATTTAATGACCAAGTTAACATCACTTCTTGCTTCTTTGCGGACTAATGTTCGGTGCATACCACGTAAGCTACGTTTCACAATTTATAATTCACTAATAAAATCACATTTGCTATATTTAATCGAAATCTGGGGATGTGCTGCAAAAACACGGTTAAACAAATTACAAATTCTACAAAATAGAGTAATAAAAAAATTATTTAATTACAAATTTCGAACATCGACAGAAAAAATTTACCGCGAAACTAAATTAATGAGCATTAAGCAATTATATGTTTACAGTATTTGCATTCTCGTAAGAAAAATCATTAAAAAAACATTCATATCGACCTACACTTCGAAAAGGGCAAAAGAGTTGGGCGCCCCTGCACTCGACGCGCTAGTCTTGTAATCTTACCTAAAATTACCTAAAACAAGAACTAAGTGCAGGCAGTCCGCAACAACTTACGACGGTGCGCGTCTTTATAATCAACTACCCTCGGAGATCAAAAATATTGACTCACTCGTTCTATTCAAAAAAAAACTATCCCAATACATAATTACACAAATATCTATTTAAATATCTATTTGAATATAAAAAAATGTATTGGAAATTGTGCTAAATTGCGAACTCGTTAAGTAATTGTTTATTATTATTATTTTTCTAATTTACTAACATTTATGTTTACATTTATTTACTGTTAAATATATATATATGTTTATTTTTTACTAAGTAGCCTTAACAAAGTTAATTGTTTTTGCTTATGTTTATGTTTCTGTTTATGTTCTTTATCCACTATATGTGTACGGCAACGAATGTATGTAACCTAAAATTATTTTGATATCTATGTTCTCATGTAAGTGATGTACATGTATGTCTTTATGAGAATAAATGTCTTTAAACCTGAACCTAGTGGGTTTTGTGATTTTCACTGATTTGATTAGATTTAAGTTTCGTGGAAATGTTACGGTGACAATCTGCCAGGCGCTGCAATAAGCATTTGATAACCAGAAAGCATTGTGTTTATAATTTCTTTTGGATTTGCATAAAGATTAATATAAAGTATTTCAATATTATGTAATAATATATAATGTGTATCTATTCCCTTTAAAAAGTTTAAAATAAAAAGCAAAATAAAAAATTTTGAAAAAACCCACGACGGCTTAATTGTAATTGTAAAAGGATAAAATAACTATAAATCCCCCGCCTAAAAGAATATATGTAACGAGATGATGGGGACGACTTCGTCGGGGGCTGCCAGTTGCAACCTCTATTTTAAATATAGTAGCTGACAGTATAGATTTTGTTTTAAAGTCTTTAAAATACCAGTTATCAAAACTGTAAATTCATTTTAATATTTAATTTTTTTGCCAAACCTGTTTTAACAGCAAGAAAACCTATGAGAAGGTTTGTGCAAACTTAAAGTAATGACAGCCCCCGACGAAGCCGTCCCCATCATCTCGTTACATATATTCTTTTAGGCGGGGGATTTATAGTTATTTTATCCTTTTACAATTACAATTAATCCGTCGTGGGGTTTTTCAAAATTTTTAATTTTGCTTATTTTTATTTACAGACTATAATAATATTTTTGTATGATAATCAAATATCAAGATGACATAGCAAAAAAACTTTAAATTAAAAACTCAAAATGACATTGACATTGATTTTTCTTAAATTAATTCTTATTTGTATTTTTTTGAGAACGTTGACATAATAATTAGAAGAATCACTTAAAGTTTTAAATTTTAAAAAGAGGTACACAATTCAAGCTGAAGTTTACATATAAGCTAAAAAGAACGTCTTGTTTGAAGATCTCCTCGCTCCTAATTCGAAGTTCATGTCGATTGAACGAATGAGCATTACGCCACCAAAGATCACGCGCACCTTAATTATTTGCTAGACCAACTTCGTACCTATTATTGACTATCAATCATGAAATAACCAACATTTATAATGTTTAATCGAACGTCTGGCTAATATAATCTTCCTACTCTGACCATTTAATAATTTTGGTTCAGGCATTTTAAAATATCACGTAAATAATAAACAATGTTAGGATGAATCATACCTAGGATACCTCTTTTAACTCATATACCTAGGGAGCCTATATCTAGCGAAGCTAAGCTTTTAAAAAAATTAAATATTGTAATTATTAGCCCAAATGCAAAACTAATTACCCAGAAATTTAGAGTTGTGGTTGCAAACACTGACTTAGTTTTAAATACTCTATTAAACAGAGATGACAAATTTTATAACGAATTAACAAATGATTTTCATTTTGACATATTTAATCTTCAATTCAAAAACATTCTTATAAAAGGAAACTCATAAGAAATTAGAATTAAAGAATCTAGTGCCTTATTGTAATTTATTTTTGTTTTCATTGTTATTTTTACTTACATTTGGTGATTATTTTTTTGTTTTAAAAATTATTTACAAGTACGTATGTGACGCTAATATGAAAATAGCATCGCCACGCTTTTTCCCGCATAGCAGAGTAATAAGAGGACCCAGTGTCAAGACACTCATACATTTTTCGCCCGAAATTAAATGGTGAAATTAGACGCCGCCTTTTGCCTAGGGCACCAGAGCGGAGAAATAAATATAATATCCCCCAAGTAAGAATTGGGAATGGAATCCACCACTTGTTATTTCACTGCGCCACGACATCCACTAATAGAAGCAACGAGCATAAATGCAATTTTAATTAAAAACTGAACGGGATGTACTACAAGGTTAAATAACTTGACGACATTATGTAGATAAAAGTTTTTATTTTATAAAACTTGGTCTTCCTTATTTCCCCTTTTAGAATTATCCGTATCGTCGTCCTCTAAGTGCAAAGTGAGTGTGATACATGCTCTTCAAATTTCTCCTTATATTATATAGCAACTCTACATATCTGCTATAGATGTGTGCTTCGTAATTCGGTCTATTTCAGTAGTAAAAAAGAATAAACGTAAATATCTGAATTTATTTAATATATCCTTCCGAAAAACCTTCCGTTACTCACAGAGTGACTAATTGACAACGTATATTTAGATATGCGATATGTTTTTAGAAACACGCGTTTCGAATTTGAATCAAATCGGGATGGTAGATTAGCCACGAAAAATTAACAGGCAGACGAACAGAGCATTTAACATATTAGTATGGATATCATTTTTTTTATTGAAATAACGTAATTTCTTGTTCGCAGGTAGTCGACTTACACGAAAAACTCCAGCTTCGTATGCAGATGGCGTCTACATGATGGCAGGCGTAGACAGACCTGGGGCCCGAACTTTGTCTAAGATCTTTATGCGGGGGCAAGATGGACTTCCATCACTTGCGAATAGAACGGCTTTGCTGGCATTCTTTGGTAAGTTAAGGTGTATCTAAATTGTATAAAGTGAAACATCAGCATAGCTATAATACTTTGAATTTGTAAATCATGTTTTATTTATGAACCAGTCGAAAGTTTGCCTTGTCCTTCAAAATTGGCACAGTGCTGGAATTGAACTCGCACCTCACAAATCCCAAGCCCTACAATCAATTAAGCTATATGCTCGTAGCACGTCAAGGCGAAACTCTTATACGATTGTACTACACAAATTGATTGATTCTTTAAATATCTGTCTATGTACGATAAAAATAGTCGTGCAGCAATTGGTAAATTGTTAAATTAATTATTATAAAACAATGTTACTTTTATAAGCCGATGTATTTAAGGACCTTGTTATGGTTCTCAGGTCAAGTGGTCACTGGTGAAATAGTAATGGCTTCTGAGTCCGGGTGTCCGATAGAGCAACATCGAATTCCAGTAGAAAAATGTGATCATATGTACGATCCAGAATGCCAGGGCGCAATGTACATGCCCTTCCATAGAGCGGCGTACGACAGATCTACTGGACAAAGCCCTAACAGCCCACGAGAACAAGTAAGTTTGTATGATATAAGCCTCCTCAATAATACCTACAAAAGTTGTTATTTTTCACAGCTTCACACTCTTTTTCGCATAGCAGGGTAGTCAGGGAGAACCTAGTGTTAAAACGCATTGTTCTCCGTTTCCCGCCCGGAATCAAGACATTTGCGTGTTAAGTGCCTGAACTTAATGACGCTTTATCTGAAATACCAAAGCAAAGAATGAAAATAATATATAATCCTTCCTTCGACTGGATATCGAACCTATAACCATCGCGTTTACAGTCAGACGTTGTCCCACCGCGCTACCATTGCCGTAGGGTCCGTAGCTTAAGTAGGTTAGGCGTTTAAAAAGCTTGTCGATATTACATAAAGCCGATTTGGTTTGCAACCTATTTATGATAAAATGTTAAGCCAATTAAGATAACCAAACTTGTTTGCTACACTTACGTAAGTCTCTCATGAAGCAAAATATATCTCCTCAATATAATGTATATGTCCCAGTTAAAAGTTAAAACAATATAATAAACTTCTTAGTTTATATACCCAACCGATTATACGCTTTTCAATTGATACCTAACATATTCCAACATGATTGTTGGTCGGTATCGTACATATAGTGAAGGTCGAATCCTAGGCAATAAAACTAATGGCACCTTCTAACCTAGATCGCATCTGAATACGATGCATTGATTAACATCAAATAAGTCCCGACATTGGTGACATAAAGTTCAAACACTCTGCACCTGTCGTAGAATGTTAATTGAAACCAATTATTTTATATTGCAACAATTCAATAAGTCAGTATGTAAATATTTGTTTGTTAAATAGAATAAGTTTGGAAACTGAAAATGTCTATTAAAAATAAGTAATTATGAGACAATTTTACTTGATTTTTACTTTGTAAGCTTAGCAGTTAATTGGGGATCATTTTTAAGTTCTTAGGAAATTATCCAATTCATTCAAATGCTTTTGATTGACATCTTTCGTTCGGCTATATGTTTTTTTGCACCTTCATATTTTCCCCGCATAGCAAGTTAGTAGAAAAGAACCTGGTGTCAAAACACTCTATTCTCCACTTCCTCCCTGTAAATAAGAAGTTTAAGTTATAAAAAATACACTTTGTTACAGATAAACCAGATAACGTCGTGGATCGACGGCAGCTTCGTGTACAGCACGAGCGAGGCTTGGGTGAATGCAATGAGGTCATTTCAGGTGCCACCAGCAGCCACGCCTGCCTCTTTATGTACATTCATATGCCTATACATACTTATATGCATATATCACAATATTTGGAGGATCGTCCACTAGATGCGTTATGCGTTATCGCCCATCGCTTTTTAGTCTAATCGTATATGGTCAGGCTGAAAATTTAAAAAAAATAGAAAACTTCATTAACTAGGATGTACTTAAGATTTTACAGTATGTGTTTATAATAATGCCAATATAAATAAATATAGTCAGCGATTAGCGCTATATAAAGCTATATCTAGTGGACGATCAACCCCAATCATGATGGCTACTTAATACACGGCTATCTAGATTCTATTGCCCAATTATCGATACACTTGACAGGTTGACTTGCCTCAGTAACTGAATGTGACAGGTCATTGCCTTATGCGAAATGCTTAGGTAGAGCAGAATTTAAAGCAATCAGTGATTTTATATTATGTGCTATATTTACTTAGTTGCTTTGAGTTTTTGTCAAACACAGTGGATAAATGTCATATTTTTCGTAGCTTTTCATCATTATAAAATTTTTATTTCAGTCCCTGATGGTTTCTTTTTTTTTAAAATAGACATATTTTATAATTACTATACTATATATTTTATAATTACTATACTATAATTGACCCTGCATCATAAACTATCTTCCTAAGAATATTCACCAAATCATTCAAGCAATTGAGAATTTTTAAATAATATTTGATGAAAGTTGAAGTTTTATATCAACCCTTTAGAGGTTGATGTAAAAATCCATTCAAATCGAGTAGTACAGCTCTGAAAGAGTAACAGTCAGACTTTCCAATTTATAATATAATTACTATGGAATATGAATAAACGTGAAAATACTGTAACTTAATTCTAAATCCTGAATTAATATTGCAGAATGGAAGTCTTGCAAGTGAACGAGGGTTGCCTTTACGCAACAAGAAACGTGTGCCACTCTTTAATAATCCAGTCCCTCACTATATGCGGATGCTCAGTCCAGAGAGGCTATTCCGTAAGTATTATTAAATTTTTAAACATATTTTAAATTTCCAAAATAATTAATTAAACGTACGAAATAAAATAGTAAACTAAACGTATATAATAAATATTCATTTACTTATATGTTTCTTCTAATATATCATTTAAAAATATATTTCGTTAATAAAGAATTAGATACGACACACAAAGAAGTATACACATTTTATTACATTAGCTCCATAAGAACTATTTCCATAGAAACATAATTATTTTTTTGTAGCAATTAAATAAATTAACTTACCAACATCGTTGAACTTTATCTTAATCATTACGTTATTACTATACTATTATATATATGAAACGTTATAACGTTTCTGTACTTAAGAAGGATGACTATTTAATCTTTTATTGTTTATTGTATATCCGTTTGTCGGATTTTGCGGTATTGTCGGTCACTTCTTTCAGAGATATTGCGTGCAAGATTCCTAAATTCAACGAAATACCAAATATATTTAAAATACTAAGATTTACAAATGAAAATCGAACCCATTACTAAAGCTTATACTGTCCACCACTCTCCATTGGCATTAACTTGCTATGTTTAATACGATCTACTTATGTCTATCATTAAAACTGTGATAAACACACTCGACAGGAAACCCGCACGCTAATGTTTAGAGTTGTAAGCGATAATAAATTGTTAGACTTTGACGGGAAATGTGAATGAGGGTAAGGTCGGATAATTTACAAGCCTAATAAAGCAACTTTGTAATGAACTTCCAGATAAATGTAGTCGCCTAAAATAATGCTGTATTTTTTAAATCATATTTCAGTGTTTTTCTCATTTCTTCATATTTCTTCTTTTAATAGTAATAATGTATGTAGGCTTTCATATTATAAGTAATAATTAAAGAAAAAAGTAACAACATTTTATACATATACTAAGCATTCTTTAACAAACAGTATAGTAAACGTAGAAGAACCTATCATTAAAACTGAAATCATAAACTTCATACAAAGTTTTCACACATATATTAATTTGGGATTATGTTTATCATAATCAAGTAACGCCGAATATCAATAATCGATCCTAAACCAAAAACTGCAACCTTAGATTGATGAATCTATTATGATTATGATGAATTATAGATGTGAGGCGTAAATCCATAAAAAATATCCAAAATGGTCCATTATGGATATTTTTTTTAGATTAGTTTAACACATTTTAAACACAATCAAGAACATTTATCAAATATTAATTTACTCATCGATATTCATTATCTGGTTTAAGTGTTAGGTGATCCACGAACAAACCAAAATCCTGCTATGGTTACATTTGGTATACTGCTTATGCGCTGGCATAATGTAGTGGCGGCGCGAATACATCGCCAACATCCGGACTGGAGCGACGAGCAACTGTTCCAGAGAGCAAGACGTATTGTTATTGCTAGCTTACAGGTACAAATACAAATGGCTTATGATTAATATCTATAACTTTACTTTACCTTTGAAATTGTAAAAATAAAAAAATATATATAAATCTTATTTATCATGTTATGTCGAATGTTTCACACATGTTATGTCGTAAATTTTGACTGTACTATGTGTGATATATACGAGTACAATCAAAATTTAGGCATAATTCGAATTATTGATTAAATTTGAAGTGAATCATAACTCACTTTACACTTATTCAATTTTACGCTTTTTCCCTCATACCGGGGTAGTCAGAGAGAACCTAGTGTTGAACAACACATCATGCTCCACTTTCCGCCCGAAATCAGGACATTGTGTGTTAAGAGGTGGAACTTAACGCCGTCTTTTGTCTACCAGAATGAAGAAATGCAAATAATATATAATCATTCCCCTAAGTATTCATCGAACACTAAACTATCGAGTTTACAGACGCTGTACCCACGGCGCCACGACAGTCACTAACACTCCTCACTCAATTAGAGACAACATGATTTATACGCTTAACTTTAACTTGTGTACAAACATTAATATTCCTTTCAGCAGTTTTCGGCCCAAATCAAACACATTCAGCATTTAATTAAAAGAACGTGTTTTACCTTTCCTCTTTTATAGAACATCATCCTATACGAATACGTACCAGCATTCTTAGGCGTCCCGATTCCACCGTACAAGGGATACCGGGCAGAAGTTGCTCCGGGAGTAACCCACGCATTTGCAGTTGCTGCTTTCCGTTTTGGACACACTTTAGTACCACCAGCGATATTAATGAGAGATAGAAACTGTAAATACAGCAGAGCGCCTGGAGGACATGATGCGATCAGATTGTGTCAGACTTGGTGGGATGGAAATGTAAGTGTAACAGTTTTTATTACGTTATAGTATTTTTTTTAATGAAGCACGTCTGGAATTTGAACCAGTCATCGTCATGGATTCGTCCATTCGTAAAAAAGGAGTTTTGTTCATATAAATATTAAGTTGAATAAAAAAACAGTTATATTTTCGCCATATCTTTTGATTATGATATTCGGTTTATAAGCAAATAGCATTTTACGGTGCTCACAATAAATTTTTATATCTTTTCGTGACTTTTGAAAGTTATTTAACAGAAATAAACGATACTCATATTTCAACTTTTCTCAGGACCAATATTTTCCTACACGCTGTTTAGATAAAATTCTTCCTTGGCCTGCTTAATATGGTACTTAATTTATTATTTTTCGTAAAAATCGTGACATAAGTTTTCAATAAATATAACTATAATAGTAGTTACTCTGTTGGTAAAGTTAATTTTTAACTCAGAAATACAATTAGTTTCCCTCACGATTCCAGTTTGTTTGTTTTTAGTATGTATTGAAATTGCCGTATCGTACGTTGCAAAAATTACTGGTGCTTATAGATTTTATTTATTTATTTATTATAGACATAAGCAGCTATATTGGTGGTCTTCTCGTCATAAGAGATGGAAACGGGAATACTCAATATTTAACATTTAATTGAAAGACTTATATATATATTACAAAATGGAATGATAGATTTAAATCTATCTTACGCTAAGGGACATTGAGAGTAAATATTAAAAAAAACCACTTTACATTTATCCCGTACGCCAGAAGACTAGTGTCATGACACACCGTTCTCCACTATCCGTCTGAATCGAAACATTGCATTTTGAGTGCTGGAACTTAACGCCACGCTTTGTCTTAGCTACCAGAGAGGTGAAGTTAAAATAGTATTAAATCATTCCCTCTAGTCAAAATAGAATAAAAAAGAATACATCTACATGTGCACATCTATACACAAACAATTAAAGTAAAATTACGTTACCTTTTTAAACATGACCACCATACATACTTAGAATTTGATTTTAAAATAATTTCAAGGATGTCATGTCGCAAGTACCTATAGAAGAGGTTCTTATGGGTATGGCGTCACAGTTATCGGAGCGTGAGGATGCCCTCCTTTGTTCTGATGTTAGAGATAACCTCTTTGGACCCATGGAATTTTCTAGACGAGATCTTGGTGCCTTAAATATTATGAGAGGAAGAGATAACGGTCTGCCGGACTACAACACTGCCAGGTAAATTTAAAAACTTTTTAAAAATGTATGTAAATCACTTGTATGTAATATTTGTTGAAGCTAAATGTATTACATATATACAGAAATTACTTGCAATAAACATGAGTTCTTCTGATTTTGTTTGATTTTGTTCTTCCTCTGCTATAAATACGTTGTAATAAAGAATACGTCCTCTTTACTTTAACTTTATTTTAATTAAAAGATTTAGTAATGAAAAGCTTAAATTGTCCAATGGACACTGGAGAACGTTAAAAATACCTAATGCTACAATATATTGTTATCTACTGACTTATTTCTCACTATATCAGGCAAGCGAGCTGCTTTGAATGTAGCTTACAGTTAAAATACCTTGTAATGACATTAATTTTACTTAATACTAATGCTAAATGTTTTACTTTACAGAGAGTATTTTGGTCTTCCAAGAATAAAGACCTTCAATGAGATTAATCCTCAACTTTTCGAGAACAACCCTGACTTACTTCAGAATTTAATACAGATTTACGAGGGCAGGCTTGACAACATTGATGTTTATATAGGTATTTTTTATTATTGCTATTTTTTTAAACACTTATTAACTTACTATATAAAATATAGCCTAGAATACAACAATTTACCCAAAAATATTTTTAAGGTGGTATGCTAGAGTCGACCGGCCATCCTGGAGAGTTGTTCAGAGCTATAATAGTTGATCAGTTCACGAGAATACGAGATGCTGACAGGTTTTGGTTTGAAAATGAAGGGAATGGGTGAGATATAATATTTTACATTGCCGTTTTACAATTGTAGCTCTTAAAACTTTTTGCAATCTAATGATAAAAGCAAATATTTTTATATATATACGTATCAATAAAATCTGAACTTTGCTTTACTAAATTATTCTTAAAATTTTTAGAATATTTACACCCCAAGAAATAGATGAATTACGACGAATTACTCTATGGGATATAATAGTGAACAGTACAGCGGTGGGTCCCAATGATATACAGCGAGACGTATTCCATTGGTCCGAGGGTGATCCTTGCAAACAACCATATCAGTTAAATGCTTCAAAACTGGCTCCATGCAAATATCTCAAAGGATATGATTACTTTGAGGTATATATAACTTTATTTAGTTGTTTTTCTAATTGTTTTTTGTTACACGCATTCTATACCTCACGACAATATTGTTAGTTAGGAAAACTGAAAATGGAAATATAATTTGAAAAAAAAAAAGACATTTTTAAAAATCTACAAAGTTTTGAAGGTATCGTGACTCGAACTCTTTCCACAAAGCCATGCGTTCTACATATATTTTTATACGTTTCCTAAAAATGTCTTTTCCTATTTCCTGTGGGTGTGAATAACAGTTAAAAAAGAATGTTAAAATTTTAGTTTAAATGTTATATTTTTTTTTTATCTCAAATTTTCGCCAAGTGAATATAATTTCAATAGTAATATATTTACAGGGAAACGAGTTCGCATATATCTATACCTGCTTGATTTTAGCGTTTGTTCCGATACTTTGTGCGGGCGCTGGATATGGTGTAGTAAAATTACAAAACAGTCGTCGACGTCGCCTTAAGATGCAACAAGAGCATTTAAAAAACGCCGAACAAAAAGGTCAGATATATATTTATTTACTTCACACATTTCCCGCATAGGGTGCACTTTGTCTAAGGTACTAGAACAAAGAAATAAAAATAATATATACTTCTATTTATTCTAATATTCCTGAATTGAATCTACCACCACCGTGCTTTTAATCAGACGCTGCCACAATGACCTAAACCTTAAATACATTTTCGCTTTTACTAAAAAATCAGTTCAATTAAAAATATGTAGTTAACTATATATTTCTTACGGAATCAATTTATAAGAGCAATGAATTAAATGTCCTTGTATTTAAAAATGCAAATTTAAATATGTTTTACTAAAAATAATCTATTTTCACGGATCGTGTTACTTTATAGGTTCTGTAGACAAAATGGTATGTCGAGAATGGGTGCACGCGTCACATAAAAGATTAGTAAAGTTAAGGCTGGGACCTGAGCCCGCTCTACACGTTACTGACAGAAAGGGAGACAAATTGAGGACTCTATCTTTGCAAAACACGGACCAATTAACTGTTATTGAGAGTCAGGTACAGTAAACAAACAGTAAACAAACTATACATATAAATAAAAATGGTACCTATATATACTAGTACAAATCTAATACTAGTACAAAAAAGTAATACAAGATCTAAAAGCAACATAATAATTTTATTTTTTTTAGTTTCACGCTGTATCCCACGCACATAGCAGGGTAGGCAGAGGGAACCTAGTGTTACACTCCGTTCCCCACGTTCCGCCGAATTCAGAAGCATTGCGTGTTAAGTGGCGGAATTTAACGCTGCGCTTTGCCTCTGATACCAGAGCGAAGGAAATGGAAATATTAAATATTTCCGCTCCTCGAGTGGGAATCGAACCCACAACCAGTCGTTTACAGTCACACGTTCGTGTCACTGCGCCACGACAGGCCCCAACTTTATTTCTTATATAAACTTAATGTTAGACATAATATTAGATGTTTTGACTGACACATGTGATAAGATTGTCAGGCCAGGGTAGGTAGTAAGAGTACCAAAGCATAGGGATGAAAATAATATATAATCATTCCTGCGAGTGGGTACCGAACCCACAACGATGGGGCTTACAATCAAACAGTGCCCCACTGCGCCACGACGGTCTCACATGTGGAGAATATTTTATAGCTTTCATTAAATTTGTTATGCATTACTTCGAATAAATTTAAAGATCATTTCCAATATTTAAAATATCATAATTTGTTAAAAGTTCCAATTACAGTTTAGTTCCAAATTAAATTTTGTACTTGAAATAGTCCTGCCGACCCGACACGTAGTCATGTAAATTAACATGAACATATTGACTAAATATTTTTTTTTATTTATGTTACTAATTTATTTGACCTTATGATGAACAAATGTAATAATCATTATTAATGTCAATTGTTATGTTAATGTATATATGTATGTATTTTTAAATGAAATATAATATTGATTTCTCTGATTATTCTTTTTTAATAGGAAAGCAATAACAAGCGCCCTCTGGTTCTGATCCGAGTACAACGGGAACACGACCTCGTGTTGGAAATGGACTCGCTCGCTTCAAGACGCAAATTTCTTGTTAAACTGGATACTTTCTTGGCTCAGCACAAAAAGGCCTTAAATCTTACTCAGGTAATATATATTAAATTTATCATTTACATTTATTTTTTTAACAACTATTTTAAATTTATGTTGAAGAAAAAATATTTTTAATTCTTTAGGAGTCTAGTTTGGGGAGTAAGCCAACACTGACAGACAAACACACAGACTTTCTCACTTATAATATAAGTATGGAGTATCTATTAGTCAGCATAGATTAAACATTGCAGTGGAACTTATTAAGATACCCACATATAATATTTTTTTTATATATTTTATATCCTCAATGAAGTATTTCCTTCTTACTCCTGCTACTCTTACTAATTAAATAAGTATTATATTAAATAAATAAATATCAATTGCAATTATAACTTAAAGGGTCATCGAGAACAAATTTTGGCATCAGCTGAAACGAGAGAGCGTCGACAACGGAAACTAGAACACTTTTTCAGAGAAGCTTACGCTATTACTTTTGGATTGGCGCCTGGAGAAAAGAGAAGAAGGTCAGAAGATTCTGATCCCGAGGTAAAAACTTTGTTCCTAATACTGGAAATTAGAAATGTTCGACATTTATGGCTCAAGAGTCTTAATTGGAATTTACCTATTTTGTTTTTATTTAAAGAAACATCTGTATAAGCTTTTGTTTACCTTATCTTTTATTAACTTTTATAAAATATGGTGTATGAATCTTTTGTATTTCAGTCCATAGTAATGAGAACATCGTTATCAAAAAGTGAATTTGCAAATGCGTTAGGAATGAAAGCGGACGCAGTTTTCGTCAAAAAAATGTTTAACATTGTGGATAAAGATGGCGATGGCAGAATATCTTTTCAGGTATGTATATATTTTTACACAGATATTATGCTTTGTTTTACAAGTTCAAAATTGAATACATAGCATTTATTTGTTAAGAAATACTAATATGCAGATAATAACCAATTTAATTTTCCAACACTTTGTTTATTTTTTAAAGTTACAGAATCTTAAAAAGAATGTGTTTCTAACACATTCTTTTATTAAGAATTGATATAGAATTTTCGTTTTTTTTTAAAGCACTTACTCATCCATCTTTGTAAATATTTTTGTTTAATATATACTGTTACCTTCCAGGAATTTCTAGATACTGTAGTTTTATTCTCTCGCGGAGCAACGGAAGATAAACTTCGTATAATATTCGATATGTGCGACAATGACAGAAACGGTGTTATTGACAAAGGCGAATTAAGCGAAATGTTGCGATCTCTTGTTGAAATCGCTAGAACTACATCACTTCGAGACGAACACGTTACAGAACTTATTGATGGAATGTTTTCAGTTAGTATTATTTATACCTTTTTGGTTGTTTTATAGAAATCCCTACTATTATTATAAATGAAAATGTGTGTTTGTTTGTCCTTCTTTCACGTGCCACTAAGCGATATTACGAGTATGTTATGATTTTTTGAGTAAACTGATAATTAAAAGGATGTAGAGTGATAGAGGCTACTTTTAACCACTGTAAAATATCTCATTGCCATAGGGGAGCACCATACTGATCCTATAGATTTATATAATATTTTAAAAAATTTCGCTGGATGTCAGAGAAGAAGTACCTATCATACATACTTGTTTATCATGTATGGTAAAGTAATTGTTAATTCCCATTCACCATGCAAGAAACTACGGGCAACAGCTTGTAATATAATATGCTTCGAGGTACAATATTTTGTGTATGTACAATCTTTGTTTTCACAGGATGCAGGTCTTCAACATAAAGATCACCTTACTTATTCAGATTTCAAAGTAATGATGAAAGAGTATAAAGGAGAATTTGTAGCTATCGGTCTTGACTGCAAAGGTGCTAAGCAAAACTTTCTGGATACTTCCACTAATGTTGCAAGAATGACGAGCTTCCATATTGAGCCGTCCATGGATCAGTCAAGGTAAAATTCATTTTATTATTTTTATATTGATATTAAAATAGTAAAAAAAGTATAATCGCGCCTATAGCAGAGACCGTACTATGTATAGTACGATATAATTTACTGCTTACTCTGCCATATGACGGAAGAGCAATAGAGTATTTTAGAATTTTCTTTATCAAAAAGGGGAAAAGCAAAAAAGGCTAAAGATAATAGGATGTATTCTACATAAACAGTTTATACTGTTGTGCTATGATTAATAAAATTGGTATTTATTTTCAGACACTGGTTTCTACTAAAGTGGGACTATCTAGTAACGTTCCTTGAAGAAAACAGACAAAATATATTTTACCTATTTGTTTTCTACGTCATTACGATCGGTTTGTTTGTGGAGAGATTTGCTCACTATTCCTTTATGTCAGAGCATCTGGATTTAAGGCATATAATGGGAGTGGGAATTGCTATCACTCGAGGATCAGCTGCTTCTTTGTCTTTCTGCTACAGCTTATTACTACTGACTATGTCCAGAAATTTATTAACTAAACTAAAGGTACATAATATACTCTCTCAATAATTTATAAATATTAAAAATTACAATTTTATTAAAATCAGGAAAAAAAGTTAAATTTGTCAAAAAGAATATATTTTTTTTAAACTTAAACTTATTTGCACAACTATTGTTATTATCTTAAATTTAAATGGACTAAAACTTTTTCAGGAGTTCAGTATCCAGCAATACATTCCCTTAGACTCTAGTATCCAGTTCCACAAGATCGTCGCCTGTACTGCACTATTCTTTTCTCTTCTGCATACAGCCGGTCACTTGGTAAATTTCTACCATGTTTCCACTCAACCAGTTGAGAACTTGCGGTGCTTAACCAAAGAAGTTCATTTCACATCGGATTTCAGACCTGGAATCACATATTGGGTGTTCCAAACTATAACAGGTAATGTATTGCTGAAGTGTCGAAATACTATATAATTTACGATTATTCGAATTATTTATTAACCTTAATTCATCACGTTAAATTACTATCCCAACTAAAATACTTGCTATCCTCTATCTATTTTTATTAAAACCCGTATTTTACTACAACTAACAGCGATTACCCACTGCACTCTAGTTGGTAGAATTAATTTTCACCTACATAGAAGAGTTATCTTGTAAAAAATGTATAAATTTCTTTAAATTGTGTTTGTCACAATCACCGATATTATTGAGAAAAATTATTGTTTCAACAATTTACCCACTAACTTTACACCCAGAGATAAATTCTTCATACACTAATTACATACATATATATATCCAACAGGTGTAACAGGAGTGCTCCTGTTCATAATAATGTGCATAATATTTATATTCGCGCATCCCGTGATACGTAAGCGTGCGTATCCTTGGTTCTGGCGCGCCCATTCGTTGCACGTCGCGCTGTATGCACTCTGCCTTGTACATGGACTTGCCAGGCTCACTGGGGCGCCTAGATTCTGGATATTCTTCTTAGGACCAGCAGTTATTTATATATTGGATAAGGTATATTATTGACTAAAAAAATATTTTATTTATAGCTAAACTTACTGTAATCTACTCCTACATTACTAAAATCTGATCTGAAGCACATTGTTTAAAATATTTTGCTTTACAATAATAAAATTGCCGTAAAAATTTAAGTACTTAAATAATAGAGGAATACCTAAGTTATTTATTTTGACAGTTATCATGATAAGATAATGTAATTTATCCCTGAATATTTTTGCAGGTGGTATCTCTACGCACGAAATATCTGGCTCTGGATGTATTAGAGACAGAAATGCTACCTTCAGATGTTATCAAAATCAAGTTTTATCGACCTCCAAATCTAAAGTATCTATCAGGTAAGAAAGAAATACTATTTACTAAACCTTTTAGAGAGTCGGATATTTTATATATTAGTATAGTAAAGATAAACTGACATAAACAAATATTATATGTATAATCTGATCACGGCGAATTAAAAAGAACTATCTAATTGTATGTAATATTTATAAACTCCAGGTGCATTTTATTATTATTATTAGCTCGCCTTATTATTTACTTATTCTTTATCAGGTCAGTGGGTACGACTCGCTTGTACCGCCTTCAAGAAAGAAGAATTTCACTCGTTCACTTTGACCTCAGCTCCTCACGAGAACTTCCTTTCGTGCCACATTAAAGCGCAAGGTCCTTGGACTTGGAAACTTAGAAACTATTTCGACCCGTGTAATTTTAATCCAGAAACTCAACCAAAAATTCGGTAATATTTCTAAAAAAACACATTTCATTATTATTTTGTTTATTTACACCTAGTTCAAATTAAAAAAAAGTATGTAGGTATTAATTCGATGACGTCTAAGTTAGGTAACGAACCTTTATTTTCATATAAGAAATTAATATTATTATAAAAAATAACACTGCTGGTCTTCTCTCTCAAGCCCCCTGGGGAGGAGAGGGGAAACGACTTCAGGGCTGAGCCCTCTGGACGTTATTTTCTCCGCCATCTATAACCATAGATGGGTCATGGGGGAAGGCCCTTTAGGCCTTGTCAGTGGGTCTCATTTTCCACATAGGGGATAAAGGGGGGAAGGGGGTAAGAGCTATGGCTGCCTGGGCGATCAGCCCAGCTGGGTGACGCCCTCGATTACTCGAGAGAGGCCCAGCTTAGGCGATCAGCGACCGCGGCAGGCGCTCAGGAATCGGGTTGGAGAAGGAGATCTCTCGGTAGGCGGGTTCTGTCTGGGGGGCGTGTGTGCCACGGCGCGATGTCCTGGATATGCGGGATATCCGAGACATCAGCGCGGTGGAACAGGTTCTCTGCATATAAAAGATAAGAAATTTATTAAATGCTTAAAAAGAAAGACACTACGATAAAGACATTTAAAGAAAACGTATAAAAATTTGAACGCAGCGGGATTCGAACCCGCGCCTCCTGAATATCGTTCAGGCGCTCTCACCACTGAGCCATGCGTTCGAACGCATGGCTCGGGTTCGAATCCCGCTGCGTTGAAAATTTTTATACGTTTTCTTTAAATGTCTTTTTCAATTTTCCTAAGTGTGGAATAACACTTTGAAAATGTTTAAAAAAAACACTACGATAAACCTTGTTCCAGCCTTACTTGTCATAGGTAAAGTACAGTTACGATACTTTTCCTAGGGACCATCGATCTTTTTTATAAAAGCACAAACGAGTCCTAAATTACTCTGGCAATATTTAATAATATTATATAAGGAATTTATTTATAAATTCGTTTTTATTAATAACAGAATCCAGGGGCCATTTGGTGGTGGAAACCAGGACTGGTACAAATTTGAGGTGGCGGTGATGGTCGGAGGCGGTATCGGCGTCACTCCCTACGCCTCCATACTCAATGACCTTGTGTTCGGAACATCCACGAACAGATATTCCGGAGTTGCCTGTAAGAAGGTCAGTCACGATTCACGATTTTTTTTATATTAACCTTCTTTTCCGTTTTTATTTCAACCGTATATTATACATAAGTTTATGATAGAAATATAATTATATTTCGTCACAATTGTACAACAAATAAAGTACCTTTTAAGAGAATTTATTTCATCTTTAATTTATATATAAAAAAATATATAGTCATTAAAAATCATTTATTCAATTAATGTTTTATAGCAAATTATTATTGTAGTATTTTAGTATTTCGTCTATATCAAAATAAATATTTGCTTATGCAGGTATACTTCCTATGGATCTGCCCCTCACATAAACACTTTGAATGGTTCATCGATGTGCTTCGTGACGTCGAACGTAAGGATGTCACCAACGTCCTCGAAATACATATCTTTATTACACAATTCTTCCATAAATTCGATCTCAGGACTACTATGCTTGTAAGTTTTTAAATATTAATTATTATGAAATAATATAAGTGGGGAACGGAGTGTCTTAACACTAGGTTCCCTCTGCCTACGCTGCTGTTTGCGGAATACAGCGTGAAGCTATAAAAAAAAATGAAATAATTTATATTGTCATTTCATAGCAATAACATTTGTTTGATTTTTGCTATGAGAATTATACTCAGTATGAATGTCGAAAGAATGTTTATCTGTATCAATCAATAAATAAAACTGAACGTGTAGTTATAAAAAACAACATAAAATAAAAGGTTTCAATTTTCTTAAAGTCTAAAACCAATCGTATTCATACTAACCGACTAACTGCCTAATTAATAAAACTACCTCAATTGAATTATTATTTAAAAATATAATAAATAAAATGTTTATTTTTAAACTTTTTTTGTTTTAGTACATCTGCGAGAATCATTTCCAAAGGCTATCCCGTACATCAATGTTCACAGGATTAAAGGCAGTTAATCATTTTGGCAGACCAGATATGTCCTCATTCCTCAAATTCGTACAGAAGAAACATAGTTATGTGAGTAGTAAAAGGACGCCTCTTGTATTATTATGTGTTCTTAGTAATTTGAAGAAAATAACTTCTTACTTGTAGTGTGTTGTAGGTATCATCATCATATTGTAGTTTTATTGTAGCTCCTTACAATTTATGTACGCCTAATACATCTAAAATGTCATATTACCAGATCAATTTATAAAATTAATTATATTTATTTGACCATTATATTTGTTGGTCATTGCTATCTCTTTCTTTTTATTCTTAACAGAAAAAGAGAGCATTATTGAGATTTTGTATAGTCGAACAAACTCCGCCATATTTATGATCGCCTAGTATCCATCAATTTGTGAGTTACATAACTCTGACGCGACGCTCAGATAAACAGTCGAGCTCATCTCTAACAGATTCATGTGCGCCTAGTAACATTCGAACTAAATGACGTAACTCCAAAAGAAACAGATTCGAAGTTAAAAAAATGACTTTGCTAGGCTGCATATAATTAATATCTGTAATCAAAGCTCAACTAACTACATACTTAACAAGCTTTTAATGTTCCGTAATTTTTATTAGCGTGACTATAAGATACAACATTTAAAGTTTTAAAAAATAAAATAAAAACGATCATAATATTTAATTTGGCATGAGATCGAAAATCGAAAAAGATATCTTTTTTCTACTTTATTGAGCGATTGGCAACATTAAAGTATTTTTATTCTTCTTATCGGTCTTTTTTATCTATTATAAATACGAACAGTCGTTGTCGGAATACAACTTCGTTTTACGTAGATTCGTTGACAGAATATATTCTTTTATTTATTTATTTTTTTGCAGCTTCTCACTTTTTTGCCGCATACCAGGTTGATGAGAGAAATTCTAGAGTCAAGACACTCTGTTTTCGACTTATCATCCGAAATTGGGATATTGCATGTTAAGTGGTGGAAATAACGCCGCGCTTCATCTTATGTACCAGAACAGACAAATGAAAATAAGAAATAATCATTCTCTCGAGTGGTAATCGAACCCCTAACCATTACGTTTACAGCCAGACGCTATCCCACTGCGCTAAGAAGGAATGAATAAATAATATAATTTAATAGCTTAAAACAGTTTAATGTTGAAGTTTAATAAAATCATAAAATAATATGGTTCGATTCATAACATAGCCTGATTCTGTAATAAGTAGTAAATTAGATTTGCCTTTCCATTCATACATCGTGTAATAAAGTCGTGACTGATCGCGGGTTACACAAGGATTTAAATTATAGTCGTCTATGCGAAGTTGGTAGTGCTTTTGCTATAGTATTTAATAATTATTACATATATTTACCGTTTCAAAGGACTTTCTAGCAATGAGTAGCCAATTTAAGATGTTTTTGTTCATGATACTAGTATATTTATATAAATAGGTTAAACTGATAACTCTACCTATAAAAGAAAAAGCTCTCTAAAGTTAAAGATATTTTGCAAACTTCACGATTTTTTAGTTTCTCACCTCTGCCTTACATTTTACGCAGAAGGCAATAAGGCACCAGAAACACCTTTATTTCTAATAATTTATACTTAACCAAGTTTAATTTATACTTAATAATTTATACTTAATCCTAAGTTTTATTTTATTTATTCAATTCGCAAGAACGTATTACACAATTTTGCCTCTCAACCAGACGACTTGGTACTTATAAACACACATACATATTGTTCTTGTTGGCAATAAAACTATATCAGAGATAAATTAATTAAAGGAATTAATTATATTCTATTTTATACAGGTATCTAAAATTGGCGTATTTTCATGCGGTCCAAGACCGCTCACCAAGTCAATAATGTCTGCGTGCGAACAGGTCAACCGCACGAGGCGACTTCCTTATTTCATACATCACTTTGAAAACTTCGGCTAATTTAAAATACTTAAGTATCATCTATAAGATTTATTTTGTTAAACTAATTCGGATTAAATATATGTCAATTCTTTTTCAACAAGTTGTGCCGTAAAATTTCTTATTATTTTATTAATCAACTTATTTTATTAAATCAACAATACTCTGTACTTAAAAATATTGAAATATCGATTATTTCATTCGCCGTAATGAGCTTACTAATTAGGTACTTATTCAAATTTCACTGCCCTATATTAAGTAATTTGAATGTTTATTTATTTAAATTAATATAATTATTTTAGACGCTACGATTTAGTTTTGTGTTTGTTTTAAGCTTTTTGACATATTTTTATAAATACTCCTAGAATTAAATTCTGCTTTCATTCATTCATTCTTCATTCATTGTTGTAAATTTCAATATAGTTTAGTTTCTTTTAATTTTTTAATGATTATGAAATCTGTCAGTTATGGTACACCAACATTATCTTAACTGTGTATCTTGCTTTATGTGTAATAGTAAAATAACAAACCTTTGCAAAGTTTATAGTATATTGACTGTTATTCCTTTTTATTAAATATATATTTTATTTATTGAAGTTATTTACAGTAGTACAAAATTAATTTGCTGTATATTTGACATGTACAAAATTATACATACATAATTTCTAATTTGTACAAAACACATTTACATTAAGATAAAATTCACCGTTAATTTTTAAAATAAATATATATAAATTGTAAATAATGTAGATAAATATCGGCTAGAATATAAGTTACCATTGTTTTTTATTTTATACTTTTTTGTAAATAATGCAATAAAGTTTATTCCACACATATTTATTGTAATATCTATTATTTTTTATTTCCATATGTCAACGCAGTGTTGTCCTGATTACTTTATGAAAATAATCTTTATATATTATAAAAACTAAAATCACCTCCGCTTGTCCGCCTGCCTCTACACTTGAACTTTACAAGCTACGCAACTGATTTTAATACTATTTTTCATTAGTTTCAAATATATACGTATTATAATATAACAATGGGATACTCGTATTATAGTGAAGCTAATAGCCTCAAAGGATTGCTGGAAAAAATATATTTTTGCGTACTTACAATGCAAACGCTGGCTAAACCTTAAGAGGAAGATCTAATTTGTGTACTTTGGATTCTATATTACTAAAAAAACTGTACGTAATAATGTATATGCTTTTATACTACAGATAGCTTAAAGTAACTAATATTATCATTTACTTAGTGCAATAAAATAATGACTTATTTTTATTTTTAACAGTACAACAATATTATTTTTTCAATTACTAATTTCAAATCAATAATTAAATACATTGTATATTTAAAATGCACATAATTATTATTCTTTATTTAATTCAAATCATTATCTTAGACGGTATCAATAATGGGACAGAGCAACCGTCGTATCTGGTCCTACATATGTACATATGCAGAAGGCAGTGATCAGTTAGCGGGAACCTAAAAATATTTCATTGCTATATGCATGTTGATATGGAACAAGAACACCGTGTATGTGAAATACAAAGTGGAGCTTTAATATGAATGTGAATTTTAGAGAGCGGCGGAACTTAACGCCGCGCTTTACCTCGACACCAGAGCGAAAAAAATATAATTTCCATTCCTCGAGTGGGAATCGAACCCACAACCAGTCGTTTACGCGGATACACGCTTGTGCTACTGGGCCACCACTGCCACTCGTACATTTTCTATCAATATATAGTGATTTTTGACGATCGAAGCGAGGATGTAGACGACTGGAAGTAAAAATAGGTAATAATAAAGATTTTTTAGATTTTATTAGAAAGATAGATAGATATGTACATATTATACATATGATGTTGAAAATAGCCAATTTACCACCAGTAATGACTAGCCTTGCTATCTTCATTTGTACTGTAATAACAATTATTATTAAGTAAAACCTTGGTTTTAGCGTTAATCTTATGATCTACAAGGTATTATATTTACGACTTTGTTAATACGTATGTATAGAACTATAATACGTAGGTTAAGACTTATATAGGTTTTGAGGTATTATCTGATAAAAAAAAAATCACCGTTTTAGAAGCTTTACTGTAATTTGAATGAAATCTAGGTGCTTGTTTCAGTAGTTAGCCAAATCGCAACAAATATCATTGTCGTTAATGACGTTGTGGTGTCATCCAAAATTTATTTTGTCAATTGAATATGACAGTAGTAACATCAATAAATTCCGCTGAAATTGTCGCTCTGAGTACCTTTCAGGAACCGAACTACACAGAATATAATAATATATTTATTAATAATTACGAATGTTTATTTTTAACTTTTTTATAAACTTTATTATAGATATATATTCTTACACTATAATATTATATTATTAATTTGAACTTACATTATTCAATTGTGTCACAGATTCTATCTACCCACAGAAGCAATAGTGAAAATTTAATGTTCACAAACCTTCAGAAGTGTACTTGAATTATTTATGGAGTGTAAGGCTTTGTAAAGTAAGAGGCTATAGTTAGCCTTGTAAATCATACAAACTGTAGACTTTAGATAGATATTTCTAATGATTTTTAATGGATAAAGATGATTCTATGTATAATCTTAACATATTTATTTTATTAAGGTCAATTTTAACAAATTTATTTAAAATTCCAACAATATACCTATTATGTACTGTTATAACATGTGATTGTGAAAATTATAATTATAATTAGTAAAGTAATTCCGAGGTGAAGACCATGGCTATATAAATTGCATATATACATGTATTACTTATAGTTTTTATTGCATTGAGTTTTAAAGCGTAGTTTAGAAATTACCACAGATTAAATCATTTTTCAAATTTCTCACGCGCCACATTAAAATAGAATACGTAAAAAAGACCTGGTCTATTTGTAAGTGAATATTTATATAATGAGTTACGCACGATATTAATCAGTTTTTACTAATTACATACATTTTGACAGTACTGTTTTTGGAATGAAAACCATAATATGTTTTTTGAACACTCCATTCCCCACGCAAAGCCAAATTCGGAGGCATTACGTGTTTAGCGGCGGAACTTAATGCCGCGCTTTGCCTCTGATACTAAAGCGAAGGAAATGGAAATATTAAATATTTCCATTCCTCAAGTGGGAATCGAACCCACAATTAGTCGTTTACACGTTCGTGCCACTGCGCCACGACTGGCCACAATAATATTTTTATTATTTTTATATTTATATTTTAAAATATTAAAAGTGTATAAAGTTATTATTAAAGAATATATTTATGTCAACTTCAGCAAATTGCTTGGCTGTCCTACTTTTTATATTCCACACAACAGTTACGCCATGTTACAGATTGGATAGATTTTATTTGACCTTCTTCCCGCATAGATTATATCTTTCTGCCACACACCAAAAAATGCCGTTTTTATAAAATTTACGAAACTAGTTGTAATTAATTTATCTTCCTATTACGTTAGTCGTATGTCACCATATCTTCGATCAATAATCAAAACCAGACTCTTCTAGAATCTTTATGCCCATAAGCTTTTACGATGCTTGTGAAACCCGAAGGGCGTGACTATCTGGGCTATGACATATGTACAATGACAAAATGTATCAGTATTAATATTTACTGTAAGTATTGTGTTTTTTACAAAAAGTATGTGATATGTAGTAGGTATATATGTATATTTCGGTATATATAGTATATGCCTATAGTATATATTTCGGTATTACAAATTTTATTATATCTAAGCTTTTATTTTATCATCACTAAGACTGTTTTATCTTGTTCATCCTTATATGCAAACCAAACCAATAACTTAAATAAACCAGATCATTTACAGTAAAAATAAATAATAAGTCCAATAAGACACTTTTTTTCGTGCACGCCTACCTCTTTCCCTTACCGTGCTCATATAACATTGCCATTTTCGTTTTTACAGAACCTGACAAATTATAAAAATGATATCTGATTTTAACTAAGTAATTTAAAATATAAGTATATAAAGCAAAAGTATAGTAAGTAAGTAATAATTTCATAGCTGAATTGTACAATGAAAAACATCTCCGGAATCTGCAAACATGAGTAATATAATTACTGTGACATCTACAAATTAAAAAAAAATAGTTAGATATTGCAATCTAGAGAGACATTTTGAAAGTATGTAGTACATAGCGTACTACACAATGACTCGGTTTCGGGTGGAAAATGAAGAACTGTTCCTTTTGACTATCCTGCAAGACGGAAAATAGCGGGAATCTATTTTACTCTAAATATTTTATTTATAATTATTAACATTTAATAGATATCGATAACACTAATTCAACTGTAACATCTATAAATGAGTGATCGGCTCGATGACAGATAATATGACGAAGCTTTAAAATTAATAATATAGGTAAGGTTTTATGTTTGTCTGTAGTAAAAAAAATGTGGTTATATTGGTTTGTTACTTTATTTTTACTATATATAAGAAGCAATCTTACGAAGATATGACTTCTTCTTCATTCTTCATCTGTCCTATGTTTTGATGACGTATCAACACGGTTTTGGGTCGGTTCGGTTCTCCGTAATTGCAACTATACTAAGTTCAGCTTTGCTATCCGCTTATTAATGCAAAGTGTTAGTCATACACATTTCTGGATACATTTTATAATATCTATCATCTACACTAAAGTCAATCAATTATTACTGCCTTGGCAATTTATCTTGTAAACTCCACAATTTCACTTTTTTCACAATTTTTATGGTTATCGAATTACAATATATGTAGAAATGTTTTAATGTTGAAAATGGCTAAGGGCATAGATACGTCACTTTGATGCAACGTTGACGTTGATGTTGCTGCTAGGGCGGTTAAGCAACTTGATGTGAACTTCACCTGTTATCTCAAGAAATCATTTCGAAACAATCTTCTTGGCATTCCTTATACGAGCTTTATAAAAAAACATGTAGCAATAATAGAAAAACTATAACACATGTTGAACAATATACCTACTTGTAATAAAAATACATTCAATGCAAGGCTCAGCTAATACATACCATATAAATTAAAAGAACATAAAAGCTTCTAAGAGCTAAAGAGTACAATGTTATGTACTATAAAAGTAATATAGGTAAAAATAATACTAATAACGTTGTTGTTTTTTGCAGGAATGACAAGAGGTGAAAATGAAAACAAAATATATGATTTTTTATAAATGTACTTACAATTTATATAAATATACCGATGCGAAACATTAACTAATAGGTACATACGTACGGAATTTGGTTTTCTTTAATACCACGTTTTCCTTTTTGATAGTACCTAATCTGTTTTATCATAAGAACATATTTGAATTTTTACATTAACCTTGTGCCTAATGTATGAAGGTAGGTATGTATGTGCATTTACAAAGTCAATTATATAAGCAAATAGTATTTACACATATATTTAATATTAGCAAATATGTAATTTACTACACCAGCACATACACAGTAGTTAGTATACAACAAAAAAATATTTATTCATTTGATTATCGACAGAACGGAGTGTCTTGATACTATGTTTCCTCTAATTATCCTGCTGTGCGGAAAAAAGCGTGAAGGTCCGATTTTTTTTTATCGATATGACAAAAATACGACACTTATTACTTATACAAATAGCTAAGTTGAAATTAGTTTTATTAAATGTTCATATTCATATTTCCTCTTTTGCAAATACCTCTTAAACCTTAATGAACAGCAAAAGCTTAATATAGAATTATTACGATAATATCATTTAATATTAAAGGTAAGTTATTTTTTGCAATAACATTAATTTGCGGATGTATTATCTAACAGTTTCATGTAACAGGTCAATAAAAAATATAAGCTCATTTTAAATAGGCACTAGAATAGTAATAGCACGTTAAATAATATGCATTTCTTGCAGATTTGCTTTTTATTATTATAGTATGTGCAAGCGGCAGCTAAAGGTAATTAGGAACTCTCCATTAGAGCAGTTGCAAACGGCCAGTGCTCTGTTGCGATAAACTAATTTAAACCCTCTAATATTGTACAATATTAGAGGGTATGAATTTATTTACTAGTGTATATCTATTATATATTATTAAATATTGTAGCATGTATTTACTTTATAATATATAGGTACGATTTCCTTAAACCATAAAGAAACATTGTCTTATATTAGATATATAAAACAATGTTTGTTTCAACACACTTTCAGACACCTCATATTTTCCATGGGTTTCTTTGGTTATTTAAAGATAAAATTAACTTATTCTATACTAATATCAGTTTAATAACATATTAATAATCACCATTTATAGATATTAAGATTTATAGAATTATACACGTGTATAATTGTCATTCTTTGTTTTATTGATGAAAGGTAGGCAAACGAGCAGAAGGACCACCTGATGGTAAGTAGTACCTTCGCCCATGGACAACCACAACATTAGAAAAGTTGTGGATGCGTTGCCGACCTTAAGGGGGAAGAGGAAAGGAGGGAAGAAGGATGGGGGATGGTGGTAATAGGGAGAGGGCTGGCTTACATGCCATCGAACCGGAACACATCATCAGATGTTTGGCGATTTGTCTTTGACATGATAGTGGTCGCGAGCCAGTCGGAGAACGAATCTCCTACCACCAAGCTACTGGGTTACCCGCCTTTTACGGGACGCTGCCCAGCGACGGAGGGGAATTGTATTCTAACCCGTCCCCCCACGGGTGAGAGATTTAAAATTATATGTAAAAAATATACTATTTTTCCATATAGTAGGGTAATCAGAGAGAAACAAGTGACAATTAGACACTTCCTTTTTCCTTAAAATATTATAATGCTTGCTATGGTCACGATTCATGTTAAAAGTGGAAAGAGGTCAAAAATGAGTATGAATAACAAAAATATTTAGAATTGCAACATACAATTAAAATGTAACTGTACGTGATAATGGCGGTTAAACGAACCTCTGTATTGTTGAAAATACGAAAACGTATACGAGTAATAAACTAATTTACCTTATTTACGAACCGTGACTTGTCTTAAAATTATATGCTCTGTTTAATTGTTATATAATACACAAGTAGGTTAAACGAAGGTTATGTTGCTTTAGTTAATATATACAGCTTCAAGTTTTTTACGGCATAGCAGGGTAGTCACTACGGGAATCTAGTATCAAGACACTTCGTTCTCCAATTTCTGACCATAATCAAGATTTTGGATGTTAAATGGCGAAGAAATCGTAACTTAAACATAATTTTTGCCCCTTCTTTTTTAGCCTGTACTCTCTGAAAAATTTGAACTCTACATTCTCATATTGCCCATTTTCAAACAATTTATTTTTACACTAAATATCGCAAAATCACTATAAAGAATTTTGCACAGTGGACACCTTGGTTACAAAGATATAGAAAGGGTGAAAGTAAAAAATTACATTATTAATGCATTTATATAAATAATGCTCACCAAGTGCAAGACACACGCGTCCGCATTTAAATATTACATGGTACGTAAGCACAGTCATGTTATAACTTAATTCTTATTAACACTTTGACAAAATAAAAGAAAGTGAATTTACTATACAGTAGATAAATAACTTTTTTACTCTAGAGCAAAAATCATAAAGGAAAGTAAATATCCAACACCGGAAAACGATAATAAGGGCGGATCTGTTTCCACTTGGGTGCGCACGCGCTCTATTACATTTTCATCCCTGCCATTCTTCACGTGTCGATGAGTAACATGAAAATTAATTATTATTATGTCAAATGTTTATATAAACTTAGTTTGTAGATATGTGTATGTGCAGATAAAATGTAGAAACATAGAGATAGAGAGTGAACATTCCAGAAGTTTGAAATGCTTTTAAAACATTGTTTAATAAAATTATTGCATTTAAAAAAATATTAAACGTACGACACTTACAAGGAAACATTAAAAATAATTTTAAATTAAACGATTATAATTTTTTCAACTTCAGATTGCGTACTAGATGATCCAACGTCAGCGTCAAGAAAAACCTATCGAGCATTTATTAAGAAAGCTGTTTTCGCTGCATGAGTGAAAGAAAGAAATGAATGGTCGTCCCTTTCACTCTCGCTTTCGTTCCGAGGTTCAGAGGTGTGCGGTTCGAGAGTGAACACTGTTTAGTGGCTAGTTTTCAGTGTTCGCGCGGCAACGGCACTTTGGTGACCTCAGTGTATATTTCCTAGTGTTTGTGTTGTGTATTTGTTTATTAACTACTTTGCAACAAGGATCTTTATCTATATTCTCGATAGGTACATTATTCATTTAGAGCTCTTTTTACGACGCGCATGATCACTGCTGACATCCTTGTCCTCAATTAAAACAATTTACGACACTCCTTCATTTGACTTATATACTTCATGTTGCAAATTATTATTATCAATAAATATTAGTTTCTAATTATTGAATGAACTTGAGAAGTCGTTTTGAATTACACCTTAATGTTGATTATATTAGTGTTAAACTTATTTTATATAATCTGTAATATAATATAATTACATCGGATCGTTTATACTGTATATATTCATTTTATGTTGCTTTATAGACTACACTTTTAATAAAAATTACATTATTATAAAATCGATGTTGAAAAAATCTTATATGTTATACAATTAAGTCTTCATTTAATAGTTTCTAGTATATTCTGTAAACCTAAAAGTAATAAAATTATAACCTTTACACTTTATTCTGTTATGTTTACATTATAAGTATCTGTGATGAAATTTCAAATTATTCTGATAGTGACAAATGGCCTAACTTTTCGTTTCAAAACGGCAGTAAGCACATTTCAAACTAAATAGCAATAAGAGTTATCTATCACGGCTTAGTCTTAAACAAACTCAACTGCGAAACTAATTGATGTTGAAAGACCTTCCAAAATTTAACTTCGCATCAATCAATATTGCTATTATTGAAATTATTAAGGTTAAGAGGAAAATTCTACAATTTTGCACAATAAAATTGTATTTAATTACTTGAAGTAAGAACTTTTTAGAATCTCTTGCATCAAAGAAAATTTAATATCATTCACCATATAAGAGAGAGGGGATAGATACCTATTAGGTAGATATATTTCACAAAATATTGTACAAATAGAATAAATTGGTAACATCAGGTTTTTTTTAAATGAAAATATAAAACATAACACGTATATTACCAATGTACAGTAGTAACAAAATGATTACGTGAAGATGTTCGCGTCATGCATGAAACACAGCAGTAAATGTTTCTTTATGCATTTTATTGTTTCTTAATGTATCTTTAACAATCGAAGTTGAATATAAAAAAATTACAAGAATTAACTTTGTCTAATCGTAGGAATTTTTAAACGGTTACAATAAGCAGAGAGCAACAATATTATTCAAGTCCTTATATTGCGACACGCGATACGCAGTGTGCGCGACAGCTGCCTACGATCTTGACATTTGACTAAAATGCCGCCTCTTAATTCTCATTGTCTCATTCTCTTTTCTATTTTATACATAGATATAGATATTGAGGCCAGTCGTGGTACAGTGGCACAAGCGTGTGACTATAAACGACTGATTGTGCTCTGGTGTCGAGGCAAAGCACGGCGTTAAGTTCCGCCACTTAACACACAATGCCTCCGAATTTGGCGCAAAGTGGGGAACGGAGTGTCTTAACACTAAGTTCCCTCTGCCTGCCCTACTGTCTGCTTCAGCGTGAAGCTAAAAAAAAATCTTATATTTATAATATTCGTTGTTATAACTAAACTATTAATAAGTGTTTACTACGAATTTATATTTAGATATATACTTAATTGTTTCTTCAGCGTTTCAACATTATGTAAGTTCATATAGGCACAAGCGAAGATCTAACTTAAATGCTACCTCGATTGCGGAAACTGACGAAATTGCAAATGTGAGGTTAGATTATAAATCTGAGATTTACTTTAAATACATGTTTATTTTTACTAAAATATGTTAAATTTAAACAATTATATATTCACTAAAACTTGTTATTAAAACAATAATAACTAGGTTGTTTCGGATTTCATAAAAATTTTACCTTCTCGCATTGGGCAGGAAGACAAAAATTTAATGCTGGTTAGATTATATTAAACAATCTTCCTCTGATAAATTTGACCACGTAACTATCATACTTTGTTATGTTTATTACAATGTTGGTTAGACACGTCCCATCTAGTAAGTATGCCAATTTATGTAAACTATACTCTCACGGCTGTAAACACAAAATTAATTTGGCTTTATTCACAATGCGTTACAATTTCTCACGTATCATTGTAAGCACAGTCTATAGCTGTTGGAATTTACAATGTATGACGTAAACACCATTGTTTTTGCCCGTCCATGTATCACCATTGCATTTAGTGACGACCCAACTGAATGGCATAATTTGTAATCATTTTGACAACACAAAAGACTAACTAGACAGACGTAGATTAAGTAAATTTTATTAATTTAAAAGTTATTAAAAGAACTGTTTACATATTGCTTGATATTATTTCCTTTACACAAAAGTGAAGTCCACCATTAATAGTACCACCAAAGTAAATACCAAGAAACTACAGTGTAAATATACGCAAATGTTGCGGAAAATTGTAATATATTCAATTTTATGGTTTGCAAAAGTGCTAATGAAGAAGTCACATAAACTTGGCAACCGAAGAATTTCGGGCAAGGCCGGTTGTGATCGATGTTTGACCAAAACGATGCTTGCGCAAATTAACCATACTCGCGGTGTGTCGCTGACCAACATGCGATCGTCTTATTTGCTGTTTCTTTTTTATTTATTTTGTCAACGTGCTTCGGTTGTCCTTGGGTTAAACATTTTAGGATTATAAACTTAAGCCACGGTTAAAAAGGTCAACTTACGCTGAAAGTACCGTTTGCTTATCGAATACAATATTCCCCTTATATCTGGAATGTCGTTTTGTAATTTTATTACAAAATATACATAATATATGTAAATAAGTCTATATTGTACAACTTTTGCAATATTTGAAATTAATCGAAGTACAGGGAATTGTAAGTGTACACTACATTAAGTATTAGTGTTAGAGTCGTGACTAAGTGTATAATAGAGTGGAGATTGAAGATCCATTAGGATAATGAGTAATTATTGTAGATGTTATAAACGAGTGATTGTCGTCCGCAAATGGCAGACTGCCGCGGGTTCTGGTGACTTAATATGAAGGTCTTCTTTTGCAATTGAATAGACCTAAAACTCGCGGCGCCAACGGCACCACTGTATTTACACTTTAATTGGTCTTACAATAACTACTTAAGTTCGATTATCATTACTTTCAATTTGAGCATCTTAATGTTTATAATAATGCTTTTGCTTAATTCAAAAAGAATAGGGTTATCTTAAAAAGTATTACGAAATATCTTAAAATACTGAAGTCTAAAGTGAACATATCACGCAAATTTTAAATGCAATCAACGTCTTATGTAAAATCGTATATTAATCATCTCCCTTATCTGACTTCACTTATTGTAAAATAGAAATATTGACTGTGAAATATTACCTATTGTAAAATCACACAATTATAATAAATCGGAAAAATTGGTTTATAAATACCAAATAAATAAAAATAAATGTCCTAAAAGTAGACACTGCTTTCGCATTTAAGTACGTTTCGGACTAAATTTGATAATACCGTTCTAATACAGGAAGTATTATGATACTTATGAAAATAAAAAGTTAACAAGAAACATTGCCATCGGCACCCAAAAGTATAGGAAATATAAGTTTATATAAAATAACTACGAATTGTAATTTCCTCTTTGGCAAACTTGTTGCCAAAAATTATTTTATTGTGATCAAATTTTACTAAACTTTAAAAGCTTAAAGGATATCCTTTTAAAATTAAATGTCACTGTAAATTCATATGACTTCCTGTGAAACCTTTTTGAGACAAAACATTTTATATCGACAACTTCAATGAGAAAATATTTCATTCACCAAATATATATTTTTTCCTTATTTTACACGAAGTGAACATACGCTTGCTATCTTATTTTATTTGCTTGTAAAAATAAAAGTGTTAACCATATTGGCCTTAATTTAGAATTTCCACATTGACACATGTAAATCACTTCTGGTACTTAACGATTGCTACAATGAAACTACGTTATTTTTACTATAACTCAACTCATTATTTTTGTGAAATTCCTGCAACCTCAATTATGTTATCCTGATAAAAAAAAATTGTATACTATTTTCATGTTTATCCTCACCCCATATCTACCTAAAGCAAAGTGCCTCTTCGTCCTTCCCTTTTAAAGTACTCATTACACACTAAGTCGACAAACATTATAAACATGAAATCACTTAGATAGAACACAAGTTATATACAAAACATTTTACGAACAAAACTTTCCAGTAATGGATGCAATAATTGGAGTTTAAGTTTTGTTCGTCTTTATCCATCTATCATTTAAGATCTAATAAACCAACTGTATCATGACAATTATAACAGTGAAACTTGTCGAAATAATATTAACTGTAAATTAACTAATGTTGTAAGTATTTTAATTATTCCTTGCTCCTTCATTGCGAGATATTGTATGTAGATTTGAGCCTTTGCTTAATAAATAAACAAAATAGATACGCAGCTGTGTATTCAAGTGCGGTGTTTTAACTCACAGTTTATAGTTGCGAAAAAGTGTTGCAACGGTTTCAATATTGTGTCTGGACAAAAGCCTGTCTAGACTTAACACGTGCCACCTAGCCAACAGTCCACTTTAATTTACAATTTAGTTCGGCTTAAAACTTTCAAAATTTCGGCTTACTTCCCTTAGAACTTTGGACTTTTGAATAATTTTAGCAGTTTTTAAAAAAAAGATTTTCCAAAATAGAAGATAGCTAGCATTTTTATAATTATACTAGCTGAATCAAATAAAATACCTAAATCTCTTAGTTTTTTTTTTTAACACACACTACAATAATTATTTACAAATGTGTAAAATTCATTAACAAACATACTCTGCTTAGTTCAATTTTTAACGCTGACTTTTTGTTTTCCTTTTTATATTTATATCATGAATATATTTTATAGTTATATCATGAAAACATTGACATACACCGTATACTAAATATAACCTAATAAAATTAATAAAAAAAATATTTGAATATATATGTATTAAACTACTTAACTTCTAATAAATTGTTTGCAGATGTGGAAATGTAACCGATGTGTACTATAAACTCAATCAAATGAAAATGCATGGATTGTATTCTTTGCCAATGTATTCGCGTGTGTTGTGAAATGAACAGTGCAACGTTGTGACTCTGGTTAGCACGTGGAAATGAAAAGAGAAAAGTATAAGAAAACTTTGCTTGGATTTCGGTAAGAATTTTATTTATTTTAACATCATAACTACTTATAAAGTCAAAAAGGCCTACGTGGCGCAGTGGGTCTCTTAAAGCGATGTTTGTGAATTTGATTTCCACAAGGAGGAATGATTATTTTTATTTCCAATTCTCCGCTTTGGTGGCGAAGACATAGGACCTCGTTGAATTCTTAGTCGACGCAATGTTTTTACTTTAAGCGGAAGTTTAAAGTGGAGAACGGAGTGTCTTGACACTACTTTCTCCCTAACTATTCTGCTATCCGAGAAATTGCCTGAAGCTGGTTTTTTATACAGTCAACTTAACGTGTAGCCCGAGAGGTAATGTCCAATAAGTATTTGTTAAGTCAAATATTCCATAATTTATCATGCCACAGGTGATATTTCAACATCAAAAAAAGTAATAGCTGCCTTGTTACATCACACTCTAATGCGTCACTAATGTCTTGCCATCAAACCCATAACTAATTATTGAATGAACTGTTGAAAATATTTTAAGAGTAACGAAATTGTCAATAAACTGTATTTACACGACAAAATAACGTAACCAAAAGAAGTCTTGTTCTAGAACAAGATTATATTATCTCTAGTTTTGTCAATCATAGGTATAATAGAAATAATCCAAACTCAAGTTTTAAAAATGGCCAACCTATTCAAGACAAAGTAGGTAGTGCCCTTGTGCATAGCTGAGCTTGTCTTGGCGGAGGCACCACCGTGATCTCACTACCAAATGAAATGTTTCATGATTTCGGCTAATTCTATAACAATATATTTTTATGCGGTTTTGCCTGATAAATCATCTCCTCGTAGTTTTAATTTATGAACAGAATTATAACCATAACCCGAATATATGATTTTTAGCCGTGTGATCGGTAATGTCCAATAGTATTTGTTAAGTCAATATTCCATAATTATCATGCCAACAGGTGATATTTCAACATCAAAAAAAGTTAATAAGCTGGACTGTTACCTCACACCTAATGCGGTCACAAATGCTTGCCATCAAACCATAAACTAATTATTGACTTGAACTGTTGAACATATTTTAAGGTAAGCAATTGTCAATAAACTGTATTTACACGAGAAAAATACGTAACCAAGAACGTCTTGTTCTAGCGTAACAAGATTATATTCTCTCTAGTTTTGTCTATCATAGGTATAATAGAACTATCCAAACTCAAGGTTTAAAAATGGCCAACCTATCAAGACAAGTAGGTAGTGCCCAGTGGCATAGCTAGCTTGTCTTAGCGGAGGCCCACCGTGATCTCACTACCTACTGAAAGTTCATGATTGGCTAATTCTATAACAATATATTTTTACGCGGTTTTGTCCCGATAAATCATCTTCTCGTAGTTTAATATGAACAGCTTATAACATTCCTTTTTCAATTTTTTGTATCGCATGCTTACCCGCTGTGACATTATCTTATTTTGAAAAGTAACAGTTAGTGCAAACACTCTATTATTCTACTTTCCCTAGTTTATTCTAAGGACTCGCGTAGTTTGTATATAAAAATATTCCTAAGTTAGCACTAGAATCATCAAGTGCACGATCAGACACTCTCCATTTGTAGCACATTGGCGTTACTTACAATGTTATTTTAGCACAACAAGGTAAACATATGCCTGTGTCGAAAAAAATACCATAAAATTACCTGGCATTATTAATTAATATAATTTTAGTATCTTTTTCTCTATCTTATAAATTACTATAATACAATAAGATTGTATTATAAACTGTTAAATCCATTACAACTAGTGCACTAACATATTTAAAAAGTTGATTTCATGGTGATATAATTGCGCCGGTGACGTAAATTCCAGTAATGACTTAGCGCAGTGAAAGTGACAATAATACGACTTCGAAGCGAGATACAAAGTATCATCTCTAAAAAAAGGATGCTTATCGATATAACTCTTTCTTCTTAGTATATATTCTATACTAGTACATACATATATACGTTTGTTATTTATACTATGGATATATAGTATAAATAGATATGTATATCGTACCTACATAAAAAAATCTATGTGGACGGACAAATTTAAAATTTGGCATACTTAAAGTTTATAAGGAGAAATGCAGAAAATCTATGTTCTTTATAATAATATTTTACAATATATTGAAATAATCAAATAAATATTACACACAGAATATTTAACATTATATTGCGGAATATTATAAGTGACTTGCACGTTGCTAAGGGAATGTATTTTAGGCGTCAGCGAGTTTACTTCATTTACATTCAATATTAGAAGCCAGTCGTGGCGCAGGGGCACAAAGTGTGACTGTAAACGCGAGTGGTCGTGGGTTTGATGCCCACTCGAGTAATGGAAACATTTAATATCGAGGCAAAGCGCGGCGTTGAATTCTGCCACATAACACGCAATGCCTCGAAATTCGGCGGATAGTGGGGAACGGGGCGTCTTAACTAATCGGGGCGTCTCACTATGTTCCCCCTGCCTACCCTTCTGTGTGCTGCTGTGTGCGGGGTATCTGAATCCTTACGCGATGATTGTGTATGTATTAATATTTAGGTCCATGCTAATTATTGGTACGATACAGTAGTAAAATTCCAATGTTGTGGTCCGACTACGGTAATTATCATTTGACTTCGGGCGGCTTCCCGCCCGTGTGGAACGAGTGTCTTGACAATAGGTTCTCTCAAACAGCTGACAATTATAAAGCTTTTCAAAATTAATCTAAATACAGCTTAAGCAATCTCTGTAAGCATACTAAATTCTATGTCCATAGCTCTAATAGACTAGGATTAGATACTGTTTACAGTCTGATTAAGTTAACAAGTAGAGAGCTGAGCTTCGCACCGTTCAGTTAAAACAATGTCTTTTCTCTCAAGTGTCAATGCACATAAAATTCAATAATCAAAAATGTAGGCCGTTGAAAGTGATTATATTGTCCTTTTTGCACAAATACAAAAGAAAGCTGACTTTCTGCCAAAATTACTGTTATTTAAAAGTTGGTACAAGGTCGTCTTTGTTGATATTTTTGTATATTATTTTTACAAGGTAGAAATAACATACATATACAAACGGAAAAATTCGAACAACCTTTGATTTGATACTCGTTTTAATATAAAGCTTTACTCTACTCTTCTCTGCTCTACTATAAAAAAATACAGCGTGAAGTTTTATCTACACATCTTTTTAAAAGTATATTTTACAACAAAGATTAAGGCTTAACCTGAAATAGAAAATCAAAATATAAATATTGGTGTTCATTTCTGAGTTTATGAGCGTTTTGACCTCATTAAATTATAAATAATAAAGTTTTTCTTATTAAATTAAATTATAGTATTAAATTATAATTTATTTGTTATATTTACTGTTCACCTTTCCAAAAAAAACACAGTGATAGGAGAAGGAAAATTTACATCAAATTATTATTATATAAATACTAACGGCCCTAAAACTATGAACTGTTTCGTTATATTGCGACCATCGGGGGCGCATTTTTAAAAAATAACGTAGCCTATGTTTAAGCTTAGATTATCCACTATATTAATGCCAAAATTCATTAAAATTGGTCAAGCGGTTTAGATTTTTCATAAAAACTTTCATCCCCTATTTTAACCCCTTAGAGATTGATTTTTGAAAAAAATAAGTAGCCTATGTTAGACCCAGTCACTTTTACTACTTTCATTCTAAATTTCATCCAAATCGGACCGGTAGATTAGCCGTGAAAGCTTGACAGACAAACACACAGACTTTCGCATTTATAATATAAGTATGGATGAAAACTTCTGGCTACCTACCATAAACGTAACGTGATGATTTTATCTTTTCGTCCAAATACGCCCACTGAGATGATATAAAACATATAAATAATAAATTATTTATATGTATTTAGCCAGTAGTAATAACCACGGTCACAAACAACAACAAATATTTAAATTTGAACAACAAGTAGTTGTTTAACTTTATTGAAATATAATTTATTTTAGTTTGGTTATACATGTATTGGTTACTATAACATCACGTTTTCGAAAGTGTTTAGATTTAACAAAGCAAAATAGAAGGCTATCACGATCAACGAAATGTTTACGATTGTGTAAATCGCGTTAGAATTATACAAGATGTTATCACATCCTTTAGGCAAGGATAAATATAAAACACATGCATTCTTTTCGACCCAAGTGACAAGATGAGCTCGACGGTTAAAAAAATAAGCCACACATTATTATTATTAACGAAGTAGACGCCAATTAGTATTCCTAACTCAGAAAAGACTTTTGTCAATGATTATTGTTTTCATTAATAATATAAAACTATATTTTAAAAAACCTTATCCTCTCTGGTTTTCTATTAACTTATTATGCGTATTATTTTTTGTATACTAAACATATATTTTCTTATTAATAATATGAAATTCAAATAGGAGAACTAGTTTAAAAAAACAATATACATATATTATCGCCGTGTTGAGTAATACGTTAATCGGTTATTATATTTATACGTAAATGATTCTAATATTTTTTGTTTATTATAATTGTCAACATATATTATTCCTGCTTCTTTATCACAGCTGTTGCTGTACAAATCGATTTTTTATCATATATTTATACAATACAAATGAACAGTTAAATCCATGTACTTGTTTATAGATTTAGTACCCCATCCATTGAAAACATAACTTAAAGCTGAAACAAGCAACAACACTTTTGTCTTTGTGATGACCATAAATTTTCTCACAAATAAATATTGATGTAATATTTCTTTTGCATCTTACAACACATTTAATAAACAACTAACAAAGAGTACAATAACTGTTCTATTGACCTTTATTACACAACATTTTATATCATAAAAGATTCTTTTCAACAACGGACCAAAATTAATTAAAGTTAAATTTCTTTCAACTTTAAAGTACTGTATTAATATCCTTTATTACATTGCAATTTATAAGAATATTTGCGCTTTTAGTCTTCAAGACTGAAACGAACCGTATCTATTTTATATTAAAGTACAATTAATTCTTTACTTAAATAAGGCCACAGATTCCATCACATCGCTTTGAACCACCTTGAACAGTCACCTCAATAATCAACGTACCGAGATCTGTAAACGACAGGAAGTGTCATGCATAATAATATCTCATAGTATTTCAAAGCACGCAAACATAAAAGAATTAATTAATTAATTATTTGCATTTATTAAACGCCAAAAATTTAACAATATACGGAAGATAAATTACAACCTTACTTGTGATTCTACTACAACTTTAACCAGAAAACGTATATCCGTCACTCGCGTATTATTTCATACTAGCGACCCGCTCGTGGCTTCGCCACGTGAACTACCATTTTCATCCACTATTGCCTCTTTGGAATTGGTTTTTTTTTATAAAAGGGGGATGGTCTAAATTTAACCTTACGTCACTAATTATATTCTTGCGAAAATCATCGATGCATCTAGTACAATGTCTATACTATTTGATAACGTATAGTGATAACTGATCTAGTAAGAAAACGTACGAAATCTGCTATCATATATCTATATGATAGCAGATTTCGTACATATATACCATCAGGTATATAGTATTATAAACTGGTCATAATATCTTAAATAAATTTTAGACTTTTTATTTTATTTTACAATTGTGTTACTTACTGGTATTAAAAAAATACCTTTACTTGCAAATAATCAATATAACTTGACTTTGGTACTTTTTATTTTTCTGCGGGAACTATATTGAATACCAGGGTAAACTAACGACCCGCTCGTGGTGTCGCTGGGTGAACTACTACTTTCATACCCTATTTTAGCACTTCTGGAATTATTTTTAAAAAAGAGAGGTAGCCTATATTTGACTTTGCCTTATCAACTATTTCCTGAGAAAATTAATCGAAATCAGTCAAAGAGTTTAGATCTTTCATTCTCACTATATTCTTAACATACATAAGTTTCATCCACTGTTTCAACCTCCTAGGGTTTGATTTTTTTTTAAAAAGTAGCCTATGTTTGACCCTACGACTTCTTCTTTTCGAATTTCATCTAAAGCGGGCTAGTAGATTACCCGTGAAAACAAAACCTATAGAAGAGATGAAGATTTTTGCATTTTTATAATAATATTAATGAGTACGAATATATCTAGTACAATGTCAACTATATAATAACAGATGGTGACAGAAAACGTAGTGACATTTGTTGTCATATAGATAATATAAAGTTTTGTAGACCGGTCAAATGTATTTTTAATAGCAAATTATCTTCAATAAATGTTGTGCTCAATTTATTTTATAATTATTTTAAGTAATATTAGTGATATTAAAACAAATTTAGTTTCACTCGTGAACTATCAACACAATTTAAATGTTTTTTTTTTATTTTATTTTTCTGCTGCATTTGTATAGAATACCAGGATGAAAACTATCCCATATGTTGCTCTAACCTTTAAGCTAACTCCATACAAAAATTCATTAATTTCTACCCGGTAGATATCAGTATATAAATGATTTACTTATATCGGTTTTTTATTTTTTCCAAAAAAACTACATGGAAAACCGGGATAAAAACTATCCTATATGTACCTTTGGACTATAAGCTATCACTATACCAAAATTCATTCATTTCTGTCCAGTAGTATTTGCGTGATTGGCGAACAAATTAACAGACAGACAGACAGACAAAAATTCTACTGAGTGGTTTTTTCGCCTCTGTTATCGATATATTATCATACCCAATTAAAATTTTTCTGAAATTTTTCATGTACAGAATTGACTTTTCTACTCTTTTATTATATATAGAGAAGAGATAATAAATGTACTCAAGGATTTCAAGTAATATTTAAATGAATTTGCCTTTGGCTTGTCGTTGTTTATTATACGGATAATTGACATAACCATCTAACATTAACTTCCTATGGAGCAAAAGTGATGACTATCAGTTTCTAATTAGATTATTCTATTCAGTGCTTGTAATCTTTAAGTAAGTAAATCCCAACTACAGTTTTAGCTTAGCATTTCCGAGAAGAAAGCAATATATCGATAAGTGTAAGAAAGTACGCCATAATCTTAAACATTTTCAAGGATTTGAACTTAGTACAAGTCACAAGTCAAAATTATACTTTTGAGGAGAGCTAATCATTAATCATTAGCTAGTCAAGAAATTAAATGACTAAGATTTTTCTCTTAACACTAGGTTCCCACTGCAGCTGCGGTTCCCGCACACAGCAGGGTAGGCACCCTGCTGTGTGCGGGATATAGCGTGAAGCTATTATGTTAACTAACACTAACTAATATTACATCTGCTAAAGTTTGTCTACCGGTCTATCTGTTTAAAAACCGGTCTATTTTGTTGTAAAATATGTCAAGTATTATAGAAATGGTTCAAAATTAATTAGGTCATTTGCCTAGTTATTTTATACTAAGCTTTCATTCATTCATGTTTTCTATAAGGAATAAAATAATACCCGCCATTCCAATCTTCACATTTCTTAAAAGATGTGGAATTTTTTTGGCTAAATAAGCAATACTTTCATATTTTTGGTCTAAACTCAATCTGACTTGGGATTTTTAACACAATTGTCTAAATTAAGGACTCTTGAGGGAGTCAAAAACTCAAAACGTGCAAAATAGGTGCGTCCAAACGTAATAAGGCAGTGGAGAAGTTGTAATATTTACTTAAATGTAATCATGTAACATTATGTAACTTAAGTAACAGTAAAGTATCCATTGACTGCCCTTGTGATATCTAGACCAGATCGATCGTGTACCTTGAAAGGCTCACCCAAATGTTCAAACTGCGAAACTAAAAATCTGGACTACTTTGTTATCTTCACGTGTCCTCTTCATATTTACGCCGTACACAAAGAAATGCGTATAAAACTTACTTACAGCGTTTGTCTTATTAGAATGTTTAATTACTTAAATAAGGTTTAATTGCTTAATTTATCCTAATCTTCATCTATTTGGGCTATTTTTATTGAAGTGCTAATACATGCCTGCGATTTTATTTGCGTGAACTGTATTGCTTTGTTATAAACTTCCGACACGCAATGCCTCCGAAATCGGCGGAAAGTGGGGAACGGAGTGTCTTAACACTAGGTTCCCTCTGCCTACCCTGCTGTGTGCGGGATATAGCGTGAAGCTATTTATTTATTTTTTTAAAAACCAGGTCCAGATTGTTATTTTTTATTTGTCAACGAATAATATTCATCACGCTAAATAAATTTACGTAGGGTATATATACTCCTTGTAGTTAAGCTAGTCTTTTAGGGTTCCATATCAGGTATTTCACACTTCTAAATCAACCATATCCTAAAGAATGCTCAGGCTTAAAAGCAAAAAAATATATCCAAATCTATACAGTATTTCCAAAAATGTGCACGTACAAATAGACAAAGAGAAAGAGCAGAAGAAATTAAAAGTTATAGATTCATATTACATTCCATATGTACCTACAGTTTTCCCCCAATTTTTTTTCCATAGAAAAATTCAGTTTACGTACATAACTTTTTTTTTAGCTTTACACTGTATCCCAGACATTGTGGAGGCATTGTGTGTTAAGTGGCGGAACTTAATGCCGCGCTTTTTGCCTCGACACCAAAGCGAAGGAAATGGAAACATTCAATATTTCCACTCCTCGAGTGGGAATCGAACTCACAGCCAGTCGCGTTTACAGCCCCCATTTTTTACTGTTGGTACTGTTGGCCCCATTTTACTGTTTTATTACCTACTAGATATGTACAAAATGGCAATAGAAATAGTGAAAACGGAAAAACTTTATGTAAAACATAAACATTTCCCTTACTGGAATTGTGAATATCACAACCATCTCGTCTATTTATACACCTCAAGTGTCTCTAATACACCTCAAGTGCGTCCATTGTAGTCAGTTATATTATATTATTCATCATTGTAATAACATTTCCAGCTGGCTTCGTAATCGGACATCCTTGTTTTTGTAATAACTTCATATCTCACTAATTACATAAGCACTAATTATATTTAAACATAGCTCTTATTCTTTAGAACAAATTATTTATTTAATATTTTAATACGTGTGTGCCTTTATAAGTAACTACACGCTTTTTCCCGCAAGGATAGTCGGAAATAACCTAATGTCACCATTCCGTTCCTCACTTTTCACCCGATATCGAGACATTGCGTGCTAAATGACGAAATTTAGCGCCGCGCTACCTTTATAATATTCATATAACTAACTCTAAGTTCTAGATTAATTTTATATATTGTAAGAAGTGCTGTATCCGCGAGTCAATAGAAATAGCTATTTTTCTCATATGCTGGCGACATCCATGCATGTATCTGACGCAAATGATTGCGCTGTATCTATTGCTTTTATCATAAGGTTGCATAATTTTTATTTCTATATATTGATGAGCAACTACATTCTTGTAATCGTTTTTCTTTTTATGTCTTTATGCCTGTAATATAAAAACAACAGCATACTTGTAAAAATTCCTCTACACAGTTGACAGAGGCCTCCGTCGTGACGTTATGCAATCGGGATATTGGGCGAAGAAAGCGTCGTTAAATGCGTCAGTCATGCGGGTATGTATCTAAAAACACGCACCGCAACCAATTGCCGTAAGCGCAATATTTCGTAAGCATAAGCATAAAATATTATATATGAATACATACGCAAATTTCAAATCTGACCTCGTGTAATCTTATTGATGACTCGTTAATTTAATTGTTAAGAATCATTTCCGTTTCCTGATACAGGACAGGTAGTTATGGAGCTTGGACGAGCGTCCCTACTACGCTTAAAAGGTATTGACATACATTCCTTTTTTAGTTTAAAGGTCAGAAGCGGAAGTAACACTACAGGCTCCATTGCCTTTATATGACCTCGAACAAAATAAACATATTCCAATACTTATGTAATGAAATACCTTATTCGTTTAAATACTTTTGTTAATCATCATTTGTTACTTAACAGTTTTGATTAACAAAAACCAATGTTAAGTCACACATAACTCTTTTATAGATAGGTATAAATCATCGATCACAGCGTGTTTTTCAATCACGTAAGCATTGGTGATATTAAGTAATTTGATTTGCATGAAAATATTTATCAAAACGTCGCTTAATATGGTGCTTATTGCTTAATGTTAAAATAAAAATATATTATTATAGTAATTGATATTTTTTTCGCTATGGTGTATTATGCATAACTCAGTGTTATGAATGTTGAGGACAGTTTAAAAATAAACTGAAGAGAAACTGCTTATGCAATGGCAAACAGTACATTGTGGCCTGTACTTTCTTTGCTTAGACAACACAATTATCTATTGCACCTTTAAGTAAAAAAAACGACACGTACGGAATTTACTAAGTGTTTTAAATAACATAGTAAAAATATTAACCATATCAATATAATCTCTTCTCTATCTCTATATATAATAAAAGAGTAGAAAAGTCGATTCTGTACATGAAAAATTTTAGAAAAATTTTAATTGGGTGCGTTAATATATCGATAACAGAGGCCAAAAATCCATTCAGTAGAATTTTTGTCTGTCTGTCTGTCTGTCTGTTAATTTGTTCGTCAATCACGCAAAAACTACTGGATAGAAATGAATGAATTTTAGTATGGTGATAGCTTATAGTCCAAAGGTACATATAGGATAGTTTTTATCCCGGTATCCTATTTAGTTTTTTTTGAAAAAAATAAAAAACCGATATAAGTAAATCATCTGTATATCGGTATCTACCGGGTAGAAATTAATGAATTTTTGTATGGAGTTTGCTTGGAGGTTAGAGCAACATATGGGATAGTTTTCATCCCGGTATTCAACATAACTTCCGCAGAAAAATAAAATTTAAAAAAAAATTCAAATTATGTCGATAGTTCACGACTGAAACTAAATTTGTTTCAATATCACTAATTAAAATAATTATAAAATAAAATAAGCATAACATATATAAATATACATTTTACCGGTCTATAAAACTTTATACAATCTATATATTTATATAATCTATATGACAACAGATGTCACTACGTTTTCTGCAACGGGTAGCGCCAGACATATCCGCACTCATTAAAATTATTATTATAAAAATGCAAAAATCTGTATCTCTTCTATTTTTTAAGTTTTGACGGGAATTCGTAAAGAAGATAGTTGAAGATGCAGGGTCATATAGGCTACTTTATAAAAAATCAAACCCTAGGAGGTTGAAACAGTGGATGAAACTTATGTATGTTTAGTATATAGTGAGAATGAAAGATCTAAACTCCTTGACTGAAATGAATGAATTTTCTCAGGAAAATAGTTAATGAGGCAAGGTCAAACATAGGCTATCTCTCTTTTTTTAAAAATTACCCTGGTATTCAAAACAGTTCCCGCAGAAAAGTAAAAAAAATGGCAACGTCAAATTGCATTGATTATTTGCAAGTAAAGCTATGTTTTAATATCAATAAGTAACACAATTGTAAAATAAAAAGCTTAAAGTTTATTTAAGATATTATGACCGGTTTATAATACTATATACCAGATGGTATATATGTACGAAATCTACTATCATATGATAGCAGATTTCGTACGTTTTCTTACTAGAACAGTTATCGCTATATGTTATCAAATAATATAGACATTGCACTAAATGTATCGATGATTTTCTCATGAACATAATTAGTGACGATAGTCTAATATAGACTACCCTCCTTTTATAAAAAAAAGCAATCCCAAATAGGCAATAGAGGATGAAAGTGGTAGTTCACGTGGCGAAGCCGCGAGCGGGTCGCTAGTGTATATATATTTTTTATTTAAATACTTAAACACTACAGACACACGATCTCGTATCCTTTTTTTCCTTAAAATGGTTTGAAACTTAAACTAAAATGACGGTTTAAATTATCTAAGCGAGTTATCCTATTATATATACTATACTTATTTTTAAAATTAAATTAACTCTTAATTAAGACAATATCATATATAACTTTAAACATATTATTTTTTGTATTTTTTACAGCTACATACGTATTTCAATTAGTTCTATACAATTAATTATATCTAAGTTTAGCTTTATGTTTAAGGAATTTGGTGACGGGAAAAGGGCTTGACCGCTACAGACGAGGACGTGACTGTTTCATGATTTTAATATTATTAGGAGTAAATGTTAATAATTTAGAGAAATCTTAGCGGTCGGACGGCGTCTGACTATAAACACGATGATTCTGGATGCTATCCCTACTCAAAGGACTTAAATTATTTTCTTTCTGGTACGAGTACCTTTTTGGTGAGACGAAATGCAGTGTTGAGTTCTGCCAGCAATGTCTTGATTTCGGACGGAAAGTGACACGTAAAGGGTCTTGACACTAGATTCTCTCTCTTACTACTCCGCTATGAAAACATTTGCATATTCTTTTTTTAAAAATACCTACTCTATAATGACCGTTAGTAGTAATGTTTTATATAATACTGTTATAACTAATTAACATTTATAATGCACCTTGAGTTTATTTTTAGATAGCAAAGCAACAACTCTTATTTGCTTTGTGGACCTTGTGGTATTATTTTTTTATTGACATCGATCATAATAACATTATATAATAAATAGTAATGTATTAAATGTTAACCTTAACATACAATTTTTATTTGTAATAACTTCAGTAAAAACGTATAAAAAGTTTTATTACACTTGCCATAACAAAATATTACGTATACTACACTTACAATATAGTACTAACAGAAGAAAGGTAAAACATATATTGTCCCTCAATATTTACTAAAGGTAATATTTAATTTTCTTTTAAGGTAGTACTTGTTAGTAGACTTATATAATGCCTCTATTTCTAAAAACTTACATTTACATTTTTTAAAGTATATTATCTCTTGCACATAGCTTTTTATAATATGGATAAAGAGAACCCAACTTATCAGTCCTATCTCCGTTTTACACTTAAACATTGTATTTCTTGTTGACAGAGATTTACAGTAAATTTATATTGGTACTCGACATGGAACCCATACCTATCACGTTCAATAATGTAACACTTTCATGTTATATCTTTTTGCAATTATTTAACTATATCCTATGTATTGTTTCTTATAAGCAAACAGGAAGTGTAATTTAGCTATACTTTAAATAAAAGTCACTGACATGTTTAATTTTTTCCTTGTTAGTGATTGTAAAGGAACTCTTCTGCAAGAAAATATACTCGTACTTATATATGTTTAAATATAATAATACTCGAACACTTATTATTATAATTACAAATAACATTCTAAAGCAATTAGTATTGCGAAGTATTCCATGAAGCAATGTTTATTTATTTTCAGAATCAGACATAAATATATATTTACAAAACAACATTTATAAAACACACATGCATGATTACTACCTAGCTGATTCCCTCGACTTCGTTTGCGTGGACTTTATGATACCCTACTTCCGTATACAATATACATCAAACCCATAGTAGACTTTTACAGTCAAACAAAGTCAAAGTCAAATAATTTTATTCAAAATGAGAAGTTACAAGCTTCATTTTTTGAACGTCAAATAGTTTACCACCGGTTCACTAAATTTAATCAGCAGGACTTCTTTTTTTTTAAAGTAATTGTTATATACATATTTATTACTGACAGTGATACTTTTGAAATAGCATGGAGCGAGCGTTTCATTCCCAAGGCGTGTTATCATTTATAAAATCTTGAATTAGGTAATAACCTTTAACACACAAAGCACAACACACAAAACATAAACATTGTCACAATGGCATTAATGTTGAATAATTTTTATTAGTTTAATATAAACTGCCAACCATACTTAAAGACTTTACTAATGCAGCATTTACTTATTTCTTATAGTTTAGCTAGCCTATTACGTTTCTTCATCAGATTTTACAATTTTTTTATTGTTATATAAGTCAATGGAAAATGTCTATTTAGTTGAACAGCTTTTATTTTAGAGTCATTTACTTCTTTTTTATAGCTTAGCTTTTCATTGTGGTTTTTTTATCAAGTGCTAAACACTTAAGAATCACTTATATATTAAATTCTGGTCAGTTCAAAAGCTGTAAAGAAAGATCTTTTTAAGTAGATCATAAAATGTGCGCGTACAATCAGACAAATAAACAAACAGAAAAACAGATAAACATTTTGAAAATCATAAATGTTACTGTATACAAACAACTCTTTTACTATTATATTATACTAGCTGTTGCCCGCGACTTCATCCGCGTGAACCAAGAAACATCTTCATTGAGTCCGATCAGCAGCTCTACCCAAAGTGAAAATGGGTAGAGTCAGATAGATCTCCCAATTGCGTTATACGAAAAAACCGCATCTGTGCCTTTCAAATTTGAGGGTTGCCCTCGATTTCTCAAGGATTCCATCATCAGATCCTGATCTCCTTACCATGGGACCAATTTTGAAATATACCCTCTCGAACAAAAAAAAAGTTTTGAAAATCGGTCCACCCATCTTCGAGTAATCGGGGAAACCATAAAAGACTTTTTTTATGTCGGTTAAAAATCCCTATAAATTTTAACTTATTATGTTATTCTGATATCAAACCTATATTACTGCAAAGTTTCATGAAAATCCGTTCAGTAGTTTTTGCGTGAAAGAGTAACAAACTCACACACATCCGTACAAACTTTCACATTTATAATATTAATAATTATACTATAGATTTTTGTTTAATTCAAAATATATAACATTTGAGGCCACGGGTAGTCTCGACACTAGATTCTCTTTGACTCCTTGTTGTACAGAAAAAGCATAAATTACATGTTTTTCTGTGGTGAACAAAGTGCGCAGGTGAAGCTAATAATATAAGCTTCACCTATTCACCTTTTAATCAATCTATCTTCCTACAACATTAACTCATTTGTGATCTGTTTAGAACGCTATTTTCACCCACTTCTTGTCGTCTGTTCTTACGTATCTAGATCCAATAACTGGCCAGTATTTTATACAATAAATCTAATATTCTTGCCTGAACGATCAGAATAAAGAAAAAATATTTTTTCCCTATTATCTTTAGTTTCTTACTAAGTTATATCACAAAACATATAAACATACTACTAACTCCTTAACAGGTAACGAAACGATATTACTACATTCATAAGAATGTAGTTATAATTGATGTACCCATTGATGGTATTTATATGGATGTTATATAAATACTACCAATAATTTTCGGATATAATGCCTTTTGCATGTATCTTCTACCTTATGCTATTTCTTATTGAAAAAAAAAATACGACAGCACTAGTAAATATTTTTTTTTTCTAATTTTGATCTGTGATCAGTCGCAAGATGCAAATGGCTTGTATTATATGGTGCTAAGGCGAAGAGACCAGTGTCACGTCTCCCTTTTTACAGCACATCCTTCCTTTTCAGCCTTCTAGCCGTAAGTGAGGCTTTTAAAAGATGATTTGCCAGGGTATTTGGATGAATGGATAGCAGATACGTGTTCTTCTTGTATTTGTCAATCTCTGCCTGAACTATAGGAACGTTGAGATATTTGTGGATCACTTCGTTTCTAGAGAACCACGGAGCATTTGTTATGGTGCGCAGTATGTTGTTTTGGACTCGTTGGATCCACAAGACGTTTGTCTTGCTAGCAGTACCCCACAGGGGGATCCCGTAGGTCCAAATAGCCAAGAAATTATTATTATTTTATATATTAGGAACGCTTAAAATTTAATTTGTTAAAAAACAAACAAACAAAATGGTCAAAGCAAATAAAAGCTAATTTTATGTCTTGTTCTTATAATTTAATAAGTAATTAACATTTTGTATTAAAATAATTTATAACTTTATTTTATTTTATAACTTAAAATAAATTTTGTTATTTTATTATTAACATAATGCCTTTATGTACGAAAAAACAGTTCAAATACGTAGTATATGAGAAACATCTAGACGTTTTGTGCCTTGAAGGCGACCTCTCTGTGACCTCCTCGGACAGGAAAACCGGATGCTTCCGTGCACCTGTGTTGCTAATGATATATGTACATAAATTTATCTATGACTATTATCATTCTTTCTAATAAATATAATAATTACAAATTGATTTGTAGAATACAATTCAATTAAGCATAAATAATATTCTAGCCAGTTTAAAAATAACTTTATAGATAATCTTATATATATAACAAGACACGCCATAAAGTACTATATTTTCAAAAAATAATAAAGTAATTTTATATTTTCAAAAAATATACAGTTCGCAGCTTCAATTCATATAATAATGCTTATGAAATTTTCAGTTTTAATTTTTAATTAAAAAAACATTCTGTTCGCGATCGTTTGCAAAAAAGGTTGTAAAGCAAATACATATTGTATAATATTACTAAAAAAAAAAAGCCTAAACCATGATAAATCCTAAATATTTTCCTGTAAAAATCCAATCCTATATTCCTCGGTAAAATTTGTATTATGGTTGTCACTCGATGAAAATATCCAAGTCACTGTTCTTTAACTTAAAATGTTTATAGTCTCTGAAGTCCACTTGTCCACCAATGAGTAATCCTTCGAACTAGGAAACAGATGCTCACGTGTAGTAATAAAATAACGCAAGCATTTTTCGTACTATAGAAATAGTTAAATAGTCACATTTTCGTACTAAATTAACATAATATGAACAGATAAAATTTCATATTTTTGCTAAATACTTTTAAAACATTTGCTTGTAAATATTATATAATCAGTAAGGTAACCTACTAATACTCCGAGAATACTTATCTATTTTTTTATAATAGGTACTATGCGAAGAATATTTTAGGCAATAAATATACACAAAATAAGACCATCAAGTAACTTAGAAATTTTGGTTTATTACATTAGTGGTTTATAAAAACTGGTTGAAGTTAATATTACTAAATAAATACTGATATCAATAGTTTTAAGCGCGATCATCTCATTCAGTTGTGGTGTCGAATGAAAATTAATATATGCTTATTAACTAGGAAGTTACTTCATTTTAAAAAAACAATGTAAGTAAATATTTTGTGAAGAAGATCATCGTTGGAATTTAAATATCTACATATATAAGTATTAATTAACATACATGGAAACGTGAAGTTGTGTCTTTTAAGAATTAAATTTTATTATAAAATATGCTTATGTTGTGGTCTTATTTTAAAATATAACTTTTCACATTATAAACTTATTTTATAGGTATAAAATAGGTCTATGACTACTTATGCACTATTGCACTATCTTAGATTAATCCAGAGCACATAATAATTTTACATCCGTTTTTTCCTTATCGACTAATCTCGTTAGTCCTGTTTCAAATATACAACCTTAATATAGCAACATATTAAGTTAATCTACTTGATTTAAACTTTTTAGCCAAAGTCGTAAGATGTACAAGATGTTTCGCAAGCAGCCTCGCTGTGAACGTGACTCACAGAACTGGTGACATAGCACATTAACCACACTGATTTAAATTTAACGCTAACTGCCCTTCTAACTTGTTAGTTCGCATAAGCAAAAACAAATAGTTTTGACTTACTTCAATACTCATATATCGCAATTACTAATATTATATTCAGAGATCGTAAATCCTGTATATTTTTTCGTAAATGTTTATTAATATTATATACTAGCGACCCGCTCGCGGCTTCGCCACGTGAACTGCCACTTTGATCCTCTATTGCTCTTTGGGATTGTTTTTTTTTTCTTGCGTCACTAATTATGTTCTTGAGAAAATCATCGATACATCTAGTACAATGTCTATACTATTTGATAACATATAGCGATAACTGTTATAGTAAGAAAACGTATGAAATCTGCTATCATAGTATATCTATATGATAGCAGATTTCGTACATATATACCATCCGGTATATAATAATCTGTAGATTACCCGTGAAAACATAAAAGATATAGATATAGATTTTTGCATTTTTATAATAATAATATTAATGAGTACGGATATATCTAATACAATGTCAACTATATAATAACAGATGGCGCTACCCGTTCCAGAAAACGTAGTTACATGACAGCAGGTCATATAGGTTATATAAAGTTTTACAGACCGGTAAAATATATCTTTAATAAATGTTATGCTTATTTTATTTTATAATTATTTTAATTAGTGATATTGAAACAAATTTAGCTTCACTCGTGAACTATCGACATAATTTGAATGTTTTTTTTAATTTTATTTTTCTGCGGGAGTTGTATTGAATACCAGGATGAAAACTATCCCATATGTTGCTCTAACCTCTTAGCTAACTCCGTACAAAAATTCATTAATTTCTACCCAGTAGATATCAAATAATTTACTTATATCGGTTTTTTATTTTTTTTACAAAAAAACTACATGGAAAACCGGGATAAAAACTATCCTATATGTACCTTTGGACTATAAGCTATCACCATACTAAAATTCATCCATTTCTATCCAGTAGTTTTTGCGTGATTGACGAACAAATTAACAGACAGACAGACAGACAGACAAAAATTCTACTGAGTGGATTTTTGGCCTCTGTTATCGATATATTAACGCACCCAATTAAAATTTTTCTGAAATTTTTCCTGTACAGAATTGACTTTTCTACTCTTTTATTATATATAGAGATAGAGATTATAGGTATTATTAAGATTTCGACCAGTCGTGTGATATCCTGTCTAAACTTTTACAACTTTATTAGTACTTCTTGGTTTTTTTTTGCATAGAATAGGTTAGGGTATATTTACGTTGGTAAATTGATTAATATAAAAAAACATAAATGAAACCTCGTTTATTTTTAGGAATATTTATAGAGGTCATTTAGGAGAAGTGTATAAATCGTGAGCAAAAGTTCATTCAACCAGATCCGTAATAAAATATTATTCCTCATTAAGACGGATTTAAGTGAGACATACACAGGTGTTCCATTAAAAAATATATATTTACCTATTGTTTATCTTACATGACATTTATTACTTATTTACTTTTGCAAATCGTATAAAAAAACCTTATGATTTATATGATTAGTGATTCCACCTTTCCTTCAAATTGCTTTTTCTTCGAATCACCTTTCCTGGCTAAAATTCAGCACTAACTGAACTTGTTTGAAATATTTTATATAATAGGTTTTATATTTTTTTTATATAATAGGTTCACATATAGTTTTAGTTAAAATAGAAAATTCATCATATTAGATTTAAATATTATAATTAAAAAAAGAGAGACCAAAATATCCGTGACCAAAACGCAATTTAGTTTGTCCTACGTATGTATGTAAGTAATTTAATCTCTTTTTGAAGTGAAACCTTTTTTAAGCTCTATTTTAACTCTACTCGGGTGAGCCCTTTGAGGGCTCAACGCCTCTTTTTGTATGAACAAATCATAGAACCACGTCATCGTCTCAAGAAATGATATAGAATGCATCTGCGCTTCTTTACTTTCAAATCCAAAAACATTAAACCCTAAATTTGAAATGATATTCAACTTTTCTTGAAAATATCTTATAAATTATTAGGCCTATTAATATTATTTTTCTTTGTTTCTTAGCTTCGCACTGTATCCCGCACACAGCAGGTTAGGCAGAGGGAACTTAGTGTTAATACACTCCTTTTCCCACTTTCCGCCTAATTCGGAGGCATTGCGTGTTACGTGGCGGAACTAAAAGCCGCCCTTTACCTCGACACCAGAGTAGGAATCGAACCCACAACCAGTCTCTTTACAGTACGCTTTGTGCCTCTGCGCCACGACTGGCCCCAGTTTATTTTTTTGGTCAAGTTAATTAAGATATGTATTCTTTGATTTGTCTTGGGAAATGTATGTTTCACGTTAAACTATCGAACCGTTTGTGGTGCAATTCGATATGGATCTATTAAAGCCTGGGAAAGGACAACACGCGGACGAAGCCGAAGCTGTGGTACATAAGCGAAACTAGTACCTACGTACATGTATTGTGAATTTTATTTATTTACACTTATATTGAAAATATTTCTTGCATATCAAACTATGTGCGTGATTTTTTAAGTTTTCGCTTCTGTCTTTATTACCGAAGTGCGATTTTTTTGATAATAACATTCCTTATGTCCTTTTAACATCAAAGTATTATTCATACACTTAGGAAATTGAACGAGTCATACACTTAAATTTTTTAAAGCGTTATTCCACACTTAGGAAAATTGAAAAAGATATTTAGAAAACGTATAAAAATTTGGGGCCAGTTGTGGCGCAGTGGCACGAACATGTGGCTGTAAACGACTGGTTGTGGGTTCGATTCCCACTCGAGAAGTGGAAATATTTAATATTTCCATTTCCATCGCTCTGGTATCAGAGGTACAGCGCGGCGTTAAGTTCCGCCACTTAACACGCAATGCCTCCGAATTCGGCGGAAGGTTGGGAACAAAGTGTCTTAACACTAGGTTCCCTCTGCCTGCCCTACTGTGTGCGGAATGCAGCGTGAAGCTAAAAAAAAGAAAAATTGAACACAGCGGGATTCGAACCCGCGCCTCCTGAAAACCGTCCAGGTGCTCTGACTGTTGAGCCCTGCGTTCTACGCAATTTAGTACGCACACGTTTTTTAAGTCTTATTTATTTATACTTATAATGAAAAGCATTTCTTACACAATAAAGTATTTCTGAACGATGCCAAAAATACATGCGTCATTTTTAAAATTTTCACTTCTGTCTTCGTTACCGGTCTGCTTTTTAAAAAAAAAATTATATTATCTACGTCATTTAGTTATAATATACATATTGTTATGTCCTTTATCTGGTAATTTACATTTTATTTAATTGTCAAAGATTACGGAACTGCATTAAAATAGTAATTAAATGTTAAAAGGAAAATTAAAACGTTAAAAAAAATATTATGCACTTAACATTCAAGTGCTCGCTTTTTTAAAGAGTGCAAAACTTTAACTCATATTTACCACGTTAAGTTCATGTATAACAAATGTAATATGTACACAGATGATATACTACCCTTAAAAAGGTTGGAAGAACTTGTAATGTTTTTTTTGTAGCCTCACGCTGCATCCCGCACACAGAAGGGTAGGCAGAGGGAGGGTAGTGTTAAGACACTCTGTTCCCCACTTTCCGCCGAATTCGGAGGCTTGCGTGTTAAGTGGCGGAACTTGTATAATATCAATATCTACTGTTCTTGGAGAATCAATTTCACTTAAATATGATACTTACATATTATATAATATCTTGCAAACACGTTCACTATGTGTGACATGACAAAAATTCTACAATGTCCCTAATGAGTTGTGCTGTATGTAGTAAATATTTACTTACAATTAGGAACAAAGATATTAACATTCTAGAAAGTTTAAAACACTAAAAGAAGCGGTAATTATATTGCATTATTTATTAATTATATTCAAAAATGTGTAAATTGAATAAATTATTTAGATTATTTCAATTTCAAATGTAAATGGTTAATTATTTTTTTACGAAAGTATTTAAACACAAAATGCGTATTTTCAAAATAGATTTTGTAACTAAATAAATGTTAAAACATCTATAATTCCCCAGAAAAAATAGGATCGTACAACAGATAAAATAGAACATGATAAGAAAGTATATCGAAGAAAAATATTTTAACCTACTTAATTTTGAAAATATTTTTATACCTTCACCTTTACTTTAACCAAAACATAAAATGCATCCAAGTTTGCTCTGGCGTAGCTATCGTAGGGCTAGGCGGTGCAGTACACCAGTATCCTGGAGCTTAGGGGGCCCTTTAACCAAATTTAGATTCACCATGGTGGGTACTATGGGTATGCCCACAACCTAGATTGCTTGTGACATCATATAGTTTGGTTTAGTTCAGTGATGGATTAGGTACGGCTCGTGAATAATAAAACAAGAGTTAAAATAGTTATCAAAAATTATTTTGGATACATTGATAAATGTGTTCTATAATATTTTTCACATATTTCTTCCATGTACAGACGATCGAACGCTTACATTTTTATTATACGTATAGATTACCTAACCAATAACATTTGGTTAGTGCATAAAAAACGTATAATATACTGTATTAATATTACATACAATAAAGATTATTCTTAAGCTTAAGCTTCAAAGTTATTTGGAATAAAAAATATAATCATTATAATAACTCTTTGTTGAAAGCGGGCAATTATCATGACGTGATCAACAAGTTCCTGATCAACATCCGTTTCGATGACCTTTTTCTCATAATTCATTGCCATTATTCAATTTTTTAAATATACCTATATACGTAGATAATATTTTCAGTTTTATAAAATAGAACTAAAAGAGAAAACGTCAAATATGTAATTTTCAACAGTTTTAAAATAAATAAAAGAACTTAAAAACGTAAAACGTATTTTTTTTCGTAATTAATCATTTTTTTTCAATATGTTAGTAACCAATTGTTAAATAATGTTCAAATGCAAAAAAAAACAACCTTCTCTATATTTTTTATAATTTTTTTTATATGTTATTGGAAATTACTCAATTTATTCCAAAAACGTCGTTATTCATAAAAAAATGTTCATAATTTCCGGTTCCAAACTATATATATCTGAAAACGAGCATAACTAGAAGCTTAATTTTATTTCAAAATGTTATCTGTGCCACTAGAGTAGTCCATGTTCTCCCACTGGGCGAAAAATCGCTGAATCACTGTCTCACTTACTAACCCAAAAAGCAGCCTCCATCTGACTCATATTTATTATTACTTTCATAAGATATTAACATATTATTTGCAAGGATTTTTTTATAACCACTACACTTCATTTTTATACATTTCGGTGGATAGAGATCGAAACAGCACGGGATTAATGTTAAAATGGAGACTTATTTTAAGATATTTTGTCCAGACAGTTCGTTAATTTATTTTTTGTGCAAATACATTGCAACTTTACGTAAATGATTGTAAATTTCGTCACGTTATGTTTGGCGTGCGTCACGCGTCATTTGTACGAAGACGTGAAGTCGTGCACGCCTATACCTGCGGCATCCACACCGCACACGGTGCAGAAGCCGCTGATACAATACCTACATGTTTAAAAACACGTCCTCACACGTCTATTGAAAAATACAACAAGCTACTTCGCATTTTGTTTGTAATAAGTTGACAATGCAATTTGAATAACTTTTTTTTATATCTAGTCCGCTTTCCAAGTAAAAATAGTTCAATAGTACAATGAATTGATCACTATTCCTTTATTCTTTGCACAAACTTTAACCCTTTTTTTTATCACAATGGGTTAGAATTAAAACATGGATTAATCCTCTTTGTATTTCTAATACCTAATTAATTTTAAAAATGTGGTATCAGTTTTTATGATGATGATAAAGCCTGAAGAACCGCCGTTACAGCGACTTCCGATGATTACCCTTACTAAGATGAATAGAACGAGTAAGCCGTGAGTGACAAAGACGACACAGATAAGCCTTGCTGCGAGGTACGTGAGTCGCCCGCGGCCGCCTGAACCTTGAATGCTCCTTCCCTCGTTATAATAATAAACCGCTCAGTCCGGTCTGTGCCTTTACCGACAAAGCACGATACGATTTTTTAATATTACAATAACTTACACACGAACGATGCATCTCGACCGACCGCACCCCCAGTGATAATAGTGCAATTACATTATCCACTTCATAGTGCTTTTGTGATGTCTTGTGCCAAAACCTTTAGTGCCATTTTGGGGAACACCTAACATTTATATACAAAAACTGATCCTAAGTAGGTATATCTGAATAAACAAAAACACTATTATAACAATTAATTTAATAAAAAATGTCTTCCTTTCATGTCAATATTAATATTTTCATTTAACAAATTGTTAAACTATCTCATATATTAACCATATCATAAATTACATAATATCAGCATCAATATTTTAGAGTTAAATCATGTATTGCATAAAAATTTATTTATATCCATAATTGCCAACATTAAACTTTATGATTACATCTACTAGTGTTATTTTATTTAATTTTTAGGCAAATTTTTACTTTTTGTTTCTAGAAAAAAAATATACAGTAAATGACATTACTTTACAAGTTATGTTGTTTGAATTTTGTTATTAATACTTAACAGTTACTCGCTTCCTTTAACGTTGTTAATATGAAACTAACTATAATTGCTACAGTATCTCTGCTAACTATAATTATAATTTTGAATTCTATTTGAACACTACACCTACTTTATTCGCCTATTTACATATAATACATACATCGAATATTGTGGTTTCGATCCCCATTTGAGAAAACATATATTTTTAATGTACCTAGTTTGCGTCCAAGATGATAGTATAATTGCCCATGCCTAACTTGTGGTACCAAAAAAAATTACAAAATTATAATAAAATAGACTACAAAAAATACCCTATAACTTTTGGTAATTATTATGTTTATCATAATATGTCGCATTATATAAAAATTAGGCCGTAATCAAATTATGATGAAATCAATAGTTATATTGGTTTGTCATACAAATGAGAATCTCTTAAATAAATCTTGAACTAAGTAGCTTTGCACTAGTAAACAAAACTACGAGACCTGAATATGGTTTCATGCAGAACACAATTCAGAAGAACAATCATAGCAAAAATAATTTCCATAAGCCACTTGCATCATTTGGCATATAAAACTACAAGTTTGTAACGTGTAACAATACCATCTGATTGTCACTCAAGTTGGTACGAATGTGTGGAAAGGTCAAATCAAACACATCCTGCAAACAGAATGACGTATTTGATATGATGTTGACTAAAATTACAAAGATATCATTGTCTATTAAGAAACAAATTATTTCCGCCTAAGCAATATTTATAACACTGTCACGCTATTAACCATAAGATACTTAAGATCAAATCTTTTTTAAAATAAACGTACAAGCACTTCAACTTCACCAAAGAAGTTTGATGTTAAAATTGGGTAAAAAAATATTAAAAAGATTTAAAAATACAACGTGAGTGTCGTATTTGCTATGCTATACCAGTAAGTCACCAATAAATCAAAAATAATAGCATTAGATACACTCTGTCAACTATTTGGCATTAGTCAACTTCACAATGATATATGTGCTTGGTCAGTGACCAATAACGAAATATATTATTTAGATATTGGACTATATTATGATATGGTCGCATTTTGTCTATATTATGACATGTATTGTGATTACAGTAATTTGTTAACTTGGACCAGGTTTCATTAAATAATATGAAAGTTCGTGGAAGTGACGTAAAAACGAGAACTGGAGAAAATTAATATCACATGTTAGTGTTACATGTTGTTATGGCGTTTTGAAACATTATTATCTGTTAATTAATTTATAACTCACTTTACGTCAAAAGTATAAATCTGATTGAAAAGACGAAATATGTTTCTAAAAATATATTATATAACTAAATATTTTTTCTTTTAAAATCTATTATACTCTTAATAGTAGCGAACTTGGGACTCGTGACTGTAATGTAGACGAAGGTAACACAACAATAGAATATACCATTCACTTTAACATAAGTAGTTACTTATTCATTATGCACTTAAAATATTTGAGATTTATAATATTTACAATGTAGTTGGATAATTAATTAAAAGACTGTTAAATGTATAATTGGAATCTATTGTGAACATTTCGTAAGTTGGCCGTATTAATTCATAAATTAATAGTCATTTTTTTGTATGCATACTAAAATAGGCTTAGCAAATATCGAGTTACTTGACAGCTGTTTAAAATTGCCAACACATAGCAGACGTTGGGATTTCCATTGCATTGTTATTTCTTCAAAATCCGTTTATGTAGATATATGCAATATTGGAGTACAATATAAGCGAAAAGCAGAAATAAGGAAGTTATACAAGTTCAAACGTTGCACCTTCAATATAAAAGTATTGTAAATCATAAAATCTAATAATATTTTAATTGCAAAAATATTAATTTAACCCTATGAATCTTCATATGTATAAAGACCTCCATCCATTTTGGGTTTAATTTGGTATATAACTAACGCGACCACTTGTTTCTTTAGAACTTTCGTTAAGAACCATTGAAATATCTAAATGCTGCTATTTTGATTTTTAAATTACTTAAAACGTTGATTATTGTGCTAAAAGCAGGGTCTAGTAATATACAAAATATATAATGTAAATACATATTTAATATTATACAAAAAAATCTTAGTCATTTATTTCCTTTACTAGCTAATTATTAATGATTAGCTCTCCTAAAAAGTATAATTTTAACTCGTGACTTGTAGTAAGTTCAAATCCTTGAAAATGTTTAAGATTATGACGTACTTTCTTATACTTATCGAAATATTGCTTTCTTCTCGGAAATGCTAAGCTAAAACTGTAGTTGGGATTTACTTACTTAAAGATTACAAGCACTGAATAGAATAATCTAATTAGAAACTGATAGTCATCACTTTTGCTCCATAGGAAGTTAATGTTAGATGGTTATGTCAATTATCCGTATAATAAACAACGACAAGCCAAAGGCAAATTCATTTAAATATTACTTGAAATCCTTGATTATATATTGGACAGGCGGATGCAGGTGATGAACAAGCGTATTAATTTACCTGCCAGTTAAATCGCCCAGCAAGGTTCTTGCTTTGTTAGCGCTTGAGTATCGATAATATCATGTGTGCTGTATGTAGAGGTATATTAAAAATCAAATATATCACACGCTTGCGTATCCTAAGAAAATATTTTTAGAAAATGTACTACCTACATTTAAGTATAAATTTATAAAATAGCATTGGAATGAATAATACAGAACATATTGTTAGTCAGAGGTCATACCGCGACCTCGTGTTCCAGCGTACGATCTACATCACCCAAAAGGAACCTACTTAAAACTCATTTGCGGAAATAGTCTAGGAAGAATTATAAATTATAATATAAATGATAGCATACGATTTAACACATGACATTGTCACGTATTAAATCATTTATAAATATATAAAAAGTCAGAAACGGCAATGTTGTTGATATATTAATAGAACATTTCGTATTAAAATTTGTCTTTAGTGTACATTCCTTAAAGTTTGTCCAATACTAATTTAATTCCTTTATTTGCATATCATTAGATACCAGCCAGTGTTAATCATGCATTAACCGCATTAATTTGTCCGTTAAAAGCCAAACGTACTTAGTTAAATTATGTCAGTAATCTCGTAAGCCGCTGTAGTTATTAAGTTACATTATAAAAACTTTTGAGATATTTTAAATTTAAGATGAACAATAAATCATTTATATGAATCATCTTTATCAATACCATTAACCATTTTATATTTAAATTATATAATATATATTTTTATATACGTACATATATACCTAATATAATTTGTGAAGTCCATTCTAAAACGATTCTTAATGTTATGTTCCGGTTGTGTAAGATCAGGCAGTGCAAGGTTGCCCACTTACCTACCATTAACAGGTTAGTTAGATTTTATGCAGTTATGAATCTATTCATGAATTATTCCAACATTTATGTAAAAATGGCTGATGCTTTACGATTTTATAGTGAAGTTAAAAACTATTATTTTTAGAAAACATTTATAATACTACTTATTTAATGTAATAATTTATTAACATTTATTAACATACTAACTAGTATGGCAATACAACTTAAACTTATATTTTTATAAGTTCATTAGTTAGTATTTTAATAAACTTGGATTACTTTATTATCTTCAATATTTCTAATGTTTTAATAATACATTTTTGACGCATTGTGCAAAATAATTTACAAAGTAACTTCACTATTTAGTCTACTGCGGATGTAAAGTATTACGTGTGACAAGGTGAAGAAATAGCAACAATAAGCACTTCGAACTTTATAGTAATAATAATTTATTGTCTTACACAAACTCAAACCCACGGCTCGTATATTACGTGTAATCTTTGTCCATAATAAGCCCGTTCACAATATTAATTACAGAGCTGGAGTCGTTATCAACTTCAACTGGCTGGAATTCTCTTAATTCTCTTTGTGCGGCTATCTAACTAAAATATCTCATTACTAGGCCTTGGCTTGAATACCGAATGTCTGTTGTTATGCTAGGCTGTCATACGAGAAGGCTGTAGAGCACTACTCAATGCAAACTTGTTACAGTATGGAAGCACACTAATGTCAGCACCACTCACTTGAAAAATTGCTAGTCTCACAAATAAACATAATTCGCATATCCTATTTCATTTTGATACGGAAATGCACTGAAGGTAACAGTAGGCAACAAGCAATTAGCAAATATTCCGAATTTAATTTTGCAAAATAGATCTTGTCTTAGGGTCTGGCTTAAAATAGAATCAAGCGCTAACACCGCATTTAAGCTAAGAAACAAAATGAACGACCTGGAAATTCAAAGAATAACTTACTTACTACATACTTTACTTGTACATATGTTTAAATTTAATACTTTACTACTTAATAAATTATGTACACATATTTGAACTATATAAATTAACATAAAAATGATATTTGGCCGAAAAAAACAAACTAATTAAGCTATCTAATACACCTAATCCAACTTGATTTGCCATTAAAACAAGTAGTGTCCGCGAATGCGAAAAAAGCAAGGTCAAGTTCCGACTCAATCGGAACTCGCACACTGTTATATAAGAATGGCTCCGAAATCATATAGGCATACATGATACACTGATAAGATGTCTAATTAACTTAAATATATAAAAGTACTATGACTAGTTTGGTATTGTAATTTTAATAACTAACGGCAATAGGTATCTTAACGGCACCAGACGCACTTGGGAAATTCGAAAGTGGGCCCTACCTCGAAACAAACGTAAAAAACATAAAAATAAATAAATATATTCTTACTTACATATTTATTTCCCTTTTACTTACTTTCACACTCATTTAATTATCACAAATTAAAATATTCTAAATGATGACATCACAATAAGTATATAGAGGCCATCGTGGCGCTGTAGGACAACATCTGAACGAACGCTTTTACGTGATGGTTGTGGATTCGATTCCCATCTAGAGGAATGATTATATTCAAATTATTTTCATTTCCTCCGGCGCGGCGTTGATTTTTTGTTGACACACGCTATGCAATATCCCGTCTTTAGGGGGAAAGTGGAAGTACGAAATGTTTTGACAGGTCCTCTCTATGCAGGAAAAAACGTAAAGCTGTTTTTTTGTCTCTATAACATGATAAATAAATGGAAAATTAACAAAAAATATAAAAACAATTACTCACACCGTGTATTAGTTATCTACTATTCACCATTACTGTATAGATATATCGGTATCGTTTTAAATATCTTAGTTTAAATGTGAGACATTAAATTGGAAGACATTTCAATAACCTTTACGATATCAGTGGTCCACATAATCGTTTCATCTTAAAACCCGTTTCAGCATTTGAATACAGTGATTGTACTAGTGACTTTCACCCATACCGAATTAATGAGCACCATCTAAGGCGACACAATAAACAGTAATCGTTAATCCTGTATTGAAGTAACGATAGAAGGTTAGATAATATCATACTAGAATGATTATATTTGCATTAAGCTTAAGTGACACGATTTTTTATACATTGTCAAATTCAAACCTAATGATCAGTATTACTATACATAGGACAATAAGTAACTGAATGCAAATCATATAGTAATTTAATATTTTTGTCCTCCTACATTGATTTTAGAGGCCACTTGCATATCTATCTACTTACCCGCATCACCAGAGTATTGTAACGATTATATTACAAAATATTAAAACTTTGCACTAAATACGCCAAACGTTTGGATTAAGGAACAGGCGAACATGACGAAAGTAGCATATTTGTATTTCGCTGAATAAGAAAGAAAAATGTAGATAAAACAATTATGGGGAAACAGAAGTTTTTCAATTGAGAATTACGTTTATTTTGAAATATTAACGTTTTTAAAAAATAATGAGGCGCTGTGGAGCGTTTCCAAATGTTTCTTATGAAACCACGACTAAATAGATTGTCATACTTGGTATTCAAGTTATTTTTAAAAATCCCACGTTGCGACTGATAGCTCAATAAAAATCTTGTTTGGGACAATCATAACTTTTTATAAACGCAAAAAGTTTGATAACAAAAACGCATTTTTTCAGTATTATGTTTATCCTGAAGAATAAAGTGATTTAAAAAATGAAAATTAACGAGTTTTAATGTCGAATTCAATAGTTATCTGTCTGAAATAATATCAAGGCTAGAGAAAACAAAGGAGTAAACTTATTATTTTTCAAAATACTAAAAATCTTTATATGTTTATTATAACTTTGGTTAAAGTAGTAATTTTCTTGTCTCTTGGACGTCATAATCCAGACTATTTTATTTTTTTAAGGATTGCAATCTACACTTAATCTAAATGGGAAATTAAAAAAAAAACATGAAAACTTATTTTATTACTGTTGTACTACTACATTTACTTATCATATTTATAAAAACACCTCATTAAGAAAATTTTAAACATTTCGAAAAAAAAATTATCACCACCCGGATGTACCCTACGTATAAAATAAAACGTAGCATTGTCTTACAAGTCACAATCAAAAACTACGATTAAAATTATTCGATTTTTATATCTATACCTCTTGTGAAATCAGAACAAACATAGATACAAATATATATAAACGAATACAAGAAAAATAATTGACAATGCAAGTTCAGAAAAAGCAGTTTTTTTCAAAAACCAACCTAAAGAGGCTTAAGGGAAATGATAATTTGTATGAATAATATAGACCCAGAATGGGGGCCGTCCAAAATACGAAGAAGCAGTTATAGTTATAATTGTGTATTTCACGCGGCGAAGCTGCAAGCAGTTCCTTACTACTGTTGATACTGGAAATGTGAAGATATGCAACATATAGATTTGTTTGTCAAATAGTTTTCTTCTAAAATCGTAGCTTCAGCTTTGCAGAGAGAACATAATCGAAGAAAACCTAGTTCGACATAACATGATATTGACTTGACATTCAGTTTCTCACTTTCGTACTGCCATTTTCAGCAAATTTTCCGAAATTCAAGATATTGCATTGCTGTGGCGAAAATTGTAATATTTTTATATATAAGAGCGGTTAAATAAACAACAACAGTTGAAATAATATCATTCTCCTGAGCAGAAATCGAACCCACGGCCAATTGGGTAAAAATATTTATGACTCACGCTACAATACAAAATAAATTAATTTAATAAATATACTTCATATTTGCCAAAGACATTTAAAGAAAACGTATAAAAATTTGAACGCAGCGGGATTCGAACCCGCGCCTCCTGAATACCGTTCAGGCGCTCTCACCACTGAGCCATGCGTTCTACTAGCCGCTGCGTCGAAATTCTTATACGCTTTATTACAACTTATTTATGTTGTTAGCATCTCTGTAGAGAGATTTTTACAAATTTCTGCTACCCAAAGATTATTCTACGAACAATCATTTGGCAAGAGAGAATGCTATTTATTAAATACTTTTAAACATTTTTAAAGTGTTATTCCACACTTGGGAAAATTGAAAAAGACATTTAAAGAAAACGTATAAGTTGTAATAAAGCGTATAAGAATTTCGACGCAGCGGCTAGTAGAACGCATGGCTCAGTGGTGAGAGCGCCTGAACGGTATTCAGGAGGCGCGGGTTCGAATCCCGCTGCGTTCAAATTTTTATACGTTTTCTTTAAATATCTTTTTCAATTTTCCTAAGTGTGGAATAACACTTTAAAAATGTTTAAAAGTATTTAATAAATAGCATTCTCTCTTGCCAAATGATTGTTCGTAGAATAATCTATTTTATATGGGTATAAACTGATTTTATTGCATTTTTTAAGTTGATCCTTAATTGATAACGGATATAATTTTTAATATTACAAATTGATTATAATAATATATATTATCCAGACTTTTTCATACATTTAAATGTTTTAGTTTTTATATTACTTTCTATTATTATACGAGTAGGTACATATTAGGTATAACAATATCTATGAAATAATAAATTATGCTCAAAACGAACAAGAAATGTATTATGTATGCATAAAATATTCACAAAAACTGGCCAATATGTCGTCATAAAATTTAACAAAAGCCTCAGAAATCTTTTGTTTTCACATATCTAATTGTTATTAGTAAAAATATCTCTATATTAAGGTTAAGAGGCTAGAAGGCTAACAGCATTGTATAACATAACATAATTAACGTATTTAAGCAATCGTCATAAGAAGTTAGAAGAAACTGAAACTTGAGAATATCTTTTTTAGTTTTACGCTTTTTCCCACATAACATGATAGTCAAAGGGAACCTAGTGTCATGATACTCAGTTCTTTACTTTCTGCTCACAATTGAGACGTTACGTGGCGGAACTCAACACTGTGCTTTGTCTTAGATACCAGAATGGAGATATCAAAGTTATATATATATATATATATATATATATATATATATATATATATATATATATCCATTCCCCCGAGCAAGAATTTAACCCACAACCATCGCGTTAACAGGCAGACGCTTTCCCACTGCGCCACAACGAAAATAATATATAATTTATAATAGAATACTTATTTTCATACATTATAATAACTTTCATAATCGTACTTAATGTCTAATTTAAGCATAGTGTATAATAAAGACGCTTAATTTTACTCATATCACATATTTATTAAAGTACGTGATTGACGTCATATATGGTAGCGTGAGATGCCTATAAAGCAAGGTTGAATCACTTTAGGATGAACGCCCATCATTCAACATCCTTATCTGTGTCCTTGCTTTAACCAGCCCTCAGCGGAAAAATATTTTAAGCCTGTAGTATAATTAAGGAAAAACCTAAGCGTTAATAGTAGATATTAATAAATATTAATATAATGATAAGGATACCTATTTTATTAGAGTACATTAGAGATTCCTTTTACTAACAAAAGAAGAAGCATTAAAACTAACATACAGTCTACAACTCTAATGTTAATAACATTAAATCAATATGAGAAAGCCTAAAATCAACAAAAATATACTTATAATTAATGCAAACTTTATAATTTTATGATACGGTGATCTTAATTAAATATTTATAAATAAAAACGACAAATTATTATGTCACATTGAAATAAAATTAAAAATAACATTGAGAGAAGTTCAAGGTACTGTCTGTAGAGTGGTGGACCTGAAAGCACATAACGTAATAACAAATTAACGTAAAAACAACAGAAACTAAAAGAAACACACCTAAAATTGTTTTCTTGTTATCCTGAAAAAGATATGAGGTTACAGCTAAGAAAATACATATTTTTATAGGCATCTGATCCCGAGACAGGGAAGGGGCCAAAGTAGCGTTATACAATTTTCTACTTACATTTATTGGTAGATAGGAATAGCGAAGTGTCCATATAACACGATTTCCACCGGCTCACCTTTTGTAAATTATTCACCCAGACATCCTAGATTTCTAACGTCACCTTTCCTAAAATTTTAGATCTTGCCATTGGTAGGTTCTATTTGCTGTGGTACCTATGTATGCAAGCAGCGCAGTGTTGAGCTCCGCCAATCAACAAGCAATATCTCGATTTGGGGCGGTAAGTGGAGATCGGAGTGTCATGACATTAGATTTTCTCTGGCCCTGCTATGTGGGTAAAAACGTGAAGGTGGTTTGTTCCTATAATGTTGAAATTAGAATAAAACATCAGATACCATTTGGAGAAATATTTTGAAACATTGAAAACCTATGCATATAAAAAAATCTTTTTAACGATCATAAAGATTAAGGGCAGTCATTATAATCCCATTTAATTCTTTTCCCTACAACAAACTGGCCGTGACTTGTTGCCCTTGCTATCACCTATGGAGGCCGGGCACTGCGGCCTTAGGCTCAACGACCGCTGCCGCTTCCGGGACAGGGCAACGCCTCGATAACTATAGTAAATTGTAGACATTCATAATAAAATATAGTCGAAAATATTTTAGTAAATAACTTAATACTTGTTAATAAAATTACACACATTATATAGATGACATTTTATAGCACCTCATACAATGTAAGTGGTCATTGGAAATACCAAATACCTTGTACATTCTATATCCTTTATAAGCGATAGTTTATTAAGCTAACGTTTTTACGGTGATTTTATAATGACTGTGAACATATATTTATTAAGGTATTTGAATATATAAAAAACTTATACAAACTTACAATCAATATTAAGAAATTCTTCACATTTTTTCCTAATTATTACTTTCTTCACAATTCTCCTTAAAAATATGTACATACACTTTTCTTGTCTCCGGTGAGAAAAAAAAATAACGTTCTTTAGATAGACCTAAAATTAAATTATTTAAAAAAAATAGTACTAGTTAATCTTCATAATACTTATCTGTAATTTAAAAGTCAGTCCAAAATGTCTACATGTGTCGAACACACGACTACTCCAACCATGTCAGCTCCTTAGTTTGATGCGCTGCTGCATTTCTGCTTGCTTTGCTGTCATCCTTCCTTTCTTAACTTTTATAAATTGTGCAACCTCTAACATAACCTCTCTAAAGAGTAAACCAAATCAACCTCTAAATGTCACCCGCATTAGTTTTAATTAAACACATTAACTACGTTTTAATTTATTTTTATTTTTTGTTATCTACGAGTATATAAGTAATGAATAAGTATTTACTTGTATGCTTTATAATACCTTGATCTAATGCCACTTAATGTTTAAAGGTTAGGTACGTAAAGCTAAATATAATTTGACATTTGGTTATTAGTAGTAAAGTTCATGACCATTATTACAATCCTTTGCATTACTTTGGTATCCATTACAAATGAAAATACGAGTATAACAGATTTGTCCCATAATAAGTTTTAGTTTAATAAAAAGTGATAAGGTTTTATTTTTATTAAAAAATACTACTAAAACAATAAAAACGGAATGCCCGTACAAGCAGTACGGACAAACCTTCGGAACTACTGGATGAATTTGATTGTAACCTTTTTTGTTGTTTGACCTTAGACAAGACTTAGGCTATAATTAATTCCGACGAGTGAAACACCTGGTTTAGAACCGTAATAGACCAACTACACGATGTAAGAAAATTGCAATTTCACGAAAGATGTTCAGCGTAATGGGTATTTTAGAGGCAAAGTTCATTATGTTTACGCTAATGAAGTTGCGTGCAACTAGTATTATATACATAGGTAAATAAAAAAAAATAACAATTAATTATCCACTTCATTTTACGTACACAAAACATTAAATAAAAAAATACACCGAAATAACTATAAGATATTTAAAATATAAACAATAACTAATGAAGTAGCTGGCCCATACATCAAAAATACAATAGCTTTAACATTTTACGCATGAAAGGTCAGCTTGGAAATGTATATGTTCTAATGACTGATGTAACCATGCATTAAAACTAGGAACATATTGTAACCTCGAATTATCTTCCGGATGTTAATAAAAAGTTAGTAATATACAATATTATTTCCTATTCCGCTGTACCGCCAGCGCATTTTAAAATATTTATGTCAAGAACTCGCTGACTAAGGTCGACAATTAATACTGATTACTCTTAAATATATTTGAAATATCTCAAAAGTAACTAAACAAACCGCACATTTTATATTTGGTGTTTGTGTTTATATATATTTTTAATTTTATTGCGGCTTAGACGTGAAGTGTGAGCTTACTACCACTTATTGAGTTAACTTCCACTTAGGGAAGTGTTTATATTGTAAATATTTGTGTCTTCACGGCTCTAATAAAGTGCGACCTTGACGCGATCTCGCTAATACAGCGTAATTGAAAAAATACTAAATATTTTAGTAGTAAGATACTGTCCATCTTCGCCAAAAATATCGTCTTTAAATTACCTACTTTGTACGGGAAAAAGAGTAGAAACTTAGGTACTTGCAGAAATATAATAAATAAAAATGTACGGACAACTTTGTCGTAAATCTCGTTAACATTGCAAAACTACTTAATCAAAATTTGATTGAGACTAATTTATAATTAATACAAATAACAATAAAAACAGCATCGTAAATTGAAGTTTAACGTCACATGGCAAGAAATTATGTCAAGTACGAAATATTCTCGAAAGTATCTTAGTATTTATTAGTAAAAAGTAATACGTATAAGAAAATTCTTTTTAGACCTAGTTCTTTAAATAATTCTTTTTTTTGTGGTAAGCAATATGCCTATTCTGTTTCTCCATTGCTCTATCGGGGAAATATTTCACAGATGAAAAATAAAGTAATTTATTGCAAGGCTCGCTACGCCTAGCGTGTTAAATTCGAGATGCGTAAGATAGAAACAATAATAAGAAAGAAGTAGCACGACAAATGAAGGATGTTATGGAGTTCAGCAACCGTAACTGAAACTATCACATATCAATTAAAATCTATTTATAACCGAAACTGATTTTTTTTTTAATATGGGCAAAGTAAACATGAGATATGTCAATAACAGGTTCTTTAAAAAATAAACGATTCTGGGATAAACTCAACATGTAATAACGTTCCTAAAAATGTATTCATATACAATGTAGAAATAAGTATCCGTAACTGGAACCGATATAATAGTATTATTTATACTCGTATATCCTTATCTGATTCCAGATTCGAAATTCGAAATCTCAAAATTGTCTTTATAATCCATAAAAAATAAGGTTTCTAGATATTAATCTTGTTATAATGATGTTTTCAGGCTGGGTAAGCGATGAGGGGGTGGTTCGACGCTTTCCGCGAGGAAGGCGGGCCAACCCTATATGCGTACCACAATAGGACCGCAGTCGCTGCGGATGTACCGGCACTCGCTCTACTCGTCGCTGCCCTTACTTTGTACCTCGCGTTCTTAGCCATCTTCCCAGGCATTAGAAAGGAGGTAAGGAACCTTGATTCCTTGAATATCAATAAATATTTAATTATTAAAAAAAAACATTTAAAACCTATCACTTATATCTCATTTTAAATTCCAATTATTAATGTATTATATTTTGCTGTAACAAATTGATATTGCAGTAAAACCTATTTAATTTTCTTGTTTATTTTTGTTTCAGAGATTCTCTACGTTTACCATCGTCACGCTTAGTCTATTTGTAGGAACTGTGATTTTAGGTAAGTTATTGCTATTTTATTATATTGCTAATGTGGGACGGACAACTCTTGTTTTGTTCAGAGTCTGTCTTACCAAACATAGGTAAATAAAAGTATAAGATGTACAATTTAAGATATTGATTTCAAAATACCAATACAAGTTAAGTGTTGGAATATCAGTTACAAACTACTAAAGTGTTTCACAATATTTTAGTGTTTTTTGCGCACTTAGGACTATATTTAATATGAAATGAATAAAAATACTGAAATAACTCTGTATGAAAATTTAAACATACGATATTCGCTGCAACTTTCGAATACAATTTAAAAGCTAGCTAGCTGATTCTAGCTAATAAACTGTAAGTTCTTATTGAGTTAGGTCCAAATTTCTAATAAGACTTTTACGACTTTTATTTATTTTATGTAACTAAGAGAAATACATTGAGTCTCGAAATTCATTGTTCCGTAAATATCAGTTATATAAATAAAATGGTTATTTTATAGATAGAGTTGTTAATATTATTTAAGAAATTGAATATTGCGAATTAGTTAAAGTAAAATGTTTTTTATTGATAAAGTTGTGAATATCATTTAAGAAATTAATAACCCTTTTTTTAACTTTCAGTATGTAAGCATGGGTCGTCGTGGCACGTCGCGGGAGCACGTGTGGCCCGCGCCGCGTACCGTGCGTTTTCTACGGACCGCTTAGACTGCTGGCTCGCGGTTCACGTTGGCTTGGGCCACGTCAATGTTACCCTCTCCGGTAGATACTACGATTGAAATTGCATTTTATAATTATTTTTAATAGGAGTAATCGCGTATATATTTTTGGTATTCGAAAATATATTCTTGGAAAACCCCGAGGCTCAGTCTGTCTCTGAACGCGGACTACTATAAAGTGTTCGAATAGTGGTGATTGGCTAATAATGTAGTTTCGAATACCAAAAATTAGCCTAAAAATATTATTTTTTTCAAAATGTGTAAGAATTGCAAAAACAAAAGATCTTATTATACATATTATTAGATATATATTATAATTGTATTATTTTAGCTAATATTTTGCTGCTATATTGGGAAGAAATTTTTTAAAAATCCTATTTCAATATGTCATGATAATGTTGTAGAAGTGTACGTAGTTAGTTAATCACAATTTACAAAATTACTTTCTATTCATACAAATGACAACGATTTTTTGTGAAGTTTTATACCTATTATAGCGTTATCGTGGGGCAACTTATCGAGAGGTGATCCCGGTGTGGACTATAATGAGCAGTTTAGATGGGAGGAAGCGGGTGCGATTCAAGAGTGGTACCGCGCCGGCCTTTTACGAGGATTACCTTACCCTGTACTATCTGTCGCTGAACATTTTGCTGCAGAACACGAAGGATTTGAATGGGGTGCGAAGTACCGAGCAGCTGGATATACTACTACGACTCTGCTTTGGTATGATATTATATTCTTTAATTGTGGCGTTGGTGTGTATTAAAAATTATACCTAAGCCCTGGAATTTTACAATAAACTTTTTCGATAATATTGATCTAAGTCATTTCGGTTTTCAAAATTCTTAATTACTTTCAGTATTTTGTTTAATTACTTATATGTTTTTTTATCTTTGATCTGCATAACATTTGAGAACGATGGAGACATGGGGCACATAGTTATTCTACTTTCTTTCGGTACCACGTGTCGGTTGAAACGGTGTCCGTTTGAAATTAAATTGATATTACACATGTATATACTACATCAAATTACATATATGTACTAGTTAATCTACATTGACTTTCTTACATAACAACGCCACAAATTCAAAATTATTTAACCAATAACACAGATAATAAGAAAGTAATCAGTTAATTGGAATTTTCCAGGACAGCGCTAGCTTTGTGGCTGTTGATGAATCTTCTCTTAGTGGTTGTGCCGAGATATGGAGCATATGCGATGGCTTCCCTAGGTGTTACCTTATGTGCAGCGGCAGGGGGATACTGGGCCTCACTGCCTCATGTTCCTCTAATAGTTAGGATAGATGGAGCTATGTTGTTTTTTTCGTTGGGTTGGTGTTTTTGGCTAGTGTTAATTGCAGGTAATTTTGCTTAAATATTTTTAGATTATCAACCTGGCTTTTTTCGCCAAAAATTATGTACATATAGAGAACCTAGTATCAAGAAACTCGATTTCTACTTTCCGCCCGAATTCGAGATATAATATAAGTTAAGTAGCGCAACTCAACGCCACTCTTTGTCAGACGTAAATATTATTTAAATAATCACCAGAGCGAAGAAGTGAAAATACTTTAAACATATATTCTTTAAATTGGATTCTTTAAATTGGTTCACGGTAGCCTCTTTAAGATTATCTAACATAGACCGATAATTTGATATTGGACAATGTCTGACTCTAAGCGCGATGGTTGTGGGTTCAATTTTCTTTGGGGGAGATGGTTATATATTATTTTCTACTCTCTAATACCTAAGAGAAAGTTCGACGTTAGTATTTCAGACGGAAAATGAATAATGGATGGATGGAGTGTCATGACACTAGGTTGTCCCTGACTACCCTGCTATGAGGGAAAAAAAGTTACGTTTTTTTACTGAAGTTTTTAATGACTGCTTATTTCAGGTTGCATATGCGTAGTAGTTGGGCTGTTAATAGCTGCACTAGATCTAGTGTGGCCGCATAAATTCTCAACAGTATTAGAAGTTGATTATGATACACCATACGACAGGCACGTACTTATAGTAGACAGTCGGCAACGAGCCAGACCTCAGACACAAAGTTCACTGCCTTCTAGAATACTAAGGTAAGAATATTTTTTATGTAGCTGCTTAACTATTATGGTTCATGCATGCATGTAAAATAGATGCGCGTTTAAGTATTTCTCCATGAAAGTATCTTTTATTTTATTTGAACTTTCAAACAAAATAAATAATTCACTTTCCTTTTCCTTCTCATTTTTTTCTAATTATGATATTTATTTTTAACTAGCTGTGCCCGATACTTCGTTCTTGTGAAAAGACATAATTTTTAAATAAAAATAACCTGTAAATGTCCTATCAAAATCAATCTAGCCATTCTTGAAATTAGCTGGAACAAACGGGCAAACAAAAATAGTAAAAAATGATATTTTTTATAAGTACCGTGCATATGAATTTCGTAAAAAGCGGTTATTCAATATTGCTAAACAGACAGCTCAATTTTATTTATATCCTACCTATTGTATAGATCCTTATATGATGTGACTCTGCCTTCCAGTAGAACTTACTCTTTAAAAAAATGTAAATTATAACAAAATAAACATAGTACATAACGAACTAAATAATTTGTAGGAGATTGTCATCGAAGACGCGGGATCCAGAGAGGCAGGTATCAATGTCGGTGGTGAACGAAAGTGGCGGCCGAGACAATCCCGCGTTCCAACATGAACAGCGTAAACCCAACTCACCGTGGAGATATCCACTATTTAGGCGACAAATCGATCGGTAATTATAAAAACACTATTTTTCTCAATAAGACGCTTTAACTATTACAGTCATTATAAAATGTATGTATTAAATAATTCTTTTGTATTTCCCCCGAAATAATTGATGAATATTCTTTAAATTCCGTAGATATATGATTTACGGAATAAGACACATAGATGTTACATTACCATTACTATGTTAACAATTTTTTAAGCATTTTATATAATGAACGGTAGTGAACGACGGACTATAACGCAAAAGAGTAACAACGCAAAGTTTTCAAAATATTTCTAAAATTATTATAAACAATTGCAGCTTCTTTTAACAACTAATTTGCAATTTAGTAATACAACAGTGTCTTTACTAAAATAGCTGCATATATGCATTTATAACAGATTTTCATTGTTTGCACGCAAAGGAGTACTTTAATTGTTGTTTGACCCAAATAACAATTTGAACTTTAATTTCAGCGTTGACTCAGCTTCGAGCTTGGGATCGAGTATAAACGGTAACAATTCTGGAATTAAACTGTCACCTTTAGTGAATAGTCCACCTTCAAATTCATTGGCAATGTCTCCGCAAAGGTGAATATAATTAAAAGTATTGTTGATTAGCTCTTAAAACTTCTAATATAATATGTTTATCAATAATTTGTGATTCGCAGATATCGGCCCCAATTGCCAGCAACGGAACGAGTAAAAGATATGTGGTGAATTAGAAACAAAAGTTAGGAATACATATGAATTTGTTAATTTCAAATTAGATTCGTTTACGCGCCGATCTCCTAAAACTAAATGAATTTATAATGAAGACATATAGTATTATTGTATCAAATCGTAACGTATAGTGATATCAATTATTAGCGTATTAAATTTATTCGTAGGCATAGAAATTGTAAATATGTACCTAGATATTTTTAAGCAAATTAAATTATAATCAATTGTTTCCGTCCAGTGTCATCAGTTATGTAATTATGGATATTAATAAAGTCTCGTACCTCGTATTTTCGACCTAAGTTTAGATTAATAATAATATCGACACAAGTGAATACTTTGTGCCATTTGTAAATAACGTTGACTTTTATTATCACAACTAGAAAATAAATAATATCTAATATCTGCGCTATAGAAGCTAAACTCGTTAGGTAGATGTTGGAATACTTAAAAAATATTTATTTAACTTATGTTTAGAGAACACTGCAACAGTTGAAAATTGTATGGAGCAATTCCAGCTTCATCGAACTTGGTACAAAAATAAACTTACTAATAATAGAAAGTCATTTAGTGATATTACATTAGTATTAAGTAATTTATTATGTAATAGTTGCCAAACATAGAATGTAGCAGCCTATTCCTCTAATAGTTTATCACAATTCACAAGTTACTGAGTTATGTCCACGATACGTTTTCAATGTTGTGAAAATGTGTTTGCAATAGTGATAATGTATTATATATAATTTGCACATCCGTTTGAATTTTATTTGTATCTAGGTGTTAAAGTGATAGTTTTAAAATATTTATTGTGATCCAAAATATACCAATTGAAACATGTGTGGTTTTTCTGTTATTCAATATTTGTCATTTGCAATATAGTACAATATTCAACCTTTCATTCAACCCTTCACAATCAATTCAACCTCTTGCCAGAGTACAACTAGGCAGGCAAACTTAAAAAAAAAAACTGAAGTCTATGTATACGCTACTTAGGTAACTATGAAAAAGTGCTATCTCCAACCTCGGACAGTTTTAATCGTTTACTGCCAGAGGCATTGAACATCTACATAGAGCCACTGGTGCACTCACATCTCGTTGTCGCTTCGCGAATCGCGTATTGTACGTACGAGACTTTTTAATGTGTCTAGCAAGATGTAGAAATCAGTAAAACGTACCAATTTTTAGGAGTAGCATTTTTTATAAGTTTCCAAATTAAATATATAAAGTTTTAAAGCCGAAGGTTCTTAATGTGAGAATTAAAGCGTCGTTCAGACGAAGGTGTGATTATGTTATATTAATGCTCAAAAGTGGATTTTAGCAAGGAGCTGAAACCATGAAAGTGTCGGACTATGGGTGATACGATTTCTAGTGAAAGGCATTATAAAGAAAATAAAAAATTAAGCTTTATACTTTAACGAAACTGTGGTAGTTTTTATATGCATTTACACTTTCTGGGATTTAAATTTAATGGCATAAGTCACCATCTGATTAATACTATTATCGCATAAACAACATAAATAAATCTAAACATTTTAGATAAATATTATTTATTAAATAACCACAATTCACAACATTATTTATATAGCTACAATGTTATAAAAAAGCGACGCTGAGATTTTGAAATTAGAGCAACTCATCGAAGTCGTACTTGTACTCTCAAGTCAGTTATTCTGCTCCTTAACCAGATGTTCCAGATTAAGTTGACATAAGAATGCGTTCCAATTCACAAAACCCTCGTTTATCAGAGTTTCAGCTTCCACCCAAAACTTGCACTACATAAAAAAAATATACTAAATATATATACACAAACAATATAAATGTGATGAATGAGCCCGTCTCGTCGTAAAAACATGTGACTGTAACTACGATGGTTGTGGAGTCGATTCCTACTCAAGGTTTTAAATTTCTCTGCTTCGCACCAAAGTCAAAGCGCTGTGAAGTTCTACCACTTAATGCCACCAATATCTCGATTTAGGAGAAAAAGTGGGAAACGGAGTGTCTTGACACTAGATTCTTTCCGACTACCCTGTTATGCGAGTAAAAGTGCAAAGCTATTAGGAATATAAATAAGTATAACTTATAGCTTATTATTATTGTCATCATCCAAATCATACATCATCAAAAATCATACGTAAAGAACATTCATCTATTTTTTCTTTATTTCACGCAAGTCTTTTAGATGTACAATATTATCTGTTTAGTTTCTACTTGGCCCATTTTTTGTGGTGAAATCAATTGCTTTAAATTTAAGCAGTCCCTCTTAATAGTAATTGAATGCAATTACTACAAAACTTGTCCGAATTACCTCAAAACAGTAACATAATATATAAAAAATTTAAATACATTAAATATAAGATAATACAAATTAATACTAATTAATACTAACAAATGCCATGGGCACCTGTGAGCCCATGAACAGAGTTTCCTAAATAAAAAAAAAAAAAAAAACATAAAATTTAGAAATAAAAAAGAATTTGTATAATACCTCTGTATGTTTAACCGGCAGTGCATGGCGAACTATTCGTATATAATCTTCTTCAGTAAGATTGAACAGTGGTTGCGTTTGGAAGTTTAGGAACGACATCAGGTCCTCGTACACAACATTACAATCTTCATCTCTTTCCAAGCTAGAAAAAAATATTAGTGAATATATGATTGTAGATAAATTGCTTTAAAAATTAATAATAAAATCAGATTAATTTCTTAGATTTAATATACTCGATTAATGTTATTCGTGGAGAACGGAGTGTATTGACACTAGGTTCCCTCTGACACGTTATGGGGACAAATAGCATGGAGATGTAGTTCAAATCTAAAATAAAAACAGCGTTACATCATTTTATAGCATTATAATTAAATTATTTTTAATGTACATTACATAATAATAAAATCGTAAATGTATTTCTTAAGAAAATTCTTAAGTAGAAAATTTTGAAAAAAAATTAAAATAAAATATCATTATATTAAATACGTAAAGGAAGAAGTTTGTCCGTTTTAACTTATGACAAAAAATATGCGAACCGAGTATGAAATTTGTCATACTTAGTTCATATGGAGAAAAAGGGTAGGAAGCCAACATTTTTTATAAAAATGCATTAGAAGTTATAGCCCACAGGACAAGGTTGGCTGAAAGAGAATGCTTTTTAGCGTTTAACTTGTCTGCTATGCATTTTTATTTATAGCTATCACAATATGTTTTAAATACACTTCTGTACACAATATTAATACAGACAAAGCGTCTGTCTGTATTAACGCATCAAGGAAACTTCTTGTATTTTAATAAATAAAAACACACTAAGCCTTTCCTTGCATAGAGGGGTAGTCCGTCCATCTCTTTTCGTCCGTAAATCGAACATGACGTGTTGAATGGCGGAACTCAACGCCTTTATTGTAGGTACCAGAGCGAAGAAATGAAAATTTAAATAGTCACTCTCTCAAATGGGAATCGAACCCACCAACATCGCTTTACACTTGCGTGCCACGACGGCCTCTTCTAGTACTTTCTTTACTTAAAAACAATATTCCACTTACACTTGCAACATACAGTCCATGAGATCACAATTAATGGGCAATCTATGAGCTCGTAATATCTGTCTAATTCTCTCCACGTGCAATACACCTGTATCGTTAACGTCTGCGTGAAGTAGTCCCTCTTTTAGACGCGCTCTGTCGTCCCACAGCCCGCGAGTAAGCTCCGTGAATACTAACGATCTGAACATAGAAAAATCATAAAAAAAGGTAATTGATATAAAGTAATGATGAGAAAAGGTAGTTATCAAAAATTATAAACCATATCTATACGGCATAAAAAATGAAGATATCTAACCTATATAATTTAAAAATCAGTGGGACAACGTCCAACTACATGCGGGATGGCTGTGGGTGCGATCCCTACTTGGGACAATGGTTACAATTAAAATATATTTCATTTCTTCGCTCTGGCACGTAGGACAAAACGCGGCATTGAGTTCCGCCACTCAACACAAAATGACTCGATTTCGGGCGGAAAGTAGAGAATGGAATGTATTGACAGTAGGTTAGTGGGAGAAATCGAGAAACTGTTAAAAAAAACAAAAATAATCTTTCTCAAGTTAGTTCTTCTTTGAAGAATCTAGAAGTTAGAGTACAGACAACACGCCAGATATAATATAGATTACTTAGGTGAATAAAAAAACAGAAACATTTTTACCTTATCATTTCACGCCTTGGACTCTTTTCCTTTCCAGGATCACCACGAAAATGTCGAATAAGCGTTAAAAATTCATGCTCAGTCATTTTTTCGCACATTATTTCTTTTAATGCTTGTCTAAAAACATTATAATAGCAAGTTAAAATATATTTTTTATATATTTTCAAAGCATTTCCAAAATAAATACATATATTACTTGAAGCATCTAACAGACATGAGCTCTTTTTTATTAGGCACGACGGCGTCCATATATTTCGCAACAAAATTCTTATAGCCATTTTCCTGAGACGCGAGTGTTCGGCGTATTTTGTCCATTATTAAGGCCACATTGGCCATAGGATACTGAAAACATACTTATAACTAAAATTTGATTTAAATATGTCTTCATGTAATTTTTTTTACGGTTTCACGCTGTTGCCCGCATAGCAGGATAGACAGAAAGATTCTAGTGTCATGACACTCTGTTCTTTACTTTCGGCCTAAACTCGAGACGTTGAATATTGAGTTCCGGAACTCCATGCCACGTTTTGTTTTAATATAATTTGAATATAATCATTATTTCATCTCAGAGTGTAAATAGAACCTACAAACATCACGTTGACAGTCAGATATCTTTCCACTGCGTCACGATAACCTCAATTTAATTTATAAAAAAATCCAATACTATATAAAAATCAACACAACGTTTTAACTTGAATATAATCATTGCGTCTGCAATTTAAAACCGTCTACAAATTGCAGTATAAGAAAATGAATATATTTTTACTATCTATAGACTATCTAGTGTCTACCAACATTTGACATACCTCATTTGAATGCAATTCCATATATCTCAGAGCGTATTCATCGGCCGCAATGAGTCTAAAGCAGTGTTTATTTATCACCAACTCGTTGCCGACCCACATATCTTTGTCCGTGTACGCCGGGGGCTCCTTTGGCACGAAGAAATCAACGTTTGGCAAATACATTTTGTCACGTCTAAAGAATTTGCCTCCCTATTATAAAACGTTATAAATTAGTTAAAAAAGCGTCAATTAAATTTTGAGATGTTGGCAAACTTTAAAATTATTAACAGTATTGTTTATATTTAAATTAAACACAATAACAAATGAAAATACATTAACAAGGAAATATTATTGAAGCAATAACAATGAAATTATAAATAAGCCCTATAATTCTCAGCAGCTTATCATTTACATGTGTGCTCGGATATACTCACTTGTTCACAGTAAACAAAAAGTTCATGGTGTGTTAAAATCCCATTAAAAAAGGTTATCATTTGAACAAGTTGACCAAAAAGTAACATTTTTTTTTTTTATGGAGTAAAGGAGGCAAACGAGCTGAAGGCCCACCTGGTGTTAAGTGGCTACCTTCGCCCATAGACATCCACAACATTAAAGTTATGGATGCGTTGCCAGCCTGGGGAATGTAGGACAGAAGGAGGGAGGAAGGATGGGAATGGTGGGAATAGGGAGGGCTGGCTTACATGCCATCGAACCAGAACACATCATAAGATATTTGGCGGTTCGTCTTTGACATGATAGTGGTCGCGAGCTAGTCGGAGAACGAATCTCCTGCCACCAAACTACTGGGTTACCCGCCTTTTACGGGACGCTACCCAGCGGCGGGGGGGAATTGTATTCTTAACCCGTCCCCCCATGGGAAATCATATCTCCTTTTTGATATAAGTAACATACCTATATTTTAAAAAAAGATTAAGCTTTTGAAAAAACGTCTTACGGTAAACCCTGAATTCCGTTCACCGAGCTCGAACACGCCAATAGTATCATCACACAAAAAGTATTTGACTATGAAATAGCGTCGTTCATATTCTGGATTGTCGCTAATCAAGCGTGCCGCGAAGCGTAGAATATGAGAATCAAAGCCAACCCTAAAAGATGTTATTATATACTGTTACTATATCTAATATTCAAAAATATTATGAAAAATATTAAAGAAAGAAAAGAACACTGCCCTTTTTTTCTGCATAGCATAGTAGTCAAAGAGAACCTCTTGTCAAGACACTTCATTGTTCATCATTGTTTGTAGGCGAAATTCAACACCGTGCTTTGTCTTGGGCACCAGAGTGGAGAAATGAGAATAAATTATGATGATTCGCCCAAGTGGGAACCGAATCCATAACCATCGCGTTTACAACCAGAAGCTTTCCAACTACGCCCATAAATGTCATTCCAAATAATAAATACAAGTAACTCTAACTTTAGATACTTCGAGAAACTGTATCCTAATATTTATTTCTCATGTTCAATATATGATAAGTAGGCAAATAACGCTTATTTATCACATATTTTTCGCTTCTAAAGAAGCGTGATTTAACACGCTAACAATCTTTTACTTCTAAACACGAAAAATACAAAAAAAACACTAAATAAATAAATCAATTATACCTATCTTTATTTAAAAACTTAACAAAATCCCTGTGAGGAGCTTTCGGTTCAACAGTCCTGCAGTTTTCAGCGGAGTCGTCATACGAGCCGTAACCGTTCCAAGGCGGTAGTTGGCGTTGAGCCATGTTTGTTATTATACACTCTGTACTATTGTCTTTTGGTAAGGATAATGGATTAAATGTATCTGGAATAGAAAACCTATGCTAGTAATTTTACTTTTAAACATTTTTAAAGTGTTATTCCACACTTAGGAAAATTGAAAAAGACATTTAAAGAAAACGTATAAAAATTTGAACGCAGCGGGATTCGAACCCGCGCCTCCTGAATACCGTTCAGGCGCTCTCACCACTGAGCCATGCGTTCTACTAGCCGCTGCGTCGAAATTCTTATACGCTTTATTACAACTTATTTATGTTGTTAGCATCTCTGTAGAGAGATTTTTACAAATTTCTGCTACCCAAAGATTATTCTACGAACAATCATTTGGCAAGAGAGAATGCTATTTATTAAATACTTTTAAACATTTTTAAAGTGTTATTCCACACTTAGGAAAATTGAAAAAGACATTTGAAGAAAATTCTTTAAATGTCTTCTTTAAATGTCTATGCTAGTAACATTTATTAATAACTAACAAGGCTAACCTGGTGGTTGCGGGGTCGATTCCCACTTGGGGAAATTATTGTATTCAAATTTTTATTTCTTTGCTCTGATACCTAAGACAAAGTGCAGCGTTGAGTTCCGCGATAACGAAACACGCAATTTCTAGTTATTGGGCGGAAAGTAGAGGACGAAATGTTTGGCACTAGGTTTTCTCTGACTCCCCAGCTATGCGAGATAAAGCGTGAAGCCACAATACAAATAATATTTAGCAAAACTGGCTAATATAATATTAATTTAAAATATTGTAAGTTTAATCTTACCATATTGCAAATCCGTGAAAATTTAACAAACGCTGAGAACAAACATTTTTACGAAAGAAAAATCTCGCATGGGATTACCTACAGCTTCCAGCGTGGACCTTTTACTATTACATACTTGAAACACGACATAAAATCTTGAAAAAATATGTAACTTCTCTTAAACTCACCCAATCCGAATGTAACACGGTAATACTCCTTAGTAAACGGATCGCAATCGGTCAGAATAACATTGCGGCCGTAAACGTTTACTACCGCACCAATACTCAAATCCGCTGGAGTGTAAGAAGCATGTGCTGGACCGCCAGTCATTTCTATGTGTGGTGGAATTTTCTACAATAATTATAAATACCATTTAGTTGAAGTACAATTTTATTACAAGGTAAAAAATATTTTAAATATCAAAAAAATTGAAGCCAGTCGTAGCGCAGGATTACAAAGTGCGACTGTAAACGCGACTGGTTGTGGGTTCGCTTCCCGTTCGAGGAAATGAAATATTTAATACTTAATTTTCTTCGCTCTGGTGTTGAGGCAAAGCACGGCGTTGAGTTCCGCCACTCAACATGGAATACCTGCAGAATTCAGCAGAAAGAGGGGAACGGAATGTCTTAACATTAGATTCCCTCTGCCTACCCTGCTGTGTGCGGGATACAGCGTGAAATTAAAAAAAATTGGACTCTCAAAACTCTCAAGTTAAAAAACAAACAAGCGAACTTCTAAACAAGCAAACGAACTTCTAAACAAACAAGCGAACTTCTAAACAAGCAAACGAACTTCTAAACAAAAGTTATTATTTTTCATAGCGTGAAGAAAATATGCAAAAATTAAATTCATGTTCTAGAATAATTCTATTGACCCGTGGTAGTCGCATCCTCTTCAAAAACATCGGTCCAGCTTCCATTCCAGAATTCGGTGGCAATACTTCTTTGATTTCCATTGTATCATCAGCCAAAAAATAATGAATTTCTAAATGATGTATCGTACCGAATTCAGCATCCCGATCATCCCAATAACCTTTGAATCTAAAAGCAACACGAAAAATTAGTCTTCATTAAGTAACTTTTGTTTATAATCTACTTATTGTTATACTAAATTTGTATTTTCAGTTTTATGTAACTAGATGAATCGAAAATTTGGTACCACCATAGTTTTTTGCAGTTGTGGACTAAGGAAATGCAACCTTTAATATATTCAAATTAGTTGCATTATCAATAATTCAACATGCCAAATGTTTGATATTTTATTACAAATTGAAGTAACTCATCAAATTAACAATATCCGGAAATGTTGCTGGTACATTTCCGGATATTATTGTCAAAGAAATAAATTACGAGAAATAAAATAAAATTCAATAAGTGGAATGTCCAATTTTATTGCTTAATTCAATTTCAAATGTCATTTTTTTCAGTCACTGTTTTATTATACAAACTGTTAAGATTTTTAATTCTAATGCAACCTTGTTCTTGGCAATGTCGATTAGAAGAAACAAAAATTATCCAATTCGGTTGTTCGGAATTAGTTTTTATTCACATAAATGATTTTATAAAGAATAAAAGGCAATAAAATAAATATTTGAAATTAATATAGCACATACCTTAAAACTTGTCTATCAAAGTCTAAAAACTGGCGAAAAGGTCGATGTTTTGGTGGTTTCGCGGTATCTGGTGTTCTCTGATAAATATGTAAAAAAATATTTTTTTTAAAACTGATTTTAAATTAGTATAGTATGAGTATAGTAAATACTTTATAATATAAGGACAGCTTAACTTACCTCAATGGCGTCAGGCCATGGTATAGGATCAGGAACGTTTATACCGAGACGATTCAAGAAAACTCTTGTAAAGTTGTCACAATTAATAATCTGTTGATTATAATTGATGTAATAAATAAATAAAATCTACAGACTATCAGAATGATTAAGAATAACAGTAATAGATAGTCAATAATATAATAAAAAAAAAAAAATAATAATACGTAATACAAACAACATTCACTTATACAATTCAAAAATTTTATTACCTTAAATATTTTGCCATAAAATGTGACCTCTCGCCCAATATTCAAATCAAGAACATCGTAATATAAGTCCGAAGTAAATGGCAATTTTATTCTTTGACGACTTATAAGAGTTCCTAAATAATAAATACAACATACAAATTATTATTAACCAAAAAAGAAAGTAATTATGATATGAAATAAATATTTTCAATTACCTTGTGACAATCCACTGTTGTCAGTTTTAGGTTCAATGACCTTTAAAGTACCATCTTCTAGGAAGAAGAATATTTCAACTTTACGCAGAATCCGAGCCCCGGATCGCATTTCATGTAAGGTTTGTTGAAAAAATGCTTGAAACCTTAATATCTAATGAAAATATCAAATTATTAAAAAATACAACAAGTACTTCATCGTTAACTATATACCTAACGTTTATCAATGGTTAGTTAGTGAAAAATAAACAAACTACTACGCAATGCAATAATGCCTGACCGTAAAGCCAATTATCTTGGGTTCGATGCTCCCTCTAGGAAATTGTTATTTGTTTTCCATTTACTCGTTTTGGTCAAGAGAAAATGCAACATTGCATTTTCGTCTGCCACTTAATATGCACTGTCTGCGTGAAATAAGGAACAAAGCGGTGTTAACACAGCGGTGTACGTTCTTCCTGTCCATCATGCACAAAAAAAATGCAAACTTGCTGGTTTCTTTGATATACAGCTATTTCGTCAACTACAGTAATAATAAGAAATGACTACTATTAGAATTTGAAGAAACTTACGTTTTTATCATACATAATCCAAGGTGGGAGATCTGGTGCTTGTTTCCGACAGTACAAGGATGGTACTCGGTTTATGCCTTCCGATTTATCAACTAACATATTCACTTTGTCAATTGACGTGAATATGGGTCGTACCCCAAAACTTGTTTTGCCAATCTAAAGTTAAATATACAAAATATACCTCAGTCCTTTAAAATGAAAAACTTAAGCTTTATCATAAGCTGAAGGTTTTATCTTAATACTTAAATTCAAGTCAATTCCTTAAAAATCAAGAATTCAGAGATCACTTTAATACACTTTAATACTGTTATTGTTAGCAATAGAGAACCAATGATTTTCGAATCCATTAACCACCTTATCCTATTCGATTATTTTTTTTCTATTGTAAACATATTTGTCTTATTTTGCAGACTGTGGGTTCTACAGTAAATCTTAAATGTTAAATTGTATTTCTTTATAAAAAAAACAATTAAAAACTACTTCTTTTTTTTTGGTTTCGTTAGAAATGACTTGCTTATTTATATACAAAGAGTTGAGAACTTAAAATAAATTCTACAAAATAATAAGCGTATCTTTTTTTATTACCATTGGGTTTGTGCCATAGCCAGGCAATAACGGCAACCTTGGGTTACGTGTCGCCATTTGTATTTACGTTTTACTTTCGTGTAAATAAATGTAGCAAAATATATACTTTGTAAATACAATTATCTAAAGCAATAAATGGGTAATAGCATTATCTGAAAATATTATGTGTTTCCATAGTAACAAATTATACCTTTTTTTCTTTGTTATAGTTAAACACGCCTTTTTTATAAATTACATATTATTGTAGGTATGTCTTATTATATAAGAAATACCTTTTACATCTTAATTATTACTTACTAATATTATAAATGTTAAAATAAAACTTCAAATATGAAAGTATTGTAGAAAAAAAAATTGTATACATTTAAGTGTTAAATAAAAAGACCCAGATTTATATTAGATATACATTCAATATAATTTTCATATGAATTCAATATTATTTTATTATATTTAATTTAAATATGAATCGACATTTATTAAATAGAATTACTTACCTATATCGATATTCTGTTTTGTCTTCACTCTGTCTCCGTCACTTAATTTTTTGACAGTCTTGGAAGTCAGTGTTAAAAATAAATGACAATTGATAAGTAACTTGAAGTTTTGTTATGTTATTAAACTAAGCAAAGTAAATCTATTACAGAACTATATACTTTATTTAATAAATATTAATGTAATTATTCACTGTGTAATTCCATAAAGCCCATAATTTCCTAATTTTAAATCGAAAAAAGAGGCAAAAACCAACCAATATGATTGATGTGAAGAATAAAATAAACTCTTTCTTCATATTTAATTCCAATTTTGGGCCGAAGGAAGGAGAAGTAAGTAGCTAATTTTATAGTACAAGGTGCCTTTGTATTGTTTTCAATAAAATTAAGGAGATAAGCTATAATAATAATAATAATATAAGTAACTTTATTATTTCCGACTTTCAGGAACTTAAGAGAATATTATTCTTTCACCCAAATCAAGTAGCACCTGATGCTAGAAAAATGCAAGTTGGCTTATGCGAAGCCGTTGTTAAATTTATGACGTAAGTGGCTTACTTTACCTATTTCATGTTAAGGTAAGTATAAGTTGCTTAATTTTAATAATATTCAGTATGCCGAGAGTAAAAGATGTTTATATATATGAATATCTGATTATCCACTTGTTAATTCCATTTATCTATTGAATGCACCATCAACCAATAAATTTATACTATTAATTTTCATTTTTAGAACTTTTTCATCAGAACCATGTGAAGCGTTGCAAACTCAAACAAAAAGATATATTTTTTACCAACCAGAGAAAAACTTTTGGATGGTCTTGGTAAATATTGTTTTAATATGAAATCTTAAACATATTTGACAAATTATAAATCTATATAAATTTTCAGGTTGTACGGATACCTTATGCAAGTAAAAATGCTTCCACTGCTGGAGAAAAAAAGGAGTATGTGAGTAAAACTGTTGCAAATGTTACAACATACTAAATTTGAAATTATACAAATTACAATACTATTTTTACATTTTGCAGATAGAACCATCTGTGATGTATGACTTGCTAGTATCAGCTTACAAAATGTTTAGAATGTTTGTAGGTCAGTTGAAAGATATTCCACCAGAAGAGATATATGATAAATGTGAACAATTCTTTACACCAGTAAGTTTAATTTTTATTCATTATAAATATTGATGTGCTATAAAAGTCTAAAACATTCCTTTTTTTTTGTTTTTCAGTATATCATGTCTAGAAATATTCCTAATGACATAAGCAACATTATTCAAGGGATAAACTATTTACCTCTAGAAAAAAACTCTTTTTTCAAAGTTGTATGTTTCATAGATCTGCTTGAAATCAGTTATCCAGATTTCAAGTGTGTTTCTTTTGTATACAATGATCAGCTTATATGGTAAATACCAGTTATATATAATTATCAATAGTAAGGAATCATGTATTACTTACGTAGCATATTCTTTAATGAACATCAAGTCAATTTCAAACATCAATTATAATATATATTTTTTTTAAAAACAAATTTAAAAAATTGCAGGAATGGTTTAGCAACAAATGATATGCTAACACTTTACCAATACTTAGTACAAAGCTTGCTTCCAAAACAAGTTGAAAAGGAAATTCAAGGTGGAGCAGTGACAGCTGCACAGAGACATGGTCGTTTTATTAGTCCTCCAGACGGCATTCGTAATGTAGATGACTTACAGAAACTACATAAAGTGTACCTAATGTGTGAAGATGATTCTGAAACAAAGCAGTACTATCTTGTTATATATAGAACTCTAAGTGCTACGGTCTGTTTTACAGTAGATGGTAAGATAAACTGTCCTTTTTTGTATACAAAGATATGAAAACAGATAAAAATGTTTTAAGTTTACATCAAAATTATTCTTTTGCAGTAACAAAAACTCTACAGTTAGACACTTTCAAGGCTTTAGATGCATTTATTGGACCTCATTTATCAACAATTGCATCTACTATAAGTGAACAGTGTACATTGCATGCCTTACAAAATGCACAAATAGCTAGTTCTGATCATAAATTTCTTTATTTTAACAGACTTAACTTGGCATATAGATCTTCAGTAAGTAATTTTTGAATGAAAAGTAATTATTATTTATTTTTCTTCCTTTATTTTTTAATTACTGTTGTTTTTTTTAATTTCAGCCCCCACCTTCAACTCTAACTCCATCAACAACAATAAAACCAGAAGTTTTAAGTATTATTGCTGGTATTCATTCTGATCGAAAAAGGTATAATTATGATTTTTGTTTTGTCAATCACATATTTTACTTTTAATTTTTGAAAGAATAAAACAATTTATAGAAAATGTATAGTAGGTTTAACAGGGCTCTATCCTATATATCTTGGTAACCACCGAAACACTCTGACTGCGAAGCGATAGGTTTTTCATCCAACTACATCGAAATTCTTAAATGTTTATTAAAACTTGTCTCTCTACAAAGATGCTAAGAATAAAAATGAGTTTGGTAACTCAGATTCTGATAATTCTATCATAAAGGACTTTTAAAATCATTGTCTTAAGATAATTTACAGATAAATAAATAATTTAAAAATAATTCAATTTCTTCATATCTCCAACACTTAGTGTGGGGCCACCAGATGTTCCAAATTTGTTAAAAAACTCTGTTTGATAATAAATATGATTTCTTCTTCTTATTTTCTTCATTTTAGTATAGGCAATTATGGTGAAATTATAATTAAAACCCCAGATGAATACTGGATTGCTGGAAAATCATCTAATGAAAGAGAATTTTATGTTGTAATCCAAGATAAAAATGCGAATCTAAAAGACATAGCAGGTACTATTATTATTGTCATATTTGTATTAGAAAGATTACACTTTTTACATAAACTTTATTCTTTTTCAGATGAAGTAAAGAGAATGTGTGAAGAACAAATGAAGGGTGTCTTCTTTTATCCTATATAAAAATGTTATATATTTATTATGTTTAAGTTTGAATATTTAAATAAAAATATTTCTACAATTTTTATTTTATTTAATTATAAAATAAATATTAAATTTATTTATTGTATAAAATAAAAAATCAAATATATAAGGCAACATATATATTATATTTTCCATACAATTATTCTATATACATGTATTACATTGTATTAACATATTATGATTTAACTTGACTGATTATTATATTGTGTTGTGTTCTTAATCACTTGATATTTTTTTCTCTTCTTTCCCCATAATTTTGTTGTATATTTTTTTGATAAGATCTTTGTTTTCATATCCCCAGGACAGCATCACACAAATTAAACATACCATACCTATTCCAATATGTGTGATTGTTGAATTACTTGAAAATTTATTCTCAGATATTTTACAAATACATCCAGCAGTAAGAAGCATGATTAGGAAATACTTCCCAACATAAAGTCCATTAAGTGGCTTATAACCTGTATCCTTATATTTATTATTAATAAAATGTACACTGTGTACTATTCTAGCAAACATATTTATACAATTGGAAATAATAAAGCCAACAGGCCCAAGAATATATGTCAAAAGATATGACAATATTAAAAAACTAATTGAAAAGAAAACCATTAAATAATTATAACTGTTAAGCTGTGCACTAGTCATTGTTGCAAAAGCGTAACACTCAGTTACACCATTAATAGCCATTAGAACAATTGCCAAGCAATGGCTACGAAGTAATAATACAGGCAAACCACTGGCGACAAAAGCTTCACCTCCATACAAGGTCAATAATGTATGAGAATAACTCAAGCCAAACACCAGAACTACCAACCCAATAGAACTAACAGTTTTACAAACTTGTGATAAAACTATACAAGATTCTTGAATTTTTTGTTGTTCTTGCTTATGCAAAGGCAAATCCCTGTTAACCATTTGTGTGAAATAGAAATAACTGCTGTCCTCTATAGGTCTAAATATGAATCTAGCAGTTAGGCTTCCTAAATTATTTACTACATCATATGTGGCTTGCTGAGTAAATGTCATTACAGGACTAACAGACATAACATACTTCTCTCCTTCAGTCAACAATTGCTTCAGCACCCCTTGTTTTGCAAAGCTAAAAGTTAAAGTGCTTAATTTCCTGTTAAAACTTGTGTGGATTGTCCCTAAATATTTAGGGAAGAAATCTAAGAGTGATGTAAAATTAAAATCATCCATGTTATTATACAGTGTTTCAAGAATACTGTTAGGGAGAAATTTACTCTTCAGTGCATTTTTGGCATAAAGCGGCTTATATTTAATGTACCAGTAGAAAAATAAATAATAAGACACTACAATAACAAGAATACTTCCAACTTGTGCAACTGAAAATGCTATGAGAGCTAAAGACCTGTCATATAGGATAATAGATAAAAATAATACTGTCCTTACAAATATATGTAAAGTATCTAAAACCACTTTTAGTTTAACAAAACAGAACAGTTGTGCAACTAAACACATATTTGCTGAACAAAGTTCTAAAATACATGACAATGCCACACTCCAACATCCAAACTCATATTGGAAGGCAAGTTCGGGATGACCAAGAGGTAATATATGTAACCAAATGTACACAAAAATGCATGACAAAACACAACTTATAGGAACAGACAGCCAAATTTGGTTTATAATCTGAGACCACTGAAATTCATCTTTCTGTCCTATACAGGCCCGAAAGAATGGTTCTCTACTCAGAAAAATTATTGTACTTTCAAGTAGTAATAATCTAACATTCATTATACCAATAACTTCATGTCCAATATTTCTTATAACCCAAGCATTAATTATAAAAGTTACACATCTAAATAATATTTGAAGTAATATATTGAAGGAGGCATTTTCTAAACTGCTCATCAATAAATTTCGACCCATTTTTTTTATTTTTGTTTTATCTTTCTTAAGTTCAGGCATTTACAGCAATGCTTTCAGATGGTGATGCTTGTATGTTTCGTTTTACAACATATATCTTTTTGTTAGATATGCAGATAATAAACCAGTGATCATCGTAAGTTATGGATATTTTCTTAAATTTTTCCTCTGGACCAAATGCAACTGGATCTATGCTGTAAGTGAAAAACATTAATTACTAAATACACAAAAGGAAATACATAGAAATGGTTTGGAAAAATAAATGTCATATATGGAAACTCCATTTATATTTATCGGTTTTACTAACCTATTAGATAAACTGATTAAATCAGTTACAATTGTTGCAACTCGTTCGTCGTTTTCAAGCTCTCCGCCAGATTCTAGGACTGCACCGTCCTCAGTAAGTATCAAAAATCCGAGTTGGTCTGGAATTTTTTCCATTATAGCTGAAATGTTCAAATGGAAACCAATAACAAAATATAACATATATTTAATATTTATTTATTTATTCGTACCCTAAGTCTCCTGCTGAATGATTGACAAAATAAACTGACGTTGGCATTGACAAATGAGTAGTTAAATTACCTTAGATAATATTATTTACTTATATACCTAAGTGTTTTATATTATACATGTGTTTATTATACATGTTATATTATACATGTGTTTTTAAAGGCAATATAACAAACTTTTTCAATAATTACAAAAATAATTAACATATCTATAATAGAACTATAAAAAATACATTTTGAAAGACTTTAGTAAAATATGGAAATGGTTTACTCTGTAAAGTTTATAATTTAGTCTGTCCTTGTCATTCAAAATCTGTCATCAGTGATCAGTGCAAGAATTTCTAATATATTGTTCATTGTTGTAATTTTGGCTGATTTATTTTATCTTTAACTACAGTGCAAATTGTTACATTGTGGAATAAAAAAAACAGGTAAACCTTTATAATTATTTACATTCAGTACAGTAAGAATCTTATGTGTGTTTATTACGCGACAGCAAAAAATATGTTGGTAAAATCGAAACAAATTTATAGAATTATGTAGAGTTCACAAGCAGATGTGGACTAATTGTTTATATTCTTTTACGAACCAAAGAACCTGAAGTTAGTTATTTGAATATGCAATTGTTATAATAGTCTACGCATTATAATGGTAACGATCGTGGCGTCTAGTTTTAACTAAATACTGTATTTATTTAATACAATAAGTATTTTGTGTTTGGTGATAGATCGGACATCACTAAATTTTACAAAATTCATTACTACGAATCCGAAATAAAACCGGAAATTCATACTATATACTAAGCTTTCTCTGCCTACCCTGTAACATACGAATAGTCAACAAGCTGCAATAAAATTTCTCAACAGCATTATTAAGCAATAATTATGCAATATTTTGGGCATATTTGGGAAACTTGATGTCATCTTGGATATATATAAAAGTAGCTCCATACATTTTCCTGCAAAGCAATGTTAGAGCAGGGCCTCATGTCATGGCATTTAGTTTTGTTTTTCACCTAAATTAGAGATATTGTGTGACTAAGTGTCAAACTCAACCCCTTGCTGTATTTTTGGGATTGGATAAATGAAAATAATTTAAACATAAACATTCACCCAAGTGGGAATCGGACAAATTATGACTTGTCACTTATTTATAGTGTAGAAAAACCAATGCTCAATAAATTTCAAATAAGTTTATCCTCTTAATTAATTAGTTTTCCTTAAAAATCCTATTTGAAATTAATGTGACTCAAATAATTTATATACACTATATACATATGTTAGGGAATTATTATCCTTGTTGATGTGCTGAAGTGTTGAAAGTCCACAATTTATATTATATGTAGGTATCAAAGATTTTTGTTTTAAAACTCCAATTACTGCCAAAAGTTCAATTATGAGTAATATTTAAATATGTTTATAGATAACCATGTTACGATTCCGGCCTAAGCTGGGCACTGAACGCAGTAAAGAATGGCGATGTTGCTTTTGTCTTCATGTTCGAACAGGGACAATCCTGTTGGGCACATGGCATTTGGTACGTTTTATATTTCTAATATGAAAATAAGATTTCAAAAATCAATCATTTTTATGTATGTACTTGTAAGAATATGTTATTTAAATAATAAACAATAAAAACTTTATGCTATGTTAAATTTAAATTGAGCACAAAATTGATTACTAATATTTATGTAGTACAGATAATCTTATATTTTATACTTTTTTAAAATCTACTTATATATCTAGATAATTATAATTATTTATGAGGCTATCATATTAGGACAGAATCTGACCATAATCATGCTTGATAGAGAGTTTAGTTTCCATTCGGATGAATGATAATAATTTAATTACTTTTATTTCTCAATTCTGATGTATGAACAATTGGAATTCCACCACTCAACATAAAATTTGGACAGAAATTGGACAATAAAGTGTCTCAACATGTTTCTTCAATTATTTTCCGTTCTTACCATCCTCATCCTTCCTCTATCCTTCACTCATTCACTCTCAAAAAAACATTTTGCTATATAGTAAAAACTGTGGAACTGAATTTGATAAAATCAATACATATTAATAATAGCTAAAATATATTTGTATCTTTGCAGCTGCTCCACTTGGTTGCGTTAGGATTTCTCGCAGCAATAGTGCGCGATCCAAACTTGCTCGATGAATTGGAACGTGAATCGACACCCGTCGCAGATTGGGGAGATATTGGGGCCATATCGACTCCACTGTCCAATGTGGAAACCCGGCCCAGCTCCTCGCACTCAGTGACTCATCCCCGTGATCATAGCCTGATATATCGTAAGTTAATTGTTAGATTAATAGCCAAAGTAAATCGTTTAATTTATTTGAAAAGCTGTTTTAGCAGTATGATTATTTTAATGTGTGTAAATATCACGAATATGCTGTTATTACGAGTTTATAGCTAGAATTTTGCAATTAACTGAAGGTTATTTTGGTATTGCATAAATTTGTTTTGATTCGTAAATATATATTTATGTTCAAATATATTTTACTCTAAATAAAGTAATAAAGTATGTATATATTTAATATAGGCATATTGATAATAATATCGTTTTATTATCTATAAAGGCGATGTTCAAGCACTCAGGATAAGGGAAATATATACGAAACAACTAAAGTAGTAGTTATAATACCAAACAAATATAGTTTGAGTGCTTTGTCTAGTCTCAAAAAGCGCGTGCTCAGATACGTTCAAGTTTATATAAATTATAGGAATTTGAATACATAGGTGTAGATAATTGGACCTATCACTATCAAAAGCATCTATGGATGAAAGTAATATGTCGCAATATATGATTTTCGAGAAAAATGTCTAAAATATTGCGTAACACAACTCGACAACATGGACAAGAAAAGATTTATATTTTAAGATTCATGATGATTTATTTGCACTTAAAATCCGCATTTATATAGAACTGCCAAAACCCATCCAATCCAAATATGTCATAAAGGATACATCATCTTTATGTCCGTCACCTTTATGCATATTTTCAGTTCAAACAAGCATAATTCCTTAATATAAGAAAATATCTGAAAACAGAATAGGTGCATTGATTGATCATGTACCTAATATTTTTAGGATGCTCAAGTAAATAAACACACGGCGTTCCCGAAAGTTTAGTTATTGTTAAGTCCTTGCGAGTCCTTGCCTTATGATCTTTTTTTGTATTCAATTTGTATAACATTTTGAAATAAAACTATCTTAACCGAATTAATCCCGTAGATTTTTGGTATTTGGAAATACATTTTACAAAATTCTATGTTTTGAACACTTTACAGTAGTCCATTGTCATAGATAGGTTGTTTACATTTAACCACGGTTTTCTAAAATTTATTTTCCGAAACATATATGCAATTAATCCGGTTAATTTAAGAAGTTTTATTTCAAAACCCCTTGCAACTGTGTGTAGATGATGTGGATGTGGGTGCGCTGGTTACAGTGTGTACACTGGCCATCACACTGATGCTGATATACGGAGCCGCGCGAGGCAAGCCCGCTCATCTGCTGCCGTTCTTCTGCCTGCAAATATTTGATTTTGCAATCACTGTGTAAGTACTGAACATTGTTACTTATATGCCAAGCGTGAATAGATTGATAAGTTGAATGGCGTATATAATTTTTTGAATAATAATAAGTATTGAGATTTGTTTTATTCATACATTCATACTTATATTGTAAATGTGAATGTCTGTCTGTATGTTTGTCACGCTTTCACGGCTAATCTACGGGTCCGATTTGTATGAAATATTGAATAATAGTAAATAATCCAGGGTCAAACATAGGCTACTTTATTTTTCAAAAATCCACCTCTGAAGTGTTGATATAGGGGATGAAAGTTTATATGAAAAATCTATTCCGCTTGACCTATTGTAATGAATTTTGGCATTAATATAGTAAATAATCCAGGGTCAAACATAGGCTACTTTATTTTTCAAAAATCCGCACCCGAGTATTGCAATATAACGAAAAAGTTACGTAGGTCACACGGCAAGCCATGAGCGGGCTGCTAGTAGGTAAATAAATGATTCGTCTTTAAATACCATAAAACTAAATTTATCAATAAAAATCAAATTAACAAGAGTCTGCCTTAAAAATATGCAATTTCTGTTTACCAACTTATTGACAACTGGTTAGAATATACTGTCGTATCTCAACACCGCGCTTTGTCTCAGTACCAGAGCGAAAGAATTAAAATTTAAATATTATCGTTTAGTGTTGTGGATCAATTTCCCGAGTGGAAATTGAACCCACAACCAGCGCTGTTAAAGTTAGATGTTGAACTACTGTCATCCATTTAATAAATTTAAATAAAAATTATCTTCTATATCCAGAATTTTCTGAATGTTTCATTCATATAATACAGGTTAACAGCGACAGGGTATTTGTGCTACATTCGTTCCATACATCGGCTGGTGAAGGAGGCGCAGCGCGTGCCGTGGCGCGACCAGCTGCTCGAACTGCACGCGCCCGCGCTCGCGTTCATTGTCATCGCTACCTTCCTATTGGCTGTTTTGCTTAAGGTATATTCTGATTGGTTAATTGTGTATTTGTTTATATGTTGTATTGATTTATGAAATGTCGTTTTCCGTTGTGTGTGCGTGCGTGCGTACGTACGTACGTATCTATGTGCGTGTGTGTGTGATTGTGGGTGTAAATGTGATGGTTGAGGGCTTGGTTTCCATTTGGGGGATGGAAGGCATGATTATATTTCAATTATTTTTATTTCTTTGCTTGATGGGGTTTACACTTGATTGGTTTATGCTTCTTAGGGTTGATTTTCGCTGTCCAACGCGTTATTTCAATACACATACTTGCTACTAGATTCTCCCTGATTACTGTGTTACGCGGGAAAAGCGCGAAAAAAATGGTTATTATATTATATTATATTAGAGAGATTCCGATTGCTATCGTTGTGTAGCAACTATAACTTAAATTCCAATCGAGAGAGTATATATCAATTTTCCCAGTTTGGCAGCCCATATAATGATGTCCTCAAGATAATAAAGTTTTAGTAACAATTTTTAATTTTGTTTTGAGGTTGAAAATGTTGATTAAGTAAAGTTTACTTAAAAAAATGAAATTAAATATTTGATCAGATGTGTCTATGCCTTTTAAAAACTAAGTTAAATTTTTGAAAGGCATAGACATATCTGGTCAACATGAAACGCTCTGAACCTAAAAAGTTTCAAAGTTATCATCAAATGTACCTTAAAATGTCATATCACAACAGGGCTACTGCATCAGCGTAGTATGGCGATGCTACAAATACCTAACGATGCGTACCCACGCGCTGCATTCCCTCACGCCGTTCGTGATCTCTGGCGAGGGCGTGGTGGTGCCGGCGCCGCCCTACACGCCCGCGCCCGCGCCCGCGCCCTACGCCAGCCTGCTGCCCGATTACGACGAGGCGGTCAAGCAGAGCCCCCCGCCCTCCTACCGCGCCGCCACCCTCGTGCAGGGAGCCAGCCTGGGTGATGTCACCCCTGACGCTGCGCCTGATACCTCTAATGCCTCTAACACTTCTAACACTGCCATTGCTGCCGTAAGTGACATTTAAATATTTAGATTGTAGTATGTTGTAGTATGGAAGCTATCATCCCAGGGAGGCCACCCTCGTGCCAGAGACACCAGTTAATGTCACCCCTGATGCTGCCGCTAACGTCGCCACTGCTGTAAGTGAAATATGACTATTTATACGCGCGTTGAATCCTCGTGTAGACAGCGACCTTCGTTAATATTACCCATGATACTACTCTTGATACTGCCTCTAACACCGCTACTGCTGTCGTAAGTGATATGATTAAATATGTTTTACTAGCGGCCCATTCGAGGCTTTTAAATTGCTTAAATTACAAGACTGCAATAACATTATAATGTTCATTAATTATTATTATTAAAGCAATAACATTATAATGTTCATTAATTTGGCTTAAAGCTATTTCTAAATAAACAATAGCATTCATGGAAGCTAAGGCTTTTTAAAAGTGAATGAATATTAAAATTCCGTTCCGTTCCGACAGTTTCGAGCATTACCCACCTCAACTGACTGTCTTACCAGAAACTACTTCCGTTTGCAAAGGTAGTTCTTATAAGAAAAGCCAATGACTAACTTAACTGTTTCTTTTTAAAAATCATTTTCAGAACACATTAAAATTTTGAACGGAGCGAGATTCGAACCCGCATCCTGACCCAGTCATTTTTATTACCATTTTATCTTGCATACTTATCGTTTTATTAATATAAAACTATATTTCCAGCCACCACCACCACCTGTAGAGCAAAACCCAGCACCGCCCACCGAAACTGTGGTCATGTTGCCACAGCAAGGCTCGCAGGCGCGCGTCTGAATCTCTCATCTCTTATATCTGCAGTAAAATACCATTGATAAACTAATTCTCAGCTGCTACAGATAAAACAACTATTTCACGCTTACTAAAATAAATTAACTTTAAAAAAATGTTACTAGAGGCTTGAATAGTACTGTTATATCAGTGATATTTTAGTGCAGTTGCTCAATACAATTTCTTTTTCGTTGATTTATTATTTGTAAGGGTATTTTTTTTTGGGAAAACAATCAGTAGACTAAGTTCATATTTATTGATTTTTTGTCAGAATTATTACTGTAGGATTTTTTGTAAGACGTTTTTTCTTCAACTATAATCATTCATAATCAATTTCTTGATGTGTTTAAATAAATCTTTAATAATTTCTTTATGTCTAGTTTATTAGAGTAGTGCCATTTTGTTTTGTTTTAAAATTTTATTTTTTTATCCCATTAAATCGTATTTTTGATTAATGCAAATGTTGCCAGTAACTTCAAATGCTACATTCCAATGTTCATGAAAAACATTATGTTAATTGTGTTAACTTCAATCCTTTGTGTGTTGTTTATTATTAAAAATTGACAATTCTATCGTGCCGTCCACTCATTTGAACTTTCGAAAAATAATTCTTCGTACAAATGAATTAGAAATAGATAACTTTGATTTGTATGAAGTAATATTTTGTCTTGTATTGTTTACTTTCAAATAAATCATATTTACAAATTCTCCCCCTTGTTCCGAATTTATTGAGCTTAGCTTTACTTAATGTTGTCTAATCAATTCACTATATGTTGAAATTAGAGACATAGAAAGCATTTTGAAATTAATAGCGTTATCTAGTTACCTTGTAATCCATATATAATAATCATTGAAAGTATATAAAATAAAATTTTAAATAATTTTTGATGGTTTAATAAATAAAGTGTTACAGTAGTTTAGATATAACTTATATGGGACATACACACACATATTTTGGGCTTGTCGCCCGTTTTACCAACTAAAAGTTTCACAGCAACAGACAAAGGATAACCCGATCTAAGGCCTATGTACAAAAATATCTGTTCAAAGAATATACTATGAGTTTGTGTACTTACGTATTGGTAGAAAATTAAGTATTAGACCGTATTAGTGGAGTGAAATTTATTTACATAAATTATTTCTTTTACACAATAAAAAAAATATTTTTGTGCTAATGTCTTTTTGTTAGTATGTTATATGGAAATTAGACTTGGCAGTCGGTGTGTAATATCTATTAACCACTAAATTATTAATGTAAATGTACGACATATTTTAATCTGAATAAAAAACTAGTTTAAATGTGTGTTTTTTGTTTTTTCTGCCCAAAGAATATGGAATATTACTGAATGGAAGCTATGAATCAAAACTCTTAACGTAACAGTATTTAGAGTTCGGACCCACTTGGACTTCTTCCAAGAACTATAGTCAAACTATCGTTTTCGTCTCGTCATGCTTAAAGTTTTATACTACTTTTACTAATTTGACGTTTCATTTTAGCCAATCCGTATAATAAGTTTTGTACCTTGTCGAACAAAGCTTATTGATAAGAAGTTAACTTATCATCATTTAATGTTTTTTAATAAGTATCATAAAAAATTCTCAGTTATTTTTAAAAAAAATAATGAACTTATCATTATTATCTAATGTGGCCAATCGTGGCCCAGTAGCACAAGCGTGTGACTGTAAAACGACTGGTTGTGGGTTCGCTTCCCACTCAAGGAGTGGAAATCATATTTCCATTTTCTTCACTGCGTTAAGTTCCGCCACTTAACACGCAAGCCTTTGAATTCGGCGGAAAGTGGGGAACGGAGTGTCTTAACACTAGGTTCCCTCTGCGTAAATATGTCTTTAACATTTCTTAGACTCAGAAGGTGAGCAAAATGTGTAAAAAAACATAATTATATTGCGTTACTTTGTGAAATAACCCAATAGATATACTTACTTAAATTATATTTTCTTTATAAATAGTGAAAGTTTAGTTCGCACACTTGAGATAATAATGGACATTAAAATTACGTATTTTGCATTTAAATAAGGTATTTCTTTTGTCTCCGTAAACCTGCTTATTTTAAAGTCGGCAACGATTCAAATTTTTATGGCAAAATCGTGTTTTATCAAAAAACAAACCGATAAGATAATTCAAAATATTTCCAAATGCAAATCCTGACTGGGTATCGAACTCCATGACATGTGTACTCATTATTACTACGTTATTAATGGCGTTACGTACATCGTATCGCGCGTTACTATTTTGCTTATATGAAATCTTACGTCAATCACTTAACTTAGTAAATAACATGTATAATAAAGTAAGTAATAATAAATGTAATATTGTGATAGGAAAAGTTAACGCGTAATGCACCAAAAATTTTATTAAAATATTTATTTAAAATTTTCGTAAATTCTATCACAGATATTTATTTTTATGATACAGTACCCATTTATGTTATACAATATGATACAATTTTTATTACAGACAGATAGGTACAATATCTATATATTGTTACGAAAATAACAACACAGGATCAAGACATAAAATCATAGCTTAATAAAGTAATTGGCTGTTCATTCCAATTTTATACTATTTGTCAGTGTGCTGCAACATTGAAAGGTCAAAGTTATGAACGCAATTTACAAACAATGCAGCGGACATGCGCGGCCGGCGCGGGGACGAAGGACCAAGTTTGCGCGCCGTCGCCACCGCTCGACACGCGTTCTCTATTTATATCGACGACTTCACCTCCTCGCTGCTCTGCACTCACGCAAGCGCAATGCGCACCTGAAACGCCGAAAGTGAAAATTGCACATCATGATATCGTCCGCTGTAGGGCAATGTGATATCTGTTTGTTGTTACAAACTGTTAATTAAAACCGCGAGGACGAGGTCGTCATCGCAGTCACCACTGCGCCGCGAGGATGGCTCATGCCCCGGCACCGGTGCTCCTCAACGCTGCGGTAGTCGTACGTCAAATATCAGCTGTGTTGCCGGCGACGGCCGTACGCTCGTGACGTCTCTCGACGGGAACCCTCCTATGGAGGCCGGCACCATGGCCTCCACTATGCAACTCGAGTTTACGCAGGCGATGACGGACTTTAAAACTATGTTCCCTGACATGGACGACGATGTCATTGAAGCCGTACTTCGTGCCAACCAGGGCGCAGTGGACGCTACTATAGACCAGCTCCTGGCTATGAGTACAGACAACCAAAATGAAAGACTTCGTCTAGAAATGGAGAGAGTAGAAAACAGTTCACCGTCCCGACGTAAGGATTTAATAAAAAGAATTTCAAGGGGTGCCGAAAATGGTGACGACAATGACACTACAGCGCTTGTGTAAGTTTATGATTTAATTATATATGTAATATAAACCTTTAACCACATAATGCGTAGTGTTTAATCTCAACATAATACGAACAATATTAATATTTTATGATCTATTCATTTTTCCTATTTTAATAAATGTTTTTTTACAAATGAATTTAAAATACATTTCTAAATTCACTTAATACCTTTTTTAAAGTATAAATATCTATAATAAATATGTACAAATAACCACATTTGTTAATTTTTTTTATGTAATAAACTAATTATTGTGTACTATTTTTTCTATCGTTATAAGGCGCGTTATAATGTGAACTTTAGCCTCGTATACTTAGTTGTTACTTTTTTATTTCAATCAGAATATAATTTACAAATTAATTCAATTAAAAAATTTTGTAATCTTGAGAAATTAATGTAATGTTTTGATTATAAAAAAATCTTCTAAGATGTTCCTATATATTTGTTAAAACTCTTTTAATGATTTTATTAGTATAACTTACTTTAGACATTTTCTAATTAGACACACTGTAATCAAATGTGACATTGCATCATGTTATTATCATCTTAATTATCGTTACTTCGTTACTGCATCTGTGCAAATTGAATACAAATTTCTGTATGTACATAACTATATCTACAGTCAATCATTTAATGGCTGTGGAAAAATACATTTCTTTTATGCTTACTGTAATTAAGGAGATTACTTAAATTAGATTTTTAATTGTTTATTTTTTACGTTGGAGGCTATTGTTGAACAGGGGGATAGCGTCTAATTATAAGAACGGTCGATTGTGGGTTCGAATACCATTTGGAAGAATTATATTTTATTTATTTTCATTTCTCCGCTGTGATAAGAAGACAAGGCGCGGCGTTGAGCCACTCAACACGCGATATCTCGATTTAGTGGTGTAGAGAACACAGTATTTTTACGTTAAATTCCCTCTGACTGCCCTACTACACGGGGAGAAGCTAAAAGCTGCTAAAAATGGTTTTGTTTTAAAAATAAATACTAACAATGTATATCAAAATTGCAATTACATATATAAATTGAAATAGCTTTCATTTTCAGAAACACAGATGATGAAGCAGTTCCATTGTCCGTAAGACGAAAATGGGTACCTCGACTATTGGGTCCTCTCCCTCCTATGTTCCTTCGTATACCGCCTGGTACTGATGCAAGAATCGACCTGAGCCTGGATATGGACGATGATCGCATAGCAACGTTCCTACAAAATGAGGAGTTCATGGCCGAACTCCGATGGAATCAAGAATTCATAGCAGCATTAGATAGCGAACAAGGAAATAAAACAAAATGTCACGACGATGAAGCGGCGTTTAAGGAAAGGCTGAAAAATATGGGAAAAAGTATGCTACTTTTATTCTTTAAGTTATAGGTGTCGCAACGGTTTATGACCGCTCGGTAAAAGTAGGGGAAGCTTTGCGCAGGTGTACACTCGCAAGTAATAATGATTATACGCCGATTTTTTACAGTATTTAAGGCCTTCTATCACTTCAGCTTGTTTCGTCAGCGCGGCGTTAAGTTCTGCCACTTAACACGCAATGCCTCCGAAATCGGCGGAAAGTGGGAAACGGAGTATCTTAATACTAGGTTCCCTCTGTCTACCCTTCTGTGTGCGAGATACAGCGTGAAGCTAAAAAAAAAAAAGAATGTAAATGTTTTATATGAATTATTTGTTCATATAAACGACAAAATCTAACATAAAACAAAAAATAGATAACAAATACAAGTAATAAAATACCCGTGTGCTACTGTAGTATCGTACTTTAGGGGCACATGACGTGTCGACGGGGTGTAGGAATAGCAAACGGCTGATCAAACCAATAAAATGCGTTGGCGCTTTATGCCTCACTCACCCTGCTAAATAAACCCAAAAAGTTAGTAGGTAGAGCGCTTTCAAAATCAGCGCCCATAAACCGTTCCGATGCCTTTAACGACTTGTAATATGTATGTTACACGTTATATTTAATAGGTTTATATTAATTTTATTTATTTAGTATTAACTATAGCGATAAAATATGAAAATATATATTTTAAAGTATGCTATTAATACTTAGCTTCACGCATTATATTTTCTGACATGAAAATATTTACATTGTGGAATTAAATTGCCGATGACAAATAGTCGTAAATAAAGTACCCCACAAAATAAACAACTGTTTTCAAATGAAAGTATAACGAAAGTATAACTTAACTTAAATCAATTTATATCTTAAAAATAATCTATTTTTTCAGTGTCCCGTAAGAAATTTGCGCAATTGTCTCGAATGTTTACTCGCGGTGGTACCCGACGAAGTGGTAGCGCCCGGGCACCGTCACGAGGACCGCCAGACAGCTTACTACTGCAAGAGGAGCACAGCGATGACGACGACAGACCGCAACAACAGAATATTAAAATCTAACCCGCGTAACATCCATATTATCATATCGCCACGCTTGTATGTCTGAATGAGACTTGGACGATGGGCCTTAATGTATTTATCGGAGTTGCACAAGGTTTCGCATAAGACTGGGATTGCTTAGATAAGATTACATTAGTACGTCGTTGTTGGAAGCCGGAAGAGAGAGGAACGTACACTGTTTGACTTCTTAATTAAATCAAAGCAAGAATGTTTACCATTCTTTGTTCAAAAGATGTTTGAATGCTTCCATATTTGAATTGTAAATAACCGCCGTACCAGAGAGTTCCGGAGAAGAATTGCTTTGTTCACCTGAAAATTAGATTATTTTGCTAGCAATTTTATTTTATTTTATTATTGCTCGTTCTTGGCTTAGTATCAAACTTTATTTGAAAGTTTATTTATATGTACGAGTATGTAAGCTTCTATTTCATTTTTGTTTTACTACTGCAGTTTCAATTACACAATCACTCATATTCAACGTTAACCTACTAAATGCAGATAGTTGTTAAATACCTAAATAATCTGTAGAAATTTTGTTTTGGTCCAATTTTCAAAAACTAGTAACTAATAAAAGTATCTGACTTAATATTGTTTTTATTAATCTCCTCAGATCTTACTCTTGCGAGCAAAATTAAAAACTTCCAATTATTGTTAATTTCAATTGATTTTATTTGATTCTGGTCGAATAGGAAAATATGCTAAATATCTCATTTATCTTTTATCTATCTATATGTATAAAATGGCCTTGTAACTGGCCGAGCGTAAACTTTTGAACTTGAAGGCATGATTTATGGTCACTAGCGTCATAAATTTGTTTAAAAAATCATAATTCATATTGGCTACTGATTAAAAATGAGTAAATTACTAAATGCCTATTTATTTATAATGCGAATGTGAAAAATCTTGTCTATATTGTACGACTGCTTACTGATTAAAATATTGTCAATGCGTAATACAATAATTGTGAAAATGCTACATCTAAGTAAAGACGAAGAAGATAGGATTAACTCTTATTTTGCTGAAGAGATTAATTACTTCGCCATTTGTGAAAATATATTTAGTAGTTACTTCATTGCTTTTTTAAAAGTTTTAGCTCTGACAGGATGAAATAGTAAAGTTAGATATTTTTTCAATGTTTACAACTAAGAGAGTGTGCATAGAAGTCTGTATTTTTTAAACTTAGAAACATACATCTTTATAAAGCATTTGTAGAAATACTACTAATAATATATGAGTTGTTTGACTATAAATGATCCGACCGTCAGATTTATATTGAAACAATTTATTTTTGACTTTTCGTATACTCGTACATAAAATAAAAATGAGGCCAGTCATGTCGCAGAGGCATTAAGCGTCACACTGTGTATACGCGACTGGTTGTGGGTTCAATTCTCACTCGAGAAGTAGAAATATTTATATATAATAAAAGAGTAGAAAAGTCAATTCTGTACATGAAAAATTTCAGAAAAATTTTAATTGGGGGCGTTAATATATCGATAACAGAGCCCAAAAATCCACTCAGTAGAATTTTTGTCTGTCTGTCTGTCTGTCTGTCTGTCTGTTAATTTGTTCGTCAATCACGCAAAAACTACTGGATAGAAATGGATGAATTTTGGTATGGTGATAGCTTATAGTCCAAAGGTACATATAGGATAGTTTTTATCCCGGTTTTCCATGCAGTTTTTTTTGGAAAAATTAAAAAACCGATATAAGTAAATTATTTGTATACCGATATCTACCGGGTAGAAATTAATGAATTTTTGTATGGAGTTAGCTAAGAGGTTAGAGCAACATATGGGATAGTTTTCATCCTGGTAATCAATACAACTCCCGCAGAAAAATAAAATAAAAAAAAAACATTAAAATTATGTGGATAATTCACGAGTGAAGCTAAATTTCTTTCAATATCACTAATTAAAATAATTATAAAATAAAATAAGCATAACATTTATTAAAGCATAACATAAATTAAATTTGACCGGTCTATGAAACTTTATATAATCTATATGACACCAGATGTAACTACGTTTTCTGGAACGGGTAGCGCCATCTGTTATTATATAGTTGACATTGTATTACATATATCCGTACTCATTAATATTATTATTATAAAAATGCAAAAATCTATATTTATATCTTTTTATGTTTTCACGGGTAATCTACAGATTTCGTACATATATACCAGATGGTATATATGTACGAAATCTGCTATCATATAGATATACTATGATAGCAGATTTCGTACGTTTTCTTACTATAACAGTTATCGCTATATGTTATCAAATAGTATAGACATTAGTGACGCAAGGTCAAATATAGACTACCCCCTTTTATAAAAAAAAAACAATCTCAAAGAGCAATAGAGGATGAAAGTGGCAGTTCACGTGGCGAAGCCGCGAGCGGGTCGCTAGTATTTAATATTTCCATTTCTTCGCTCCTATTCTTTACTCTGGCGTCGAGGCAAAACGCGGCGTTAAGTTCCGCCACTTAACGCAGTACCTCCAGAATTCGGCGGAAAATGGGAAATATAACTTTATATAAACATCGACATAAATTGAAGTAATTTCAATTATGACCTAGCGTCACAATTGTCATTCTGCAGATTACATAAAATAAGAAACGTTTCCAAATAATTTTCCTTAAATTTAGTGTAAAAACAATTCTTTATTTATAATTAATTGTATACGCTGACAAGTTTCACCAGTAACAAGTAGTCACCGGCACACTTCTTCAGCGTTACCTTGGTTTCTTCTTAGTGTCTGTTAATTGTGTAAGTATTTTTTATATAGTTGTACTAGGGACTCACCATACTTGTGTGTTATTTATTCACATAGTCTATGGGTACGAGCGAAGCCGCAACATCTACTTCGCTTATTCTTACTTTTTTTAAATACGTAATACGTGACAGATATACAGTATGACTAGCGGCCCGCTCGCGGCTTCGCCGCGTGAACTATTCCATTATATTGCAACACTCGGGGGTGCATTTTTAGAAAATAAAGTAGCCTATGTTTAAGCTTAGATTATCAACTATATTTATGCCAAAATCCATTACAATCGGTCCAGCGGTTTAGATTTTTCATATAAACTTTCATCCCCTATTTCAACCCTTTAGAGGTTGATTTTTGGAAAAATAAGTAGCCTATGTTAGACCCAGTCACTTTTACTACTTTCATTCTAAATTTCATCCAAATCGGACCGGTAGATTAGCCGTGAAAGCGTGACAGACAAACACACAGACTTTCGGATTTATAATATAAGTATGGATTTAGTAAATCATAGTAAATCATATTCAAAGAACATTATTAAATATATGCAATATAAGAATATTGTAAAGTGGTATGCAAGATTCAAGTCTGGAAAAAAACATAGAGTTTAAAAAGCACATTATACGATATATCGACGTATGCATCTCACGTAGCGGAGAAAGAAAAAACTGCTTTCCGACGCACTTATTTGCATGCATAAGTATGCGCGTGCAGTCAGTCGCAACAAACCTATACACCTCTCTTACATCAGCAAATATCGGAGAACTATGAATATAAATATATTTATATTTACAATGTCGCCGTTGAACTGTGAACGTCACACGTAGAACATATTTGTAATAATGAATATCTTAATTTTACATTTGTAAATCTGTAAGTGATAAGAATTAAAATAACTACGGAAAAATACCACACGATAATGAGTTTATCTGTAGTTTGTTAGCACGTTGTAAGTGAAACTATGTTTTGATGCGCCTGAATTATTTTTTATGTGTTTTTAATGTGTAAAATATTCCCAGTTCTCCATCGAAATCTCAAAATCTTAAAGTACGCCCTCTAAAGTAGATTAAATAATTTTCTAGAGGAAAATCGAGACCACTGGGTTCTCTTTGTCCTTCTCTACATAAAGGTGTGAAGCATATAAAAATATTATAATCGTATGGAACATCTGATGCGGTAAAGACAAAAAGATCCGCTTAATTATAAATAAATTAAAGGAGGAAAATCCAAAAAATGAGTAGTATCAGTCACGTAGTTAAAGCAACGTAGAGATTTAATGCTATTTAAAATAGTTTAATTTTAAGTGATATAAAATGTCTACATTAATACTGATTTAACGTCAACATGAGTGAGAGAGACGTCAAAAGAGATCTAAGTTTTTTGTCTCTCGTTTTAACATAAAAAAATATTAAAAATTAATATTAAACCCCGTATAGATACATCACGTCATATAAGATTAATGGTGCGTGGTATACTGTGCTCGACGACGCGGAACGCGAAAGTCGCATCTTCTTAGTAAAGACTTCAACGCTCCATGCACTGTTTACTGCAAGCCTGGGCTTTATAAACATTTTCTTTCGTTACATATTTATTAAAATTGGACTGCTATTGAAAGAATTGTATGTTTTTAATGTGACACGAATAAAATAAAAATTGTATGGTATCTTTTTTACAAAAATGATAATTAAGATAATAATTACTAGAATATTAACTTTTGAAGACATACATATATAGAGCGGTTGATGACACTTTTATAATAATCATCTGAAACCCAGAGAAAAAAATAATGACAGAAATAGTTAATAATTAGTTGATAGCACAATTAGTGAAATTTCTTTAAACGGATGTAATTTATATATGATATATCTTCCACCTTCTTGTTGTCCTATATACTTGAAAACACATCTGCTGACGTCTTTGCATTTGATTAGAGTATTTTCATATCGTTACTAGGAAGATCAAGAAGACCAGGATATCGAAAATAATACTTTTAGGTATGAATTTTTAGTTCACATTAATTATATTGTTTTTTTTTATTTTATTCGATTTAAAATAACTAATTAATATTGTCTTAAATATGTCACAAAAGTACGTTTTAATTTGCTTATCTTTTTAAGGATAAATTTATCACCTCTTTTTTGTTCGGATATAGTACATCTCGAAGCAAAATTAACGCACCAAGTATATTTACTTCAGTTATAAAATCGTAAAAGCAATTTCTAAATTTAAACGATTTAATCCTTTATGACATTATCTTTAACTATAACTAATCTATAATGGATCAAAAACCAGGTAAAATTAAGCTTATATTAAAATGTATTTATAGGATCGATTAAGTCAACTTGCACAAACCCAGTGGTGGATGCAACAACTGGTCAAGTCAGCGAAAACGAGTTGTGCAGTCTTGTGTTTATTCAAGAAATGACTAGTGAGATAAATTCAAAAAGGAAGCATTTCTGGCGGGTACACTTGTGAACAATTGAGTGTATGAAGCCTTGGACAGTCAAATGGAAGATGAGAGGATCATGATGTCGTTTAAATCAGATGGTTTTAGAGCCAGCACAAGTGAGATAGGTTACAAAAAGATGAAAGAAGTCATCATGTTACATAAATCTATTTGTATCATACCATGGTATATGGTACAGAAATTTTAACAAAAAAAAAAAAGTTAGCACAGTGTATTATAGCTAGGCGCTTATATTAGATTAAATAATAATCATATTATATATTCAATTTATAGCATCCTTAGGTTGTCTAAAAATTTAATAAAAAACAGTGTAATCCATATAGTAAAAATGTTTACTTCTATTAGCAATGATATACAAATTTTTAATGTCACGAAGTACGCTCCAATAAATTGGTAGAATATTTATTGAATCAAGATATGATATTTTCATTTACAAGAATAAATCTTCGTTGACTCGGTCGTCGTACCACGCCTCATAAATTAACTAAGGAATATTTAGTTGCCTTTATCATGACAACTTAACGTATACATAAATATTTAATAATGTCCTTTAGTTTTATGCCTTTTCCCGCATAAAAGTTTAATCATAGAGGGCCCAATGTTAAGACACTCCGTTCTTAACTTTCTGCATGAAATCAAGATATTGAGTGTTTTTTTTATCTTGACGCCGTATCCCGCAATACAGCAGGGTAGGCAGAGGGAACCTAGTCTTAAGACATTCCGTTCCCCACTTTTCACCGAATTCAGAGGCATTGCGTGTTAAGTGGCGGAACTTAACGCCGCGCTTTGCCTCGACACCAGAGCGAAGAAAATGGGAATATTAAATATTTCCACCCCTCGAGTGGGAATCGAACCCACAGCCAGTCGTTTACAGTCACACGCTTGTGCCACTGCGCCACGACTGGCCCCATATTGAGTGTTAAGTAGCGGAATTCAATACCGCACTTTATTTTCTTACCAGAGCGGAGAAACTAAAATAATACACAGTCAATCCTCACCACGGAATCGAACCCGCAACCATCGCGTTTACACTTAGACGCTGCCTAGTCTGTCTAGACTACGCTACGACGGCCAATAGTAAAGAATTTAACTTGAGTAAAGAGATTAATTTTAACATTACAAATAGTTTATTTTTAATGTCACACACGTTTACCTGTTCAATAAGGTTATCCTTATGTTTATATTCCGTGTAATCGTCTACATTCGCGGCATTCTCCATGGCGGCCATGATTCCCCGCCATATTGGAACGTAATGGTCGCCATATTGGATTCTATTGGCGGGAGCTCGTAAAGCTACTGCTGCGTTTATACGTACTTTTAAATTTTTACACTCTTGTGTTAATGTTGTTAGGTTTGAAAATACTTTGCTCTGTAAAATTACAAATGGTGTATTTTAATTTAAAAATTAATTCATTTATATATATGTAACTAAAATAATTTTAATTAAAATCTTATTGTTTTAAAACTTTTAATTAGTATATAGATATACTTAACGATTACATTATAAAACAATTAATTTATCACAAATGATATTATTATGCATATCTTAAAGCTTTGGCAGCATAGTGATTTTCTCGCATGAAGTTAGAATAGTCAGAGAAAACCTAGTGCCAAGACACTCCGTTCTCAACTTTCTCCCGAAAACAGAAAATATCTGTTGAATGAAATTAAACTACGTATACTATTATTGTCAATACAAAAATGAAAATAAAACGAATGAGAAAAACAAACGACCATTAGAATAATAAATCTCTTATTTACCTGCCAACCACTGAAACATGTGAATAAATTTTCATTTTTCATAGCATTGCCGAGAGCGTAACAAGCGTTCCACCGCACTTTCATGTTGGTCACTTTGCACGCGCAATCCAAAAGCTTCCCTATAGCTATATCACATAAAGACTTCAATTGCGTACGTCGTTGTAAATTTTCGCTCTTAATAAGTCGTAACAGATTCCCAAGGCCTCTGGTAGCGCTCATTTTGACCTGAAATTTTAAATTATATGATCTTTTGCATCTCTGCATACGTTTAAATTGTCATTCATTCACTGAAATAGAGATGTTTTGTTTTTCTTTTGTTTTCGTGAATTATGTAGATCGCGGTTTGCGGATTCTAATATTTGCATATACAGTCGCAGCTTTTCAATTTCTAAAAGAAATAATGTGGCTACATTAACCGTTTAAAATTACTCTAAAGAAGATATTTAAATATTTTTCCAATTTCACGTGTTTTCCGCATACTAAGTTAACATAGTCTAAAAGAACTACGTAACAAGACATTCCGTTTTCAGCCCTGTCTGAAATCGAGACATTGCATTTAGAGAGGCTAAAAACCACACCGCGCTTTGTCTTCTTGCCAGAGTGAAGGACTGAAAACAAATTAAATATATATAATCACCCCCAGAATGGGTATCGAACCCATAACTATCGCGTTTGCAGTAAAACGCTGTACTACAACGCCAAGATAGCCTCATGCGCACGATGAACGATGAAAAAGATTAATCTTTACAAATAACATTTAAATTATGTTGATCATAATAATCAAAAACGGAACCTTCTCGATCTTCTGTGTTATTAAAAATATAAGAGGAAACACAAAAAGAAATAACAAAAAAACATACCAATTAAAAATGAAACCTCGCAAATCAACGCAAAACTATAATCAGGTACGCAATATTTATTTACATAATGTGAACTTTAAAAAAATTCCACACAAAACTCACCTTATCGTTATCGTTGGCGCACTGAACGCTGACCTCCAGCAAGCGGAGTAGCAGGTCATCGTCTATATCATCTATCTCCGGTTCGTCTCTGTTTGGTAAGGAAATAAAAATGAGATTAAATATTTTTGTAGCACGTGAGATATTTCTTATTATAATTATATTGTAATTGTAGATTTGTATTACCATTTTAGAGATTAACAAATAATAAAATATGCATAGGTTAGAGTACCTAGCACACTATTTTACACTTTTCGCTCGAGTTCCAAACATTAAAATTGAAATGGCGGAAATCATTCTCTCTTTTCTCTTAGAACAAGAAAATGCCAATAATAATTTAAACAAAATCCTCCGAGTAGGAATCGAACCCACAACTAACTGTGCTTACCTACAATGAAACACAGTCGCATTGGGGCATGATGACGGAAATAAATAAATCAATATAATATTATAATATAGACAATAAATTATAAGTATAAGAAGTCCGTGTTAGGTTAGCTATTAATATTTTTACACACGTTAGGACATAAGACATAATAAAAAAAATAAGTTATACCCTAAACATAAAAGTCCCACTTCTATATACCTTTCTATTTTTAGATAATATAGATTAGCGTATAAAAAATATATAGGAAACAATAAAATATTATCAATACACTTATATGAACTATTAAGACGTCAATAATAATAATCGCTAATTAAATGGCAAAGTCCATAGAAATTCAATCTGTTTATATATAATTAATAAAAGTGCATGACGCATTGCAACACGCCCACATAGGTAACATCGTTAATGGGGTAAAATCTTCCAGGCCTTGAAACTAACAAGACAGTAAAAATATTAATTTCAAGGCAAGTACTAAAAGTTCACTTTTTAGTCATCTTATGTTTGTTATTAGCATCTCTGTAGTGAGATTTTTCAAATTTCTGCTTTCCAAAGATTATTCTACGAACAATTATTTGGCAACGGAGAGAAAGTACATTTTTATACATTTTCTAAAAATGTTTTTCAATTTTTTATCTGTGAATTAACACTTTAGAACCATTTTTTTAAAAGTGCTTTTACTGCATATTAAAAAGATATATGTAGATGTAGGAATGGCAGGTGATAAATATAATATAATATAGAAAATTATTGCCATACGTATGAATGTGAGGAGAAATTATTATGACAAGATGACGCACCTCCTGTAAACTTTACTGTATGTTGAAAATTAAAATAAATAGCTAATTTGTCTCTAAATCTAAAAATCTATTATTTTAAATGTACATACGTTAGGATTTTTTTAAATAACGCGTAAAAATAAAAATATTTATTACATTTCTTATTTTAAAACTTAATTATTGACTTGAATTGTCTTTATCTTTTCAACCGACCAAAATATAAACTTAATTTTCGAATAACAAATATTGTTAATATATACCTATTAAACATATCTTATGTTTAATAGGTATATATTAACAATATTTGTATTAACTAAAAATAATATTATAAAATAAAAACATTTGTTTACAGATTGAACAATGTAATGAAGTTATAAATAGTGCTGGTACATAAAAAATACAGATATACCTACTATGTTTTTGATAACGGTACAGTTAATTAGTTAAATATTTTTTAAAAAACATATGCAGGTCATAAATTGCGATTTAAATATAGACTCTGATAATCGTTCTATTTATAACTATCCTCCTATTTGTAATGCCTTAATATTTTATCAATGACATTTTATGTTATTTTAAAAATAACTGAGGCACTAATGGCCCAGTGACAGTGTTTGACTGTAACAACGATAGCTGTGGGTTTGATTCGTACTCGGAGAAATGATTACATATTATATTTATTATAATTTCACTTGGGCCAGTCGCGGCGCAGACTCACAAAGTGCGACGGTTAAGCGACTGGTTGTGGGTTCGATTCCTACTCGAAGGGTGGCAATATTTAATATTTCCATTTTCTTCGCCTGGTGTCGGGGTAAAGCGCGGCGTTAAGTTCCGCTACTTAACATGCAATGCCTCCAAAAAAAAATCGGCGGAAAGTGGGGAACGGAGAGTCTTAACACTAGGTTCCCCCTGCCTACCCTGCGGGATACAGCGTGAAGCTATAAAAAATAATAATAATAATTTCACTTAAAACGCAATGTCTCGATTTGGGGCGGAAAGTGGGGAACGGAGTGACTTTACACCAGAAAAAGCGTGAAGTTGTTATATTAAATGATACATACTGTATATTTTTATAACAACATTTTTTTCAATCAATCGTTTAAATTTCCGACAACAAATAACTACATATGTATCCACACTTACATATTGAGAACCAATGCATCACTTAAATTTCCAAGTGCCCACGCAGCTTTAGTTCGTACAACTAGGGTCGGTTCAGCCAAAGCTCTTAAGATGTTTTCTCCACAATCACTTACAAAACATATATCCTGCAAATGAAAATCATATTACTAAATAATCCAGAATTTCTGGCAAATAAATGCGATATATGACAAAATTTAAATAGGCAAGGGAAAATACTGTTTAAAAAAAATGTCACCTCAGAAAAAGAAAAACTATTTTTAGATTAAAAAACATATCAAAATTTAAACGCAGCGGAGAATTCGTGTTAAGCATACGACTGCGTCTAAATTCTTTTACTTAATTTATCTTTATTATTAGCATCTTTCTACAGATATTTTTATAATTTTCTGAACGATTCTCATTGAGTTGAAAGTCTAAAGCATTTTCTAAAAATGTTAATCAACTTCAAAAGCACGTGAATAACACTTTAAAAACGTTAAAAAACCTCACCTCTCTAAGAGTTTTGTACATAACCGCCATAGCTAGTGCTCGCACTGCGGCCGCGCGCACCGCGGCCTCCTCGTCACTGCAGGAACCCACTAACAACGCACAGCATAACATTTGTGTTCTACTCTAAAAATAACAATACAACAGAAAATGTAAAATACTATTATACTTTTAAAAAAATGTAAGAAATATTTATTCTTTAAGCAAGCTTTTTATTTTAAAAGTTCAAATACAAAAATTGTTTACATAAATATTTTATTGCAGAATAATTCAATGTAGTTGAATTGTATAGTAGAGGACAAAAAAATATACATGACAAAGATAGTAAAGTACACACTGCACGACAATGCACAAAAAAACGACTTATTATCATATTATAAATAAAAGAAAAAAGTTATACCGGGAGTTCTTTAAAAGACTTTTCGCCAATATTAGCAATACAATCGCAGACCAAAGCTTTTGCCGTTGCATTCTCGTGACATTGTAATACTGTAGAGAGGGGAGTTAGCAACTTTTCCCACATGTACACACATTGATTCAGGGGTAAAGGTCGATTTTCATATTCTGAAAAAAGAAAGAAAACATTCTAGAGACAACCAATTATTGACGATGCATCGAACTTACTCGATGTCTACCATACGATATATTAGTCTGAATCGATGTTTTGACAAAGAATTGTTATTCGATAAATCGATATATTTTCAAAAATATGGAATCGATAAAAAAGCCTAAAGCATTACTCAAGGTTACTCATATTGATAATATATAACCCAAGTAAATTTTAACTTTAGGTAATACCAAATCAAAGTAAATAGTAATTTCCATTTCCAACATCTTACATTAACATGTTTTTTTATTGCTTGCCTGTTCTAAATAAAAGAAAGCAAACATTTCAATTATTTTAGTAAATACGAACATCAAAGTCTCAGATATTCTATTTTATTGCGAGGACCAAAAATAACATAAAAATAATACAAATTCTTGATTAAAGCACAGAACAATAAATAAAAAAAAAACCCTACCCAATTTTTGTATAGCGTCACCAATAATACTAATAGTTCTTGCAGACTGCGAGACAACGTCCTGGTGCTCGTGCTGAAGCATCTCGCTGAGGACGTCCGCTACCAGGCTCACATGTTGTTGCAGGAGATCGGAGAGGTAGTGGAAGGCTATAGCCGAGAGGACCTGTAGGGACTCCAGTATTATTGGAATAGCTGATGGTTTGCATCTCTGAAAAAAAAGGTATTTATTTCACCATAAATTATATAGAAAACATAGAAATGTTATAAGTTAATGTTATTAAAATATTAATTTTATATAGTGATATGATATTTAAATATATTTTTCAGCTTTTCGGAGCTATAGTAGGACATTGCGTGTTGGGTAGCGGAACTCGTGCGTTTGTATTGTCACCAGAGTAAAGAAATAAAGATAATTCAAATTAAATCATATTTCTGAGGTCACAACCATTGCTTTTGCAGTTAGACGTGTCACACTGCGCCAAGATAACCTCAATTTGAAATATCATCTTCTATGTATGAAAGAGATACCCAGTTATACGTTTAAATCTTTTCGACAAAATGTTTCAAATTCAAAATGTAGACAATCTAAAAAGTAGTCATCAAGACGTAAGCAAATGTTTTGAAAGTTGCTTTTGAGAGATATTGACAGGAATTATTTGCTAAGTTATGTTACATAAGCCTAAGAGAAATTGCATACTGTATTAACAAACATTTTTTTTTTATATTATATGTGTTTGTTAATAAAGGCTATTTGAAATTGTATACTAAGAAACATAAAGTCTTTGGTTAATATCTAGTAAAACAAAAAAAAAACTTACAACTGTTTCACCGTCTTTAAACAACCATCCCATATTCTTAAAACATATATCTAAAATCCAACTTTTAAAAGACGTTTGAGTGGCTTTGTCAGTCTTTTTATCACATGTATCAGTAACAGTAAACATTTCATCGTCAGAATATCCCTCCTCAAAGTCCTCGCATTCATCGTTTGGAGAAATATTTTCATTATTTAATTGATTGTGATTTTTTTGTGATACTGAATCTTTTTCCATAGATATTAAAATTTCATCGACTTTTGGATCTATTGATATTACGCAGCCAATAGTTATTAATGCGCCAACCTGCAGAGTTATATCTGAAATACACGTTAAAAAATTTATTTATAAAGATCACAAACTTAAGGTCATATATGTGTTTTTTTTAGTTTTTCGGTTTTTTTCTAATAGCAGGGTAGTAAGAGAGAAACTGAGAGTGCCAAGACATTCAGTTTTGCACTTACCATCCGAAATTGAAACACTACGTGTTAAATTTTGGAACTTAACGCCGCGCTTGTGTCTTAAGTACCAGAAAATAACAAATAATTATTCCTTAGAGTGGAAATTGAACTTTTGTCCGCTGGGTCACAATAGCCTCAATAGTACCTACTTTGTACCTGTATTTTGAATAACGTAACGCGACACCATTTTGGGTCATTAAATTAATTCAATATTTAAATAAGGTTAAGTAAGTATCCATTAACCAAATGGTCTTTTAAAATCTATTTGAATAGGTATTCAAATAGATTTTAAAAGAATTATGTATGCAAAAAATAAACCATAATTACGAAACAAAATGGTGTTTCTTAACTAAGTAAGTAGTTACCCACTTAACTTATTATGGAAAATTAGTTACTTTGTCTACAACGTGAGAGCATCTCTAAAAATAAATATAAAACTAACAGACCTCACAAACTTTACTTAAAAGTGTAATTTAAATTATTTTAACTTTTTTATTTATGAACGAGTTGAACTAAAGTAAAAACTAAATATTATGGGGATGTTAAAAAAAATAATATAGTCTAAACTGCATTCGAATTCGGTATATATCGGTTAAGTCGTTTCAGAGATATGCATATGCAAGCACACAGACATACAGACAAACAGATAAAAAATTTAAAAATCATTGTCTTGGGTCCAAATACATTATTCAACACTCCCTAACAATCATTTTTCTCACATATCTTCCACATACAGGCAGTAACGACTTACGTTATAGTTATACATATGTATACATAAAATGTATAAATATTATTCTATATAAACTCTTGAAATACAAACCTTTGTGTACTAAAAACTTTCTAGTAGATCTTACAAGTTCACTTATCAATCCCTCTTGCATTTTGTGATATGGCGTCGCCTGTACTAAAGCAGCACAGCATTTCAAAGCCACTATTATAACCGCATGACTTCTCTCGCTGTCTAATATACTCAGTAATATCTTATGCATACAGTTTATTAAGTAGCCTAATGATACTGAGAATGGTATGAACGATGCATTTGCTCTTTTGCTGTAGAATATATAAAAAGAAGGAAATTAGATTTTATTCTTTAAAAGGTTGCAAAATGGTTAAAAAAGTGTATATTTGGTCACTAATTTGTTAACAGAATTTAACATATAGGACATCACATCTATCATTATACTAGTTCTTTTCTTTACTTGTAACAAATTATATGTGAGCTTAATTTTAGTAATCTTAGTAAGTCTTACCTAAAGACTATAACTAGCAATGGTTGTGAGTTTTTAAATTCACAACTATTGTAATTCAGGGGACGATTTATTTTTTTCATTTTTTTTGGTATCTTTAAGTAGTCATAAGTATGATTAGAAAAGTTGTTTTTTTTATTTACATTGCAAATTGTGGAAATAGTATACTAATAAGCAAGTTACCTTACAAGGGAAGTCAATATATTATTTAGTTTATTTTTTAATTATATTTAAAAATAATAAAATACACACCTTGTTTCAGCTTGTGATAAATACATTCTAGATCCTGATAGTAAGGACAAAATTACACTTAAAGCACTGGCTCTGCTGGTAGCTATTGGGTCAGTTACTGCACAGTAAGCCAACGTTTTCTTTGATTTTTCCTCTCCCAACCAATTATTCACATCTGGACTATCAGGCATAAGAGCCCACCAATATCCAAATATATCCTTTTTATCTTTAATCTAACATAAAAATAACAAAAATATCCTTATCTTTCACTTTAATTATATTATTTCATGCAACAGGCACCAACTACAGAATACAACGTAAATGTCTGAATCACAGCTTTTCTAAATATTTTTGCTTGTTTGAGTAAAACAAACAACTAGTTATAACTAAACTTTTATCATAGTAAATAAAATATAAAATTACCTTAAATATTACAAGGAACAAATTAGCCGCACTTTGTCTAACCCTGGACCTCAAAGCAATCAGTTTGGCTTCCCTTCCATTCTCCACATCAGACATATCAGAGTCACTTGTTAGAACCCAGCATGTTTTATTCTTTTGTGTGTCCAAATAATTATTACTAGCAGGTTTGTAAGCTGAGTTATTCTCAAAATTGCCAACATCCCTCATCAAACTTCGGTCAGATACTGGTATTTCTTTCTTTAAACTCTCAATAGCATTGTTTCTTTGCTTTCTTATTTTTTGTTTCTAGAATTAAAAAAAATATTGATAAATGTTCTTTATTGTAGATAAGTACTAAATAATAACATTAATATTTTTACTTGAATTTATATTGATTCATTTTTTTTATATTTAATTGAATTTATATTAATTATAATAATATGTTATAAAAGAATAAAAACCATCATGATGTAATGGATCATCTCTCATGAATGCTATGTTTGAGGGTTCATTTCTTACATGGGGAAATGATTTTATTTCAATTATTATTTTGCTTTCTGTATAAGTAAGGTGGTAACTTAAACAATTACTGTCTTAGAATCATAGTTGTTAATGGAGTGACTAGGCACTAAGCTCTCTGATGTACAAAGCTATATTAATTTGTATAAAGAAGTTATTGGTTATATATTTTATCTAAAATAACAATAATTCAACATGCATATCAGTGTACATGGACTGTGGAATTAAAGTATGTAAAAAAAATATAAATACCTTTCCACCTTTAACACTTGGTCTCACAGGAGCAGCAGCAATAGTTTGTTGAGCTGGCATTATTTTCTCAGGCTTCTGGCTTTGACTAACTAGTCCGTATAGAATAAAATATCTACATATACCAATTGCTTCTGGCAAAGGCAAGGGTACTTTTTGGTCATTGAAATAAATGTATGATAATACTTTGAATGATGATATTAAAACCTGCAATCAATATGTTATAAAAAAGACAAGTAATTCTTTGTAATTAACCAATTAAATGAATACATAAATAATTTTACAAAATAGACAAACCTTGAAGTCATTATACAATTCATCTATAATGCTATGATTTGCACAAATATTAATCAAAATAACTTACTTTACAAAACATTGACTCATCTTGGGATTTTCTGAGACCTTTCATCAATGACTTTATTATAATTTGTGAAACATATTCTCTAATTTCTAAAATGATTTCAGGTTGTTCAGATAACCTAACCTCATCTATAGTTAACAGGCATATAATACATTTTAGAGCTAGCAAGCTGATTTGCAGAATATTTGAATGAAATGTAGGGTTGTTTTCAGAGTCAATAAGATTTATCAAAAGCCCATCTATTCCCATTAGCTCATTTATAAACTGAAATTCAATATAACAATAATGTATAAATATATAATTAGGCCAAAAAATATTTAACTATTTAAAAGACTAACCTTTTGACCACTTTTTGGGTTTAAAGTTAATATATACTGCAAATTATGCAAAATGTCAGGTAAAATAATATCAGAACATCTTCTGATACACTCAACATGCCAAGCAACAACTTTCTCTAAGTAATGACTATCAAATTGTATATTTTGTTTAGTGACAATACTTTGTATCAGATGTGAAGTTTTAGCAGCTAAAAACTCGTCAGCAGGTTTTATATTTATACAAAGTGATGTTACAAGTGCAGCAGCGTCCTACAAGAATAAAAAATATCTATTAAATCTATTTGTTTGGAGAACTACCTTTAAAATTATAAAATCTTTCACATGCCTGTTTCCTCACGAATAATTCTGTTTTATATGGTTGTGCGTTTAATTCATCAATTAAAGAATTAATTTTCTCTTTATTATAATCTTTTACATAAAGATGACTACAAAGATCTCCCGAAAGAATTTGAAATTGTTGTGATGCACTCATTTTATTGTAGAGCAACAAAAATTATTCAAAGTCAATAAATTAATTTAAACGTTGTTAATAACCGTAAATATTTATATAGCAAAATTTAGGAACATTTAATATAGAAATTTCACTAAATTGAACCATGTTTTCATTTTCCCTATTAAATCTATTTTGCTTTCTTGTCAAAGTCAAAATTGACAGTTGACTTTAACAATTGCCAGCAGATAATATGTAAATGTTAGATATGCATATTTTAGCGGTATGTGTATACTATAATAGCAGAAATAATTAAAGAATCGGTAAAATTTTCCAATTTTTTTTTTCGTTTCGCAATCGATTCTCAAATTTTCTTCAAAAGTTTGATCGAATGAAACAAAAAAACAGCTTGATGGATTTAATCGAAACCTTGTGAAGTTTTTGTGAATATATTGAACTGTAAAACGTACAGTCAACATTACCAGTTTTTTTTATATATCCAACGTAGCAACTGATATTCCCAAAAGACAGAAAAAGTCCTTTTTTTAATGAATTTTAAAATTAATGTAGAGAAGAAGATATATATTTTTGTAAAAAATCCGTAGCTGGTTTTCATGGGAAATTTACTGAAGATTTTAAAACACTTCTTACATTTCTCATGTTTTTTTACATCAATGCGACCATTTTTGAGGAAAATACAGCCACTTAAAAACGTCAAAAAAAATGGAAAATTTTACCGATCCTTTCATTAATTCCGCTAGTATATAATAAATATTAATTTTACAATTTTCGTAATAGTCTGTACAAAATTTTCTAAGAAACATATGTAGCTTGTTCCTGAAACATTATTAAAAAAAAATATTATTATATGATGTTTAACTACGACAAAAATTTTAAATACAAAGTAGGTTCATATGATACAGTTTTTATAGTGAAATAAAAAAGCTTACTATGTAACATCAATAGTATTAATCAATTTCGATTAATTTTACTACTTATATACGTCACGTAATTTCTATAAAATCTTTTTAAAAATATGTTTTACGACTCTAAACCAAGCATATTTTATAATTAATAATATCGACTCTCGTTTTGTATATCGAAATATAAAAATGTGTGAACCAAAGGAAACTCTTCATCATCCATGGGAAATCGTTATAAAAGATGCACATAGGGAAAAATTTAAATGGGCACACAATTCAATCAATAACCCTCAGTTTCCCTTAAAAACAAAAACTAATACAAATAAAGACCGCGTACAATTCACAGTAATTGGAAATAGAACAGCTAAAGAATTTATTTATAGTACTCATTTAGTAAACACTTTGTACAAATATCGCAAGAACGTCTTTGATCCTCCTATTATAAGAGGTTTGTTTATATTATAAAGGTCTAGTGAGTACAGATTTAGTTATTAAATGCAGTAACAAAAGTTTGAAAAGAGCAACTGTTGAGTTTCTGGCCGGCTCTTCTCAGCAGAACTGCCTTCCGTGTCGGTGGTAGCTTTATGTACATTTGACGATTCAAAAGTGCTTTCAAAAGTCTATTTGAATAAAGATATTTTGAATTTGAATTGGAATTTGAATAACCTAGGGTATCTTTTTATTAAGGTGTAACAACTGTGGAATGGCCGAAAATTTGCAATGATTTGAAACTAAAGTACGGGGGCTTGGCATATTGTTTGGAGAATGAAGTAGCAATTATTTTAAATGATAAATTTCTTGGCGGCGAAAAGGAATTAAAAGAAATACTAGAATCAAGATATAATTATCATATGATATTGGATTATGAAAAAGAAGCTGTTGCAAACTTTGCCCATTTTGTTAAAAATTCTGGGGTTAGTAGCCTCAAGCCTACTTAACATAGAAAAAAATATCCATAATTTGACGAATTCATTCGTCAGAAATTGCATTTCAGAGACCCTGTGCTTATATACACATCGCCATAGATGATGAATATACTGGTAGTCTAATTTTTATGGCAAGTAATTTTTGTTATAATATTTTTATACTATTTATTGTCGAACATTACATTAAAATTTCAAATTTAAAATAGCTCTATTCAGACATAGCTCCATATACTTGTGAAAATTTTCTTCGTCTTTGTCAAACTAAGAAAGGAGGGTATTCGGGAACTCCTATACATCGTATTGTAAAAGATGGTTGGATACAATGTGGAGGATTTGGTTTGAAAAGTACAGATCTAGATTGTGAAAATTTTATCGTTCCTCATGACAGGCGTGGAGTACTTTGCATGGCTAACGATGGAAGGTAAAATGTTATTTTTTTAATATGATCAGAAGGGTGTAATTATTTTTGTCTACCTCGCACCAAATGCAGTGTAGGAGAATATATAAAAATTGAAAAACGTAAGTCATATTTAAAAACACTGATTTTGAGACTATTGTGGTTGTATCATGTTGCATTCCCTCACATAACACGCAATGTCACGAATTCGGTCAGACCGGATGTTGAACGGAGTGTTGTGACATTAGGTTTTAACTCTCTACCTTGATAAACTTTGCCCATTGAAAGAGTGGCCTCATTTTCCTCCAGGAATAATTATATTATTTTCATTTAACTGTTCAGGTAAGACGAAACGTCGTTACCATTTTTCTGCTACTCAACAAGCAGTCTCAAATCCTGAAGAAAAGTGCGTAACATATATAAAGAAGGAAAAGAATTATTTAAAATATGCCAGTTTTTTTACTTTTAAATTATATTATGATATCATCAGACATAAAGATTGCTCTACCCAATTTTTCGTCTTGCTTCAACCTGCTCCATGGATGGCACACAATTACGTTGCTTTTGGACAATTAATTGATGGAGAATCTACTTTAAAAGCAATCGAATCTGTTCCCACGTTTTATGAATCTCCTACATCTAAAATTATTATGGAGCGTACTGGTGTGTTAAATCTGGAATACCAAGATATAAGAATAAGTAAAGGTATAAATGAATATTTACAAGGACATGTAGAGGACCTTGTCGTCTTGGGTGAAATACTCTACGCAGTAAGTTATAGTTATAGCTAGCAATCAGGCACCATTTATTTATTACGTATTTAAAGGTTAAGATGATGTTATTTTTTTTTTCAATTTTTGCAAGGAATCTTAATTTTGTTTACGTGAGATCACAAAACATACGAAACTTGATGTTTTACTTTAAATTCCTATCGTAATAAAATTTAAGTTTTTCGTCGTTTAGAATATTTTCATATTTTCTTACATAAAGAAAGAAAATTAAAGATTAGATAAAATATTTTTTTACATAATAAATAAATGGTAGCGTAGTGGCATATTACGGAATTATCATTTTTTTAAATTATTAAATATATAATAAATATTTAATGTGAATTTATGGTAAATGCATAAAACAGGAAGTACTAGACAGATTATTTAATGAAATAGAATTAAAACGAATCGCCTTGCAAGAAATCGGAACTGGAGAGGCAGAGGAGGATATTCAAGCCGATGATGATGGGAAGAATATTCGTGCAACTGAGAGGTTATTGTTATTTTTAAATAAAATTATTTGATAAGTTTATCAAATATTATATTTAAAGAGGAGAAGCTTAACAAAGATCTTTGTGTTAAATGGCGAAACTCAAGGCGGCGCTTTGTCTTACCAGAAAGCAACAATATAAATAAAATATGATCAATGGGACTGAGAGTCGATGTCATAACCCATAGTCATTTGTATGTATAGTCATATGCTGTGTCATTGGGATATTATATATCGTTCCATATAACCACATAATATTCATTACAAAACGTTTAAAAATTTCATAAATTTTGTTGGAGAATAAGAATCGTAAAATAGTTGTACCTAATTATATTCATATTTTTAGGTTTATTCGAAAAAAGGAAGACATAGAACAATTACAAAAGTCTCAAACTTACCCCAGCAGTGTATCATCTTTAGATGTTTTTGGTGAAAATAATGAATTTGATGTGGAAGAATATGAATATGAGCCCGAGCAGTCTTACCATCCCGTCTCTATATCAGCTCCTGGTTCAGTAGTAAAAACTGAAAAACTTTTTTATATACCGTTTACTGACGTTCCTTATCCTGGTGAAACTGATTCCACTTATGATTTAAAAAAGTGAGATTTTTTAACATTTGTCTTATAAAAAACTTACTTAAATCTATTTAGTTCCATTGTCGATTTTTTACTTTCAATAAATACAACTTGTCCTTGTTATAGTACAATATTTATTAGCTATTTTGATTTTACGCATTTTTCGCAGTATAATAAGACTGAGATCAACACAAATATGTGTATCTCACACAGTATTGATATCTCTATCTGCTAGTTTTATAGTATTTGTTCTAGGCAACGTACTCCAGAATCACTGCCTACTTTTTTATTGTCAGTGTTTATTTAATTAAAAACATTCCCCAGCGGTTACAAACTCACAGCCATCATGCCTACAGTTATCATGCCTACAGTAAAAACTTAGTTGCGACTAATGACGAGTCGTTATTATTTCATTACAAATATTTATTAAAAAATAGGTTCCTACGCGGCGATTATTGCTTGGAAAGTGATCTTGTCAAATATCCAATTAAAAAAAAGGCTGGGGCCACCTTCTCCTTTGAATCAGAGGTTTATAATCAAAATGAATCGGATATGACATCAGGTAAATTTAAATTCAAGTTCAGTAGTTTTTGGCTGTCGACGTCTTCTTAATATATAAAGGTGTACAATATCCTCATTATTGTCCGACATGTCACTCCTTTAATTCAAAAGTGCCACACATAAAATAATGTTAGAGGTTTTTATTGCAAAATCATAAAAATAAGCTATATTTTTATATTTAAGAAAGACAACCATTAGTTTTAGATTTTAGAAAATATAAACAAACACGTTACCGTTTATTTTGAACGTCCGTTTAAGACACGTCGAGCGGCATTTAGATGATATCTATAAAATTTTTTTTTTTATTATTAAATACCTTAAAAACGTGTAATGTTGTTTAGAGCATGCTCTGACAATATATTAAAAAAAAGTGTAACACAAATATACTTTTTTACTTCAAGTTGCTCTGGTGAAAAAAGTGTAATTTTGACATATGGCGGATTTGAAGCAGCGATGTATTAATAATTCGATATTTTTGTAATACGTACTTACACTTACATGGGTACTTTATTTGTTGTTTCAGTGGAATCTTTGTCCTCTGAAGATGAACAAGAAATAAGAACATACATAAAGTAAGACATGATTTATAAAACAATATTTGCAAATCGATATATCTTTATTGTAAAATTGAAAGTTACCATATTATTAATATTTTATTAATATCTGCATAGTTGCAGCAAAGTTTTGGAATTCAGCAAATTCAATTTTATTTAGGTATATCTACCTACACAATAAGTATAAGGCAGAATTGACCATATATGGTACATATATATATTATCATATTATGATTAAATTATTTGTTTTTAACTATTTTAGTCATGAAACTTTTGTAACTATGTTTTTATATATTGTGATTTTTTTAGATTGAATGTAGATCGTGTAAGCTTTGCTGGTGGCGTCATAAGAAACATCGCTCGGGGTCTTGGTAAACATAACATTTTCGAAAATGCAAGAAAGTAAGTCCAAAATAATAATGGGTTATTGGTTGATCATGTATGTAATGTGTATTTCATAATACCTACATGTCTCGTGTGTCTATTAATTGTTATTTTTTTTTAGCTTCACGCTGTATCCCGCAACAGCAGGGTAGGCAGAGGGAACCTAGTGTTAAGACAGCCCGTTCCCTATTTTTCGCCGAATTCGGAGGCATTGCGTGTTAAGTGGCGGAACTTAACACCGCGCTTTTGCCTCGACACCACAGCCAAGAAAACGGAAATTTTAACTTCCACTCCTCGAATCAAATCCACAACCAGTCGCTTTACAGTCACACCTAGTGCCACTGCGCCACGACTTGCCCCAGTAGAATAACTCATCGATATGAGTTATTCCGCAGCTCATGCAGCTGCATATATTTTTGTATCGATATACAAAAATATATGCAGCTGCATGAGCTGCGGCCCCCGACGTTTACTGTACATAGTAGATATTTAGGACAATATTTATCAACCATAATATTTGATTTTACAGATCCGATCTTATTACAGACGAAGAGCTAAGAAGATTCAGGTACAGTTGTAAAAAATACATAAATAGTTCGCCGTCTTTCTTGGTATTGTTATTTAAGCTTTAATTCCTATATTTGTAGAGTAGCGTCAATGGACCGCCGTTCAAGAGACGCTCAAGAAAAGTAAGAACAATTATACTAATTAGAAATAAATATTAATTACTTTTTTTATATTTTATTTATTTTTTATCTTAAACATTTTTATAAGGAAAGTTTCTATAAGTATATCTTCGACAAAAAGACAACCAAGTAAAATTAGAAGGCGCCAGACAGGCTTTGTCCGAAGTGAAGATATAGAAAAGATATACTTAATACATGATAATAGCTCGCAGGACCTTGAGAGAGATGAGGAATCGTTAACAGAAGCACGGTAAATTTGTTAAATTGTTTTATCGTTATAAATGTATAGCTAAATATCTTTCTTTACTACAATAAACTCTTGTACTAAGTCAGTAGGGTAAACTTGTAAGTCACCTCGGTTTATTTCCCAGGATACATAATAGGTAGGTATGTCATGTATACCTATTGCAGACTTTTTTTTACTTTTAACAATAAATATACTTACCCTTATGAAGGTATTAACTTAACAAATTGCAGGAGATTGATCCTACGACCATCAATTTTAGTGAGACGCTACCCCACTGCGACACGGTGGCCTTATATGCCACTTATTCACTTCAATTACAGGCTTACCTTTCTGACAAGAATGTCAGGTTGACATTACGTTTTCTGCTTAACGCCCGAATACGAGATATTGCGTGTTGAGTGTTAAACCTTAACGCTGTGCTTTTAACCATATACATGAAGATAATTTTAATGATTATACATTCCCTTCAAATGGGAATCGAACCAACAACCAGTCCCGACTTGTTAAACGCTCAGACACAGTCTCACTGGCCGTGATTGTCTAATGTTCTTACTACATATACATAATCTTATCTAAAAATGATATCTATCTATAATTTCACAGCAAAGTCCGTATAGCCGAATCGGCAATAGCTACACAAACGGGGGCTAAAACTCTGCGTAAACCAACGGGATTCCCGCGAGACGATACTGGGTCCGACGCGGAAGTGCGTAGAAAATCAGCATTATCCCGCTTATATAACGACGTCACAATGGATTCAGATGAGGGCCCTACGCTTAAAGATTACAGGTATTTTATTCGTAGAACTTTATTTGTAGAACAATGATATTACGTAGTGATAACTGGGCAAATAACTCATATAAAGATACCTCGAAGGGCCAAAACAACTGTAAACAACTGTAATGCTACGTTTTATGATTTGTTTTACCGACTATACGGAGCGGCGGAAAGCGGGGAAATGAAAATAATACTTTTTATTCCTCCGACTGATAACCCACTAAACTCGACTCGAACCCACTACCATCGTGTTCACTATCTTTTACTATAGACGTTGTCCAATTACGTTACGACGGCCTTATTATATATAAACAAGATTTATCACTTTTAAATTGTAGGCCTTGTTAAATTTGTAGGCCTTCAATACCAACACCTAAACAAAAAACATTTATTTTAACTCAATCACCAATGGGTCGTTTGGAAGAACATAAGCAAAACAATTTCTTTCGGCAATCAATATCCATGGAAAATAGCTCTTTCGAGCAGGTCCTTAGTATGCAACATGGCAAAAAAACTGCTAGGAAAATCTCATCTGATTATGTGAAGACGATCGATCAAATAGAACATAGAAATGAGAATTCCATACGCACGGTGGAATTCGCCAGAACGCGTCCGTCGATGACGGTGGCAGAATATCAACAAAAAAATTTGAAACACAAGGAAAATATAGAAAAAAAGAAGGCTGCTTCAAAAGAGGATGATGACGTATTTTAAATAACACTCGTAAATACATTTGATTGAGTATGCCTAAACCTAACAAAGCTTGTAATAAATCCACATCACAATGAATTTATTTTTGTAAAATTATAAGAATTTGTTAATTAACTTTTTTTCATGTACGCTTATCTTATATTAGCATGGATTTTATTGGTTTTAAAATGACCTCCGAAAAGCCGTCAAAGGCTATCGGTGACTATAGAAACATATGTAGGTACATATTGTATACTTTTTTTCCCTCTGTGCACATAATAAGTTATGACCAATTTATATCTGACTTGAAATTTGGAGGAATTATATTCAAATAAAAAATAACTTCATTAAAAAAAAAGAAAATAAAAAATCAATCGATTTTATATAATTGTAATTGAACATATAAATTTCCCTTCACAATATATAATACTACAAGGTACAACATGGTAACATCATCACAATGTATTATGTGTATTGTATTAACGTGACCTAGTTCTATAACTGGCAAAATAGAAGTCACTATAAACTATATTTTATTAACAGTAATTCATTATGCTGGAATATACATATATTAAAATGAAAAATACATAATAAAATATATAATAAATATTTTGTGATGATTTATTTTATTATTTGCGACGTTTTTACTTCACCCGACGGTTACAAGTTCTAAATGATATATTAACAATCATGTGACCATTACCGTCGACAAGATTTTTTTATTTTTTTTTATTGAAGATATGCATGGATGAAAGATTGTGTGCATAAATTTCGATTATTAGGTGTTATATATTTTCGCTTCTTACTAAGTTTGTTAAGATTTTGTATTAAAATTATTAAAAAAAAATAATTACATTTTCAAATTGGAAAATTGATATATACTTTATTTGTAATAACCAAAAAAACATAACAATGATGTTATACATTTTTTAACATAAATATATAAGATAACACAATTATATACAAAACTTTGAGCACAATTTTCTTTAAAATTATAATTTGGCATCATATCCTTCATCCATGCACATTTTCAATCATTACAACATTGTATTTCGCCAAAATTACGACGACCTTTTTTACTATACAAACTACATTTGGTGCTTATTATACAAAAAAAACCTCATGTATATCACAAAACGATTACGCCATTACCAATCAGTCATATCTCAATGGCACTCTTATAATAATTTGATGAAATAGCAGGAAACTCGTTACAAGTACTAAATTCGTCGTGATTTACAATTTACAATTTTACAAATAGGAAATGATGAGCTAATTAAACAATAACTTTGGTCTTTTAAATTTTCATATAAACATTTGAAGCCTACTTTTACTTTTTCCATGCATAGTAAGCGCATTTTATGTTGGTCGGACATAACCATGTCTTCCGAAAATTTCGCGAATGTGCAGTCAAGAAGCCAATAAGAGTTGGCGAGTGACTGAGACACAACACGCCATACGTAATGGAACCACTAGCCATTGTCTCTCGGCCGTCTCGCTCTCACCGCCTTGCCACCAATCATCATATCGCTCCCTAAAAATGAGTTCTGTTGATATCTGTTGTAGCTAGCTTTCGTCCATTCAACTTAGAATGCGCTTACTATATATGTCGGCGGCTGATCGTTAAATTGGCCAGATCACGATGTGGCTAGGCATTTGTTAAAACGACAGATTGATTATATAGCTATTTCAAACCAATCATATCATTCAACGATTAAAATATGACGATATCGGTTGTAGGGTGTCCAAAGTTTTGCCATATAAAAATAAAGTGTTTTTCAAAGTAACGAACGGTCGTCGACATATAAGAAAATAATTTATTATAGGAGAATCCTGTGTTTATACTAATTGTTAGTTAGAAAAGCATCTTATTTTTTATGTTAACAAGTAATAACTGACTATGGTCTATAATATGCACATTTTAAGCAACTTACTTGGAATTAATAAGACTAATTAAGTAGTATGTATGTTAATGACTACTATATTATATTACGTTTTATTAAATAATTACAGATTATGGAGAAAATCTATGTTATCTGATTTTATTAGTAAATCGAATTATCTTTAAACTCCTTGTATAGTACAATGTTATAACTTTATATTGTTATTGAGCTTATAATACATTTATAATCGACCCATTACATTGATTACAATGCATTTATTATGTATTTAAATTTAGTATTTTGCTAAATAAATATTTTACAGCCTTCTTAGTCTTATTAATTCCAAATTAGGTGTAACACTAATTTATGCCTATTTACATCTATTTATTGAAATCTATAGGCCGTATAACAAGTTGTAAGAAAGTATGTGCGATACATTCATAAAATCAACAAGCCAAACCAAGTCCATATACCGAAGATATATTTTGCTCTAAAAATGTTTATAGCACCCCCAATTTCATATTTATAATCTACATGGCCATTACCCTCAAGTTCATTACTATGATAAAAATATAATTTATCGCTTTGGAGATGAAGAAAGTCAACCCACACGTCAAACTTACAATAAAGTTTCGAAACAATCAAATCACGCAAATGATCTGACTGCCATGAAAAAATGCAACTGACTTCTATAATATATACTAGAGCCCAGCTCCCGGCTTCGCGTGCGTAAACTAAACAACTACATTTACCCTTTTCATACATATTTTCATGCCCTATTATTTCAGCTTAAACAAAATTGCTACTCTATAGTTATTAAAAAAATAAGTAGCCAACGGAAGATAATATAATATGATAACTTGCGTCATCAACTAGCTTAATCACAAAATTTATCAGAATCGGCCAAGTGGTTTAGATTTGTCATACCAACTTTCATCTTTTATTTCAACTCTTTAGGTTATTTTTTTTTTAATATTTTGTTTGACCCTTGGATCTTTCATTATTTTCATTCAGAATTCTACTCAAATCGTCACAGACAGATAGATGGACAGATTGATAGTAAATTCAATCAAAGTTTCTACCAAAACCTGATTTTAAACAATTAAATTTCATATACTATAGTTATAGTATAATTGTGGTTTGACTCTCTTTACCACCAAAGCAACTATATTTTTGTCGATTTGTTCGTTCCCACACAGTCATATTAACTATATTGTGATGTCAATAATATTATGTCTAACTACAAATTGTGAATGTGTGTGTGAAATACAATATAATTGATGTTATAATTATAATCATTATTTGTATATTTGTTGTTTTCTAAGATACCGTAAACATTATTGCGTTTTACAATTAGTGTTATATATAAATTAAATTTAACTTTTTCTCTGTTCGTAAAAACTGATACGCTTTGACCTTTTCAAAACTAAGATTACGAGATTTAATTTATACCGCCTTAAAGTTTATTGGTTCAATGAAAAGAGATAAGTTTCATTATATGTAACTGCAAAAAACGAAACTACGTAATTAATTGTTGATTTTAATACTTTTAACAACATAAGATTTAGTTATTAATAATATTAATATTCTACATAACAATTAAATAATCTACTGTTTTATTTGGATTTAACATTTTGATCTCCATTTTTTATGCACTTTTGAAATCTAAAAAATACAATTGTGTAGATTTAATATTCAACAATTTTTATTTAAAAAATTAATCGCCTAAACATTAAGACGATATTAAATTATTACGACAACTTTCAGTTATCATACCCACCTGATACAACAATGTGAAAATGGCCTAACTCACGCTACGTCAAAAAAACTGAAGACATTTTTAATTTCTGTAAACATTATGTTTTACTTTCTCAATGTTAAATGACCCTCAAAATAAAAAGAAAAGAGAACTTATTTGTATATAAAGACATTCTACCTCTTACAATTTGCAAACACTTTTCAACACCTAACCAAGACAACTTTAATAAAAAAAGTCACATAAAACATATACATATATAAAGTTAGACCATTTTTCTAATGAATTTCACGTAAATTAAATCATTTTTTTAATGTCCATGTCCGTGGCCGAACATGCTCGTACCGTTAGTCTGAGGCGCCGGCGGTCTGTTATTATTGCCTTCAACATTAGTTTCATTGGTGTTATTATTTCTCGATTCTAATTGCTGGTTCCACATTGAAGCGTAGTGACCTCCTTGAGATAATAGATCTTCGTGACTGAAAAATATGCGGAATAAAATTTTAATGTTTATTTTATTGTTATAGTGTTGTTAGTAGTGTCATATCGACTTTAAACACTGTTCAGTTTCTCTATGATATTTTTTCTCAATGTATTAACATTTAAATCAATAATTTTAAATCATCTATACATGCATGCACTACAATTCGCATGAGGTTGTTAAATACTAAATAAAACATTTGGTATTTTGACCGGATATTTTCTGTATTTTATCACATAACATAAAGGAGTCCCCTAGTATGACATATTTGGAAGTGTGTGTGAGATGTGGCGGTGTTGTTAAAATGTGAAACATTAATATCCACACTTAACATTTATCTTTATCAAATAATAGACAACACTAGAAGCGAAGCGAAGCGAACCTGCTTAGTATAGAGTTTAATATTTAGACTCTACAATAACAGGCACAGAATATTCTGCCAATGCCGCGTATAATTTCTTAATTATACGCGGCAGTGGCAGAATATACTCAATCGTGATGTCTTCATCACGATTGAGTTGTAGTCCGACTAAATATTGTAAAATCTTTTGAAATAATTAAACAAATTCACTCGTTTACCAAAATATATAGTGTTAAGAATAAATATAAAAAATGTCATTTTTAGATTAAAAAAAGAAACTTTTAACTTACTTTCCCCTTTCAATGATCTCTCCCTCTGAGAGTACAAGAATTTCATCCGCATGTATTATGGTAGATAGTCGATGTGCGATGATCAGTGTTGTCCTGTTTGCACATACACGTGATAACGCCGACTGGAACAATTAAAAAAACATTAATAAATTTGTTAACTTAAATACTGATTGTGTAAATATTAAAAAAATATAACATATGTTTTAAAAATATAATATTGTGGCCAGTCGTGGCCCAGTGGCACAAGCGTGTGACTGTAAACGACTGGTTGTGGGTTCGATTCCCACTCGAGGAGTGGAAATTATATTTCCATTTTCTTCGCTCTGGTGTCGAGGTGAAGCGCGGCGTTAAGTTCCGCCACTTAACACGCAAGCCTCCGAATTCGGCGGAAAGTGGGGAACGGAGTGTCTTAACACTAGGTTCCCTCTGCCTACCCTGCTGTGTGCGGGATATAGCGTGAAGCTATTTAATATTTATTTTTAATATATGTTTTAATACCGATGTGGGCAAACCGCGACCTGATTATAATTTTATGTATTATATAGTATTTAATACTTTTATATGCATATAATACAAATGTTCTCGTGCTCCTTTTAAAATATTATTACATAGCGTGATTTTGGCCCACCAAAAAGTAAGATGGGCCCGTTACTAAAAAAGTTCGCTCATTCTTTGTGTATAAGTTAGGAATTTGCATTTCAATTTGAATTTGTTTAATTAATTTGAGTTTGCAAAAACTTATGAAGCACTACATTTTAAGGGTTTCTAAATTATTAAAAAAATAATTCACCTGTATTTGCAAAAGTTTAATGTTTAAAGAACGAAGAACTTTGAAATTACGCATACTTAAAGGTTCTATGCTGATAAAAAGCAGAAAGTCTACTACTACATACGATTTTTTTGTGACAATGGTAAACTAGTATAAAAAAATAAATAAATTTATCTTACTTGTATATTCCTCTCAGTATGCGTATCTAGTGCTGACGTAGCTTCGTCTAATAGCACTATAGCAGGATCCTTGAGCAATGTCCTTGCTATTGCTATTCTCTGTTTTTCACCTCCGCTCAAACGAAGACCTCTTTCACCCACCTAGTATATGAAGTAAAATTATATTTTAATTATTTAGAAAAAATAGATTTCACATACATATATTAATTCACATTATGAATATTTTACACCTAGTTTATATATGGATATATTTATACAATTACTTATACAAATATTTTTTAAAAGTTAAAAAGCTTATAAATTTACGCTATTTTCCATGCTTAATAATTATTTAGAATATTTAAATTTATATAAGAAAATAGCAATTTTAGAGTCTAATTTAATCTAACATAATAGGTTAAATAAACGTTTTAATAAGTCCTTATTTATTTTACTGAACAATATCGATATATATATATCAACATAAAAATTTTAGTAAATGTGTGAAAATAATAATTTACTTGAGTATCATAAGCATCAGGGAATGTGAGTATTCTGTCGTGTATGTCCGCCATTTTGGCTGCTGAGATTACGTCCGCTGAAGTTGCTGTCAGTCTTCCATATTGTATGTTATACCTGTAAATAAAATGAAAAAAATATTACATTCGTCATGATTTCGTTTAATAGTTCTTCATTTAATTTAAAGATGTAGAGGAGCATTTTCGTTTAAACATATAATTTTAGTAAATAAAAAATATTAGCACTTCATACCCGATGCTAATCTAATATCTGAATAAAGACAAGATCTCTTGATATGGATCATATTTTTTTAAATAATAATGAGTATTTTTAGTATAGTTAAAAAAATAGCTATATTAAGTTATACAACATCTGTGAAATCTAAATGGAAACAAAATGGAGATATTGCATATATTACAATCTTAATGGTACCCGCAACATCGTCCACGTAGATTTAACAATAGAATTTAACTCTAAAATAAAAATTCTCCGTTAAGAGATAAGTCGAAAGATACACACAAGACAGACATACATACAGACAGACAAAAGTTGTAAAATTCTTATTTTAGTATACAAATACCAAAGCAATCTTGAACAAAATCTAAATATTACAAGTAAATACCGCAAATTTATTTATTTATATAGATTTATAAATACAGATATCCGTATTAGCTTCAAGCTGTATCCCGCACACCGCAGGGAAGGCAGAAGAAATCTAGTGTTAAGACACTCTGTTCCCCATTTTCCGCTGAATTCTACAGGCATTGTGTGTTAAGTGGCGGAACATAACGTCAAGCTTTTCCTGGACACCAGAGTAAAGAAAATGGAAATATTAAAGATTTCCACTGCTCGAGTGGAAATCAAACCCACAACCATTCGCGTTTGCACGTGCGTTTGGCCTCTGGCAAATGCTTTGTAATTTATAAGTGCCTATTAGCTACTATTTACTATAATTTATTATAACACATACCTGACAGTATTATTAAATAGCACAGTGTCCTGGGGCACCACGCCTATAGCGGCACGCAGGGACACCTGCGTGATACTGCGCACGTCCTGACCGTCCACCAGCACGGCACCCTCGTTCACGTCGTAAAAACGGAATAATAACCGCATCACCGTCGATTTACCCGCACCACTTGGCCCGACCTGCGTGTTTATATATTTTTTAGCATCACGTTCAGCAGGGTAGGTAGTGAGAAACTAGTGACAAGGCACTAATTTCTCTACTTTCTACCTGGATTTGAGACTTAAACTAGTTCATCATAAAGAAGAACATAAAATAATTAAGCTATGGTCCTTACCGAGCGGGTATCAAACCTATGACCAATTGCGATTCGAGTATAGAGGCTGTCCTACAGCGCTGTTATGTCAAATGTCATGTTAACAAAAAAATATCAATACATGTAATCTATCAATTTTTTTGTCATGACGCATCTGTCTATAAAGCAAAGAAGAACTAATGTTGTAATTTTAAAGCTTCAACATATGGTATGGCTGAGATAGCAAGGAGTATATTAAAACTATTAAGAAAATATTTTTTCTTTCTATCTACCTCGCTACATGAGAAATACTTAATAATTGTCATTCAAAACATCAATCCATCATTCAAATTGACTCAATAACCCAATACAGACCTAAGCCCTGTCGTGGCGCAGAAGCAGTGTGACTGTAAAGCGACTGGTTGTGGGTTTGATTCCCGCTCGAGGAGTGGAAATATTTATATATCCATTTTCTTCGCTATGGTGTCGACGCCAAAGCGCAGTGTTAAGTTCCGCGATATCTAAATAAAACAAATACATACCAAAGCCACAGTAGAGCCAGGGGCAACTTTAAAGCTGACATTGTTGAGCACAAGTCGCTCGGGGCCGTAGCCGAACGACACGTGCTTGAACTCGAGCCCGCCGCGCCGCACCAGCAGGTCGGGCGCGCCCGGCGCGTCGTGCACGTCCGACTCCACGCGCATCAGATCGAACATGTTCTCCATGTCTAGGAAGTTCTTTTGGATCGCCCTGGTTTATATATTATTTGTTATTGTTATTGATACTTTAAATTAAATGGCATAACTGATATGCACTATTTCTCAAATAACTTTCCTTCCTCCATTGAAATATGTTTTTGATTATTATGTAATATGATAAATAAGAGAGGCCAGTCGTCAGGGGTACAAAGTAACGCGACTATAAACGCGACTGGTCGTAAGTTAGATTTCCTCTGGAGAAATTAAAATATTTAATATTTCGATTTCTTCGCTCCGGTATAGAGTATTCGGTGGCGAGTAGAAGGAATCCCCTCTGCCTATCCTGCTTTGTGCGTAATTTTCATTTATTCCCACTACTGCTTAAAATAAAGCGCAACATTAATTTCCGCCACTCAACACGTCCACTCAACATGGAATTTGATTTCGGGCGGAAAGTGAAGAACGGAGTGACAGGAATATCCTGTTATTCAGGATTAAGCGTCACACTGCTTTTAATCATTGCTTTTAGACTGGTAAACAAAATTTGTAACACGATAATGGCATAGGTCATAATTAGTAGGCATACATTTCATATCTAGACGTATATGATTATTAAATAATTATTATATATTAGCGGTCCGCTCACGGCTTCGCCGCGTAGACTACATACCTGTTGCGGTATATCGCAACCCTTAGGAGTGGATTTTTGAAAAATAAAGTAGCCTATGTTTAACCTTGGAGTATCAACTATATTTATGCCAAATTTCATTACAATCGGTCAAGCGGTGTAGATTTTTCATACAAACTTTCATCCCCTATTTCAACCCTTTAGAGGTTGATTTTTGAAAAAATAAGTAGCCTATATTAGACCCAGTTATTGTTACTACTTTCATTCTAAATTTTATCCAAATTGGACCGGTAGATTAGCCGTGAAAGCATGACAGACAAACACACAGACATTCTCATTTAAATAATTATTATATATTATTAAACAGATGAAGGAAAAATTTAAAGTTTAAAAATTATGCGGACGGAGAAATACGAATTATAAAATTTTACCTATTTGAAGTAATAATTATTTCATCATTATCAACTTTATTGAATATTAACTGTTTATTTCAATGTTATAACATTAAGATATTTATAACGTTTTGCTTACCTATAATACGTGCCGAACCAATTCAAAGGCACATAAAGCTGAACTATATATGACGCGAACAGTGCATAATCTCCTACAGTCAGTTCGTATGTTTTAACCACCATGGAGATAGCCAAAAGTGAACCAGCAAGAAGACCTGCAAGATAATATTTAACAAAATTATAAAGATATAGTAAGGTATACATACTACATATTCCTAAATTATTATGATCAAAAATAAAGATAAAATATTTATTGAATTAGTCGATAACTTTGTCATAAATTAATTAAAATGATGGATTACAATTTTTAAGTTGCAATGTCACGTAGTTTAAATTAAATTAAGTACTCATATTTAAAAAAATAAATTAGAGTACATTTCAAAAGTGGCGCTATTATATTAAAAAAAAACAAGTAGCTATTAATAAGTATGAGTAAATAATTCAATAAGATACAATCATCACGTAAATAAAGATAAGATAAAAAAATAAATTATAGACCTATTTATGAAAATTATAAGAGCGAAGAAATATACGAATTAAACGAAAGAAATATGAAATTCGGCATTCTTATATGGAGGAAATACATGAATTAAAAAAATCTATGTACCACTCCATGTTTGACATATATTTTTGTATAAAATGACATATAAGTTGCCAAGGTACATTACATTTCAACCAATTAAGTTTCAATCTTATATTTATCACCAATATTAATAAACAATGTTCAAACTGAATACTGCGTCAACTGCAAAATTAATAATTATTTTTTAGCTTCACGCTGTATCCCGCACGCAGCAGGGTAGGCAAAAGGAACCTAGTGTTAAGACACTCCGTTCCCCACTGTCCGCCGAATTTCGGTGGCATGTTAAATAACGGAACTTAACGCCGCGCTTTGTCTCGACACCAGAGCGAAGAAAATGGAAATATTAAATATTTCCACTCTCAAACTATTTCTAGTCTATAGTACAAAGTGTTGGATGAACGTAACTTACTTCACGTTAATTCAGACATAATGAAGAATCTGTTATAAATATACTAACAAATAATAAAATTTTGAGTAGGATTCGAACTTGCAACCACCAGACAACATCATACATATGTACACCAAATGCCGATTTAATAGATCAAATGAACTATTTATTGCCTTTATAAATCACAATTATTAATGTAAACTACACATTAACGATAAGCTATGACAAATTAATAATTATAATGTATAACAATTAAACAATCAGTGCACGTATTATTAATTTATAATTACAGTTATTTATGACAAATAAATTACTCACCGGTACAAATGATAATGTTTTGCATCGTGTTCAGCATGTTTAAAGTTATCAACGAATTAAATTCTTCTTTCTGAAATAATATTTTAAATATTAAGCATTATGTTATTAATTTTTTTAATCAACATAAGGAGATGTGATGGTTATGGGTACAAATCTTATAACTTTCGAAGAGATTCACATTTAACAAATAAAGAAGAAAGTTAATTATATTTCACGTATCTGTCGCATATATCTCTAAAGTGGAAGGCAGTGAGAATTTAGCGCTAAATTCAACACACTCAACGTTGAACTTTGAAAAAACGAATGGATTGAAAAAATATTCATATTCATATTATAAATGTGAAAGTCTGTCTGTTTGTCTGTCACGCTTTTACGGCTAATCTACCGGTCCGATTTGGATGAAATTTAGAATGAAAGTAGTAAATAGTCCAGGGTTAACATAGGGTTAACTACCTTTTTGTTCAAAAATCAACCTCTAATGTTGCAATAGGGGATGAAAATTAATATGAAAAATCGAAACTGCTCGTAATGAACCGATTGTAATGAATTTTGGAATACATATAGTTGATAATCAAAGGTTAAACATAGGCTTCTTTATTTTTCAAAATCCATCCCCGAGGGTTGCAATATAACGAAACACTTATGTAGTTCAGCGGGCCGTGGCCGATATATGTTATTTATCTTTAGACATATCACAATTTAAAAAAATGTGTTACATGTTATTACACAATTAATGAGTTTTTAATTGACAACACGCCGTGAGAATGAAATCTCTCGCTCCAGTTTTGTCATTGTCATTAATAAATAATTGCATCTGTCAATTATTGACAAGAAAAAGAGAAAAGATGTTCCACTGAGTTTCTTGCGGCGGTTCTTCTTAGGTTTGAGAAATTTAGTTTCGAGAACTGAGGATAAATTTTAAACGTCAAGCGTTCATAAAACTAAGTCTGGATATTCTTATTTTGACTAAAATATTTGACTGTTATAAGGTATAAAAATTGAAATGCAACAGGAATATTTTATTATTTTTAACGTTTGGACGTTTTTATCTAACAACAAGCTGCTACGCTGAAATTATTATGATTTCCAAAAGTATTTTATTTACACTAAATGCGTGAATAACGTTTTTTATAAAGTTTATTGGTTATTTTTATAACAAAAATATACATTCGTTCAACAATTACCTGATACTTATTAATAGCGTCTCTATAAGAGACAACTTCATATGACTCGGCACCATAATATTTAACAGTTTCATAGTTAAGTAGAGAGTCAACGGAGCGCGCTTTCTGGTCGTTGTCAGCCAGATTCATTCTACGTTGGAACTTTGTCCGCCATTCTGTTACTGCTATTGTTGCGACTGAAAATTATTGTTGAGAATAATTTTTGAGTTACATTTGTATAATTCACATTATAAAAAAGATTTATATCTTTTTTTTTACTTGTAATGTGTTCGTTACAACATACCTACTTCATCTTTATTCTTATGAATAATGATGAAGTATATTATAATGAACACAGTACAGATAAAACATCAAATACTAGCTTAAGTCTATTATAACCTAGGCCTTTTTTGTTACGATCATTCTTTTGTGTGTGAATGGGAATTAAACCCACAATCACGATTATAAACAGACGCTAACCCAATGTGCCACGATTGCGACAATAGATTGCACAATAAATGGAAAATAATAATTGCAAATCATTGTTTTTATCTTTTTTTCATTGTTATTTCACAATATTTCATATGAAAAATGTCAATAATTTCATATGTCATTTAACGTAAGCGTACCTACTACTGAAACATGTGCTGTGATTCTGTGAACGATAAGCACTGAATTTTATACAACGTGCTAAATGCAGTTCGTGATAATATACGCGCATTAAAATTATTTTTTTAAGATAAATAGGCTTGTTACAACAAAGTGATTGTTTTTAAACATTGTATACGAGAACATATCTGTTGCAATCGAAATAAACAATTCTATGTATTCTGATGATACTACATTATGCATTCTGGCACCCAAACACGCTACAAAAGCAGCAATCAGATTATAATGTAGTAAATATAAATGAAAATAAGGCACTAAACTATATTAATTACTCAGAAGCCGTCGTGGCTCAGTGCCATAGCGTCTGACTGTAAACGTGATGGTTATAGGTTCGATTCCCAGCCAGAGAATGATTAAATTTAAATTATCTTCATTTCTCCGCTCTAGTACCTAAAACCAATCGTGGTGTTGAATTACATCAATCAACAAACAATATCTCAATTTCGAGGGGAAAGCGAAGAACGAAGTTTATTTACACTAGGTAGGTCTTTCTGACTACTATCCTCGCATGAAAGAGTGAAGCTAAAATAAAAATAGTCACACGAAAACAACGAAAACTAAATATTCAAAATCAATCAATACATACTTATATAAAGCACCATTGTTGAGAAAACAATGAGTCCAAACCACACGTTGAACGCCGTTACGAAGTAGACCACCGCCACAATGATATCAACTATAGTCGGAACTATCGAGAACAGTATATACGAAAGTAAATTGTCTATAGAATCTGTTCCTCGGTCCATAACTCGTAATACTTCCCCCGTCTTACGAGATAGATGCCATTTCAAAGGCAAATCGTGCAAATGCCGAAATAGCTCTAGCTGAAACAAAAATATTATGAAAGTATTTAAAAATGTTTAGGGCCAATCGTGGCGCAGTGCCACGAACGTGTGACTGTAAACGACTGGTTGTGGGTTCGATTCCCACTCGAGGAGTGGAAATATTTAATATTTCCATTCTTCTTCGCTTTGGTATCCGAGGCAAAGCGCGGCGTTAAGTTCCGCCACTTAACACGCAATGCCTCCAAATTCGGCGGAAAGTGGGGAACGGAGTGTCTTAACACTAGGTTCCCTCTGCTTGCCCTGCTGTGTGCGGGATACAGCGTGAAGCTTTTAAAAAAATGTTTCTGTATAGCGTATAGAGAATTATATATAGGTACATTCGAGACAACTAAGGAACTAAACAATAAGCGTTGTCTTAGGTATCAGAGCGGAGAAATAAAAATAATTTAAAATAATAATTCCCGTGAGTGGAAATTGAACCCACAACTAAGGAATAAAATTTAAAACTGTATTTACTTTTAATTCTTTTGAGATGACCTTATGAAAACCAGAAACATACGATCAAAAATTATTTTAGGTTTATAATAATTAGGTATCAAATCAAAAAGATTAATATAAAAAAAACTAGTATCTTTTCAGAAATATGACTAATTTATTCATAGCATTTCTAAATAAAGGTTATCGCTACTATTATTTATTGTCAGCTGCATATAAACGCCAAGGCCATCTTTATCCTACTTAAATATAAAATACTAGATTCTCGTCCTGGTGATCGCCCTAGATTTAACAAGTTTAAAACATTTAATTAAAAATAGTCATTAATGAAGTGTACGAAGGCAATTTCATTTAATTTACCTTTTAGTTGTCATATTTGATGAAAATATTATAATGTAATAATTTTAATCTTAATTATACTAATACACAAGTAAGTCGAGGCCGCCGTAGCACAGTGGCAAGGCATTTAACTGTAAACACGATGGTTGTGGGTTTGTTTCCCTGTTTTTTATACATAAGACAACTCAACGCCACGTTGAGTTACAATCAACAACTAAAGTGAAGAACGTAGTGTCTTAACACTAAGCTTTCTGAGTATTCCGGTATGTGGCAAAAATCGTGAAGCGCTTTTGAACCAACAGCACCGAAACTTTAAAACTTATTTTATTTTAGGATTACAAAGGCAGAACCAATATCAAATTCTCTGCATTGAACATCAGCTAACAACTTGGCTTGAAAATAAAAATAAAATTATACTTAATCAATTTACTTGCAGCTCTCTAGTGGTGTACTGTTGCACTCTGATCCATAAGAACGAGCGCATATTGTTCAAGAGGCCCATACCACCGGTACCGCCGCCTTGCAAGAACTTGAAGAAGACGTACGTCACTACTAGGTCCCATCGGAAGTATAGCGGCGGTATTGTTAAACTGTTCACTGTAAGAAGAATATACTTCCTTAATAATTCTCTTGAGTCATTAAATATACTATGTACCATAAAATTCTATAAAATCGACATTGTTAATAAATGAAGGTCAGTCCTGGCTAGGTGGAAAAGGGACTGACTGTAAATGCGATGGTTATATTGATTATCTCTCGGGAAAATGAATATATTCTCATTATTATGTCTCGATAAGAGAGTAGAGTGTCTCGACACTACTCTTTATTCTGTGCGGGAAAAAACGTGAGGCTGCTAATATACATATAGTAAGTATGAACATATTTAATGAAGACGCCGAAAGTATCAGTAATTTTATTAAAATTATGATAGATAAAGCAAGCGCTTTATCCATTAACCCAACTACACATATGATATCAAATATGCCTATCGTGTACATAATATGGTACGAGTCAACAATTACCGTACCGTTCAGTAGTCACAGGTAGAAATCAGTTTATCTATGACTACGGATTACTGCGAAATGTTCGAAATATCAGGTTTTTTAAAGTATATTTTGAATACCATCAATATATTCGATGTTAAAATAGTTTAATGTAAAAAAAAAAATAAACTGTTAAAAAAAATTGCGAAAACAATAGATCTTGTAACTCTATTCAGGGCAGAGAATGACCACTGAGGACCGAATAAACTTGTTTATTTTTAATTAGGTTTAACACTTATATCCGTCGTGACTCGTGAGTTTTAATAAAAATTTTAATCTTGTTTATCATAAGGTAGTAATTGCAACGAAATCGTGAATAATTGTAATAAAAAGTTGTAGTGTAGGTAAATGTGATAACATTTGACATCGATTATTATGAAGTAAATTCTTATACTTTGATGATTACTTTTATAGTATTTGTGAGATAAAGTTAATATATATATATTATTTTTGGGATTCGATTAGCAAATTTAATGAGCAGTCAAATAAATTAAGAATTTAATTGGGGGAATATACTTCAATATAAAAAAATACATAAGTAAAAGCAACAGATCTCCACGATATTAAGATAACAAGTCGAATAATCTGTCACATTTCATGTAAATTCTCCGTGATAAACTCTAAATTATATTAATTAATTTTTAATTTTAATTTAATTAATTATATACGAAAAATAAATTTCTAACATTTATCTCCTCTTTGGCCTAATTAAGTATAACCATACAGAAAAATAATAAATAAAATACCAACAAGTATTAACTAAAAATAGCAATTCGAAGATAGAGAGCCTTTGGAAATTCAAAGTGACATAATAAGCGATCATAATAATAGATATATAATCTAAGGAGGTATTTTTTTGGATATGAGAAGAAAAGAGAACAAAACTTTTCTTTTACAATATCACAGATTAACCATATGAGTGGTTGTGGGTTTTAAAATGAACTAACGTTTGCCTAACCGAACTCCTCTTTTTACCTAATCTACTAATTACTTAATCAAATTAAAAGTCATGTCCATATTGCTTTAATTGTCCAAATAAAATAGTCATATAAATCTAGAATCTAATTGTCATATTGTTTTGTTTGGGGTAAGAGCAATTATAACTACGGCATTTAATGCTACCTGACGCTAATACGGAATATATATTAAGTGGATAACAAAGAGATATATAAGTAGTTTATATTTACTCTTACAAAACTCAGCATTATAACGCCGGCACGATAAAATTATATCTATAAAGATATGAAGACAGTAACATCAATGTTCATCACAAATAGAATTCTCAGAAATATTTACTACAAGCATAAAATAGAGAAGCTTTTGTTGCTTATCAGGGATATGTGTCTAATTTCTATAGATAGTGATCACTGTGGTGCAGTGTGACAATGTCTGATTGTAAGCTGATTGGTCATGAGTTCAATTCTTAGGGGCCATTCAAGTATTACGTAAGCAGATTTATTACAATTTTTTACATCACCATGCTTACGTAAACATTTTTCAATTAATGTATTGATTCTTATTATATTATATATGAAATTTAAATCTTAATTTCAGATGACGTAATCATCATCTCGTCTCCCCTACCCCCCATGTCATAAAAATAAGCAAAGCAATGAGAATCCCACCCTCCTATAGTGCTCACGTAACACATGAACGGCCCCATACTCTTTAATGATTGTACTTAAATTATTTTCATTTTCCCGCTCTGGCCTTCTGTCGGTCTAGTCTTCTCCGCTACCTAAGACAAAGCGCGGCGTTAAGTTACGCTATTTATACAATGTCTCGATCTCTGGCGGAAAGTGGAGAACAGAGTATATTGACTACCCTGCCAAGGGGGGAAAAAACGTGGAGTTACTTTTTAAGACGAAACACGATATTGAGTTCTATCACTCAACACGCCATATCTCGAGCGTAAATGGAGAAATGATCTAGATACTAGGTTTTCTGCCTACTTTGCTATTAGTGCATACGCGTGAAGCTGAAAAAATGATCTAAAGACTTACTTATCTCCTTATTATAAATAGGCACGTATAAGTTGATCACTCGTCCAGCGAGCAAGGCAAGTATACAAATAAGTACGTATATCTGTAGGCACAAGCTTTTCCTTGGCCAAAGAAACGGTAGAAGCGTTCTTAGTTTGCTGAATACATTGCGGAAAGTCGATCTGTTGTCGTCCTGTAAGGCAAAAAATATATAAATTAAATATGCCTTATTATTCTTAATGTATGATGGTTGTAGATTCGATTCCCAATCGGGGGAATGATTGTAAACTATTTTCATTTCTCCGCTTTGGTACTTAAGGCAAAGCTCGATGTTAAGTTCCGCCACTTAACACGCAATGTCTTTCGGGCGGAGAGCGGGGTACGATCTTGTGACGGGAGTGTCTTGACACTAGCTTCTCTATGACTACCCTGTTATGCGGAAAAAAGCGTGAAGCTGCTTCTTGACGTATTTGACACAATATATAACAAAATAAGCAGCACATGGAAATTGCTTTATTTGATGCAAGGTTTTTCCTGCCTATCCATCAAAATAATTACAGGATAATATTTAAAGACCAAAAAAACAACAAAAACAAAAAATCGTCATATAAGCATTATATAATATCACATGTTTGATTACTATTGTAAGAGCCATAAGTTATGTTTTTATTCAACAAATCCGGTATGTCTGATGCATATCTTTACTAGTTAAATAAACTGATAGAGGTCAGGTATTAAGTAACTTAATAAACACTTATCAGAGAGAGTTACAAGTTCCACTCATACTTATCAATATATTGCCCAATCTGATGATTTTTCTGTAATATTTGTTTTAATAGTAAATAACATTCTTGATCTACAGTGTATCAATAAATACATACAAATAAGCACTATTTCTTGAATATGTGGACGAAAGTTTATATTTGCATGATGTTATATCTTAGCATCTCCCACACTCAGTGGTGTTAGCAGATACAGATAATGCAGGCAAGAATTCCCTTTCTTCCAAGTCATTTTTCTCTACAGCCTTTATTGAACTATAATATTTATTGTTGAATGTTCTTTCCAGTATGTTTTTTCAGATAATTCTGAGTGTTAAGCTACACAGCCTAACTCATCCATAGAGCTGTTGAACTATCACAGTCACTACTTATTTTACTAGCTACATACTTAATTACTTATATTACTAATAAACAGATTTTTTATTGTAGTATCTTATATAAATTCAACATTCAAAAGTAGAGTATGTTAAGCTAAATACACAACTTAAATTTGAATGATTACTGTATTGTCATTTTATATTTTTTATTTAACTCAAAATAAAATATGAACAATCACTATAATTCATCAATCAGTTTAGATAATGGAACAGAAAGAAAAGAAATTACATTGCTTTCATAATAAGGCCAGAAGTACATATTGATCAATATTTTACCATATACTTAGATAAAATTGCATTTGAAGTCTACATCTACAATGCAGTAATACCTTTTGTTCAGTTTTTTTTTCGTCTGATAATACAATTAAATGATTTTGATATGGACATGACATCTTAACCTATAAACTTAAATAATAAAGATATGCACAAAATAAATAAATTACATAAGACAGATGTCAATGATTTCTTTTTAAATTAGGAAAAGTTTTAGTTGAGTTTCTTGTTAACCATTAAGAATGAATTATATATAAAATTTAATATTGTTTGCCAAAAATATTAATATTTTTTTTTTGAAAATATATGTTAAATTTTACAAATAACAGGTTCAACAGGTTCAAGAACGTCAACCAATTTTTTTCCTCCTACTTTCAGAAAAATGAGATTATGTCATCTATTTAAAAAATATACACTACTACTACTAAGAAGTATTTAATTAAAAATATTTTACTAACCCTTGGCGGTATGTTCCTGCGATTTCCATCATCGTTATCAAGGTATTCAAACTGGTGCATTATACCTGGAGCTTTCATTCCAAGAATAAACATTATCATGCAAGAAACATAACGGCCCACAAACAGAGACATTTCTAAACGATCTTGTAAGCTAAAAGTTATTAATTAATTAAAAAACTTTAAATATATTACTTAATGTAATTATTTAAATATATGTTTACACAACTTACTCTTTCAGATGCCACCACCATCCTTCTTTATTGATATTTAGGAATGATAAATTTTCTGATACAAATATCATTGCCCAAAAAACAAGCAATACAAATCCATGGCCCCTTGGTGGTACAGAAGGCAACAGAAACCGCCTTTCAATAACAGCCAAGTATGCAGATAACGGGAAAACAACTAAATTTACTGCTAGAGCTAATACCTAAAAACACAAATTCAGGCCAGAAAAAATAAATTTCAGGTATAATTTAGCTTAATATTTGTTGCTTCAATTTAGAAAATCCTTTTTATAGATTTTTAAATATTAACAAACAAAACTTACCATATATCCATAAATATGTCCTCCTTTGAATATAAAGGCTTGTAAAAGGAACCTCACAATAGCTAATACAGGTACAAATAATGTGAAAAATAATTGCACTATAAATAATTTTGATGATCTCACATCTACCACTTCGGTAGCATATCTGGAAAAAAATATATCTATAGAATAATTATTATAATAAACTTTAAAAATAAAATTAAATGTAAACCATTTTTAATAACTCATGTTTCTTTAATTATAACCTTAAATACTGTAAAAATTTCACTGTTATCAAGTATTTTTGCACATTATTAAAATGAATTAGTAAGTTATTCTTTCATTTTAATAATTTAAAAGAATACTTAAATATCCTTTACCTTTTATACATAGAAATTTGTATTATCCCAAATACCAGGAGAAAGCCACCAACAAAGGCGGCGGAAACTGTTTCCATAAAACATTGTGAAATTCCATGATCTATCCATATTTCTCCTAAAGATACATTTGGTGGACAATACTCCATTTGGACCCTAAAAAATTATTACGTTCTTTTTTGTATTTACATCCATGTAATTATCGCGTAGTTGATCAAAGAAAGTTGTAAACCACGATGTTTTGTTATGTCGAGAACTTTAGACCATTAGCCGGGTAACATAAGCTAGCAAAATAAATATATTACAATAAACACTCCATACAAAGCAACTTCAACTTTTATATTTAATTCTAATACTGCAGGTTGCCAAAAAAATGCCAATTTAATATAAGGAAATAATTATTTTTGAAATGTATTATGTTTTATTATATGTTTTATTATATACAATAAACACGAAAATTATAATTGTGAATTTTTGAATGGTTATTCAATTTGGTTACGAGTGCCAATTGTATATTATAAATGATATTACACTTCAATACCTTATGATAATATTTGATAATTTCTTACGACTTTAGTCTGTGACTATGACTAGACATTACATTTAATGACAAATGACAATAGGCCTAGTGAAAAATGTACCTTGACAAATGACAGTTGACAAGCTTAAAATACTATTATTACCCGTAGAAAAAAAGTTTTACATCTTAATAAAGAAACTGTGCAAGCAGCGACAGTCTATTATATTTTATTAGTTGATCAAATGTAGAGCAACTGAGTAGAAATACGTAAACCATCGAAGTAATCTGCCTCTCTTGATTTGACATATAATTTTTATTCTTAAAAACAATTAGGATAGTGGTAATTAAATAATTCACATACATTATTTTAACTAAATTGATAACATAATATATATGACTTACTAGGAACCGCCCCTTTGCTCTGCATGGCGGGAAAAGCTAAGTGAAGTACATAAGCTAGCAAAATAAATATATTTAATGTTATTACAAGTTAAAAAAGTTTGAAAAGCAAACACTAACATATCACTTAATTTAACGTTCCACAGCCTAAGTCTATGGGCACTTTTTGACCATTTAATTACCATTTATTCAAAAAGTACAATTACAATTGTCACCAAACAACTTCACAGACACTATGCTCGATAGCCCTGCCAAATTTCAGAGGTCTTCTACAGATAGCCCAGGAAGAGTTAAACCACAACGAAACACACTTTTGACCAGTAAGAGCTTGGCTTCGCTCAGTTCAATTACATATTACTAACTAATATTGTTGCAAAATTATGATTGTATAGACATATACAAAACATTCTTAACTAATAGTAGTGCTAACCTTTTCATTTACTATTTATTAAAAATATTTATTATACCAATTAACAATGACTAACTTAATAGACAAAGAATAACGAAAAATATTATCGTGTACGTTATTGTAAAAATAATCGTTATTTTTAGTTTAGACGATATACATATAATAGAAACAGTAAGGTTCTTAAGTAATAATTTACTTACAACAATTTTACGACAACATCGTATGTTGTATTTTTTTATTTATAAAAAGAACAAGGCAAACGAGCGTTCGGGTTACTTGATGTTAGGTCAATACCGTCACCCACGGCCCCGTGTAACACCAAAGGAGCTACAAGAGCTTTACCGGTCTCTGAGGTGGAGGTAAGCGCGCCTTTTATACCATTTTGTCGTAAAGTCAACAGCTTGTATTATTTTCGTTATTTTTAGTCTGTGGAACGACAACCTACATTTTTTGTACTTCTACATAGCAATATATACATAAATATATGTTGCCATTGAAAGCAAATTGAAATGACGGATCGTAGACGAGTGATGGTGGATTTGGGTTATATGTTCAATGACTATTGTTTTATCTCAGAACTACGCGTACATAAATAAATTAATTAATACATACACAATACTTATGCGTGCGAGAATCGATACTATATTAAGGGGCCCTTATGCACATCTTATATTATTATGGAAAAGGAAATGTGTCAATCTCAATCAACAAATGGAGTTTTAGATCAGTGAACAGAAGTCATGTGAAAAAGGTTATGACTGATAATAGGGAATCTAATTGGAAATTAGGTGTGAAGCTTATGATTGTGTTGTGAGCAAGTGTTTAGTTTTTGTGGTGAAGGTGATTATTCAGTCTCAAAATGGCGGACCTCGAGGCTGTGCTGGCCGACGTCAGCTACTTGATGGCAATGGAGAAATCCAAATGTACTCCAGCAGCTCGAGCCAGTAAAAAGATCGTTCTACCTGATCCAAGGTAAATTTGTCTTGTAATATATGATACACGACCAACGAAAAGATATAGCTCCTTAAAATGACTATTATACATCTTGTTTACAAAATAACTCATTGATTACTTTTGTGCCTTTTTGAAACAAGAAAATCGAGATATTTTTATTTATGAATGAAGGACATGCAAAGGTTATTGACTTTAAATTAATATACCTATTTCTTAGCATAAAGTATATGCTGCACATTTAAAATTATTTAAAAAAAATATTTTATTAGAAAATGATTTTAGAATATAAATTTTTATGTATTTGTAGTTATAACAAGTTTTACGATATTTTTATTAATGTATTAAATTTTTCTATATATCAAAATAAGTAATATAAACCTTAAATAAAATAATTAGATATATGTTGTAAAGAGAAATGTAATACAGTAATACTCTACAGTAAAATTAAAAGCACTTAACTATTCTTAATAATAGTCATGAAGATATAACAAATTAGTCTAATAATAAGGTATGATATCATATGTGAATATTATCATACCAAATTTGTTATTGAAATAATACACAAAAATAGATCTTATAATATTTAAAACAATCTTTAAGCAGTGAAGCTTTAAATATTTTTCTAAAACAGTGTGGCTATACCTATTCTCATCAGCTAGTGTTTGATTCACTAAATATATTTTACACAGAAAATCTATACTAGGAAGATATTTCAATATATGTCCAATATGTTTAAATTATATTAAATATTAATTAGTTTTTGTCAACCAATATTTAGTACTGACATTGCGGTTTAAAAAGGCATATTCAAAATTTACTGCTACAATTTTTATTATTGTTTGAGATTGGTTAAAAAATGTAAAGTACTTTTAAACCATAAATAAAAATCAGGCCATTTATCATTTTTAGCATTTACCAATTTATATTACAAAAAAATCTTGCCACTATTAAATTATACAGCTTCACTAGTAATTTGCATATACAATTACTCTTTTACATATGATGAAGGACATCTCTGTTATTACAAAATAAATAAAAGTAAATGTGCTCTTTTTATAACATCTAGTATCATCACTGCTCTGATTTACAAAATTTTTAAGGACAATTAAGAACTTTGCTGAAATGATTTTCATGTTTTTTTCGAAGTTTATAAGTAAATTACATTACATAGCCTTAGTCACTCTTCAGTATATAATTTTGTTTGTCGACTAAAATCACGTTTTGCACGAGGGCGCGCGTATTCGAAGGCGCCGAATGTACACGTCTTTTTAAATCCAATGTTTTTGTTATTAATCATAGTAACACTTTAAAACTTTAATGACAAATGATATCTTGATTCGATAAAATTTTATGTTATCATTTTGTATTTACTGAATTAGTAAGTAAAAAAAACAGCTTGTTAAAAGGTTCAGTTAGCATCTTTCTAACCTTTCCTTCCAGTTGCTTAATACATTTGAGTACTTAATAAAAATATGTAAATATCGTATGACGATAATCGGAATCGGCTGATCGTTAGCGTAATATCTGGAGGTGAGTTAAAGCATAATACATGACGCGAAAGTATTCTACGTATCAACTATTTATAATGATAAACACTGCTAAAATTGATACGCTGGAAGTAAATTATTACTACAGATAAAACAACACAAGTAAACTAAGCTAAACTTGACAATTAAAATTAGAAGTTGATGTATCTTGATCTTATGCATATTCTAATCGCTATTTGAAACGTATTTTATCACAGTGGATAGTAACATATTTTTTTTAATTTTATGCAATATTTTTCATAACATTAAGTTATTTAAATTAAACTTTGTTTAAAAGTTATATTTGTTAAAGTTGTAACTCAGATATTGAATAATGAATTACGAATATTAGATTTGATTACGAACATTTTAAGTAACTCGCTAAAGACCTTTACCGTTTTTATAATGTTTAGTAAAAGAAGCTAAATGCGATATCTCATCCACATGCCCGATAGGTTGTAGTTGGTTTTTGTATAAAAAGAATATTAATTGAATTGAATATTAATATTGAATTTTTGACGAACTTAGCTTGTCATAATTTTTTTGAGGATTATTTTTTTAAAGCTATATTCTAGTGTACAACATTAAAATCTAAATTATTTATTAGATAGATTGAATTAAGAAATTGCGGACATATAATACACTTTTTTATGTCCGCAATTTCTTAATTCAATCTATAATATGATTTCCTCATAAATAAATATATTAATTTATAATAGACATCCAAAATATCATTACAATAACCAAATATCCAAGTTTAGATTTATTCAAATATTTTATTTGCATACACGAACATAAAAAATAAGTGATAATCCTTGATATGGTTAAAACAGGGCTTAACAAAACCACAGTCGTACTTCTTATCTGTTTATAAATTATATATTTAAGTAGACACATACATATCTACTATAAGTCGGCAAAGAAATTAAAAATAATATATTTTTAAAATTAAATTAAACAATATGATATTATTGTAATAGGAATACTATCAAAGAAACAGATGCCGAAACTTTTAGCATGTGTACCGTCCTATTACGTACTCACTCCAATGTAGCCGTCTTGGCATTTATAAATAGAAAAGATGAAAATTAAATCATTTGTTATGATATAGCACACGCTGTGTTGTTAACCTATCGGCTTAAAAATACTTTAATTATTATAACTTTTGTTATCTGTTGCATATAATTTTCATTTTAAACACTTGAATCTGGCATATTTAAGTAGGTAAGTTCAGACGTATGTAGTTTCTAAAGTTGTGAATATGTAGGCCAGGAAAACTTTATTACAAACTAGCTGATCCGACAAACTTCATTTTCTCAATGAATAAGCAGATTAATGTTTTTTATCCCTTGCGGGATAGTCAAGGGGGATAGAGCGCAAAACGCTACGGTCGTTGTATACATCTTCTGGCCTCGGTTTTAGTGGATCTCACCACCTGGAAGATCCTCAGGTTTTTTACGTGACCTTCGTCCAGTATTTTCGATACTGTCTTCTCGAAGGTGAACTGAGATCTCCCCCTACTTATCTTACCCCTTACATTTTTTTATCACTCATCCGTTCCGTTCATATAGTCATGGCGGAGTTGATCAGCTAAGCGGACTCAGCACATTCTACCTGTACAGCATTCATTTTTGTTCTTCTTTAGTAGTTTTATCTCTTTCGCTAGCGTTATGTTACACATTGTTTGCGAATTTTAATACCATTTATAAGAAACTAGCGGCCCGCTCGCGGTTTCGCTGCGTGGACTGTCTAATTATTTCGTTCGTTTTGAAAAATAAAGTAGCCTATCTTTGACCTTCGATTATCAACTATATTTATTCCAAAATTCATTACAATCGGTCAAGTGGTTTAGTTTTTTTATATAAACTTTCATCCCCTATTCCAACCCTTTAGCGGTTAATTTTTAAAAAATAAGTAGCCTATGTTAGATCCACGGTTATTTACTACTTTCATTCTAAATTTGATCCAAATCGGACCGGTAGATTAGCCGTGAAAGCGTGACAGACAAACACACAGACTTTGGCATTTATAATATAAGTATGAGGAAAGGCTATTCTACTGCCTTTATTAACCTTTTTTAAATTGATGAATAGAGATTATTTTTATTCATTATTATTTTATTTTGGGTCAAGACAAATCCAAAAACAATATAAGAGTTGGTCCAGCCGTTCTAGAGTTATAAGCAATGTAACTAACACGACTTTCCTTTATATATATAGGTTATGGGCGGATACAAAATCTTTTAAGTAGCGCAATGTAATCAATAAGGATTTTCATAACTTCGAATGACACACTAAGGCGTATTCTAATTTCCTTAATATGATTATAATATTGAAAAATGCCTTTATTTGGTTAAAGCTAGACTTTAAACTAACACTGACTTAAAAATATTACAGTGCAGTTAATAATGTATGAACTATTTAATCATATTTTCATATTTTGAGGAATATATAATTAAACCGACTACCGTTTTTATTTATTTTCAATGGAGGTGTTACATGAAGAAATCGTTCAAATGGAATATCTCGAACAAACAACGTCCTTACTTTCATGTCGTAAAAGTTCTAAGAAAGAATGTGACACAAAAAAATCTTCATAGTTGTCACATAGTAAACAAAACCATAAAACACTTTAGTAATTTTATTTATTTACCATTTGCTTTTTCTTACGACTAAGCCTTTATATTAGATAGAATTATTTTATTTCATATATTATTTTGTTACAGTGTTCGTAGTGTCATGCACAAGTATATGGAAAAGAAGAATGAAGTTAATTTCGACAAAATATTTAATCAAGTCTTAGGTAAGTAATTATACTTTGTTGCTAACAAGATTGGCCTAAAAATTCGACATATTTATTATAAAATTAGATAAGCAGGATTATATATTAGATTAAAATCTATTTATGTGATATTTCAAACTTTGTCTATGCCACAAAAAATAGAACTTACGTGAAATACCGTTGATGTAATAAAAAAAAAGTGAATCATACGGTGTTGTACATAAATTTCCATGATTCTTATTCGTTGAGCACGTTAGACGATATTACTACAAAGACTCGTGTCTCGTGTCGTCTTTCACCTTTAACGAAATTAACTCATGTTGCAAAATATAATTTTCCTTATTCACTTAAGTAAACTTACGAAGTCTAAGGCTTACGAAGGTTCACTTGATTGGAAACATGAACATGATTAAGTCAAATAATTAGATGATAGGTATGATTTTTTTAACAAAATATATCGGTAAAAAATCAATACTAATAAATATGTTTTTTTAAATACCAAAATTGATAGAATTGTGAAGAAATACATAAAATAATGTCTATCGTTACAGTCATCGCATATAGCAAACGTACTTGTGTTAATTTAAAAAATAAATCCAGTCTTACAAATATAGAAAGTGTTTCTATATTTGTAAAAAGTATTTGCGTTGTAAACCCATATAAATCTTGATTTTTCCTAATAATTAATAAACAAACTAAAAAAAAGAAGGTGGAGGCACAAAACAGTTGTCGAAATCAGAAAGTTGTTTCCAGTACTAACTGAAATATTGTTCGCCGTAATTGTGTGTATTACACGATCTGTGCATATTCTTATATGATATAAATGGTTTAATTAATTAGTGAAAATTTAATAGTCCAATTCTTACATTATGTCATTTTTACCATGAATTCCGCAACAGAAGAAACTATTAGAAAACGAAATTGTATGTTATTGTATTTTCAAGTAAGAAATGCTCTTTTAGTAATCTCACGTCAATGTCCTGCAATGTCGTATTCTGTTTTACAAGAGAAACGAAATTTTAGATATAGTTTTGAGAAATTCTAGAAATAGATTGAAAAAAATAATAATTTATAAGTATTTACACTATGGATTATCGAAGCCACAAGCATCACGTGTACAGTTAGATATTTTAAATTGCGTTACAAATGAATGGAAAATGCGGAGAACAATTTTTACATAAAATTCAGTTGCGAAACAAAGTAAAACCCCGGCTTTAGTAAACTTACGTGTATAGGTCTTCGTAGGTATAGTAAATTTGTTAAGTAAATAATATAATCTCGTTGCTTTTGAGAAATCATTATGTTACACTTTGTATTGATATTGGAATAGCAAATCTTTACTGTAAAAATCCTCCTACATAAAATTGTACTGACTAGCTGCATTTTAAAAGCTGCCTAAATTACTAGAAACTTTGAAAACTCATAAAAAAATTCAAAATATCAAAATTATATGTTAAAATAGACGATGCATAATTATTTTTAAATAAAATCTGAAGAAAATGGTTCTAAAATAAATTAACACATTTATTTATTTCTTATGTCAATACAATATTATTATAATATATCTCTAGGAGGATATTATTCTGTTTTCCGTTTTACATATTTACAACTTTTCTGCTTTAGGTCGAACGATGACGAATGATTTACACGTAGGTATGACAAACACTTGACTAACACATATCAGAACGGAACTTTCGCCGAATAAAAGTCTGTCGATTACAGAAGCTGTTTTAAAATAGTTTGCAGATTAATCATTTATATGTTTTATTAAATTTGATTTATTATAATTCGGTAAACTTAGCCGAAAAAATATACTAATATAATAATAGGTGTACAGCTGAAAACTGTACAGATGTCCTAAACACCATTGATTAAAATATATGCTTGAAAAAGAATATTGAAAGTAAAGTTCACAAAACAGCGATATTTCGCGTTTATCAGCCAAACCGTAAGTTTTATCGTCAAAATAGTTAAGACCAAATTGTCAGATTGTATAATTATCTATTAAATTATCATAACGCTTTTATTTCTAAGTCATCGATTGCGAGATAAACTAATTGTTGTAGTTTAGAATTTCTACATTGACCGGACTACATAATAAAACAGAAATCAGAAAAACTATTTCTTTAGTATACCCACAAGCAACTAAGTTTCACAAACTAAATAATTTAATTATATTTTTTTCTTTTATATGTTTATTTTATGTATTGTAGGACAATAACTATATTTTATGTATACATTAAACGATAAAGTATTTATATTTTCTTTGATAATAAATGTTTACGTAACTATCGTATCATTTATAATTACGCATGAGATTTTACGTCAGAAAATACGGAATGCGTGAACATTGTTTACTCATTTCCATTAAACTTGTAGAAAAGCCAAAAACTGTAAATGAAGTTTTAAAAAGTAATCATTTCATGTAAATTATAACACATTCGTCGCCTTAATAATGTACTTCTATGTAACGTTGTTAATATTTTATGCATCAGGCTTGTTTTGCTCTTTAACTTTTTACATTATAAATAAAATTATGATACTCGATCAAACTATTTTTTTCTTATACTATCAAATACCATAAAGCTAAAAAGAAAAAAAAACATAGTGGGAACGTTTACAAATGTTTTAAAATAGTAGTCATATTTTGACGTATTTCATTTTTTCATGCGATGTTGTGCTTTATCTGCTTTAATTATTTATTATGGCATTGTAAGTAATGATTGTTCTAAGTGATAATAATATAATAATATTGTATGATAGTATCCAATTAAACTCTTTACTATTTACGGACCATTATGTTAATACTTATATAATTAACAACCATGAAAATATTTTTATGTAATAATATTTTTTTCATCCAGTCGAAAGTCAATTATATTTATAGGTTATGTCCCTCACATATTTTACAGACATATCTTTGAAGGTTTTTTAAGTCAGAGAAAATGTCCGTTTTTTCTTTTAGAAAAATTTTACAGCTTTTCAAAATAAAACTTTCAATAATATGATGATACGAACAATAACATACTCTTATATGTTACAGGCTATTTATTATTTAAAGAATTCTGCGAACAAACGTCAGAAGAACCAGTGCCACAATTAAAATTTTATGAAGAAGTAAGTCAATCCATCACAATAACATAAATAGTTTAGTAGTGAATGCTTTTCGTAATAATAAGAATTAATTTAATATGTTTTTTTATACCCGATAGATAAAATTATATGAAAAGCAAGAGTGCGTGGAAGAAAGACGAAGAATAGCGAGAGATATATATGACAATTTTATAATGAAAGAACTTCTAGCACATTCGCATGTAAGTTTTTAAATATATTTAACGAAAAGTCATTAAACAAAATTATTAAAGGGCCAATATATTTATTATATGTTATCAAAGATACGGGCGTATAGCCTTCGAATACAGAATATGCAGCTTACTATTATAATGGTAAAATACTAAGAATAATGATACATGATAAAAAATTGAATTCGCATTCGAATTCTTACCTAACGGTGTTTTCAGGCATCTAGTAGAGTTCTTATATCATTTTCTAATCTTTGCGACTGAAACTTTCGTTTCAGACAAAATAAAATACTCATTTCGGTCGTCTAAAATAATTATTTGAAAACTACACAGATTTTTTCATTTGTCACGATTTCTCCTAAGTCATTAATTTATTAAAAAAAAAGAATCTCGTTTGAGTATATATTTTTGGCAAATGCCCAGTTGTCTACGTCTTCCCTAGTTCTCAAAAGTCATAACTATTGAGTAAATTACCTTTCTTATACATGCATTATTCAGATTTTTTGTTTTTGTGCTCAACATTTATTTTTCATTTATTGCTGTATGTTAAGTTGGATCTTATACATATATTATAACTCTGAATTAAAAAAAATAACGAATATCATAAGATTCTTGTAATATTCTTTCTTTTTCTTGTATGTAATCATCGTAATAAGATACTAGAAAATATTTATTAACTAGCGGACCGCTCGAGGATTCATTATGTTGCAACCTTCGGTGGTGGATTTTTGAAAATTAAAGTAGCCTATGTTTAACGATGGATTATTAACTATATCTATACCAAAATTCATTACAATCAACCGACTTAGTTTTTTCATATATACTTTCATCCCCTGTTTCAACCCTTTAGAGATGGATATTTGAAAAAATAAGTAGCCTATGTTTGACTCCGGAATTTTTTATTACTTTCAACCTAAATTTCATTCAAATCAGTATGGTAGATTAGTCGTGAAAACGTGACAGACAAACAGACTTTCGCATTTATAATATAATAAGTATGGATATAATCTATCCCCTACTTTTTCGTAATAGCAATGATGCAGAATCTATTATAAACATATTTTGTAAAAGTATCTGTAAAAAGTAAAAGTTGTTAGGTATACCTTTTATTATTTAAAATGTATAAATAGAAGGTACTAAGCGATTTTTCAATTGAATAGAAATTGTTTCCTTTTTCTTGATGTTCATCGTCTTATCTATCTTGACAGTGACGTTCTCAAGGGAGGGAAAAGGTATAAATTATTGGTCTCTCTTCTTAATTAAACTTTTTATTGATTTGAATTAATCTCATTGCATCGAGCAATTGATATCTTTGATTTTTAAAAGTTAATCATTAAAGTAAATCATTATTAATATAATCAAACAATAGTAAAGATAAAATACATTTATTGCCACTAAAGTTACATTCGAAGCTTTCACTCAGAAATTGTAATAATTACTATTAATTAAGTAATAATTAATTGACCATAATTGAAGTACATATCAATGGTGTTCTTCTAAAATGAATTCATTTGATTTTAGGACTATTCGAAAGAATGTGTAGCGCATGTACAAAAATATTTAATGAAACACGAAGTACCACCGAATCTATTTGAGGTAAAAATATTTCTTATGTTTTTTATACCGTTTAAATTCACTTACGCGGACTATTTTTCTGTCCGTAATAACAAAACAAGACAGGAAAATTAATATTTAAAATTTATATTTCAGCCATACATTGAAGAAATATTTCAGCATTTAAGAGGCGAACCGTTCAAAAATTTTTTAGAAAGGTAATTGAAGAATTCATTGAACGAAAATGATTGCAAAACCACTTTTTAATTGTAAATTCCTTTTACAGTGACAAATACACGAGATTTTGTCAATGGAAGAACTTAGAGCTTAACATTCAGCTGACAATGAACGATTTTAGCGTACATCGCATTATTGGTCGAGGTGGTTTTGGTGAAGTGAGTTTGTTAACTTTTGCTTATTTTGTAAAATTAATCTTATTGAAATTAATCTTATTAAATTCTTAAATTAAAACTCTCGCATTTTTGTAGTGTTCTTTACGACATTATAAAAGAATTGTGATTTTACGTTAATACAAGATGAAGATAAACAATTCGTAAAGCCGTGCAGATTTATATGTAGAGAATCCTCTTTGGTCCCCGAGAACAAACATCAACACGCTACTAAATACTGTTTACAGTCGCTAGCAACTCCATGATTGTCTTACTGCTAAGAGCATTGGATTTTATAGATAATTTACAGTGCTATAAATAATGACACCGTTTTAAACACTTCGATACAGATAAAACGTTAGATTGTTAATGTACCTATTAAATAGACGTAAACGTCTTAAACAGACGTCATATTTTTTGCTTTACATTTACATGTCGAAATCCATAATTAAACTATATGTTTAAATATGATTTTTTTATATACATCAATGTTTCAAAGATATGTTTATTACTGAATTTTAATATGATGTATTAAAATATTTTATATTTGTTTAATGTTTGTGGGCAATTATTATTGACAAATTGAAAAATACAAACGTTTTGTTTTATAGAAATTAATTGTCATGCATAATTTTATTGCCTTCATTATAAATCTTAATTATTAATTATTTTCACTGAACTTGCCATTCGGCTTATACAATAATATAACGTTTTATTTGGAACATAAAAAAGAAACACATGCATATGTATTTTAAAATAATTTACTCCGTCAGGTTTACGGTTGTCGAAAGGCAGATACGGGCAAAATGTACGCGATGAAATGCTTGGATAAGAAACGTATCAAGATGAAGCAGGGTGAGACGCTAGCTCTCAACGAGCGAATTATGCTCTCTCTAGTCAGTACTGGGGTAAGTTGTATTTGTTTTCCCATATAGTCACTTGTAATACATTAAATATTGTTTTGTATGTCGCTAGCGTGACGTAATTTGAAAGTGTATGACGCATATTCAATTTATGATTTGATTTTCACTTTAATTATCACAAAACAGTTGTTGTTTGATCAATAAATGCGTCAAAATATGTATGTGGAGTGGGAAATGGAGTGTTTTGACACTAGGTTCTTTGTGAATACCTCTTATGTTTGGAAATAAGCATGGAAGTATTATTTAAATATTTAATATTTTAAAAAAATTAAATTCCCTAAATTTGATTCCCACTCGAGGAGTGGAAATTATATTTCATTTTCTTCGCTCTGGTGTCGAGGTAAAACGCGGCGTTAAGTTCCGCCACTTAACACGCAATACCTCCGAATTCGGCGGAAAGTGGGGAACGGAGTGTCTTAACACTAGGTTTCCTCTGCCTACCCTGCTGTGTGCGGGATATAGCGTGAAGCTATTAAAAAAATTAAATGTTTAAATAATATAGTGTTAGCAAACCTAAAATAAATAAAATATTCACAACACCATATTTGCAAAATAAGTGTTAAAATAAAATTTATCACCACAGTTGCTGTTCCCTTTGTAGTTTATACCTATATGAAATTGTTTTTCTCATGTTAATATGTACTTCGCGTGAGTCTACCGCGATAAGAATAGTCAACATGTGTAATGTGAAATAAAGGAGAAATACATTAATTTACCAACTTAGAGTAAATAAAATATTGAATTATACTATTTATTTTACGTATAGTTCATATTGTTTTGCTAGGAAATAGTGCAGTTGCGTTTGCCATTTATTTGAAAACCTTGTAATATGACTTCCGTTAAACATCGACTGAAACATGATTTTCGGAAATGTTATTATTAATACTAGAGAGTATTTATTCCGTTTGTGTGAAAAATATATATTAGGTATTGCATATTTTAATAATTTTATCTAATTTTAGCTAGAAAATATTCTTTGATGTAAAACATGTTACACTATTTTACTTAAAACTTCTTAAAAGAGAACGAAAAGACTCCAAAGCGTAATCAATTTTAATTACAAAATTTAGTGCAGCTCAATTTGTAAAAGTTATGGTCATAATTGCCTGACTGACACACTTTGAAAATAAAAATTGTAATTTCTCCGCCGCTTAAATTTAAAATGCCTTTGCTGAGATATTAATAGTTAAAACTGGAGTAGCGCAGTTAATACCACTACTAACTCGGATTACGACGAAATCGCTATTATCTGTATTTAAGTACATTTCTTTGCATCTCTTGGTAAGCTCCCGTCTCGATCAGCGAATCTCTAATTTGGATACTGAGTATTCAAATTTGGCTACTGGAATACTGTTTGCTCAAATAGACGGTAATTTTTGTAAATTTAATTTTCATTATCATTTTTTTTTTATTAAAATAGTCATCATTTAGATTTAATGATTTTATATTGGAATCAATTAAAAAAAGAATTAATAGCTCCTGTAATAAGCATACAGATATATACATAGTAATTTTATAACATTATTATTGAATTAATGGTACTTTATTCAAGTTGAGGAAGAAATAGAAAAGGGAAACTTATTTACAGGACTACATATTATGTGTTCATGACGCGTATCTTTGTTGGCGATAAGTCAACTGTGTGTTTTCCCTTGGTTATATGGGGCTTTGCTTACGAGTTTCCGTATTGTTACAATGAAGGAATTTGATGTGACGGATTTCCTTGAATACAAAAAATATTATAGCTTATGTGAGAAAAGATATATTTCAGAAACAGATCTGTAGCGGCGAGGCTTAAATACTCAACCTACACTACACTGCAAGTATCTCCTCTTGAACCCAACCATGTTTATTTTTTTGCCATTTTATTCAAAACAATTTTTTGACAAGAATTTTGCTCATTATGTTATATATTCGAAATGACAATAAACACATTTTAGTATTACAAAAGTGATTGATTATACATATTTACTTTAATGAAGCACAAGAATCTTGCGAAAAATAGATACATTAAGAAAATTAACTATTTGGTCGACGTTAAGTCCGAAAGAATAAGTCAGTAACAACGTCTTATCTTTAAGCGGTGATATAAATGTTTCATAAAAGTTTTACCACCGTGATTTATATCATATATGTTTATATGGCTTTTTTGACTCGCTAGCTCCTATTGTTTATCGATAAGTTACTTTGATTCATTCAAGTAATTTGGAATACCTATAGTTATACGATATGACATCGGGGACATAAACGATATCCAGTCAATTGGACTGAAACGAATTGGCTCGCCCTCAATTTGCCGTAGTTCAATCCGCTTCCATTGCACTTTGTTTTACAATTGAATTTTTCATTTTTAATGTATACCTTAACCTAGTTTGTTGAATTTCAATCAGAGAATATGAACGTTTATTAAAGTACTTTTTATGAAATTTTATGTAATCCTTTGTGTTCTATTTTGTTTACTGAAATGGATATAACGTTAGTGTTTTATAAATATTTTGTCAAAATTTAAATCATATTTGAAATGTTATTCCATATCCTTATCTCTTATTTCATTCACTGCAAATCCTACAGTAAAGATTTATACATATAGAAAAGTCCGCCGCTATACTAACTGTAGATGTTTTTATTCTTCGTGACCTAAAAGCTTTCTTGTAGTTGTATAAAGCCGACGATATCCAAAGTTTATAAAATGGGAACCGCCTCGACTTCTTAGACGTAACTTAATACATTTACATGTAGGCTTAAGTTATAACATGTATTTCTTTTGCTCTGACCCTATTTGGATGTCTGTGCCATGTGATAATAATAGATCGTACTGTTAACACGCAAAATATTTTACTTAACGGAATATTAGCAATTCCATATTTCCACATATTTATTAAAAAAAAAATCAGTTATTATTTAAAATACAAAAAGTTGCCATAATTTCAAACATATTTATGTTTTAATAATAAAAATAAGGATTATTTATTCTTATTGGTCTGCATTTTTTCTTCGTCGTCATGAAGACGCTAATGAAATGATAAGTTTACAAATATTGCATCTAAAAACAAGTATTTTTTGTCCAATATCACATATGCTTATCTTTTATGAGCGTTCGTCTGGTTGTAAGGCGCCTCCTCGTCTGTCAGATATCTCTTAGTATTGAGATCCCGGCCATATCAGCCTCAACTCGTTAAGAAAATCGACTAGACTGATTGTGTTGACAGTATTAAAACATCGATCACTATTCATGAGACAATGCCACGGACATTATTGTTATTTCAGGTTTTCATTTTGCTTCTACTCAGAAATTTATTTGTATTCAGTCTGGTTGCCAAAATATTTAAAAAAAATATATAAGAGAATTGATGCCTCTAGGAGCATTAAATTTATACATTTCGATCAATTTATTTTAATGCATTTGGAAAATCTAATCAGTACTCGACAATTACAATTATCGTAACGCATCAATCAGTATAATCGCAAAACACCGAAGATAATGTTAGAGTGGTCACAAAAATATGATTCGATTACCATATATTTGTGATATGAAGTGGACAAATTTGATTATTTTGTTTGCTACCAGTCGCCACGTAATCCGGAACGGCCTAGACTGTGTTAGTCACTTGACTATGCCCGTCACGCGGCCCCTGGCATAAACAAAGGGAACGCATTCATCACAATACTCCGGTTAATATTTCCGTTTGTCGTAATACATCATCATAACGCTCCAACGGTTTATTGCTTCTATGCTATTTTGCCTTTCGCTTGGCCAATACGTCAAGCTATATTTATTTATACTGGTCGAAATTTTAATGCCAAAGAACAGTTGAAAAATGTATTGTTTGAATATTGTAATAATAACTATTATTATAATAAAAAAACACAATATACATAAAAATCGTTATAACCTACATATATAAAGTAATATATAATACAAAGTCGCAAAATATTTATGGTACGAAAGTAGTTATTATTACGACACAAGTATCGTTAAGAAATCTCATCGTGCCATAAAATGATTCACCATGAAAAACCTATGTAGAACATTATGCCTACAATTCTTTTGTTAATTCCATACAATGATTACGTATTGTTCCAGGTGGATTGTCCATTCATTGTATGTATGACGTACGCATTCCACACACCGGACAAACTTTGCTTCATTCTGGACCTTATGAATGGCGGGGATTTACACTACCACCTGTCTCAACACGGTGTCTTCAATGAGGCAGAGATGAAGTTTTACGCCGCGGAAGTCATATTAGGTAAGCGATAATCAATTTTTAGGTCTTTTAGCACAGTGTGACAACGTCTAACCGGAATGGTCTAACCGATGGATATGGGTTCATTTCCACTCGAGAGTATGATAATTATTTTCATTTTTTCCTTATATTGCTGCTACCTAAGACTTAGTCGTAGTTAAATTCCGCCACTTAATATGCAATGTCTTGATTTCGGGAAGTCCGGAAAGCGGTGAACGGAGTGTCTTGACACTGCGCTCTCTGACTATCCTGCTATGTTGAAAAAAGCATGTAGTAGAATTATGTAATCAATTTTAAAACGATATTTTGAACGAAAAAACGTTTGTGTCCAGTACACAGGTACGGTATTTACATCTTATTTTTTGAGTTATATGTGACCTATATATATAATCAATAGTAAAATGTAACGGTTACAAAAAAAAATAATCTAAATAATTGTCACATGAAAAAATGTATAGCATAGATTTCCTATGGCGATGTTTCTAAAATAACAAAAAAGTAGGCATACTTAAAAATCATCTTTAAAACTTTAAAAGAACTCAATTCTAAATATACGTCATAGAAATATCTTTTAAGAAAATTAGACCAGACGGGGAAGCACCGAACTTATAAGTATATGTATCTATTTGAGATATCAACCACAGTCATATTATAGACATATTGACTGCATCACGACTGCAAATAATGTAATAAACATGAAATTACAAGTAACACATTTTATTTTAAAAATATTTGTATTTAGGTAAGAAATTGGTTCATATTTTTGTCGCCACTGTTTATCCTGTGTTGAAAAATTGCCTTACACTATATTTTATACCCTTTTTTATAATAAAAAAATGCAAGAAATAACTTAAATAACTGTTATCTGTCTTTTTCCACACTGTTGAGTTTAGAAGTTTCGACACTTATCTAACAATCTTCTTTAGTTAAACTTAAACAATGACAAGTTTTCTTTGTGTACATTTTAGTTCTCACTTTCTAAAGTTTGTAAATAATATTATATATAGTAAACTCTTTAATTTAATTTACTTATATAAGCAATATAAATCGGAGCAATATAATTCAGGTTGTCGTGGCTAACTTGGAGAGCCTCTGACTGTCAACGAAATGGTTATGAGTTCGATTCCCATTCTGGAATTTTATATAATTTTCATTTCGCCGCTCTAATACCTAAGACAAAGCGACGCATTGAATTATAATTTACGCGTAGTTCGTTTTCAGACGTAAAATGTAGAACGGGGTGACTGTCTTGACACTAGGTTCTCTCTCACTGCGGGGATGCGTAAAACAGAAATAAAAAATAATTCAGAGGTTTTACATTAAAATGACATTCAAGAGGATATAGTATAGTATATCCTGTTAACTGACATTGCCAGTGTAAAGTGCAGTAAAGTAGGTACAATTGCAGTTGGAGCATCGCGGGCCCCTCGCTAATCGAACGCCGCCGCGTTTTTAATTGACGTTAATGAAAAGGCATTCTGTACACCACACGTCCATAAACTCTTTAATACGTCCGCATAGAGCAATGTAATCCAATATTGCAGCGATTTAGACCGTACTTGACGTATTTCATATTAATAATCTGACCTTGCCCCCTATATTACTAGAGGAGATTATATTACATACAATTTTAGTTTAATAATCATTTTGTGTCGTCCATTGAATGTTATATCCTCTGAATAATTGAAAATACGGATATGCTTATTATATATTTAGTATTATTATTTTCCGTTTTATATAAGGTCAGAATCAGTGCTGGGCAAAAGTTAATTGCAATTAACAATCCATTATTTGATTGTGAGGAAATCACATAAAAATAACAATTAGCTGAAAATTAATTAATATAAATTTATGTAGATATATATTGCATCGTGAATCTCTATTTTGGGATGGAGAACGGAGTGTCCTGACACAAGTCTCTGACTAACCGGGCAAAAGCATAAATCTGAAAAAATATATATTTCAGTCGAAATTGTTCAAATTGTTCTAAGAATAAGCCCTATTATTTCCGACTAAAAGATTTTAGAAGACGAAGCTATCTATGTCATAAGTATTATAACTGAAATCGCTTATTTATTGAAGTTTACGCAAAGATTGTTGTATTTTAGTATCTATTTATTACATACCCGGAAAGTATAGATACTATTTATGCTTGTTTCATTGTTATGAGGTTGTTAAAATAATACAATGCGCATTTTATCACTCAGCTTATTTTATAAATATCTATAAGCTTATAACTCGAATTTACGTAGATTATAATCTCATATATAGTACGTACACGAAAGTACATTTGAGTTATGTGCCATTTTCTTTAATTTACTATGTAAAAAAATAGCTTCACGCTATATCCCGCACACAGCAGGGTAGGCAGAGGGACCCTAGTGTTAAGACACTCCGTTCCCCACTTTCCGCCGAATTCGGAGGCTTGCGTGTTAAGTGGCGGAACTTAACGCCGCGCTTTACCTCGACACCAGAGCGAAGAAAATGGAAATATAATTTCCACTCCTCGAGTGGGAATCGAACCCAGAACCAGTCGTTTACAGTCACACTCTTGTGCCACTGGGCCACGACTGGCCCAGGCTGGGCACTTTAATTTACTATGTAAATTTATTCTACAATGGTATAAAATGTTTTTATTTGGTAGTAAACGAAAATAATATCTCGCAATGTCTTGCTTGTTCAATAGCTCCACATATTCTTTCTATTGCAAAGAATTTCCGTTCTGTGGAGAAGGAAATAAAGAAACCTGACCCCATTACCATGTGGGACGATAACTAGCAAAAGACACAGACTTAATATTTTATAATAGTAATATTTTTTTTCGTTTCACATTTGCAATAACGTAAGAATTAATATAACATTTTTTCATACGTAAATTATACGTTTTATTACGTAAAATTTACTCGAAACAAAATTAGAGTCTACTTTAAACTCAAAAACACTCTACTTAAAATTCGTTTGACATATATGTACAAATTACAAAGAAAAATATTAAAAAGGGGCCAGTAGTAGCGCAATGGCACGAACGTGTGACCGTAAACGACTGGTTGTGGGTTCGATTCCCACTCGAGGTGTGGGAATCAAGCCCACAAACAGTAATACCCACAACCAATATCTAATATTTCCATTTCCTTGGCTATGGCATCAGAGGCAAAGCGCGGCGTTAAGTTCCGCCACTTAACACGCAATGCCTCCGAATTTAACAGAAAGTGGGGAACGGAGTATCTTCATACTAGGTTCCCCCTGCCTACCCCGCTGTGTGCGGGATACAGCGTGAAGCTAAAAAAAAATAATAAAAATTATTCTTAAAATATATCGTAAAGAAAAATTATATTAAAAATGCATTTATATATATTTTTTAACATTTTTACATTTACAATTCTTAATAATTTTCTAGGACTGGAACATATGCACAAACGTCACATAGTGTATAGAGATTTGAAGCCAGCTAACATTCTTCTCGACGAACATGGCCATGTACGAATATCGGATTTGGGGCTCGCTTGCGACTTCTCTAAGAAGAAGCCACATGCCAGTGTGTAAGTAATCTATACTTTTATTATAAATACGAAAGTCTGTCTGTTACGCTTTCACAGCTAATCTACTTGTCCGATTTGGATGAAATTTAGAATGAAAGTAGCAAACAATCCAGGGTCAGACACTATTACTACTAATTTTTGAAATGTCTACCTTTATATGGTTGTATGTTGTAAGAGTTGTAATACGATTGATTACGGATTACGGATTCACACGGCGAAGCCGCGAGCGGGCCGCTCGTACTTTATATTTATATGACTATAAAAATCTTACATATTTTTTCGGAAAAACAGAAGATACTCTTTTTACTCAAACCATGAAAATAATTTGTTATGATGATGTGTTCTTCGTAGTACGTCTTCCATATTGGATAAATTTATCTTTATTTTTTTTTAAACATAAATTTACCCAGTATGGAAGACGTTCTGCGAAGAAGGCATCGTCATGACGGCTTCAAAACACGTAATTCAGTTTTCCGCCTTATATTAAAAAACAATTCTTATAATATCCGCATCCTTATAACAGTTCTTATAATAAATATTTATTAATAAAGATAAAACAATTGATTACTCATAAATAGTAGTAATCAATACTAAAGGCATTAATTACTTTAGTATTAAAAAACAATGTATTTTAATGAAATTTACGTCTTTTTTGTGCAAACGTATGACACATTTTATTCTTTGATATAAATTATGACAATGCACTGTTTCCAGCGGAACCCATGGGTATATGGCGCCTGAAGTACTATCTAAAGGAACCGGATATGACTCCTCAGCTGATTGGTTTAGTTTCGGCTGTATGCTGTACAAATTACTTAAAGGGCATTCTCCATTCCGTCAACATAAAACCAAGGACAAACATGAAATAGATCGGATGACTCTAACAATGGTAAGAAGAAAAGATGCCTAGATATGTTATGTGATTGTTAATAAGAGCTGAGAAAAATACTGCAAATATATTCATATTTTTGTTCCAGAATGTAGAACTGCCTGAGTCATTTAGTCCAAGTTTAAAAAGTTTACTGGAAGGTCTTTTACAAAGAGACATAAACAAGCGTTTGGGATGTAAGGGACGAGGGTAAGATGTTATTTGCTTTATTACAATCTGTTATTAAGATAATAAAGCCGTCGTGGCGCAGTGGGTTAACGTCTGTCTGTAAACACGATTGTTGTCAATTCAATTTTCTTTCTGGGGAATCCAGAAATCACTTTGGGCCCATAGGCCTAGCGCGGCGTTGAGTTACAGCACTCATCAAGTAAAATCTCAACTTCAGCCCTAAAGTGGGGGATGTCTTGATACTAGGTCCTCTGACTACCCAACTCACTATGCGAGATAAAGCGTGATGCTGTAAAAAAATTAAGTACTAATTAAATATACTTTATTAGAATGAATGTATTATATAGATTTTAGTCGGTACACGACCTAATGCAGGATAGTTATAATACGTAATAAAAAGATATTATGTATAGTATATAAAAACATCTATGCTTACAGCAGTAAATATGCTGTAAATGTGACTGGTTCTATTCCCACTTAAGTAGTAGTAATATTCAATATTTGTATTTTCTCTGCACTGGTATCGAGACAAAGCGCTGCGTTATATTCCACCACTTAACATGCAGTGCCCTCCCTCCCTTGCTATGTGAAAGTATATGGGATATAGCGTAAAGTTAAAAAAAATCAAATAATTTTATTTACAGAGCTGATGAAGTAAAAGAACACGTGTTCTTCGCGGGTATCGACTGGCAGCAAGTGTATCATCAGAAGTACACCCCACCCCTTATACCTCCGCGTGGAGAGGTCAATGCGGCTGATGCTTTCGATATAGGCAGTTTTGATGAAGAAGATACTAAGGGAATTAAGGTTAATGTCTTTTTTTATTCAAATTAAGTGACATAAAATGGCCTGACATTTTAAATATGAAATTAAAACAAAAAAATATACAATTTGTAAATAAATTCGAAAGAGAATTGTAATTCAGTTATCGCTACTTAAAAGAATAGCGTTTGACTGTAAAGACATTGTTTGTGAATCCAGTTTCCTCTCGGGTAAATTATTATTTAAATTATTTTTATTACTTTGCTATATGTTGCACGGTGTTGAGTTACTACTCTACACGTAATGTCTCGAATTCAGAGTGAATGCAGAGTATGTTGACTCTGGAGTACGTGAGTGCAAATTATTTATTAATTACAAATACAGATAAATCTTCAAAAATATATTTTGATAAAGAGTCTATATAAATTTTTATTAAGTATACTTTTTATAAAACCGTCCTGTAAGTATTATTATAAGAATTATGTTTTTTGTAATACAGAAAAAGAATAAGTAATCCTTAAGATTAATATTTCATAACCTTACACTTAAAGTTATGTGTAGAAAATTATTGGTAAACTTTAAGCCAATGTTAAATGTTATAAATTTAAAATGTATTTTAATATATGCCACAGCTAACAGAAACAGATCAAGCCCAGTACAAAGATTTCCCACTTGTGATCTCTGAACGCTGGCAATCTGAAGTGGCGGAAACAGTCTTTGAGACGATTAACCAAGAGGCAGACAAAATGGAACTCAAGAAGAAAGCCAAGCAGAAACAAAAGTTTGATGCTGACGAAAAAGGTACAATTGTTTTATTTTCTAACGGTTAAAATGAATTTATAATTGTAAGCATTGCTTTATGGACTTTAAATGCCTTTTTTGATTTAATTCAATTAAAACACCAAAAAGTAAAGAAAAGTATTTAGAAATATATCATGGAATCCATCATGGCGCAGTGGAAAAGCGACTGACTGAATATGCGATTGGTGGTGGGTTCGTTTGGGGCGAATGATTAGATATTTAAAATTATTTTCATTTCGTCGTTCTGGTAATATAAAGCGCGGTGTTGAGTTCCACCATTCAACACGCAATGCCACAAATTCCTATAAAAAGTGGAAAACGTAGTGTGACTCGGCTATCGCAAAAAAATCGTGAAGGTGAAAAAGAATAATCTATAATATAATATATATTATCTCGAGCGAAGCAAATGCGCTTCGTATTTTAACACTTTAACGAACTATTTTAATTTAGGAATTATTATACAATAATATTAATACTATGGCACATAATTATTAAAACTGTTATACCTCTTATAATAATAATAATTTAAAAAAAATAAATAGCTTCACGCTATATCCCGCACACAGCAGGGTAGGCAGAGGGAACCTAGTGTTAAGACACTCCGTTCCCCACTTTCCGCCGAATTCGGAGGCTTGCGTGTTAAGTGGCGGAACTTAACGCCGCGCTTTACCTCGACACCAGAGCGAAGAAAATGGAAATATAATTTCCACTCCTCGAGTGGGAATCGAACCCACAACCAGTCGTTTACAGTCACACTCTTGTGCCACTGGGCCACGACTGGCCACAATTTTTATTAATAATTTTAAAAAACTATAAAAGTTATTTTTATTCAATGTTTAAAATTAACTTAACATATATTAACACGTATTTTATTCCTTTACCACAGAATCAGACTGTATACTGCATGGCTACATAAAGAAGCTTGGTGGGCCATTTGCCAGCGCCTGGCAGACGCGATATGCTAAGCTTTATCCTAATCGTCTGGAATTACACTTGGAGAACAGCGCCAAGCCAGAGATGATACTTCTCGACACAGTTGAAGAGGTTTCCTCCGATTTAGTGTCAGTTAAAGGCGAGCAGTGTATCGTGTTGCGGACCAGAAATGATACTAAGATTGTGCTTACTAATACTGTAAGTATGATTATTTATATGAACAAAATATTTTATACATTTTAAAAAATGTTACTAATTCCAACTTGAAATTATTGTTAATGTACTTTTATCTGCGTTTGTATTATCTTTAAAGAATAATAAACTATCATCCCACTCCCGACTTCGCCGCGTGACCTGTGACTTTTATATTAGTGAGCCGCATTAGGATTCTCTAAACTTTACAATAACTGAACAATCTTAATAACCTATAGCACTCCTGAACAGTGTAGCTTTCTAATTGTGAAAGAATTTTCATGATCGGTTCAGTATTTCCAAAAATTAGCTTTACAAACAAAGATATAAACTATACCTCTTTATTACAATAGTATAGATAACAATTCTCACATAATAGTATAGATAACAATTCTCACATAACATTCACCTAAAAAAATCAACTTGCAGGACGAAATCGGCCTCAAAGAGTGGGCATTATCGCTCCGTTCGGCACACAAGTGTTCCCAAGAGTTACTCGCATCCATGGCCAAGAAGGCGGGCAAGATCTACGGCACCGACGGCGCTAAGGAGTCGCTGGCGCTCGGCCGTCCGCCCCCCGCCGCCTCGCCCGCGCCGCGCGCCCCCAACGGCAACTAGCACGAGCTAGCGCCCAATAAGGGCGCTAAAATGTTCCGCCGCTCCAAGAGCGCCGCGCAACTCATCAAGTAAACGCACCCCTCGCGCTTAGGTCTACCTATACATACATCCCTACTGTCACACAAACGTTGTGTGATAATAGCTAGATAATCGATATTGTCGTAATGCATATTATAATCGTAAACTGCGGGGCAATAATCGGATGTATGTGTAGTTGCACGTGTCTAGTAGACCCAGTAAAGGGATGTGTTTAGTTGAGCTTGTTGAACTATAGTGCACGTGCAGTGTTCGGCGGTCGGTGGTGTCACGTGTGCGAAACTGTTTATTGTGTCAATAATGCGAATTATAAGTGGTGTGCCCGTTAGCGTAGTAGATCACCCTCGGTGGATTCAGGATTCACCTTCCGGCATTCTGATTTGATAGATTTATGCTAGTAGGAACGGGCGCGGCGCCGGCGCTCGCGCTCGCGCTCCATAGTAAGGACTATAGCGACTATTAGGACTGCCAATTATTACTAAATAAATGCTATTCGCATTTTTTATTGTTGTACGAATTACTGATATAGGAGCGATCGATAAAATGTAAAAATAAAATTCCTTTACAGTGACTCTAATGTGAACTTTTGTAATTGTTTGCACGGATTAAATTTTGTAATTATTAATGTAACATTCTGAATGTCGTATTTATTAACTATGTAAAAATAATGAGTAACATTTAAATCTAGTAGCATAGAGATTATCTATATGTCTGTGTTTGTGCAATAGATAAAAATACTAAAATCGCATATTGACTAATTGTCATTGGTTAATAATAAAAAATTAGTGTATCGATATTTCGACTCTGAAATGTATGATTATAGATGCTTGAAATTAATCGACTTATATTGTAATTAGAGAATCTAGCACTTCAGTTACATCTGTCTATTGCACAATATGTATTATAATATAATGTTTATTTGTATCTGATGCTCTCTCGCTCGATTTCTTTTATAAATTTTCTGTAGATCAATCAATATCACAGGTTTGTTTCTGATACAAGGTACTTAAGTTTGTTTCATAATTACTGTTGCATATGCAAATTGTTATTTATTCAAATAGTGACATGTGTAAGTAGGATTATGTATATCTTATCTCTTTTCATATGAAATAGAGGCAATACTTTTCTAACTACCATAGGTGTGTTAACAATAGTTGTGACGGAAATAATTAGAGAGAATTTTGATGATATTCAAATACTATGAATTTTATTACATGTTCACATTGTTAATGGTGGCTTTTACAGTGACATTTGTATGTTTTATATTTATAACAATGCAATTACGTTATAACAAAGGTTACGTCTGATACAGATTTAATTGTTTTTTTGTCTCCTACAAAAATATATTATAACTCAAAATATATTAAGCATTATTAAACGAGATCTGGAATTAATTAGAAGTAAATTTAAATTTAATAGGTCTAATTGTAAAAGTGATTTTAAAACTTAATTATGAATTTGTAGGTTACAGATCAATTAAATTTAATACATTTATTTCTAAGACAATCCAGAACCAGTGTGGCTTGTATTTAAATACTGATTTTACAATTACTTAGGCAATAATATGATACCAGCATTTCACAGGTGTGCATTATTATCAGGAAGCGTGCGGACACCTTAGTATGTTAACATACAAAGGTGACAGGGTGCAATGTTACTTTGGACTAATAATAAATAAATTATATGTAATATTATAATATAAAATGATGCAATAAATTTTTAATTGTACATACTATATTGTTAATGGCGTAATTTAAGGAAACTTAAATCCTATTAGTTAATAAAGTAGGAATATTGAAATGCCATTGGATATTTCGTTCTGCCTATCTATTTAGAACAGTTTCTCTTGTAGCAAAGTTTGTGTCATCCAAATAAGATATTCATTAATCATTAAACCTTTCAAAGCAAACTATTGCTTATAGGTGTTTATATATAAGGTAAATATTACTATTTATAAATCGTAATAGATCTTCCTTTTATATAGTCTTTTTCTTGTTCCATATTTATTCATAAGAATATAAGATATTCTGTGCTATGAAAAGTTTTTGACATTACTTATTTAGATTTTGTAGATATGACAGAACTTATTTTTTGTATACTTTTACTGTTTTAATGTTTGCTTTTTATATCTTTACCAAGGTTAAACTTGCAAAATATTTATATTTAAAATAGCCGACCGTAATAATTTCAGTGGTTAATATTTTAAAATACTGTCTTTTACGTAAAACGAACATTACTCATTATGGTTCAAAAACACCTAACATATTAATTTATAATAATTAGTTTAAAGTGTATAAAATATATATAGGCATATTTATTCTACATTATAAGATTTTATTTTTATATATTATTTTAAATATCTTGTCATTTTATGTAATAAATATAAATAGTATATGAATTAGATGCTAGTCAATTGAATTTACATTGATGAATGATTGTGGGAATTATTAAAAAAATAATAAAATATTTACAGCTTGAACAGTATTATAGGTTAGGTTGTTTGATGAAATCATTCTGTCTTATGTGATAAATGTGTTTTAAATTGCATACATTTATATAGGAGGCTTTATTTATTTGACTTTCACAAATCTTCATTATTTTAGTTGCTTCTACTTATTTATATGTAGTTTTGTAGCATATGGAAGATTTAGCTGTTTAGTGTGGAAGCAACTATGAAAAGTTCAATAGAGGCCAAGCGTTTATAAACACTTAATAAGCCATAAGTGGAGTTTGAAATTCTCAACATTCCGATATGCCAAATTAGTATTAAATAATGTAAAGTGCATTTAAAGATTGTTTGTCTCTCGACATACTTCGCAAAATCTTAAAAATTGGTACATAACTGGCATAGAACAATGTACAGCTAGATCTGTATCAGACAATGAGTTATCGTACATACCTCTTTTAGAAAATATTTTTATTGTGAACCTACATTATGTGTAGTAAATTGTTTATTTAATCATAATGCTTTTTATTACATATACCTTTTTCTTATATAATATACATATATTAAAACTCAGTTTCAGAATCAGAACCTATTTTAAAAATCATTACTCATACTTAAAACTTCCCCCAGAACTATCATTTTAAAAGTTAATTTGTAAGTGTGAAATGGTGCCTTGTTTCAATATAAAATTTTTATTCTCGTTATTAAAAAAAATAGGTACTTTGACACGTTATGAAAAACTTTTTTATCTCCACATATCCAAGTATAGTACCCGGCAACTAATAATGCACATCGATGCTTAAAACGAAACAGCCAGCCAGTTTCTGTTTCGTAGAGCGCTGTCTCTGTTGCTCAGATGGTATGTGACGTTTGTCACTGGTTCTTCAGTCTTTGTACAGATACGGTAGAGTACGGTCGCTTTCAGTTTCAAATTTATATAGACGTAACCCCAGGATGGCTGCGGTACGTAGTGAAAATATAACTTGTATTTACAAATATTTATTACAACTACTTTTAATGTAGGATACATCTTTACACAATGAGTTTAGAAATAGAAGTCCCCTGGCTAAATAAATATTGGTCCTTAAATACTGAATTAGTTGTTTACAGTAAAAAGGTCGAAAGTACAAACATCAGAAATTAAACAATAATAACACTTACAAAAAACTTAAACTAAGTAATACAAGCGTCATTCTGAAGTGCTTAAATTATGACGGTTCAGGATAATATTTGCTCTGGGAATATTTCACAAGTGTCGTTTTAAAGTAAATGGGTGACAGCTTAAATAATGAGGGCTTAAGAATACAAGATTAAATCTGAGAACACTTAACAGTGCAGAGTTGTCGTAGAAAGTTAATAAACAATAATAATTGGTATGAAGTTAGAGAGTATGCGACTTTAAGTATATGAAATATTGATTAATAACAATATGTAAATTATTATTATGTCATCGACGTATATAGAATTAGTTATAATATAATTAATGTGCGCCTGGAATTGGTAACATTCGGCCATCCTGAATCCGCCGTGTCCCACGGCGATCAGCATCACCAGTTAGACCAGCTTGTTGCTGTTGTACTGCATCTGAAATTTAAATTTTAGACGAGTTATTCGTTCTTGAGGTTATTGTAATATTTTGTGTTAGAATATCAAGTTGGGTAAAGTACACGTCATTAAATAGTTTTTTTTTTTAAAATAAAGGAACTCTGTCCATGGGCTCACAGGTGTCCATGGCATTTGTTAGTATTAATTTGTAGTGTGACAATTTAAAAGCACTGAGACTTATAATTAGTCTTATTATCTAATGGTGATGTCCATCACTGTGTAAGTTTTTTTTGTTTGGTTTAATTGTATGTAGTAAATATATGTACATATATATAATTTTAATAAAGACAGACACCCAGCTCACGCTTTGCTGATGTACATGATCACACAGTTTTTGTGTATATATATAATTTTAATAAAAACAGACACCCAGCTCACGCTTTGCTGATGTACATGATCACACAGTTTTTGTGTATATATATAATTTTAATAAAGAAAGACACCCAGCTCAGGCTTTGCTGATGTACATGATCACACAGTTTTTGTGTATATATATAATTTTAATAAAGACAGACACCCAGCTCACGCTTTGCTGATGTACATGATCACACAGTTTTTGTGTATATATATAATTTTAATAAAGACAGACACCCAGCTCACGCTTTGCTGATGTACATGATCACACAGTTTTTGTGTATATATATAATTTTAATAAAGACAGACACCCAGCTCACGCTTTGCTGATGTACATGATCACACAGTTTTTGTGTATATATATAATTTTAATAAAGACAGACACCCAGCTCACGCTTTGCTGATGTACATGATCACACAGTTTTTGTGTATATATATAATTTTAATAAAGACAGACACCCAGCTCACGCTTTGCTGATGTACATGATCACACAGTTTTTGTGTATATATATAATTTTAATAAAGACAGACACCCAGCTCACGCTTTGCTGATGTACATGATCACACAGTTTTTTGTATATATATAATTTTAATAAAGACAGACACCCAGCTCACGCTTTGCTGATGTACATGATCACACAGTTTTTGTGTATATATATATAATTTTAATAAAGACAGACACCCAGCTCACGCTTTGCTGATGTACATGATCACACAGTTTTTGTGTATATATATAATTTTAATAAAGACAGACACCCAGCTCACGCTTTGCTGATGTACATGATCACACAGTTTTTGTGTATATATATATAATTTTAATAAAGACAGACACCCAGCTCACGCTTTGCTGATGTACTTCTTCACAAAGATTCACAAAGATTCACAAAGATTCACAAAGATTTCACAAAGATTTCACAAAGATTCACAAAGATTTCACAAAGAATTCACAAAGTACCAAATTGCCTGGTAAGGCCGCCTTTACATCAAAATTGTACTTCGTTGTGTTTTTTGTGTTTACTGTTAAGTTTTATTGGCGTAATGGAGGATTAAAATAAATAAATAAATAAATAAATAATTAAAATAAATAAATAAAATAAATAATTAAAATAAATAAATAAATTCACAAGGAATTCACAAAGTATTCACAAAGTATTTATGCTATTTCACAAAGTATATTTATGCTAAGTTATAATTTGTTTTCAATTAACCGGATGCAATTGTGTATAACGAGCCTTATTTGTATACTTTTACAAATTAACTTTTTTTTTACAAGTATATCAGATCATCCATATCAACTTCACGGTCATTGCTGCTACTCTCATCAGGTACAGATGAATTATGAGGTCAAAGTACTTCACTACGAACTACAGCGTTAAATTTTTGATATCCCTTCATACCTTTTATACTACGAATCGTATAGCGATCTAATGAATGCTCAGCATTAACTTTTTAAGGTCCTGTATTTACACCGTTAAGTTTTCTAGTTATATTAGTACTTTCTCTGGTTATTCCCCCCTTCCAGAGCACCAATTGTATATATAGATGTCATAAAAATGAGTTCGGTCAAATCTATCTTTCATGAGCATCATGTCATTATTAATACGTAATTATGCGGTGTTTTCAAAATTAATTAGGTCCCCGTTAGGATAAGCCGGGAAACGCGAATTAGAATGTCCAAATAATAAATTGAAAGGAACGAAGCCAGTGGTTGCGTGAGGTGTATTATTAATACCCCAAACAATATCACTAAGATGACCATCCCATTTCGTTGCATTCACATTTTGACATAGTATTTACACGCTCAACATAAAGTTCTATTTACACGCTCTACTTGACCAGTAGATCGAGGACTAGCAATATTATTAAAAATGTGTCTTAGCTGCATTCCTTCTGTAAACATATCGGCTGGTAAAGGCTTTTTCTCTGTCTGTTATAATTCGGTGAGGATGTCCAAATTGAGAAATAATTTTTAATTGTTTGATAGTTTCTACTGAACTATTTTATTATATTATATTATTATTTAACAGCCTTTGCAAACACAAACTTAGTAAATGAATCGATAATAACTAATATATATAAATGTACGTATTTCCTTTACGAGTTTTTACGAATGGGCCTAAATCGTCAACATGTGGTGTATACAGCTACTCTTTCAATGGGGTTCGATTCTCCCTGCAATTAACCGTGGTTACCTTTCCCGTAAGCACATTGAGGACACGATTTAATATATTTTCGAATAAATGTAGTTATACCTTCAAACCAAAACTGTGCCTTAATTGTTCATCAAAACCAATATGTTTGATCATTGAATATAAATATTTGATCATGATATTTCTGCATTAAGCCCTATTTTGCCAGTTTGGGTATGACAAAACATTCTCCGTTAATTGTTTTTCTAAAGAGAAGATTATCCTTCAGAATATATTTTGCTGTAATATTAGTACTGTCTGTGGCGTTACGTAATTGAGTCAAAATAAACTTAATATTTTCATCCTGCAATTGTAATGTCACTAGCCAGTATGAATCTTCAATTAACAATACGCATTTACTAATTGGATTCCTGCTTAATGCATGTGCACGTGTCTCATGCGATTACCGCTTCGATCCTTAATTTGTAAATCATAAAAAGACATTTAAAGAATTCCTAAGTGTGGAATAACACTTTAAAAATATTTAAAAGTTGTATATCATAATCTTGACTTAACAGCTACCGACGAGCTATGCGGGGAATTAATTCTTTTTTTAAATAGTAACGCTGCGCAATCCGTAACTACCGTAACGGTGATTAATTCGGGGATACGAGATAAATTCAAAATCTTTTAAGAGATTCTATAACGGCTACAGTTTCCAGCTTATAGCTATGATAAACACCTTCCTCTTTTGATGTAACTCTAATAAAATATGCAATAGGTTTTAAAACATCGTCTTTAAAATTTTGATATTGCAAAGAATACCACCTAACCCTAATTTACTTGCACCAGTATGAAGCTCTGTGCGTGCATTTCTATTATATATACCTAGGACTGGTCTTTCTATAAGAGGTTTTTTTTTTTAAAGTTTGAAATGCATTCTCTTGCACAGTACTCCACGCCTAGAGTACGTTCCTTTTTGTTATTTGAGTGCTCACACAGTCTAGCTATTTCGACAAATCCACGAATAAATTTTCTAAAATATGAAGTCAAACCAACAAACTATCTTACTTCTACTTGATGGATGTTTTGGGGTTTTTTTTGTATTCAGCTACACAGACAATTTTAGCGCGGTCCGGTTGTATACCTGCAGTAATTTCATGGTCTAAATAATTAACATTTTTTCTTCAAAAACGAACATTTACCTAGGTTTAATTTTAAATTACCTTCTGATAAGAGTTTTAATATGTTATCTAATATTTTAAGACCATCTACAGAAGTCGTTGGAGTCATAACTTCAAATAGATATGTGGCTATTTTATTACTAAAGTTACCTAGAACATTTTTATGAGACGTGAAAAACAGCAGGAGCGTTAGCGAGACCGAATGGCATTTTTAAAAACTCGTAATGTCCCATAGGCGTGAAAAACGCAGTTTTATGAATGGAGCCGTTTGATATTTTAATTTGATAATAACCTTCTGCTAAATCTAGAATGATAAATAAGGTTTTACCGAAAGGACGAAACACCCATATTGATTTTCTATATAAATTTCGATTTTTAACAGTACGTGCATCGAGTGCTCTATAATCTATACTTAATCTATTGCATTTTTTACATGAACTACCGGGCTGGCATTACCATACATTAGGTCTCTTACAATACCAGCATTGATAAGGTTCTGGACCTTTTCATTAACCGTTTCATTTTTGTTATAAGACAGTCGGTATGGCTTAAAGTAAACTCATTTTTCAGTCTCTGTCTCAATATGCATTTCCAGTAGGTACATCTGTATACCCCAAGTCTTTTGTGATTTTCGTAAACAAATACTTACAATTATTTAACAATAATCGTTTGCAATCACTATTATTTAAATTGCCTACATCTAATCGTAAAGTTGTAAACTATTTTTACTAGATTGACTAATATTTGTAGAATTTTGCAAATTGTTATTAATATTACTATATTAAAACAGAAGTTCGTTGTGATACAATACAATGAGTACAATAAATTTGTTACATAATCTAATTTATACAAAGATAATTCATGTAATTCATTATAATTAAAGTCCTCGACGAAACTAATTGAATTTTGTTACATATTGAAACTTTTATTCGGGTGATTTATCATAGACTGACCAATAATTAAGTCAATGTCTGTTAAACAGTAGTTTGTTAGTTTTACAAAACCACTTAACATTACATTGTCTATATGCAAATTGATATGAGAGTAGAATATGCGCCACCGAAACCCTTCATCGTAACAATAGGTTTTATTTCTAATTTTAATTTCTCAGCTTGCGTTGCTGCGCGAATGTTAAGATTACTGTGTAAGCGATGAGATTATGACCATTGACAACTACTACTTTTTTTGTGTAAATCTATGTATATGTTGTACGTAGTGAATAAAACATTGCTGACCTTTGGTTTTTGCTCCTCTGAAGATCCTGCTGCCTGCCAGCAATTGGTAGAAGAGCGGCCTAAGCGATGGCATAGCTCACAGCGCGGCACCTTGCAGTCCATCGCCTCGTGACCTTCTCTCTTGCACTTGCAACATTTTCTCTGCTGCAGATGATTTTCCTTTGTGTAAGATACGCGTTGCTTCCTACTCTCCACGTGGTACTTGGTCAAATTGAGTATTTATTTTCATATGTTTGTTGACAAGCTCGCTGATCCACGAAGACGAACTTCCAATATAAACTGCCGAACTTTGTTGCTCCACCCATACACGTCGCCTAGCTGGTCAATCTTGTGTAGCCACCCTCTAACGGTAGTTGGTTTTTGCCGCGGGCTGGAACGTTGGGATGATCGCCGCGTGGAGTAGAGAGTCACACGGCCTCTCTTTCGGCGCCTTTCTACATTTTCATCGCAAATAGTTAGAGAAAAAAAAAAATAGAATTTTCGTCACTGTCTCTTGTCGTAGTTTGCAAGTGGCTTCTTCTTATGCCAATACCATGAACATATGGGCCTGACATTATCCCACTTCTGAAGTGTAAACGTAACCCCAGGATGGCTGCGGTACGTAGTGAAAATATAACTTGTATTTACAAATATTTATTACAACTACTTTTAATGTAGGATACATCTTTACACAATGAGTTTAGAAATAGAAGTCCCCTGGCTAAATAAATATTGGTCCTTAAATACTGAATTAGTTGTTTACAGTAAAAAGGTCGAAAGTACAAACATCAGAAATTAAACAATAATAACACTTACAAAAAACTTAGACTAAGTAATACAAGCGTCATTCTGAAGTGCTTAAATTATGACGGTTCAGGATAATATTTGCTCTGGGAATATTTCACAAGTGTCGTTTTAAAGTAAATGGGTGACAGCTTAAATAATGAGGGCTTAAGAATACAAGATTAAATCTGAGAACACTTAACAGTGCAGAGTTGTCGTAGAAAGTTAATAAACAATAATAATTGGTATGAAGTTAGAGAGTATGCGACTTTAAGTATATGAAATATTGATTAATAACAATATGTAAATTATTATTATGTCATCGACGTATATAGAATTAGTTATAATATAATTAATGTGCGCCTGGAATTGGTAACATATATATAAATATTTATATATAGAGTTGTTACTATCCCCAAACTATTATTTTTACAATGGCATCTTTAATAAAAAGAGGAAAACCCTTGCACGGTCAGTCACGTGAAATTATATATAATGTTTATAAATATTTTCTAACAGAGGCTAACATATTTAAAAATAATAATGATGTAAATAATTATTTTAATAAAGTTCAAGAACGAGTTGTAGATGCCACTGGAATTTGCAGACGAACTTTAAACAATATATTAAACGAAATCAGTGCAGAAATTAGCTTCACTAATTTCGAAATGATGGTAAAAATATAATCTATATGGACGAGTCCTGTACTAAAGGCCCATACTAAAGGCAGATATTGGAGTGATGATAATAAAAAAAGAATAAAAAGACCAGAAGGCTCGCACATCTTTTTCATTTTTTTATATTTTCAGGCGTCAAATTTAATTATTAAATAAAAAGGAATCGACATCGTTGAAGTTGACAACTATATTGTCGTTTTAACAGCTTTTAATAGATACCTCACTATTATTGTTTTAAGCGAGAGAGACAACGCTCTACTAAGTCGAAGCTATCCGACTGCTTCATTCTAAGCATCGATGTGCATTATTAGTTGTCGGGTACTATAGACATTTATATAGGAATTTTACGTAAGAACATGTACCTCATTACTTAAGACCCGCTCGAGAATTTGCCTGGGTTAGTTTCAGGCAAGTTAATAAAAATGTTATAGCAATTTTGTCAAACAAGAAATTAATTATTGTAATATTTTTAGTTATGAACGAATGGAAATAAAATAAACAAAATGTTAGGGGAGGTTACTAAAATGTAATAGTCAGAACTGTAGTTAAGGCAGTTAAGAGATTATCATGCATAGACAAACAGAAAATAAAATCAGAAAATCATTACTTTGGCTTCTATGTAATAGAACTTTGCCAAATACTCCCAATAATAACTTTTCTTGAAATCTTCTATTTACAGACTGCAACCAATTATATTTTTATTACATATGTAGATTAGGTTATTTATTAGAGAATGGAGAGAATCCTGATAGAGAATGGAGATATTGATTGTGAGTGCAACCCAATATTTATTATTTCATAATATATAAATTCAGGTGAGGTATACGTCCAATAAGAATAGATATATTTTTAAATATATTTTAGTGCCATTAAAAGTGACATTTGTGCCTGACATGTATTATTTTGGAATGGCAAGACTGTTACTGTCATATTTGATTTTCAGTCACGAAAATTTGAAAATATATTATATACCACCAAAATGAAAGTAAATTTCTTGTATTTAATGTATTGTGACAACTAAACTATCTATCAACGTCTTGGCTTATATGTATATGATCATGTCCGCAATTTTGTATTATGCTTTATTGCTTGTATGTATATCGTTGGGAAGTTGTTACAAGAAAATTACTGATATCGATATGAAGCGTAATTATGGAACAGGACTTGGACTTATATTGGTTTGCTTAACTTGTGGTCATTGTATATTTCATTCAGCTCTTATGGTCTGGGGAAATATTATTATAATTAAATGTTGCGATCGTCGGTTAGTCCTTACATATTTTCTAACTAACTTGATTCCTTTTTACAATCACATTCCAAAATTTTGAAGCGTTTAATTAATTGCAGATATTTACATCAAATTAGTTTGGCATATACTTGGATGTACTTGCTCTATCTCCACTTAAATATATATGACATTTATATTATTTGGATACATCAAGCATTAGCTCTTAAATTAGTAGGGTTAGCTTTCGAAATAAGTGGGCCTCAATTCAAAACAGTGTCAGAAACAAAAAAAGTTAGTGTATCAAAAATGAATATAGGAGATAGTGAAAATAACACACCAGAACCTAGTGCACCTGATATCATTGCATACGCTTTTTATTTTATTGGACTCCATAGAGGTAAACACTGTTCATTTAAATAATAATAGAAAAAGCAGCTTACACACATTGCTTTCTCTACTTTACGCCAGAAATATAGTCATTTTACGTAGAAATATAGTCATTTTACGGTGAATTCGACGCCGTGATTGATATTTAGGTATCAGAGCGGAGAGATGAAAATAATATAAAATTAATACAAGAGCCTAAAATAATCATAAAACATATCTTTATCAAATAATTAAATAGACAATAAATTTATTATATGTTTCTAATAATTTTTAGGGCCCTATTATAGATGGAAAACTTTTCATGATCATTTCCATGCACCTTTCAGTGTTTTAGGCGATTGTAGAATAATAACAGAACAAAAACTTAAAAAAGCGGCTTTATGTGGTTTAGGATATTGGATATTATTTAAAAAGTATTCGCCTGAGGTAAATATATCGTATGTAACATTAAAAACAAGTATTTATAAGTTTACACCACTATAACTTAATACATAAAGAGAACAACTGATGTACCTATACCTTAAATTATATTGAAAGCTTTATCTAACGGTAGTTTTTTAATGAGAATATCCGAAATATATTCCAAATAACAAAATATAAAGCATCTAAAAATTTCCAGAAAAAAGGCAAAGTATTTATTCATAACTTTTTTTACCTTCATACTGGATACCGGATATTGCAGGGTAGACAGCGGGAACCTAGTGTTAAAACGCTCCGTTCCCCGTTTTGCGCCGATTATGGAGCCATTGCGTGTTAAGTAACGGAACTTCGACTAGGCTTTGCTTCGACATCAGAGTGAAGATAATGGAAATAATGAATACCTATATCAATTCCTCGAGTGGAAATTCAACCCGACAACCAGTCGCGTTTGCAGTCACACTTTATGTCCCTGTGCCAAGACCCGCCTTAACTTCACTACTTTCGTTTATTTATAAAAAAAATGTGTCACTTATATAAAACCTTTTTATATGAAAACTTTTTTAGTTATATAATGAAAATATCTTTTACGACACTTACGGCGCAGATTTTCGATATTTGTATAACATACCGCAGCTGACTATGTACTTTCTTCATTACCAAGCCGTTATGATGTTATGTACAAGTGTATTTACCGAGACCGGTTTTGGTGTATATCCAGCGCAATGTCAACCGATTCCAGGATATGGACCAACTTCTCGATTAAGCTTCTTGACTTTGGCGTACGTTTTAATAATTTTAAATGCTTTTATACACTTAAGATGATTAACAATATTTTATAAAGGTTTAATAAATTTAGCAGGATTCAAACCCGCGTCTTTTGAACCGTTCAATCGCTTTAGCCGATTATATTCTTCTTGAAAAATCTTGAGTTATTTTTATGCTTGTTACTTATTTTTCTTGTTGCTTCGCCCGCTCGCTGCTTCGCCGCGTGAACTACCTAACTGTTTCGTTATATTGCAACCCTCGGGGGTGGATTTTTGAAAAATAAAGTAGCCTATGTTTAACCTTGAACTACCAACTATATATATTCCAAAGTTCATTAAAATCGGTTAAGCGGTTTAGATTTTTCATATAAACTTTCATCCCCTATTTCAACCCTTTAAAGGTTGATTTTTGAAAAATAAGTAGCCTATGTTTGACCCTGGATCATTTACTACTTTCATTCTAAATTTCATCCAAATCGAACCGATAGATTAGCCGTGAAAGCGTGACAGATAAAAAGACAGACTTTCACATTTATAACATACTCGTATGGATAAAAAAATCTATTACAAAAATGCAAATTTAATTTTTAAATAAAAAGTTTGATGCAAATAAAATTCTTAGCTATGTTCATCATATTAATAATCGGTATGTGTCTGTATAAATAAACAGTAGAATAACAAATCTCACTCGCATTTTAAAAATTTATACGCTTTGAATTTTTTTTCATGACATAATTAGGGCTTCTTCTCCTGACGTAGCAATGGAAGAGGAGTATAATTTCTCGATGCTCAAATGCTTTAATAACGAAGGTTTGCTAATAGGGCCTAAGATGAAGGACACTATGCAAAGTTGGGACATGCCAACACGATTTTGGTTCTGGGCCTATGTGCATAAAACGTTTTTAAAATCGAACAAGGAAGTAAGGTGATTAATCAAAAGTTTTTTCAAAATATTATTATTAATATATAATTCTTTTTAATTTATATGGAATGTAGAGTAATATTAATATATTTCTCTTATCGGGGCGAAGAATTGAAAATAATTTAATCAGAAATTATATCCAGTGTGGCCAGGCGTGGCCCAGTGGCACAAGCGTATGACTGTAAACGACTGGTTGTGGGTTCGATTGCCACTCGAGGAGTGGAAATATTTAATATTTCCATTTTCTTCGCTCTGGTGTCGAGGTAAAGCGCGGCGTTAAGTTCCGCCACTTAACACGCGATGCCTCCGAATTCGGCGAAAAGTGGGGAACGGAGTGTCTTAACACTAGGTTCCCTCTGCCTACCCTGCTGTGTGCGGGCTTCACGCTATACGTGAAGCTATTAAAAAAAAGACACTATATCCAAGTAGATATGGAGCCCATAAACAGTCGGGTTTGCAGTCAAACGGTCTTCAACTGCGCAACAAAGGTCTCTTACGTTACTAACAAAAACTAATACCCATGACCAATTGTTGGAAGCTCAGCGCTAGCTTAGGAATCTCCCAAATTGCAGTAAAAACTTAGACGAAAACAAAAAGCATTTCATTGAATACTTCATGTAAAAGTTATGAAATTAATCATATATTAAAATCAAATTAATAATTTTATTGTACTATAATGTGAATAACATTACAGAAGTGCATTTTCTCTTTTGGCTTGGACAATATGGACAGGGCCAAGTCTCCCTCACTTTATTATAGCTGTTACCCTGTGGGTGTACGTGCATCTTGAAGCAGAGTATAGCGTTCTTTACGATACTACAGGCCCAGTTAGTATAAAGCTAGTTTTGTTCTTGACTACCTTAAGCTTCAATCTAAATATTTTAGTTTGTAGGTAAAATACATAGATATTAGAAATCTAAGAAAAATATCTTAGATTCAAAAAATTGGATTTAAAGTTTATATTAATTTATATTCAAAAACCGCAAGTAGTTCCAAGTAAACCTGCGCGTAATCCCGCGAAAGAGCACTATAAATACCGCATACCTATCTATATTTTTATAACTTTACAAGAAGAAGGAAAACTCAATAGTCTTTATATTCATGTTGACTAATTAAAATAGTGTAAACAGTAACATAAGCGAACTTTGAACAAGCATTATTAGCCATAAAATTTCAGCTTTACACACTTGGTATTACTTTTTGCGGTATTTATAAAAGTGCTCTTCCGATGGTATTGCACGCGAACCACGATGCCACCTTTAAACATGCATGTTTTAAAATGTTATATAATAAATATTTTTCAGATGAAGCTGCCTTGGGACATAGGATTTTCAATAATGCGTCTATTTTGCCTCCTCTACCTCACTCCTTGCTTTGTTGTGAAAAACACAGAAATCGTTCTGAAATATTACAATTCAATATTCTGGGTGTTCCATTTATTATTACTCGCGTTAATGGCATTCTCTGTGATACTTTATAAAATTAGGAGGATACATGAATAGTTGAAATATATTAGGAAATAAAATCGATATATTATTTCTATCGGTATGCTTTCATTATATTTGTATCTACCGCTTTAGTATTATAGAATTTTCTTCTTTAGTTAATGTTAATTTTGAACGAATTTATTATTGCTACTTAAGCAGCGTTTTCCCCATAGCAGGATAATAATACAGAACCTAATGGCACGATACTATGTTCTCTGCTTTCTGTCCGAAATGAAGATATTACGTGATGAGTGACGAAATTCAAAGCATTTTTTGGTACCAGAGCAAAGAAATAAAGATAAGATAATACACTCATCCAATCATGCTTTCAGTTACTTTTTCTCCCATTGTGTCGCCTTTATTTGAATTTGAAGGATTAAATTAAACAATTATTTTGTCATTTTGCTGAAACTCCCATAAAATCTACTCATCCGAATAAGATGTTTGCCAATACGAACGAGCTTAGCAAAGCACTGGCCTGCTCCGAGGAAATAGTTCCCCTATTGGGGCCAGTCGTGGCGCAGTGGCACAAACGTGTGACTTCAAACGACTGGTTGTGGTTTCATTTCCTGCTCGAGGAGTGGAAATATTTAATATTTCCATTTCTTCGCTCTGGTACCGAGGCAAAGCGCGGCGTTAAGTTTCGCCACTTAACACGAAATGCCTTCAAAATTCGGCGAAAAGTGGTAAACGGAGTGTCTTAACACTACGTTCCCTTTGCCTACCCTGCTATGTGCGGGACACAGCGTGAAGCTAAAAAAAATTAAACAATTTTTTTATTTAATGATTTTATTTGTGATTACAACTTTAGTCCTGAGAACTGCTTAATTAAAATAACAATTAATATTGCCACCTTCTCCAACCTTATTTTGTAATGGAAGACTTGATTTTTTTCTTTAAAACTTAACAGTAATAAATATTGTATTAGCCTAAAATAAAACTGTACATCAACGATCAGTAAAGTATGTTTATAGTTAACAACTGTATGACAACATTTTAAATATATTTTGAGAACATTTTGTATATAATATTCATAACCGCCACTTAATAAGCAATGTCTCGAGTTCGGTCTGAAAATAGGGAATGGAGTATCTTGACTCTAGGTTCTCTTTGACCACCGCAGGCATGCCGGAAAAAGCACCATGCAGCATATTCAAAGCATATTCTATATTTAAATACAATAATTAACTCACTAATGTCTTTTCAAAACAAAAAAATCTATAAATTAATTTAATAAAATCTTAATAGAACAAATTAAATTAGGCGTTGCTACTTATTTTATATGATTAACCTCTTACGTTGCTATGATGGGTATGCATCATCAAAATATGCATTACAAAACGCCTAGGACGAATATATTTAAAATGCGCACACCACTATGGATAAAATGAATATTTTTCACTATGGATAAAACGAAGACGTATATAAACGCTAGCGGATAACAAAACTCGGAACTGAGAAGCGCATCTCGTTTAACGAAATAAACCACTTAAGAGGTTAAATTTATGGTTTTACTAAAACTGACACACAATATACTACAGCCTTTTCTTAATATCATATTTCATAGTGACAAATAATTACAGTAAGCTCTTAAAATACTATTTATTATTATTGTACTAGCACTTTATTGTTTTAAATTTTAATATACCTGAATATACAAAATATATCTTGAAATTAGACTTTAAAAACGTCTATACATATATAGGATTTTAGTTTTTTCCAGGAAGGAAACGTGGAATGAATTTTTTTATATTTAAATAAATTATCTTTACTGTAAACATAAAAAAAAATAAAGTGTACTTGCTTTCTCCTTCTGTATATGCTCAAATACTAAAAATACACGCGATACTTCGTTTAAAATAGTTTTATTGCAAAATGTGTAAAAATCGCGAAGGCAAAAGATCTTACTATAAAAAAATAACTTAAATAATATATTAATAACCGGCAATTTACTTTCAAACGGGTGATGTGACTCCAAAAGAAAATCTCATACCTACATTTTTAAATTCATTGTACCTCATAAATAAATAATATGCTACTAGGCCATTTGTACTTACAACAATTCCATACAACCTATATTATTTAATAAATCAACAACATATACAAAATAATATCTATAAAATGATTATTTTGATATATTACTTAAAATAATAACAACTTTTATAAAATATGAAATTCGTAACACGTATAGTAAGCGCATTTTATGTTGACCAGACATGGGTTTTCAGATAATTTTGTCCAATCAAGTAGCCAATGAAAGTTGACGACTGACTGAGACAAAAGACACTATACTTAATAGAATCACTAACGTTTGTCACTCGCCCGTCTCGTTCACCGCGTCTTACCACCAATCACTCCCTAAAAATCAGTTTTGCTACGTCTACTATAGCTAGGTTCCGTCCATTCAACTTAGAATGCGCTTGCTATAACTAAATAAAATAACTTAAAATGCAATTTTAACCACGAATTTTTGTACTCTCTATAGTTATTGGAGGATTCTCTATGGTTATTTTATTTTGTATGAGCCGTAGTTCCAAAAGTGAGCAAGGAATTTTTCCTTCAGGTTGTATAGCTGTAAAAATATAACATAATTTGCATTCGCAGTTCCAACAAAATATAATTAAAGCGAGTTCTTTTGTTAATTAAAAAAACTTATATATGATCTATTTTTTCTTAATGCTTTTTCTGCACAGATGTATAGAAACTTAGTATCAAGATACTCCGTTTTCATTTTTTCTGCTCGATTCGAGATACGGAGTGATGGAACTCAACACCACATTTTGTTGAACCACATCAGCGAAATGAAATATTTTGAAAATGTTTGTTCATTTCCATCGAACAAACCGCCATAGAAGGAGAAAATCGAACTAACAACCACTATATGGCGTTTATAGTCAGATGCTGTCTCATAGTTTTATAATAATTAAATTATTTTAAATAGAAAAATTATGAACTCATTACCTCTAGCTTTGTAAAATGTGTCCTTGACTAAATGTTGAAGAGTTGCAACGGTTTTTTCTAGAGTCATTTTTAGATCTTTGTCAGTTTTAGAAAACCACGCCAGGAACAAGGCAGCAAAAAGGTCACCAGTGCCCGTAAATGATGCATTTAACTTTGGTATTTCAATTTGGAAGCAAGAGTCTGGAAAAAATAAAGTCAAAATTTTAGCATAGTAGTTTTTTTTTAATAAACCTTTGGGACAAAATTCAGGGTTGTGGCTTCCAATATCATGTAAACACATCACAAAATATCTGGTTAGCTTCTTGCCTAACTCTTTAAATGTAATTAGTCTTTAAATATAATTAAAATGGACTAATAAAAAAATGTAGTCTTAATATAAAAGTGTAACGAGATTTGCGATGACACCCTGACATATCGTTAATTTTTTTTATTCATTGATATTCGAGATTACTGCAGACACGGATTATGTTTTTCTTCTTCAGCCATTCGTTAAAACAATACGGCGTTTCTGTCCAAGATAAATTCAGTTTTTTTAATTTTTTTTTTAATCATTAAGTAATAAGAAAGGATTTTGAGATGTCACGCCGTCATCGCAAAGGTGTTTTTGCAAAACAAATTTTTGAAATATTTTTTTTACAAAGTCTAATTACGTAAATTAAAGACAGGACCTGTAGTCGCATAACTAATATTAAATACTTTAATCTTCAAATTATGAAATAATTAAATCTTCAATTACGCTTATCAATAGATGACGAAATAGTATAAGTTACACAGCAAAATTATATCATATCAATCTTGTATTGTTGCGATAATAGTGAATGGCCTTACTCGACTTCCGAGGCGGGGCCACGCAGAGGCCAAGTGACTTATGACATTATATCTAAGTTCTTACTTCAGTTTAGATAAAACTAAGGACATTTAAAAAATAAGCAAGCAATTGCATTTTGTGTTGTTAAATTTTACTTAAAATTTACACCAAAAAGATAATTGTTAAATTTAAACAGCTTTGCATTCTAATGTAAATTATCAGAGTGGCAATAGACTAATTTCCATATAGTAAATAGAGCATGGAGAATGCTTCAGGCAAATACTTTTATTAGTAAATGAAGCCATATTTTTTTTGTTCGACCTTCCCAATATAATATTTGTCAATAATTTAACTGTGACCAACATTTGTATAGGTACTCAATACGTATAGAGGCTAATATAAACTTATAGGCATAGCAGAACAAAATACAATATATATTACAATTGAATAATAAAACAAAGAAACAAATACCTTTATTGCTGGCAATGGAGAGCATATTTTTCTTATCTCCTAACTCGGTGCTCGATAGAACTACCGTTTTAACACCTTTCAGATGTAGCGCGTCTATCACTTCTAGAGCACTGTTTAAATCATTCATCTTTAAGCCTGTCATTAATTCAGCTTCAAACTGGTTAGGGGTTATGATGTCGGCTAAAGGGATGACTATGTCCCTGTATACTGGCAGTATTTCCTCTGGTACATACATTTTCCCATTATCTCCCATAACCGGATCACAAACTGAAATGACAAAATGTTATTACATTCGTAGAAAATAAAATAGATAAGGAATATTAAAAACAATATAGTTAAGAGTACGACTGAGAATGTGATCGTTGTGATAAATATTTATATTCAAATCGCTTTATTTCTCCACTCTGTTAAGACAAAAAGATGATGATCTCCGCTTCCAAGATTAATGTCGCGAATTTAGGGGAAAGCGTAGAACAAAGTATTTTGATACTAGGTTATCTGTGCCTATTCTATGGAGGAAAAGTCTAATTGGAAATTTAAATTAACTAATATGAATACATATACAAATTTGTAAATTATGCTTAAAATGTTAAATATTGAAAATGACTGCTTGATGAATAGATCATTGTTTTCGTTGTATGGACCTGATGCCCTTGCCAGAATAAAAAGGTTGATGGAAAAATATTAAGTATTTCTTGTATTATAAATTATTCATCATTTTTTTTAGCTTTACACTTTTTCCAGCATAGCAGGGTAGGAGAGTAAGCCGCCCAGGTCCGCGGACGATTGGGGCAGTGCCCGAGACCTGGGCTAGTGGCGGGTAAGGAGCACCGTCAGGTTTTTAGTGGGTAAACGGAAGAACGAACTGGAGTCCCACATAGCCGCGTCCGGGTCCCCACCCCGTGCGGGTATCCGTAACGGATTTTCTTGACGATAAAAAAAAAAAAAAAAAAAAAAGGGTAGGAGAGTAGGAGCGTAGAGAGCGTAGAGTGAACCTAGTATCAAAACACTCCATTTTCCATTTTAAACATGTTTTTGTTTCAAAAATGTTATTGCCGCAAATACCATGGGATAGTGGTGAAAATTAAAACATTAGTTAGCATAAGATTGTTAATATATGTAAGGGTTATTAATCAACAAAAGGTCAATGATTGTATTAATAATTAGTTATTAGGTCAGTTACATCAATGACGAAACATGGATGGAACGACGAGGAAGGAGACGAAACATGAACTCTGAAAGAGAGGTCACAGACAAAGTGGTAGTTAAGTGGATGTCACAGACAGTGGTGGTTACAGTGATGGTCACAGTAATGGTAGTGGTGGTAGTCAGGATGTAAAATGTATTATTTATTATACTGAGTGACCTATGAATTATATTGCAAGCTATAAGAAGCTAGACAAGTGTATCAGGCGTAAAAGAAAAGGACAGGCTGTGGCCAACTAAATCAGTGATTTCAGCTTTTTAAATCTGGGAAACCTTAAGCTTGTAATTGAGAAGTAGCACATAAGAGTTAAAGTATATGATATTAGTATTATAATACTAATTATTAAACTAATATAATAATGTTAAACTATATGATACTAGTATTATACCAGTGCTAGATTGTATCAGGTTTGCGAAGGTTATAGGGGATGTTGGAGGTGACTCATGAGGAACTAGCTCTTGTGCATGTGAGACCATCCCACGTGCCTTGTTTTGTTCCAAGTGCAATGTTTATGATTATTAAGATGCAGATAATTGCTAACATTTATGTAACAGTTTACTCAGTGTATGTAAACATGAAACATAGTTAATTATATAGGCATTTATAAACATATTTATTCCATTATTCATGCAATACCAAAAGAATTAGCATATTTGGAACATTTATCATTTTCCCTTAGTTTATTAATGTCATGGTAATTTTTGTTTTCTATAGAATACATAACTCAAATAAACTTTTTAACTATATACTATTTCTCTTTAACATACTGATAAAATTGGTTACTAAATTTCTTAACTGATTAGAAATTAAACATAAGGAATACTTTAGCATTAGCTAGATTTAATCAGTATCTATATGTGTGATAAACTCTTACATAAAATACAATTCATTCTCTGATTAGTTACTAAGCATATGATAAGGTTATCTGCAGTTTTAATGACTATAGAGAACTAGAACAAATAGAAATACAGGTTATTTATTTATAAGAAAATGTAAAGATGATAAGTATGCATAATTTATAATATTGAGTGAGTTTATAATTAGTATAGAATAAGGTATATGGTTCTTTTAAAATTGTATATATGTAGTTCATTTAAGTGGATTGGTTAATTTTTATATATTACTTATTTCTTATATAAGAACCAAACTAAATTTATTTCTTATATTATATTGTTATATATTATGTACACTATTATATAATATATGAAGACAATATAAAAACAAATTGATGTATATCTACTGTCAATTGAGAAAACTGAGATATTGTATAATGTTTAAAATATCAATTAGTTGGTTAAAATTATTTCCCTAAGTAAATATTATGCAAATAATATCATAGAAGAATGATTTTAGATTATGCTTATGTGCTTTGTAAAACTAAATGAAAAATGCAATTTTATCTCTTTGTCTCTTTATTGAAATGCTTTAATGAAATTAAATGACTTGACTAATAGTTCCACCTTATATAAATAAAGGTATTACTTAATAATACATTAAAGGAAAACATGAGACATGTAGTATTTATATACTGGACTATGATGTAATATATACATCATAGTCCAGTCACAAATTAAACATGCAAAAGAAAAAAATATAATTAGGAGTTTATCATTATAAAAATAAATATAATCTCTTACCATATATCAAATTTGGATTCTTCTCTCTGAGCTTTTGAATAATTTGGGCAATCTGTTTTAAAGAATCTGGTGATCTTGAATATCCAGTTAGAAAATGTGTATAATAATCAACTTCATTTAGTAATAAGCCATCCACAATTTGTGCCATTTCTTCATTTTTAAGAACCGTTCCTTTAATATGTTTATAGCCAGTGTGTGTTGAAAATTGAACTGTGTTGATAGCATCAACTTCAAAACCTAAAATCTAAGAAAAATTGAAATAAATTTTTAGGCACTATTTAAAAATAATTAAAATAAATATTATTATATTCGGAATTCTAATATAAATTAAGATTAAGTTGTTTATAGGGAACTGTAAATATATATGAAATTATTATTTTAAAAGAAAATGAAAGTGATTAAAAAGTTATTATTTTAATTATAGTATTTAGCATATTTTTTGTCTATTCAAATATTAAATCCTTACTTGTAGAGGGAATACAGCACTCTTGTTGCCCACATACCCATGGACAACATGACTTTGAATTGAAAGCACTTTTGGTGTCGAATCTGTTGACATTTTGTGGAAATATTTTTTTAAAACACAGGAGCCAAACACACAACCGTAGCAAAGTGAACACTACTGCGAAGTGAATAAAACAAATACTTGAGACAGTTTTGAGTATTCATTAGTTATATCATAGATTACTTTCTTAGCATGATAAATCAACGTCTATATCTTACTATAATATAAGCTATTCAAAAATTACATTTCAAAGGCAATTATTACTCAATTACTTATAAGACAAGACAAATCTATGTAATAATAAGATGGTCAAACGAAAATCGGCTATAGTATGACGTACACAGAACACATTTGCCCAAAAGGAAGAATGTCCACTTCATACAAAAAAGTGGGGGACAAAACTGAAACTAACGCCATCTATTATAGACCCACCGGAAACAAATATGTCAAATTCGGCGGCAAATTTCAAATGTTTCAGCGGCAAATATAAAAAATATTGGCGGCAAATTCCAAATTTGGTTTTAAAAACATTTTTTTATTTAAAAACCCGAATGATTCACTCTTTCAAAATCATGGAAATATTGATTTAAATACCAATACTTCCAAATGATTTTGAAAGAGTGAATCATTACAGGTTTTATAATAATAAAGAACTAAAATAAAACAAATAAGTGGTTTACAATATTTTTATATTGCTAATAGACATAGTTTATATATTTTTACAAGTAGTATTCCGATCTGGGGAATCGCTATTTATACAGTCAAACAGCTTGTCCTTATTTGATACTATATCTGCAGTACCGTTCCCCGGGTAGCAATCCTAAAAATTACAAAAGATAATTAATAAAGGTCATTTTACAATTACTGGCATTACTGGAATCAACATGTTATTGTAAGATGAATAGTATTATTTATTTGGTTAAGCAATAACAATACTGAGATATTCTAGCAAACATCTCTGCTGCAACTGAGTGGGTTAGCACTCGAGCAGCAACATTCATTCTCAGTTCCTGTTTGGTGTTTGGAAACATGTGGACTTGTTTTAATTTGGATGCGAAAACAAAATTTCCGTCACTATTGGTATATGTATGAAGAAATTTTCAATATGTTCCCATTTGCCATAACCTGTAATGACATTGTATGCAAAAAAATTGTTTTTTGATGTCTTATTCAGATTTTATTAGACTAGAAACTCCTATTTTTAAGTGGGTTATAATTTTATTTTCTAATTTGATTGAAACATAAAATGTTTATACCATTTAATAGAAACATACAAATTTTTACCTACTTTTAATAATTAAAATAATAAAGTAAATACCTTTCTTACCTTTAAAGTAAATGCCTTTCTCATTGTTTGAAGGAATATTCGTATAAAATGTTATATTATAATTCTAAAGCATTTTAGTAAGTAGGATGGACCAAAAATTGGAACAACTTCAGTAACAACAAAAGTAACAGGTTGCTCGCTTAACAAGCAAATCGGCCATTTGTAAATTACAATGTTGCCCTGCCCTATGAAAAGACAATGCTACTAAAATGTCTTGATTATTTTTAGATAAATCGTATACCATATCAGTTGAAAGCGCTTAGTTACTAAAATTCAATACTTATTTTTACTATTATTTTTTATTTATAATGTATAGTTAATTAAAGTAAAGTAATATTAGTTCATCCTAAAAAAATCATATACGTCTACTTAAAAGTATATATTAAAGAAACTACCAATTAGTAGTTTTTTTTTTTATATGGCAATACCAAGTATTTTTCAATCCCCTGTAGGTATGTCGCCCAAGCCCCTAAGGAAGTCGACCGGGCCTGATGACGTATGATTTATGACATCCGAGACTGAAGTCGCGTAAGTCAAATAAGTCATGAAGATTGACAGTTGTAGACTTGTAGGGAAGCGGCTTTTTTATTATTATCGATAGCCTGATAGCTGATAGGTCAAGCAATTGAGAATTATCGATACACTTATCGATAATAATTTGTGGTTCGACATTTTTAAAAGCTGAATATAAATATTAATAAACAACAAAATTTAAACAATTTTAAATACGTAAATTTTTCGAGGAAATATATTTCCACAATGTCTTTTTGCGTGGATATAATATAATAGTCTGTCAATAACGCTTCACCAGAGATTTAAGCCAGCGGTGATTGTAGAGTTGAGTCGCGAGTAGATAATCGCGATTTTAGTGCGAAGTTGCTGGTGCTTGGTCTTACCATGGATTTGTCCTAATATTCTTAAATAAATAATTAAAATTGGGACCAGTCGTGGCGCAGGCGCAAACCAGTGTGTAAAATCGCAGTTACATTAGTGCGGTGTTGCTCTATGATTATTTCAGGAGTTCACTTTTTGTATGTATGTATACAAACTAGTTTACGCACGCAACTCATTTTACCTTAAATTTATAAAGACCTATGTTGTTAGTTCATTATTAAATATAATTTTTTTTGAATATAATTTAATTTTAGAACAAGAGTGTATTTTAATTACTTTGATATATCATGTTATATTGTATTACCCATATTTTGTGTATATATATTCTTTATTGTATTTTTTAAATAACACAGAGACAGCAAAATTTGTTTGTTAACTATGGTGGACTTATATCTAAAAGAGATTTCTTCCAGTCAACCCGTGGGAGGTGAACGAGTTACAGGTTGCGGGATAAGATTGTAAAAAAAAAAACACAAACAGAGAGAAAAACAAAATGTACATAAATACAATATACATATATAAATTTATATTAATATATAAATACTAATAAAATATATATAAACTAATAAAATGTTTATGTAAACATAAATATATATGTGGTGCTTCTTTAGTCTTTCTTTTATGTTCTTTAAATTTTTTAATTAATATACCAATTATTTAATTCATATTTTTATGGAAATGAAACATACCTAAAGTAGATGTAAAAGATTTTAAATTAGTGATAATGATTGACATTTTATTATTTTTATGTATTTTTACACATGATAATAAATGTATTGGTAATAAAAATAAACAATGTGATTTCAAGAAAAATCTGTATTTTGAGATCACAGACACTTTAATTTCATTTATATTTACAAATAATGAACTATATAATAACTTTCACGAATATACTATTGGCTAGTGCTTGGTTTTTCTTGTGTAGTTTCATAGGCTCTTTCTAAAGTTTCTGTTATAACTTTCATATCATTTTCAATACTACGAGCCCAATTTTCGACATCTCCAATTTCTTTGAGAGCACTGCTGAAATTTTCGACAAGAGCAAGCCATTGTTGTGTCTGTTTAGCAAAATTAATTGCTCCTTGATGTAGTAATTTGGCTTCAGCATCCAGTTTCTTTTGATTTAAATAAGCTTGGGCAACACTGTAACAATAATTTAATTTAAAAAGTTATAAAAGGTGAAAAATCTATTTGTAGTTTTACAATTAGTTTTATAGCCCAGCAGTGCAATTGTGAAATAGAATTTTAATAAAAACAGTATAGTTATTATATTTCGACATTGAAATAAAGTTTAAAATTTATTGATAAACAATTACTTGACCAAAAAGTAAATAAAGCTTAAAGAAAAATTTAATTCAGTGTACATTAATCTAATAACAACAATTTCCAGTAACTTTCGTAGGATAATTTATGTTGAAGAAAACTTACCCAACATTTAGATGGTCAACTAGAGCTTGTGTTAAATCATTAGCAGCGGTTATACATTCTTTTCGTTTTTGCTCTATAAAAATATACAGTTTTTTTTAATAACTAGAATTGTTAAATATTTTGAATGTAATGTAATAAAATATCCATAATAGTGTAGTTATAATGCTACGTTTTACCTTGAACAACTCTTTTTGCTGCTTGTTTAGTCTGATGTTCTTTTATAAGGGAGGAGAGCATGTTGATATTTTATAAGAGTAAAAGATTGTTTACAATAGATTCACTGAAATTAAAATATTAAGTAATTTGTAAACAATTTACTTGTTTACGTGTTGTAAGGAGTTCAGCTGTCATTTGTTTGACTTACAAGTTGACATTGATAATCTTAACCACTAATATGACAAAAGTTGCTACTCTAAAAAAAAGTGGAAACTGAACAAATTAAAGATATTGACAAAAATATGAATGTAATAAAGTAAATATGTAAATATTTAATAAATATCTACTGAGCAGTTTATTATATAAAGTTATAGTTTATTATATAAAGTTATATTTAAAAAAATATGTTTTACATTAAAATGTGAAACCAATTAAATCTAATAGAGAAACTTTATACCTTATAAATATTATAAATAAAAACTTTAGTTAGTAACAAAATCTAAGAGCTATTACGGATTCCTGATTTGTTCAAGGGTAGTTGTCACGCTTGACCATAGTGACTTTTAATTTTTAATTACAAATAAAATTAAAAAATAAGTGTGAAGCTCACAGTTCACCATCTCCCTACGTCAGAAGCTAAAGATTAAAAAAAAAAAAGTAGAGTTTGCGATGATTTAAATATAGAATAATTATTAGGGATTTAAATTATTAGGGACTATTAGTTACAAAAATATGTAATTGTTTTTATTATCTTATGTATTGTATGCCTGCATATATTACATAATATGTCTGCATATATTACATTCAGTTAAACAGTAGTTGCTTTTAGGCATATTATATAGATTTAATCAAGAAAATATATTTAAGAGTATTCTTTTCATTAAATATTAAAACTGAACATATACACAAAATTGTGTAATCTAGAAGACGGGTAAAATTGCTAAGTACCTTTTTGCGTATAAATCGTCAACGATTCGATCGACGTTTTAAAATATTGATACGTTACTAATGCTTAAACGAACTTCATTTTAATTGTATATTTGCATTATATATTATTTTATTATAATTACTACCTACTCTTTATATCAGCCTAGTTATATCATTTAAACGAAATGTGCCTCATATCATGTACAACAGTTTATTATTGCGTTGCATTAATTATACTCTGCTAATGGAAGAGGTTGGGTATTGATTTTCGCTTATCGTTTACTACGGTACTTATGCCAGCTGCGACACCGAAAAAAGATTGACGTACTTGTACAAATTTATTTAAACTTTAATTGCTATGGAAGTAAATAAACATATTTATTACAAAAGATTTTTTATTATATATTTTATGTACATAATTTCCAAATTATCTTAAGATATATGTTTAATTAATTGAAACAGTCTTAAATTTAAACAAACGAATATATAAATCTTATTGACTAAGCATTTTTTCTCTCTGGTTTACTTATAACTCCATATTGTAATTTTAATTTTTCAGTAAATTCTGGGTCGTCCCAGCCCCAAAGATGGTGAGTTCCATCACCGGTGCGTTGGGATCGCTGCTTGATGATATCCTTAGATACTGCTTTCAAGTCATAAGCTTGACCAATCTGAAAGCAAAACCCCATAAATATTTCTTGTATTTTTATTATATTTTAAAAAGAGGTATTATTTTATTTTGATATATGTATGTTTTTCTAATTTAAACGTGGAATTTTAGGTTGTACCTTTGCCATAGCTTCAATAAACATAATGGTGGGCGTGAGCATGTTAAGAATAGGGTGTTCAGTCGCACGGTAGTCCCAGGGGAACGTGTGATGGTAATTGTGGAAGCCCTCCACGCATACCATCCACACTGCTATATTTTCTCGTGGATTCAGTGACCTATAAAAATAACATAATCAACCAAGCGAAAATGCAAACCAAATAAACATTTTGTAACACTGTAAATTGTGAATATATTATTTTCTTTTTTATATTATTTTCTCGTTCTCGACTCAGAATGTGAAAACGGCGAATTCCTGTAATGAGAATCGACCTCACCACCAAGCCACTAGAGCTGCTCAAGCTTGAATCGGGTATTACTGAACTACAGGGTCATTTAATTCAAATTTAATGTAATTTAACAAAATAAGAAATGGTTGCAAAATAAGTTACTATATAAAAGAAATATCGTACTTATCATAAGGCCTGTATCCATATTTGTGTGCAAAACTGTTAACACTCCATACAACATTTATTCCGATAGTGTATCGAAGTATAGTGGGGATGAAAAATGCATTCAACCAGGTTTCTCCCCATAAATATACAGGAATGAGCGTTGGCAAAACAAAACAAAGTATTGGCATCATTTTCATGTAGTGTCTGTAAATAATAGAAATATTTAATATAAATACAATCTTTCTTTTTAGCTTTACGCTATATCCCGCCCACAGCAGGGGTACAGGGCAGCAGGGGTACAGGGGGCAGAGGGAACCTAGTGTTAAGACACTCTGTTCCATCTCTTTGCCGAATTCTGGAGGTATTGGGTGTTGGAATATCGGATTAAGTATCGGAACTTAACGCTGCGTGTTGCCTCGTCACCACAGCGAAGAAGATGGAACTATAAAATATTTCCACTCCTGGAATTGGAATCACACTCGAATAACATATCTATAAAATGTTTATGTATAAAAAAATAACCTTTTTTGAAACATGACTACCGGATCGTCGTACAGATCTGAGACGTCTATGCGACGGCCTCCCTCAATTACTTCCGGGCTTTTCTTACAGCATAGCCAACCCATATGAGAGTAGAACAATCCGCGCTCTGCGTTGTGTGGATCAGCATCAGTATCCGCGTACTTATGGTGTGTGCGATGGTCACGAGCCCATTCAAAGATGCAATCCTATATTACAAAAAAATGTAATTTAGACATGTAGTGTTATAATTTAACTATATACTTTATATTTAGTGATTTTTTGAGCTTCACGCTTTGTCCTTAGTGGGGTAGTCGGAGTGAACGAAGTGCTAAACGCTACGGTCCCTGCATACCTTTTTCGTCTCGTCAACTGTCATCAACCTCTTCATATACGCCCATCGGGGGGTCCGCACACTTTTAACATGACCTTCCTTTAGTATCATCAATTCTATTTTTTCGAAGGTCGACTGAGGTCTACCCCTGCCTCTTTTGTCTTTATCTTTACTTCATTTATTTTTCTTACCATTCTTTCGTCACTCATCCTCTCGACGTGTACAAACCACCTGAGCACGTTCTTACTATAGTATTTTTGATACCTGTTCTTTTGTGTATCTTTTCATTGCAGAACAGATCATCAGATCACTTTACATTCTACGAAGAGATTGCATCGTTACAGCATTCACCTTTCTTTCATTCTTCTTCTGAAATACTTTTTCAAAAATATTTTGAATTGCTAGTTATATTCTAAAACTAACCTGAAATCCCATTGTTTGCCATATCATGAGAAGTGTTCGAAGAGGGGTACGTGCTTTATAACTTCGGTGAGTCCAGAGTCTGTGAGATCCAGCACCGATTCCTATAGCGCACATGAGATGTACAGCAAAGGCTGAAAAATTAAAAGTGAAATTATAGTCTTTGTTGACTAAAGAAATTTTACAAATATACAAAATAATATTTTTTTCTTACTTACCAAAAACATTAGTTTGCCACTTCGCAGACGTAAGGCCCAGATAAATACCGTAAACAGAGCTTATATGTAAGAACAGGAACCAGAAAATATTGAACCAGACATATTCATACTTCCTGGGAGCTGCTTTCTTAAGAATAGTTACATCTTTATCTAACCCTAAGTCGGGAGTTTGTGTGTCACTTTCAAATACGACTCCAGATGGCGTTGGGTCCACAAGAGGAGGCATTTTCTACTCTAAAAAATCTTTAAATTATATTTTGTTATTACTTCTTATAAGCACCTTCATGTTTTGTCCCACATAGCAGTCAGAGAGAACCTAGTGGCAAGACATTCCGTTTTCCACTTTTTACTACTTTTATAAAACCCTAAGTACTCAGACTATGATCGATCTTACAAAGACTATGATTTTATTTAAATTGTTCATAAATCTGCCATGCTTCCATTTAACAACTAAATGAAACAAAAAAAATAACCTGACCGCTGTTTTTAAAAATTTTACTTTCAATATAAGATATATGCAGAATAAAAAAACAAAAATTAATAAAATATTAATAATATAAACCTTTCTAATATAAAATACTCACTTTGTTGTTTCCTTTATTTTGATAAAATATATATTTTTTATATATAGCTAAAAACAACACAACTTGTTTGAGCGTCTGATATGAGTACCCAATCTGGACGACCGTTTTCTTTTTATACACTCCAAACAATAGGATTGCGTACTAACATGCTAATGTCGTATATCTCTTAATTTATATGTATATCTATTCATTGTATATTGATCTAGTAATCTATTAACTTTATCGTGAATTTTGATAAAGTTTGATTTTAAAAGATTACAATTAGGGTACATCTTTTTTTACATTAGAGATGTGGTTAGGTGTCTTTGAAGTTTAAGAGAATATAATTGCTTTACCACAAGCCATTATATTCAAAATTTACGGGCCGGTCTAAATCAAAGAGGAAAATAGAAAATAATTAAATATTACTTAGTGGTAAATTAAATTAGGGAAAGTCATTTGTCGCGTTATGAATTTGAGGTCCACAAGTTCGATTCGGGCTCCTGAGGCAATCCATCTAATATTTATGTAATTAATACCTTCAATGCGTTTTAACACTTTTACATAGGTAACAAAATAATCAGCTTTACGCATTTCCCATATACGAGGCTAGTTATAGAGAATTAGCTATTGTCAAAAAGCTTCATTTTCCACTTTCCACCTGAATTCCAAACATTTTAAGTGGCGGAATTGAAATTCGTGTTTTGCCATAGGTATCAGAGCGGAAAAATGAAAATAATATTTAATCATTCTTCGTGTGGGAATCGAACCCACAACCATTGCGTTTACAGTCAGAAGCTGTCTCACTCATATATGTAGGTACATATCAAAATACAGAAATAGATATATATATAGAGATATATATGATATATATATATAGATATATATATAGATATATATATATATATATATATATAGATATATATATAATATATATATATATATATATATATATATAATATATATATATATATCTATATATATATATATATATATATATATATATATATATATATATGTAGGTACATATCAAAATACAGAAATATGTCAAATGGGATTACAATCGAGATAAAAAATCTGAGTGATCTCTAACTCACGAAGCGAAGCTCTTCAAAGTTGTAATATTTTACATAGCTTTTTAAATCTTGTTTATTACGCAAAGACACCAGCGTCACGCAGTACAGAAAGATTATATTATGTGGGTTCAAATCCTGTTCAAAGAAAGAATAGCAAAATGTTGTGTATGTAGTCGGTTGGTACGATCAGCTTTGTTTCACCACTTATAATGAGCATAAACGAATAAAGTAATACTCAATGATTGTTAAATTTTCTATTTCCTTCAAAATAGTGAAGATTTGAAAACCTCATAAAGTTATTCTTATTAAAAGTGAAAGTATTTAAAATATTATTTTGTTACTGGTTAAATACATTTGGTAGTACATTTACGCAGAGGTATGAAAAAGTATATTTCACAATAAATTATACATTTAAAGCCCGTAGGGGGACGGGTTAAGAATACAATTCCCCCCCGCAGCTGGGATAGCGTCCCGTAAAAGGCGGGTAACCCAGTAGCTTGGTGGTAGGAGATTCGTTCTCCGACTGGCTCGCGACCACTATCATGTCAAAGACGAACCGCCAAACATCTCATGATGTGTTCCGGTTCGATGGCATGTAAGCCAGCTCTCCCTATTCCCACCATTCCCATCCTTCCTTTCTCCTTCTGTCCTACATCCCCGAGGCTGGCAACGCATCTATAACTCTAATGTTGTGGATGTCTATGGGCGAAGGTATCCACTTAACACCAGGTGGGCCTTCCGCTCGTTTGCCTCCTTTATTCCATAAAAAAAAAAAAAGATTTAGATATAACGCATAGTCTGCTCCACTTACAGAAGACGATCTCGATTTACCAGCCAGCTAGTCTTGTGACCTCTAATAGAAAACTCATTTTATTTTTCTGTTGTTAGAAAAGAGAACCTGTATTTAAAAAAGAAAAAAAGATTAATGTTGAAATATAACTTATTCAAGCATATAATGCATAGGTATATGGCAAGTATTCATCACATAGTGAATCCAGTCTGTATCACAGGTTGGATGTTTATTCGATTTGGCGGAAATTACGCGTAGCTCGCCCAACTCTGTGATCCGGTTAGTCTACATATATCATCTATCTTTTGCCACCTGCTTGTTTACCTATGAATATATTAAAACAAAATGAGCTCTAAATTTACTAGTATACTGCTATACTGATATACTAAACACTATTATGTAATAAGAAATAAATTTGAATTAAAAAAAATCTTTAATTTAAAAATGTATGTTTCTACTTCAATTTTATTTTTCAGAACCTAGGGTCGAGCTAACACTCTTTTCTCCACTTTCCCACCCAAATTCCAGATATTGTGTTAACACAACAGACCACAACGTTAAGCGAGGGAACACAAGGGGAGGGGATCTTAGACTAGAACGAAGAAATGTAAATAATTTTAAATATATATTAAAATTCCTCCGAGTAGTGATCGAACCCACAAACAATGCTTAATAAACATTTTCCCGCAGCGCCATGACGGAATTCACATTATAAAATATTAACATTAAAGCTGTATTGAAATCAATTTGTCTGTGATTTTGATTTCCATCTGAAAGGGATGTCAAATTGAGGGTAATTTAACTGAAATTTTTAGCACAGGTCGGCAGGCTGAACCAAATTACCGTTATTGGGTTAAAAATCATTTGTGACTTGAAGAGCGATTCTGCATAGTAACGTTCAATCAAAATCCGGAAAGGTTATTAATTTTATTTGCTATTGGCTCGTATATGTGCTTATGTGTTATGTATCACACAGTATCCATATTTTCCATTTACATACACATTTTAAAGCAAATTACAATAATGTTTATGTAAATAAAATAGAAGGTCAGACAAAGCTATTATGCTCTTATTATTTTACATTTGAAGATACTAAATTAGTATATCTTCATTTGTAATAAGAAGATATTGTTGTAGTGCACTAGTTGTGTATTGGATCGATCAAATACTATATTACAAACAGTAAAATTATGTAAAACATACAAAATATCGCAATCTATTAACTTCATTGTTGTTATAAGCATCATTGCGCAAAGGGTAAGAGGTTTGTTTTGTTTGTTAGAGGTTAAATGCACAGTTGCTTTTGTCATGCTTGTGACAAAGTGCGGCTTAGTGGAGGACATTTCATAAAGATAGAAAAAAGTGGTGTGATTTTTTAGAACGTTATTCATATCTATATTCGAATTCGAGAATATTTTTAGGAGATTCATGCTTTTTCTCTCATAGCGGGGAAGTCAGGAAGAACCTGGTGTCAAGACACTTCGTTCTCCACTTTCGTCCTGACAAGTCAAGACATTGCGTGTTGAATGACGCAACTTACCGCCGCACTTTCCTTTAAGTGCCAGATCGGAGAAATGAAAATAATTTAAATATTTTAAATTTTACTGAGTGAAAATCGAATTCACAAGCCTCAAAGTTACAGTTATACAATGTCACACTGAGCCAAAACGGCCTCACATTTTTAAGGATGGATTAAAATTTATTTTAATAAAATTTTGGTGAGATTTCAGCTTTTCGGTATAATGCCTACGAGTAAGCGGCATAATATATTTTAGGGATGGGTTTTTAAACGGGTGCAACGGAGTTCAAAATGGTCGTAGCAATGGGAATCCGATTACAGGGATTGCGGTTTAAATCGGTTCCGGTCTTGAAAAACGATTTTAGTTCAGCTCTAAATTGAAAAGCCGTATGAGATCTTATTTCTTTTTTACAGCCTCATTTATATTGCTTGAGCAATATAACATTTTATTTTATATTTATATAAATAAAATTGCATTAGGGCAATTTAGATATCGAAGGTACATTCACGTTTTAATCACATATCTGTAACCTTATATACAACATTTTAATGTCAGGTCCTTCTGGTGCAGTTAAAGCAGTGCTGACAGAAAGCGATAGTGACGGATACAAATACCAGTAATTAAGCATATAATAAAATTTAAAATACTATTATTAAAATTGAAAAAAATATATATCCACAAATTATAACGTTTCCCCTTTCTATCACATTAAATGAGTTAAAATTAATTATTGTGATTTTGATTATTTTATTATATTATGATTAATTTATTACTTATTATTATTTTGATTATTTTATTATGTTATTTTTGCTTAGGTTTTCGCTTTTATTCGCATAGCAAAGTGCTAGTCAAAGAGAGAGTAGTGACAAGACGCTCCGTTGTTCTCAAGACACTCCAGTTTCGTCCCTAGTTCGAGACCTTGCGTGTTGAGTGTTGAAAATCGACGCTGCACTTATATTTGTTAATCAGAACGGAGTAATGATAATATTTATAATGTTAAAACCATATTATAATTTTATTATTAGGTAATTAATTAATCAGTAAATAAAACAATCGGTAGAGTTCATTTGAATAGTCAGTAGTAACACAGTAACACAATTATCGGCGGTTAAGTATGTAATTAGGTAGGAGCAATAAAATATTCATCAATGTAGTAATTGTATTGAAATAAAATGTTTGAAATACATTTCATTACAACTATTTTGATTCTTGTTAAAATAATTTACCTATATTTTTTAAAACGCATTTATTTTTTTGATCTGTATCTATATATCTATTAATAAAACTTGCTCACGTGTCCGTTTCTGATGGCAACAAGGATTGTTTATCTTGAAGAATGTCATTCTTATTCTTTTAAAACAATAATACTTTAAATTAATTTAAATTGGGGCCAGTTGTGGCGCAAATGCACAAGGTGTGATTGTAAAGCGACTGGTTGTGGGATTGATCCTCACTCGAGGAGTGAAAATATTTATTGTTTCCATTTTCTTCGCTCTAGTGTCGAGGCAAAGCGCGGCGTTAAGTTCCGCCACTAAATACGCAATGTATCCAGAATTCGGTGGAAAGTGGAGAACGGAGTGTCTTAATACTGGGTTCCCTCTGCTTACTCTACTATATGCGAGATACAGCGTGAAGCTAAAAAAATATTTTAAATACATGTTTAGAGTCTTGAAATGTCGAGACACTCCATGAAGTTCTCTTTTGCTATTCTCTTATGCGGGAAAAAGAGAGAAGCTGCCATTTTTTAAATAAATATACTGGGTATAGCGGTAGGCATTGACTCGTATAGAATTCAAAAACAAAATAATCGCGTGTTAAGTCAATTCCCAATAGCTTTACGGTGACGCCATGCAGAGATATCGATTTGATTTTTTATATAGTATCGATTAGTAAAAAGTATAAAACTTCTATTCTAGTCGATGTTGGCCAAGGTCATATGTATGTTTCAATCCAATTAGTTGGCTATGAAAAAAAGTATAAATAAAAATTTTTGTACGAGTTTTCCGATATTGGTTTAAAATTAAATTTATACATTTTAACTAGGGCCGTTGTGGCGCAGTGTGACAGTGTCTGATTGTATTATCTGATTCGATTTCCATTTCAAGAAGTCATTAAATTAAAAAAAAATTCACTTTTCCTCTCTGATATATGAACGAAAGCGGCGTTAAGTTCCGACAATTAACACGCATTGTCTTGATTTCAGACAGAAAGTGGAGATCGGAATGTCTTAACAGGCTCTCCTCGACTAGGCTGCTATCCGGGAATAAACGCTACGTTGCCTTTTTTAGATGCCAGTGTCTGTCTATTGAACAGGCGTTCAGTATACACATATTGCTTTTTTGTGTAATATAGAATTAGTTGTTTTGATATTAAAACATTATTAATATTATAATTCGCATACTTAAGTGAAAAAAAATTTTTTTAGGAAACGTATTAAAAGTTGAACACAATGGAAAACGAATCTGCACCTCTTGAAAAATGTCCAAGCGCTCTAACCGCTAAGCCGTTGCGTCCAAATTTCCATACGTTTTGTAAAAAAATATTTTTTTCATGTTTCAAATTATTTATACAGCGTATATATTATACACGAAGCAACAATATTGCATAACAATATGGATATCGATTTTATGGATACGATCTTGTTCTTGTTTCGAGGTTACTAAGTGCTGAAACTTCAGCATACTTGTTGCGTACAAAGGAGCTTAGCTAAGAGTGCTTGACGAGAGATTGCGGGGTGAAAGGTATGTGCTAATAGGTTTACGACGTTGTTAGAAAAGCATTTTACAAACTATAGCACACTTTGCATATTCAATGTTGTGGTCTATTTATAGTTATATGATTAAAATAAACAGTTATATATTTTAAGACAATATTTTAAATATAAAAAATTAAGAAAAAGAATAAAGTAGGTTTACGCTATTTCTTGCATAACAGTACCCTGCTATCATAAGAGATAACAGAGAAAACCTAGTGTAAAGACACTAAGTTCTCTACTATCTTCCCGGGCGGCGTTACGTGTTGAATGTCGGATCTCAACGTCGCACTTTGTATGGGGTACAAGAGCAAAGAAATGAAATTAGTTTAAATATAATCATTCCTCTGAGTGGGAATCGAACCCACAAACAATAATGATTGCTTTTAGACCGTTAGATGGCCTCAATTTTTTAATATAATGATTTTTAATATTAGGTCATTATTTATCTGTATACCACTGACATAGCTTTACATATACTTATGTATATATAAAATATATTTATGTATAAAACGTTTCAAACGTCATTTCTTTACAGTCACTGAGACTTTTGTCATTATATTTAATTGTGTCAAACACTGTAGATTGGCAATCAAGATGTAATCATCTATATCGCAACGGGTGAAATTTGAGCCCAAAACATCGTATAGTTAGTAAATTTACATGCATGTGCACATCCCAGCTGCGCTACGTCTTAACCAAGTTATTAAACCCATGTTCCTTATTAAATATTCGATATAGACAGAATTAGAGTAATTCACCTCGAGCTAAATACGTGTCTGCGAAGCGTCTAGATAAATACGGTTCTGTCGTGAACGTTCATAGACGACAACAATCGGATTATCTCCGACTTGAACGAACTAATGATTTTAGTTCTAACGCTGAATAGAATGAAAATTCCCTATAGAATAAATGTTCAAGACATCCTTAAGTACAAGTTAAGTTGTTTTATTCTGCAAAAAATATGATTATGATTAAAATATATTAAATTATATAAATTGTATTTTAACATATAAATAATATATCATTTATATGCTTTTGAAATTTGGTACTTAGCTTTACCTATGTATATGTTTAAGATATGCCTAATTTAAATGCTGCATACTTATTTACACGTTACCAAAACATGTAATCTCTCTCACATATTCAAAAATCTAATTATTGAACAGTTACTCTTATTTAGTTAGTCCTCAAATTGAATTGATTTTGACGAATTTCCGTGAGCAATTCAAATTAGTATGTGCACGTCAAACTACTTTCAAATCTGACGTAAGAAACTGCAACCAGAGGAAGTTAAAATTGTGTGTAAACTTTTTCAGGCAACTTTTAACAGTCGACGTTAACACTTTTCTAAATGAGAAATTTAAAATAGAAAAATTCTGTTTATTAAATCTATTATGCAGGTTTAAATTTGCACATACGTAATATATGAATCTAATAGTACATGCATATTTTGTTAATATTGATACCTACATATATCGTATATCATAAAAAAATTTAATGATTTAATTATATGCTAAGATATACACTTAGTAGTATATATATCAGAGGCATGATATAATTACATTAAATGAAATCATATGAAATATAAGAATATAATTTTCAATTAACTATTCAGTAAGTGAAAAATTAATTAATTTTAAAATCAAGAACTATAATTTTCAGTTGTTTATCTTATCAATTGTTAAATACAATATTATAATTGTTATTTAAAAATTGCTCTTCAAAAATCTTATTAATCAATACACAAATCTTATTAACGTTTTTTTTACATTTGAGTAAAACTCACGACTCACTGTCGACTCTTTGTTTGTGTATTAAGATAGGCATACCAAATACTTATAGAAGTAAATGAAACGATCGTCTGGAATTATAAAGTCAAGATATATCTATGGTCTGTTAGAGTCAAGCGGATGACAAAATTAATACTTATTTGCATTTATATTACAAATTCCATTTGTCCAAGCCAAGGTTTTATTCAATAGCTATGTGGACATTAAGTCTAGTTGGTGATGTGTACGTATATTCATATGAGTATGTTAATATGGAAAGGAAAAACTTTCCTTATGAATCTTTTTTTGCACAAATTATGCATTAGTGTCGCGCTGTATGCCGCACACAGTAGGCAAAGGGAACCTAGTGTTATGACGCTTCGATCTCCACTTTCCGTCGGAGGCATTGTGTGTTAAGTCGCGGAACTTAACGCCGCAAATTATGCATTAAAGCTTATATTTAGAAAAAGTACAGATTTTTTTTCCATAATGCGTTATAAATACCTAAAAATAAATGATTGAACATTCTATCGTTACAAAAAACATATTACTTCTTTACCATTTGATAAACACTTAGGTACATAAAGTGACATGTATGTGATGCGTTGCATCAAAATTATAATTACACTTATCTTCTAAAAATAAGGAGAGATGTGTTGATACTATTAACATAATTATTTAATCGTCTATTTCATATATTTCTATATAAGTATTTGTAAATAATTTGATTTCAATTATTGAAAAAATTAGGTGTTTCATTTTTGTTATTAATAATGCAATTCTCCTCAACTCTATATATTTTAAACCAACAAAGATTTTTATTTTTGTAATAACATATGTTAACTTAAAACGTATACCGTGTCTGCATGCAAGGAGAAAAGCGCTACATGTTATTTTAACTTAGGTATGAACTTATTTCATATGCTATAACTAATCTTGTCAGCTAGTGCATCTGAAAACTCTGCTAATATCAAAACAGTATTCATGATATGTAGCGAAAACTGCGAGAAAGTTGGTACGTGCCGAGTTAGTTTTCTAATGATACAACATGGTTTGTGTTAGACCGCAGTTTATAGTGCAGTGAAGTTAATGAAGCCGTGTACACTTTGAGAATAATTTTGTACTAACAAGCTTTCTTCTATACCTATCTATTCTTCTACAAATTACATTTAATCCTGTAAAAAAATGTAAAATTCACATATATATGGTTGGATTAAAAAAAAAATTAAAAAAACATGCAACTCTTTTGCTTGCTCATTACTTGTTTATATGAGAAGGAACTCCTTAGCATTCTATGGTCTCACTATGCGGATGTCAGGCTCATCGCGTTACTGAAATAAATTTAGGGCACTACTTCTGTAATGTAAAATAATGATCTTTTGTAATATATGTTATTGAAGGAACTGTACGTTTTTTGACGTCAAGAAATCGGTTACGGATACCACCAGTTTGGCAAGATGGTACGACGATGGTACTGCCCCAACTAGTCCGTGGACCTGGGTGGAAGGAACTGTAAGTCCTATCAGAGATACGTTTTAGGCTTCTAGAGTAAAAGGAAATGTACTATCTTCATGGAGAGATACCAACAACTCATGGATTTTATACTGTTTCTCAAATGTGTCTATCATGAGAATCCAATCGGAAGCTGATTCTAAAATTAGTATAGTTACATTTTCTGTGAATTTTGTAGAACAGCCTTATCCACAAACTCCATTGATATATTGTTGGTCGTAATATTTCTCTGTGCTTTTGCTACTAAAAGTAATAACTGCCTCGCGTATGATTTCGTATACTTTGTTATGGCGACGCCGGTATTGACCGCTATCAAGTAGTACCCTACGCCCTATCAATAAATGTTTGGCTGACTATTGCCTCTCCACAGATAAAGCAGGACTTTTCGAAATTATTATACCTTTTTATATGAAACTATACTATTTTTAAACACTAGTTTTAAATAATTATATAATTTAAAATCCTAGAGATTAACGAAACATTAATACAATTTTTTTATAGCACTCAACACTAAAAAAACAGAAATAGTTATAAAATTGCTCGTTCAAAAAGATGGATTTCACTCTACAACTCCTTTGTACCATGTTGATCTGTGTAGGTCGACGAGTGCAAACTAATATCGAAATTAAATGCAAAGTTCAATTTAAAAAAATATAATATTTTTTATAACATATAGAATATTATTATTTTTTTCTAAAAACGAGAACTTCAAATAAAAGCAATTCGTTACAATAAGCATAGAAAGATTATAAAAATAAGAGGTTCTACTAATTAGGGGTTTTGACGCTCATTAAGAAATTGGGAAACTTTCTAATTCAATTAAAAGATATGATTGATTAGAATTTAATGAATAATTATATCCACTTAGCAAACAAATTGTTGTTGTTTGGTGGTTATACGTTTTAAATGTAATTATAGCGGTAAAACTCACAAAATGTAGCGTGGGTTTGGGATCCAGGCGGAGAGAGGAGTGACTTGACTCTAGGGCTCGTCTATCAACTTTGCGAGAAAACTTATGTAATTGGAAATATGAAAATTATTACTTTTTTATTGAATTTTAATAAAAAAAAATAGTTAAGAAGTCTAAATTTAAGAAGTTTTCATTTGATTCCTATAGTTATTTATTACATAGAACGAAATTATATTGTTCGTTTTTCTCTCTTGTAACCCCCTAAATTAGAAAGACGCTTTTAGTATTTTCATTGTGTTTGCTTACTATAAGATTTTGTTTTGTAAAAATGTGACTACTCCTCAATCAATATTACCTACTTAACATTTACATGTAATGCCAACATCACTATAAAAATATATAAGAAAGGAAGACCTTATTATTTTATTTTTAAGTAAATAAATTAAATACATCATCTCGGTTATGGGAAATATATTAAGTTTATACACAAATTGGTGCAGCACATTCATATTTAATGATGTACAGTTGCTAAAAATGTCTTTTCCATGGCACTTGAACAGCCTATAGTGGTTAAGTAAGAGACTTCGGTCCATAAATCACGAAGCGAAACAAATTGTAATCGAATGAAACGGGTCAGCCGAGTTCAGGACGTTAGTAGGAGAGGGCTATGGTGGTTTTTTGATTGACGATCTAGGGTGTAATATAAGTCAGTGTAATGGCCAATATTGGAAAAAGATTGTAAGACTTGCTTATTTCATATTTTTAGCGGTATTATGAGAAAAATAGAATTTATTTTTGGGATATAAATGTTAAAGGTTAAGTAAAGCGTCGGTATTGATTATATACGTGTGGGAGGGCTAGAGATCCTTAAAGTTTCGTGTGAAATTCGCTATTTCCTACGTAAAGCCGAGGATGAAATTATGATTATCCTAAATTTCTTTATAATACGAGACAAAAGATAAAGAGAAAAGCGTCGTGATTTTTATTAAGCCATCTTTTTTTATTAATTACAATAAAACAATATTAGGAAAATGTCAAAGAAAAAAGATTAATTCATAATAATTATTTTCATAGATACATCATATTGTACATATTTCTCGCGTGATATAAAGGAGCTTTTTCAAAATAATCTAACCATTAGCCATTAATCTGCTCTTTATTTTATATTTACTTAAGGGTGTCTATATCAGTACTATGGAATATATTGTGTGTGTATTTACTATAATCGTTTATTTACAATTATAGTTTTTCCTTTTGAATGTTTATTTTCTATTTTAAATGCTTGCAGCTCAAATTCTTTTTAAGATATAAACATGAAATATAGTGTTTGTTTTACACAAATCGTTGTTTTAGGTTCTATTACATCGATAAATCAATCAACAACATTTATTTGTATATTTGATCACTTATTTTTGAACTAGCCAATCAAGTCTTGATTTCTTCAGTTGATTTAAAGTCACATGCTTTGAGTAAAAAATTCATCTGTAGATGAATTTAATAAGTCATATTTTTAAATAGCAATTTTGTGTTTTTACTTTATTTTAGAATGTCTAATGTTCTTAGTATTTATTTAAATTTCAATTATTTTGTTAATAAAGTCGACAAAATGTAGTATCTACTCTTGATACAAAACTGGGAGGGTGTGTAAATTTTCAGACTTATGGATTTGTTATGATTTCCGTCTGAATTGGAGATATTGTATCTTTGCTGGAGGAACTTAATGGCTTGAATTACTAGAGCGAGGAAATAAAGGTCATTTAAATAAAATCATCTCTCTGAGTAGGGGTCGAACTTACAACCATCACATTTGGAGTGAGATAGTGTCGTACTGAGCTACTTTGATAGCCTCGTAAATGTCGTAGATGACATTGTAGTTATATTATATCATTATGTAATAACAATTTCAATTAAAATTACATAGCAGTTTATTTCGAAACAATGTAATCAAACAGCGCTTCATCTATGAATCTCAAATGGACGTTCTCGCAATCCATGATAGTGCTCATGTGAACTAGGACTTTATGCCTTATTTTGTAAGTTCTTGCTACTATATTTACTACGACTGCACTACATATGCTTATTAAATGCATACACATTGAACTGTGTTTTATGTGATCATTTAACATTTAAAAAATGTTGTGTAGATATTTTGTAACCGCTTTGGTTAATTCAGTATCTTAAATTAGTATGTATAGTATGCATGTAGATTTAAATGTCTTATGTTAGCTGTACTGCGTACAGCTGGGTTCAGCAATCCGCTAAAATAAATTTAAAAATATTACACAAATATTCTTTAAATTTTGAGTCTGAATTTATGCGTTTAGTTCATTTCGAAAATGTTTTCGTTTTAATGTTTTCGTTTCATTTCGTTTTAATTTAAAATTCGTCATGTCAACTCAAAAACCTTCGTGGGCTCATGCACAATAACGTTACTAAAGATCATTTACAGGATCAAACGTACAGTTTACGATTCCATAAACGACATAGAGAAAAACATTCATGTGTGCCCCTCGTTTAGTTACTTTAGGTTAGGTGGAATGTATTTATTGCAAATATTTAAAAAAAACTTCTTTACAAGATTTTATAACATAAATATTAATGAGTTACAATTCTTAAAACAAACAAATTAAAGTACTGATATAAAATACAGACTCATATTTCATATTTATGCTTTTAGATTCTATTTTTATTTTATTTTATCTAAAGAAATGGCAGTTTTAATTGGACAAGATTGTAAGACATGACCCTTATTAAAAATATACTATAAGAAAGATAGAATAAACTAGGAGAAATTTAGTTCATAACACGAACATAAATCTTCATCAACATGCAGAGCACTGCGCTAATATAATAACTGGTGTGCACAAGTCACACGTCTGTACATGGGTGAAGGGAATATGACCTAGATTTTAAAGTAAATTTGTATGGAAAATGTTTTAAAACTCTTTATTACGAATAGGCTTAAAGGTCAATGTTGATTGAGTTTTAATATTTTCATATTATGATTCGATAAAAGATTACGACATAGTCTATTATACTATCGATAAAACTTTGCTTAAATATTTTGTACTGGTTGAGAGATAGATAATATTTTAAAATTATATTCATATAGTAAAATATATTTTATACATAATATATTTAAGTATATATATACGTCTAAATGGTAAATTGGTAATTTATGGACAGAAGATTTATCGTGATCGAACTTACCCTTGGGTAACTCGGCAGAGGGTCGAAGTCGATCGTAGTGTCATTCTTTTTGGGAACTACTCTTGACCTTTGAAGTTCCGTAGTATTTCTTATTTTATTGTCAATGTTTATACATCTCTAGTAATATTATATTTGTATATATATATGAATTTATTTTTCCTATTTTTTAAGGAATTTATTTAAGATAAACGACAACACGCTCTCCTTCTTTGTATTTATATTATCTTTTGTTTCATAAGTTAACTACGGTATATTTCTTAAGAAATCTGATATAGTAAGTAGTTTCATGTCTGTCACTAATTAATTCTATTGTGTTGCTTCCAATAACGTGTAACGAGTGGGACTGGAAGTTTATTGTGACCGGTGATGGAGCAATTTTACTGGGGCGAAGGCGAGAGGGTCACTTTGGCACGATCGCTACTGCGTTTTTGTTAATAGCTCTCGAACTCGTCTGCAAAACTTTTAGCGATTATTATGTTTTGAACAGTTTATGACCTGTTGAAATATCAACAATGCTTCCCATCCCTTTTTAAGGGCTTTTAACCGAGGGTCCTACTGATTATGTGCTTGACATTAAAATAAAAACTGTTATGATTCTTTAAGATAAATATATGGATACATAAAATTTTAAAAATATATAAAAAATAATAGGTATATAATAAAAACTCACAAATTATCATTTATAATTAGTTGTAATAATATTGTAACATATAAAAAAGGTCAATATAGGGAATAGTTCTTTTTATTTTTTGTAATACCTCAATTTTTTGAAAATAATGTTGATCATAACATTTTTGGTTAATAAAGTTGTATTAAAAAGTCAATTTAATAATTGCAAATTGTTAAGTTAAATGTAAGAAATTATTACGAAAGAAATGAAAAAAATACAATATAAAAATTCATTTTGATCCTAAAATTTGCCAAGACTGTTGCTATATTAAGTCAGCAAGGATATTGCAGGAGAGTTACTATTTGCATCAACTGACACTATCTTTTATTTTATTATTTTTTATTACTTTCTTTCGCCCTTAACTTGCGGCATATTGTTGTCCCTTCACAAAGGGCAGTATACCGGAGGGCGACGACAACCCTAAATAGAAAGGGCTCCGAGAGAAAACTTCGGCTGTCCTTTTGTTGAGAATCTCATAGAAGTTAGTTTGGCCCTAATACGTATAGGGAATTATTTTATCGACGCGGCGGAACACAGAGACATGTATTGATTGTACATAATATTAAGTAATAAAATATTATTCAGCGTATACAAAATCTAGATTATCTACACAGATATTTTCGTTCCTATGCAACTATCTGATTGACATTATTTAGAAAATCAGGGGGAGAATTTATTTAACTTTACATAATATAAAGCAAAGTCGCTTCCCGCGTCTGTCTGTCTATATATATGCTTAGATCTTCAAAACTACGCAACGGATTTTGATGCGGTTTCTTTTAATAGATAGTATGATTCAAAAGGAAGGTTTATATATAATACATGCATAACATAGTAGAGAAAGCTGATAATTTTAGAGGTTTAATGTGATGTGTGTAACGGCGTGTGCCTACAGTGAAATAGTTCAGGAGAAGCTGCCAGCGGGCCACTAGTCTTCTATAAAGAGAAGTAATGCTGAGATTGTAACACAAAACTGACCATATTTATATAAAATTGTTTATATTTTAGCCAACATTTTTTATACTGTGATATTAAAGAGCAAATATATCTTGCATCACCGTAGTGATCATGGCACGTGGAGCTACTTATAAATATCAGGTAGACAAAGGAGGATTATTGCAGCCAGTATATAATTAAAAATTTATTGGAAACACGGTTGCGTAGCGTGAGTTCCAGCAGAATGATTTATTAAAGAATTATTACTTAGTCAGTTATTCATTTCAGGGAAATTTACATGATTAAAAAATCATATAATTATTTAAAATTGTTATACAAGAATTTAGTAAAAATAAAATAATATGTATGAAATATTTAAATTCTTGCAAATTTCATATGTTTTAATTGTCAACACATATTTTGAAAAGTTTCATTTTTAGTTTCATTTTTCAAAATTTGCATCTTAGCAAAAACGATGTACCCTATTGCATCATAGTATTTAAAGCTAAATGCAAGTCTGGACCAAAAATATCGCTAAGCGAATTTAAATATAAATTGATAATCTTTATATTCTTAATTACTTATGGTAAAAAATATTACCTAACTTTCGATAGCTGAATGGTATATATTTAAAATTAACCTATTTTATAATACATTTCCTACCTATTTTCCTTATAATATATAATTTCAGAAAGAATAGTAGGTCTATTATATATAGATATAAAAGCGTATTAATTAGGATTAACACACTTTTATTAGCTTCACCTGCATTTATCTCTTTACCTATCAATCTGAATGTAAGAAAATCGTGTAAGGCTATTTTATCCTATTTCTTATTAGTCTTTGCAAGATCAGAAAAAAGTACTTAAGAATCCTCTTATGAATGTACTCTAAAGCGATAAGTTTACTTAAGCTCTTTTTAAAGTTTTTTTTAATGTTTAATACTATTAGCTAATTTATAGCGCCTGTATAGCGCGAGTCAGAAGCGAGGAGCGACGGGTGGTGTGGAGAGCGCCCCGGTCTTTGTGAGCGACGCGCTGACGTCACACGGCGCAAGCGCAGTACGGTGCTCCTTATGCACAGACTATGTAGACACTGGAGATTAATACTCATTTTCTGATAGCTCGTTCGTATTAAATATTTTTAGATAGTAGAAACGCATATATAGTTATTATATTTTAAAAATAATTTCAGTTAGTTTTCTTTATCTCTTTGCTATACCTGATTTCTGAAACTTTCTTTTTATGTTCATGGCAGTATTTGTATTGTTTTGAATGTCCTGAATTATACAGAAAAAACATAAACAATCTAGAGAGAGTGGAGAATCATCGTCCATTGATTTTTTGAGCCCAAAATAGAGGTAGTAGTTTAAAGTGTAACCAAATAAATGTTTATTTAAATTAAATTAACCAATATATATTTTAAATAAAAAGGAACAATCTCTTCAATTACTCACCTCCCTATCGTTTATATAAAGAAACATATTTAAAATAACAAAATTTAATTTACAATTCAATGATTCATCTAAACATTTAGGGTACACTGTGACGCTCAGTCCGTGTCCGCGTCGGCACGGGGGCTTCCAGTCGAGTCACTCGCGCGAGCTACGCGGACGCTACGAGCCGCTACGCAGCGTAGCCGCGCTCTTCACTCTTCGCCGTTCGTGCCGCGTACTGCGTGCGTCCGTGATACCTGTGACTGTGACCGATGAAACTACTAGAATTGTCAATTTGCCTGTGTCAGTGATTATATTAAAGGGATTATACCGGAAACAAAGGTGGGTGATATGATTACGACGTACTACGCTCGGATGAGACTTAAATGCGAATGTCAAGGACACAAATATTGATCAAGTGTGTTTTACACTGCGTTATAGTCTTGTGTTTATTTAAAATGAGCTAAGATTTTGACCTTGACACGAGTACGCCTCTCGAAAATATGAACTGAACTCAACTTCTTGTGAAACAGAAATAATAAAGACGATATTAAAAGTAATGCGACAAAGGAATTGATATTCGAAGTGGGTTCGGAATAATTTATAGGGTAAGATGCCAGTCTGCGTTACAAGTATCATAAATATAATGTTTCAAGTATAAATTTGGCAAAATGTAGGTTTTTGCTTGCATTACGTTAATTTAACTCGTTTCATGTGCCGGTTTTTATGACACAATAAACAAAGATTACATTTAGAGCCGTAAAATACGCTGAGAAGAGGACGCTCAGTCGGCGAATAATAAAAAGTCTCTTTTTTAATTTTGTTTGTGATATGAGGTTTGAAGTAATTATAATAATGGTCTTCATGATGTTTTTAAGGCTTTATGTTAATGGCGTCGTAGCTGGCTGTTTCATTTGTTCAATATTGTTAATGGATTGCTTGTTGACACGAAAATATCTAAAGCCGCTTTGGTATTCCCGAATCAATTAATAACTAATACCTTTTTTGTTAAAAAAAGAAGAACAAATATATAGAGAGTAATAAGATTTTAATATTAAAAAGTTGTCAATTTTATTTATTATTCCTACTAAAACGTACATATTTAAAAATGTATATTTTTTAATTAAGCACGACGATTATAAGGTGGAATACTAAAAGGGAATTATATGGTGCCTCGAGCCCGAGCGGCCCAAAAGAAATATTTGCATGCGCCTCTTCGTATTAAAATCATGTGCTCTTTTTATACTTTGAAACAGATTTGGGGGTTAGGTGAGTTAGTATACAGTAGACTTTTTATATTTATATGAAGTAAAACATTTACCTTTTTTCTTTTTTTTGCAGCTACTGTCAGTAAATTTTAATTGGTTATTTTATTAAAGTGAAATGTTATCTATTATTTAGTTATTTTAAAACAGAATCAACACCAAATACGTAATTTACTATTACCGTACCACACATTATTCTACAAATTACCTTTATACTCATTTATTGTAACACAAATTACCTTATCCAATAATTAAGGTCATCCCGGCGGATTAGGATATTGCCGGACTCTAAACGTTGTAGGTTCGATTCTCACACATAGAAAAAAGTATATTACACTTATTTTCGCTTTGTCGCTTCGCGAGTTGGTTATAGAAATTGAGGCGTTAAGTTCCACCGCTCAACACACATTGTCAATTCGGGGAAAAACCCGACTGGAGACCAGAGTGTCTTGACACTATGCTGTGTCTGCTATGTTATGCGGAAAAAAGCTGTAGTTGAACATAAGTGATTCTCATTCTTTCCTAATTACACATGACAACTATAACGCAGTTATGTGGTTTTGCCCACATGCCAGGGTACCCTATGAGAAGATAGTCCGTTCCTGGAGGTTCACAGGAATTCGAAGTATAATATCCGAGTGGCAGAACTCAATATAAACAAAAAATCAAGGCAATCGATATCGTGCATACGATCGCCGATTACAATTATATGCCCTCCATAATACATCATAAGTCATCATTTATATATTGCTATAATAATTTATTTTAATTTATGAACCATTGAAAAATATCTTTTACTCATACAATTCAATTTTCAATTTCAATTGTTGCAAACATTTTTGGGCCACATTTTAAACGAAACCCTGTAGCGTTCACGGTTGGCTGAATATTAAACCACTGGTTGAACTGTTGACTGATTTTAACAGTTAATAAAGTAATACAAAAGTTACGTAAATTATTACTGTTTAATCACTGCCCAGGCGTAAATGAACGTTATAAATATGCACACGTTGATTACCGGAAGTTCGCTCGAGTAGCACAGTGTGCGAGTCCTTTGAGGATATGATTCCTTCACAGATGTGGCCGCTAACCTATATACTCAACTGCCAAGCAACAATGCGAGCATTGTTGTGTTCCTTGCGGAGGGTGATTGTGATTGTGTCAGTGTTATTGCAGACTAGCGGAAGTTGCCTCTGTTAACTGTCTCACTTAAACACACCTACCTTCTATTTATCATTTTGATAACAAAAGTGTTAGAAAATTTATGAATATTATTTGTTTAGAAGTTAGAACAAATGACTACAGCGCAGAGTTTTGATAGCTTTTTTATATTACAATAGTGTATATTACTCGTATAATGTGTATTACTTTATTTAATCAAGTAAATATGTTGGGTCCAGTCATGGCGCAGGGGCATGCAAGTGTGACTGTAAACGCGACTGGCTGTGGGTTCGACTCCCACTCGAGGAATGGAATTATTTAATTCCATTTTCTTCGCTCTGGTGCCGAGGTGAAGCGCGGCGTTAAGTTCCGCCACTTAAGACGCAATGCCTCCGAATTCCGCGGAAAGTGGGGAACGGAGTGTCTTAACACTAGGGGATACAGCGTGAAGCTAAAGAAATAAATAAAAGTAAATATGTGTATTAACTATTAAATAATTACGTATATAAGTTTAAGTGTACAAAGCATCTTGAGTAGACTCCATAATAAATAATAGATAGGAACATGTCTATAGTACTTTATACAGACATACCCGTTTCACCACATCTCCGCACGCCTCAGCCAGATAAATTATTTATTAAGGCTTACGTCGTTCAGCGATCACGATTTCTTTATAATTTCTTATCACTAGTTTCAATTATTCGACAATACATGTTTTATTTAGACAGAAAGGAATATTGAAATACATATGCGAACGATACATTTTTCATTCAGTATTCGAGTACCTTGTTTGTTTTGTTGTTTTTATAATAGAAGACAGTTTCACGCGTTTTGTCTTTGATAGCAGAACGTAAAAATGAAAATAATATATAATCATTCCCTTAGTAGGAATAGAATCCTTCACCTACTATATCCCATTGCACCTCTACGTTCATGATGCGTTTTTTTACCTATGTCAATTATATTTTATAAGTATAAAAAATCGATTACAGCCCGGTCGTGGCGCAGGCGCACAATGTGTGATAATGGAGAACGGAGTGTCTTACCATTAGATTTCTTCCTACTCTGCTGTGTGCGGGATATAGCGTGACGCTAAAATGAACCAAATTCTATACATTATCTAAACTATTTCTCATGAGTACAATTTGAATTTACATTCTTTACGTATTCCAGGCGCTATTTACGTAACTGCTTCACTATAAGATCTACAGTAATTTGTTGTGTTAAGTCCTTCAGATCCTTTCAATTTATTTTAGTAAAATGTTTAACTAGCGAAATCGATTGACATAACACTATAAGACAATACTATCCTCGTTCTTGGAAATTGAATGTATCCATTAATCGAAGACAAAGCCGTTACCTTTTAGCTATCAATAGTGGTACTTGGCTTGACGCCGAAGCTATCACAGCTCGAATTGCCGAATGAGGACGTGAATTAAGATAATACCGTAATTCTAACTTAATTTATTTGACAAAACTTAAAACCATACTTAATTAATTTATATTTATGATTTTCAGTGAAAATTCTTGAAATTCAAGTCAATTGATTAGTAATTTTACATTTTTTAAAGTAGGTATTATGTCATTATTATTCACGTTTAAAAAAAGTATTAGGCCGTTGTGGCGCAGCGTAGCTCTGGCCTACATACCTTAGACAAGCAGCGGCGTTGAGATCCGCCATTCAACACGCATTTTCTCAATTAATGTAAAAAGTGGGGGAATGGAATGTCTTGTCACTGAGTTCTTTCTGACTGCCCTGCTAAGCGGGAAAGGGAGTGAATCTACTTTTATAGAATTATAACATCTATATATCGAAATTTCATTTTTAATTTGATTTTACTCTTGAATATTATGCAAATGTAAGGATCCAGTTGAACAATTAAATAAATACGTATTTCTTTAATTGTTCAACTTCTGTCTGATTTTACCTTCTTTTTTGGAAGTTTCGTGACAATTTAGGCTCCATTGAAACTTTAGTGCTTCCAAAGATCAAATAGTATTGGAATAGTTCTTTGAAAGACTACAATACAGGTCGATTTGTGCATACGTACACGCCTTGCCAGTTCGAATGGAAACGTTCCGACGACTCATCGTCTGCGTATTGAGTTTCCGTCTATCTACTATTCCAACAGTAGTGAATATGAGCTTTGTAAATTTAAGCCAGCCTTACTTAAATTTATTAATATTATAAAAATAAAACTATGTGATTAATGTACTTCTCTATTAAATTCTTATATAACAAGATACTAGAATATACCTCTATTTCTATGTTAACATAACAACATTTGAGACAACTTTTATATATTTGTTGAAAGAGTTAAGAAAATCCACAAAAATGATTTTATTTTCGCTTAAAATAGAACACGTTTTGTAGCTTTTGTCCGCGACGTGTATAAAAGTTAAGAATGCTATTGTGAAATAATACCCATACTGTTTAATATGAATTGCTTCTTTGAAGTTCAAATAACGTTTCCCGTATAAAAGCGTTTGTATCCCTTCTTAAATAAAAACATCTTTGGTAATATGGTTCAAAGATCACTCACTTTATGTTAGGGATAAATGTCACAATATGAAACAAACTTCTTATATGGAACATTCTTTTGGCGAGCTTAAATAACAATTTTCTTAAGAATTTTTTAGTTACAATAAGGGACTTGATTCGCATGACTTATTTCGCATTTTTTTATTCTAACATTATGGATTTAGTTTGTTATCATGTTTTTTTTAAATTATATTTAAATGAAGAACGGAGTGTCTTGACACAAGGTTAAAAAAATATTGCCAGCTATTTCAGTAATATTTTTAGACATGTTGATTTACATTTTTTTATCTCAAGATTGACCAGATCTGACTGATCTAGACTAGATCAGACTGATAATTCCGTTTAGAATAATAACGCACACTACTTATTCAGAAGGTTAAAATAGTTCAAGAATATTCCAGAACGATATGGACCGGCGAAACGGTAATGGTCCGCGGTGACTTCAATTTGTCTTCCTTTACAATGAAGTAAAGAGTCAGCATCAAACTGCAAAATAGAAAGTCCCGTTCGTTGTCGAATTTTTTTTAATAAGAATAAGCTTTATATGTAATTTGGAAAACATACAAAAATAGCATATTGAAAGTATAAAATATTTAGTATAAAGTTAAATTTCAAGTATAAAGTATTTTAGTCTTCTGAATGGAATTATTTTAAAATAATTAAAATTTTATACATATCGTTCGAAGATATTTAAAAAGAAATACTATTGGAAGCCATTATGAATGTAATGAAACCCGAAATAATTACTTTTATTTTTTTCTGTTTGTCTGTGCGTTTGTTTATGTTAATCTCAATAAAAAGGCTCAACCTATTTAAATGCAGTTTTGGCAATTGTACTGTGGTAATTTTGGCTTTACATGTTTATTTTATTTCAAACGATTCGTAAGTGACTATTTCAGCAGTATAAATTATGATTTTGAGCAAATATTGTGATTTATGTGAGAACGCGGGTGGACGAAAAAGCTCAATAGTTATAATCGTGTAGTTTACTAGTTTAGAGTCCTAGCGACTCTAAATAATATGACCAAATGTATAAAAAGAAACAAGGACATATAAACGAAAGCCCAAATGTTAATTTTTTATTTTTTTTAATAATATATTATTAGTACTATTGAGCAATATTTATGTATAAAATAAAGCTTACTCTGGGGCTATGATTACTTTAAATGTCGCTTGAGGGAATGTTTTTCCACGAATTTGACAATATTTTCACGTTAAGTACCGTCAAGCTGGCATTTGGATGAAGATTGAAAAAGTTTTATCCCCCGAAGACATAACAAGTGTTTTAAAGATTTTATACATTTGTGACGTGCCCAAAACGAGAGGACCTTCGTCAAATGCTGGCTTAATCTTTACTTAGATGTAGGTGCGTAGTGCATTTAGTGTTTCACAATGTATAATCTAACATTACACGTAAGTAGGGGCAAATTATTTTTTTACACCGTACACCGAAACCGTCGATTTTCTATATTTTCCCACATATAATATTGAATTATATTGTCATATAAATATGTAACAATGAAGTAAAATCGTTTTATTATAAAAGGTGATAAATAATTTAAAAAGTCATACTCTATTGTTTATTATGTTTATAACTATTTTTATTATATAAAAAAAATAATTTTGTGAAATAATTAATATAACTGTAACTCTACAGTACTTATATGAAGGCTAAAGCTTTGAAATTTGAAAATAATTAGGCCTCAAAGCACCTTTATGAGTTTGTCGAAACGATAATGGTTGTGATGAGCGGTGCAAAATACTATTGGTATTACGGTACACGATTATGACGATGACAGGCGCAAATTGAGGTTAATTTGGAATTTTAGACATTGATATTCGCGCCGATTAATTTCCTACATCATTAGAGAAATTGTTTTGTAATTCCACACATGGGAGCTTATCTGGCTTCTATAGTAGATTTATGTGCCTATTAATGTAATGCGATATTGGCTTATTATAATTTATTAATGAAGGTAATAGTTACTGATAAAATGCAGCTTCATTTTTTTTTCTCGCAAATTTATACCTCAATATGTTCTGGGAGAACGTAGCGTCAATATACTCTGTCCTTCACTTACCCCCTGAAGTAGAGACTTTGCGTGTTGAGTGACGGAACTCATCTGCACGCACACCGCACTTTGTCTTACGTCTCAGAGTAGAAATCGAACCCGCAACTATCGCGTTAACAGTCAAACGTTGTCCCACTGCGCCACAAAGGCGTCCAAGCAGACACTCATAGATTTAATTAATTTCTTGTCGTTACTGAACTTTTTTATTCTTTATTCTGAATGGTAAAAGAAAAGGTTGCAATAAAATCTGACAAAAAACGCAAAACATAATCTTATTCCTGATTACTGATATAGCCAATCAGTTGAATGGTATATTGCCTAAGTTAAAAAAAACAGCTACATGCTTTTTCCCGCATATCAGCATAGTCAGAGAAAACCTAGTGTCACTCCGTCTTCGTCAAACCGAGACTTTAAAGTAAATATCACTATAACTAAAACTTGAACAAATTGATCGCTAAAGTTTAATTTTTGTATAACCAATTGCTTCATAGTAAAACGTTTTTGTTCATAAAACACTACTTTGGTCAAAATAATAATTTTCCTTATATTACTAATTCTCAGGGAATATCATTTAATCACGTAAAAATAGCGGGAATGCTTCTGAATTGGCGCAATTATTGTTTAATAGAGCGGACATCATTTAGTTTGGCAAAATGACATGTTTCTACGAATTTGGTCGTACAATTTTGGTCGTATGATTATCGTTGTACATTATGTTATTTATGTTGACGTGCTTATTCATAAAGGAGGTATATATTCACATATCAAGTAATATTATATTGATAGGATTTTAGTTTTGGTAGATAGTTTGCTAATATTATTTTACTTTACATATCTTTTCATAGTTAGACGACACCTAGCACACGACAACTATTTAGTAGGATTCTAAGAGCATGTAATGTTGTAACAATCTCCCCCTTTCATCATACCTGAAATGTTAAAAAATATATTCATATTTAATGTATTAATAAAATATAACAGTGGCTCATGATACGTCTCGCGGTTAGGACCTTTATTATTGTTTTCGTAAGTAACTCAAGATCTTTAAGAGATTCAGAGGTAACAGTGTCAAGAAATGTTCAAGATATAATATATTAAATCCCATCAGGAGAGTTGACAGCAATTGCAGTATCATAAACTTTTCCGTTGTAATCGACCACAGCTTGTCTTAGGGAAAGCTGAGGTCTCGTCTTATTTATCCTCTCGTTACAGCTATCTAATTTGAGAGTCATAACAAGGGGAAAAATAGCTTAGTGGCCCCACCCCACCACATGCCGTGAATTCCGACCGATCGGCGGACCCGACCGACCAAATATTGAACCCTCCGAGACGCAACGGAACAGTTCACGTATATGATACTTACAATGCCTCAGCAAAAGATCAATTATTAGCTAGCTGTCCGTCCGTAGTCGTCCCTTATCGTTTTATACGAATATTTAATATTATTAGTTACCTTTTACTCTTTATATTTAAATTAGATATTATATTTCTAAGGTACTTGTTACGCTTCTTATATATTATGTTAGATTTATGATTAATGATTTGCTATTGATTGGTTAGTGCGATCAATATACCTAATTCATCGGGTTGTGAGGCCGATATACGTCATTGATTTGTTCGATCAATATACCTAATTCATCGGGTTGTGAGTCCGATATACGTCATTGATTTATGCGATCAATATACCTAATTCATCGGGTTGTGAAGCCGATATACGTCACTGGTTTGTGAGACCAATGAATTCGTCGGGTTGTGAAGCCGATATACATTACTGGTTTGTGAGACCAATGAATTCGTCGGGTTGTGAAGCCGATATACATTACTGGTTTGTGAGACCAATGAATTCGTCGGGTTGTGAAGCCGATATACGCCACTGGTTTGTGAGACCAATGAATTCGTCGGGTTGTGAAGCCGATATACGTTACTGGTTTGTGAGTCCAATATAATGTAAGTCGCTGGTTTGCATATCAGTTCGAACGCACAACCACACGGTGGCTGTTTGATTTATTTAACCGCACAGCACACGCGTAGCAGTCGTTTGTCAAAGCCAATATTTAAACTTAGTCAAACGTCTCCGACATCAGTTATCAGTTTGCTTTAAGCTTACGGAACCCCGACAATCGTATGCCACGAGTTATACCAATATCCGACTTTGTACAAGTGCTTATGTAACACAAGACAGCATCAGACAAGATACTACAAACTAACATTCACATAGCGGATCACTTTACCAAACGCGTCAGCCTCAGTGATGCCAAGCAGTATCGGGACACCGACATCGGTTATCAAAAAGCTATAAGCTTATTGACCACACGACAATCGTGTCACAAATTATACCAATGCTGTCGCCGTACGAACTCCCTCACGGAACGCAAGACAGCGTCAGACACGATACATTTAACCAATACTGCTATAGCGGTTCACTTTACCAAACGCGTCAGCCTCGGTGCTGCTAAAGAACATTAGATCATGTCAACGACATCGGTTATCCGTAAACTACCAGCTCACCAAACCCTGACAATCGTAAAACATTGTATGACGCAGCGTGCTATACATTTAATTATATTATTTTAAATTTTACCCTTTTAAATACCATCTTGCTATAAAACCTTTATTCTTTAAATGCATCTTATATATTAATATGTTACTAGTAGTTCCTAACCTTTCAATATACCAATACTTTATATATTTCATAATAATAACGATAATGTAAACTAAAATGCCCATACAACACTATTTAAAGATGGCGGTGCGTCACGGCATACTCTTTTACTTATAAATATTGTAAATTTGAAAAATCTCATACAAATAACATTATTATCATGTAATATTATTATTTAATACTATTATTTACCTTTTAATATTTATTATACTATATAAGTTATCATTTCATATTCGTTTTATGCTAATTTCCTACTAATAATACAAGAAAACTTACCAAAGAAGTCTTCATAATTTACAAATATGCATCTTACCAATCTTGAATATCATAAAACTATTATATTTCTATTCCTTTGCATTTTAAATAATAATTTTACTAATTACATATATGCTTCCTTGTGTTTAATTTATATTATCTGCAATTTAATATCCATAATTTTGTAAGCGTCCTTTTATTGCGTCATCCTTCTGCCAAGCCCCCTTTTGTTTTTTTCTTCTCTTCTTTTTCATCAACTATAACCTGCCAGTATGGCATCCAGCCTACATAATATTTATAAAAATATTAATTACTTTTTATTAATTATTTAAATATATAAAATAAAATAATATTTTTTATATTATTATTAAATTAAATTAAATTATATTAATCAGTAAAATATTTTATAAATATTCCTACGTATATTTATGTACAGTATGGATTGTTACAATGTGATTAGACGTTTATCATGAAAATGTCTACGAATAACTTAGTTGGATATACGTACCCATGTCCTTCAGATTACTGGCTGTAACATTTAAAATTGGGTTAATATATGTTTAGGTTTAATTACAAAAGTTTCAAACAATTTTAATTTTAAATTGTGAAAACTTTTTTATTTATTAACCGATTAAAATAACATGAACACTAAATGTTAAGGGCAGTTTATCAAATTACAATATGCAAAACTTCATTAAAATCGGTTAGGTTAAGATAGACACGTAGAAACAGTCATAGAACTCACAGGATATAGGTATGATACATGTATGTATGATACATGTTTGTCTCTTAGTCTCCTTATCCGTTTAAGTGTTGGCTGTCAAATCAAAATTTTCCACATAAATCTTCCATATACAGACACCGGTGAAATACATTTTTATTATATGAACAAAAATAAAATTGTTATTGTATGTAATAAATATAATTGTATGTAATGTAATTTATAAGTATGCTGATTTTTTTTATTATTGTTTATCTCTTCAACATTTATAAATATCATATAAAATGTAAAATATGCAATGCAAGTTTTGAGTCAATGTTTTTTTATAAAGCGTAGGTAGGCCATTACGGAACTAAGTACTTCGTGCCAATTGGAACACGTAATGCCCAATTGCCCCTGATCGCCCGCATATCGGTCGTTAGGTATGTAATATGTATATTATTATTATTGGATTAAATACTGTTGGAATTTATTAAACTTACTACACCTGAATTTAAAAATCAAGCATAGATATTAAGATACGAATGCCCTCTTTAATCTCCGTTTCTATCTCTCGAAAGATACGCAGCGTCACTCTAAGCACTTTGGACTTAAACAAAGAAAAATATAAGTAAAAATATAAAATAATTAAAATGTTGGATAGTCTTTGACTACATTGGCGGTGGGTTCAATCTTAACTCGGGAAGACAATTATGTTTATTTTATCTCAATATCTCTGGTCTGTTAAGACAATGTACGGCGTTTATCTGCGCTATTCCACATGCAATATGTTTAAGGTGTGTTATCGTGTTCCGACCGATTCCAAAAATGAAATAAGGGTAGAACGTAGAATGCGTGAAGAACGGGTAACAAAAATGGTAAGATAATGTTAAGCCATGTTTTTATATGCAACTTCACGTATTTTTCTGCATAGCAGTAACAGTTTTGCAGTATGGTAGTCAGACAAAACCTAGTGTTGAGACACTCCGCCCTCGACTATATTCACACAGGTATATAATGAAAATAAAGATTTTATATTGCTCATCTCGCAGGAAAAACAAAACGCAGTAATTATTCTTCATATCTACTATCTACATCAAAAATCCAACATTTAAAATGGTTGGATACGTTCGTATTCGTTTTAATTTCCTACCGCGGAGTAATGTGTTCGTTAATATCCGCTGCATTATTTTATAGATGAGCAAGAAATGGGACGAAATGGATATTTTTTTAATACAGAAATAGATCTTTTCTGTTACGCAATTGTTACAATGTTTTTATATAACTTGCCTGTCGAAATTATATGAATCAGATATTATTTACGGAATATTTACTTTAACTTCACCATACTATTATTACTTACGCTAGTATTCATCATTGGATTTCGGTTTTTGTTCAGGTGGTGGAAAATAATGAAGTACTTTTTACTCTTCAAGCATGATTATATTCAATTTAGTAGAATTTGCTTTATTAAAATGAAATAGCTTTACGTTTCCCCCGTATAGCAGGGATAGTCAAAGAGAACGTAGTGTCTAGACACTCCGTTTTCCACTTTTCGCCGAATTCGGGACAGAGGGCGGAACTTAACGCTAAATTTTGATAAAATAAATTATATTTAACGTAATTAAATGCTAGGATATACTATTGAAGTATTAAATGCCAATTTTTGAAATAATAAAAAAAAAACGGGCACAATCAAAGTGAAGCACAAATCCGGATACAATATTTTAAAGGGTAGGATTAAATTGCAAGGGCATTGTGGTGTAAGTGTTATGAGTGTAAGAGGATTAAATACGAGCATATCGTTTTAGTTTCATATATCGAGTTCGTTCAGTAACTACATGAATTGAAGTATTAAAAGTATATGTGGGAATATTTCATATTAAAACTTGCAAAGTAGTTCGTTTAACTAGAAAATTCTTTTGATCGTAAGCAGCTCGCTTGCCCATACGAATGTAAAGCATTTTTATATGTGTGTGTATAACCTACGCTAATACTGTGAGCGCTCGCTCTAATGTTAAGATGTAAATATTTAACTTATTTGCGCAGAATAATTTCTCCAATTACATTCGCTCTTTTTATTCATTTGACACACTTTGATACACATTGATTACGTACATAATATTTAATACGCTTCTAGAGTTTACTTTTCTGGGGATTACTAAAGTCCAAAAATTATATATTAGCAATCATAGAGTTTTTGTAAATAAAGAAATGTATATTATTTCTTTAAATTAATGAAGAAATAGAAATATTATAGTATTTATTAACTGTGATAATCTAAAATATTCGTTCACTAAGAGGTGTTTGAAATTTGATTTATTAGATTAGTTATGGAATGAAGCAGCGAGAACGACAATTGTACATTTACCGGTCACATTGTCGCATTCATTCGTCATCAATCATGAACTATATTTAGATCTGATAAATTTATCTTGTAAAGATGCATCAAGAAGAGCTAGAGTCAGAGTTTAAATTCTTGTCAAAGTAAATTTGCATAATAGATATATTTATATTTGTAAGTTATTTAATGTACATTTATTTTATAGTTATTGTGTTATTCGTATCCTATATTATGATACCGTCGTGGCCCAGTATGCGATGTTTGTGGGTTCGATTTCTACTCAGGAGCATGAATATATATTATTTTTTTGTTGTTGTGGTACTTAGCCTTCCTGACTACCATAATATGCGGGAAAGAATGTTAAGCTGCTTTATATAATGTAAAAAACCCAACAGGAAAGGTATAAAAAACCCAAAGAAATTTGTTTAATTTGTACGTTATATTATTGTAAAAAGTACAGAGAAAATTTAATTTAATAAATGGTATAGTATCAAATAAGAAAGGTTCACTAGATAAAGAAAGCGATTCTTATAGTTGTTTTCTTAATATTACGACTGAATTATTACTAAACGTTTTCATTTTCTTGAACAATTTTACAGTTAAAGAAATTAAATTATTTTTATTACCTAACTTTATAATAGCAAAATGTTTTATGCAGTTGTTTTTCCATTTAAAAGAACAATTATTGTACTATTTTAAGTTATAAAACCTTTTTTAAAAAATACTTATCTGTTTTTCTACCAAGCTTGTGCTATTCAGTTTTCAAATAAGGATTTTATAAAATAACACAGCATTAAAACAATCTGATATCTAAACGAGTACAGCGAGTAATGAATGGGGTGTAGTACGTGGGGTGCGGGCAATCGATACGCACCCCGGTCTAATACACCCCAGCAATGCAAGATGAACTGGGTCGACGTGTGTTTATTGAAAAATATTACATATTACATACATCTCATTGTACGTGCTTTTATAATTATATAAGCAGCTTCACGCTATCTCCCGCATAGCAGGGTACTCTAGAGAAAACTTAGTGTTCAGACACGCCGTTCTCCACTTTTCGCCCGAATTCGAGAGTTTGCATGTTAATTTCCGGAACTTAACGCCGCGCTGAAATTAGAAATTACATAGAATTAATATTCCGAGTGGGTATCGAACCCATGACTATCTCGTTTACAGTCAAACGATATCCGACTGAGCCACAAAAGTAATTTCTAGTTATTTTTGAGTTATATATATTGTCCCCATTAAAAAAAATATTATGTAACATTTGTTTTTTAATTTAGTAAGATCTAAATTTCGTTTCTAAAAAAAATATTGAGAATAGAATCTAAACAAAAGATTTAAATAGTACGTATTTTTACTAAAGATTTAAAAAAATATTATCTTATTCCAATTAATTTGACATATTGCACAATTATTGTGGCGCAGGGAAACGTTTGAGTACTAATGTTAGTTGCGGGCCAATCGTTTTTGAGTCCGATTATTCGATTAGCTCGACATTCTTGCCAAATAAATTACATCTAAATGAAGTTACCTTAAAGAATAAAAGATTTTTTAGTTTTACGCATTTTCCTTTATAACATTCTAGAGCCTAGATTTTCTTACACTGCTATTTCGTACTTCACTTTTATTTTCAAAATTTAAATTTTGGTTGGCAGAACTCAATACCGCACTTTTTGTTACGCAGCAGAGCGGAGAAACGAAAGTAATTTAAATAAAGTAATCATTCTCCTGAATCGAACCCACGACCAAACAGGCTTACCGCATGTTTAATCACATATTGTCCCACTACGCCGAGATACAGTCAAGATTAAAATATGTTAACTTTTATAATATTTAAATTTGTAAGTAAGTATTAAATAGAGTACTTATTCAAAATGATTCCCTTAGTCCTTTAAAATATTTCTCAAAGCTTTGAATACAAAATACCAGCTGGTATTGCATTTGAGATGTTCAAACCAGATCTTGTCACAGACGGCCCGATTTTTCTGAAAATGTTTATATTTTGTAAAGGCATTCCTCCTAACGTCGCTTTCTTCGCGTTTTGGATCAAAGGAGCATTTAAAGCAATATGTTTCTAGTACGATTTTCGTTTTAATATTTTTTGGCATGATCTTGTCTTTAACATTTTATTTTTTAGATATACTGCCCTACGAACGCATGATTCTGTGGGGCTCCTCGGTAAATGAACTCACTTTCACTTACTAAAACCTAGTGAAAACTCTACCAATTCTTGGAGACAGTTTCCACAAGGTTTTAGTGCGCTAAATTGTCTCATACTTGTCTCATACTTGACACACCGCAGGATTCCTCGCGCATTTTGACAGTAACCTACCTGTTCTTATTGCGATCAAGTACTGAGATAAGAAAAAAAACTGTGTTTTTAGTTCTGATATGATCAGTAACATATGATCATATTGTTTGACGATCTTAATATGTATAAAAGTGTTTGATTTACTATGATTTAGATTATTTTAGGTAAAAGATTTCATACACATGACTGGTCAAATTTCTTTCCGCTAGGACGTTGAGTATAAATAAAAAAAACACTTTAATTGCTATTCTATAACAAACGTAACACGTTCATTTTTGCAAGCTATTCTTTAATTTTATTAATGTTTTTTTAAGTATTAAGGTTTTATTACCAGTATTGGCATGTTATTTTAATGAGTCCTTATTATATTATACCATATATGCAAACACATGATTAAGTCAGGTAGATTACACCTGTTCTGAATAGTACCTAGCTTTCAGGGTGCTCTTAAAATAAAAAAAATGTTATTTAGTGAAATTTAGACATCACTAAATATATACATACCTACACATTCTTTATGATAACATAGTAATCTTGTATAAAATGTATAAATTATTGAAATACGTACAAACTCATTTGCATTTTATCAATCAATGGTACTGTTATGTAAATATACGTTCCGTCGTAGGTCCTCGCAGTATACAATATTGCAAAGCAAGCCCTTGTTTGTTCAGTGTCGTGGGCGAACTTCTCTACACAGTTACAGGCGACAAAGAGCACGCTATAATGTATTTGAGACTCAAGTACGGTTGCAAGGCACCATAAATTTAATTACATAATAATTAGCGCCAACTTGATATCATGGCGTAATTTTAGAAGAGAATAAATGTTTAATTTTATTTAATGGGATATATCGTCTGATTGTAAGCGTGATGATTGTGGGTTTGATTCTCACTCGTGGAATGAATTAAATATTATTTTTCTAGTACCTAAAACGAAGCCCAGCGTTGATTTCCGCCTTCGCAAACATTGGATGTCTAGACTTCGGGCGGCATGTGGAGACCGGAGTGTCTTGATACTAATTCTCTTTGACTACTCTGCGGGAAAAGCATAAAACGGATTTTTCGTATATATAATATTTATTTCAGAAATATAATAAATATATTGTAAATGGAATAAAAGCGAAAACATAATAGGCTAAAGCACCAGGTGCTAATCTCGCACCACTCTCCTCATCAATCAAAAGCATTCATTTGATTAAAATAAAATGGTTGGGCACGTTGAATTATAATAGTATATAGAATATATATGTACATACGTACTCGTTTGCTGAGGTCATTCTGGCGCACTGGGACAGCGTCTGACTGTAAATGTAATGGTTGCAGGTTTGTTTCTCATCTTCATTATATTATATATTTTTTTCATTTCTTTGCTCTGTTACAGCGTGGACATAAACTGAAAAACGGAGTGTCTTGAGACCAGGTTATCACTGACTACCATGCAATGTGAAAAAAGCGTGAAGCTAAACAAACGATTTATAGCTTGTTTGAGAGTGGTTATGAATGTATCAAAATGATTCCCCTAAATGTCTAGACTTATTTCCGTTTGTAAAATTACGTTTTCAGTAATGGGTATTCGTGTATCGACATTTTTTCTTTATATCCCACTAGAATAGAGTTATCGAGCAACGGTAGAGTGTTTAGATGTTATAAATTCAAAGCACCTAAAGGCAGGCGACCCGCGTCAACGGACGAAAATTTCCTGAACAAACAAGACTACCTGTAGTTGAAATATTTTGTGAGGCAAACAAACTCAATTACGTATGCGATATATGGGTAAAATATTTAACAAAAATAACGTTTTCGTATGAAAATTTTTAATAATTTCGTAGTTGATAGTTAAGTAACTAATTGGTTTTGTGAAAAATCAAGTTAACAGTACATATTGGGTGATAAGTTTGAAAAAGATAGTGATGTCATCATCAAATTGTAATTGTCTATTCAAATGTAATAAAGAGGCTATAGTGGCGCAGCGCGTTAGTTTTAGGTTCGATTTCAACTCTGAGGAGTGCTTATATTTAAATTATTTTCATTTATTCACTGTAGTACACAAAACTAAGCGCGGCTTGAGTTCCACCAGTCAACACTCAATATCTTGATCGGTGTGTCTTAAAATCATCTTTTTCGCGTAATGTACAATATTTGGTCTTAAATTACACTCAGGCACATGTAATAATGCACTTTGTCCTAGTATACTATTTAAATGCAAAGCAGATAAGTTACTATAGAGTTGAACACAATAATGCACTCAGTGTATCAAACCGGTTGTTGAATATAGTTCTAGTGTATACTTTAGTTGTACTAGAAGTAAAGCGTACCGTATATAAAGGAAATTGTCCAAGCCTTTATCTCATACCTGTCTGGACAGGACTTGTTCTGGCCTGATAAGCCCATTGAAGACTAACTCGTGCTGTAGTGTCACGTTACTGATAAGTGGTATTAGAGACAGTTTGCCAGCCGCTTTATGTGATTAGTTACATTGTGTAATGAAACTTGAAACAGGGAGAAATTTATTTAAATAAACTTAACTATTTAAATTTGTAAATAATTAAAAGATAATTTTGGAATTAAAAAGAGAGAGAAGGATTTTAGAATAATAAAAGAAGATTGAAAAACAACCAAAATATACTCGTATCTAATATTTAACGATACTTAAAAAGTATTTTTAAGAGTACTTTATATTTTTTTAATTTTATTTATGTACCATGTTACTAAAGTTAACACAAAATTATTTATTTTCTGTATACTGAAAAAAAGACTACAAACAACTGTAGTAACTGTGTAAAGAGTACTTAATTATGTTAACCTACATGTAGTATTTGACGGTATTATAAAATCTAAACCTTGTTATCAAACCACTGATGCAATAAAATAGATGAAATGATAAATCAATCATAAAATCTCGAGTTTTCGATACTGTTATCTTTTAGTATCTTGTTCGCTTCATCGAATGAAGTCATAAACCATGCGTGTCCGTAAAGTATCTAATTTACAACAAGGTCTCATAGATATAATTTATAAAGTGGCTGGTATTGTTAATTTAAAGGACATAAGCTATTTAATAGAATTCGGAACTGATGAAATTGACTGTTTTCTTAGTGGCTTACATAAAGTGAATATTAAAGGCGTAAGGGACGGCGCTTCAGTCAATATAGGGGTTATAGTAAAATGGCATTCTAACCCCGTGGACCGTATGTGCTTTAGAGCGGCTTACCAAAGAGAATATGTATTTTACCAATATATCGTACCAAAGATGTTACAGCTTCAGAGAAACTATAAAGTGATTGAAGGACTCAGGCTGAAATTTCTGAATTGCATATTGGCGAGCATGGAGCATGATAAAGAAACAATTGTTATAAACATGGTGTTAGAATATAGACTTTTAAATAGATTTCAAAAGATAGATTTTGTTCAATCATCCTTAGTTATTAAGAACTTTGCGAAATTACATGGTCTATCGTTTGCTTTAGAAAATATATATCCAGAAGAATTTAAAACTATACAAAGTCTTTGCGGGAAAGATGTACAATACTCAGACACACTAAATATACCTAAATCATTATATCATTATTTCAAACAATCTGTAAATGTAGTTGCAAATGCAGAAATTAAGAGGAAACTAGAAGCTATATTACCTAAAATATCGACGCTATTAAGTAAATGCTCTGCACCAGTTCCAAATTACAGCACCATTTGTCACGGTGATTGTTGGAGTAATAATATTTTATTTAAATATAAGGTGAGAAATGTTTATGATAATTAAAAATAAGTGTATTTTTCATATTTAATGTTTCTAATAACTGATAAACAAAAGCATCCATTTTATTTTAAGAAGCGTTAATTAGTAGAAATACAAAAATATAAATGTGAATTAATGACAAAGCTAAATAACTGTCTATTGTTTATTATTGATAAAATACTTTATAATACTAACTTGACCTATTTTAAACAAAACAATAGTTTGACGCTCGTTCAGATTTATGGGAAATCGGTAAAGGAGAATTGAATGTTATGGTGTAGTAAAACTGACTGTATTATTTCCAGGGAAAAGTACCAGTTGACGTGTTGTTCGTGGATTTTCAATTAGTACGATACGCATCACCGGTAACGGATCTATCATATTACTTCTACATGTCTACTGATCAGGAATTCCTTAGTAAAAATTATGAGCGACTTATAAATATTTATTATGGAACCCTATCTGGAGTTTTAAGGCAGTTCAACTTGGATGTAGCTCAAATCTATCCTAGGACCATTTTTGAGAAACATTTGAAAGAATATTCTATATTAGGGTTATTAGAAGCTCTGATATCGATGAAAATTATTACGGCAGAATCAGACGAAGCTTTTAAAATGACTGAAATAAAATATCAACCATCCGAAGAGAATTTTCCATATGAAACACAAAACCATACGTTATTTGTTGAAAGGGTAAACGGTGTTGTAAATGATTTTATTGAAAGAGGATATTCCTTTGATTCTTTATTAAATGTTTAATTTTAACTATGTTTTTATTTCTTGATTATTTGAGGCCCCAATGGCGCAGTGGCACAGCCTCTCCCTGTAAACGTAATTGTTTGTGGGTTCGATGTAATCTGGGGGGTAATTTGTAGTGGTATCGCAGACAAAACGCGGCATTGAGTTCCGCCACTCTACATGCAATATCTCGATTTCGGGCAAAAACTGAAAAACGAATGGGACAATGTGAAAATTTTTAATGAGTATTCGTTTTGTTAACACTTGTTAATTTATCTTATTCTAAATTTCAATTCAAGTTTTTAAATGATTATTGGTCTTATTTTTGGATTTTCCATCTAAGTGTTATGATAAAAGATATTGTTCGTATACGTTCTATACCCACATTCTTTAAGTAATATTTTTTTCTGATCTTGTATATTTAAAGCAGCTTCACGCGTTTTTACGCATAGCGGGGTAGTCAAAGAGACATTGCAAATTGAGTGGCGGAACTTAAATAGATTAGTCTTAATCTAGATCTAGAGACTAGACTGAATAAAATGAATATAATTTAAATATAATCATTAAATCGAGTAAGAATCGAATCGCACACTTTCCACAGTGTGCCTCAATGGCTTCTAAAAGGTAAATTTAAACTTGACGGAATATATTGTATATTTTAAACTTGAGCATTTTATCCAATATATCGAGTTTTATAGAGCCATTGAATTAAACTCGGTTTTAAGTAAATTATTGCCCTATTTCTATGGAGCTATATAAAAGGTATTTGAAATATTAGAAAGATTAAAGAAAAATGTGTACATGTTAAAAATATATTCTATTACTAATTCTTTTAGTGAAATGCAATCTCGTATTTTTTTGTCTAGCACGAAATACACCTGTAGATTATATGATATGCTTAACAAACGTCACTATAAAAAGATTAATAATATTTGAGACTTCACATTTAAAATTTATTTCGGCTTTCATTTACTGTTTTTTTACATTTAAATTATATTCATTTATTTGCTTTGGTCGACAAGACAAGCGCGACGTTGAGCTCCACTACTGTAAGGTCTCAAATTCGGGAAAAACAATGGATAGCGGAGTGTCTAGACTCTCCTCTATACTCTCTTTCTGCAGTGCGGAAAAAATGTAATTAATATTAAGCCTTCAAAGTCATCTTATATAAAATATTTCTAAACATAATTATTTCGTATTAATTATCAAAATAAACCTTTGACTTCGCGTTGTTTTAATCTCACTGACGTACTCTATATTAATTGCTTATTACGCAATGTGAATTTTAATCTATATATTAATATAGAGGTGAAGAGTTGGTGTACTTGTTTAGCGTCTATTTGTCGAGGTCCACAGTAAAAAGATAACATGTAAATAAGTAGAGGATCTAAATTAAGGCTTAAAAAGTCTTATAAATTAAATATTTCATTTTTTATTTGAAGATTTTTTTATTCAAAAACCAATTTATCATTCGTTTTTGTATATACTGCTATATGTTACTGCTGCATCTGTTGTTGCACGCGTTGTGTTATGCGCCAATTAATGAACAATGTTATTTTTTATAAAATTTAGAATATAAAAAATATTTATACATGTTCTATGAAAATTTTAATATTTATATTCTGTGAAATTTAAAAAGTCTAAGCAACATTTATGCTTGCTACATTTATATATGTGTCGGTCTCTAGGTATAAGCCTAGCCTAGGTATAGACTATGTATAAATATTCATTGTCAATAGACCTGTAATTGCTTTTAATTTAAGAGAGTTCTCATTCTCTGGCCTCAAAATCATCAACGACTCGTTTGCCGAACATCTTTCACCTCACCTCGCTTTCGGATCATGAGAATAAACCAGCAATACTATGACTGGCTGGGTAAATTTACTCAACTAAACGACTTTTAAATGGATTTCATTTATTAGTTCCTACAACATATCTAAATCAAAAATGTATTTTGTTTTTTTATCCAATTTAAAAATCATGTGTATTTATTTGGTAACAGAATACGATGCTGCAAATTGCCTACACTAAGCTGCACTTTATATGTAAATGTTTCCGAGTCTAAATTTAAACTAATACTAGACTGTGGTACAGTCTTTGGAATATATATGTACGTGTCACAATTTCAGCATTAAGTTTTACTTTTATATTTCAATCTGATTTTCTTATTATAATTATAGTTTCGGTTTCTGTTTCATTTTATTGCCTTGGTTAGTTTATGTTTCGTTGGCCACCGGTACGTTTTCAATGCAAGGGGTTCATTGCGCTTTGTTGGCTGGTTGGCATGTTCATGTGGCTATAAATAGTGAATTTTCCCGAACCCGTGTCAATACAGACATGTGGGTTCGCTGGCGGCCACAATATGACTCAGGTAAATAAAAGCCTGCTGCCTATATAAGTATGTAATACAATCATCCAACAGAGAAAACCCAAAATAATTGAAAAGTGATGGATTTCATTGTATCGCTCCCTTTTTATCTTATTTGTTTTCTGGGTGTACAGTTGATGTTTTCCGTAACTTTTCTTTGTTAGCAGCTGATTTTTGAGCCTTTTAAACCTCGAGCTTTCTTACTAATTAGAAATGTTCTTTGGAGCTTTCAATTCCATTTTCTTCAGCATTACTTACTTGTTTTCTTGTCGTCTTTCCTGCCTTAGGAGAATGTCGTCTTTTTTGTAAGGATTTTTTACTTGCTCCTATAGTAGTTTAATAGATTACTAATGGTTATTAGTAATGTATCAAATACAAAAAAAAAAACAACTTTACAATACTAATAAGCATCTAGTCATATTCCACGTGTAATACAAGGTAAATTTTACTCTTGGACAAAGTTCTTCTCAAGCGTTTAGTTTGATTAAAGTACACCTTTGATCAGTCTCTTGTCTACTTTTGTTTGTCATATACTAATTTGTTTTTTATCTTGTTATTTAACTTGTGTTTCTGTATTTTTTTAAGTTATTCTTTTTATTCATTAAAAATAATAAATAAGAATCTATTATTAAAAATATGTCTGGATACATGAATTTTACGTAAATTTATAGCAAGTCTTAAATGACAAAAACTATTAGAAAAAAAACTTATTTTTTGGTTTATGAATATATTTAACTTATTAGTGTACCTGTTAATGCATAAAATACTCGTTGCTTTGCTTCACATAATAATACAATGTAGGCCGTTGAAAGAAATAGCTTTTCTTCGATTTCAATTAAAGTTACAACTACTTTGTAAATAAAATAAAAAAAATATACTTATATATTCAAACATGTCGTCGGGGCCAATCGTGGCGCAGTGGCACAGACGTGTAACTTCAAACGACTGGCTGTGGGTTCGATTCCACTCTAGAAGTTGAAATATTTAATATAAGTTCCTTTACTTAACACGCAATGTCTCCCAAATTCGGCGGAAAGTGGGGAACGAAGTGTCTTAACACTAGGTTCCCTCTGCCTACCCTGCTGTGCCCTGGATACAGCGTGAAGCTAAAAGAAAAACATATTGTAACGTTGAAATAAAAAGTATAAAATATATAGAAACACTAAAGACCTTAAACTGAAAAGGGACTGGACAACTACTTAAATATTGTAATAGAATTTGTTACTATGATTACTTTCACATCTTACAAAGCGTGAAATTAAATGAGTGTTAAATCCTATTTGTACAAAGTGATAGGCTGTTTAACTTCAAACGCTAAGTCCTCACTCCGTTTAAGTCGAGAACTTGCTAATACCCTGTTGTATAATTAACTTTTAAGGTTTTAAGTGTCCTGTTTACATAAATGCTACAATAATACAGATTAAAATAATTAAAACATACAAACGTAGCAGAGCGACTGTTTAAAAGCGTAATGTATGTAAATTAAATTAAAATGGACAATGTTTTTATAACTTACGTTTTGAGGTAATTTTCGTTATTCTGAATGCCTATTATCATTATGCGTATCTAAATTCTAAGTATATAATTAAGTATATTTTGTTTATTTTTAACATTTTAAAGTCTTATTTACACATAGGATATTGAAAAGCATTTTTAAAAAAGTATAAAAAAATGGCCACATGGTTCAGCGGTTACAGGACGGTTTCCAAAATGTTCGGTTACGAGTTTGAATCCCGCTGTGTTCAATTTTATATATGTTTTCTAAAAATGTGTTTCATGAATATTCGTCTTTCGTCAGTAAATATCATATACTAAACTTTTTTCAAATATCTCTAGAATCTTACATAGTATGTAGACACCATTACTTGCCAAAATTTTTGCTAATTAAAGATGAATTGCATACTGAAAGACGAAAATAGATTAACGTCATATTTATCAGCCTTCGTATAGTATGATCAATTTTACTGATAAAGAGAGAGAAATATTTTAAAGATAATTTTGAATTTGTTTCATCAGTGTCATGCTAAGTAATAAGAAACAATATGTCAACCCCTTCACGGAAAGAATTACACAGTAACCCATTACTGACACGTACAGACTCGTAGGGGTTAAGCGCTATGTTTAAAGTTAACCCTTTTAGTTCGAGAACAAAAGGATCGTAAACACTGAGTGTCGTGTTGTGCTTCTAACATTAACGGGCTTCATATTTTTGTATCGTGTAATCGTTTCAATAACGGAAAAACAATTTCCGCATATTTGTTCCAACAAACTAGTAGTTTTTCCAGTTTCTACTTGAAAACGTAGTAGTTTTCTTATGAAATAAGATATTAAATATTTTTAATAACCTTATTATTAAATTTTTACTCTATTTTTACTCTACTGACAGAAGTAAATAATAGAAATAAAACATATTTTTATACATTTTGTTAAAAAAACATTAAGTGAAGACAGCCTAAAGCGAATTTTCTTTTATTAGTAGAAAATTTCGCGTATGCTTCGTCAAAAAAGTCAAGCATTTGCGCTTTAGGACGCCGTCGGGTTATGTACCCCATCTATGTAAATGACGTTGTGTTTTATTTGTTGTCTGAAGAGTCATAGCACGGATTTTGCTGCATTCCATAGATCCTCAATGACTTTGCTTGCATACTGTAAGCAGAATTCAGTGTTTCTGTTCAGCACTTAGTTATGACAGTGCATTCATCGTAATGAATAAACTATTCATCGTTTTTTATGCGCTTTAAGGTCATTTTTTATGCTTTTGAAAAAAATATTTCCAACACAGGAATATTACATATTTATTCCGACCGCTTAAATTTATAAATATTGAAAATGCGAAAGTCTAAGGCACTTAGACAACGTATAAAACTTTGAACGCAGCGGGATTCGAATCTGCGCCTCTTGGAAACCGTTCAAGCGCTCTGATCGCTAAGCGTAATGCGTCGAAATTCTTACATGCTTATTACAACTTATTCATATTGTTAGCATCTCTGTAGAGATCTAAATGCTTTTATCAATTTTTTAAGTGTGTAAATAATACCTTAAAATATTTTTTTGGTTTGTCGGTTACTCTTTTATGACTAATTTATCTGATTTGGATGAAGTTCAAGCTGAAAATAGTCGAGGGTAAAACTTAGGCTACTTTTAAGAATATCTATTTTTTAAAAAAACTATACCTTAGGGGCCTAGTAATGAAATAGGGGATGGATATGAATAAAACAGTATAACCTTTTGCAAAGCTTTCGAAAGCTTAAGCAAAGGCATGGTGCCAAATTTCATTGTAAAATATTTAATATCCCATACTATATGTTGAAAATAAATTAAGAATTAAAAAAACCTTTAAAGCGTTATAAAATAATATTCGTTTCGTTGTCCGGAGTTCAAAAATGTAGCAAGAATAAACAGTTGGGGTTGAGATAGAATCAGCAAAGGGATACAAATGTAATAAGCGGCCCTCGGAAAGTGTATACAAAAATGACACATGTTGGTTTTTAATTTACATTCCATTTGTGTGTAGTATGAAATTAAAAAAAAATGTATAGCGGTAATTATTTACGGAAATATAATAAAATTTATAATTATAAAAAAATATTTGTAAGTATAAAATTTGGTTATATAGTTTGGATAGATAGATAGATGTCCATTTTTATAGAAATACTAGCGGACCGCTGGCGGCTTTACCGCGTGAACTATATAGAACTACACCTTTTCGTTATGCAGCTCTCAGGGGTAGATTTTTGAGAAATAAAATAGCCTATGCTTAACCTTGGATTATCAACTATATGTATTCCAAAACTTATAACAATCGGTCAAGCGGTTTAGATTTTTCTTATAAACTTTCATCCCCTATTTCAACCCTTTAGAGATTAATTTTTGAAAAACAAGTAGCCTGTGTTTGACCCTGAATTATTTATTATATTCATTCTAAATTTCATCTAAATCGGACCGGTAGATTAGCCGTGAAAACAGGACAGACAAACAGACTTTGCCATTTATAATATTAGTATGGACATAAAGATATATAAATTCATTAGTGAAACATATGAAACATAAAACAAGTGTATAAAACTTTAATATTTTAATTTCCTCAAAAAGGTAAAAGTAAAAATGTTTTGAATGTAAAATAAAGAATTTAGAACATTTGTCCATAAAATGTTTGACACTACTTATAGGGTGGTCCCTGCTTGGGGTAGTCTCCCGCGTCAGTGTCGGGGTTAAATCTAATTTTTCCCCCGCTAATGCTCGCCCGCCTGCCCTCGCTCAAGGTTGAGTGAGCGCGAAAATTGTAACTTCACAGGCGAGGATTCTGAAATTGGAGCTTTTAATGTGTGAATGCGATGGAACGCGGACGCTGTGGTTTACACTTTACTGCACATTTCTTATCGTATTTCGATCAAATTTAAATATTACATTTAAAACAAATTATATTATTATTGAACACCCATTTTGATTTTATGTAACTTTGTTGGATATTTTATATAACATTATAATGATAATAACACGTGGCATATATTATTCCATTGTGCCGAAGTTTATTATAGCGAACGAAATTTAATTATAAAATTACAATGTGGTTATTAACTTCAGAATCGATTGCATATTATACGTAATATTAACCTGATAAAGTTAATTACAATGAAATATAAATATGCTTATGATTTTAGCAAAATATTTCAATTAGCAGTCCTCTCTGTCAGCTCTGCTATGCGTTTTGTGAAAAGGCAGCCTATCCACATAGCAGGCCATGACATATAGACCTTGAGAGCTTAGTGTCATGACAGTTCTCCGATTTCCGCTTTAATTCGATACATTGCGTGTTGAGTGGCAGAGCTCAATATCGCGTATTGTTTTACAAAACCGGGAATTGAAAATCGATTATAACCTAGAAAATAGAACAAGTCATAAGATTATATGATCCATATTTCACAGTTAAAGTTTAAATAAAAAGTAAACGTGGTTTCCATTTCATATAGAAATGTATGTGCAGAACTGGTACAGACATGCGGATTGAATCATTGATTCCTGCGGCTTTTCGCCCGCGGTCGACGTTTGATAAATCATTGAAATGCCGTACGTTTGTTGCATTGAGTATGTTTTTGATCTCTTGCTACATTTGACATGTTGGATGAACTTTAACATGAGTTGGTGGTATTTAAGCCCTGTCTTTATTTTAAAATGAGCCATATGAATTATTATTTACAATTATATTACTCGTAATAATAGAATCTGTGTTTTATCAGTTTACTGTTTACGAAGTAGTATAAGCGTGATATGTTTTAACTATATTTTAGTTATATATAGTAAAGTGTTTTAAAAAGAGGTGGAAAGTGGAAAATGTAGTGATATCCATTAAGTTTTGTTTGTCTACTTCATGTTACATTGGTATGCGAAACTATTATGTGATACATTATACATTGTATTAGAAATTTAGAAAAATTGAAAAATTGAAATTTTAAAAAATTGAAAAATTGAAATATAGTAAAAAATGGTGAAATACATTTTTGCAATCACTGTGTAAAGACTGGCTTTCCCTGGCGTCTACGCCACGCTTTCATTATTTCGCATCACGTCCGGGATCACGACCAGTGGCGGTTATTGATTGAAGGACGAAGCCTGTTGTATCTGTAATTAAGTTGTCAATTATATTTTTTTCTTTTCAATCAAATTATTGATATTTCAATCACCTTTGAATAATAATTTTGGTATATTTGAACTGTTTCGTTTCGACAGAGTGATAAGTTTCTTCTTTTAACTTTTAACAAAATTTACTCTGTTATTTCTATGTAAATGAACAATTGTACTGCAAAATTTTCAGAACAAAATTAGAATCTGTGCAACGATAGAGTCAAACAAAACTATTTTGAGATAAAGTTTCATATATATTTACATACCAGTATATGAAATTGTGATAAAAACACTTTGAATATGTAAAATGAATCCCTAGAGCTAATTTGCCGCTGGACTCTAATGAAATTTTTGTAAATAAGCTTTATAAAAGTGTGCTATTTACTTTCAGTTCGTATTTGTCGACTGTGTTTTTTGTTGGGGACTTTGTGAGTTAATTTGCTTTATTATTTGTTATAAACACGTTTTTCGTGGATTTAAAATGTTTTCTAAATGTGAACAATTTTCCGTTAGTAAGTTATGAATATAACGATATCAATGTTTTAGGTTAATACATCTAAGTTATCAAAGTCCACTCTTAATTCAATTATAGTGGAGTGGCGAGTGCTGATTTCGAACTTTTTCATTTTTTTATACAAGAAAACTATTGTAAAACATTTTTGTTCAACAAAAAAACAGCTCCACCCTTTTTCCCGCATAATAGGATAGTCTGAAAGAACCTGAAGACATTCCGTTCTCCATTTTCAGCCCGATCGAGACAATTATAATTTAATCAAATAATAATTTTAAATCATTTATTTAAACATAATTTGAATCTAAAGTATTACAACATTTCAAAACTTTACCCTACTCTATAGGTTAAAGTTAGTAAACTTAAAACTTTCAATAAGTCCATTTATTTAATAGCTTTATTTGTGAACGTTCCATTATCAAACGCAATCTCAAATTAAATTTCAATCCTCCGTACCATTTTCCCTCTGGTTATAATTTAATGTGCGGACAAAAGAGAAATCCATAAAGTGTAATGGGGAAAATTCCACGGGCGTCGAACCATCCAGATTTATTTCAGTGGGCATATTTAACGATCGTAGATCTTAAGGCTTATTGCTTTTAAGCTTAACACTGATTGCTTGGATTGTCTTTGTGGTTGAATTCTTTATTAACCTGAAGTTATATTACTACAAATCGATTATATTTAAATTATTTTCATTTCTCTGCATTGGTACTACTGGTCTCAATTTCGGGCGGAAAGTGAAAAAAACTGAACTACTGAACTGAACAAAGCTAAGATAAACACTAATGAAAAAACATATTTTACAACAGAACATAAATTTCAAAATCAGTTTCTGTAACTTTGAAGTCATATCAATTAGGTATTTTTTTTTAACGGGAAGTCATTGTTTATTTTTTTTTAAATTTTAGTAGTGTCTTTATCTTTTTACCCACAATCATTACACAAGCGTCTATTATTTATTTTTGTAATAATTTTCTATGCATTTAATACGTTAGTTTTACTACAGGTTTGAAAAATACTTTTTAAGACATATCCGTAATATCATTATAATTAAAATCTATACAAATATATTGAAATGTCAATTTGTTTGTTTGTTCCGGTTTATCTCTGGAACTTGTGATTTTGAAGGTACTTTCACTGGCAGATAGATATATTACTTTTCATTTCTGTTTTGGTAGGCCAAATAGATAATAAGATAAGATAAGATAAGTACAATAATAAGTAGGCATATACCACCTTTGATTAAATTTATTCCTGTAAAATAAATTTAACTATGAATCAAATGACTATGAATCTGTATAAATTTACTTTGTAACTCTTGTTATTAGTTATATAAATTATGTGGGCTTCTGATAGTAATGGTTGTCATTGATACTAGATTTTCAGAGACTGACTGGTTCACTGGCCTTTCGAAATTTAGAGAAGGGTCGCCCGTAAACCTGTCATTTTTGATTGTACTGAAAACTGTTTAACTAAATTGTTAATCTGTACTATAATAAGACAATTAAAACCGCAAGCAGCAAGGTAGACAGAGGGAACCTAGTGCGAAGACACTCCGTTCCCTGCAAAATTATGTTCCCCAAAATATTTAGAAAGACGCAAAAATTAAATCTTCATGGCTGTCTGATGGACTTAAATAAAGTTTATATAGCATTTAAATTAGGACAGGACTTAAGGTATAATTGATTTCGATTGAGTCGCTTGTAATTTAACCCACTAACTTACTAAGACAATATAACCTGTAACTTATTGTCTAAGATATTACTATGTCTATGTATAATTATAAAATATTTTAAATAACAATTTAGGCATATAAATAACGACGTTTAAAGAAAATATTCAGTGGTTAATATTTTTTACTATACTTGCCCACATTTTAGTACATGTCGAAACTAACATTTGATGTTCTCGTAAAATACCCAGCCTTAGACCGCCACGCCCGCGCTTCTTCGTACATTCATAATAGGGGTTGCAATACCCCATAATCTAAAGACAATAGACACGCCCTGGGGTGTGAGAAACAGCTTTAAATGCAAATGGACTCACTGAAAGGCTTCTATTTATTACAATTAATCCCTTAAACCTTTAATATAAATCAATATTATAATTCAGGTCACAATCGTAATACTTAACAAAGAAGTAATCTACCTATACATATTATAAAAATGTAGCTGATCGCTGTTTGTATATGGAAGATAAATGAGGAAAAAATGTTATTGGTATATCAATGAAACAATAACCAAAAACAATGATTTTTATTTTTTTTTGTTTTAGCTTCACGCTATATCCTGCACTCAGCAGTAAGCAGAGGGAACACTCGACACCAGAGCGGAGAATACGAAAATATAAAATATTTTCACTTTTCGAGTGGGAATAGACCCCATAACACGTCGCTTTACTGTCACACTTTTTGCCTCTGCGCCGCGACTGGCCCCATAATTACATTTAAAACTTCATATATTCGTAATAGTGCACAAGACAAAGCGCGATTTTGTATTTCCAAACTCAACACATACATAATACTCGTATATCGATTTAGGGCGGAAACTGGAGAATTGAGTGTTTTAACACTAGTTCCTCACTGATTACCCTACTATGCAGAAATTAACAAAAGGCCGATTTTTTTCGCTTTTATATGATAATCGACTACGTGACTAAATGAAAATTCCGCAGTATTATGAATTTGTAATTTATAAAGGCGTACAGGGCGTAACCGGCTTCGTTTGAAGCTATTTCACGTTCATTCATCCAATATAAATGATATATTCGTGTTTTTTCTACTTACAATAAATATTTTATAGTAAGTAATGAAAAATTGTGTAAGTTTACTTAATTTCATCGTCTGGTATAGTAATTTCTCTTATAAAGGCGAAGGTATGAAAGCAATTCAGCGTTTTCGTACTGAAGTAATAAAGTAGCATTAAAATTGAACTGACACTTTGCTATTCTCGAGTCTTATTATTTTCCGGTAGTTATATTAAAATTGTTTTTTAAAAACAGTTCAAAGAAAATGGATATTATTTAAATTGTATTTATAACTAGAAGTTACTCGCGGTTTCACTTGCATTTGAGTCAATTAGAAATAACTGAAGTTTATAGAAGACAAACGCAATGTTACATTTATTAGCGCGGAGTAATTGATATACATACGTATACATACTGTAAAAAGTGGCTTATCTCACTTTTTGCTATTAAAAAATTATAACGTAACATCGTTTCTTCTTTCTATCCTGAAAAACTGAAAGACAAACAAACACACTTTCCCACTCATCTACCGTGTGTACAGTGTCTCATTATAACCGCGATGGTTATAGGTTCAGCTACCGCTCGTAAGAATGATTATATGTTATTTTTCATTTTCCCTGCTCTGACACTTAAGACAAGACGCGGCATCATGTTCCACTACTTTCACCCAATATCTAGATTTCGTCCGGAAAGTGAAAAAGAAGTGTCTTGACACTATATTCTCTATACCTTTTTATGCGGGAAAAGGCGTGAAGCTGTAAAAAAATTAAAACATATGTAAACTCGGAACCTTTTTATCAGTAAAATGACTCAAGATATACATAGAAGCTATTTACAATAACACCTTGCTGACATAGCTAGCATATACGAATCGGACAACATCGTTAACGATCAAGGCGAGAAGTGTTTGTTCTTCGTTGACTTGACGTGAAATATTGTAGGGTAAAAATTTACTGCCCATATTTACATGCGTAGCGATGTTTCAGACTACGAAATAACGACAATGCAGTATTATTCAATCAATTTACATGTATATTTATTTAGGTTAAGTAGTAAATCCTTGCCAACATTGGTTGGACACACGTGTAACCGAACGTGATTTGTATGGGTTTTGATCCCTCAAAGCCTAGTTTTATTAAATCTTTATCGATGATAAAAAATATTTTTATTTATACTAAATTTTTATTTTGGGGCCAGGCGTGGCGCAGTGGCACAAAATGTGACTGTAAAGCGATTGGTTGTGGGTTCGATTCCAACTCGAGGAGTGGAAATATTTAATGTTTGGATTTTCTTCGCTCTGGTGTCGAGGTAAAGCGCGGCGTTAAGTAGGTATACTATATAGCCACTTAACACGCAATGACTCCGAATTCGGCGAAAAGTGGGGAACGGAGTGTCTTACACTAGGATCCTTCTGCCTAGCCTGCAAGGGCGGGATACAGAGTGAAGCTAAAAAAAAATACCAATGTCCACCAATAAAAGTACCATTGAAATCGGTCCAGCCGTTACAGGCAATAATTGAAAGAAACAGACAGACAAACAAAAATAGTAAAGAACGTTATTTTGTTGTATGTACCTACATATTCATACTATTTACTGAAAATATAGATTTTTAGGATATGTTAACTCCTGATCCTGATATGTTAGCACCATTATAAAAAAGAAAAACCCTAAATCTGCTCATTCATTGACTATTAGAGGGAGCGAAGTTGGTCTGATTAGCCAGTTTTTTATACTCCAGTCGTTTGCAGTGTTAGTTTTTCTTCGTTTAATATTTTGTTTCGATGCTATATAAAGATTACAATTTAAGCATAGGTCAAAGAACTTCTTATCTACGGTTATTCTTAAACACTAATTAAGCTTTATTTTAGTTTTATGCGTCAGCTAAGTAGAAAATCGCGTGTTTGCTTGTAAGCAAGCGTCTGGCTTTACCATCTAGGTCGATAAAAGTAGATGTCTAGTCGTAGATTCGCACATTATACAATTAGTCATTCTTTTAATCCTTAGAAGATCCTACAATAAATTCATATGAGTGTACCATAAATGTATTTTAATTCCTCTTACATGTCCACTTCCACGTTTTTTTTGCAAAACAAGGAAGTCAGAGGGAAGCTAGTTTCATAACATTGCCATTCCACTTTTTACCTAAATTCAAGACAGTTAAATGGTGAAAGATAACGCTGCGCCTCGGCTTAGGTACCAGAGCAGAATCCACAACCATTCGTGTTTACAGTCAGACGCCGTCCCAAAGTGCATCGACGGCCTCAATTTTCATGTTTTTTTGGAAATTTACAGTAATAATTATGGAAATACCTTAACAGATATTTTTTTAACTTACAAAGACATGGTTTGTTATGTTTTTGTAAATCTATCATAAATAATTAAATTACATTAATTAAATATTTATAGATATTATGAAAATATGTAGTTATTATGAAAGTATATTCAACTAAGAGCTTATTTAACTGAAAGTTATTATGGTAGTTATGAAATAACTAAACAGTATAATTTGCTCGTAACGACGACAAGACGTCCAATTTAATAGAAACTGCAAATGAATTTGTGTACGTAATTTTGTATAATATAATATGTGACATGAAATCCAGTAAGCGTCTAAACTACTGAATAATATCTTCTCACAAGTGTATTTAACTACTTTAGGTAAAATATATTACCGACAGAATACATATATAAGCATTATATGGTACCATTTATTAAGTTTATATTTATAGCAGTAGTAAAATTGATCTTTTTAGCAGTTTTACGTTTTTTTACTGCATTTCATAGTAGTCAAAGAGAAGCGTCGAAACACTCCGTTTTTCCTTCCACCTAACATCGAATTTGTATATTTTTTTACTCGTCTTTGTCTTATTAGAATGAGGAAATGAAAATTATTTAGATATAATCATTTTCCCAGTAAAGGCGGCAAAACTATAGCCTGTCTTTGGCCCGCTGCGCGACGATGGCATTAATATATTAACTTAATAAAAAAAACGAATGAGAAAGAAATAAAATTAAAAAAAAACTTATTTAACAACAACAGCATATTGCTATTATGCATGGTAAAGAAAGCATGTCCTCTATTACATTTCCTCTCGTTCCGCGTAAAACGTATTTGAATTGATATCACGCATACAAACGGCACTAAATACAATCATGAATTTCATAGAAACAAGGAACAGACAGGTATGTCTATTTATATAACAAGTGTGGGGAATCGATTGACAGAGTCAATGTTGGCTGCCTCACGCCCCGACCGCTTCGTTAACCGACCGTGTTGCTTCGTCGCCATTTACCATGCATTATGTGCTATCACAATGAGCACTGAACCCTTGCAAAAATGATGGAATACGTTACGTTGAGTAATTCACAATATTTTCATTTCACAGATTCCCGAATTTTTGTATATAGCAGGGTAGGTAAAGAGAACCTAATTTCAGAACAATTCGCTAGAAAAAATATTATTAAGACCAATATCTCATATCATTTCATATTTATCCATATACATCATTAGTTTTATTACCGTCGGGCTGTAATATTGGCACAAAATATACAATTTTCGAGAAAGCGCGCTTGATGAGGTCGCGGAAACGTGAGGCAACTGCCGCTCGTGAGGCATGCATGAAATATTAATATTCGAAGTCGATGTTTTGATGAAGTGACGTCGAGCTAGTTGAACTAACTATTGCTATTATGTCTATATATGATTTATTAACTTACCTAGAAACGATGAGCTGGAATATTTTATAAATCAGTGATCGAATTATCGAATTCTAATGTTATTTAAAGTATAACAAAAACAGCTTCATACTTTTCTTAGGATTTCAATTTGCAATGACTGTACACCTTAAGTCATAGAGACAAGGCGGAAAGACCCTAGTGTGTCACTCCGTTCTCCGCTTTCCGTCTAAAATCAAGACATTGTGTGTTATTGAGTGGTGGAATTCAATACCGCAAACGTACGAGCGTTTATTTATAACAGGATTTCTTCTGCTAATTTTGACTTCTTTATAAATTTTCAATGTATCATACTAAATTTTACGACGGTAGTAAAAAAATCTATTACACTTATTGTATAAAGTTAAAAGTATGCGATTAATAAATAAATAAAAGCTCTTAAGTGGGAATCGAACCCGCATCCATTTTTTTTTCTTTAAGAAGCTTTCCGACTCCGCCATGTTAGATAGTCCCATACTCTGTTTTTCTTATTTTTGAGTAAATGATATTTTCTTAACTATTTATTTTTGGTTGTTACCTTTTTTACCTACGATTAAATATTATTTTTGTGACTTTTGTTTTTTCGTACATTGTTATATTTTTCGAGCATTTTCTACCCTTAATTTGGTTTAGTTGTTAAAAATTGCACAAGTTTGCATTATGGTTTATTTTTTTATTTAAAAAAATATAATGCATATAATCAATTCCGTAACATTGAAGTCTTGTGTAATTACTATTTTTGTCTTTCTTATTCACGGAAGATAAAATCTCTACCATTGTTTGAAAAACTATTAACAGCCCAGTTTGTTCGCTTATATATTTTAATAGCTAATTTACCTTTAACTTTTGGCAAAGAAGTTTACATTTAATAAAGAATAAAGAATAAATAAAATATGTACTTTGTGAAGAGTTTTTTAATTACATCACTTTTGAATGAACCTTTGAAACAGCTTCTATAAAAGGAACTTGGATGAGTTGTGAATTTGCAAAAGTTTCCTTTCTAACATAAAAGGAGTTATTTTTAACTGAATCATAAATCTATGAACGACAGAGTTCACTTCAGATATTAATAAAAAAATAATAAAAATACGCTACCAACGGCAGGCTTGCTCACTGCAATACTTTACCGATTGCAAAATAAAACCAATAGTCATAACTTTTGAATTCGTTTCTGCATATGGACGGAAAATGTATACAAATAAAAGTCATGTATTTTATGTAATTACAACTTCATTTCTTGGGGCCAGTTTCGACGCAGGGACATAAAGTGTGACTGTAAACCCAACTGGTTGTGGGTTCGATTCCCACTCGAGGAATTGAAATTTTTAATGTTTCATTTTCTTCGCTCTGATGTCGAAGCAAAGGTGAGCTCTATGCACACGTAATGCGTCCAGAATTCGGTTAAAAGTGGGGGACAAAGTGTCTTAACATATATCAAAAAAAAAAATTCACCCTCATTCCCGCATACCAGAATATAGAATATACAGAGAGAATGTCCGACGAGACACTCCTGGCTTGTCTACATTCGATTACTTGTCGAGCAGCGGTATTCAACACCGCGTTTGGTTGTAATAAAGCGAAAAGTGAAAATAATTAGAATATCCTTTCTAATTATTTGGAGAAAGGGATTGATCTCATGACTTTCCTGTCACTTGTATCTGTTCTGTCTGTTCCTGTCCCTGTATCTGTAACAACGCAATGCACTTTTAACAATAATTAAAACAAATATTCTGAAAAAATGTACTTATACAAATAATAGACCTATTGCATTACATTAATAATGAATCAAATAGAATCAGATTACATGAGAGTTCTATCGAATAGTTAGTTTTGGCTATGTTCCCAATAGATAGCAGATGCTCATGGAGCCTACTGAAATTTATATAATGCAAATATTTTTCCTACTCATATGTCAGCATGCTTATAAGGTAAAAAAATGAAAATCTAAAGTATATTATAAAACTAAAAGCTGTTATAATGTACGTTTAATTAAAAAAATGTAAAGATTGTTTTTTAAAAGTAAACAATTCATTACAGTCTGCACATTTATGCCGATTAAGCTTTCATCTTCACAATATTTTCATATTCTAAATATGAAAAGCGACATATTTTTCCTTTTTATATTCGTATCATTTTTAGCTTGTAAAAATTTTACACTGTCTTATGAGCTCTTTGACAGTACCACTGCATGTATAATGCAAGAGAAATGAAACTGTTTGCTCAAGGTTGTTTTATTGCAGGCTTCCATCTAATGTCAGTTTTAAAAGTTCATGAACATTAAAATATGTTGGTACATTTCAGCACGCCTTTCGCGTAGCAATTTAAAAACTTTCTAAGAGATAAAATGTAAGAAATATTACGCTTATAACTGTTGTTAGAGTTTCCAAGTATGAAAGAGTAAAGTTGGATTTCATATTGTTATGTATTTTCTTAGCTTCTATGTGAATTTACGGTAAATCAAATAGTAAAATGTTCAATTACGAAACGTTAACATAATACGTTTGCCATAGTTTACACTACGTGATTATTTCAAGCAAAGTATTTGAGTAAGATTTTGGGTTTTAATAATAAAATTGAGTTATCACGTTAAACCTTCAGGGATCTTAAGTAATAACAATTGATTATATCTCACGATTTCTCCAATCTCACTCTTTAATCTACCTTGAAAAGCTTTAAATTTATTGGCTGCTTTTAATTAAAACTTTGCTAAATCTCATCAAACTCGAATCATACCAGGTAAAGGATTATACATTTATAGGCATTAAGGTGATTTAAATATTATGAAATATAAGTTAAATTGAGGATTAAAATATACCCCTATTGCTATGTATACGATGGCACGAACTAAAACGAGTAAAATTAGTATTTAATATTCAAAAATTATATAAATATGAGATATTTTGTTCATTGATTGAATGATTTTATACTACTGACCTGTTTGCGGCTTCGTATTTCGTATAGCTATTTCGAATTTTCGAATTCCTGCTTTTCGCTTAAATGACGAACTACTCAAATTTATATTTATTTTCATATTAAATATTTTATAGGATTATATAAACCAACCAGCGTTTATTTCACAGATAGGTATAGGTGTTAATTGATATGACTTAAAATATATACCTGATTACTATATCAGGCATAATGTAACTTTCAAACAGTGTTTTTTTTACTCTAATATATAAAATACTCTAATATTTATTATATATTATATATCTAATATATACAATATATTATTATAGTAGTGTAGATAAGAAATACAAAATGTTTCATATGTTTTCAGAATATTCTCTAAAAAACTGATACATTATTTAATAACACAAACAAAAAGAAAAACGGCGAAAGTAAACTAGCAAGTAAAAGTTTACATTGCCAAGTTCACTTCCACTTGGAACATTAAACAATTATTTTGCGCCAGATGTGATAATCATATTTCATGTAACACGTTTCGAGAGCGGGATAGAATGGATTACATATACTTATCAAAAAGATGGGTTTTCAGGATTTTAAAAAGAAAATTTATTACAAATTGTATTAGAACATAACAATGAATATGAAATTATGAAAGAATTATATTTTAAATCATTTTTATTTCTTCGTTCTGGCATCTGAGACCAAGCGCGGCGTTGAGTTGCGCCACTTAACATGCCGTCTTGATTTTTAGTAAGAAAAAAACGAAGTGTCTGACACTATGTTCTCTCCTTGTACCCAGCATTGCGAGAAAAGCGTGCAGCTGCTTTTATTTATTTATTTTAGCTTCACGCTGTATCCCGCACACAGCAGGGTAGGCAGAGGCAACCTATTGTTAAGACACTCCATTCCCCGTTTTCCGCCGATTTCGGAGGCATTGCGTGTCAAGTGACAGAACTTAACGCCGCGCTTTGCCTTGACACAAGAGCGAAAAAAATGGAAATATTAAATATTTCCACTCCTCGAGTGGGAATCGAACCTACAACCGTTAAGTCGTTTACAGTCACCCGCTTGTGCCACTGCGCCACGACTGGCCCCTGCTTTTATATTAGAACATGTTTTATTATTGAAAGCTTTACAATTATGAGCAAAGTTAAATATTTAGGGACTTTAATTAAATTTACGCAGGTTGTAGGGGCGGTTGATTAAAAAGGAAAATTTCTCGCCGCTCTTGTCACGGAATTAAAGAAATTACGTTGAGCCCGCGTTCGACAGCTACCATTTACTCGTTCTAACAATTGTACCTGCTATCCTCTGATTTCACTTGGCATTAAGGGGATAAAGGGTGATTTGAGCTTGTGATATTACCATAACAAGCTGCTTAATTTAAAAGTTTGTTTCAGTATTATTATAACTAGTGAAAATGTAATGTCTAGATTACCAGCGAAAAGACGAGAACGCCGTGTCTTAATAGGTTTGCTCTATCCACCGCATTGAGTGTGAAGATATTATTGTCGGACGAAAGCGAGGAAATCAGAAAAATTAAAAGATGATCAATCCCTAAATTGGAAACCGAACATATGACTATCACGTTTACAGTCAGATTCTGTCACTGAACTCTATATGGTCCCCGACTGGTTAATAACAGATTAATGATCACACGACGACGTACATAATGTATCATCAATGGCCTTGGCAATATAATCAGTTAAGAACTAGGCCTCGTGAATATTCGGCCTATGAAAAACATTTTCATTTTGCAAGTAGCGTGTGTAACTAAGTTACAGGTTTACAAAAAGAAGTTTCATGTTTTACAGTAGTCCGTTTGTCAAGACACTTCGTTCTCTACTTTCCGCCCGAAATCGAAACATTGCGTGTTGAATAGCGGATATTAACGCCGCGCTTTAAGTTTTAAAGTAAAACGATATTAGCAAATAAATCACAAAATATAAAAATATACACACACATAACACGTGACATGGCATGCCAAATATGCATTACAATTATTTTGTAACAAATAATTATTATATAAATAATACATTGATATCTGTAAGCTACATTAATGCTTCAATAGTTCATAGGTGCTATCAACAAACATATAATAAAAATATAATTTATTTCTTTAACATTTTTGAAGTGTTATTCCACAGTTAGGAAAATTTCAATTTTCCTAAGTAATAAATCACACTTAAAAATGTTATAAACGTATTTAATAGATAGCATTCTCTCTTGCCAAACGATTGTCCGTAGTATATAATCTTTGGGTAGCAGAAATTTATAAAAATCTCTCTACAGAGATGCTAACAACAAAAATAAATTGTAAAAAAGCGTATAAGAATTCGACGCAGCTGGTAGTAGAACGCATGGCTTAGCAGTCAGAACGCTTGGACGGTTTCCAGGATGCGCGAGTTCAAATCCCGCTGCGTTCAAATTAATTTATACGTTTTCTAAAAGTTTTTTTCAAAATATTTTTTCCCTGTACATGGAAGATTTAATATAAATGTTTTTGGGGGCATTTCTCTATGTGATGGAACCTAAAACACAGTTAACCTATATTATAAAATTAAATTTTTCGTTTCAAAAGTTACTGACGATTACGCCGCATTATCTGCAGGTTAAGCGCCCTCTATACGAACAAAAGGATTCTTGGACCACAAACTTTCTATAGGGCCGTTGATAGACGCCCATTGTACAGGCATTTCGCATCCTCGCATCTCTTTCAATTGCAATACGTGAGTGAAGTTTATGACGCGTAAAACGTCGAGTGTTGTGTATTTTTTGTAAATTTGAAATTATTAAATTTCTCTACAATATATATTTCTTGTAGTAAAATTGAATGTGTACAATATAGTATGTTAACTGTTGATTGTAATTAATTAAATAGCTTCACGCTATATCCCGCACACAGCAGGGTAGGCAGAGGGAACCTAGTGTTAAGACACTCCGTTCCCCACTTTCCGCCGAATTCAGGCTTGCGTGTTAAGTGGCGGAACTTAACGCCGCGCTTTACCTCGACACCAAAGCGAAGAAAATGGAAATATTAAATATGTCCACTCCTCGAGTGGGAATCGAACCCACAACCAGTCGTTTACAGTCACACGCTTGTGCCACTGGGCCACGACTGGCCACAAAGACAAGGCACATAAGACAAGGCGCGGGGTTGAGTATCGACACTTAACCCGAAATGCCTCGATTTCTACCGGAGTAGTTTAAGAACCTCAGACTACAAACTGTTGGCTATATTCGGTAATAATAAGATGATAAATTGGTGACATTGTCGAACATATACTATCATTACAGCTGAAATAAGGACAACAAAGATTATTAGGTGCAGGGAAAAACAATTGTATAGATTTCATTAAAGTGGCAGAATTATTCTGATGCATGATGCTGATATTTTAAGTTTTCTAACAAGTTTAATTTCATCGCAAGATATAATAATATCTTAGGAACTTTTGTTTTATACAGACCAAAAAGTGCAAAGAACAAATCTGCACGAACCGTCATCGATCGTCATTTACTCTAATATAAACAGAGAACGTTCAAAGCTGTTTAATAGAAACACGAGTAGAGTACACCAAATTTCTATTTACACGAGGCCCGTAGGTTCCGCTGTATGGATTATTATCCCCCAACAACCCTGCGGCGCCCTAAGCGTTCTCAACTGAAGGACACGCAGTACTTGAGCGCTGTGATTCCCTGTTAGCTGGTTCTGCGTTGAGCTTTTTAATTAAACCTAGTAATAACTCGGGGGAACGTAAATTGTTCGTGTTTACACTGAAATTGCAATTAATTCATAACGTCTTATTTGATAAAATATTTACGAGTTACATTATATGCCTAACATTATTTTGGCAGAGTCATTTTTTGCTATAAAGAATTCGTTTTTAAATCATAAAGCAGCTTCATGCTTTTTCTTGTATAGCAGCGGTAATCAGAGAGAACCTGGTGTTAAGACACTCCGTAATGCACATTCCGTCCGAAATCTAGACATGTGTGTTTTGATGGATGGTTTCTATATAAAAAAAGTTCAAAATTCGCTGCCTTAATTTTGTAAAGTGCTTACTAATTGTATTTTGAATTCAAAGTAGTAGCAATGGTTTCTAAATAGTCGCAATCTTAATTAACTATAAATTTTTAAATTATAACCACAACATCGTACATAGCGACAATGCAAATTAAATAAGTTGATCCTTCCAAATATTGTATGAGCAGAATTTATAAAACACACTCAAGCTTTACCCGCAACCTCGCTATTTATACGCTTTACTTAACATTTCATAACACCCACGCTTACATGTTTTGTATTATATTACATACTTTTATTAGCTTCACGCTTTTTTCTATATAGCAGGGTAGTCAGAGAGAACTTAGTGTCCAGCCACTCTGTTTTTTACTTTTCGTCCGAAATCGAGACATTGTGTGTTAACTGCTGAAAGTTAACGTCAAGCTTTTTCTTGGGTAGCAGAGTGGAAAATTAAAATAATATCTACTCATTCCACCAAGCGGCAGTTGAACCTATAACTAATTATGTTATAGTCAGACGCTGGCCCACAGCGCCACGACGACTTTTTATTATATACCGAGGTCGTTTCTTATATCTATGCATATCTATAATATTGCTTTTGACATAGGTACTTTTATTGGTTTTCTTCGTGTGTATATCTATTATCTATCTAAGTATATAGGATGTAAGAGACGTCCACCATGATAAGAAAATATTTTTAAGTTTATTATTTTGTCGTTTTCAAAGTTATTTAAAATATATGTTTTTTAAAAAAACTTATTTGTTTTAATGAAAACTCAAAAATGATGTATGTATTTGATTTTTTCCATTTAAAAATAAAATGTCTTTTGCTAAGTTGGAAAAATGTTAAAAATAATCTTTGAGCCACGATGGTATAATATTTTTTTGAATTTAGTTGTTGATATTAATGAAAAATATAAATAAGAAATTGAGACCCATGTCTTTTAACCTTTTTCACATTATCTATTTGTAAGATATTGTCAATTACAAGAACTTTTATTTAAATTAAAAAATACTTTTACGTACTATTTAAACGGGTACCTTATATAAAAACTACATTACGTCGTTGCCTACAAGGTCGAGTACCTGCAGGTCATGAACTCAATGTACCCGGGGAGCTTTCAATTTACATATGCAATTAAAGTTTGGAGTATAGTTCACAGAATAACTACTGAAAATACAAAGCCCACTGCAAACAAAGAGGTATTGTTTGTGCAATATATATCCAATAAGGCTTGTAACATATCGTTCGCGTAAATTAATTTATCAAATTAAACGTTTTTTTGGAATTAAATAGTTAAATATGTACTGACACGTTGTTTAAGATAAATTATATGTTTGTAAGAGGTCAGTGGCGCAGTGGGACAACGTCTGACTGTAGACGTGATGATTGTGTACTTGATACCCACTCGGAGGAATTATTATATTGAAATTATTTTCCAGTATTGGGCCCAGTCGTGGCGCAGAAGCACAGACTGTGCCTGTAAAGCGACTGGTTGTGAGTTCGATTCCCACTCGAGGGGTGATCGAAATATTGAATATTTCCATTTTCTTCGCTCTGGTCTCGATTTCGGATGAAAAGTGTAAAACGGAATTTCATAGCACCAGGCTCTCTTTGAATACCCTGCTGTGCGGGAAAAAAATTTTTATCCGTGTAATGTACAAGTTTCCGTTCTCTTGGAGATTTGGTTGTTTGGATTTTATGACCCTTGATATTTTCTTGTCATATCCTACCTTTGGCGTTTACGAATGTAAAATGTAAGTCCTATATTTCTCGTCTTTTTTATCCTGAACTCACTCAGTGAGTAAAGGAATAATTTCAAACATATTTATAAATTTGGCTAAATTTATTGCGCTTGTCCATTATAGAATGGACATTTATCACTAATATTTATTACAAAAAATACTTTCATACACAATTATAACAAAAAATATTAATCGTTGATTAATATTTAATGAATTTCTTCCAGTGGCGATTTTATCTTTAATAAATACTCTGATGGTTTTGCTAAGGTTTGTTAAAATATATATTTAAAAGAAATAACAAAGGTAACGAAAAGAAATCTGATAATTGAAGTACATTTGCGTTATTTATATCTTGATAATCATACGATTTATATCTTGAGTTCTACAACTCAATATTATAACGTTATTTAATAGTTTAGTAAAGTATTTTTAAAAGTGTTTTTTTCCCACATAATAGTGTATGCAGACGAAACTTAGAGAGAGACACTCCATTCTCCACTTCCCACGTCAATTCAAGACATTTCGTGTAGAATGATGATACTCATCGATGTGCTTTGTCTTCAGAGTAAGAAGATTACATCATAGATGTCTAATATTTGTGAAGAACATTTTGCACTTATTGACGCAAATACTACGATTGTTGATACAAATATCACTGGCATGGCAATTTATATCAAAATATTTAGAAGTATTAGGTACTTCTAAATTGCTTGATTTACTTTGGTTCTCTTTTAATAAGAAGAAAGTATTTAGCATTCCATGAATTCAATCTGCGGATGCCATCGAATTGCAGGAAGAACAGCTCAGTGCAGTTGGACTTGTGATCCAAGTGTAGATTTTAAGGGCCCCTTTAATATGTGCACTAACTGTTTCTGCCCTTCGCTCTAAATAAAAAATTTAAAAGTATCCTATTAATGCGGATTTCGAAATATGTGCTAGAAATTAATTCATGATAGTCCTAAAGAGACAACTTTTAGTAGACATATCTCTAAAAAGATTTAAATGAACTACCTACCCTATAAATATTTCAACATTTATGGATTCTACAATATATGTATGAGTACAACACACATGTATAAATAGAGACTGCATGTGGGAAACCATTATATACTATTAAATAGCTATTTGTACTTGTTTCATGAATGTGTAATTAAAAGATTTTTGAAGTTACACATTTTCATATTTAATACGTTTCTAAAATGAAGTGCTAGATATGCAGTCACATGAGTAGAACCATGAACAGTACAATAATTTTAGTAGCGCAACTCGTGTACCGTAAAGATAGCGTTGCGTGTTGCATTCTAATATAACCATTTAATATAGCTAAGTACTATTTGAACCACTTACTGGGAAATATATTTCTTAGAATTTGTTGAAAAAGATCTCTTAAATTTGTTTTAAATATTTTTAAAACCCAGTATATTTTCTCTGCAAAGTCATTTTAAATATTTATTAGAATCTATAATAGTTTCATCATAGTTTACTCATTTGTTTTAATTGCGTTTGTAATTATATTTCAAATTTAAAATGTATTTCTAAAAAATAAGTCCTTCATCAAAATCCTGTACCTAAGTTAAATAACGAAAATAAATATTAGCTTAGCGAAGAAATTAAAAGGCAGGCATAAGTTTACTTAAATCATAAAATATGTTTTTCTTTCCAAAAAGGAAACACGGTATCTTCAATGAAAAGTTTGTGCTTCAAGTCCGCCGAAGAAGTGTTGTGTTTCAAATTTTCCACGTTAAAGTAGAATTTATTTTGAAGTAGTTTCAATAGGTTTAGTGGCTGGCGTCCGGAGAGCGTACCTCTGCAGTTGATAGATACTCGAGACTGTTTGCAGTATCTAACCCTGAACTCAATGACGGTCCTACACTTTAAACAAATTGCCGAGAACTATCTGATAGAAAGTTTATTTCTTCAGATTTAGAACGAATTGGGAATGGGATTTAATAGGATTTGGTTTGAAACTCCATTTACAGTTAGCCTCTTTTTAGTTTTGGAATGTGTTTTGTGGGTATTTCAATTTTGATAGGTAATATGTTTCAGTAATTTTTGCTCTGAGCTGGTCTACGTAAGATAAATTGACTATATTAAGGTGACCTCGATTGTAGAATTACGTAATCTATCATAGGTTCAACTTTACCAGATGGATTTGAATGAAGACTTTATTGTGTAGTTTTTAAGCTTCGGCAGGAGTTGGCTATAGTTGATTTCGAAGAGTGGAACATCTGATGTAGTACATAACACACCAGCCATACTATAAAATATAACGAAATTGTATCTTAGTAATAGTTGTTCATCATAATGGGTATTTTGGTGCGAAGGGTCATTAAGTATACGAGTACGTAAATGAGAGCTAGTAATATAAGCATCTGCTTGAGTTTAAATAATAATGTTAAAAAACAATGATCTATGAGCTGACAGTTCATACTTTATATTTTTTAAGCTACAGTATTCAAGTGATTGATTTGTCTGTCACTTATTCCCTTTATCTGAGAAGTACGTAAAGATGAATAATATGTAACATGTCCTATTCCATCATTATAATACAAAAAATGTGTTATTTGTAAACAGACTTTAGACATTGAACACAGGGTGTAATATAATATTATTAGAATATGTGACATTAAAACTGTTTTACAGAAATTATACTAATAGGTCTGGGTACTCAACGTTACCTAATATATATATTTTTAGTATTAATTCTACACCAATATTATTAACACACAATAACACTCTTTGTGTTTGTACCTAAGTTAGTATGAATGTTTTAGGTAGAAATTAATTTTACAAATTCTTTTACTGTTAAAAAGCTTGCTTCTGGAGATTTTTAATAATAGAAGTTTTCGGCCACATCAATTAATACTTATAAAGTAATCCGGTGAAAAAAGCTTTACGAAAATCTTTTCGTACGTTCTTTTCATATAATTCTATCAAAATGTATAATTCAACAAAATTATAAATTTGAGCAATTGGTCATTTAATCGAGAAAGCAGGCTGCTAGGCTAGGAGAATCCATAAATAATTTGCTAGTATGAAACATGTATGAGTAGGTATGTTTTGGTCTTCTTACGTTCAAAAGTTCTTATAGTAATACAATTATATAACGAAAATACTAACAATTTTCATTAAACTTAAACTTTGAAAATCACTGAACAATCTCAAATTTATTAGTCTAATCTGTACACAAAGTTAACGGAAAACTTTGTTAAATGTTCTTAGGGATTACTATAATATCAACTTTAGTCACAAATATGTCATCATTTATATCCCTATGTATGGTTCAATCAAAGTGGAAAAATAGTTCAACAATGTTATAAAATAAATACGCTTTCAAACTTCAAAGCAATTTTAATTTATAATTAATTAAAAGGGATTGCTTTTAGACTCTTTTTATAGCAGTGTACGCTCGTTATAGATGAGGCACGGTTACAAACTCCCACTTCGACCATTGAAACTTTTTGATAAAAAAATCTATTCATCGTAAATAGTAGTTTATACACTGCACAGGGACGCGCTTTAAACGTAGTATTATAAATTAAGCAGAGTATTAAATGACTAATTTTATTATAGTGCTTCACAATTTTCTTTGTTAGAGTTTTCATTTACTTTTATATATTATTTAAAATATAAAATACGTACATTTTGATGGATACATAGCCTCTGCATGTATACGTATTGATTGTTGGCTCGATTCCTACTCAAGGGTAGGATTATTTTTAAATTATTTTTAATTACCTGGTTTGATAAGACAAAGCGCGGCGATCAATAAGAAAGTGAAGAACGGAATGTCATGACACTAAATTTTCTCTTTTTAATGCTTGCTATGCAAGACAAAGTGTGAAACTTAGAATAAAATTATCATATGTTTTACCGAGGGCTACCCTTCTCTGAACGTGCAATGTGTCCATTTTTGGACTGAAAATGAAGAATCGAGTATTTTGACGTTAGGTTCACTCTGACTTTGCCGGAAAAAGCGCAAAAATCACAAAAAATGTTTTCAAAAATTTACCTTATACATATATAAATCCGTATCATAAATCTCATTTCGAAACACTGAACGGGGCTAGTAGTTCACTTTATCCAAAGCACCTTCAAAATGTCACGCTTGACAAATGGCATCGCTAACCAGGTGGCATCGGATAGGTGTGTCATACGAAATGGATTACTTTATGATTTATGAACGACAGAATAGCATTTCCATTGTCAACAAGCAAATGGAACGCAACGTTTGACTGTTGATTGGAAATGCTAATTACTTTAAATTGTAGTAAACTTATTTTAACCTATCATTATTACGGGTAATATAATAACTAGCTTAATTGCTAGAGATTAATTGTTTGTTTGGATTTTAATGTATGTAAAGTAACGTACACATGAATAAAATATATGATTAAAGAAAAATGTGGCCAGTCGTGGCCCAGTGGCACAAGCGTGTGACTGTAAACGACTGATTGTAGGTTCGATTCCCACTCGAGGAATGGAAATAATATAATAATAATAATATTTATTTATTGGTTTAAACAGTGAGTACATCATAATAACATTTTATAACGATAATAACTGCGTTAGTTACTAACTGTGCTGCAGTTATCAACGTCCGCCTCACAAGCGCCGTTTCTTAATGTAAATTATCACTGACAAAATTCTTAATGTAAATTATCGTAGATAAAAGAGAAAATATTTAATATTTCCATTTTCTTCGCTCTGGTGTCGAGGTAAAACGCGGCGTTAAGTTCCGCCACTTTACATGCAATACCTCCGAATTCGGCGGATAGTGGGGAACGGAGTGTCTTAACACTAGGTTCCCTCTGCTTACCCTGCCGTGTGCGGGATACAGCGTGAAGCTAAATTAAAGAAAAAATGCTATCTAGCGACCCGCTCGCGGTTTCACCTAAAAGAACTAGACGATATACGACTTATTGACATATTTAAAATTATTTCATTAAATTGTTGTAACTTTTTCATTTATAAACCGATTAAAATAAATTTTCCCTAGTTATAATTCAAATCAATTTTCAATTTTGCGAAGTTCTACAATAATTAAGTGTATTTACGTAACGTAGTCAACACGACTACACGTTTTTGAATTAAAATAAAATATGTTTTAAAATAAGTATAAAAATATTTATTGTTCTGTACTACAAATGAAATAATCCAAATTAATCGACTATCACAAGATACTCGTCAATAATTCGCTTGATAACCACAGCACCTTTAAAATGTCAGGCTTGACAAATGACATCGCAAGCCAGGTGGTTTTGTATGAGGATGTCCTTTGATACGCACAGGTCTGATTTATGAAGTGGGAATAACAGTTGTGCTTGGTCGACGAATTAAATGGATTGCAACCACACTGTTGATTAGAAATTCAGATTGTTCGTATTGATTTATGTTGTTACTGCAATAACTATATAGCATGGGTAGAAATAAATATTGCATTTGTTATTCTATTGCTTCCCAAAAATTACGAAAACTTGGGAAACTTTCATCCGAAGCCCACTTTATATCTGTAAAATCTTTTTGAAATTTAACAATAAATTTATTTCGTTAGAATATGGAAAATTTAGTTAGCAAATAATTAACAATAGAATTAGTAACAGTGTTAATAACACCAGTATTATTGGTTGGTATGCTAACAAAAAAAATAAGCTGTAATAAAGCGTATAAGAATTTCGACGCAGCTGGTAGTAGAACGCATGTCTCAACGGTGAGAACGCCTGGTCAGTATTCAGGAGGCGCGGGTTCGGATCCCGCTGCGTCCAAAATTTTTATACGTTTTTCTAAATGTCTTTTTCAGTTATAACTTAAATTTTATGGTATTTTAAATCGTTACTCCCCACATTCATAATACTGTTACATTCATATTACGTTTTTACAGAATTTTTTAATATAAGAAGGAAAACGGGTAAAACAACAAACTTACACCACTCTGTAGTATTTAACAGGTTATAAAGGAAAAGGTTTGCCATTCCGTATTTGCATTGAATCGGCTGCTTTGATCGTGCCAAATCTTGCCAAGGGCGATGTAATCACTGGCCTTGTTTAAAGATTCAAACAGTTCCTCTCTGCAATTGAAATCGGGGCTAATACCGATTCTAGTATCCCAAAAAAACTGTAATGTAAGTGGGTCTTATGTAAATTTAAATTCTCAGATGAGCCGAAATTAAAAAATAGCAGACATTGACGTTAGGAAAAACGTTTTTTTTTTTATTTTCACGCTGTATTCCGCACACAGCAGGGTAGGCAGAGGGAACCTAGTGTTAAGACACTCCGTTCCCCACTTTCCGCCGAATTCGGAGGCTTGCGTGTTCAGTGGCGTGGCGGAACTTAACGCCCCGCTTTACCTTGACACCAGAGCGAAGAAAATGGAAATATAATTCACTCCTCGAGTGGGAATCGAACCCACAACCAGTCGTTTACAGTCATACGCTTGTGCCACTGGGCCACGACTGGCCACAAAGACTGGAAAAAAGTTTAGGTTAGAAATATCATATGTTTTTAATATATTACATGTTAAAGACCTTCGTGGCGCAGTGTGAATTACGTAACGTTTATGGGTTCGATTTCCACTCGGAAGAGTGATGTTCAAATTTGGGTAAATATTGGCTTACACTTTATTATATATTCTTTTTTATATTGCATATAATTTAAATTAAACATGACGTTAGTATTTGAGACGAGATAAATAATCTCTTTGACTCCCGTTTTAATTAAAACATGAACTATTCAAAGGCGGCAATAACACGCCCAGTGCAATGCAACTTTGTAAGCATGTACCGCAAGAGTTCACACGAACTTATCAGTGTGTGAAGGGCAGTTTACAGGAATTCTTAATCCTGAATAGTAAAATTGAATTAATATATACAAAATTATTTTTATTATTTGCCAGCAATTCACGTACAGTGCGTTTATAAGGATAATTATTAAATCATTTTAAGAATCTAAACATAGCATTAAGACTATAAATTATATAAAATCTTTTGGAGAACTAAGTTTAAGAATTTGTAATATTTAAAAAACATTTATGAAGAATTTATTTATGAATAGCATTTATGAATGCTTATTTTTATTTTTTTCTCTTTGTAGAGTAATGTTACTACACGTATTATATTTTATAAGAACAAAAAATAACAATTAGATAAATGTGATGAAATGACATGAATAAATTAAATAAAGTTTGAATTTAATCTCTTTTCATATATCTATAATCAAATAAAGACGTTGTATAAGTTCCCGTTCTCATAAGAAAAGAAAGCACGAATTAGTAAAAAAATGTAATAAACAAGACCGCATCAGATTTACCTACTTATTTTAAGCAAATCTAGCATCTGAATGATAGATAATCGCGTTATCTTAAAAATTCGAAATTAATTGTTGCATATTTTCTTTTTACTTCATTTTTATAGCTTTACGTTTTTTCTCACATAGCAGGATAATAAGAGAGAACCAAGTGTTAAGACACTCCGTTTACCACTTTTAGCCAGAAATCGACACGCCGTGTGTTAAGAGGCGGTTTTACGCGGAGAAATTAAAAAATGATGCCTATAAACCTTTCGGAGTGTCAATCGAGCCCACTACCACGAGCTTAACACTATTAAAACATTTTATTGAATTCATTACTATTTACAATAATTAATCTTTTTTCTACCGTGCACAAGGGACTTGTTATCCAAACAAAGTATTTGGGGCGCAAGTATGTTTTGTGTTCGGTAACATTTACGCGCAGAAGTGAAGCTAAGTTATTTGTTAAATTTGTTTCTTTGTTTAGGGTATCTTCTATTTAATTAAAATATAACTCAAGATATTATGTATAAATTGTTTTATATAATATTATTTAAATGCGTGTTATAAATATAAAATCTTTATATAAACAGCAGGTTAGAGAAAACTTACTGTCAAGACACTCCGTCCTTTATTTTCCCGAAATCGAGACGTCGAATGTTATGTGGCAAAACTTCAAGGAGACGTAAAAATAATATATAGTCATTTCCCCGAATGGGAATCGATCCCAAAGCCATCGTGTTTACAGTCAGATGTTGTCCCACTGCGCCATGACGGCCTCCACCATCAAATACGTACAAATTTTACGTGATATTGAAACGTAGATTTAATTAAGGCTAATTAATTGACCTAAAATGTCTGCCATTTAAGCCTTATAAGTAAATAGAAAACGTGCCGTGATGACTACGTTATAAATATTGGCGTTACCTTCTCTGATACAAATTTAAGTAACCTTTTATAAGGTTATTTATACTGTGTATGAGGTAAAGTACCTATATAAAGTGTACGGTATATAAATAAAGTAGCTTTACATTTTTTCCCGTATAGCAGGGAGTGGTACAGGGCTCTCTGTAGTCAGAGAAAACTTAGCATATAGACAGTCCGCTCGCCTCTTTCCACGAGAAATCAAAGTATTGTGTGTTAAGTGGTGGAACATAACACCGCACCATGCCTTAGGTATCAGAGCGGAGTAATGAAAATAATATATAATTATTCCCCGTTTACGATAGGTTAGAATCCCGGTCATAGAAAAATGATCATAAAGAAGCTCGAATATCATACATATAGACAGATAAATTGCTATAAAAATCCAAATCTAAAAGTTTATATCATACTTACTAGTAAATAATATGAAGTCCTTCAAAAGTGAGTTCCGAAGTAGAAATGACGAAGTCAAAAATTAGTTTAACGTAATCGGGGCAACTCATTCCCTCAGCCTGGAAACTTTTTTATGCAAATCCGGGAAGATGTGACCTGATTTTTAATGATACTGCGCAATCGCTTTGATGAATACTGTACGCGTGTCAAATTTGCATAAAAGGCTCTCATGAAATGTATATTTTAAAGTTGAAAGTATTTTACTCGTTTGAGAATGAAACTTTAAATTAATTTATTCCAACTGATACTGATATTGAAGAGATCTTGTAATATATTGTTGAATAAATTATGTAATCGTTCTTTTTTACCATTTTTTTAAAAATAGTAATACTAACATTCGAGCTTTGTATAATAATTTTTCATATAAACGAAACAAACGCACCGATTTATTTTAATTATCAAGATAATGCATATAGTCTATATGCATTCACAATAAAAAATATACGTACTAAATGTACTGCGTAATTTAATGCAAATATCAAGCTTTTTAAGGAGTGTAACAATTTAATAAAAAAATACATGGCTGAGGTCTCCCTTACGTTGTTGGAATTTTAATCAATTTTGCGGCCAATAACTGAAGCGGGGCTCAACGAGCCGGCCTTCGCAAATTACCGCCTTAAAGTGTTTGCTCCGACTATATTCGTCAGGATAACAGTCTTAAATTAAAAAAGGGGGAATTCGTTTAGGTAATTTGCATAACGGCCCACTTATATTACGGAGCACGTTCGAAAGATGTTGTTTTTAGTAAGAGCTCACCAAGATGTACTTTAAAAATAAACACAAATACTACTAGTTATATAGACAATTTTAAGGCATAACTTAATAGTAGTTAGTATTAAAAAATGTTATAACTATATCTTCTACTTCAATGCAATTGGGAAAGTATGGAATAAAGTTTGTAATGAAATGATCAGATCGTCAATGGTTTCCTTTCAGTATTGAAATATGTTCATAGCGGCAAACAGCGCTCGATTGCCGGTACGTAGTGTATTATATTTTATAGTCCTTTTATTACCTCTGTATGCCTGAGCGGTTTTGTTTCTCTGAAAGTTAAATAAATATTCCTTCCACCATCATAAAAAGTACACTTAAAGGCGAGAATACCGGCTGTTTTATTGAAACAAATAATTATGAGGTAAAAACGAAACAACACAATATAAATGTACATTGAGAACTTGGACTTGTTCTGATATTTTTTTAAAAAGATTAAATTCCTTAAATGAAATGTTATGCTTGTTCGATACCCCCTTGAGGGAATGATTATACATTATTTTAATTTCTCCCTTCTGATATTGATATACTGTCACTGTGTCTCCTACTCCCGGACTAAGTCGATAAACAGGAAAAAATGTGTTCAAAATTAAAATCTTTCTATATACTAACATATGTAGGAGTATGTATATGATTTATCACGATCATTCGTCCAAGTATGTTTATTTTAATGTCTAATTACTAAGAAGTGTAAAGCAACTTATATTTTCAATAAGATAAAGTAGACATTTGCGTTTGTTTTAAACATTAGTATTTACTAATCTTTGGCAATTCCATTGTTATCGATTCTTTCACCATATTTTAAGGAAATTTACACCCACAGAACCCTCAAAGTATCTTATTACATGTTGATGCCACTTAACCGACTTAGTTAACCTAGTTAGTAGAAGAATATTACGCGCGCTTTGTAGTTAAAAATTTGTTATAATTAAATCTTATTACTATATTGTGTTACTTTATATGCTGATGATTAAAATAATACATATTCACAAATATAATATATTCCGGAAATAAAATATATAGGCATGTACTCGTATATACGGCGTTAAGTTGTTCCTCTTACGACACAAAATCTCGATTTCCGGTGGAAAACGGAGAATGGAGTGTCTTGACACTAGGTTCTCTTTGACTACGCGGGAAAAAGCTTAAAGCTCAAGGTACATACGTGTAAAACGTGATTTGCTTGCTTATCTGAAACTTTTGTTGTTTTAGTTCCGCCTGGATTTCTCAACGAGAAGAAAAAGGACGAGTGCGGTAAAGTTAGTAGTTTCTCGTCATTAGTAGCAGACTAACGTTCAAGTTCAACGGCAACCATGCGGGGCGGCGCAGGTGGATAGCATGATAACGCCTGCCACGGCGGCCTGATGGCGCTTGTGCGCCGGATACTAGGCGACGCCCAGGTAATTGAACAATTCCATATGAAATATAGTGTAATAAATTATATATTTTATTCATATAAAAATATAAAACATTCTGAAACAACCATATATTTTTTATAAAAGTATATATTCTTTATTGCTAGGATTGAATTTATAGAAATAAAGCAGTAAGTTTTATTACATAAGTAATTGTAATAGGATAAGGTTTATATTTCAAATTTTACGGAAAACGTTTAGCTCGTTAATTGAGACATATGGAAGAGTATTGCTGTAGTATTACTATAGTATATCAAGTTCAACCTACATAATAATAGTAATCTATTCTATCCCGACATGATATTACTTTAGTCGAGTTTCGTTTGATTAAGGGTTTGTACAGTTCTCTGAGTATTGAATACTCTGTAATTTATATTCTAGGTACCCTGATGTCAAAGTTTCATCGAAGTGTTAACATCGATTACAAACTTTGTTCCAATCAGGTAACCAAGGCTATTGAAGCTATTAAACGTACCGGTTTAGACAGTTTCACGTTTAATTATCAGCCATTTTAGATTAAAGAAAGTTTAATGATATCGTTAATTCACTTCGTAGAGGTAATTAAAGTATCTGGTGTAAATAATATGATAATTAAATAATAATTTATAGGACAAAATTAAATATAACATTATCGAATTACCTATACAGTAAATGTTGTGCTCATATATCAATTAAAAAGGCAAATTGGACTTACCGTTACTAATATCCCGTATTCATAACTTTTATGATTGTTTTTGTTATAGTTCAGTTTGTACACGACATTTATTGAGCAGCTATAATTCTTCCCCGTAAATGGGGTAAACCTAAATTGTTTTGTCTGACATCTTAATATTATATGTTTAGTTCGCGTCCCAGATACAAAATGAAATGATGTTCATTATTTATATTTGGCCAAGATGTCTTTTATGTTGCTAAGAAGATTCATTTGTTAACGTAGACGGTATTTTACTTTAGGCCATTTTGGCAACATAAAAGAGCCGTGATAGATTGAATAGGAAAACTTGGTTATTGTTGTTAACTAAATTGTATCCTTATTCTGATTATATTTTTAATTGCTTTTGTTATTTCAAAGGTAACACCTAATTGTTTGTATTTTTAAATAATACATTAGATTTTGCTTTTATTTTAATATTAGCAAAATAATAGAGTGAGGCCATCGAGGCGCAGTGTGATTACGTCTGACTGTTCCGCCACTTAACACGTAATGTCTCGATTTTCGGACGGAAAGTGGAGGACGGAGTGTCTTAACACTAGGTTCTCTCTGACTACCCTACTATGCGGGACAAAGGGTGAAATCGCAAAAAATATATAAATAAAATTATTTTTTATATGCACAGGCGAAACTTCGCAAAATGGTAGACGAACAAGTGTCAGTTGGCACTAGAGTGGAGGCAGATGCGGAACCGGAACCAGCTGATCCACTCATTACTCCAGCGTGCTCTGCACTCGATAGATCCGATGACCCGAGGCCAATACCTCCCGAACGACGTCTCCTCATCAGTACTCTTGACAAGCCCCGAAACGGGTCCCTTAATGGGGACAAAGAGACTACGTTGAATAGATCCACACGCCTCTCAGTTAAGAACGGGAAGGATAATCCTTTTATAGGTTTGTTATATATTCTTAAGTGCTTGTATAAACATATCCTTATTTAAATTTAGAATATTTTCTAAATTACAGCGTAGTGTTATGAGAGGATATATTTATGTATTATATTAATTCAGTGGTTTTTACAATGAAAAAAACTACGCTTAATTATTTATGAGCTAACTTAAAGTTTTTTTTGACGATTGTACTTTTTTTTTTTTTTTTTTTTTTTTAGCTTCACGCTGTATCCCTTGCGGGGTAGTCAGAGAGAACGGAGCGCCAAACGCTACGGTCCCTGCATACTTCTTTCGCCTCGTCCACAGTCATCAACCTCTTCATACACGCCCTCCGGGGGGTCCTCATGCTTTTTACGTGACCTTCCTCCAGTATCATCGATACTGTGTTTTCGAAGGTCAACCGAGGTCTCCCCCTGCCTCGCTTACCACTCACCTTTGCTTCATAGATCTTTCTTACCATTCTTCCATCACTCATCCTCTCGACGTGCCCAAACCACCTGACCACGCCCTTCTTCATTCTTACTATGACGTTCTCGCTAATACCTGCCATTCTGTGTATCTCTTCATTGCGGATTCGGTCAGCTAAGCTGACTCCGCACATCTTTCGAAGAGATCTCATCTCCACAGCATTCATCTTTCTTTCATTCTTCTTCTGCAATACCCACGTTTCGCTGCCGTATAGCAGCGTCGGTACCAGCACTGCATTGTGCACAGCTAAACGTGCGGCTATGCTCACGTTCCGCCGTCGCATCAACGCAGCGAGGGCACCGTTAACCCTGTTACCGGCAGCAATACGCCTTTCAACATCCATATCATTCCTTCCATCTCTGCTAAACATACTTCCCAAATATACCACCTCATTCACTTGTTCTAATTTCTTTCTGTTAACCATTATCTTACATTCCGTTCTTTCTTCGTCTCTTTCAAATACCAGAATCTTAGTTTTACTCGCATTCAGGCTTAGACCATTATTTTCACACCCATCTTTCAGGATGGTGACCAATGCCTGCAACTCGCATTCTGATGATGCAATAAGCACTGCATCATCTGCGTACAACAGGCAGTTTACCTTCAAGTCACCCACTTTCACTCCCATATCACTTTGTTTCACTCCTTGGAGACAACTATCCAAGTACAAATTGAACAGCCAAGCTGACATGGCACAACCCTGTTTGACACCCGATTGAATATCAAACCGAGGCGACATGCCAGCTCCTACTCGTACACAGGCTGAGTGATCTCGGTAAAGAGACTTTACAGCCTGCAACAAGGGTCCGTTCACATTGTACCGAGGCTGTATCTCCCATAACTTCTTTCGCACAACTCTGTCAAATGCCTTCTCCAAATCCACAAAAGCACAGAAAACTTTTTGGTTTACAGCCAAAAATTTCTCTGTGATCATGCGGAGGGAGAAGATCTGGTCCATACACCCTCTTCCAGGTCTAAAGCCTCCTTGGGCCTCCCAAAACAGCCTTTCAGATCTCTCTTGCATTCTTCTCGCTAAAATTTTAGCATAAATTTTACTACCTAAGCTAATCAAACTGATAGCCCTATAGCTTGCACAGTCTATCTGTGAACCTTTGCCTTTATACAAAGGCACGATGACTGCGCCTCGCCAATCATCTGGGACCTCCCCTTTCTTCCAGCATAAATTATATATATTGTACTTTATAATAGTGACTATAATATAATAACAATACTTTGTAACTTTTATTTTTAATAACTAAGCGAAAAGAGATTAGTATGAAATGGGAGAGTAGACTAGTTTCATTATTACTTTTTAAATAAGTTCTACCCTACCCTCATCTTTATTTAAAAACGAATTTCTAAACATTTATTGTTGCTTACTTTTTGGTATAAATTTAAACTGGTTACATTATATTTCTAATTAAAATTAGTTATAACAATTATACTAAAAACTAACAAATTGTTACAGTGTCATCTCCAGATGACGATAACAAGGAAAACCATGCCAACGGTAAATTAGATTCCCCAGTTAAATGGTCCACACAAAACGGTAGCGATAGTGGAACGTACGCTGAGATAACAGCGGGGAATAGTGCAAGCGATAGAAACGTTCTCGATCCAGCTGACAGTTCGGAGGAAGAGGTTCCCTTGCCAGATGCTACTTCTCCCGGAAGGAGTAGCGATGGACCAGAGCCAAGAGCTGATATCACTGCCACGTTAGATGGAGGTAATTATACACATTTTTTTTTAAATATTTCATTGAAACATTGTAAAAATTAAAGACTAACTAATTCTATATGAATAACTATTTAATTTGTTGTAATATAATACATTATCGATGACGCGTAGCAGCTGGGAAACTGGGTGCGATACCCCTCGGGAGAATGTTTTTATTTACTTTTTCTCGTCTGGTTCAATTAATTATGTCTAAATATGTCTGCATGTTGAGTTATATTTAAAATTACATAAAATATAACGTGTTCCCTTTTTTGTTCATATATCTCTGCTTCCCTACCAAAAAACCGACAAATGATCGAAAACAAAAAAAAAATAATAATTTATATTAATAAATAGACATGCGCAAAACAGTGCGCCATGAAGTGATGTGATATGGCATCACATTTCGTGCCGCGTGATATCACATTTTAGCATTACTTTAAACATCACGCGTAATGTCGCGTAATGGCATTACACTACTATCACACATGGCAGCGCGTGATGTGATATTACTGAGATACTGATGACATGTAATATGAAATGTAATAAGTAATACGGCATGCCCATCGCACCGCTATTTGTACAATGAACTAAGTTGATTGAATAGTAGCTAACTCTTGATTTTTCGAAATGTCGTATGGTTTTACCATTATTTCAAACATAACACGCAATTGCACGTAATGCCATACATTACTATCACTCCTGCGGTATTGATATTTATATTAAAATTAGCTATCTAAACAGTAAAACAGTGTTTTACTTTTATATTGTACGGGATTATTACGTCCCTAACTATTTCGGAGGTTTCTTGGAGGTATAGTAATACACTTGTTGATGCTTCAGGTGGAATGATTTTATTTGAAAATTACACTGGTATACATACAAAAATGACAATTATAAATAACCAATAAACAATTTTACAGAAATTCGTCTCCAATAAAAACTTTCACATTATAACCAATGAAATTGGATTATAATGTGAGTTATAATTTAATTGTTGATTTACCAATCAGAAGGGCTACATTAAAAATAAAAATCTTTAGTAAAATTATGTACAAATCAAAACATTGGCTTTTCTACCAATAGCAAGTGAGTATGTAAGAACAATGATTATTTCTTACGAATTGTACAAGAGGTGAGGGGCGCACCGTCACCGCGGGGGGTGCCATATAAATATGCGCCTGTCTGCGCCCATACAGCTCGAGCTCATATAGCTCGGCCTCCCCCAAAGCCCGGTGAAGCTGTCGAGGCCGCTCTGGCCAACAGCATACTACACATTCGAAAAAAAAAAAAAAAAAAACGCCCATACAAAACTCGGCGAAAGGGCCCCTACGCTTTAGTAACCGCGAGCCGAAGGCGCGCGACGGTCATATGCTTCATGTTATGTATGAACGCTGCGTGTGGTAGGTAATGTAGGTCCCACAATATTATAAAAAAATAATAATTACTTTTGATACCAATTCTGAATTTTATATAGGTACCGTAATACAGGTTTCATAGTACGGTAATAGTCGCAACAACATAAATTATACCGCGAGTATTTGTAGCTATCTCATGATTTTGCAAAAAAATATATATGAATTTATTAATTGTAGCATTCCGCAAATAAATAAACTAATTGTTATCATTTAACTGAGCGCTTTCTTGCTTTGCACTCTAAGAAATGTGCAGGCACAAATATAAACCTTATGTTTATAATAATACAGTTCTAAATAAACATTAAGCCACCCTCGTGAGCGAAGTGTCGCCTCACGACACGAGACGCACGTCATGTCGTCCTCTTCACACAGCGCACGATGCACGACGCTCGGCCGACAGCGGTCCGAGCAGTGTAATGTGATGTTTAGAACTTAGGTGTAATGTGTGATGTTTAGTTCAGCCGTGTGATGTGTAATGTTACAGTACGCGGTCGAGTGATATTACATGTAATACATCACTCGCATTACTTACACATGTCTACCATCTATATTATATTAGAGCAATGATAAAATTTTAAATCTTATAATGCATTATGTACGTGTATAACATGTTTTTCTCTTTAAGTGCAAAATCTCGGACACGCGCCCTATCCATTATGCTGTCACTTAGAGAAAGGTCCTTGAAAATCGAATTAAACGATGAACAGGGAACAAACATTTTCTGCTAAAATACAGTTTTGTTTTACTTTAGTGTATAATGCAGAAGATAATAGTTACTAACTAGTCAGGGCCGGCATGTTTGTTTTGCTGATGAAGTAAGTTTGGAGTTAGTTAGGAATTCTTCAACGCTCTCGCTACAAGCTGTTATGAGTAGCGTTGTATGAAACTAGGGTTTAACTTAGACAAACAACCTTATAAAAGTCTCATACATATTGTTACAGGACGTGTTTGGATTATAGCTTCATTAGGGACGTAATAAATGGAGGTTTCCGTTTGAAGTTTGTACTTGGCTATATCTATGTGAATTCCTTAAAATATAAAATTGTGAAAAACTATTATGGTGCTGCGGGATAGCGTCTAACTGTAACCTCGATGGTTGTAGTTTCGATTTCCAGTCGGAGGAATGATTATATATTACATATTTTGATTTCTCCGCTCAGGTATCTAAGACTTTTGTCGAATTCTGCCACAACAAGCAAGCAAGCGCGGCGTTGAATTCTGCCACAACAAGCAAGCAACGTCTCGATATGGGGCGAACTAACTTGCTATGCAACAAAAAGCGTTAAGCTGTTTTTTTTAATATAATCTTATTAATCCTGGTCGGCAAATAAAAATATATCTTTCAGAATAAATAATAATAATTACAAAATCTCTTGAACTTTTGCCTCGCTTATCCTTAGACCATTTCTTCTAATTATTTAGTTACTTAGTCCTTTTACTTCCACTTATTTCGATTATTCAATGCTTAATGATACAATACCATATTGAAAAATCATATTGATGATATATGGTAACTTTGTAGAAAATATGTTTTAGTTACAGTAATATATACAACTTGCGACACGTTATTAACTTCGCCCGCGTAAACTATAGGGCTATAGTCATTTTGTAAGTTCCTCGCTACTCAAATTTATAATTCAAATTAGTTATTTTATCCGTTTTTATAAATCTCTATATATAATAAAAGAGTAGAAAAGTCAATTCTGTACATGAAAAATTTCAGAAAAATTTTTATTGGGTGCGTTAATATATCGATAACAGAGGCCAAAAATCCACTCAGTAGAATTTTTGTCTGTCTGTCTGTCTGTCTGTCTGTCTGTCTGTCTGTCTGTTAATTTGTTCGCCAATCACGCAAAAACTACTGGATAGAAATGGATGAATTTTGGTATGGTGATAGCTTATAGTCCAAAGGTACATATAGGATAGTTTTTATCCCGGTATTCCATGTAGTTTTTTTGTTAAAATTAAAAAAGCAATATAAGTAAATCATTTGTATATCGGTATCTACCGGGTAGAAATTAATGAATTTTTGTATGGAGTTAGCTTAGAGGTTAGAGCAACATATGGGATAGTTTTCATCCCGGTATTCAACATAACTCCCGCAGAAAAATAATATTAAAAAAAAAACATTCAGATTATGTCGATAGTTCACGAGTGAAGCTAAATTTGTTTCAATATCACTAATTAAAATAATTATAAAATAAAATAAGCATAACATTTATTAAATATACATTTGACCGGTCTATAAAACTTTATATAATCTATATATTTACATAATCTATATGACAACAGATGTCACTACGTTTTCTGCAACGGGTAGCGCCATTTGTTATTATATAGTTGACATTGTATTAGACATATCCGCACTCATTAAAATTATTATTATAAAAATGCAAAAATCTGTATCTCTTCTATTTGTTATGTTTTGAAGGGAATTCGTAAAGAAGATTGTTGAAGATGCAGGGTCATATAGGCTACTTTATAAAAAATCAAACCCTAGGAGGTTGAAACAGTAGATGAAACTTATGTATGTTTAGTATATAGTGAGAATGAAAGATCTAAACTCCTTGCCTGAAATGAATGAATTTTCTCAGGAAAATAGTTAATGAGGCAAGGTCAAACATAGGCTATCTCTCTTTTTTTAAAAATTACCCTGGTATTCAAAACAGTTCCCGCAGAAAAGTAAAAAACTGGCAAAGTCAAATTGCATTGATTATTTGCAAGTAAAGCTATTTTTTAATATCAACACGGTTGTAAAATAAAAAGCGTGAAGTTTATTTAAGATATTATGACCGGTTTATAATACTATGGATATATGTACAGATGGTATATATGTACGAAATCTACTATCATATGATAGCAGATTTCGTACGTTTTCTTACTAGAACACTTATCGCTATATGTTATCAAATAATATAGACATTGCACTAAATGTATCAATGATTTTCTCATGAACATAATTAGTGACGAAAGTCAAATATAGACTACCCTCCTTTTATAAAAATATAGGATGAAAGTGGTAGTTCACGTGGCGAAGCCGCGAGCGGGTCGCTAGTACGAGAATACAAGCGTACAGATTTTCGACAGTGCTTTTTTTTGGATTACTATGTGAGCGTTAACTGATCTGGCTGAAAACGAATTATTTCAAAATAAGTATAACTTTGTCTATTGCGAATCAAGCAAAATGTGGCTTTTTAATAGTGAAAGTATTTTTAATATCGGTTTGTCTACCAAATTCATATTAAAAATACTTTCACTGTTACCTGCCTCAAACAAGCAAACAATATATAAGTATGGATAATATTATTGTACATATAATTTCAAAATATTCTTTTACTTACATAATTCTATATTTTCACAAAATATTGTGTACACATATTGCCATAGCGAAATATTTCCATTAATAATGAGACACTGCCGTAGGGAATAAGCTCATTTACGATTGCAAAGTAGCAAACTTCGCAAGAAAGAACTTTTCTGTCTGCCCGATGCTGCAATTCGTCATTTAGTTTTCGTTACCTTTTTAATTAACATCTGAAAATAATTAAAACTTTTTACAGTTTGCTTAAGTTTCTTTTACAGAAAATGGCATAATTATAAGAAACCCCTTTAGTTTGTTATGAAAATTTCAGTTTAAATTAGAATTTTTATCTTGCGAGTCTTAAGAATTCTAAATTAACCGTTTGTGGTATAGATACAAAGTAATTTGTGAATTGCTTAGTTCTTACTAATATTACATTTATTAATATGGAAGATGTTTTCTAACCTTGTCAAAAAATTCCGTCCGCCATTTACAGTGCAGCTAAGGAGTAATGAATGATGTGACGTGTCACTGAGCTCCTTCACCTACATTATGCGTTGTTATTTTAAAAATATTTTTATAAAAAAAATATGGTAAAATATATAATACACATTTTGTTTGACAAAAATATTTTGATGATTATAAATTTTGCAATGAGATGCATTGCGAAATTTATAATCATCTCTTCTATTAAAAATTAAAAAAAAAACATTATTTAAAAACGTCAATTGAATACGATATCAAGTTCGCTTGCAACTAGCCTGCAATAAGTAACTGCTTGCAAATATACTCAGAATTTAAAGATTGGTTAGTCATCGGCCGCTCCCTTTACAGCATAGATGATATATTAAATGGGATGAGAAATCGTATTAATTATGATCCAATTGTATAAAAACATGATTTAAGTTACAGTGATTCACGTTAAAGAACGTATTATGCGTTTTAATACAGGAATTTATGGACGTCTTTCTATGCTATTATTACGTGCTTAAAATAGTAATTGCTTCTTGATATAATATGTTTTATATTACAATTCGTTAAATCAATTACAAAAATCTATTACGTTTAATAGGAGTCAAAATAAAATAATGTTTTTAAATCCATTTTTCTGTCCCCAAATATAAATTTCATAATCTATCTTTACTAATTATACCTACTTATCAATTATGTACTGTTTCATGAGCGTAATGTAGGTAACATTGCAGTTCGTTACTAAAAGTAGGTCAGCGCCGTCACCCAAAAACTTAATTGATTTATTGTTGTTAGCTGGGAAGTTTGTTCATCACATTATTAGAGTTTACTGTGTTATTACACAAAATTGTTAATATACTACTCAAAATAAGCTGGCTTAATAAATTATATAGATAAATAAATTTGACTATAGTTTCTCGACTTTATTCTATTATTAGAGGCGGAAGGACTGTTAACACGACTGGTTGTGGGTTCAATACCCACTCGAGGAATGGAAATATTTAATTTTTCCATTTTCTTCGCCCTAGTGTCGAGGCAAAGCGCGGAGTTTAATTCCACCTGTTAACACGCACTGCCTCCCGGATTCGGCGGAAAGTGGCGAACGGAGTGTCTTAACACTTTTGGCTTTTTCTGCCTACCCTGTTAAGCATAAAAATATTATACTGCCTCACCTTCTTTCTCGCACAGCAGAGTAATCATAGAATAACCTAGCGTAGACACTGCGTATTCTACTTTCCAAGGAATTTGAACCATGGCGTGTTAAGTGGAAGAATTAATGCCGTGCTCTGTTATCAAAGCGAGGAAATGAAAGTAATTTTAGTACGTCGAATGAATTGAATCCACAATCAAGCACTTACAGGCAGACGTTGTCCCGCTGCGCCTCAACCGAGTAAAACCCCTCCGCCTAAAGTATGATCTATATTACTGGAGGTTATAGTTTCGTGTCCTAGTACGTAAAATTAAGACACTTAAAAGATACGTATAATTGATTTGTAACGTTTTGTAAATTGTTGCTAAACGTTTTCATAAAATTCCGTATAGGTAAATTACGTATAGGTTTTATATTTCTAACAAAGTTGTATGTAAGACAAACTTCATCCAAATTTGATTCTGGAATAAGAAAAATATTTTTTATTAAGATCTAAAATTTTTTTTTCGATTTTTACACAATTTGAAATCTAACTTTTTTTAACCGGTTAATCGTATATAATTTTTGGTATTAGAAAACCTGTTTGTTACCGGTCCACGGCTTTGTTCTGTGTTCACGGACTATTGTAAAGTGTCCAAAACATTGGGATTTCTAAAATGTATTTTTGAATACCAAAAATATGCATATATGATTAATCCGATTAAAGACAGTTTTATTTCAATTCATGGTCTTTATATAATGAAATTAGTAAATAATATGGTATAGTAAAATAAAGTGAAATTAAGACTTAGCACAACAATTATAAATATTAAAATCAAAAAGTAAAATCAAACAAACCGCTTTAGCTTTCAACTTGTATTGGTTTGAAAAACATTTATCCCCTTAATATTACATCTCTTGCTAACAAGGGGACTCGGCGCTACAATTATGGAGTCATAAGTATCTCGTAAGAGAATTGATTGGCAAAGTCAGTACTCGACTTGCTGCAATAAAACAGGGCGCATACACACCTGCGTCCCTGACGCATGATAAAACGAATAATCGATTCGTCTGGACGGGGCCGCTTTCGTGACTGGGATAACTTTTGTATTGCAGCTATTATTTACACTTTAATTTAAATATGTGTGTGTAAGTTGTATTGTTGAATTTGGTTAAAAATATAGTAAAAATACGTATGAATATTTATTTACTTTTATTGTATGTATGCATGTACTCGTATAGTACGATTGGTTAAAGCTCTTGGACAGATTCCAGGTGGTGAATGTAAATTCTATCGTATTTACCTTTTGCTCTCTTTTCGCAATATTTTTTATATATTATATTTTTGTACTGTTCATTCGAAAATACAATATAAAACAATATGTTAATTTGTTTTATTGATTTTATTCTGAATTCAATTTATATATTATAAATTTATCCATATTTATATAGTAAATTTACATACGAAAGTAGTGAATATTAACATACATACTCCTTGAGTTTTAATTTATATCCTATTTTACTAGCCTAAAGACTGTATTTTAATAATTAAAAAACTTATCTATATCAAACAAACAGGGGCAGGATCACCAGGCGGGCGCTCGGACAGGTCGCGTCAGGAAGAGGTACCCGCGTCCCCGGGGATGCTAACAGCCGCACAACTTGCCCGTCGTCTGCGTCTTGAAAATGAACGTCTGCAGGTTGCCTTTTAATTTCCTTCTCGTTTTTTCAGCACACACTTCAAAGGCGGAGGAAATTCTGTCTTTCATTAGACATTTTTGTGTTATTAAACTTAGCAACTTTTACAAAAATTTAGTAACTTATTTTTCTTGTGCAATTTTTAAATATTCTCAAACAGAAAAATATGTTAAAACAGTAATACAATATAAAATATATCTATACTATAATAAAATAGTAAAAACAATGTGTTTGTACATTTGTACATGGCTATTTAGAGTGACGAAAATAGTATGTAATAATATGAGTTCTTCTGATTATAAAAATATTTATCTCCGCAACTGGTGAATAAATTTTAAGATTTTTTTTGGTTTCATTTCAATTGTTAGAAAAAATAAAAATACGTAATGATGCTTTGATAGAACTCATTCAGCGTGATGTACAGTTTTGTCAATGTCACATAATTATGTGATCAGTACTCTTGATCAGTTTAACTTGAAAACAAAGTGAATGTTGCCTTAGCAAAAGCTCGTTGGCGGGATGGGTATTTATTTTTAAGATAAAAAAAGTAACAAAAATATATAATAAGCGAGAAAAAGCACCAAGGTGCTCTTTTACATAAAAATCAGAGCTCTGAAACTTTAAATGTGGAAACTCTGAAACTTTAAATGATTCTTAAAGCGTTAACAAAATTGTTCTTCGCAACAAGCATTTTCTTATTTCATAATGTACATATAATAACATAAGCTGGAAGTATCCCAACGTGATCGAGAGCGGTAACATCTTGGGCACAATTTTCGATACCAAAAAGGTTGGTAAACAAAAATAGCACAGTAAGGGTCCAAGTAAGTCCACCCGAAAGAATTTGTGAGCATCACCTAGTTATAAATAATATTAGAAGAAGAAAATTAACAATAATAGGTGTATATTACGTACAAGAGAAGCTCACTGAAATTATATTAAATTAACCGAGCCTACCTATGTGTTGGTTGTTCGTATGTACATGGTAAAGTCAATATTATGTTCGCGTGACTTCCTCTAATTTGTTTCTATATAGCTGGCAATATTGGGAGAAGCGGAGTTTATAAATCGATAGCGATTAATCCTTGATGCAGGCGGAGCTGACGCGAGTGCGGCGTTTACTAGTAGCGGCTGCGGAGCGGGGGGAGGCGGGGAACGTGCTGATTGAGAGGGCTCAGGGGGACTCGCAAGACGGACCACCTCTTGATCCTCAACAGCTGGAGAAAGAGTTGTTGCTAGCCCGAGAAGCTGTCAATTGTAAGTTTTTATTAATATATATAATTAATGGAATTATTTAGTTATTTGAACGACTATTTATAAGTTTCACGGGAGTAATAGTATTTAACTTATAATGAACCAATAAACACTTATAATTGAAGTTGATTTTATTAAAATAATATCAAAAAAGGTACAAGTTACCTGTAAATTATTTGTATAAATTTTATCATTATAGAGTTTTATTAATAAATATTTATCATTATCACAAACATCTACTAACAGCTATTAGGCCTACCAAATTCAAGAAATATTAAAGCGGCTCACAGGCTGACCTATTTTCCTTAATATTGTCTTAAAATATTGTAGTGAAGATAAAATATTATATTTTATCCACGCTACGCCACGAAGCCAAATCCACTGTAATACCGCGAACTAAGATAGGCAATTTGTTAAAGCCTCCGTTCATGATTGGAAAAAGAAGTAGGATACCGACAGTTTGATAAACTAAAGTCATAATGTTTGGCAAAGTATCTTGTTGGAAACGTAAGTGCAAATTAGTTTACCAGTCACGTTAACTGGAGGGTTGATCTTTGACTTTTATCGACGTTTACTTTCAACAAAATAGACAGTAGCTGTAGTGTTTTAATCTAGATAAATGATTTCTATAGCGAAAAAGTGAGGCCACCGAGGTGCAGTGCGACAGTGATAGTGACTGTGGGTTCGATTCCTACCTGGGGGAATGAATATGTATTATTTGCATTTCGCCGCTCTGGTACCTCACATAATACTCAATATAGGACGGAAAGTAGAGTACGGAGTGTCTTGACACTAGGTTCTCTCCTGGTTTCTTTTACCTCTTCTGATTACCCTGCTATGCGGAAAATGCGTGAAACTGAAAAAAATTAGAGCCAGAGAAAGTAAAATATATTAAAAGTTAAGTATAATGCATTTATTCATCATCTTCATTTTTATTTTCATCTAAGCTACAATGAAACTGGAAATACGATTTAAGAAAAGTAAATTGTAGTAAAACGCTGTTGGCAATTTCATTTAATGTTGAAATGTTCGACATAAAACCGTTGTTATTATACCTGAAAGCTTAAAACAAAGTACCTCCGTAGCAATAAAAATGATTGTTTGCAATCCAATACGTCAAAATGGTGCACCCTATGTGTCGAGTGGAACGACGGACATTAATGTTAATAGTTTTAGACTGTATCAGCAATATCATACAATTTGGAAAGATATCAAAATCCACTTTATAAGCCTTAATTGATCATTAAGTTTCTTTATCTCTTACGTGTTGCTTATTTTTTGGAGATACATTGGGTTATATATTTTTAGGAAGTGAATTTAAACTATTGACGGTTATGTTGTTTTTGTTATTCATATATAATACACCAATGAATAGAGTTTCGGTTATTTTATCAAGAAAATTATTTGGAGAAATAGCAGATATGGGTAATTTTTAAATTTTTATAATACTATTCGTCCATTTCTGCTATTTGTGCACAATTAAATTATTTTTTTCACTATAAAACGTTGATTTTAAAAATTAACTTTGGTCGTGATTTAGTATCAAAAAATACAAAATAAAGTGTACAGTTATACAAAGTGATATTACTCAGTAAACTTATTTCCAATTTCAGCCGTAATATTTTTTTTATAATATTCTACAAATAAAGAGGAATAATTCAAGCTATCAATATAGATACTACTATAATCTTCGCATATATGTATGCATCGTCAAGCGAATATGCAATAGAAAATTTAAATAGGAACCAATAACCATCAAAAAGCCTCCCATTTTATCTGAAAATCGGGTCGGATGTCCGCATCGGATGCATTATATTAGCACAATAGGGTAAAACGACAGACGTCGAGTCATTTGATGCGCTCAATGAAGCAACGATCAAAGGGCGCTTATCAGCGTGTAAGCTTCCTAATCGCCAAAGGCCATTGTGCTTTAATGTACAATTGTAATTTTGTATTGATGTGTTAGTAGCTGATGTGGGTGTAATGAAATGATGATATATTATACTAAAATTATACATACATTATATTGTATGTACATACATTATAGGGATATTATATGCTTCACGGTTTTCCCTGTATAGCGGAGTAGCCAGAGAAAACCTAGCGTTGAGCAATCGATACATTGCTTATTGAGTGGCGCAATTTACTACTTAAATTTGTCTTAGGCACTAGCAAAGGAATTAAAATTAAAATAATATAAATATTCACTGAGTGGGAATCGAATCCACAACCATCGCTTTGACAGTTGACAGACGTTGTCACTACGGCTTATATTATATCATAACAGTAAATTGATTAATATAGATGTAGACCTGTATGTTTATGTTGGTTTTATTTAATATAATTTTATTCAAGTATAAAATAATGATGAATCACAAATTATATATGCATTCTATATAAACGGCCAGGTATGAAATGTTTTACCATACATTATAATAAATTAAGAGCCGTGGAACAATGAATAACTGGAATCACGAATAGTCGTCGATTCGATTCCCACTGGTTGGATCATAATTTATTTATTTTGTTTTTGACGTCTGCCACTCAACGAGTAATGTGTCGACTTCGGGTAGAGAGTGAAATATTTAGTGTTTTGACAGTCTAAATCTCTTTAACCACCCTGCTATGCAAGAAAAGTGTGCAGCTGAAAAAAATCTAATTTGTGTAGTGGTTAAGATGAATAATGTATTTATAAAAATTAAAGATTTTACTACCTTTACCAAACATTTGAGTTACATGTTAGAAATCTGTTACACTAAGTATTAAGCTTATATAATAAAACAACGATGAAGAAACATGAAACAATTTTATTATATATTTCATAGTAAATTTATGTAAAAAAATAATGGCCTACCAAAAATATGTCAACAAATATCCGTAATACAAAACAAATTTGCCCAAAAGTAAATATTCCCGAATATATAAGTGAGATTTTTCCCCAAAGAGTGTTTCGTTGTACCGAAATAGTGGAAGAAAATGAATAAAATACCTCGGCGTTGTGGCAAGTATAAAACTAACAGTTCCTTTTATTGCAGCTCTGAAAGCCGACAAGAAACGGCTCAAAGCCGAGAAATTTGATTTGCTGAATCAGATGAAGCAACTGTACGCTACTCTCGAGGACAAAGAAAAGGAGCTCAGGGACTTCATTAGAAATTATGAACAGGTACTTTTGAAAGGAACTTCACATACTCGCTACGTCGCAACACGTTAACCTCCTTATTATAAATATAAAACATTTGTATGTTAATTGTTCTTCTCGACTCATTTCTATAACTTGCATTGCTTAGATAATTCTACCTATGAGGCGGTCGTGGCGCAGTGGGAGAGTGTCTACTGTATATGCAACAATTGTGGGTTCGCTTCCCACTCGGGGAAATGATTATATATTATTTTCATTTGTCCGTTCTGGTGCCTAACGTTGAATTCTGCTACTCAATGTGCAATGTCTCTAATTTGGGCGGAATGTGGACAACGGAGAGTCTTAACACTAGGTTCTTTCTGACTATCCTGCTTTGAGGGAAAAGCGTGAAGCTGCTCTTTTTAAAATAATTCTATTTTATCTATTGTTTTAGAGTATTGTAGCTACTAGTTTGCTTACATTAGTTACTATTATGAATATAAAATAATTGTTATTATTAGCTTTTATAAAACAATACGAGTTTAATTGAAAACATTGTTTATTAACTGCAGAACTTATCTGTATGAGTAGCGCTTGAAACATATTTATTTAATTTTAACAATAGAGATATTGTTGATTGTTTCACATGCTGCTACAAATTAATGGGATTTTGGTTTGCTCATTGCGCGGTCAAATGAGAGAACAGATTTATTTTATCCTTTTTTGCTACAAAATGGTACACTTTAATTATCAAGTTGTAGTTTATTTGACTGAAATCAATGTATTAGCCGACTTTTTTAATTATCTTTGCAATTGTGACGCATAATTTATTATAGGTAGAAATCCGTTAATAACGCAAGTGACATGTGACAAATATTCAAGTATTTCAATATTAATACCAATATAAATAATATATAAAGCAGCTACACCCTTTGTGCCGCATTATAGGATAGTTAGAGAATACTTAGTGTCAAAACACTCCACTCTCCAATTTCGACCCAAATTCTTCACGTGGTAAATGGCTAAACTCAATACCGCGCTTTGTCGTAGGTAATTTGTAATATGAAAATGATATATAATCATTCTCCCGAGTGGGAATCGAACGCGATGGTTGCGTTTACATTCATACGCTGTCACAATCTACCACGACAGCTTCCATTCATAACAATGTATGACAAAACAATTTAAAAATTAAAATATATAAACATTATTATATTTTGCGTAGATGCGGTCTCGAAGTGGTGCCTCGTCGGCGTTAGGAGCGGAGCGCGCGGAGCGAGAACGCGAGAGAGCGGCGCTCTTGCGGCACGCCCGCGACGAAGCGGAACGCTCGCTTCAGCTGGCAGCCGCTTTGAGCGCTAGAGACACGCAGCTCAGACACGCTAGAGAACAACTATTCGAAGTAAGTGTAAATAAAAATTACAATTAATTTAATTATTTAAGACAATAAAATATAATCATTTTAACAATACGTGAAGACGTCACGTCACGTTAGACGGCATCGACAAGATAGGTTCTAATTTCGCTTAATTGCCAGTAGGAATAGTTTGATTCAGTTTTAAAATGTTATACTTTGTTGGGAAGTATTTAGAGATGATATAGTAAAGTTAAGCTGCTACACTAATAGGGTTGCACAACTAAAATTGACAAAGTAATGTATAAATATAGTTAATTTTTTTTTTAATGTTATCTTACTTCTAACACATTTTTATTTTATAAGCTACTAGCGGCCCGCTCGCGGCTTCGCCGCGTGATCTTTTCCGTTATATTGCAACGCTCGGGGGCGCATTTTTTAAAAATAAAGTAGCCTCTGTTTAAGCTTAGATTATCAACTATATTTATGCCAACATTCATTACAATTGGTCAAGCGGTTTAGATTTAGATTTTTCATATAAACTTTCATCCCCTATTTCAACCCTTTAGAGGTTGATTTTTGAGAAAATAAGTAGCCTATGTTAGACCCAATTACTTTTACTACTTTCATTCAAAATTTCATCCAAATCGGACCGGTAGATTAGCCGTGAAAGCGTGACAGACAAACACACAGACTTTCGCATTTATAATATAAGTATGGATTGATTCTTGCATTTTTTTAATTAAAATCTATATATGATGCTAGAAAAATGAAAGTCCAAAAATCACAGAAATAAAAGAATGTATCAAAACCCTATGTTCCTATTAAAATATCTACAAATATCGGGATGTAGGTTTAACCGTCGCTAAAAGTAAATATCGTAGCGTTATTCCATATCTTGTATGCCATCACAATAACATGTAATATTATGTATTGTGGCAAAGCTGTGAAGCGTTCCTTGCGATGTTATTTTCAACTGAGAAATTTCTCTTTTGTCAAAGTATTTCTTTGTAAAATGTGCGACACTTCCAATCGAACATGTTTTATACAAATATAAAAGTATGCAGTGATTTATAAATCATGTAGTAGCGGATACTATTTACGATACATATATGGGAGTTCAAGAACTGCGTTTGTTACTTACAAAAGATTTACATGAAGCAAAGAGAAACACCATTGTCTACGATATGTAAATTATATCGTTTTTAAGGAGAACAAAGTGTCATGGTACTAGGTTCCCTCTTCATATTTGATAAAATATTAAGCTAAAAAAGTAATTTTAAGAAATATTAGCGAAAAAATATCATATGAATATACATATAGTAAATACAAAATATTAAATAACACACAGAACTTAAAAAAATATATTTGACTTTCTTAACACTGAGCTTCAAAGGCGCAAAGGGGGTATACCCATACCTCTTTGCTTAAACTTATTTAAAACATGTCATAAAAGGATTCCATGCTGCCTTTATCTGTAAAGAACTTACAAGCACAAGTAATTATTAAAATGTGAAAATATATATATTTGTAAAACAAACAATAATTTTGGGGCCAGTCCTTGCGCAGTGGGCCAAAAGGTGTGACTGTAAACGACTGGTTATGGGTTCGATTCCCAATCGAGGAGTGGAAATATTTAATATTTCCATTTTCTTCCGAGGTGTCGAGGGAAAGCGCGGCGTTAGGGTCCGCCACTTAACACGCAATACCTCCGAATTCGGCGGAAAGTAGGGAACGGACTGTCTTAGTCTACTTAGGTACTGTTTTTACGTATAACTATTTAGGTCAACATCGCTAACGTGATGGTTGTGAATTCAGTCCACACTGGGGCGGAACAATAACTATATTAAAATAACTTTTGTGTCCTAGGTTTGGTTAGACAAAGCGCAGCTGAGAACTCTGCTACACATCACATAGAGTATTGATTTAAGTAGGAAAGTAGTGAATGGAATATCTTGACACTAGGCTCTCCTACGCCTTGATATGCAAAAAAGCGTGAAGCTACGTTATAACAAACATACTTTGTGGATATTTTTATTTAGAACTTTGATTATATATAGTATATTGTACACGGTAACGGGACGACTGCATGTGATGTGCTTATGAATGAACAATAGCTAGCGATATGGTTTCATCTATCAAAGCACACGTTTCATATTTTAGTGCCGTATATTGGCCGTATCTCTATCTCAAACAGAAACAACATGATTAAATGATGGCTTGCACGAACCGGAAGCTAAAGTATTTTGTTTTATTAAAACGTAGATTACATATGTAAGTATTTTAAAAAGATTTCAATAAATAAATGAGAATGTTTGAATTTTATTTTTATTGTAAAGTTTTAAAAAATGTAAAATTCTATTCTACTAGCTTAAATAGTATATTCTAAATATTGAAACTATTTTTGACTTTCATTATATTATTGGGAAAAAAGTAGATAACAAATTTAATGTCAGAAGGCCGCTGTGGCGCAGTAGAAAATTCGTTTGAGATGAAATTCGTATGAGTATAAAGGCGATAATGGTTGTAGGTTCTATTTTATCTCGAGGAAATGATTATATATTTAGTTTCACTGATCTGGTACATGACTTGACTTGACGTGACGCTGAGTCACACTACACAACATTCATATGTTGAAAGGAATGATCGGATTGTCTATACAATCATTTCCTCTTCTTCCGCTTTTTTCCGCGTAACAGGGTGACGTTATAAAAGAAAATTTTAGATCAGAAAATTTAAACCTGTATTCTAGTATCCACCTCTTGTTATATAATATAATGAAAGAAATTGTATGTACATATATATCGTTGTGGTACCTAAATAGAAATGCCAACGAGCCTTGCATAAATCACACACATTTGTTTAGGCCCCACTAAAGCCCACGTTGTCTCGTTTAAAACAGACAAACGTTCCTCTCGTGACCGGCAATATGACGGGGCTTACCAAAAAATCTATTATTTCCGCTTTGGTTTATTATCCATATAAATCATTAGAGAAATATCTATGCAAATACGTAAAGATATATTCTTTTTTCCTTAGTAAATTACATGTTTTTTTATTGTTTTAAGTATTTATGTAATACTTTGTAGGTACTAGCTATACATGCGCAAAACAGTGCGCCATGAAGTGATGTGATATGGCATCACATTTCGTGCCGCGTGATATCACATTTTAGCATTACTTTAAACATCACGCGTAATGTCGCGTAATGGCATTACACTAATATCACACATGGCAGCGCGTGATGTGATATTACTGAGATACTGATGACATGTAATATGAAATGTAATAAGTAATACGGCATGCCCATCGCACCGCTATTTGTACAATGAACTAAAGTTGATTGAATAGTAGCTAACTCATGATTTTTCGAAATGTCGTATGGTTTTACCACTATTTCAAACATTACACGCAATTACACGTAATGCCATACATTACTATCACTCCTGCGTTATTGATATTTATATTAAAATCTAAACAGTAAAACAGTGTTTTACTTTTATATTATTAAAAAATAACTACTTTTGATACCAATTCTGAATTTTGTATAGGTATCATAATATAGGTTATATAGTACGGTAACAGTCGCAAAAACAAATTATACCGTGAGTATTTGTAGCTATCTCATGATTTTGCAAAAAATTATAAAAATTGCATTCGGCGAAATAAATAAACTAATTGTTATCATCTTTCTTGCTTCGCACTCTAAGAAATGTGCGTGCACAAATATAAACCTTATGTGTATGGTAATACAGTTCTAAATAAATATTAAGCCACTCTCGTGAGCGAAGTGTCGCGTCGCGACATGAGACGCACGTCATGTCGTCCTCTTCGCACAGCGCACGAGCACGGCGCACGACGCACGGCCGAGAGCTGTCCGAGAGCGGTCCGAGCAGTGTAATGTGATGTTTAGGTGTAATGTGTGATGTTTAGTTCAGCCGTGTGATGTGTAATGTTACAGTACGCGGTCGAGTGATATTACATGTAATACATCACTCGCATTACTTACACATGTCTAGTACTAGCTAAAACTTACTAGCTAAAAGTTTACTTAGTGTAGTGTGAGAGTGGAGAGTAAGTAAAATTAAGAATAATTTCATGATGTTATATCATTGAAAAAATGTCTACAATTATCGATTTCATACAGCTACACTGCTATTAATTATTTCTCGGAATTTGTACCAACAATGATGTCACGCAAGTCTAGCGTGCCTACTTCTATCTATTAGTATTGTAAAACACTAATAGTTATAGTAGTATTGTAAAATAAAGCCCATTAGCCCATTTATTCCATAGTATTATTCCCTAGTTATTAGAAGGAATATTTGTTGATGAACAACGCGATGAATTGGAAATGAGAGACCAGAAAAACTTAAATTAGAAAAAGAAAGTTTTATAATTTATTTTGTGTTTTGATTACCAATACAAGCAGTATTGGTAATTATTTGCATTTTGATGAATGTCCTAATGTCAAAGCATAATAATGATTTTGGGCGGTCATAAGTATAAATCACAAGAGATATTAATGAAAACAGTTACCTCCTCGTTGTTATCTGACAACGTTAAATGTAAGAACAAATTTTTATTATGTTCCTAACTTGATAAAATGTTAAGCCGCATTTAGCTTAGCGCAAAAATACACAGCAGCGTCACGCAATGTACAACTTGAATATTTTATCGATAAAATTTCGACATTTAGCACTAATGCTATGTATTAAATTGTAATTTTATGCAGAAGAATATTCGAACATGAGATTTATTTTAAATTCTTGAAGCTTTCAAAATATGAGCTAAATGGAAATATGATATTTATAAAAAATATAAAATATAATAATGATAATTTCATAAGATACAACTTACTTAATTCACAGTATTCTTAATTTACTGATTTGATATTTGCTAGTTTTGACATGGTTATTTTATCAATGGCAGGAACAAATTCAAAGTCTTAATATGTATGTACGGTGACATACATTTTAATAGTACATATCCCCTTTAATAGTACAATCCCTCTTCAAAATGACATAATAATTCTAATATTTCAAAGTAATACAGCATGTATTTCGTACACTTGAGTTGGGAAATAGATATTACGCAAGGGTGTATTTAGCTGAACAGTTAGGAATGTCTGATAACATCTCTGCTATGTAATAGTAGATTGTTAACACTGAATTATTAAGATCGAGGTCAAGCAACTGCTAGCGGTAGAATCGTACCTACATACATACTTATAGGTATGCCATAATAATGTCCCCTAACTTGTAATATAATATTGTTACATTTACTTTTGGTTATCAAACATTAATACAATGAGTAGTCTTCAGAGACAACCCCTGTCGAGCACTGAAGCTTTCTGGAAATAAGCTAAGTCATGGATAGAATTTCAATGAAACCGTGTTACTGTTGCTCTATTTACGTAATATAAGTACTCTAGTAAAGTGTAAGTACTTATCTATTCAAATATTTACACGTATTCCTATTATACAAAATAGGCTCTATAAAAGTAAGCTTTCCACATTTAGAAGGCGAAGGTTTCTTTATTTACAAAGAAATATTCATATTTATTCGTGAATCCATATATTATTATGTAACAAAGCCACGTGTAAGGTGCGCTTGTACCCATCCATCAGCAACACCCGGTGTTAATTACAATTTCAAATTGCCTCTTTCCGTAAACCGAAGAAAATTAAGAGGAATTGTTTACGTTATTCAATATTGAGGAAAATTTGATGGTTTTAAACATTAAAACCATTGGTAGTCTATACTTTGCAAATCATTTCCTTAAGATTTTTATTTTTACACTTGTTTAAAGTGCGAACAATGAATAATACAATGTATGAAATATTTGATTTTTCTAAGTGAATAGCTTCAGAGAGAGAGTAGCTTCAGCGACAATCTTTGCATGACAGAGTAGGCAGAGATGAATAGTTTCAAGAAGCTCCTTTTTCAATTTTCTACTGAATTCGAGAGATTTCCTCTTGAGCGGTTTAACTTAACTCCGCGCCATATATCACGAGACTGCTCCCGTAGTATTAAAGGCATTAAGAAATTAAAGTTATTTAAATATATTTATTTTCAAGAAAAACGAAAACGATCACGTTTTAGTCCCAGGACGCCACAGTGGCTTCGCATAAGTAAATTACGAATAAAAATGTAAGGTTAATCGAAACGATTCGTTAAAATTTAAAAAATGTTTAAAAGTGTTGACTAACGTAGTTATTTAAATGGATATATTCTAATCTGTTTAGCACGGACAGAATATATGATCTTAAGACAAAAATGTAAGGAGAAAAGAAATAAAAATTAAAAATTACAACGTAAAAAATATTTCACACATAACTTGCGAATAATGTATTGTGTATTCATTATCCGACAATAGCTTTTGTTACCTACTGCCTCGGTGCCCGCGCTTTGTGAGCCTATTGCAATCAAATGTAAATTATAGGCACTTTGTGGGCCGTTGTAATCACACACACGGTATATAATAATTGTTCAGTAGATGATATATTATAATACTGCGACCATAGCACTTTTATTGTTATTAATTTTTTTATTTCATTCACATTTTTATTACTAGCGTCACGACCGCTTTTCACACCACAACTTAACGGCACCGCCAGAATATAAATATGATACTTAATAATATTTCCCACTCGAAGAGTGAAAATATTTTATATTTCCATTTTCTCCGTTCTGGTGTTGAGGCAAAGTGCGGCGTTTAATTACGCTACTTAACATGAAATGCCCCCAGAATTCGGCGAAATATAGGGAACGGAGTGTCTTAACACTAGGTTCAATCTGCCTACCCTGCTGTGTGCAGCTGTATCCTGTTAACCTAAAAAAATTTTTGCACATTTCATAAACAAATTCTTAACACCTTTTTAACGAGTATTGATATACTTGACAAACATAAGCAAAAAAAGTCAAATTAACTGGCCGTAGTAAACTGAAATTTGCACATAGGTATAGTATAGGAAATTAAAAAAGGATATCCCTAAAACCTTAGGAGTACAGAAATAATGATAAATGGTAATAAAAAAAATTTTTACCTTTTTAACGTGTTATATACGTGGTATATTCATACACTTGGGACATTGAAAAAGACTTCTGAAGAGATCTTTAGAAAACGTATTAATTTGAACGCAGCGGGATTCGATCCTCCGCCACTTAAAAATCGTCCAAGCACTATGACCTCTAAGTCGTATATAGTCATATACATCGAGATTCTTATACGATTATTACAACTTATACTAACAAATAAAGAAAGTGTAATAATTTTCGCATTTTCTAAAAATACTTCATAAAGTCAATGATTATTTTTTTTTCATTTAATTATTTTATATAATTATTATTTTTCCTAGGCCCGAAGACAGTTGCAGGCTGCAGGATGCTTATCAGAAGGCGAGAGCGTCGCATCATTAGGAATTGGACCACCGATGTTACTTGGGGGACCATCGGGCTTGATCGGCGATAGAGGTAGCTGCAGTGCTGATTCCGGAGTTAGAGGTTACTGTCTCTACATTACGAAATAGAAAGCTTTGTTGGCAACTTATCCCTGGGTGTAAAAATTATACCCCGCACAAAAAAGAAGCCATCAAAATTTTTTTAGTGTTTTTTTTAGTATGAGAGACATAAAATATTGCATATATTTAAAGCGGAAAATGATAAGGTATAAATCAATATATTACCTACGTTTCTAAGCAACACTATTTAGCGATATTAAATACGCGGCTTCAATTTCGACTCGCTTCGAATACTAATTGCACCGAAGGTGAGAAGTTTACGGGTAACAGATTAATAATCCTGGTTTGATGAACCTAAACTAGGTACACTATTCCCGAGTATTGCAATTAAGATTTTGCGTGATTATAATGTTAGGTATTTATATTAGCTATGGATAAGTTTTAATAATTGTTTACATATAATGGCACAATATTTTATTTTTATAATGCAGTAATTTACCTAGTAACCTTTGGAATATATTAATGTACATACAAAAAAATACTTATAATCTGCAACCTATTTTATGATATCGAAAACTAACTGAAAATTGTTGAAAACTAATAGTGTCCGACCGAAACTGGATTTTCTGCCGAAACAGAAACCGAAACCGAACCTTCGGTTCTGACTTCAGTTTCGGCCGAAACCGAAACCGAAACCGAAACTGCTGATGACGTCATAAAATTTGTATAGTATGTAAAAAAATTACATATTTTACGATTTAAAAATTACATGTGCATTTAAATTATTATGATTACGTTGACTTTATTATATTATGATTTTTTTTCATTTTAATTATATTTTATAATGTACATTTTTATAGCTTCACGATCAGTTTTGCCGCATAGCGAATAGTCGGAGAGAGCCCAGTGCTAAGACACTTCGTTCGTCACTTTCTGCCTGAAATGGAGACGGTGCGTGTTGAGTGGTGGAACTCAACACTTTGTTTCAAGTGGGAGTGCGGAGAAATGAAATAATCATTCCCCCGAGTGGGGAATTGAAAACACAACCATCGCGTTAACAGTTAGAAGCTTTCCCACTGCGCCAGGAAGGCCTATAAACACGATTGGTTGTAGTATTTTTCAAGTTCGCTATTGGCTAGGGTTTATCTTTTTACCTTCGTCGGTTTAGTAGTAGTATTTTTTCCCCTGCGTGGCTGGGCAGCCTCTCGCAAAAGGCAGGTAGCCCAGTATCTTGGTGGTAGGAGATTCGTTCTCCGACTGGCTCGCGACCACTATCATGTCAAGAATTAACCGCCAAATATCTGATGATCATTAGATATTTGGCGTTAAGCCAGATTTCTCTATCTCACCCTTCTCCCTTCTTCGTTTTCAAGGTCGGTAACGCATCCACATTTCCTCTAATGTTGTAGATGTCCATAAGCGACGATAAACACTTACCAACAGACGGTCCTTCCGTTAGTTTGCCCCCTTTTACAATTTTTTATTGGAAATAATAAAAAAGTAGTACTAGAGACCTACGCCAGTTCTCTTTGCCCAAGTCTCCTAGGGATTTACATAAAGGCTTTTCAAGCTGTAGCCCAGGGACCTGTGGGTTATCTAGACCCTCAGTCTCCTCTTAAGAGTGGCAACACTTGGTAAATAGATATTTAACTGCGCATTTCTTGCAGGGAAATTTATGTGCAAATTTATGATAAGATTTACGTTAGATATATATTTATATTAACTTATTGACTATATATTGTGTTACATTTATATAGAAAACGGTTATATTTAAATAATAATTAATAAGGCAAGCCTCCAATTCTTCTTCTTAAATAGCCCAGGGTTCGCAAAATTCATAGGTATTCGACCCCTGAAAGGAGCCACACTTACGCGAACAGACACACAGTTTCCTTACTTTAACAGGGATAGTTCATTTAATCTATCGTCAGCAGTTCATTCAGTATTCTCATCATTAATTTATAATTTATATATTAAAATCGTGTACTATATCTTAAGATTAGGTTCACAAGCTATCAAAACACTCAAAAGTATCTTACGACGTGAAAATTCATGAGTAGGTACTCATGTGTGAGTAGTTTCGGCATTGCCGAAGGTTCGGCAGCTTTTTTGCCGAAACCGAAACTACGGCCGAAACTACATTTTCTTGCCGAAACCGAAACCGAAACCGAACCTTCGGTCGGACACTAAAAACTAATTTATTGATGCCGTGGTGATGCAGTGGAACAGCGTCTGACTGAAACACAATGATTGTGAGTTCGATTCTCACTCTAGGGAATAATTATAGTTAAATTAATTTTACGTCTCCTTTCGGGCCGGAAAGCGGAGGTCGGAGTGTCTGGATACTCTCTGACAACCGTGCTATACGGGAAGGAGCGTGAAGCCGCAAGCTAATTCACAATGAAATAATTTTGTAATAAAGCCGTGTCAGTGACAGGTAGCAGTGATGGCGGTGCCACGTCTGTATGCGGTGGGAATCTATCTGACTCGACAGCTGAAGGCATCCCGCCTACACTTGACCCGTACGATACTGATGCTGCATCTTTAGTGTCCTCCGCTCATCCTATCTATCAACGTAAGTAAAAGTTACCATATAAAAAATATAATATTTAAATTTAAATTTATTTTGTTTTAATAAAAATATTAAATTGCACCCAAAATACATGTATACGCGATGGTTGTGGGTTCGATTCTCTGGTTAGGAAGGTAGTGTATGAGACAGAACGCAGTGTTGAGATACGCCACTCCAAATGTAATGTCGCAAATTTGGGCGCGAAGTGGAAGACAGAGTGTCTTGACACTAGGTTCTCTGCGACTATGCGGGAAAAAGCGTAAAACTGATACAAAAAATAGCAAAATACATTTTTTAAATTTATAAAATACTAAATTGGAGTAGACTAAAAGTTTTATTTAATAAAATGTTAAATATTTCAGAAGTAGGCCAAACGTTCTATTATAATAACTAATTAATTAATTTAGCTACATTCAATTATTATCAATAACAAATTAATTACAGTACATTGCTTACATTTAAAACCATTTGAATATGTATACCGTAATAAATTTCAGCCTTTCTATAGAAAATAATATTATATATCAAGTTGGAACGTAATTTACCTCCACAAAACGAGCCATTACTTCTGCCTAGTGTTAAAAATAAAAAGACTTTAATAAAATGCTCTCCCATTCCATGTTTTCACTGAGCGCAGAAACAATAACAATTTTAATAAATTAAAATCACTATCAGGCGTAAGGCTTGAATTTTAATTTTGTGTATTTCACTAAAAGCTGAGTTAAGAACTCGAGCTTTTAAAGTCATTACAAGCAAATCGTTCGATATGGAGGACAAAATATTCGTATTACATTTCGCGATCTCCTGGACCTTATACTGGTGGTATATATATTATGCTTTTATATAACAGCCGCGCACTTTTCCCTGCATAACATGGTATGGTCAGAGAGCTTAGTGTCAAAACACTCCGTTCTCCGTAAGTGATGGAAATCTGCAGAAAACATTATTAATAAAATTATATTTTCTCCCGGGAGTAAAAATAAAATCGAACCTACAACTATCGTATTTACAGTCACAAATTGCCTCACTGCGCTGCGACGACGTTAACGACTTTGTATAGTAATTTGTAATTTTGGGTTACCTAAAATGCTTAACAATTGATAAGCTATTTATTTCATCACATCAAAACTTTTTTAACCCTTCATTGAGTACAAAATATGAAAAAAGTTCTAAATTAAATTTTTATGTACAAAGTAATAGCTTTGTGTTCATAAAATATTTTCTCTTTCATAATAATATCTTTATAAAGAAATAACATTGAGGATAGCTCCTTTGACTTTTTATAGAAGACGTTGGAATTTGAATTTGTGTTAATTAAAAAGGATGTTCCTCATTTACTCTCATCTTTATAATAAATGAGAAACATTACCTTCAATTAAAAATGTGTATATTTTTGTTTTGTATTTTAACAAAATATTTAATATTGTATATAGAATACGGCAAGTCACAATTTGCATTTTCTACATTTGCTAATCTATTCATAAATGGTCGCTCGCTTAGGTAATTTAAAACGTCATTTTAGTTTTGAGTAGCATGTCAATGTAATTTAAGAATTGTAGTCAAAGAATTAAGGAAAAAAAGGATACGAGACCGGGTGTCTGAGTATTTAAATAAAAAAAAATAAAAAAAAGAATCTAGTCGTAGATGAAGATGATGGATGGATGAGATGTAACTGATCGCTGCTAGTACATGAAAAATATATGGAAAAAAATTGTGGTATTTATCAGTGTAATAGAATCCAAAACAATGACTATTTTCAGTTTTTCTGTGCGTTTATCCACATCAATCTCAGAAACTGTTTAACCGATTTAAATGCAGTTTTAACTATTGTATTTTGGTAATGTTTATTTAACCTTAACAAGTGGTGTTTATTTTGTTTCATATAAATAAAAAAGTTACAACAATATAAATTTGTTCGACAAAATTATAAAATAACTGCATTATAAGATTAGCTGAAATTTCAAATTACGTAAGCGGAACCGGGATCAGATCGCTAGTAAGTAATGTTTTTAGTCGTTTCCGCTTCGTAAAGTTGATTTCTATTACGAATTTCCGTAAAAGTTTCCGTATCAAATAAATTCTACGCAGTAGCTTTTTTATAGTTATTTGTATCCTTTCTCGGTAACTTACATCTAAAATAATAAACTGGTTTATTTATATCTTGATACCATATATTTTTTAATCTTGACATAATCCAACAGATTGCAAATGTATCTATTATCCACTGTCCCGAGCTGGCAAGTAAAGATAAGCTCGAACAATGGCTCGCTTGCATCGGGTAGCAAAATGTAGTTGCGATGCTGTGAGCCAACTTTATTACCTTGCAATTGAATTCATCTTTATTACTTTCAATAAAAAATGCACAAGAATAAAAAAAATGCGTTGACTTGTTTTAAAATTTTAAAAAAATACAATGATATAGAGAGCAAATGAGGAAGTCGTGACACAGTTGGACAGCTGACTGTAAACGCCTTGGTTGTGGGTTCGATTCCCACATAGAGGAATAATTATATTATTTTCATCACTCCGACGCGGTACCTAGGACAAGATACCTAGTTCTGCCAATTAACACGTATTGACTTTCCTGATTGGTTACCTGTAGAAAGTGGGGAATGGAGTGTGTTGACACTAGGTTCTCTCAGATTAACGTGCTATACAGTAAAAAGAGTAAAGCTGCTTTATTATAGAGAGGCATTATATCAACGTACTCAGTGTTTTGATTCGTTCAAAAAATATTATTATTGGATTATATAAAAATCAATATTGGACATCTATAACACGAAACATGGGCACCGCCATTTAAAGCAGTGATTTTTTCAAGACAAAAATATAATAATATAAGTTAAAGAAAAATAATATATAAATAAGTAATTTTAGTATATTTAATGTAATAAACAAATAATTGTTTGTTAACAGTGAGCACTCCTCGCGATTGTAGCCCAACGCTATCACCGCACAACAGCGCTTCGTCATTCACTCGCTCTATAGATGCCGGATCTCTATCGAGGTTAGTAATCCATACTATTATTATAAATGCGAAAGTCAATCTGTCTGTAACACGTTTTGAATTTGAAACGAGTAGTTAAATTATGGTTGAAGACCGTGGGACCAAGACAAGCTGTTTTTTTTTTTGAAAAATCTACCCCTTAAGTGTTCAAAATAAGGATTTAAGTTTGTTTAGTCTATTTAATTAAGTCAAAAACTAAATGGCTTGGCTAATTATGATAAATTTTCTCAGAAAAATAATTCATTATCAACAAAAATAGGCTGTCTATTTTCTAAAAATCAACCCTTAGGAGGCCGAAATAGGAAATGGAAATTTGTATAAAAGATATAAACCGCTTAACTTAAGCTAGAACGAAACATCTATAGTTATAAAGTTCGCACAGCCAAGCCGCAAGGGGTTCGCTAATAATAAATGTACTATCCTCGGACAAAAATATTTTTAAAAAAATATGTTTATGATAAGTTTAAGTCGAATTGTATTTTTTTAATAATAATCAATGAGTATTTTCTAATAATTTATTAAAAATTATAAATATTTACATAATTTGTTAAATTAATGCAAATTTTAAATTTTAAATATATTTTAAACTAGGGCTTTAAAATAATATCTAGTTTTAAAAGGTCCGAAAATTATATTAAACAACTTCCCGGCAACAAATTTAACTACGGAAGTACGCAGCAAAATTATGCTCAGCTTATTTTTGCACGAAATATTAACTTTATAAATTGTTTCATATTTTATATTGATTTACATAATAATTTTATAAGTTTTGCAGTTACGTATAACGAGAAATGTACTTTTTATGCATTATGTTAATTGAATTATGTGAAGGCGCACAGTATTTAACGTATCTTACTATAAACGCGGTGGATGTGGGTTCGAGTCCCACTCTGGTTGAGTTGCACCACTGAACACGCAATGTCTCAATTTTGGACCGAAAGCAGAGAACGGAGTGTGTTAACACTGGCCGTCTCTGACTAAGCTGCTAGGTGAGAAAAAGCGTGAAGCGGTATTTTTTTTATAAATTGAGGTAATTGTGGAGCGGTGTTTTAACATATATGTACATAAGTTCAACTTCCATTAAAGAGAATGATGGAATTTAAATTATTTTCATATTGGGAGCTGTATTAAAAAATCGTAACAAAGAATTTCGCCTCGCAACATGTTATGCATAGAACTTAGTGATGACATATAAGTTCGTTCGATTAATACCATTCCTGAATAACTAAAAAAAATATATAACTAAAACTTCGTAAATTGTCTGTCTATTTACACACATACAAATAAAAAACATAGGAATCCGATTATCAAAAGATGGAAAACATACTCTTGGTATTAACGGGATCGATATTGAGTTTTTAGGCTTAATTAAGGTAATAAAGTATTTTTAAAAGTACACTATACACTTTGTTACATTACGGTTTTCCTCGAAAATCTTTAAACTAATCCTCATAGTACACCCATTATTTTTTTTTTTTCTAAAAATCTACAATATGGAATATGCAATATAGGCTGAGGACATCAAACCATTAAGGTTAGGCGACAAAAAGGCGAGACGAGGTGACCCGACGTTACCGCATTTTACCTAGACGGTTTTAACCAAATAACTCTCTCGAGACTCTGTAGGTGTCGTGAAACTTTGAGTAACTTAAATATTAATGGTTGCAAAAAGGAAAAGCAAAAATATATTTTATAGTAAAAACACTTATCTTATGTTAGTAAAAGTTACATTATAATGTATACATACATATATACATACATATGTAGAAATACATTTTGGATACATTGGTTTAACTTGTATAAAGCATTGTGTTTTATAAAAGTTTGTTTATTTAGTTTTCTTATAACTGTTGCAACAAGTATGTACATCAAAAGTCCATAATACACGAGATTTCATATACATTCATCAATACGTAACATTTAATAAAAAATGTAACTGATTGCTGTCTGTACATGGAAGATATAAGAAAAAAAATATAATAGATGCATTTATTAATGTAATAGAACCAAAGACAGTGATCTTTAATTACATTTTCTATTTTTCTATTTGCATCGCACAGAGTTTATGCACAGCTCAGAAATGGCTTAACCGATTTAAAAGCAATTTTGACTTTGTGTTTCGGCAATCTTCCATTAAATTAATTGTTACTTTATTTCGTATATAAAAAAGCTACAACAATTTAAATGTTATAATTTAAAAGAAACGTTTAATTGGCTGAAACTTCAATTCATTTGAAACTTCAAAGCAAAGCCGTGAGCTAGTCGCTAGTCAATAATAAAAATATAATAGTCATATTTTAAAGGCATATGTATATAAAGCTTATCAAAATTTATGAACAAAGAAAGAACATACAAATATTTAACATACATATTGAAATTAATTAATTGTACGTAATAATGAATAATTAACTGTAAGAATATTTAATTAAAGGCAGAAATTACTTCGGGGCTATAACGAGTTTTCTTAAGTAATATGAGTATTAGCTCCAGGACACATTATCGATGATAAATGAATACTTCACGCCGCGCCGCGCCCGGGCCCGCGCCGTCTGGAACGTAAGAAATGTCTCAACTTAGCTCGTTTGACTTGACTTACAAACTATGTAACCTTTCCTAACGTACCATTTGATATATTATTATTCATATTGTTATGAAAGATTATTATAATCTTTTTGTTTTCTTGTACATACGTAGTTACGGATAAGTACTAGTTCAGATGAACATGTTAAACAATTTTAGATAAAGAAACATATTTTATTATATTATAAATGTGTAAGTCTGTCTGTCTGCCTGTTTGTCTGCTTTCACAGCTGAATTCGAAATTAAAATAGTTGAAAACCTACGGTCTATATAGTATAGTAAATAAAAATAGTTGACAACCTACGGTATATAAGCTACCTTTATAAAAAACTTGCTGTAAAGGATTGAAATAGGTGACGAAAGTTTGTATGAAAAATTTAAACAGCTTAAGTGTGAACGCGGTCCGTCGTAGCTAAAGTTGTATAGATCACGCGGGTAAAACTGCAAGTGGGTCAGTAGTATGTAGATAAAATATCAGCATTTTGAAATATGAACAGCCTATATTAGGACTATTAAATGTTTTGGCCTTTTTAAAGATTTGAATATTGGAGTTTGTACGTTAAAAATATGACAAAGTTTTCTTGGTGTTTTAAATAAAGAATAAGTTCCGTGTAATAAAAATGTATTATAAATAATAAGTTCCATGTTCAGGTCAGTAGAGCAATTGTCGAGTCCAGGTGAATGCGACTCAGGCCTTGTAGGCATGAGATCTCGTCCTAGCGGATCTAAAGGAGGCAGGGGCCGCGGCTCGGCTTGGGGCTCAATATCTCGTGTGTTTGCTCGTAGCCGACACCGCACCAAATCTGGGAGTGCGGCTACCAGTGGACACGAAAGCGGTAATTTAGCTTATTAAAATTTAATGAATGAAAATTATTTGATGATATTTTTAGTAAAAAGCTTTTATTATCTCACCTATTAGCCTCTGAGTGACTATATATTATTTTCATTTTATCCCTCTGGCACCTAAAACAACGCCCGCAATGTCTCGATTTCAACCCGAAAGTCGAGAACGAAGTGTCTTGACACTAGTCATTTCTTTGACTACACTGATGCGGATAAATCGTAAAGCTTTTATTATACCTCACCAATCCAAAACTTTTAGTTTATATTTAAAATTCACTAAAAACTTTGATAACTTGTTCCATTATATTCATTCTATTGCTAACTAAGGCTACACATAATATGTTTCGTAGAACCAGTCTACGCCGGTACAGGTAGCACTCGTGCATGGTCGCCCCTAGGCAGCGAGGCGGCGTTACGCGAGGCAGCTTCACTTCCGCTTTCAAGATGGCGTGCACCTGCCATCATAGCCTGGCTCGAACTCGCGCTGGGCATGCCACAGTACGCGGCTGCTGTGGCCGACAATGTCAAGAGCGGCAAGGTTAGTGAAAATGCAATTTACTTGTATTATAATATAGCTATGTGTAATGTACAAGAAATAAATTTCTAATTTTAATACACGATTTCTTTTTATATACATAAGTGTTTGCAATATGTATATGTATAGGTTATATCTTATAATTTTTTATCTGAAGCAAGTTTTACAAATTGATTTATTTTGCAATTAATAAGCAATAAAAGTAACGCATTCTACAGCATTTTTTTTACTACTACCCTATAAACTGTGAAACTACTTCGAAAATAACTCACCTATTTCAAAAAAGTAATGAACTTATTAGCTAACGAATCACTTAGAAATAGGGAAGTTGGGTCCACTTTACTATATCAGCAGGAAACTTTAAAAGGTAACATAATTACTCGAGCAAACTTCATGAGTCAAGCAAGCAAGACGTCTCTACACCCTCGTCAATTTGACATAAATGATACTTCGAAATGTCAATGTGACTTCTAATACTTCACTTTGCCATTAGTGTATATCGCCAAAAAATATCATATTAGTGGCCGTCGTGGCGCCATTGTGCTGCATCTGTCAATGCGATGTAGTGGGTTCGATTGTCATTCGGGGGAATGATTATGTATTAATTTAATTTCATTCCATTCTGGTACATAAGATAAGGCACGGCGTTAAGCTCCGCCATTTGACTCGCAATATCTCGATTTATGGCGGAAAGTCGAAAACAAAGTAGGTTGAACAAAGTAGGTTGTCTATAGCTACTGTACAATGCGGGAAAAAGAATGAAGCAACTAACGTTAAATAAGTCAGTATAACAAGGCGTAACTCTATTATTATAAAGAAGAAACTATTAAAACAGTTAAATATAACTAATTCAATAATTATATGTGAGCTGTAGCTGGTCTGTCATTAGGTAAAACTAATTTCGAACATTTAATTAACAAACATAATTAGTACCTGTGAAAAGTTTCCGCTCAAGCTACCTGTTTGTTTAGTACAGTTGTTACATATGCATTTGGGATAGCCTTTATTTGGGTACTTTAATTAAATAAACTGCATAGTAAAATTAATAGGTACATTGTTACCATACTGGAGCTCGTTCATTAATCATTAGGCAGCATAGATGTATGGAATGTGAATAGCACATTATTTTGTGAAAATGTTAACATACAGCTAATATTAGTTTTCATCTCACAGAGCAATTGTATATGTACGAGTACAGTAGTCCTGTAGTAGTCATTTTCAATAGAAAAATTATTTTTATTCATGTAAACATGTCAATTATTATTAACTAGATTATTAACTAGAATATTAAAGTTATTTAATCTATTCTACAATCGTACTGTCATAGATTTCACTTGTAGTGTAAAATATCATTGTTGGTTATAATAAGGGTACTTGTAGAGACATGTCAGTGACATATCTGTCAAAATCTGGGTTTTGTTTCACTCAATGAAGAGAATTATATTATTTTTTGAATAAATATAAAAGTGTAAGGTTTATTAATATTTATACCTGTGCACACCACAACACAACTAGTTGACAACGCTGTTGCTCCCTATGATTAAATAATTATCGGTATAAAATACTTATATTAAAATGTATTATAGTGTATTTTTGTATGCGCTTATGTATACTTGCATAAATTATTTATTTAAGGTAATATATATAGTTTTACACGCCTACACAATGAATTCCCACATGATGAGTTGGCTGGTAGTAAATGTTTTCTAACGTTAAGCCAGACTATTGTATATATTCGTTTTTAAATTGTGTGTAATAAGGGATAAAAAATATTTTTTTAATAAAAAAAACGTAAATAAGAACCACGTACGTAAAAGATACTTTTAATATTAAAGTTCAGTAGTTATGTTTTGTTAACAAGTATTTCAACGATAGTGACATGTAATTAGGTACATGAGCATTGTGTCTCTTGTGTAAATCTCATTCAAATTAATAATTCAATTGATATTAAAATGTTAAATATATGTATATGTGATACGTCCCCAAACAGAAAAAAAATCCTATGTCAAAATATTCGCAATAATAACTTTATCATATTTGTATGGAAATTGAGTTAGAAAGGCGTCCTTTGATAAATTCGTTGTCGTATTGTTTATTCAAAACACGTCTGTTATCGGTTCGCGGACCGTGATGTTATTAATATTGAGTACAATTATTTCATATCGGAAAACAACGATTCGAATCCCATTTAAGTAGTCGAATTGAAAGGAGACATCGCTGGGAAATTAAATTGAGTGGAAGTGATTTCAAATATTACTGGAAGACTAGTTCTTATAAGAACCAATGTTGTGTATAAATTTAAGATATTTTAAAAAATTATGTAAATGTTTATTGCGTCTGTAATATTTAAATTTCTTTATGTACAATTTATGTTAAACTTTAGTTGTTTATTTAAATGAGGGATAAGTTATATTAACATTAGAATTAATCAAATTTTTGCCATATGAAAATAAGCTTAACACGCAATGTCTTGATTTCAAAATCCGAAAAGTGGAGAACGGAGTGTTTTGACATAATAATCCAGGACAAGGCGTAAAGCTGCTTAATTTTTTAAACAAACTCCAATGACCTAAATTCGACCATTCATTACAATAACTAACGTACTTACCTAAGTATTTGATGTGTCTAGTATTCATATTACTTGTACTCGTAGAAATTTTATTCTTTTTACGTGGTCTACAATTTTTTTTATTAAAATATTAAAATAACATATACGAAAATAATATATTACTGGGACGAAATAAAATTGAAATCATATATAATTTTGTTATATAGGTATAAATAAAAGTCACTACTAGTCTATTTATGAAAAATTATGTGTCGTCTGATAAAGAATATAGCTTTTCCATATTACTTTATGAACATCGAAAATTCATTTTGAAGCTCGTAAACCTGACACTATCTCGAGTTTTTCATACAACGCCGCCGACATTGACTACCTACCTCATATTTTATATGAAAATCATATTACCCGGCTCCGTGAACGGGAAGTAACGAGACATTATTAAAATGTAAATTAATAAATATATTGAACTTTATTAATCTATTTTTGGTGATAAAAATATTCAGAATACGTTGTATAATTTTCAGTCATTCTACTAATTACGTATAACGACGACAGGCGAAAGCAATTACAGTAATAACTATAATATGCAAAGTAACGTTATTTATATATAACAAAAAAATATCAACATTTGTAGAAAACAACTTAAAAATAATCACACAATATAAATTATATCAATATATAAGTACGTATAGTAAGGATTGACGCAGTAAAGCGTCAAATATTGTGTTCTGGTTGTTTCTAGATCCGTGCTTTGAATGGGCAGGTTCTGCTCGAGCTGACTGACAGCGACTTAGAAGTGGGCTTGGGGATCAGCCAACCGATGCACAGGAAGAAATTGCGGCTTGCGATCGAAGAGAGGAGGAGACCAGATCTCGTCAGGAATCCCAGTATAGGGCAGTTGACTCATGCTTGGGTTGCTGCCGAGTGGTTGCCGGATTTGGGATTATCGCAGGTAAGTTTTCTTTTTTCACTTGCTATGAAAGTCGAGGCAGTCGTGGCGTAGTGTAACAACGTCTGAATGTAAACGCGACGGTTCGATTTTCACTCGATGGAATCATTATATATAAATTAATTTAATATGTTCCTTCTGGTACCTAAGACAAGGGCAAAGTTGAGTTCCTCCACTCACCACGAAATATCTCGATTTCGATTGGGAAGTAGAGGACGATGTATCTTGATGGTTGGTTCTCTTGGACTTCCCTGCTATGCAGGAAAAAGCGTGAAGCTGAACTTGCTATGGAGATATACTTAAATGAAGTATTATAAACTTACAGGGGCAATAACATGCATGCTATTTTTTATTTCACAGACTATTTTAAGTTAATTGAAATTAACCTAATTATTATCCGGCAAATGTAATCAAACATTTGAATGACTTGTAGTTTCTTTGTTAATTAAAATAACTTTTACTTTTAAATGAATTGGAGGTATATTACTAACCATTTTAACAGTACGCTGAGTCATTCTTGGCGAATTTGGTAGACGCCAGGATGTTGGATACTATCAGTAAGAAGGAATTGGAAAAGTATCTTGGAGTTACCAGAAAGTTCCACCAGGCGTCAATTGTACACGGAATACATCTTTTGAGAATCATGAAATATGACAGACAAGTGAGTATATTATTATAAACTCAGATAATAAAAATATTTAGGGAAAAACGTTACTTATAATCTGTTTTACATTACACTGTGTGTTGCTGTTTATGTATTAAATTTGAATTCGTTATACATAATGATCTAAGTCCTATAGACTATTTATTTCGATTGATTGATTTAAGTATTACCAATTTTCATTTTTACATAGTAAATTTGATTATTTTCTTATGATAATATAATTGTGAGACTCATTTGCTTTGTAATCTAAGAGGCAAGACAGTCCAAAGTGTGTCAGTCTCTGGAATAGGTCTCATTACTTAGCCGTCCCGCTTACATAGCATAGTCTCATTAACACAACTGATCTAGTATCAGACTGTGTCCCTCGGCATCTAGTACCTATTTCTACTCTATAATTACTGCAGCTATTATTAACGCCATGAAGGATATAATAAGCTGTGCTCTTTGATATTTGCATTATGCAAATTGTAGAGAAGCTCAAAAAGAATTTAAATCTGTTTAAGTAAAAAATAAACAGTCTTTTCGTTTTGTGATAAACGAGGAAAGATAAGGCAAAAGTAAACAAATGAATGTACTGGAGACTCTTAGGAGATTCACAAACATCAGTCGAAACAGCCTCGCGGCGAGCTATGGGCTTTGTAAACATGAGGACGTTATGTGTAGCATTTAAAACTATCGTGTTCGTATGACAGAACACGTTTTACAAAATGGATTTAGAAGCCAACATGATATTCACTTTATTATACCGTTTTTTTAGAAAACTATCGTAGCCGTATATTACTTCTGAATTATAAAAAGCTCCTTCAAGTTATTTATTTCTTTATTTACCAAAGAACGAGACGATTTGTCCTATGATACAAGTATTAAATACTCAATAAAAATATTGTTATGTATCTAGTAACATTTGGATATTTCTAAAATGGTAGAAAAATTAGATCTTGGATAGTTTAAGGTTAATGGACATAGAAAGGAAAATTACTACAATTGTCTAAAAGTCTTATATACATATGTATATATGTTTAATTGTTTAATTCAACGATGTACGCATTAAGTCTGGTGTCGGCCTTATAAACTGTTTCGTGTATCTCCGACCCTGGTAATGGTGGCACCATTAATCATTTCTTATTCAAGCCCTCTTTGAATTCCGCAGTGACATTGAACAAAATTTGTCCTCGTTTATCTTGGCTATATTTAATAATTTGCAATGAATTATTGTCGTTAGACTTTAAGGATTTCTAGCACTTATTTTTTGAAAACCTAGCTATATTTTTTTATAAACTCTTTTTCTAACCTTACTTTACGATTTATTGCTCGATAACATAAAAAGAACGGCCGAGTATAAAGATGAGTGTTTTATTCGAAAGTATACTTGTTAGGCATATTATATAAAAAAATAATATTTTACTACGTACATATGTATATGCTTCGATACATTAAAATGATGCTGAAGCTGTACAGTGGAAAGAGAATATTGATTTGATTTTAATTTAAGAAATGAGTGATCTTAATCATATATCTTTAACATTATATAGGCTTTAGCAGTACGGCGTCATCAGTGTGAAAATGTAGATGCAGATCCTCTTGTGTGGACCAATCAAAGATTTATTCGCTGGGCGCATAATATCGACTTAGGTGAATTCGCTGATAACCTCAAAGGTAATTATTATTTATATTTACATAATATAAGAACAAACAACAGAAAAAAGGTCAAGGTCAGGTATACTTAAAAACTTTTTACCTTTCTTTAACTATTTTAGATAGCGGAGTACATGGTGGTCTGGTAGTCCTAGAACCATCATTTACAGGAGAAACTATGGCTACGGCATTGGGAATACCACCGTCTAAAAGTATAATACGAAGACATTTGGTAGCTGAATTTGACGCTCTAGTCATTCCCGCAAGGTAGATACAAAAATAATATATTTAGTAAAAAATATAATACTCTATAAAACATTTATCTTAACATTACATAATACATAACTTATCAAAATTGATTAATTCATCGGCCAAAAGACAAGTTAAGAGAAAAGAAAATTTATTCGATATTCGTTACTTATTTCCTAAATTCAGTATTATTAGCCAAATTAACATTTCGAAAACTGCAATTGAACAAAATATTATGAAGAAAGTATTGCATGAAAAGTTAGTTATCGTCCTACACGTACTGCCTGTAGATGATTATAATATGAGGTGCAATCCTGCAGGTATACGATATTTTGCCAGGTGGAAGAACTGCAAGTGGAGGCTGCCCGAGCATCCATGTTGTCCACAAAACAAAGATAAATCCAAAAAAATCAAAAAGCTTTCCTTCAGAAAATAAATGTCGCTTCGATGTCCTCTTACAATATATATTATACATATATTCTGTACTTATGTAAAATTTCCTTAAATAGTAAAATGCTATTTTTACACAGAATTATTTCGCGATATCCCTATTTTTCTAGAGCCATATCTTCAAATTGCTCTGTAATTTTATGTGTGATAACTTTACGAGCGGTGAAGACTGATATGTAATAGTAGGAATTGTGGCTCGTTGGCAAAGTAATAATGAGTGTTCGTAATGGAATTTTCTAAATAATATCTATCGCCCTTCGTCTATGTCAGTGTTAGATTCGATGTGCCCCCAGAACTTTCCAATGCGTAGTTAAGATTTGTCACATTTAATGTTATTCGAAAACGATCAATTTTGTAATTTTAGTCAATGTATAACATACGAAGTAGCACATAAAGGCATCAAATGCTTTATGTTATTCTAGAGGGTCGATTACGTCCCATTACGAAGATTTTTAAAAAAATATTCCAATATTTCATTTTAAAATAATACACATTTTAAAACATAGTAAACCGTTTAAATGTCATTCAATATTTTTAGAAATAAAACAGAACCATTCACAATAGCTTTAGGATTATAACAATAAATAGTATTTACTAATAATGTAAGATAACTATGTTTTTGACTTGTATACATTAGTATTGTAAAGTTGAAAACGGTGTATTAGTTTTACTATAACATTATCGATTGGCATATAAATGTGAATAAATCCTTATAAAAAGATAAACCTTAAGGGATATCGAGCCAATTTCTTTTCTTGACCATCACCCCTAACTTGGCGATCCTTGCATCGAAAAAGAACGGTAATTCATTTTATGGATACGTCATGAATGCCTCTCTGTCATCATCATTTCAGCTTCTACAGACGTAAGGATACTGACGGCTTGGATATAATAAATTTTTGAGTCTACAACAACATAAATACAATAAAAGGAATATTAGACTAAATGAATTGCTATTATTATTTGAAATAGTTCCAAAACCAATATTACTTTTGAAGAAATTGAGGAGAAGTATTATTCTTATCCTTAAGTAAACCTAGTTATCTTTGCAAGTTTAATTCTCTTTAAAAACGAATAAAATAAGTAAATTAAAAAAATAAATCTTAAATAGATTTGCCTTCTTATTATTGTAGACATAAAAATAATAAATTTAAAAAAATGATAAATAAATATAACAAATATATGTTGTGACCAGGTGTATCCGAGCGTCAGTAGGAGCAGTTAGTTCGCACCTTTCGGGCTTTGACCACTCTGTCCGTACAAAATTTCTTTCTTCCATGAACATTGATTGATATTTTATTTTGGACCATACGTAACTTGTTAATTTGAAACACAATGATATGCTTGTCTTTAATTTAGACATTGTAATTTATGATTGTTGTTTTCGTATTTCATTACAAAGAAAAATATCGCGCTAACTAATATATTATTGCATCGGTCGGATCAATCTATATTTTTTTCGCTTTGCTTCGTCATATACGTCATCAATTGTATTTTTTATGTTACAAATTATACAAAATATATTCAAGACCAACATATACAATATATACACATTGGAATTTTATTATATGTTGAACATTACTTTACTTCCTTCCTTCGTAGAGTAGTCTAGAAGCCATAATTTACATAACAGTGTCTACAGATTTTCTAACTTTTACGGTATTATTCTTTGTAATCTCAATTTCTAAATTTTCCTTATGTTTTCTCTTAGGCCATTTTTGTCATCATATTTGTACACAACTAGCATGATTCGTATAATTTTAAGTGCATCATGCTTTTGGTGTCTATGCCGAGTTTCTTGATTTCTTATAGCTCTTCGAAGTCAGTGTTTGATAATAAGCCATTTCCATCACCGAGTGCCAAATTTGAATATTATGTGTAAAATAATTAATATACAATGTCTCAATAGTCAATGCATGTTTGCTTTTTGTGTTAGAAAATATTTGAAAGTTAGTACAAGTTTGAGGGAGTGGTTTAAAAGAGATAAAGATGCTGACCGCTATCTGGCTGTTTACTGTCTGCAACGTTTTCTCAATTTTTCACCTACGGGGCGGATGACAAAATAAATGCTCACAAATTGCAGGAATATGTTCGGACATCAAATAAGAATGTTGGGGCGGCCTTTCTCGAGATCAGTCGCTACGGGCTTACCTGGGATCGACTTTACGGCTGACTCTAGACGACATAGTTTACGGGTACTATTTGTATTTACAATTTTATATTCTATATTAAGATACATATTGTGAAAGTATATTTAAATACATGCACTACTAAAATTTTTATCTTTTGTTTTCGCGATTTTTACCAATTTTGAAATACAACTATTGTAACCGGAATAATCGTATATATTTTTGGTACTCATAAATACAGGTAGACTCATTCTTAAGTTTCGGAACGTCGGGTTTTCAAAAATGTTTATGAATACCAAAAATATACGCAATTCATCCGGTTACAATAGTTTACATCAAAATACTTCAAATATCTCCAATCTTTTTTGTTATGCGACTTCCAAAAGAAGGAGGTTATAATATGTTCTTTTATTATAAATTGGGCGCTATTTTGTAAACATAGCGCTGTTTTTAGTTAACTAATATTAAAAACTTTTTTCAGGGCTCAATAACACGTGCATTAGGCGTTCTAAAGCCCAAACATGATAGACCGTCACCATCGAGCTCTAGTGAAAGCTCCAGCGTGATGAGTCTAACACAACCGTACATGTCATACTCCCCGCCGATCGCAGTACGTACATTGTCGCAACTGAGCATGACCTATGCTCCACCACCGACGTTGCAAGAGTATGAGCCGATATACACACCGCTAAGTCTATATTCACAGTCCAGTGTATCGACTAGAGATAGCCTGCAACGCCTTAATGATATTAAGGAATCGAATATTACTCATAGGTAAGTAAAAAGTCCTTAATATTGTTTAAATGACATTCTACACTTAAGATAATGATATATCATACAGTTTAGTTTAGTTTTTCAATCATTTAATTTTACTTAGTAAGTTTTTGGTAATTTAAATATAAAAAAATCATTTGTGTTATTATTAAATGTATTTATGGTGATAATAGCAAGAGATAAAATAAATAATTATTATTTATTAAATTTAGTATTTATTTCTTGTTTAGTGGTACATTAATGGACACAAATATGTATTTGAACGAGACGGTTTCACACATACAAAAACATGTCGTGTCATATCATAGATGAGTTTCATTTTTATTTTTCTGTATATTTTTTACAGATATGGTCACAAAGTAGATCACGCTCATCGAGTAAGTTCTCCTTTACCAGCGAAGACGAGCGATGACACTTCTGTCAGGCAAAAACGACACAGACGCGTCAAAAGCATCGGTGACATTAACGCATCTAGCAAAACTTCCGTTTAAACTAAATATACGACGCGTGCTTAGATAAAAAAAAATTGAAAGAAGAAATGTTTTGAATGTTGTTTTCATATAATATTATACGTACGTACTTATATAAAATTAAATAAAATTTTAAATGTCAACATTTTGGGGAAACTATAATTATTTCAGAGTAAACAACTTTAGCGAACGAATATTGAAATAAAATGAGTAAATTTTATTGTTAGTATATAACCTAAACCTATTAAAAGTAATAGAAACTGTATTTCATTAAAACTATATTTTTTAATATAAATTAGTAAATAAATAAACAAGGAATAAACAAGAATACAAAATAATATTTTAAAGATTTAACATTTTCAAAACATGCGTAATATTACGACGCTGGATTTAGCATAAAACTAAAACACTAAAGCTTGAACTGAAGAAAAAATATTTCAAAGGCAAAGTTCTGAATAAACGTTTGCTGCTCCATTTTTGAACAATAAAAGCATCGATTAGTCAACAATACCGTTAAGAAAAATATTCTTATTCTAAAAGTCCAGAAATAAAATTAAGCGCAGAAAAGCCGCGTTTGAATTTTAAAATGTATAATAATAACGTATTTACACTTTTATTATGAATGTTCCTATCACTTAGGAATCCCAAAGTAGCTTATCCCAGTCTTATTAACATACTATTTAGCATATCATAGTAACAAAGTAAATATTCATACGGACGGTACAGACTGAAAAAAATATCATAATTATTCTTGTCTTATGAATATGAGTACTCCTTTTATGGATATTACATGTAATTTATTATAAAACTTTAATCTTTTATATAATTTTATTCACTTTCTAATTCGCTGTATAATCGCCAAACACTGTGATAATATAAGTACTCACATTTGAGTTAGGCGTCTCTGTAAAACTTAAACTATTAGTCAATTTGTACGAATAAATAATTTATAACATATTTATGTCAATCGAGCTTGAATTCTTAATGTATTGTTGTTTTCTATTATTTGACTATTTTTTGTTATTTTTGTTACAGTGTATTAATTTAAGTTGTAATTTTATTTACATGTGATATATTTGAGTTACCACCGACTATATGTGAATGTCTGAAATAAAAAAATATAAAAATAAAATATTTTGTTTTATTTAAATATGATCGTCGGCTCTTTGTGTGAAAAATAAACAGAGTAAAAAATAAATCTGCATTTTTTTCAATACGCTGTATCTGTTTCATACGCTGCCATTTTTTTCATTGTGTTTTTTCCAATATTCGCCATGAATATGCAAGTATTTCCGACCACTTACAATGTACAATATACTTGCTCTTATTCAATTGTTATTTACATTATAATTTTATTATACAAAAATCAAAGGCAAGAGGACCTTAGGAATTCAATACTTTATTTGAGTGAACCCTTTTTTCTTGTTCTCCAATGTTATTTTTAAAATAACTTTATTTTGTTGATGGTAAGTACTTTTATAAAAATTAACAATAAAACATTAACACAAACAAATAAATTCTTATCTATTCTTCTAATAACAGTAACTTACGTAATATAATAATATTAACTTAATAGGTATAATAATAAATAACGTAAATCCACAGTAAATTACGGCTATGTGCTAGTATTTGGGACGATTGTCTGATCAGACAAAGTGCGGCGATAAGTTTCTACGCTTAACGCAAAGTAACACTGCCAGAGCTATCACAGTCTTAACACCTTACGATTCGTCATACTCAATGATCAAACATCTAAGTAACGAAAAACCGAAAAAAATGTGTTTTTTATCATTTCGAAATTATTATTCACACACATAGGAAATTGAATGCTTTATTGAATTAAATGTCTTTTTTTAGCATAAAGTATTGTTTACTTGTAGATTCAATTCAGTCAATTATATAAAATTTACATAGCTAATGCAATATTTTTAGTCATAACAACAATATACTTCCTTGCCTCACCATGATGCCTGAATGATGCAACGTTGGAAAAACTAAGTCGAATATTTCATTCTCTATTCTTCGACAAAAAAGGTCTTGTAAGCGGTGAAATTCAAAACTGCGCTTTCATCTATGTACGCCAAACGAACTAAAAAGAAATAAAGAATTCATGTTTTATTTTTCCCCCAGTAAAAACTAACCCACGTCCATTAAGTGCGCAGGCAGGCACACCCTAATAACGTTACGAATGAAATAACGAAATAGTTAAAACAAGAAACTAAAACGAAAAGAATACGCCTCAAATTACTTTCTCTGTGTCCTGCTCGTTCTGCAAAAAAACATTGTATTTTTACAAGTGTCATTTTTAAAGCAAATTTGACGACAGTACATAGTGATCAAATCAGGTTGTTATATTTTCTTTATATAAAGTTCGGGTATATACAGCTCCATCCCCGCATCACAGTCAACTCTGTAATGTCAATTTTCCGCTTTCCGCCCTAAGTCGAAACATTGTGTGTTGAGTAGAGTAGGAACTTAACACCGCGCTTTGTCTTTGGTACCAGACCGGTTAGCAAATGAATTAATTTTAATATAACACCCGTAACACAAGTACACCCGAGGTTAATAAAACATAAGTAATAAGTATATAAGTAATAAGTATATATACATACTATATAACCATTACTAAAACTATGAAAATAAATATTATGATATTCAATAGTCCAGCACACTAAAGAGCATTAGTAATTAAATTATGTTCAGCGAATAAAAAAGATTACCAGTATTCAATTAAAACTACTCCACAAGGAATGTATTAAATAGGATCAAAAGAGATTTATTACTGACTCGTCTCTGTTGCGGATTAAGGTGAATAAATTGAGGGGCTGAAGTCTCCTGCAACATATTGAGACTGGTAAGGGCAATATATTATTTAAATAACTTTGTAAATACGCTTACTTCTGATAGCATGTATTGATGATTTACCTACAGGCAAAGTAGTAATTATAATTAGCAATTGTTAGTACCAATATATTTTCATTTTATAGAATACATTTATAGGGAGATAAACCAATTATAAACATATTATCAAGAGATATTATAAAAGTCCAGAAATGTTTACTTCTTTTTTAATAATGAGGCAAAACAAAACATTCGAGAATCAATTTTATTGTGTTTATTTTAAACAACGCGACGTAAGCCATTAATCCACCTCCATATTAAATTATGTTTAGCCTATATATTTGCATAAGTATGTACATATACATGTATATCGTGATAGTATTAGGTTTATAATAAAAAAAAACTTCACGCCTTTTCTCACTTATCAAATTTGACAAAGTGAAACTAGTATCAAAATATTTCGTTGCTACTGTTGCTATTCCTGTTCATGACTCTCTTTGTTTTCAGAATTAAACGAAGACAAAAGTTGAATACAAGTTTTTTTCCATAAACAGAAAATTCGTTCAATCAAATTTTCGAAAACCTTTATTTCGTAAATCAACTTTCAACCAGTCAAAACTGTGTAACCTTACAATAATATAATACTTATAAAATTAATACACTAATTTAATGTTTGGTGATTTCCAAGTATCTTTTTATAATCATTAAAAGTATAAAAAGTATCTGAGAAAGATGTATTCATCGAAAAAGTAAAATGTTTTTTAAAAAGCGGAGATGTGCCAAGAAAGATCTAGATAACCTGTTGAAAGCAAGCGAGGTCAAGTGCAGATCTGATACTGTGCAATGCCTATAAAGAAATGAAAGTCTAAAATAAAACTTTGAGATTAAAACCTATTTCATGAGAGTTTTTTAAATATAATTTGTGAATCAAAAATATACTATACTTTATATTATAGTGTATAAAATAAAATGGTTTAGGGATTATATTAATTATTTTGAAAAATCTTTTATTAGATATTAGCCCAGAAAATAATCAAGCAAATACCTCGATCTTGTTCCTTAAGCAGGGATAAAGAGACGGCGTGGGATGCACTTAATATCATCGTAATAGCGCTCGTAAGAATGGAGACGCCGTGTCGTTCAGAACCGCACGCACTGATTATAACGAGACTACCTTACTATTATATGCTTCTACAATACATCATTTTAGATTCTTAAATAATATACAGACGTATTGTGTGTTACTAACGGTGAAAAAATAATGATATTCATTTTTATTAGTATTTATTATAACAGAATTCACACCCATGTTTTGTCTAGCTGTACGAAATCTTACAATCTTAAATTTCGTAGGTCCCACCTAAAAAATTTAATACAAACATTTGAATTACTGACCTGAAACTAAGAATACATATATCCCAAGTTCTCGTGCACGTCCATTACATATTATTAACGCGGATTACATATTGCTGGTCTGTGTACACTGTAAGACCCCCGTAATATGGATATCAAATGAAACACGCTGAATGCAATACAATACAGGATAGAGAATAATATGAAAAAGCATTAAAATTTAGATAGTCGCTGTCATAAAAGCCGGTACTCAAAAAGATTTTTTAAAAGCGTAATTATATTTTTTTCTTCAGGCTTATTGTAGTAGGCATGTTTGGTTTTATACTTGCCATGCTTCCTATGATTAAAATAACAAGTATAAAAAGGGCAAAGAGCATTTTAAATATCCGAACACTACGCTGTTCAGTCGTATAAAAAATTCAGTGTAATCCATCCATACATCCAGTTTAACCCTGCTAACGCGATATAAAATATATACTATACAGTAAAAATAGTCAACATACAAGATATTAAAAGTATATGTTTACGAAAAAAATATTAAGGGAGATGAAAATAGTAATAGAATTTATATAATTTTTAAATTATTTATTTGTGTTTCTACATGTGCACATCCTTGAAACTACGTCGAGATGAATGTTTTTTTTGAAATAGCTTTTAAGATTTCAAAGAGTATAGAACACCTAATGTAGAATTTTAATAGTCCAGTAGCAATAACAATATAAGTATAATAGCAAAAAAGTTCATTAATTATGAAATATAAGTAGTTAAGTTAGTTTTTTCGTTATAAATTAAAATAAATTGAACTTTCGCCCTTTCATGGCGCAAAGTGACAACGTCTGACTATAAATAATCACGATGGTTGTTGATTTGACTCCCACTTGATAGAATGGTTTCATCTAATTGTTTCACAATTTCAATTACAACGTTAGTCCATACAAATTATGTTGCGGTCATAAATTAATGAAAATTAAAAATATTACATTCTTTTTACGTTGAGTTGAGTTATATGTTACCTAATTGTTTTCAACACTTTTGAAAAGTTGCCAAGAGTTAAGAATTCTTTTTGGTTTGTGTTTTTTACTCCTCGTTCTCTTGCACTCAAAGGTTAATATTACATCTAACTACAGGCTATATATCCATTACATAATGGTTTTCAATTGCATCTAATATGTTAATTGGCCTGATGACTAACTTAAATAAGAACTTCTACTGGTAGTAGTTCTTGTACCTGAGAGAAAACGTGACGATAATTTCCGCCACTTACAACGTCTGTCTGTCTCATTTCGTAGAAAAAAAGTAGGACGGTATTTTGACACTCTATTCTGACAGTCTACTCTAGAGACTAAACTACTTCGCTATGCGGAAATAAGCGTAAAAGTTTATTTTTATATATTTTACGTACAACATATAATAAGACCAATTACTTACACAGATTGATGTCAATGGATTTTGGTATATCCCCTGATAAAGTGCAATCCAATTATAAATTTAATTTATATTTTAATAAAACCAGCTTTAAGCGTAGTTGTAGTGAGAACGTTACAACTTATTTTAATCTAGCAATATACGAGAACGACCGGCAACATTGTAACAGTACCTACATTTTGCAATTAAATTGCTGTTTGCAGGGGTTGTCAGTTCAATTTTTACAGTTTTTAAATTACAGAATTACATTTTTTTTTTTACTCTAAAAAACGTAAAATAGGTAACGATATTATGATCTTTTGTTTTCGCAATTACTACACATTTTGAGACTGACAACGTCTACCTGTGACCACGGACTACGGTAAAGTGTTCGAAACGTCGGATTTCTAAAAATGTACTTTCGAATACCAAAAATACACGCTATTAATCCGGTTAAAAATAGTATCATTTCAAAATGGTAACGATATTATTATAAATTTAATTTATTTAATTTAAAATTATTATAAAAAAGCAGCTTCACACTTTTCTGTATAGCAGAGTAGTCAGAGACAACCTAGTGTCAAGACTCTCTGTTCTCCACTTACTGACTGAAATTGAGACATTGCGAATTAAGTGGCGGAAGGCTACGCCGTGCTTTTTTTAAGTACGTTAAGAGAGCAGAGAAAGAATAATAAAATAAATAATCATTCCACGAGTGGAAACCACGAGTGGAAATTAAACCCACAATCATCAATATTCAATTGAATATTGCATTAAAAGTTATAAATAATTATTTTTAAAAAATAATACCATTCACTTAACGATACTACGACATTTTATTATATCATTTTGCAGTTTGAACGAACTTGAGTCATATACATATAATAATGCAAGAGACGAAAATACTTCTGGGAATAATTTTAAGCGAGATCAAAGTTACTGAAGACTTTATGACTTTACGACGTGAGTATTCGTGGAACGCATACGATTTCGACATTTTCTAATACTTGAACGATAAGTGAACGATTTTGTGAACATTATTTTCATTTCTACCTAATAAAAAGCGCGCTGTTAAGTTTAAGCCACTTTACACGAAGTGTCTCGATTTCAGACGGAAAGTGGAGAACGGAGTGTTTTGACACTGGGTTCTTAGTGACTATATGGGGAAAAGAAAAGAAACTGCAATATTTTTAGAAAATTTGGCATTTATTTTTAAAAAATATCATGACGACACGAATATTAAACGTAATTTTATGAAACATTGCCTTTTATAAATATTATTCAAACGACTTTTAACATATAAAATATAAAATTTTACCATAGAAAAGAAGAAGATTATAATAATATAGATAGGTACATATTTTAACCTTGTAACTAGTAACCTTCAATTCAATACAAAGTAATAGCCATGAATATTGTAATGAGAAAACCCTCAACTACTTCATCTTAACCTTAAGTCTTATGACACAGACAGTAAACAGAGTGGACAAAATTGTAATAGGTTTAATATATAATACAATAAAGTGGGGCTTAAGATTTTTGTTTAAATATTTAAGTATTTTCTTCTAAAAAAAATCCACTTTAGTAACGGATTACTCAACGTCCAGCTTTGTTTTAACAGACTAGAAAACGAGTATGATTTTGAATCCATACTTATATTATGAATGCGAAAGTCTGTCTGTTTGTCTGTCACGCTTTCACGGCTAATCTAACAGTCCAATTTGGATGATATATAGAATGAAAGTAATAAAAATCAAGGGTCAAACATAGGCTACTCATTTTTTAAAAAATCTAAACCGCTTGACCGGTTGTAATTAATTTTGGTATAAATGTAGTTGATGATCAAAGGTTAAATATAGGCTATTTTATTTTTCAAAAATCCACTCCTGCGGGTTGCAATATAACGAAACAGCTATATAGTTCATGCGGCAAAGTACCGAGCGGGCCGCTCGTATAACTATATTTCCGAGTGTATATGGAATCTACAATTATCATGTTAACATACAAGCACACACTTTGCAAAGATGTAGAAGTAAAATATAAGAGATAATTTGTGGCACGAGGCGAGATGACATTTTTTATTAAATTATTGACAAAACAAATTGGTCATCTCTAAACCTACAAAATTATTTCTATCCTTCATCTTTCCATTAAGTTTTGACAAAACAAAAAGACAAATTAATGTGCCTGTCTATTACGCTTTCACGACTAATCTATACCAATCTGATTTGAATGAAATTCGGAAACTTGTATAAAAATTCTACGTTGCTTTATCGATTGTAATAAATTTTGGCATAAATATAGCTCAAGGGCCAAGGTTAGATATAGGCTGATTTACTTTTAAAAAAAAACCTTTTAAAGGGTTGCAATATAACAAAACAGCTATAGTTGTGTAGTTCACGCGGCACAGTCTTAAGCCAGCCACTAGCGCCGAGAGCAATGAGTGTCAAGTTCTGTATATAATACTGTATTTGTTATAATAATATTGTATTTCAAAATATTACTTATTAAAATTTTATAGTTGAATTATTCACACAAACTCAGGATAAAATTCGACTTGAACCTTTGGCTTCAAGGTACATGTCGTGTTCTGTACATATAACGGAGTTTCCTCAGCTAAAGAACAAAATATTAGAACATCTTAAAACTCTAAAAGAGAAAAATGAAAGAGTACAATACAGTTTCAACTTTGATCTTCAAGGCTCTGTACTATTTTACGCAACGGTTCACATTCGTTCGTTCTTTGTGAAGAAAACTATTCCATTTGGATACACAACAAAGTATAAGTTTGATGATTGACAATATACCGAAATAATAAAAGAACCTACATTTCGATATAAGCTATACTTCCTCGATTTGCATATTATTGGTATTTTTTATATTTTTACAGAATTATTTCAAAATATTTGTGTTATGAGTAGTAAACCTAAGTATTTGAAATACTTTAAAAAACTTAAAAGACTAAACAAACAATTGTTTGTTATTTTAATTATAATAATTCTAACAACTAAACTTTAACGGAGTGTGAAGAGTCTTGACTCTAGGTTCTCCCTAACTACCCTGCTATACTAGAAAAAGCATGAAGCTGCTTTAATTTTATCCGTATCTTACTTTTTTAATTATCATAGAAATACTTATTACAATATAAGGACAAACAAAAACAATACCAGTTTACTTGAATTCAATTTTAAAATATCAACACGATTTGTTCATTTAAGAAGAAAGATTCTAACATTACAAGAGAAAGATTACTTTGTTCGTTCAGAAGTCGCTCGAGTACAAGGCACGCCACGATTGAAATGGTAATACCCTCTTCTAATTGCCATGCAAATTTGCCACTCACAGCTTCGCCTGGATATTAAGCCTTGATAAAATCGAAGTGTTCCAAATTAAGCATTAATAATACATATATTCATACATATATTCATAGTGTTCAAAATTTTTGATATGTAAATGTTCTTGCTTTTTACGACCTTCTTTTTAATTTAAGTTTGAGCTTTGGCAGTAGAACGCCAAAGCGCCTCTTAAACTTACACTTGGGTTACAAGTCCCAGGCACTACTCCAAGCTCCTCTTCCTGTAACGTAATAGGTGAGGAAAACTGCTGAAAGTTATATAGAGCGGTATAAATTTAAACAGGAAGATATAATAATACGTTCAAATGTTACTTTTTTTATGAAATATCATTTTTTGTGATAATATTATAAAATTAAAATTAAAACTATAATTAGCTCTGTTTGTCTAGTGTTTTTATCTAAAAGCTTCTTTATCGGTCATTAGTAGGTTTTGTCTAATTGCATTTATTGTTTCTAATACAATGTAAATAATAAATTACTTTTTCTAAATAATATCATCTCTCTAGCATCTACAATATAGACTATTTAGATTTACGTAAACCATTTACACCACAGACAGAAGTAAGGTTTATTGAAATTAAGGAACAATAAAAGTTTTAACAGAATATTTTTTGTAGAAACCTGTTATTTTGATTATTTTTTACAAATCACCTTTTATTTCAACCAATTTATCATCAATGTTGACAAAGTAGCATTAACCCTACGTTGTACGGTCGTGCCGCAGTGGAGCAGGACGTATCATAAGCGAAGGTAATGGGAATTCAAGTTACTCGGAGAATGTTTAAATTTAAAATATTTCTGCCACCTGAGTCTGGTTAGACAAAGAACAGACTACAGCATTCTCCTCGCCAGCTAAGAACGTAATAAAAGTAGGTTTTTTACTTCACCCGCTGTACAAATCGTAGGAGGGACAATAATAAAAACATATTTGATTTGTTTGAATTTGCTGAGACAGTCTAAACTATATAGTTTCAGTATCAGAACTTATATAAGTTTTGATCAAACGTAGATAGTAGAACCTAAACAAAACATATTATAGAAATTTTGTAAGAAAATATACACATATATTAAGAAAATATACACATATTTTTGTTAGAAAATATATACATATTTTTACATTTTATAAAATTCTTAAAGGACTTGCATAAAAACTCTTACCTTATTTTGTACTAACATTGTGGTGTAACTCAAGTTAAACGTGGCGCTATAACTTAGAATAATCTCTTTAGGTCTTGGTCTAGCATATGCAGAATTTACATATTCCCGTATATACACTAGTATTAATATTCTTGTCTGTACTGTGGCGACTTAATAAACCAACTGTGGCTTGCTCTGTCTAAACACTAAGTTGCTAAGTTTGACTTTGCTCCTGTTTACTGATATTTGGTACTTAATATATTCATTTTGGAAATACACGTTTTACCTTGCAATAGCAAATTAGCTTAAGTAATAAAATATTAATCTATAATCATATTATACTTTTTTTTTTAATTTGAAGTTTAAGGGAATACTATATCTTACTTAACAGTAGTATGATAAATCTAATTTTAAAAAGTCCAGTCGTGGCCAAGTGGCACAAGCGTGTGACTGTAAATAGTCATTTACACAAACAGTCGTTTGTGGGTTCGATTCCCACTCGAGGAGTGGAAATATTTAATATTTCCATTTTCTTCGCTCTGGCGTCGAGGTAAAGCGCGGCGTTAAGTTCCGCCACTTAACACGCAATGCCTCCGAATTCGGCGGAAAGTGGTGAACGAAGTATCTTAATACTAGGTTCCCTCTCCCTGCCCTTCTGTGTGCGGGATACAGCGTGAAGCTAAAAAAAAATATTTTAAAAATAATATAGTGTAAACTATTGAATAGGACCTTTTATGGTAATATTGTTCGGTAACTTACTACTATGAGATTTCAATAAAATTTAGGCATTATTCTAAAAACATATAACATTTGGAATACATATTTTTTGGCCAGTGATTATGATGATGATGGTGACGATGATGGTGGCGATGATGGTGGTGATGGTGACGATGGTGATGATTAACATATATCGACATCACAATCGTAGAATTAGTTATCTGTGGAAATAAAATCGATACGGATCCGGCCTTCTTAGTTTTGACAAAAAAAATAGAAACTAATCGAGTCATAGTACATTAGTATATTATTTGATCTTAGTGTAGATATTACTACTTTATTTTAAAATTAATCGAAAAACATAAAATAAATGTACATGATTTTAATATCATTGAAATAATGTTATAAGTAGAAAGCGTAGAAGGCGTATTTTTTCAAGTAATTTAAAATCAAAAAGTCAGATGTTGTCGACATCTGATTGAATCAGCGGTGATTTGTTTGTCAGAGTGAAATTTATTTCGCAGCGAAAAAAAATCAGGGACGTGACTAAAATGAAAATCTGCAGAAAATTTTGTCTCTTTTATGTAAGCCGCTTACTGAGTATCTCTTTAACTTTTCACTCCGCATGAGTTTTTACTGAAACGAAATCAATCTTTTTTTGCCAATACTATATTTGTTTTTGCTATGAAGTAATCATGACTTTTTTCGATAAATTGTTTGACATAATGGTAGAGTTTATGTATATAGAGGTATGTGTTTAAACAAAACTACAGGCACAAATTATAAAACAATTTACTAAAATTTAGTAGGTATTCTGAATTACCTACTTACTCTATTTACTTAACTAGCTTTGGATTCTATAATATAATAAATAATTTCTGACATACTTGATACGCATACGTAATATGTACGTTTAAATTATTTTACAAATATATGCTAAATATATATGTTTATGCTGAATATATACGAAGAAACAATTATTGTCTCTTGTCCTGTGTCTGAGGTTACAAAATCTAATGTAAACTTCAAATTAAAATATTTTTATTTACTCTGAAAGAAATGCAGCGTTAGGTTGCACATGCTCATTACATTTATGGATTATCTTAACATTAGATTTTATGCCGTCTAAAATGAAGAAAATAAAAAAGGTATTACCGTAGAGGTAAAGTTACAAAAATTAAATGACGAGTACAATATTGATGTAAACATATTTGAGGAAGTAATCCTAAGCAGCCTCCATATAACGTTTAATACTTAAAAGACATATAAAAGTACATATATTCTAGCTCTCCGACTCATGCTCGATAGCACGAGAGATATTTCTCATACGTGACTTATTTTGGGCCGAGAAAAATTATCACCTTGTGGTGCACATAGCCTGATTTATATCGACATATGTTATAGTTCTATCAGAGCGGTTAATGGTATACATAGAACGTTGGTTATATACATTGAACTAGAAAATTCTAGTTTTGTAAGTATTTTAAAATCTTTAAAATTTATTCTATCCAGCATTAAGAATATAAGATATGTTTTGAAATATTTATTTTATAGAAACAGTATATTCTATTCCATGTTTAACTTTTTAAAAAATATAGGTACTATTACTTACAAAATTATTTCATATATTCATAACATGAATCGTACATTTTTTTAAAAAAACACTGAAGTCTCTATAAAGCATTATTAAGGTTCAAGACCCAGTGCAATTGAAAATATAAAATTTGCATGCCAATTATAACGAGACCGAAGTCTCATTACCATTTCAGTCGTAGCGAATGAGCGACTTGTACTCAAGTGACAACTGAATGAACAGCACCTTTAGGACTATAATCCTACTGGATAATTTTAGATTTCATGTTATTTGTCAAACACAAATAAACAACTGTACTCTTTAATTTTATTATTATCACAAATACAAATGCTCTTTTACCGTTCTCTTTTACAGATTTTCATATTTTTATTTAGATTAGCTTTTGTTTTATTGAGTCTGAGTCTGTCTCTTTGAAGGACAATTGATATCTATATCTAAAGTTAGTAAAACTATTCGTAGCGTCGTTAGAAGTCCATATGTGAGTATGATACAGCATTTACGCTATCTGACTATCATTGATGTCCGATCGGACATAAAAAGCACCGAATCATGGACCTCACTCAACTTTAGTCGGTCATAGAGTCCATTATGTGTACTTTATTGTATAAAAGAAAAGACAAGAAAAAGACCGGTGAATCATATTATTCCTCCATATTATTGTTATTATATAACACTATAAATGCGAAAGTCTGTCTGTCTGTCCATAAACAGATGAAGGCTTCATAACGCTTTCATGGCTAACCGACTAGTTCTCATTCGGAGATAATTTGTTATAAAATAGTTGAAAACCGGGGTGCCGACATTGGCTACTTTTTTATTCAAAAATCCTTGAAGAGTTGAAATTGGGGATGATATATGTATGAAAAATGGAAACCGCTTGGCCGATTTTGATAAACTTTTTCCATAACATAGCTTATAACGCAAGGTCAAACATAGGCTGCCTGCTTTTTCGAAAACCTGCACCTAAGATGCTGGTGTTCATGAAAAATTATGTAGTTATGCAGGCGAAGCCACGAGCTCTTCCTAGTTTTGAGTGACTTCAAAACTAGTTTTAAAATTTAATTCCAAACAAACAACTAATTCATATACTTATAATATATGTAGTTATCGTATAAAGTCCAATACATTTGAATACGAAGCAGCGAGGGCTGGAGCTTATTTCACATAGCAAACACAAATTATTCCGACGGTTCGTTAAAACCTTTTGGCGTAAACAATTTTCATTCAGTTTCCTTGTACACGTATATTAAGCCTTTGTGATTCGTATTCAACATACTATCAACGTCTGCTATTCTAAAATGTAATTTAATAAAGTCCTTTACAAGTTATTTACTATGTTATTTATTATATAACTTATTCTTTTTTCGCAATAAAAAATAAAAATAAGAGGATTGACCCAAAATAAAATTGTGAGGTATTTTATTTCCTGCACTGTTATCCGCTTACCAGCTTAAATCCTCTCTAGCAAGATGAGAATATTACAAGTGCCTTAGTCTTAAACTTGATATAAAATATTTCAATCAAAGTCCTTACAAAAGTAGAAGAAGCCTTTTGTAAATTGATACATGTATATATGTATATATATAATGTACTTATAAGTTGTATATAAAAATATTTCTAATTAATCTTTATGTAATGTAGGTTAAACCTATGCGTTTTGTGAACTTTTTTAAGATGAACGTTTTTATCCATATAGCTAGCTGCATTGTAGACAGAGAGAACCTAGTGTCACGACTCATATTGTGTTCTTTACATTTGCACAAATTTGAGACAATCGTATTGAGTTTTAAAATACTTCAGTCAAACATTTCTTCTATTTCCCATTTTCCACAGAATTTTGGAGGCTTTGCGTGTTAAGTGGCGAAACTTAACAGAGCGCTTTACCTCGACACCAGAGCGAAGAAAATGGAAATATTAAATATTTCCACTCCTCGAGTGGGAATCGTACCCACAACCAGTTGTTTACAGTCACACGTTTGTACTACTGCGCCACGGCTGGTTCAAATATAATTAATTATTTAGTTAACGTGAAAGTTGAGCACTTATCATTTCATCAATATCACTATTAATTTATAAATAAATTTTATAATTATATTTGCAATTTACTTTCTAGAGAAGTAATCGTAAATTTATAATTCATCGCCTCTCTATCGATAATTAAGTTCAAGTTTGCAACTTGTACTGTACATGGCACAAATAATTATCTCAAGTATACTAGAAGATACCTACCCTCCGCCAGCAATAGAAGTTTTTAAGAGCACCGCAAGATTGCAGTAAATTAGATTTTTCACGATCTATAATAAATATAGAATATATTAAGCCCAAGAGGAAATTCTTTTTCGTTTTATAAAAAATAAGGAGCTTAATAATATATTAATGGGGATTTATTCTTGAACTACTAAGTAGAAAATATAATTAATTAACTATCAAATTTATTTATATTTTATATCTATGTATCTACTACTTACTTTCCTGTCCAGACCGTGTATATAAGACACTACGTTCTCCACTTTTTTACGGATAATGACGATTATCGTTATAGATTCAAAATAATAAATAGTAATTAATGGTGTTGACTGCAGTAACGAGCATTTTTGTAGAGACATACCTGAAATAGCATTTCTAAGCTAATTTCAATAGCTCTACTTAACAACGTATTTAATAAATTAATGCTTTTTTATTATTATTTGTTTTACATATTTTATTTATGATTTATATATTTATTTTTTTATATATTTTTTAAATATAAAGATGATACGTACCTTAAGTTTAGATTTAAATTATTTAGATCACTTCAAATTACTTTGATTAGTTTAAAACCATCGAAATAGAATGTCATCAACGGTTATACAATTGGTCGTAAACGAAGCGTAGTCATATTTGGAATGTATTAAATATAGAACTGTGATTGATTTTGCCCACATTTCCATTTTCCGTCAATAGGCGAGAAGCATTCAATTTGTAAACGAAATGAGTTGTTCGTTACTTGCTAATTTACTTTTTAATTTTTACTGTCTGCTATAAATTATTATTATTATTGTTGTTTACAGCATCGAGCTTCCAGTATAGCAGGAAAGTCAGGAAGTAGCGGAATGTAACTCCGTCTTAGGCAATTAAGCAGAGAAATAAAAATAATAAATCATTGAATTGAATGGGAATGGAACCGACAATCGCGTTTACAGTGAGACGTTATTCCTGCACCACGACGGCCTCTAGCTTATGGCATGTTAAATAATATAAAATATTTAAATTGTAAGTGGATAACAAGATATATAAAGATAAAATATATAGTTTTCTTTTAAGTTTTCAGTTTGTATAATTAAAAGTTTTTGAACCGAAACTTTTCTAGCACTATTGTTATTTGAAACTCAATGAAAAAACAAACACATACCTACTCCTGAAGAATTTACCCTTTGAAAGAGTTTAGGAGGGTACAGTTAAAGAATGTTAACTTTTTGTACGTAATTTAACATACTATTTATGTTACCATCGGCCAGGGACGAATCCAGCCCTCAAAAAAGGTGGTCACAGTCACCTTAAAATCGACCAAATACGAGTCGAAGTATGAACACAGACATAATTACAATTGAGAACTCTCACCAATATTTTTTTCACTCTATTAAGACAATATAGTTATACTGAAATCCGGCGTACTCAAATATTATGACTTTCTTTTTTTTCACTCAAATATTTTAAGCACTCTTTGATCATCTCTAGTCTAGACCGAAAAATATGTTTCATGCAATTTAAGTTGTGGGCATGCCCATATTGTCCGTGGATCCGCGCTAACCATAGACGATACGCTGACCATGCGCTGGGCAGCGTCTGAATTTAAACACGTTGAATTTGACTACCACTTAACACACTGTGTGTATAAGACACTAGATTCTCACTGCCTACAAGCCTGCCTAAATAGCAAAAGCGTGATATTTTATGTATACTTTTTTTTATTTAAACATTGCAGGAAACATACTATAAAAATAAATTATAATAAGACGTTGCCCAAAAAAAGCCTGCCTGAATAATGTATGCACGTATATATTTACAAAAATAATAAATGACAAAAATATTAAGAATATCTAAGAATTCTTTAATTTTTAAATCAACTTAGTCTATTTTGTATATCCAACCATATTAACTATGATGTTTAATTTGTTAACCTTCATTTTATTATCATAATCAAATTACCAGTTAAAAGCAGTTGAAAGGTTTTGTCTACCCACTAACCATCAATCCGTTTCAGTGTGTTTTAAATTACCTATATTAATATTTTTAATAGAATATAAGTAAAAATAGTGTAGATATATTATGATCTTGAACAATATACAGTTCTGAACAAACGTGGCAATCTACTTAGCCAAGACACAGGCGCAGACTCAGGCAGGCTATTTGACGGCGCGTACTTTGTAAACAAGACCAAATTGATTTTGAAGCTTACAAACTCGAGCCTGCGGCGCGTTGCCTTATGTTATAAAGCAAGGTGAAGGAACAAGTATAGTACCCTAATATCGGTTTTAAATACATTTTGCTTGTAATATTTAATAAACTTTAATTTGTAAATTTAATTATATAATTATCTTTAAATATATCTATTTACAACAAGAAACGTTACGTCCAAGCTCATAAGATCACATTCAATCTTTCTTTAACACAACATCAAAAGCAAAGTATAAGATATTATGATCGAAAAATAAAAAAATAAATAAACATTGACATTCACGGTTTGACTAATTTGACAGTTGTATGTGGACATATTATATGAAAGTATGCTCTGGTAATGATACTCTGGGTAAAGTTGATGTTCTGCATCGATTTGTTAATCGATTGATGTCTCGATATTAAGTGGAAGTTAAAGAACGAAGAGTCTGGACACTAGACTTACAACATACCTTTAATATTTACAATAAAATCAGTGAGTTAATAACTTAGTTTTCCTAATCTTAAAAGTGACTAAATGTAAATATTAGACATTTTTTTCTGAAATAATAATTATGAACATAACCTAATGTTAAAATACTCCGTTCTCTATTTTACGATCGAAATTGAGTCATTGCATGTTAATTGGTGGAATGTTATGTGACTTTGTCTTAGGTACGAGAGCCAAGAAATGAATGCAATATATAGTAGTTTCCCGGAATTGAACGCACAACCATCGTGAACGAATTACGTACAGTCAATCGCTGTCCAATCGCCATGCGACACGACAGTGTACGGCTAATAATTTAATAAATATAAAATATGGATAAAATCAGCTTCAATTCGTAGTTTTATTAAATAATAGCCAATATTGATCTTGCTTCCCTATTCGTTCGTTCACTGCTTAAACGCAAACTTGTACGTACACGTATTACGAAAACTTTAAGAACTTCTAAATTGGGGAAGTATGTTCCTCATTAAAACTTATGCAATATACATGCATAATTTTATTACTTTATAAATTGAGTGAAAACCCCCTCAACCACTATCAGACGCAATAAATGTCTCGTTTTACGACACCTTAACACCGGCGCGTCATTTCCCAAGAAAATATTTTACTCGTCTTGACAGACGCGTAATAAACTTGACACACGGCCAGGTGTGACTGCTTCTTTTCATTGGAGAGTCTCACGATTTTTAATATTTACTATTAATATGAAATTATTATTATTATGGTACAGTTTAGTTTTTGTTAACAAGTTAATAATAAGTAAATAAATTAAAAATAAATAATAAGTAAAATATGTTCATATATATTTGATTGCAAGAAAATTAAGAATTTAGAGGCCAGTCGTGGTGTATAGGGGAACAAAGTGTGACCGTAACCGACCGTACCGTTGTGGTTTCGATCCCCACTCCGGGAGTGGAAATATACAATATTTCCATTTTTTTTCGCTCTGGTGTCGAGGCAAAGCGCGGCGTTGAGTTCCGCCACTTAACACATTATGCCTCCAGAATGAAGCGAAAAATGTGGAACGGAATGTCTTAACACTCTGTCTACCCTGATATGTGCGGGATATAGCGTGGAGCTAAAAAAAAGAATTAGGAAAAATAAAAGAACTCATCTTTGTGCATGGCACAAAATTCAAACCAACAAAATATTTTTACAAAATAATACTTTTAATAAATAGCTTCTTGCAATAATAATCATTTTAAATATTTAATATCAACATAACTTAAAGCAAAGATTGTACTGAATACCTGCGGAATGTGCGTCACTGTAATTTAACTTATTTCCATAAATCGTTTCCCATCGCGCGAGCGTTACTAGCATTCTCGTCATCGCGAGCAGGATTTTCACTTTAGTGAGGGAGAGTTAAATATTATTATTGGGACCGTACAAGATATAAATAAAATATGATATTGTTCTATCGACAAAAAAAATATATACAGAATCAGAAAAAAGTGAAAGAAGAAAAGTTAAAGTTCAGAAATATTTTTGCAGCTTCACGGTTTTTCTCGGATAGGGTAATCAGAGAGAACCTAGTGAGAAGACACTCCGTCCTCCATTTTCCGCCCGGAATCAATCATTGTGTGATGAGTAGTGGAACTCAACCCACACCATTATCTGAGGTGCCATTCCTCCGGGTGGGAATCGAATCGATCATCGCTTTTGCAGTCGCTACGCCACGACGCGACGGCCTCATAAATAAAATATTTTTGTTTATATATTATGTTGTGTATTTTATTGAAATAGTAAGATTTGACATAAAAATAGTTACATTAGTATACTATAGTCGTACATCGTAATTTTCTTTAATAGTGTCTACACAAATTATATCCTCAGAATTCTGAGATATAATGAATTTTACCAATATAGTTTCTCCGGTGAGCCTATTTCACGATGTATTGTGACACTTAATTTATGAGTACTGAGTGTGCATGCACTAATAATACTAACAACTCCTCGAGTACCGTAAGTTTTTAAAAGTAATGAAGTTAAATGAATGTAAGAGTACAACTTTTTTATATTGTTTTATGTTTTTTAGGTTCACTCTGTGCAGCACACAGCAGGGTAAGAAGAGGCTAGCTTTAAGACACTCTGTTCCCCACTTTTCGCCGAATTCTGGAGGCATTGTGTGTCAAGTGGCGGAACTTACCACCGGACCCCAGAGCGAACAAAATTCAACTACTCCAGTAGGAATGGAACCCGACTAGTCACGTTTACAGTAATACTTTGTGCCCTTGCGCCACGACTGGCCTCAAGTTACTACTTGATACTAGTACTAGTAGTTTTTACTAGTACCAAGTACAAAAGTATACTAATATTAAGTGTACACTTTGAACTAGTACAGATACACTACTTGAGCGGATCTTTTACACTCTGAATTAATTCAATACTATTTAATAATCAGAAAAGCTATTATTGAAAAGATTGGATGAAATAAGTGTGATTTCTCCCGATAAACTGAAGAAAATTATTAATTGTGTTCATTATTTATATATTCATCACATTGCAAATTATAATATAATAATATTTAAATATCTGGTAGCATATTAATTTAAAGTTTCATATTAATTTGCGTGACGCCGAACCGAGAAAACTTAGCATATAAATTTATTAAATTCTCGTAAGCCCGCGTAAATTTTCCGCAAATGAAGTTAATAACTTAGTAATTACTACCTGCAATATTGTAGTTGTTAGGTGCATTGAGGATAACATTTTATAGCGACAAGCCACCCGTACTCCCGCAGACTCTATCAAGTGCAATAAAAGTCACACTTTACGACACGCTTAGGTACAACGTCTACTCATGTTTTAAGAAAATAACTCAGTCATACACACGTTTGGATTTTATTTCGTATAAATATTAAAATAGAGTTATAGTTTTCACCGAAAATTTATTGCATCTATGAAACCTTATTATGATGTTAGCATGTTCATTACTTACTTTTAATTATTAATGTTAAACCTCCATTTTTAGGAAACGTATAAAAAAATGAACACAGCCAGGTTCGAACCCGCGCCTATTGGGCACTGTACGAGCGCTTTGACTGCTAAGCTATTTTAATGTTTGGCTTAGCGAGGTGCGGCTTTAAATGTTTTCAAAATATGTTTTTTTTTATAATTTAATAAGTCTGAAAATAACACTTTAAAATGTTAAAAAATAAGCCTTCATTTTTCCTTCATACTCATATATACAAAGATTTGTTTGAAGCTCAACTAGTGTAACCATTTTCCCGATTAGAGATTAAATCCAACTCAGACCTTCGCCCAATGCGATACGATTGCCTAGTGTAATTACAAGTAGATATCCAGAAATCCCTTTGAATAATTGACTGATTTGAGGATATTAAGAAATTATTATTACATACTATATGTATGTAGTACATACATATCACATTGTTCACTTTGATACTGTGAGATGATAAAAATCTCTAACTTTAGCTACAAAAAACTATTATACTTAATTTTCTTTCAAGATAAAAGTTTTAGATTTTAAACCAGCTTAAAGTTAGAATTATAATGTATAGAGCAGGTAAACAGCTGGAAGCGGATAAGCGATAATATTAAACCGAAGGAGGCAACATCGTAGTGAATATTTTATAATATTATCGATTAAGAAGACTTTATATTTTTAGTAATTATAAAGTTTTATAAATTTTTATAAAGGTTGTTACGAAACTCTATTACATACTCTAGCTATCTATATTAACTAGTATTGGATACCCGGAGTAAAAACAATCTGTAACCGCAACCATAGCGTCATATATGGACGGAGCCTAAATAAAATCTGTCAATAACAGATTCTATAAAAAATAAAATATGGGTTAAAGTCAAACAAAAAGAGATCCATAAATTAAAAAAAGCTGCAGCAATCAGAGAGATCTATTCCAAAGCCAAAGCACTTTGTTTTCCACTTTCTTGCATGTTAAGTGGTGGAGCTCAACGCCTCGCTTTGTCCTAGATATCAAAGCGGAGAAATGAAAAGAATGTAATTCTTCCTCCGAATGGGAATTGAACCTACAAATATTGCCTTTAAACAGTGTGACTTAAATCTCTTTCTGATTTCCCTGCAGGTGGGGAAAAAGTGATACTAATGTTTTGATAAATAATCTTTAATAGCAAATCGTTTTGTTCTCACCAAACTGAATCATTGTCTTCAGCTGTTCCGAATATATCGGTTATCACGCTTTCATGACAAAACACTACCTCCTTGCACGAACCCAATTAATAAAACGAGTGTTATATATAGGTATGGTTTCATAGAGTTTTAATTAATAATACAACAATACTTAAAATATAATATTATAAATTATTATAATAAATTCCAATATTGGATTAACATAAGAGTTGTGTTTTAGTGTAGGAGTAGCAACTGTTTGATAAATTATTTACCGCCTAACTTCACAATTAATTGGCTTTTCAAGAACCTTACCTAACTAACCAGACGGTTCGCCTTTGGCATATTGTTATTATACTAAGGTGTCACGTGTTTTGGTATTACAAGATCTAATCCATCAAAAATATACAAAAGCATATTTACTAATTTTCTAGATTCAATAAAGTTTCGTCGATATTTAAGTTATTTTATAAATTAGTGCATAATTATTAATCGACAACTATTCTTAATTAATGTTTTTTTATTTGATTAAATAATAAGAAACGCAATTAAAAATTTAATTTAACACAACTTATGAAGTGAACTTAATAAGCGTTTTAACAGTATTTTATCAGACTCAATACTAACACATTAAATGCTAAATTACTAAACAATAAACTAAAACATATGTATGTATATAAAAATACAGTACTTGTAAGTTAAACAACCTTCAAAAGCAACCCTAACCTTACCAGTATATAAGACAGACATAGGCTATTTTACGAAGCGTGCTCCGAAAACGAGTCCAAATTGATTTTGAAACTTACCAAACTCGTGCCTGCGAGGCTCTTTTGTACAATAGAATAACGTATATCACCTAGACGTGAGTAACAATCCTACCTTATATTTCCTTTTCTTTTATTATTAAAGCAGCTACTTTATAGACAAGTTATTTTATTATTCTCTAATAGAAAATGTCATATTTTATCATAACCAAAATCGTCTACCTAACCTAACTTATGTGTGTATACTTGCATTAAAAATTAAAAGAGACAAAGAGGCATTTCTCTTTTTATGTATTAATTTTCTATATATTTTATAAATGATACATATGAAAGTAAGTATTATACGAAATAAAATAATTTTAATTATTTTTAAATTAAACTTTGGTAAGTTAAATCCTCTAATACTATATATTATCACCATTACAGTTAACCCACTCAATTAACGCTTAAGTTCCGCAACTGTAGCGAAAATAAAGAAATATTACCCAAACTCTACTACCCTAAGAACACGCTTTATTGGGATCTCGCTTTTAATTCAGGAACTTATTGTCGGCTTAATAGCCCGTATAGCTCGGCTTTCCTTAAACATAATATACCAGAATTTGTTTGAGAAGCAATTACGTATGTTGTTATTTAATACGCCCCATATACATTCATTGTACAGGAATAATATAATTATTTACTCAGTATTATTTTTGTGATCTTGATCATTTTTGTTATTTTTAAGAATGTAATATATTTTGGGCAAATTTATATAACACATTGCTTCACAGTAGCCTACGGTCTTTAGAGCAATCTACCGGTTAACACGCAGCGCTGTAAAAAGTTCGTAGTTCAAATTCAAATTCAAAACAGTTTATTATGCTTTCACTTCCATTAAAATTAATTAAAATGCATTTAACATAAAAATAAAGTAAAGCAATAAAATACTTATAAAAAATAGAAAAATATATATATTAAATAAAACGGTAAAAAGAGTAAAGCTCAGTATATGCTGTAAAATTTATCCATAGGGATGTTTTTCAACATCGTCCCTGTTCTAAATGATTTAATCAAAAATAAAAGAACCCGTCCTTCTTTTACTAACTGTAATGAGATACTACATAAAACAAACTTATAAATGCACAATAAGAACAAAGCAAGCAAAACACTCCGATACAACTAATTACATACACATAAGAAAACTAGATGTATATTAATGAATTTTTATACGAAAACAAAAAAATATATAATAAAATAAAGTGTAAGCAACTAATATCTAATAGTTATATGAAACATATTTTAACAATGACGTGAAGAATAATTTTGATTGTAAAATTTTCTATTCAAAACGTTTCGTATATATTCGTAATTGAGATTTCATGATAATTAAAAAGATTTTGTATTAAGCGGTTTTATTTCATAGAAAAGATACTGTGTACATACATGTTTATATACATATATGGTATATAAACATTGAACGATACGTGATAATTAACAAAAAACAAAGAAATACATCTCTTCATTTAAAAATATCTACATATCACAATAAAGCTAGTGCTATTAACAACAAGCTTTTTGTGTTATCATCTGACTGATCGTCGTAAAAAATATTTTAAAAAATAGCAGTCGTGGGACTGCCGATAGAAGTCAAAACGGAACTATTAAGTTGAGTGTAATTAAAACTATATGCAAAAATTATATGATTTTTTTTATGTTTTATTTATTAGTTACATATGATGGGTTAAACAAATCATGAACAAAATATAAATACAAAGTGGTTGAAAAAATAATTAATATACAATTATCTTAATTATACATAGTATTTATATTTACACGAATTTCAATTTCAATACTATTATCATTAGCATGTCGGTGACGCCAACCGAGGATTTTACCCTCTACCAAAACGCTCAACGCGCCTAAAGAAGTTTTCACTTCAAAATTAAAGTGTTTCTCTATAAAATAAGTTATAACTTGTCATTAACACTGCATTTTCTTTATTTGAGTTTGAAAAATTAAAATGAGAACAGCACTTAAGGTAGTAAATAATTACACACACACAAAGTAGTAATATAACACGTTATTTAACGTTTCTGTAAAAAATAAGAGTGAAACACCTTTACAAATTGTTCATTCAATAAGATGAAAAATCTTTGTAACTACGTTGTGGCCTGAAATTAATTATCGTCAAACGATAATTATCTTTTCTCGCCTTGCCCTAAAACCTTCTGATTTGCTCAAGGTTTTTTCCCTTCATTATCACCTTTTATTTTTAAAATATTTCAACACAAATATTTATTAAAAAGAATTTGGGTTAGTAAAATGTTTTTATACAAGCATAGGGGACGTCGATCGCGGCGCAGTGTGATAGTATCTGACTGAAAGAGCGATTAGTTGTGGGTTCGGTGCTCACTCGAAGAATCATATTTAAATTGTTTTCATTTCCATTTTGCCACTCAATACGCAATGTCTCGATGTCTCGTGGAAAGTGGAGAACGGAATGTGTCAACTCTAGATTCCGTCTGTCCTCCATAATGTGCAGAAAAGAGTGTGAAGCTAAAAAACAAATCTTTCTATACAAAAAAAAATGAATATATATGTACTTTATTATGAAAAGCAGGTAAGGTATGTAAGATTATTTTATGTAACAACAGTCTCTCATAGCAGAACATGCAATATGTATATTTCAATATTCCAGCGGACGCGCTACGTCGAAAGGATTACAGAAATCTTTAAATTCACTGGAGAACGACTGCTTTTGTTTGTGAATATTTCGCAGTCTCTTGGTAAAAAAACTACGTCAAATATGACGTAGCATAATAGTGCTCTGTAAATTGTCACTTATACATACATATTTTTCTTTAAATGAATTACAATAATTCTTATTGTTAATTCAACATTTAATTGTAAATTTAATTATGTCCACCTTCATGTTTTTTCTCGTTTTTTAACAGAACAGTGAAAGGAAACCTAGTATGAAAACACTCTACTCCATACTTTCCGCCAGAAATCGAGACGTTGCGTTAAAATTCGAAACATAACGGCGCCTTTGTCTTACTTACTAGAATGCAGAAATGAAAATATTATAAAAACATTCCCCTGAATGAGAATCGAACCCACAACCATCGCTTTTACAGACTTTCCCACCTGGCCACGACAGCCTCAAGTTAGTGTTATATAGTCATATACATGCAATGACCTAAATGAATGTCATATATAAGTAAAAATGAATATATTAAAATACTTGTGGTGGAAACCAGCATTTAATATAATAAAATTCACTTAGATACTGCGTCGTAAGTCATACTCACACCGTATGATAACCGAGCCATTAATGTTCTTTATGTCATACAAAACGGCTTAATTATTTAAATTTCGGGAATTATCTTTGGAATTGCTTTTCGTGTAAAATGTAAAGATAAATTGTACTAAAAGTAATTTATATTTCTTTATCTAATTATAATGTATGTGTGTTGAAATATATATAGCTAATCTCTAGAATTTAAAATAACCACTAAGCGTCTTGACTAAACTAAGAGATATCAGTGGCGGAGTGTCATAGCTTACCTTTTGTAAATTATAGTAAATAAATTAATTATTAATAAACATATTTAATAATCAAAGAAAACTTTTTTTAATTAATACAAGACAATTTTACCGTAAAATACATATCATTGCATTACTCTAAGCTTTTACTTACAAGTCGTCTTAAGACTAAAGTTTTTAATTGTTTTTTTACCTATTCACACTTTGCCACTGATCCCAATATTATGAAATAAACACACATCTGCTACCGAATACATAATACATCATTCTTTTTTTAGCTTCACGCTGTATTCCGCACACAGCGGGGTAGGCAGAGGGAACTTAGTGCTTTGTTCCCCACCTTCCACCGAATACAGTTATGTGGCGGAACTTTCCGCCGCGCTTTGCCTCGACACCGGAGTCTCGACACTTGAGTGGGAATCGAACCCACAACCAGTCGCTTTACACTCATACTTTGTGCCTCTGCGCCTTGACTGGCCCTAAGTTCATAAGTTTCAGGGTGAAATGTAATTCACTTATAGATTAGAACACTATCAAGTTAAAGCCCGCATCTTCGTTTACGTTGGAACTTTAACTTTAATATTTTTGAAAACACGACTCAGCTTCCTACGTCCACTAGTTTCTGCTGTGCGTTGCCTGTCAGACAGATATTGAGTTACTCAATAGTCAGGGAAGATTTTTAAATATGTGGGTATATTCGGTTATAACTATTGCAAATGTTGCTGAAAATAAATTCCACTTTCAAAAAATCATATTAAGAAACAAAAAAACATTTAATTTTATACATCTAAGGCTGTCAAATTGTTGTTTAGGTGTTAAATTACATTATAAAGCATATCTTAGCTTTAAAAATTCATTTAACAAACCACAAAGAATAAAAAATCACCAACCATTATTTTCACGTTTAAGAAAAGAAAGACCTTGTAGCTATTAAAGCCACAATAATTTTAAAATTAAAAGCGAGACCGCTATAAAGTGGGTTCCAAGTGGAGTCGAATTCGCGCAATACTTCTTTATTTCCGTAACAATAATTAAAATTCAAAAGCGAATAGCTGGTTAATTATATACGAATTAATTACAAGAATAAGGCTAAGACTATCTCTTATTTTGTGAAAAGAAAAAAAAGGATATTATATATTATTTTTCATAAAGTTATATTCCAATAATATTGCATAACGAATGATATTAGAATTTCATTTGACAGTAGTAATATTAAGTATTCAATTCTTATATATTTAGTACCCATTAAATTAACTGAATTTGTCTGAAAAATAAGTGTTGTATTAAAATATATTTTTATACTATAATTTTAGCTGATGGGTGTAGCAAACCAAAATAATACCTCATTTTAGAAATTTGAATACCAAAGCCATAAATATAAAACCAGCGTTAACTATGAAACCATTAGTATTGAACGGTAAATGGTTATAATTTTGTGCTAGCATTTGATATGAAATTTGCTAATAGTAGTTAAAATTTTACTATTTTGAGTATTATAAATCCATTAACGTTAGTCGTTAGGCCACTGAAACCTATTTCGGCTTACAAATTGAAATGTTTAGTGCGGTTTGCGTACGTACCACGTATCGATTCAGATGCGGTATGTAGCAAATGAAATTAGTAGTAATCCGCTTTAGACTCAATAACTAGTCAACAGAGTATTTCACTAATTCCGTTGAGTGTGGTTTACAACTGGTTCATTTGTGTCTCAAAGAGAATTTACATCAAAGGTGTATGATGATACGACTGTAAGCTATATAGCATATGTAAGTCTTAATTATAATTTGTGCAAAAATATTTTTTGGAACTAACTTTAAATATGTATTTTCTCAATCTTTATTTTTTATCATAATCATCAATAACATAAACTTATTTTAATTTGAGGTACTAAATCACTATTAGGTTATTTTTATCGTTCTTCTTTTAAAAAATATACTTGAATTATTGAGTAATAGAATAAAATGTATACTTTCCGTTATTTTTTATTTGTTTTTTGTCGAATATTCAGGTCAAATATTTTTAAAGTTAAGAATTTAACCTCATTAAAACTAAAACTCACAGACTACTTAGCGAGTACCCAGGGTGAAGGAATTAAATAAGTCTCACCTAAGTCTAACTTTATTAAACGTACGCCTGGTAGGATTAATATTATATGTTCCAGGGCTACCTCACGTCACGTCTTCAACATATTTTACGTAATATATGTAGTATTTCATGATTATATCGTCAGCTATTCTTATTTTATATTAAATGAATATTTTTTCAAACTATATGCATGTAGGTATTAGGTACGTAATATGACCAAGGCCGCCGTGATCAGTGAGGTCAGTGGGACAGCGTCCGACTCTAAACACTATGTAGGTTGCGGGTTCGATTCAATATTATATACATGTTATTTTAAGGAAGCAGATACTCTACCACTGAGTTACGCCCCCAAAGTGGCCAGTCGTGGCCCAGTGGCACAAGCGTGTGACTGTAAACGACTGGTTGTGGGTTCGATTCCCACTCGAGGAGTGGAAATATTTAATATTTCCATTTTCTTCGCTCTGTTGTCGAGGTAAAACGCGGCGTTAAGTTCCGCCACTTAACACGCAATGTCTCCGAATTCGGCGGAAAGTGGGTAACGGAGTGTCTTAACACTAGGTTCCGTCTGCCTACCCTGCTTTGTGCGGGATATAGCGTGAAGCTATTTAATTTAATTTAATTTTAAGGAATAGATGTTTATTTTAACTCCAAGCTGTTTCTTGCATACAACAGTATAGACAGGAGGACCTTAGTGTTAAGATACTCGGTTCCCCATTTTCCGCCGAAGTCTGGAGGTATTGCATGTTAAGTAGAAGAATTTAACGCCGCGCTTTCCTTCGATACCTGAGCGTAGAAAATGGTAACAATAAATATTTCCATTACTCAAATGGAAATCAAACCCACAACCAGTCGCGTTTACAGTCACACTTTTTGTTCCTGTGCCACGATTATGTGTGCATCTAGATGATTTGTAACAGAAGGTATATTGGACTACTAAGCCTTTGTCTTTCCTATTGTATATAAATAATAATTTGAAATAAGAGAAAAAATATTGAAAGGTATTTTGTTTATAAGTGCTCGCGAACGTTAATAGCTAAATATTTACTTAAGAAATAACGTTGGGTTTCAGTGTCATAAAAAGCGACATTTATTACGCTTGATACCGTTTGAAGGCTCGCTATGTAGGTAGATACATAGACTATATTACAATGTCTTTTACTACTTGCGACCAACGAGATGACATAAAGTCCAAGGGCTTAACGCTGTATAGTTTGTCTCATAGATAATTTAAAAACAGATTAACGTCTTTTCCCGCATAGCGAAATAATCAGGGAGAACAAGAAGGTGTTAAGACACTCCGTTCCCCATTTTCCGTCCGAAATCAAGATATTGTATGTTAAGTGGCGGAAGTAAATTCCTCGCTTTTTCTTAGGTACCAGAACGGAGAAACGAAAGTATAATATAAGCACTCTCCCGAGTAGAAATTCAAACCCCAAACGCCGTGGTCACAATCAGACGCTGTGTCACTGCACTACAGCGGCCTCAAAAAATAATTTAACATATATTTATATGTGTTAACATATAAAAAATAATTTAACATACATATATACACCGTATACAACAAAAAAAAATATATATTATATACACTGTATTCAGTAAAAGAAAATAATATTTGGTAACAAGTAATATTTATCATTTAATACGTACTTGTGTTTAATATCTTCCTTTTATAAAACCTATATAGTCTATTATGATGTTAAAGTAAAAAGTCAACTCACTTTAAACATAAATTATATTTTAACACCATTTCACAATAGTCAAATTTACAGAAACCACACATGGAACATCAAAGTACGAAAGATGATTACAAACCAAATATTGACAATGAAATAAGTAAAAAATATTGACGCATATCTAAAGACGATTATCGAATGGCAATCATGACATATCGTCGAAAAGACGGTAGGCGGAATATCCCTTACCGGTCCACCGTATGCGGCTTTTGTTATTATGAACAAACTAATTATAAACACGTATAATAGTTAAATAACTCGTAAGATTTATAATTTAATATGTACTTGGGCTTAATATTTTCCTTTTATAAAACCTATATAGTCTTGTATAATGTTAAAGTAAAAAGTCAACTCACTTTAAACATAAATTATATTTTAACACCATTTCACAATAGTCAAATTTACAGAAACCACACCTCGAATATATCATATCAAAGTACGAAAGATGATTACAAACCAAATATTGACAATGAAAAAAGTGAAAAATATAGACGCATATCGAAAGACGAGCATAGAATGGCAAGCTTGACATATCGTCGATAAGACGGTAGGCGGAATATCCCTTACAGGTCCACCGTATGCGGCTTTTGTTATTATGAACAAACTAATTATAAATACGTATAATAGTTAAATATATAAATATGCAATATTATAACACTTCTTATAAAGACTTTATCACAAAAAGGAATATTATTAAGTTTAAGCTATTTTTCCAAAAAGAGTTTCATAGACTTTTGAAATATTTTTAAATTAAATCCCAATCCAATATGTTTTAATGACTAACCAAGACATCAGCCAACTCAATTTTAGGAATGAAAGCAAGGAAAAGACCTTAACGAAGCTTATAGTAGCATTAACTTGATGTTAGCCATAACTTCATTTACAGAAAGTACTAATTGCAAAGAGGGTTGGCCCCTTGGTTCATCTTACGACGGCACATCCAATACCTTTTACGGCCATGGTGGAAATTACAAAAAGTATGCATTTTTAATAGACATTTAGTGGTAAAATGTATGATTTGTACAATTTATAAATCTGTACATATAACCAAAAATATCAGGTGATCAAACTCCGCTCGGTTTTTTAAGAAATCACGATTTTTAATAGTATAATTATAATACAAAAAAAATATATAATAAATAAAAACTATAATATAAGAATATAATAAAATTAATTATAATAAAATAAAAAAAAATGTATATTAAATTAAAACAAAAAGAAATTAAAAAATTAAAAATTTTGAAAATACCCACGACGGTTTAATTGTAATTGAAAAAGGATAAAATAACTAGAAATCCCCCGCCTAAAAGAATATATGTAACGAGATGATGGGGACGACTTCGTCGGAGCTGCCATTACTTTAAGTTTGCTAACTTCTCCTAGGTTTTCATGCTGTTAAAACAGGTTTAGGAAAAAATTAAAATATTAATATGAATTTACAGTTTTGATAACTGGTATTCCTTTTAAAAACTTTAAGAACGAAATCTATACTGTTAGCTACTATATTTATAAAATAAAGGTTGCAACTGGCAGCCCCCGACGAAGTTGTCCCCATCATCTCGTTACATATATTCATTTAGGCGGGGGATTTCTAGTTATTTTTTCCTTTTTCAATTACAATTAAACCGTCGTGGGTATTTTCAAAATTTTTAATTTTGTTTTTTATTTTAAACTTTTTAAAGTGTATAGATACACATTATATATTATTACATAATTTCGAAATACTTTATATTAATCTTCATGCAAATCCAAAAAAAATTATAAGCCCAATGCTTTCTGGTTATCAAATGCCTATTGCAGCGCCTGGCAGATTGTCACCGCAACATTTTTAGGAAACTTAAGTTTAACCAAATCAGTGAAAATCACAAAACCCACTAGTAGTTTTGATTTGGAACAAATTAATTTATACTGGAGCGCCCCGTGGTAGTTTGTGATATGGCATATAAAAACACGCAACAATTAAACCTGAACCTATCACAGAAAACCGCATCTAAATAGGTTTCACACAAAAATACAAGCAAATGCTTACTACAGCGCCCCCTGGTGAGGTGTCACCACGACACATATACGAGAACACGCGCTAATTGAGCCTGATCCTATCGTTGAAAACTGCATCAAATTCAGACTCGTAGTTTTAACTTTGCACCATCAAATGTTTAATGAAGCGCCCCCTGGTGAGTTCTTAACGTAAAAAATAACTAAAAACATACACCAAGTAAAGGTAAATCTAATACTGAAAACTCTGTCCAATCGGACTAGTAGTTGTGGTTTTACATTAAATACTACAAACAAATGTTTACTGCTGCGCCCCCTGGTGAGTTAACACGATAAAGCATATCCAAGAACATGCACTAATTAAACTTGAGCTTATCACTGAAACTGCATCCAAATCGAATTCGTCATTTTAGCTTTGCACAAACAATATTTTACTGCAGCGCCCCCTGGTGACTTGTCACCGTAATATAAATTTAAAAACATGTACTAAACAAAACGGAATCTAATACTGAAAACTCTTTCCAATCGTACTAGTCGTTTTTGTTATACACAAAAAATGGAAGCAGCTACTTACTGCAGCGCCCCCTAGAGAGTTGACACATACATGAAAATATGCACTAAGTAAACATACATGACACATATATGAAAATATGCACTAAGTAAACTTGAATCTATCATTGAAAACTGCATTTAAATCGGACTCGTAGTTTTAGTTTTGCACAAACAAATGTACTTACTGCAGCGCCCCCTGGTGAGTGATCACCGTAACACATATATGAAAAGATGCACCAATTAAACCTGAACCTATCGTTGAAAGTTTTATCTAAATCGGACTAGTAGTTTTTACTCTACATAAACAAATGTTTACTGCAGCGCCCCCTGGTGAATTTTCACCGTAACGTAAAAACAAAAATTTTAAAATATGTACGAAGTAAAGCTTAATCTAGTTCTGAAAACTCTAGCCAATCAGATAAGTAATTTCGGTTTTAGACAAATAAATATAAGAAAAATTTTGGTTTTACACAAAAAAACTCAAACAAATGCTTATTACAGCGCCCCCTGATGAGTGGTCACCATAACACATATATGGAAAGACGCACCAATTAAGCTTGAACCCATCCTTGAAAGTTTCATCTAAATTGGACTAGTAGTTTTTGCTCTGCATAAACAAATGCTTAGTGCAGCGCCCCCTGGTGAGTTTTCCCCGTAACAAAAAAAGAAAAATCTTAAAATATGCACCAAGCAAAGATAAATCTTTTTATGAAAACTCTTTTTAATCGGAGCAGTAGTTTCGGTTTTAGACAAATAAATACAAAAAAAGTACAAACAAATGCTTACTGCAGCGCCCCCTGGTGGCTTGACACGATAAAACATATCTAAGAACATTCACCAATTAAACCTGAATCTATCACTGAAAATCTATTGAAATCAGACTATTATTTTTTGAGATAATTGAAAACATTCGTTTTCACGTAAAATGCTTACTGCAGCGCCCCCTGGTGAGTTAAGGCAATAAGACATACATAAGAACATACGCCACTTGAACCTTAACCTATCATAGAAAACCGTATCAAAATCGGACTTATAGTTTTGGAAATAATTGACATAGTAATTTGCACAAACACACAAACAAACAAACAAACAAACAAACAAACAAACAAACAAACAACCTCTCACCCCAAACACATATACAGTCGCCGTTCCGTCGCGGGTAAAAATATTGACTGTATGACGGGATTGAACCGTGCATTTCTAGTTTGTAAAATGCTGAAAACTGAGCTATTACAACATTAATAATAGTTGCGTAATTGACATTTGTATGCTAATGATATTTTAGCAATTTTTTTAGTGTCAGATAATGCAGTTAAAAAACATTTTATAAAAACAAAATCTTGCTAGATCGAATTTTCTACCCCCGAAACACCTTACATGCAAAATTTCAAGAAAATCGTTGGAGTCGTTTCCGAGATTCAGATTATATATATATAGAAAAGTCGGGTAGCCGGACACATAAATGAAGTGCAAAAAAATAACAGAAGTAAAAGGTATCAGCCATACTACCCGACTCTCTTTTACAAGAATTGCTCATTTAAATAATAATTATATAAGATGTAACTAATCGCTGTCCGTGCATGGAAGATATATGAGACAAATATTATTAAGGCCAGTTATTAATGTAGTGGAACCCAAAACAATGATACTAAAATTTATTTTATGTTTCTGTTTATCTGTATGTCTGTTTGTTTATGTACGCGAATCTGTGAAACGACTTAACCATTTTAAGTACTGTTTTGACTATTGTAATTAAATACAATAACTTAAATCACCTTTGGTTCATTAATAAAAAAAATACAATAATAAAAATAATACATTTAAGGTATATATTTTCAATTAAAATTATAATTCTTAGTTTGTGTCTTAAGTGTGGACATGTGGATGGAAAAAACAAATAATTATAGTCGTGTGGAATACGCAGATGACAACGTAAGTTGGTCACGTAATGATAAAATATAACGCAACTGATCATTTTAAGAACGTCAAATTAACAATATAATAAATGAATATCGTGATATTTACCGCGTATACGTACATGTAAATTTGTATGTTAGAAACCTCAAACGCCTTCTTAACAAGTAACACGTCATTAGGAACTCATTCGATAGCTATAGTTCGTAGTCTGACAGGTCTAGTTATAGCACTTTAAGCCGAAACATGTTGTAAAGTCAGACATTTATTGAGTTTAATGGCATCCTAGAATGCTTTACAACATTTAACTATCTCTAATATGGGAGTTGCTAGATGTATAAAATAAATAATGTTTATTTTCCAGCATGTCAATGTATGTAAGGAGAATATATTACGAAAAACACAGACTTTCGGATTTATACTATGAAGTATGATTATTATATTTACTAATGTATCTATAAGATCTTATGTTGTTGGTAAATTAGTGGGTTGTTAATAGGGATAAACTGCCTTTGCAACTGTCAATGTTACAAATGGAATATTACGTGATGATACAGCCAGATTATTAAATTAACTGGTTAACATGATTAAGATATTAATTCTAATTAATAATCACATATGATAAATCTGGTTTTACTTATTGATTTCGATTTGTTACATAAAACCAACCATTCCCTTAATAGTTTATTTAGATTTTTTTTAATCCATATAATTTCTTTCGATGTATAACAATTTACTATTAATCTATATCTTTTCTATATTTTTTTCTTAATTCTTTTTCTATTTCATTTAAGATAATTTCGTGAATTTATAGTAATGATAACTAGCCCACGGGATAAAGTATATGTATGTATGTAGAAGCAATTATGTTTCGGATGGCATCCATACATAACACTTTTATATAAAAACTTTTTTGCATATTCATATTGTGTAAACTTTAACTTAACCAAATTTCATACACTGCGTTCCTTTTCTGGTTATCATATTAGCGTGACTTTTGTAAAAAAGGGAAATTTATTGACAGAGTAGACAAAAACTTTTTGAAACCTTGAAAGATTTTCCTTCATGTATTAATAAAGTATTAATAAATACACTACAAAACAAAGTATTAATAAATAACTACACTACACTACACTTTCATCACTCAAATATAATTACTTATATTTCTATTCTATTCAAATACACAATTAAAGTAACAGTTGCTTAGTTAATCTAGAAATTACATGAAATTCAAATATGCTCAACAAAGTTGCTAGTATGAAAAATGAGGTCGTCGTGAAGATTGTGCGGCATACAAAATAACCTCCGGAAAGTCGCGCTTCTAACTACTACTTATTATAGCCATATTTTATTAGACCTCAGAAGTTTTTATGATGTTAAATGTTTTTTTAGAACTGGTTTTAATAAACAATATATCTGCTTTTAAACATTTTTAAAGTGTTATTCCACACTTAGGAAAATTGAAAAAGACATTCAAAGAAAACGTATAAACATTTGAACTCAGCGGGATTCGAATCCCGAAGTGTGGAAGAACACTTTAACTATGTTTAAAAGTATTTAATAAATAGCATTCTCTCTTGCCAAATGATTGTTCGTAGAATAATCTTTGGGTAGCAGAAATTTGTAAAAATCTCTCTACAGAGATGCTAACAACATAAATAAGTTGTAATAAAGCGTATAAGAATTTCGACGCAGCGGATAGTAGAACGCATGGCCCAGTGGTGGGAGCGCCTGAACGGTATTCAGGAGGCGCGGGTTCGAATCCCGCTGCGTTCAAATTTTTATACGTTTTCTTTAAATGTCTTTAACAATATATCTGGACTGAAATAATATGAATACATGCAAATATTATATTGAGGGTAGCGTCTCACTGTAAATGCGATACTCTTGAGTTTTCTCATTCCCACTCAGAGGAAACACATATAGTATAATCTAAGACAAAACACAGCGTTGAGTTATGCCACTCACCACGTAATTTCTGGTGCAAAGTAGAAAACAGAGTATCTTGATACCTATTTCTCTCCGACTAACCCTACTATGCGAAAAAAAGCATGAAGCTCTTATAGTTGAGGAAATTATCGATAATAATATAACAAAAAGTTTAACATCAATACCCTGGTTACAAATTATAAGATTGAACTCTTGATATCAAGTAGTTAGGCGCTTGAGTTCTTTGGTACTTGAGTGTCAACAAAAATTCACCTTGCTTCATCTAAATCATGAGTGTGTCTCTGCCAGTTGCATATTAACGCTGAAGGTTATATTATGTTAGTAAGTAGGTACTATTATCAGATATATATAATAGTGCAAGACACTTCAAAAAAAACATATTACTCATAACTACATATAAATTAGTATTTTCTACTTCACTCACAAAGGGACCACGCCATATGTAATGTTGGTGTCACTACCATAGGAACCATAGTGGGTCAGTTTATAACGAAATTCCTCGACGAATATTTTAATAAGCAATGTTCGCTAGTCTGGAGCCACCATTAGATTGATTCTTGTCACGTCACTAGTGATAATTAATTTAGTTGGTAATTAAGATAAATTTGTTTATCATTGTGTTTGTGCTTACAAAAATTTCCATAACATTTATACTTAGTTTTAAATAAGAAATTGATACGTTTGTTTTGCTTAAATAAAATGAAATTGATTGTTTTTATAATTTAGTGAGATAAATTATAAGAAGAATAATATAAATTTATTAGTTATACCTGTACTTTATTTAAAATTAACTGACATAGTTAGCGTGTATGTGAATTTAATAAAGAAGTTATAAATTTAAAAAAAAGTAGTTTGTTATCCCTTATTCTATCAGCTATCTCCCAGTGAAAGTCCCGTCAAAATCCGTCCAGCCTTTCCAGATATTATCCAGTACAAGCAGACAGACAGATAAAAAATATATTTTGATATATATTTATTATGTATTTGTCTTATTTACTTACTTATCTAATACTTAAATAATATTGTTTTAACTTATATTTATAGATTTTCTCAGAAATTTGTGACCTTATATTATTATCTAAGTAATTTATTAAGCGGGGAATTATGTAAGCCCTGGTGTGCTACATAATATTATATTTAGTAAAAACTGATTATATATAGTATTTTAATATTACAAACACACACCCCAATTTTATTTGTATAGAGATTGCGGTACCATCCCCTGGAACTGAGATTAGATAATCTAATAACAGGTTTCTATACAGATAAACGAGCTGACACGAAAAATACGCTTCAATTTATCGCACATTTTTTCTCAATATTTCACTTCAACGAGCAATACAAGAGACCTAGTTTATTCACCTAATCAATGAGCATTGTGGTCACACACGTAAGCTCACATTGTCCACTGTACGGAAAATACGTATAAAAGATTTTTTTACCCCGAGATTTCCGATGCCCATTCTTCTTGTAGTGACGACAAAATTAGCTGGGAATTGAGTTTTAAAATACATTATTTCCACAAGACTGCTGAGATACGGCCAACCTCTGCCATAAACATTCATTATTCGCATCCGTTTTACACCACATGTGAGATACTAAAATGGTTAGCTATATATTTTACAAGAAACGTATGTGTTCCGAAATTCTTTTAAATTTTAAATAATTGGCAATTTTTAAGCATACTTTATATATTATATTTTTGGGCATATTAGAGTTCTATAAAGGCTATTGGTTTTAGGTTTGATCCCATTCGGGTATACCCCGCGTGGGGTTGAACCCAAAACCAATCACTTAAATATTGATTACAGCCCCTTAACTTGCAATACTTACTTATACTACAAGTAGAGAACAGAGCACATTGACATTACTCGCTTAAAAAAATATATAATTAAAGTAAGTAATATCGAGGTAAATGTAAATTTAAGTTAAGTTCGTATAAACTGAAATGATACTCATTTACTTTTACTTAACTTTATTACAAGTACGACTGGAAAATAAATGAAATATTTTCAGAGGAAATGACGCGTCGCAGCTAACGTGTCGTAAAATAAGACATCTATTGCGTTTGATGACGTCGAGAGCTATTCGCGTCTGCCTGCGGAAAAAGCATAATTAAGTTTTTGGTATAAATTACGGAAAAGGTATTTTAAAAGTGAAAATTATGAAGTTTTTTTTTAATATAATTACTATTTATTTTATATTAAGAATATATAACATTTAAGATAATTGAATAAATAGTCGCACAAGCGGAACAAGGCATTTATTAAACATTTTATCAAAAATGATATAGTAGTATATAAGTAATTCCTGAATACCGCTTGGCAAACTTGCAATGACATTTAAATTTCTTTCTTTTTTCTAATATCCCATTTTCGCTTTGATAATAAATACCATTTTAACTATTAAAGCCATTAATTAATATAGAAAATGATGATTGACATAACACTCAATAGCAAGCAACGTAGCACCAGCAGGGGTAATATGAGAAAGAATATATGAATAATTGCTAACAATATGATGAACCAATTATGTAAGGAATATTTTTTTTTATCTATGGGGAGACTCTTTGAAATGAGAGTAGTCATGTTATTTTTCCCTGTACAAACAGATTGTGTAACGTAAACAGAGGATGGTTAAATAGTTTCTCTATATTTTTTTACTCTGATAAGAAATTTTAGACAGAACTTAGAAACTAGTGCTCGTTCCTCACAAGTCAATAGACCTTATCTATATTGGATCTTTAAACTTTCGCCAATTATGTAATCTGCCAAGAGCGATTATACTGCTGTAGACGGGAATTCAATAGAAACATTATTAACACAAGCCTTAAAGAAAATTGGCAATATTAAAAAAAGCATTTCGGCAACAGACGTACAGTAAGACAACTTAATACCATTAACTTATTGGAAAAAGGAAGATGAAGAAAAATTGTTTTAAGGAAGCAAGCTTTTGCCAATTGTTTTATCATCACTGTGGATAAGCTACACTTGTAAATAGATGACAAAAATCAACTTTACTTCTATAAATCTACTTGAAATCGGTGGATTAAGCAGCGCGGCGCTAAAAATGTTTATTTAACGAAACCGAAAACGTGAATTTTGAATACGCTTCTGTTTTATCTTGATAAAAATAAATCGTTATTTCATTTTACATTTTCATTGTAACTAATCTCAAATAGAAAAGTATCTAATAAAAACAAAAAAGCATAGTTTCCGTTAGTGACCACAGTGCAGTGCAGTGCACCATACGCTTAAAATAAAATCATCTTGCTTAAGAAAAACTGTCAGAATTACATTTCTTGCGTTCAGACTTATACTAACGTTATCATAGCTGTTCTAAAGAAGAGCTAAAGCTCAGACTAATATTAAAAATGTAATGACAAATGAAAACTAAGCTCCGTTAAATTTGAATGGTACGTTACGACTAGTATTTTAGTCTAGTGTGTCTACACAAGAATATGGGCCTACCATTTACAAAAAGTTTCTTACATTAGCTTTATTTTATCGCAGTATATTCCCCTCCCTGGTTGCAAAATTATAAAATTTATAGGGGATAAACACAGGAGATATTTTTTTACGTTTAAGATATTTAAGATAAACTGATTCCCGAGATTATCGACATTTAATTACCTTTTTAGACATTGATTTTTCAACATTGATTTTTTGTATAATTATTAAATAAAACACCAAAATGCATGCCGAACGACCGGTGGGTTCTTTAACCTCTCGAAGAAATGATTATATATTATTTTCATTTCTCCGCTCTGGTAACAAAGGGCTCCATTGAATTTCGCCTTTGCTTTACACGCAATGTCTCGATTTCTGGCAAAAAGTGGAGAATAGAGTGTCTTGCCACTAGATTCTCTATACCTACTGCCCTGTCATCCGGGAAAAAGCGTAAAGCACCAATAAAATATTATAATACGCCTCATTTTCTGTTTAATTTCGAGCTTACTGTAAATGTCATTTGTCTTTTCCCTTGTACCAAAATCTATAAGATACTACTAATCAGTCTAATGGATTACTGTGTAGTTTTGTTACTGTAAGGACACTGTAAACACAGAGAAGTCAGAACAATGACCTTAAAATCCATCGAGATCTCGAGTTACGTTAAAACACGATAAAACATTCTAAACAAAGGCATCCATTTTCCAGGGAATTTAAAGATCTCAGCAATCCTCTCAACGCAGCGCTGCTGCTATATTGAAATAAACATATTGCAGTTCCGATGCTTTTGTTACAAACTGAAACAATAACTTGATACAACTGTGATCCGAGATATCCTGCACTTTGTGTATTGTTTGTAAGATTATTTACGTTTACTATTTATAGAGATATATGTATGTATTAATTTTTATTAATATTATATCATATAAATAGTATATAAATACATATGGATTGAACAATCTCATATATGGTAAAGTATTTTATCAAACGATTATTTATAAAAAGGAACTTTGGGCAGCAGAAGCTTGTAAAAATTTCTCTATCGAGAGATGCTAACAAGAAAAATAAATTGTAATAAGCGTATAACAATCTCATACAGGTGGGAGTAGAACGGAATTTATATTTAATACCACCACGATGATATAGATATACCTCCTTTTCATGGGTATATTTTTATTTATTAATAAAATTTTAAATTATGTGATATATAAATTCAGTACTTGTAGTAAATTACTGATAAAACGAACGATGAATGGGATGCAATGAAGAGCTTTTCAAAGTGGTTCTAGACCAATTATAATTAAATTCGAACCACATCAAAGTTCGGGAACTATTTTCATTTAATTGGTAGTGAGCTTGCACAAGATAGCTTAGCTTCCAGTTTACATTACATACCCTTGGAGTCGCCATAATTAATTGACTATGTAGTCTGCATATATACAAATGTGTAATATATAGTTTACATAATATACATGAGTTTTCATTTTTAATTTATCTGAAATGCTAAAATGCGGCCATCGAACTCCAGCGCGACAGCGTTTGCTTGCACCCGCGATGATTGTAGGTTCGATTCTCACTCGAGGAAATGATTGTATATTATATTTATTCTCTGCTCTCATACCTAAGACAAAACGCGGCGTTCAGTTCCGCGAATCCGCAATATCTTGATTGTCAGGTGAAAAGTTACCACACTATACGGAAAAAAGCAAAAAACTGAAGCTAAAATCTATTTGCTTGTTGTACCTTAACAGCTCCCCTGTTTGTTCGTGAAATGGTAAATCCGTTAAAAAGCTTTTTATTTTTAATTCACGTTTTACACGATATATTGCCGCAAATTAAACCGAAGTGTTACAAACGTAGCGACACAAACGGCTTTAATTTCCAGTGAAGTGATCTGAACAAATGTTATATACACAGTTCTACTTTATTATCGTTCTAATTTATTAAGTTAGAAGGAAACGCCTTGTAATGTGCCATTAAAGAAATTAACTAAGGCATATACACTTGGAATTGTTTCTTAAACGCAATATTGGAGGCTCAGTATAATAGAATAATTATAACTAAAGATTTTCGTTAACCTTTAGCTTAAAACTACATTTAGTAAACAATGCAAGGCAATATTGTTAAAAAAAAACATCTTAAAAAGTCAGCTGGCGACTCAGCTGCCTTGTGTAATATTACAAGAATTATTTTTGAATGCCCATAATTCAATTTTTTTAAGACCATATAAACATGGAATTTGGTTTACATATTAAAAATCAATCAGATTAACTAGAATTACAAATTTCATAAAGCTCAACGGGTATTAAAAAATACTTTTTTCTTTACTTTCCCTAAGAACATAAGATATTACGCGTTGAATAAAGTTACTCTTCACCATGCTTTATTTTAACATTTAAGATAAGATAGATAAGAAGCCCATTTTGCAACGATTCTACTCAATCAAAACCAGAGGACAGTCAATGCGCATATACCGCGTAGATGTGCCTTGCAGTGCATTAAAATATGCTACGTCAACGATAGGTAAAAAATACGTACGAACGTACGTATAACTTAGTGTAAAAAACACTGCCTTACGAATCTATGAAAAACAAGTTAAAAATACGTTTAAATGTGAATGTAACTGAAAATAAATTAAATAGGTGGTTAAGGCAATAATCTTTCTCGCGTATTAACCTCTTCGAAGCCACAATCACAATCTGGAAGAACTCCAATAAACAGAAGCTATGAATTGGAGGCAGCGAGGCGTTGCTTAGCCGGAAACAATATCAAGTTGAAAAGTGGGTAATGTTTGCTCGCTTTCATTGAGGTTTGCTATTCGCAACGAGTTCTGTTAAAGAATAATTCCATTTATGAGAAGTTTCAACAAGAACATTATAATTGCCTCTAGAGAATGTTCCGTCAGTTTACTCGGAAAATCTTAGTTCTTCATCGTTAACAACGAAGCGAACATTTTGTACGTCTAAGATTTCGAAAACGAGAATATTTCGAAGGAAAGAAACTTTTAAATATGACCTTTGCATTTTTTTTAAATGCTTATTAAAATACTTGCGAAAGAGATGCGAAATTTAATTAATTTACTTTATCGTCATGACGGTATAATCCCGTTAGGAAAAGGGCGTTGCTACCAAGTAAAATCCTGGTAGTTAAGTATTTCTCAACAATATTGAAAAATACTAGATGATTTATGTGTCGTATATATGATTTTAAACTAATATAAATTTTAATTAGATTATTTGAGTTTTATGTGTTATATTGTAATTAATAATGTAAAAATACTTTTTTTTTATTTGGGGCCAAAAGTGTAACTGTAAAGGGACTGGTTGTGGGTTCGATTCTCACTCGAGGAGTTGAAATTTTTAATATTTATATTTTCTTCGCTCTGGTGCAAAGCATGTCGTTATGTTACATCACTTCACACGTAAAGCCTCCAGAATTCAGTGGAAAATGGGGAATTGAACGTCTTAAATGTTAAGATTATACAGGAAAAATCAAAAAGCTGCATACATATACGAGTATGTATACACATTTAATAAGCACTGAAATTTATCCCGGAATACACTCTAAAATTCACGCTCAATTAAACAATGGTCTCTGACTTTGATATCGCCCAAAATTAATTACAATTACACGAGAACAACTCTTCTCGCCGCTATTTCGTTGGTTTTTATTTTACAACTTCCACCATTTTCCTTGCCAACCTACTGCCATTTTTAGCATATTTTATTTTGGAATATTTTGATATTTTTTGGTTATACCTACATGTAAAATTTAATATGTTTTTTAATAATTTATAATTTGAAATCGTGTTGCATATAAATCAATTTTAAGTCAAAACAAAATAAAAAATATTGTTTTGACCTTAGTTTAAAACCATATATACATAATATATATTTTTTTTAAAATTCCCTATACAGATAAGAAGCCCATTTTTGTATAATTAGTTCCGCTCTCGTACTCAAGACAAAGAGCGGTGTTAAGTTCCGTCCTTTAACACACAATATCTTGATTTCGGGTGGAAAGTGGAAAACTGAGTTTCTTGGGGCTGGTTTCTCTCCAACTACTCTGCTACGCTGAAGAATATCTTGGTTTTCTCGACACTAGGTTCTATCTAACTAGGAAATATATTTATATATTTATGAATATACGTACATATTGAAAAAGTATAAAAGATATATAAAGAATTATTTTAGAAAACGTATAAAAAATTGAAAGCAGCGGGATTCGAACCCGCGCCTCTTGGAAACCGTCCAAGCGGTCTGACCGCTAAACGATATGGAGAACACATAGCAACATCAATATTGTTATACGTTTATTACAAATTATTTACGTTGTTAGCATCGCTGTAAAGAGATTTTTACAAATTTGTGCTACCGAAGGATTATTCTACGTACAATTGTTTGCCAAGAGAGAATGTTATATATTAAATGCTTTTAACAGTTTAAAGTGTTATTCACACACGGAAAAAAATTGTTTTCTTAAATGTTTCTTTCATTTTTCCTAAGTGTGTGAATAACACTTTATAATGTTAAAAGTTTACATACATATATTGGCAAATACTTTCGTGATTCGTTACATCGTCACAACTTAAAATATTATCTTGCCTGTCAACACAACCCATACCTACATATTTCACAACTAATAGTAATAAACCACAACAATAAACACAATGTAATAAATTTTATAATAAAAAATATTAATTTTAAAATATTTAAACGGAAAAATATTGAAAAGTTATACAAACCAACTAAATTTGAGGAATATTTGACAATCTGGAGCAGAGAGCGCTGACAAATTTCGAGGTATGAAAGTGGTTTTGATTTAGCTATGTTTGCAGTTGATCTAGTTTCGAGCAATGGCTTACATATTTAATACTGTAATACGTACATGTATCTGTGATTAATATTATACACTAACGGAGTAATATTTTGTGCGTTCTTATACATATGGAGAACGGAGTGTTTTGACACTAGGTTACTGTCTACCTACACTGCTATATGAAAAAAAGCGTGAGGCTGCTTTTTCTTTTAAAAAAAAATGATCTGATATTGTGTTAATATGGCATACGTAGTCTATAAATTCCTAAATTTATTTATAATCGACAAGCTATTGCCCGTGACTTGTGGGTATAGTATTGAGTACTTAGTATATAAATTTCTATAAGGTTTATTGATATATCAAATTTTATACCTTTTTTTAAGAAACATCTAGTGATTATACACTACTTCTTTGCCAAATTTTATCTTAATACGTGAAGCGGTTTTAGATATTCTGTGATGAGTGACCTTTCACTTTGATAAATAGCTATATAAATAAGATAACAATAAGATATTTTACTATAGTAACAAAAGACAATCTCTATGCGACAGGTACAATAATTATTACTTAAATTATTAATATAATACCGTATATTTGCTATAAATGCAATCCATTTAAATCTAACTTAACCCGAAATGAACTTAAAATCAATAACTCGATGATTTTGAAATGATGTGCAGTGCACTTCTCAATGAAAGCAATACGGCTGCATTGAACGGTGCGGCGGAGCACACGGTCAACGTCAGCTCTAAATCCAAATTCCAATCTTCTTGTTCAATGGGATTTACTGGCCATATGTATGTGTGGGTACATCAGAGAGATCACGCTCCTCTTCGTTGAAATAACTATTTGAATGTACATTTCTGTAAATAATGCATATATTTTATATTTTTTTATTTGAAATATATAAATATTAAATGTGGAGGCCGTTGTGGCGCAGGAGGACAACCTCTAACTGTAAACCCGGTGGTTGTAAGTTCGATCCACACTGGGTAATCATTACATATTATTTTTTATTTCTCCGCTTTGATGCGCACTCAACACGCCAAGTCTCGACTTCGGGCGGGAAGTGGAGAATTGAGTATTGACGTTAGGATCCTCTGACTACCCTTTTATGAGGGACAAAGCGTAAAGGTTAGGTACGTCTTTAAAAATGTATCAATAATCCTTACTTATATTATAAATGCGAATGTCTGTGTGTTTGTCTGTCACGCTTTCACGGCTAATCTACTGGACCGATTTGGATGAAATTCAGAATGAAAGTAGTAAAAATGACTGGGTCTAACATAGGCTACTTAGTTTATTAAAAATCAACCTCTAAATGGTTGAAATAGGGGATGAAAGTTTATATGAAAAATCTACACCGCTTGACCTATTGTAACGAACTTTGCCATATATATAGTTGATAATCCAAGGTGAAACATAGGCTACTTTATTTTTCAAAAATCCACCCCCGAGGGTTGCAATATACCGAAACAGCCACGTAGATCACGCGACGAAGCCGCGAGCGGGCCGCTAGTAAACCTATACATGATTGTTATATATATTAGATAATTATTGAGCTCCTATCATTCGTAAATAGTAAATACTATACTATTAGTACCGTAATTTTAACATAAAAGCTTAATGTATCATCAATGTCAATTTGAAATTATAACTTATATTAGCGACCCGCTCGCGGCTTCGCCACGTGAACTACCACTTTCATCCTCTATTGCCTATTTGGGATTGCTTTTTTTTATAAAAGGAGGGTAGTCTATATTTGACTATCATCACTAATTATGTTCATCAGAAAATCATCGATACATTTAGTGCAATGTCTATACTATTTGATAACATATAGCGATAACTGTTCTAGTAAGAAAACGTACGAAATCTGCTATCATATGATAGTAGATTTCAGCAAATAATCAATGCAATTTGACTTTGCCAGTTTTTTACTTTTCTGCGGGAACTGTTTTGGTATTCAAATACCAGGGTAATTTTTAAAAAAAAGAGAGATGGCCTATGTTTGACCTTGCCTCATTAACTATTTTCCTGAGAAAATTCATTCATTTCAGTCAAGGAGTTTAGATCTTTCATTCTCACTATATACTAAACATACATAAGTTTCATCCACTGTTTCAACCTCCTAGGGTTTGATTTTTTATAAAGTAGCCTATATGACTCTGCATCTTCAACAATCTTCTTTACGAATTCCCGTCAAAACATAACAAATAGAAGAGATACAGATTTTTGCATTTTTATAATAATAATTTTAATGAGTGCGGATATGTCTAATACAATGTCAACTATATAATAACAAATGGCGCTACCCGTTGCAGAAAACGTAGTGACATCTGTTGTCATATAGATTATATAAATATATAGATTATATAAAGTTTTATAGACCGGTCAAATGTATATTTAATAAATGTTATGCATATTTTATTTTATAATTATTTTAATTAGTGATATTGAAACAAATTTAGCTTCACTCGTGAACTATCGACATAATTTGAATGTTTTTTTTTTAATTTTATTTTTCTGCGGGAGTTATGTTGAATACCGGGATGAAAACTATCCCATATGTTGCTCTAACCTCTTAGCTAACTCCATACAAAAATTCATTAATTTCTACCCGGTAGATACCAATATACAAATGATTTACTTATATCGGTTTTTTATTTTTTCCAAAAAAACTACATAGGATACCGGGATAAAAACTATCCTATATGTGCCTTTGGACTATAAGCTATCACCATACTAAAATTCATTCATTTCTATCCAGTAGTTTTTGCGTGATTGACGAACAAATTAACAGACAGACAGACAGACAGACAGACAAAAATTCTACTGAGTGGATTTTTGGCCTCTGTTATCGATATATTAACGCACCCAATTAAAATTTTTCTGAAATGTTTCATGTACAGAATTGACTTTTCTACTCTTTTATTATATACTAGCGACCCGCTCGCGGCTTCGCCACGTAAACTGCCACTTTCAGTACAATGTCTATAATATTTGATAACATATAGCGATAACTGTTATAGTAAGAAAACGTACGAAATCTGCTATCATAATACATCCACATATATGATGGCAGATTTCGTACATATATATCATCTGGTTTTTTATTTTTATTTATTTATAGATATTTATAGATATTTGCATTTTTATAATAATAATATTAATGAGTACGGATATATCTAATACAATGTCAACTATGTAATAACAGATGGCGCTACCCGTTCCAGAAAACGTAGTGACATGTTGTCATATAGATTATATAAATATATAGATTATATAAAGTTTTATAGACCGGTCAAATGTATATTTAATAAATGTTATGCTCATTTTATTTTATAATTATTTTAATTAGTGATATTGAAACAAATTTAGCTTCACTCGTGAACTATCGACATAATTTGAATGTTTTTTTTTTAATTTTATTTTTCTGCGGGAGTTATGTTGAATACCGGGATGAAAACTATCCCATATGTTGCTCTAACCTCTAAGCTAACTCCATACAAAAAATCATTAATTTCTACCCGGTAGATACCGATATACAAATGATTTACTTATATCGGTTTTTTATTTTTTCCAAAAAAAACTACATAGGATACCGGGATAAAAACTATCCTATATGTACCTTTGGACTATAAGCTATCACCATACTAAAATTCATTCATTTCTATCCAGTAGTTTTTGCGTGATTGGCGAACAAATTAACAGACAGACAGACAGACAGACAGACAGACAAAAATTCTACTGAGTGGATTTTTGGCCTCTGTTATCGATATATTAACGCACCCAATTAAAATTTTTCTGAAATTTTTCATGTACAGAATTGACTTTTCTACTCTTTTATTATATATAGAGATATAGATTATGATGAACATATTAAATTTATATTTTTTTAAGTATAATAAAACGCTTATTGGAAAACTTAAATTCCAGGTTTCTAGCATTTTTATATACATTAAACGATAACAGTTTCAAGTAGTCATCGGTTCTGTGTTATATATAAAAGCTTCCTCGTTCACGCCCTAGTAAAACAAACATCTCAATAAACTCTCTATACTGAAAGCTGTTAGATATGAAACTTAATAGCATGACCACATGGTTTTCGTAGTCTAAACATTAAAAAACAGAAACGTTTAAATAAGTTTAGACATTCCCTTCTCTGCTTTCCACCCGGAATCCAGACATTGCGTGTTTAGAGGCAGAACTCAACGCCGCGCGCTATCTAAGCGACCAGAGTGGTGAAATGGAAACCCTGAGTGGAAATCGAACACATTATCATCGCGTTTACAGTCAAACGCTACCCCACTGCGCCACAACGGCCCCATAAATATGAATAATATTTTATATTTGAATATTTATTATTCTATAAAATTCTTCAACAATACGAAGAGTATCAAAAATCTATATGCCGTTCTCCAGAAAATGTAAAGCCTTTCAGAATATTATTAATATTATGAAAATGTAATTTTATATACTGGATATTCCAAAATCTAAGCAAAATATGTAATATTTTACTTATATTAGACGTTAATATAAAGAGTTTGAACATTATTAAAAAGAGAATTCAAATTATAATGATGTTTTTATTTCTAACACACTCAATATCACGTAAGATCATAATATGAAATCTTGGCACATTTAAAACCAGATTCTATAACATACAAGGGTTATAGATACATGCTTAGAGCCTAGTGGTCAATAATGAATATCTCCTCGTTAAGGAAACGTATGGGTATCGGGATAGCAAACGAAGCCAATTTGTCTTGTTACACTTGATATTTTATACCATATAACAAATAGATTTTGTACGTCTCTATCCAATGTCTTAGAAATGCTGACTAGTATATTTGAAATAATATTAAGTAAATAATAAATAATTCTCTGGTGTACTACGTAGTACAGAACGAATTATCTTGTTATTAGGTTCTTTCTATTTATTTTTTTTTCAAAAATAAACCTCTTAGACTTTGAAATAAGAGATGAAAATTTGTATGAAAAATATAAGCCGCTCAATTTAAGTGAGAACGCGAACCGTCGAAATACGTCGGAGCTATAGTTGAGAAGTAAACGCGGGTAAAGCCGCAAGCGAGTCGCCAGTATCAAATAAAATAACTTTTTCGTCCTACAATTACTTCAGCTTGGTTTCAACGTGACTACTCAGCAGCGGTACCTGGTGGCTGCTTTGTGAATTATTAATAATGAGACGTCCTTCATTACACACCCGTATTATTTGCAAAACCTTATCCCAGCATACAATAACTAAAGTAATAAACAACATCCTACAAATTATTCAATTGTCTGATATTAAATCTTTAATTAATTATTAGAGAACATAACAATTTATCACGTTTACAAAAGAAAAACAATTTCAGGCTTCTTCTCGCAAAGTTAAGGTTAAGGTTAAATTCAAATCATATTAAGTGTCTAGACACTCCATTCACCGCTTTATGCCAGAGATCAAGACGTTTTCAATTTAGTAGCGGAACTCAATGCCGCGCTCTTTCCAGCTACTAGATCGGAGAAATGAAAATAATATACAATCATCCCCTCGAATAGGAATCGAACCCATAATCAACAAATTTACAGTCAGACGTTGCCCTACTACGACGCGACGGTCTTGGTCATCACGATGGTGCCACGAATTTTGATTACTAATCTCCCAAAACTAAAACCAGTACATATATTATTGTCAATTGCACCTGCTATGATAAAACAACTTAGAGATAAAAATTGGAAAACCTAAATGTACTCGAAGTCCCGTTCTTATCTAGAATACTTGACGCAAACTCGTAAAACGAGGTTGACCTAAATAGCGGGGACGAACTTGCCTATCCGACACAATAGTTGTACGGAAGCATCGCGCTCAGATATGGATTTGAAGCTTCCTTTGTGTGTAGCCTACTTATAGCTGAAATTAAATTTTTATTTCTAACATTTTGTCTCGCTGCATGTTTATTATTATTTTATTTATAATAATTTACCGTTTAACTTTATAAATCCGGAGGAAACCGTCGTGACACAGTTGGACAACGTCTAACTGTAAATGTGGTAGTTTTGGGCTAAATTCCCATTCAGAAGATACATTATATAATCTTTTCGTTTCTATGGCTTGGTACCTAAAACATAGTGCATAGTTGTGTCACTCAATACGCAATATCTGAAGTTCGGGCGAAAAGTGGAAAACGGAGTGTCTTGACACTAGATTCTCTCTTACTACTTCCGCTATATGGGAAAAAGAATTTGTCTCAAATTAATAAAAAAACCTCATGTATGTCGACTTCATCAATTATAAATTTAGAGCCGTGCACAGAGGTATAGAGAAGGTGGAGACCAAATTTTAGGTATCCACTAATCTACTAACCTTATTTTGTTTACTGTAACTGTGTGACACAGTTACGCGGGAGTAGGTACTGAAACTCGAAGAATTATTATTGTAATGTATTTTAATTTTCCCTCTGCCAAAAGTTGAATTTTGCTACAGAACACGCCATCTCAATTTTGGGCGCAAAGAGAGATGGAGTGAGTGTCTTAGATTCTCTTTCTACGCTGCTATGCAAATAAAATTATGAAACTGAAACTAAATAATTAAACTTTGTGAGATTCGAGAGATTCTAACGAAATATTTTAATTATTTACTATTTCTCTAGCTTTTAGCAACTACTCGCTTCCCATCTTTAAGAATATAGAATTTATATGTCTACAAATTACATGATATAAATAAAATATAGTTTACATGTCAAAAAAACAATTCAAAAACTATCGTTTCAATATCAAGCTCGACGCTCCGCAACCGAACTTTGATGAAAGGCGCTCCGAGCCTAGCTTTCGGTAAAATTAAACTGACCGCTGGTAAAACTCTTGGATCTCTATTCGTTTTCATTCAATGTTTGATCCGCATGGTTGTTTACTTACGAGGCCGAAATATTTCATTAATACTTACATACATAACTACATATATTTTGAATCAACGTTGTTAATTCCTAGATACAAAAATATTACTAGGGGGACTATAATTTATACATATAATAAAAAATGTTACTGATCGCTATCTGTAATATTATTTTTATTTGCCTTTGTATTTATGGACGCTATATAAGTATAATTATTCATTGTGAGTCCATCATGTTAAAAGTATTAGTGTCAAAATATTATAGTTATAAAGATTGATATGTAACGTAATTTTAGACATCAGTAATGTTTTTTTTTTGCGTAAATCGCATGTCTCATGCGCGACTGACAATGACAGACAGACAATGCGAGTTCAATGGCGGAACTCAACACCGCGCTTTGTCTTAAATACCAGAATGGGATCGGGAATCGAACCCACAACCGTCGCGTTTACAGTCAGCTGTGCCACTACGCCACTAAGGCCTGTATGACTATGTAAGCCATCTCTATCTATAATAAAAGTTTGAAATTTAAGCAAAGTTAGACCTTATAACGGTAGACACTTGGTTCGGAGTATCTACCTCGCCAAATGTGGACATAAAAAATCTAACAATTTCAGAAGCAAGCATTTTCTATCAATTGAATAAGGGAAAACTGCATTCAACGGCGTAGGCTACGGTCGGCGGCGGTCACTCTAAATCCAAATTCCAATCTTCTTGCTCAATGGGATTTGCTGATCGCACGGATGTGAGCGTCAGAGAGATCACGCCTCTGTTCCTGGCTAGGATTCTACGATAGCATGCAGGCTTGCAATTCTAATTTATAACTAAATTTTTACTTACCATCGTATTTTTATTTACCTTCACTAAGACTTTAGATTTAAGTTTTTATAAAAAAAATATCTGAAAAATTATAGAATAATAGAACTTTTTGGAAATATTTGGTGATATTTGTATAAGAAATGTGATATCTTTTTTATATAATATTAAATAGTACGTTTAAACAATAATCCCTAAAGAAAGGAAGGAAAGAAAGATCAATAAAAAGGAGGATTCAAAAAGGAGTCGGGCGTTAGCCCGTAGTTAGTTATAACTGGGTTTTCGATCACCAAGTGATACGGTTTAACCTAATCAAATAATTTTATTTAAAAAAAATATTTCGATATAGATGCTAACTGTATAACTGTTATATTAGCTATATATGATAAAAAAAATGTACGGATTAGAAAGAATACCTTTTTCTTAATTTTAAGCGATCGATATCTCACCTGACATTATAAAGCTGATGAATTTTGTTTAATGGACGTTCTAAAGTGAGTAACTTAAAAAGTATGTACGTTTTGGATAGTCCATTTATAGAAGAAGTCTATAGGTTATTAAATGTCACGCTTTGATCAATAATAACTAGTCGCCACTGAAAAATATTGCAAAAAGGTGGAAAATGTACTCTTTTTGTCACGCAAGCCAATTTGCGTAGATCCGCTAGTAATAAACAAATGTTATAAATCGTGAACAGAGTTGTCTTTATAACATACTTTTGAAAATATTATATAAAACATTGACTAACAGGAATATAAAATCATAATTTAAAATAAGCTTGATTATGACACTTAAAACACCTTAAGCAGAATTTTCACATAGGAAGTCAAGTTTAATCTTTACAAACAAATAAGGTATGTCTGTTTGCAATATTTAAATAACAGTTTTTACTACATGATAACCACTACCAAAATTACTTGTACGCCTAGCTTCATATATTGTATCAAAATACAAAATGTTGCAAGTTTATAAGGTCTGCTATCTTCCCCATTCGTGTCACTTAAGGGAAGTTAAAATTATAATTTGAATACAAAGGCCGTACTCCATGGATAGCTCTCAACACCTACCCTAATGTGCACAATGATCACGAGTCACGTGTGAACAGCCGTAAATATCCGACTAAAACAGAGAGCATTACTTACACGCGTACCAACTTTACGTACTGCCAAGGTGAATGGGAGCTCCAATTTATGTTGATTTTATCACCCGCACATGTGCGAATGGAGGAGAAAATTTTACTATCCACGAAACGTGTACATTATTAGAATAACAAAGGAAATTGTGCTGACTGTAAAATAAGTGAAAAATTACATTTTACAAGCTCTGTATACAAATATTTGCTAATTGGTTTTGATATATGTATATTTATAGCCATCGCGGCGTGACATCATATTGATTTCTTCAACCAGATTATTAAAATCAATCAGTCGCTTACAAAATATTTTGATATTAGTTCTGATATAATTACATAAATAAAAAAAACAACTATTAGTTTCGTAGACTAAAAGTCGATATAAGCACAATAACCCTTATAATAAAATATAAAAAAAAAATCACGCTGTATCCCGCACACAGCAGGGGGTAGGCAGAGGGAACCTAGTGTTAAGACACTCCGTTCCCCACTTTCCGCCGAATTCGGAGGCTTGCGTGTTAAGTGGCGGAACTTAACGCCGCGCTTTACCTCGACACCAGAGCGAAGAAAATGGAAATATAATTTCCACTCCTCGAGTGGGAATCGAACCCACAACCAGTCGTTTACAGTCACACTCTTGTGCCACTGGGCCACGACTGGCCACAACATACTACAATAATAAGACATAATAAAATATAGATTTACCAAAACAACTACCTGCATCATCTACTATAGTTAGAGTAGCTCGCGTCTTGCCGGCAGCTGTGACGTAGCATCAGCCTCATGAATTATTTAATAGGGAATCGTCCTTCGTCAGACATTTGAATTATTTTGAAATCCTCGCCCGTGCATAATTAGCTCCACGGCATCCCTTGACACTTTACTGAGAAAACTTAGAGGTCTAATTTCGACAAGGTTATAAAAAGTTTTATTTACATATTTATACAATTTGGTTGTTGTTTCACGTTTACATTATTATTTCTCATTTATATTTAAATTTTTTTACTGATTTGTGTGTATGTACTCATAAAATACATATTTTTCAGCTTCACGCTTCATCCCGGAATGCAAGATAGGCAGAACAGAACACAGAACTTAGTGTTATGACACTCCGTCCTTGGCATATGTAAATACTTAATTTAATATATATTTTATAAGAAATTACAATCTAATAATGTCATAAACTAAATATATGGAACCATTCAACATTTCCAGGAATTCATTATATTGTTAAATATTTATTACCATCCACATACATATAACCACTCATTAATACGACTCTGTTTCAAACAAGACAATATTTTCTATCACATACCGAATACAGTATAATACACTTAGTTCTGATAATTCTCACAAGTCAAATCTGTCAATCTGTTTGACGATTCTCCTCACAGACTATTGGGACCAGTGGTATGAAAATTGAATTATACACCCTTTATAAACAATCATAATATTTTTGACTCTTACATACTACTTATTTATTAGTGAAAAGTTCGACGGTAACATACATAAAAAAATACAGCCGAATGTATAACCTCCTCCTTTTGAAAATCGCTTAAAAAGTAAAAATATACCTTTTTTTTTAAAGTCAAGAAATCCGTTACGGATACTCGCCCGGGTTGGGGACCCGGGACGCGGTTATGCGGGACTCCGGTTAGGCAAGATGGTACGCCTCCGTTTACCCACTAAAACCTGACAGTGCTCCTCTCCCGCCACTAGCCCAGGTCTCAGGTACAGCCGCAATCGTCCGTGGACCTGGGCAAAATAAAAATATACCTAAAAATATAGCATCGAACAGGTTCACCAACTTTCACGATCTAAATAATGTTACATACATATTTTATTTGTATAAACACAGTAGAAAACAGATTAACAATGATTAGAAATGGAAGTTTGAATGTTTTATAGACGATAATATTCATATTTTTGCAAAAAGTTCCAACTGTATTTAAAAGCCAAATTATTTTCTCTTTTGAAACGTATAAATTTTGTAAAGAAAAATAGACAATATTTTTTATATATTTTTATATACATATACACATTTTTCGTTTATTAGGCATTCAAATATTATATCTCATAACAAAAATAAACGTAACTATAATAAAAGTGAAATGGTGAGCCAAAACAACACAATATATTCAGCATTCTGAAATTGCTTTAAGAGTTTTTTGAAAACTAGTTTCATGATTAAACGTTGTTTTATTTATAAACAACAACCACTTTGCTTATTCAAACACGTTTCAACTATATCACAGAAGTGTCCATAATATATTAAGTCTGTTCAAAATAGGCATTTGAAGTAAGGATTTATACAGCAGCGCCATCTAGAGTATTGTATAAGTAGCTACTTGCTTGACGTCCGTAGAAGCTTCTATGGACTTCTACGTACATGATGCATTTTTGTTGAATTACAAGGAACCAAATTGTTGTTAAGAATATTTCGAGATGGCGTTGCATAACAAAAAGCTATAGCAATGAAAGATGTATGATGCTAGTTTTGTAATGTTGTCAAGGCGTACGTAGTTAATGTTCTGTAATAGTTTAAATACGGTTTCATACGGTTGATATAGAAAAATAAATTTATAAATGAAAAATAAAATACTTAAAATACTTTATGGCTATTTGGTAGTCCATTGAAGGATATTGAGGTTTTGCTATAGAAATACTTATATCCTCTACAAGATAGCTTGATCTTTTGAAAGACGAGCTAGTGAAGAGAAACAGAAAATGTCTAGTAATCCAAAAAATAACGTTTTAAAATACTTTTAACTGATACGAGATTTACGCTTTTCGACCTATGTTTCTTTGGAAAATTTGGTTGGTCTCATGGTCTGAACCACCCATTGGAGGTCGAAAATAATCCGCTATGTGAAAATAAACGTTGAAAAATAAAATAGTTTTATCATTAAAGCAGTTTTTATTAAGGAAGAGGAGCACCGCCAAGATCATCATAACCAGAGCCGTCGGAGCTTGTGTCACCATCTCGAACTTTAATTACTATTTCGTGTTCAAAATTGTCGAAGTGGACGTCGCGCCTCACTAACCAACATCCGATGTAACATTGTACAAGCCTCTATTACTTTCAGTGTTCCTATTTAAATTTTACTTTGAAGTAAAAGTTCTTAAAATTTTCTGATAACTCTTGACCTTTAGTGTTATATGTATTGTTTAAAATACAATTTCTAAAACGTTCGTCATTGCACAGTTATGTCGATCAGAAAAAATTACATATGTCAAAAAGATCAAGCTACATATGTCAAAAAGCAAGCAAAACGGAACAAGACTTTCTTACCTTGATAGATAAACGAAAAATCTGTCTAATTTAAACATGTGAAAAGAGAAATTAGGTATTATTTATTATAAATAAGCATATTATTCTTTTACATTAACAAAATCTTATGATAAATAAGTATACATTAATTTAAAAAAATATAAATTACTCACAAATATTTACACTCACAATAAAACATTACCAAGAACATTATTAGCCGTAACTCATAACAGCCAATTATTGAAAATTATATGAGTGTGTACTCATAAAACAAAATAGTACTTTTAGTGCCATCAAGTTTTATGACAGCTATCCGATTGTAGGAGAAATAAAATTACTGTATGCTTACCTATCACAATGCAATGCAAGGCACAAATCAAAACCTGGTGCTATATGCGCGAGAGTGAAGGTAATTGAGCTGTCAACTGAGATTAATGGTACGGCCTTTTAGCCGACTGTCGTAGGATAAGCAAGCTGGTTATCTGACAGGACACGTCAAATTATCTCTGAATGTTGCTCACGCGCCAGAGCATCGGCATTTCTAGTTAATACATTCTTTGTCCTTTTATTTCGGCCCTATTAATCTAGTGAAAGTATTGTACACTATTTGTGTTTATAAATATTTTAATTAAATAAGTAATTCCAAGGGGTAGGGCAAGTAAGGGGCCAGTCGTAGCGCAGTGTCACTAACGGGTGACTGTAAACGACTAGTTGTGGATTCGTTTCCTACTCGAGAAGTGGAAATATTTAATATTTCCATTTTCTACGCTCTAGTGTCAGAGACAAAACGCGGCGTTAAATTTCGCCACTTAACACGCAATGCCTCCGAATTCGGCGGAAAGTGGGGAACGGAGTGTCTTAACACTAGGTTCCCTCTGCCTATCCTGTAGTGTGCGGGACACAGCGTGAAGCTAAAAAAAAAATGTAACATTACTTCAAGCATTTCATAAATATTGCCTTCTCCTCTACCTAAGCCTATAGGCTTATTTTGCTTATTTATTGGTCCGAGGCCAATGAAAACTCAAGCAAACTTTTATTTACAAACATTTGGGCCACGTCTCATATTCGTCTAGAAGCACAGTTCGATAATCAAAATGAACTTTCTATTCTTTCTTCGTCTTGTTTATCAGGGATGTATAAGGCTTAAGCTAAGCATGTGCATAACTAGCTTTAATTATGCGTGCCTTTACGTCTGCTTCTTCTCTTTAAAAGAGTCCCCTTAGTCCACCATTCTTCTGAAATCTGTTAAGCATCTATCTTGATTAACAACTGCACCGTTCGAATATATGAGTTGAAAAACTAAAATCACTATATTAACTAACTAAAAACACTATCTGTTCTAATAGTAACACTGGAAAAGTCATTTATCTTGGACTGAAGAATTTTCTGTGACCTAATAAATAAGCACAGAGCATTAACAAAGTCTACATCTTAAAGGATGTTGCCAAATAGCCAATTAAGCTGAACGTGCTATTTTTCTGCCTTTAATGGTTTATCTTGTCTAAAACTACCCTTTACCTATATCGCTTTAAGACAAAAAATATTAATAAGCTAAAATTCTTTTGTGCTTTAATCGTTCATCGCGTTTAGTCTTCCTTTGATTTATCCATTCCTTGTTTTATTTGCTTCTTATTTTCTAATCATATCTAATCTTTCTTATTAAATTGCGCCACATCAGTAGTAAAGTGTCCTTGTTTATCTTTTTAGGCTGGCTGATATCCTCCACGTTGTTTATTACGTAAATTTATATGAAATTTATCAAACTCGCAAGAAACTGCTATTTTGTATCTACATTTTATAATTTGAATATTTCGTGTAATAGTGTAGTCGGTCTTTACTTACCTTTCACTAATCTTTTTATAAATTAAATTGTTATTAATAATTATTATTCTCCTGCTATTTCTTTTTTAGCTCCACGGTGCATTCCACACACAGTATGGTAGGCAGAGGGAACCCAGTATTAAGACACTACGTTCCCCACTTTCCGCCGAATCTTGAAGGCATTGCGTGTCACCAAGGCGAGTCCTATTAAAAATTTAACAATAGAAAAATATTGAGTTTTTATATTCATATTATGGTAATACATCTCTATAATACAGTGCAAACGAGTATAAAAACACGTGAGACAACGCACATGGTAATATTTCATGTTTTAAGATAACATCGTTGTATATCACAAGAGGTGCATACATCATGATTGTTGATATAAAAACGTTCATAAATCATCTAGACGCAAGCAGTGTTCAATACTTAAAAATATTTTTGATTTATTTAATAATAGAGCAAGAAATGTAACGAATAACATTATATTTTATTTTATTTACTATAGCTTATTTCTGTAAAATAAGGATATAAATATATTTTAAATATAATCATAACTCTTGGGCATTGAATCCACAATCAACGCGGTTTTACAATAAGATTTAAACTCTATCCTTCTGCTCTACAATTACCTCATGTATTATATTATATAAAAAAAACTTTTATATAACGTGTATACACTCAAACCACGTTTACAGCACATAAACATGTTTTTTCATTTAAAATAAACATAAAAAATACAACATGGTGTAAAATACAGCATGATTTAGATAATGCAGATAATGATGCAATAGGTAATGCAATTATGGTAGCGCGCGAATGAGAGCTAAATTATCCCCTTTAATATTCTTCACAAGTTATAACAAATGCCATTTTTTAAATTATTCAGGTTTTTAAGATGTTTATATATTTTTTGATGCATTTTTAATGGGTATAGCTTCTGTTCGCAGCTTCACTTGTCAAATCCAATGGTCCTTGAAATGTGTCAGAAACACCAAAACTAGTTGTAGTATTTTGAGATTTAAAATATCTAAGTAAAATCTATATACATTATATATGTAATACGTATGAATGAAAAAAGTGTAAATTACGTTTTATAAATAAATAAAGTCCTTCCTATAAGCCATCGTGTTTAATATATTTTTTGAAAGTATCTACGGTCCAAACAATTATTTTATTTTCTCTAAAACAAATATAAAGGGTATAGTTTCTAAATATTTACTGAGATAGAAAGTTTGAATATACTATTTAAGTTGTTGAAAAGTTATCCATTCTTAAGAGTTCACTCGGCGTGCGCTACATAATAATTTTAAAATTACGTTAAAATAGTTCATGTTAAATAAATAGTGAGACCATCGAGACTGAAAGGAATAGCGCGTGCAGCAGTAAACGTGAGTGGTTCAGGGTTCGATTCCCACTCGGTGGATTGATTTTATTTATATTATTCACATTTTCCCGCTTTAGTGTCTAAGGCAAAATATCGCATTGCCATGGGTTGTGAGAACCAGACCACCAGAGTGGAAACAGTTTTGCCATTTAATATGTATCGCATTGTCATGATTTCGGGAGAAAAGTAATGAACAGTGTCTTAACGCTAGGTTCTCTCTGATTACCCTCCTATATGGGAAAAAGGGAAACTGTGGACAAAAACTAGTTAATACTTATCCTCTTTATAGGTGTACTGAATATTTTAAATTATATTTTCAAACTTCTCGTTTAAAGATATAATGAATTTTCAAAGCACCACTACGTATTCTAATACGCAGTATAAAGGGGATTACAAATATCGAATCAATTTTTTTTTCAACTATTGTGAAGTAATTTTCTTGATTTTAATCAATTTATTTACCTATATAATAAAACAGGCTCGTTTGTAGTCCACTTTTTTTAAATACTGCTACTAATTTGAATTTTTATGGATATCGATTTGAGATACCAATTAACTATCTCATTTCGTAAATAACGTAGTTGCCTCAAAATGTAATATTATTCAGTGTGATTAATTACGTATTTTACATTTCGTATTCATCATGGCACGTCTACAATGAGGATTTATGATGTACAATTATAGTAGAGCTAGGAGCAAAAACTGAAAGAAAACCACTAAAAAATATCCTGATTGACTGACGTCCAAACGAGCGCTCCCGAGTAATCACTGCGAGGTTGAGTACACATTATATTGAGTTTAAAATACTCACACTATTTCATATTTTACTTCAAGATAATAGCAGTAATATTGTTGCTTATACTTTATTACATAATAATGTGGATTATATTATTTTTTTTAAATAATTACTTCCAGTAATTTATCACAGTGCATGGACTTAAACAAATTTATGATTAATAAGGTATATGCTAGATTTATTCTTGTAGCATATGCTAGAAGAATAAATCTATATTAGCCAATCTCGTAATTACCAGACGGAACTTTCTGTTCAATTTTTTTATATTTTGTTTATTCTACTTTGTGTTTAAGAACAATACAAATATTTGCATATTTTCTGTGTGCAAAACTTCATAAATGATGTATGATCTGTGAAGGTTTTGGCAACTTGACCATTAAAAATGTTTAATTATCCTTTGTGTTTTTTATTATTTGTTTAAACCGTTTACATGTAACTGCAAAACATGGCTTCCATTTTGAGATCTATAAATTGATCATTATTAGACGTAAATTATAAGCATTGACCATTTACAACTTCAAGGCAAGTCGAAAAGTTGACAGCATTAACTATAATAAAAGTACTTAGCCTTAAAGAGCGGACGACATGCTGATGGAACACGAACGATATTATTTATCTGTAGACTATAAAAAGTAAATTACAAGTACCTTGAAAGGCTGTACCTTTGTGATTTCGAAAAAAATACATTATTATAATTAGGCGGTTTTGCGATTACAGACTACATATCTAGTGTCTAAAGATTAGTGGCTAGACAAAACATTAAGTAGCCAAGCCATTTAAGGTTTTTAATATATGCAATTTAGAAGTACTTACTAGAAATAAATTATGTTAGATTGCAATCAAACGAGAACAGAAACGATTATTTTCGCTGTCAAAGCTTTGAAACTCTTTAATATTTTTTTTATAATCTGCGAGCATGTTCTACTTAAAATAAAGTAACCAGAGTTATTATAGAACCTACTGTGTGCACTAGGTACTTTTTGTTATATTACGTGGCGCCACACTTTGCCTTTCAAGATAGAATAAATTATAACTACTTAATTGTAAATATTTAACAAACTGAGTATTACCCACAAATATCACATGCCAATGAGTTCAAACTTTATTATATTTTAACGATTTTTAACCTAATTCTATTCATAAGTATTCGAACTTATTATAAAGGCTCGCAGCTGAAACTTCAGGCAAGTTAATAAAACAGTTATTTTTATTACACAAGCGAACAGACAAATATACATACAGACAAAAAGACAAACAAAAAGTAATTTTAAATTCATTGTTTTGGATTCTATTCCATAGAAAAATGCAATAATATATTTTCGCATATATCTTATACGTACAAATAGCGATCAGTTACATTTTTATTATATGTAAAAATAATAAATATAACTCCATACAGTATTATGTCTATCTTTGTATCCACTAATAGTACCTATAATTAACACACTTGTGAATATCACGACCACCTACAAGTTGCTTTTATGTGTCGGCTTCTTTAAACTGATACATGTCACACTTACTTGTGAATTAGAGTACGCCGCATTCAACGGGGAACGGGATAACACACCTGTCTATTGTGTTTGTGAAGAAACTAAACTACTATACAAAAAGGCATACATTCTTCTGATTTATTATTCGAATCATTAAAGTCAAGAAGAGAGAAGTAAAATTATGTATCTTAAATTAGGTAAAAATTACACATATAGGAGACTTTTGTATTTTGTTCTCTAGTCATGAAAAATAACTTGTTTTCTTCGGTATTTTCCATATTTTTATATGCTAGAGTATATAAGCTATTTTATATTTCAGCTGGGTAAAACAAGGGTCATATTGCTTAAAATAATTCATCCTAGACAAATTATAAGTCACAAAACGAACAGACCAGACCAAGAGGTCAACTGAACAACGACAATTATATATTTTTTTAAAAAAATAAGTAGGTACAGATTTTTTTTAGTAAAATACTGTATTAATTTCAATTAAGACTGAATTCAATCGATTGTGTTTAAGCTACTAGTGGAGTTATAGTTAAAAGAAATTGAAACACAAATGTGTACTATAGGATCACGAAATATTTTTACTTTTGCCAACAAATCGCATAAATTAGACACAACGATAAAACCTAGAAGATGATATCAAATTATCGAGCAAAATTTCATAAACGACGCTCTACTTATAAGTAACAAGAAAAAAATATCCCTTATCTGTATTATCAATAATATAAGCATGTATTCATCCCATTTATATCTGCCTCTCAAAGATCAATCATGTGTGTACGCCTGGGTGGTACGTTAACTAAAATATTTATTCAGCGAACGGTTCACAATGGCAACGTATTTCAAAGACGTGCGTATTGCCTAAAGCGTCGACCTGCCCGGCCTTAACCGGACCACACGTTATATGTTAATAATATGCTAAATATATGTTATCATATTGTATTATGATTATATCTACACAATTACTATATTTAATATGGAAATGTTTGCCTTTACTAGAATTTTTTCTATATAATATTTTACACCTTAAGAGCATACGTTTGCTGTGTTCATCCTTAAAGATTGCATTTAAGTTTAAATTTTAATTTGTAATTTTCTCTTTCCTCTTCAATGTAACCATCACTGATGAATTTTAATACAGAAATGAACAAATAAATAAGCATAAGAATTATGTGCAAGTAATAAGTATGTTTAAAAAATATATAAAATCCAGCAAATAAGAATTTCAAATATTTTGAAGAAGGCATTATTGTTTCAATTATTACTTCTATAAATAGGTTAAAATTGTATACAAATACGATACTTTTGTGTAAATAATTATTTGTCTCTGGTTTTGAGTTTTGATGAAATAAATATTATAATTAATGTGCTTTAATTAACAATTAAACTTTTAAAATGTATTTGTTGACTAGTCTTCAATTATTTCATATAGGTATTACGCATACCTACCAACTGTAATTTTAATAAATATTTTATATATTTATAGAAAAACAATAAAAAATCTTCTATTTATAGCTATTTTATCAATAAATCAATATATGAAGAGAATTTAATTTCACGGTAACCAACTAAGTAGTAATTTCCAAAGCATTGAGCGCTCGTAATATTCAATATAGGTAATTGTAAAAATGATATTTTACAATATAAAAAAAAACTGCTTCATGTTTTTTAATCAGAGAGGACTTAGTGTTAAGACACTCCGTCTTCTAATTTTCGTCTGAGATCGACACATTGAGTGTCAAGTGGCAGAACTCAACGTCAAGCTATGTTTTAGGTACCAGAGCGAATATTTACAATTTTATGGTATATACAAAAATATAATTATGGTATATATAAAAATGTATATCTTTTATAATTAAAATATATTACAGTTATACTTTACCTATACAAAGCTTAGGCAAGTAGCAAATTGGTAGTTGTATTAGACATACAAAGGTTATTCTGAAACAAGTTTTAAAATATTCTTCAATTTACTCTAACAAATTGAGTATTCAATTGCCTTGTATATAGTAAACGTGCTGGGACTTGTTTTATAACAACAACAACTAGACGTTATCATAGTGTGCAATACAAACATGTTTATTACAGTATAAAAAACCAGAGGCAGGTTACGCAAGAATGGTCAATAAAAAGTAAATATAAACTCCCTTTAAAGTTCTAGGAAGTTCAACAGCCTCGCAAACCGGAAAGGGAATCCTTCCAGTTATAATTGTATCGTGCACACCTTTAAACAGTCGATAATACGAGTGCATTTTAAATGAGCCATAAAATTTTCTAGTCACGTACCCTATAGTATATAAATACTTAATTGATCTAACCCTTGCTGATCAATGTGATTAAATTCCTCGTAGGCTAGGTAGTACTTATTGAAAACAGATAATGCCTGAAGTAAATATATATTTTTTAAATGTTTACTGTAGTTTATCAAATTTTGAAAAGAAATAAATACAACATTTACTTCAATTAAAGTAAAACACACGATGTTAATAAGATGCTACTTAACGACGAAACTAGCAAGCTTAGTGACACTTCGTATTAAATACACAATAATTGAGCTTAAAAAAATGCCGAATTTTTAAGACACTAGAAAAGAGTTGTTAATTTGTTCATTTTTACCTGTATTATAAAAGTAATCCGTCACTCAATTCTACCCGCTGTGTACCAACCAACGAGTCACTTAATTTTAAGTAAATGCCACTGCCCATTAACTTTTACAGCACGAGATGAACTATCAAGGAACTTATTAGTCCTAATAACATAATTAAAGAATTACGTAAGAAGAATCATGTAGTTAATTATTCTTTTTGACTCACGCTTTTCCTGCATAGCAGAGTAGCCGAAGAAAACCTTGTGTAAAGACACTTGCCACCGTTCGACACTTGCCACCGGAAATCAAAACATTGCGTGTCGCGTCGAAAGGCGGAGCTCTACGCCGCACTTTATTTTATTCCCCGGAGCGGGGAAATAAAAATCTACAGATGTGCAGATATATTAAAACTAATATATACTAAGATATTTTAAATTGTAGTTAAAAGAGCAGAATCGAGTTAGATGTTGGAATTTTAAACCTTTTATATGCAAATTTATAACAATTTATCAAATCAGACAGCTCAATGGGTTACTACTTTCCACGCCGATAAGAAAAATAAACAATAGTAGGATTATTCTTTGCTGTGATTTAGATACATACCTAGAATCTGTACTCTCAAATAGAATTAACTAATGAGAATAATACGCGAATATTTTTATTTTTATAGTATATTTAAAATTGATTACGATATTGTTTATTTCATTTTAAAATTAATATCCTACAATTAATAAAAATGAAATTTATATCAAGTACATTACTAAAGCGCTGACACTAAAAAATGCAGGTACTTTATAAAGTAGCATTTGGCACAAACATCGAGGGATTCGCGCCGTTGAAAGTTATTGCATACAAAATCAATTAAGCTTTTATTGTTGCCGCCCAATGAAATAAATAATTGGATCCGGCGTCATTTAAATCATAAATGAGGTGCATAAAAGTCTTTACATCTTTATTTATTACCGTTTAAAATAGATGTAACACCGTACATCATATACTCAATATTTCAATATGGTACAAAAAAGATACTTTTAGAAATTATTGCTATCGTCATATAAACTTAGTTGAATGACAAAAAAATGTAAAATAAAGAAAGCACCGTTAAAGCAGAAAGTATGGATCGGTAAAATGAAATAAAAACATATAAAAATGATTCCTCTTTTTTATGTTTCTATTATATCGTTAATGTTTTTAAAATTCCATATAAGAACGGTAAGCAAAAAACACACAGGCGGACAGACAAAAATTACATAGATATAGCTATCCCTTACTTACATATAGAGGATTTTTATCCAGTTTATATTCAATATAGAATTGGCACTTTTTACACTTTTTTTATTGCAATACAATTACATGTATAGAATATATATATAGATTTTAGTATAAATAAATAGTTTCATTGACCTGTCCCCTGCCTATTGATAAACGTACGCCTCCCTCATAAAGCATCTATCATGTCGGTCTTGGGCTATAAATAAATAACATTTAATAACAATCTGATTGAGCTTCATCTATTCAACCTTAGCCAGGTTAAATCAATGGAGCTTAATCAAACGATCACGTTATTGTATGCTCCTTATACACAATTCGCATGTATACCTACGCGCAATACTTACCTAACATCTTTGAAATGGGTATTCAGACACTGTGAAAAATTTCTATTTCTTGCTATTCGTGGAACTAAAATGATCTTTAGTATTCAATGCGTTATATTATTTACACTCGATTAAGCACTTCCATAAAATATTGCACATTTCTATTATTACTACATATTATTATAAAACTAACATTTTTATCGACGTTTTTTTCATGATATTCCTAGTATTGGTGACGTTCGAAGAACGACGTTCATAATAAACACTGAGTCGCTTACCTAAATTCCCTATTCAGGTACATATGCCCTAAAACATTAATAAAAGCTATATCAAAATATCATTTTGTTGAGATATGGGTATGTAGTAAGCGAAAGTAGATGGCGAAAAATTTACATTTCATCCCAAGGGCCGTTACGTTTCAAAGTTTTTATAAGATTTCGCACGTAAATATAACGTGAAAATATACACATTGCGATGTACTCTTATTACCAGCCATGCTGTGTAAAGATAATTATGCCAAAAATCTACACTAAAATCATAAAAAAATAAACGTTTGTGTATTTATGATATTGCAAGTTTGGTAGCTAATCTCCAAAACTACCAATAAAATATCAAATATTCTGCCCACTGCCTCTTAGAAAACTACATTATCTCTGATTGTTATAGGCATATGAAATAAGGCATATCAAACAAATTTCAATTTATTTGAAATAATTGATTTCCAGTGACATCAATTAAAACATACGTAAAAAGTAATCCGAATAAAAAACACTATTGAAAATAATTCATGCTAAAGTGCGCTGATATTTATATAATTCTATAAACTCGATAAAATTATAAATATGAGCAGATTGTTATTCAAGCGGTAAAGCGGGCTGCCGAAAATACAAAACAGCTATAGGAGAACGGACGCTACTATAACGCACATAACATAATCTAATAAGGCTTATATGATTATTTCTTTAAGAACAAACACATATAACAATATATATAGAGTACATATTTTAAACACTTTAAAAATGCAGCGTAACGGTTAAATAAATTAATAATATTCTAGTGGGTCTATCATAGTTACAATGTAAATGTGACTTTGTTCTGTTTCCAACATTCTCACGATCTGTATAAATGCGGTAAATAAACGCAAAGAACCTACTTTTAATAGTCTTATTATTTGCTTCTAATTGTATATGAAACTAGAGCCTAGCCCCGTTTTGCCATGTTTTTGCTTTAATGCATACGGTAAGTTAAGATCTATTATAAAATGTTTATTGTACGTATGACATAGAACATATATTTATATTAAAATATAATATCTGGCAGGTTATAGAAACTACGTGAGGTCCTTGTGGCGAAGAGTGACCAACGTTCGTGTTTGCTAACAAGACAACGCGCAGCGTTGAGTTCCGTCAACACACAGTGTCTCAGATTCGGGCTGAAAGTGTAGAAAGTAGTGCCTAGATACTCTAGGCTCTCTGCCTTCTTTCCTATACGGGAAAAAAACTTGAAGCTATTAATAATTAATTTAATAAGGACAAAAACAATATGACATACGTGATAATTTTAAAATAAACTATTGTCAAAATTATGAACGTCGTAGTTTATTTTGAACTTTATTTATAAATTGACATATTATGTTTAGTAAAAATCTAAATGATTTCATAATTAAATTAATTTCTTTTTAAATTTTATATTTTTGACACGACATGCATGAAATACGCAAATCTACACTTTAATAACAATATAAAGAAATCTCGACAAGTAGAAAATATAATAGCATTTTAATTATTTCATTAATTATTTATAATTGATTTACGATAACTTAATTTTAAAAGGCCATAAATTCGAAGATGTTGACCAGTGACATTGCGCAGACGCAATAAATAACCGTTTTAAGTGAATACCGCTGTTGAGTCCATCGGTCCGCTCGGTCGTAATGCACGTCACGCCGAAACAAAGGCCTATAATGTAGGATCGTATCGTGAACATCGAGACCCGTCGCAAATTGGTTTATTGAGATTGCAGCCACGGTGTGGAATAAAAATGCCACTGAACACTTTAAGCCAGTTACAAATTTTAGTACTCAGCTACAATGCAAGCTTTACTGCTTTGTAGTTCAGAAATTAGTGAATTAAGATGTTTTTATTTCATTACGAATTAACTGCAATACGCAAGTCTTTTAAGTGCGCCTGTTAAGTATAAATACATATGTATGTATGTATATTAATTACATGACGATAATAAAAAAAAACAGGCCCACCATGATTGCACAGTGGGACAGCATCCGACTAGAATTGCGATTAGTTGTGGGTTCAATTCCCCCTCAGTGGAATGGTCACAGTTTAATTATTTTCATTTCTCCGGTCTGGTAGTCAAGACAAAACGCGTAGTTAACAAAAAACAAGAATTCTGTAATTATTATATATTTTAAAATGATGCAGGTAATCAATAAATTGAATTCTTTTGTAAGAAGTAGGTACATCCTCCTACGCTCCATAACTATTATCTATTTTTTCTTTTATTATTATGGATAATTACCAAGGAAATATTATTTACGCTTTTTGCCTGAACTTACTGTCACGGCACATTGCGTAGTGTGACGGAACTTAACGCCGCGCTTTGTTTTAGGTACCAATGCGCAGAAAATAATATACAGGTATTCCCTCAAGTAGAAATCGAACCTACGACAATGAATAATAGTGTTAAATAATAGTCCTTGGCCTTTTTTGCAAGTATATCCACTCGATGAAATATTTATGAAGTGAGTGCTTCCCTTATCATTTTACTATGTAGCTTTTGCCTGTGCTGTAAAATATCGAACATGCATGTAAATAAAATAAATTGTGAGCATATTTTTATAACGTTTAAAAAAAATATTCTTTGCATTCAATATTAGCTTCACGCTGTATCCCGCACACAGCAGGGTAGGCAGAGGGAACCTAGTGTTAAGACACTCCGTTCCCCACTTTCCGCCGAATTCGGAGGCTTGCGTGTTAAGTGGCGGAACTTAACGCCGCGCTTTACCTCGTCGCCAGAGCGAAGAAAATGGAAATATAATTTCCACTCCTTGAGTGGGAATCGAACCCACAACCAGTCGTTTACAGTCGTTTTCAATGTTAGAAAAATATTAAAAATTTAATCAACAATTTCGTAATTTGAATATAAATACTTTTTAACAGTATTTGTTTTGGATTTCGAATTTTAAAAAAATGTAGAATAAATAACATTATATCTCGATAAAACATAAATTATTTTTACACAATCTACCGGTCAAAGTCTTTCTACAAATTAAACAAACGTAGATACTAACAACAAAAGTTGTAACAACCATGTAGGAATTTCGACGTGACACGATAAGAACGTACAGCTTAATTGGCTAGAGTGCTTGAACGTATTATTTTCCTATTATATTTTAACTCGAACATTTTCTATTGAAGAATTGTCTATTAACCTTGTATTTAATTATTCTAAGTCCGCTTATTAAAATTTATTACAGGTTTTTTTTTTAAATTAGATATATATTGTAGTTTTTACAATATAGGCATTTATTCCTGTGCTTCCAATGATATAAATATTTTCTTTGTTTATATCTGAACAGATATATTACTTTTATAATGTATCAATACACATTATATTAACAACAGGGTAATTTTGTCCTTAAACCTCCCAGATTTTGCAAATAATTACCATGTAAATAGCCAGGAAGAAAAAGAAGGTATTTTTGTAAATATCATAAGCCAAAATATATACATTGGAAAAAAATGTTACTAGAACGTGTAAATAACACTTTAAAAATGTTAAATGTACACATTTGTTCAAGTATTACTTTTACTTTGAGAATCTAACTTTTTACTCATATAATGTTTATGTCTTTTTATATTGTTTTCAATGTAAGTAGTCATTCTTAAATGTTTTATATAAGGATCTACAAATATAATACAATAACGTACGGAGAATGGAGTACGTTATCTAGGTTCTCTAGGAAAAAAGCTGCAAACAATATAATAAATTAGATATTCCACTAGAGTGGGTTGCGAACCTTAATGTGACGTGAGAGATGTCCTGCTAAAAACGTTCCTAAGCCCACGCCATCACGATTGTTTTTTTATTTATCTATTACATAGATCTTAGTAAATAGCGCAAATAAAACTTTTACATATGTAGAAGTATTTTTGTAAAAAAATCTGTATAATCTCTACTCTTGTATATAAAAAAGTCTGTCTAAAGACGGTGTTCAATAACTTCACATATTTTCATAATAAAATAATACCAATATTTTGCCGAGGTATCTTTATTTTAATCGAGCTTAGTGTAGCATTGTATCACGAGAGGAATAAATAAGCAGTGTAAGTTACCATGCAATTGCGTCTAACACCGATAGTGGGTTCAATACTCGAGCGAGCCCTCGCGCTAACGAACAAGATGCTCGTGCGGAGATAAAGCTAGTATTTTAATATAAACCGTGAATACTGTGACACATTCACTACATATAAACTTCTACATTTTAATACATTTTCCGCAAAAAAAATCTTGTATTAGAAATTTAGTAAGTAGTATTTAGTGGGGTCATTCAACCCCAGAGGCACAAAATGTGACTGTAAAGCGACGGTTATAGAAATATTTAATATTTCAATTTTCTTCGCTCTGGTGTCGAGGCAAAGCGCGGCGTTAAGTTCCGCCACTTAACACGCAATGCCTTCGAATTCGGCGGTAAAAGGGGTGCGGATTGTATTTAAGATTTATTTTTTTAGCATGAAGCGCGGCGTTGAGTTCCTCACCTTAAAACACAACATCACGATTTTGGTACAGGTATTCTAACTACCCCGCTGTGCGAAAACAGCCGTGGAACATTAGAAGATATATAAGTATAAGCATTTTTTATAGTTTTTTGATATAAATGCAGACCAGATGGAAATCACCGCTAAAAGAAACCACAAAGATTCCTTTAACGATACAATTAGGTTTTTTTAACATTCCAAGACAGTTTTTGTAGTGACCACCGATATTGCGTCCTAGCCACAGGAAATAATAACATGCTTCAGTACATACTAAATACATTTAATAGAAAAATAATCTTTTGGAAATATAATTTTAACCACAAAGATAATACATGTAATTTGCATAAAAATAGCAAGCGTTTTACAGTTGTAATTATATAAACCTAAGTCAGTTGCCGTGACAGAAGCCAGTCCTTTTGCTAAATAATTTACACTACTACTAGTTTTACTTCTGTAAATATAAGTAATAAACATAACTTTTCAATACATTTTATAAACATAAAAAACATACAACTTTACAGCATGTGGGCAAAAATAACAAAAAAAACCTTTTTACATATCAGTAAGTACAGTAAATAAACCATTTCAGTATACAAATGTAGTCATAAAAGAGTTTTAATGTTTCTCATCAACAAGGTTCCATATGTTCCTATAGCCACTATAATTATGTACATCACAAGCCGAATGGAACATTTATATAGCCGTCAGGTCGAACAATTATAAAGTGCACAGCTCTACTGAGTCAAATTAATACCTGCGATGCAATCTAAGGCTATTGAAAAAGCATTTATGTCCTGATGTATTTATTAAAAAGTCGTAAGTTATTTACGAGAGCGTGTAAATACATGTATCGTATGTATTTAACATAATTGTCTTGAAATCAGCGGAAGTATAAAAACGCAATTGTGCTAATAAAACCCGTATGGTTGACTGCTAAGTCAATCCACTAGGAGTTAGGTAACTTTTTTTTAAGACACTCCGTTCCCCACTTTCCGCCGAATTCTTATTGGTTTTAATAATGTGTGTATATTTTTGAATATAATACAAAAGTTAACACTTCATATCAAGAAATATGAATATTTGTTGCATAGAAGGAAATGTAATATGTAGCAAAACATACAATATATACTTTTTTTTCTTTTTCTTTTTTTTTTTCTTTTTTTTTATGGAATGAAGGAGGTAAACGAGCTGAAGGCCCACCTGGTGTTAAGTGGTTACCTTCGCCCATAGACATCCACAACATTAAAGTTATGGATGCGTTGCCAGCCTTGGGAATGTAGGACAGAAAGAGGGAGGAAGGATGGGAATGGTGGGAATACGGAGAGCTGGCTTACATGCCATCGAACCGGAACACATCATAAGATATTTGGCGGTTCGTCTTTGACATGATAGTGGTCGCGAGCCAGTCGGAGAACGAATCTCCTACCACCAAACTACTGGGTTACCCGCCTTTTACGGGACGCTACCCAGCGGCGGGGAGGAAATTTATTCTTAACCCGTCCCCCCACGTCCCAATAAAATATATTTTCCGAATACAACAAATACGACAAATACTATTGTAAGACAAATACTATTGTATGTCTTGTAATTAATATTTAAATTGTTTATTGTTATGGATGTTTAAATTATTTATGAGCACATAAATTATGTAAATTTCAGCAAGCGCATAAATATATAATCATACTTAAACTTACCTACATAGGTATCTTTTACCTACCTATTTCGAAGCGTCTACAAAGATGAGAATAGTTTTTTTTTCATTGATTCATTTCGTTCATATGAACGTTTTGAATAACGGATATATATACCTTTTTTTCTTTTTCTTTTTTTTTTTTTTTTTTTTTTATGGAATAAAGGAGGCAAACGAGCTGAAGGCCCACCTGGTGTTAAGTGGTTACCTTCGCCCATAGACATCCATAACATTAAAGTTATGGATGCGTTGCCAGCCTTGGGAATGTAGGACAGAAAGAGGGAGGAAGGATGGGAATGGTGGGAATACGGAGAGCTGGCTTACATGCTATCGAACCGGAACACATCATGAGATATTTGGCGGTTCGTCTTTGACATGATAGTGGTCGCGAGCCAGTCGGAGAACGAATGTCCTACCACCAAACTACTGGGTTACACGCCTTTTACGGGACGCTACCCAGCGGCGGGGGGGAATTGTATTCTTAACCCGTCCCCCCACGTCCCAATAAAATATATTTCCCGAATACAACAAATATAACAAATACTATTGTAAGACAAATACTATTGTATGTCTTGTAATTAATATTTAAATTGTTTATTGTTATGGATGTTTAAATTATTTATGAGCACATAAATTATGTAAATTTCAGCAAGCGCATAAATATATAATCATACTTAAACTTACCTACCAATCTATCTTTTACCTACCTATTTCGAAGCGTCTACAAAGATGAGAATAGTTTTTTTTTCATTGATTCATTTCGTTCATATGAACGTTTTGAATAACGGATATATATACCTTTTTTTCTTTTTCTTTTTTTTTTTTTTTTTTTTTTATGGAATAAAGGAGGCAAACGAGCTGAAGGCCCACCTGGTGTTAAGTGGTTACCTTCGCCCATAGACATCCATAACATTAAAGTTATGGATGCGTTGCCAGCCTTGGGAATGTAGGACAAGAAGAGGGAGGCAGGATGGGAATGGTGGGAATACGGAGAGCTGGCTTACATGCTATCGAACCGGAACACATCATAAGATATTTGGCGGTTCGTCTTTGACATGATAGTGTTCGCGAGCCAGTCGGAGAACGAATCTCCTACCACCAAACTACTGGGTTACCCGCCTTTTACGGGACGCTACCCAGCGGCGGGGAGGAATTGTATTCTTAACCCGTCCCCCCACGTCCCAATAAAATATATTTCCCGAATACAACAAATACGACAAATACTATTGTAAGACAAATACTATTGTATGTCTTGTAATTAATATTTAAATTGTTTATTGTTATGGATGTTTAAATTATTTATGAGCACATAAATTATGTAAATTTCAGCAAGCGCATAAATATATAATCATACTTAAACTTACCTACCAATCTATCTTTTACCTACCTATTTCGAAGCGTCTACAAAGATGAGAATAGTTTTTTTTTTCATTGATTCATTTCGTTCATATGAACGTTTTGAATAACGGATATAGTCATAATTATCTATCTGTTTAACCATTCATACAATATATAAATCTGAAACATGATTTGGGTATACTGGGGATGAGGAACTTTTCTATCCAAATTATATTTTTTTGACGACCAAAATTACACTTTCTAATAGCTATATTTTCAAACTAGCGGCACGCTCGCGGCTTTGCCGCGTGATCTACGTAGCTTTTTCGGTGTATTGCAACCCTCGGTGGTGGATTTTTGAAAAATAAAGTAGCCTATGTTTAACCTTGGATTATCAACTATATATACGCCAAAATTCATTACAATCGGTCAAGCGGTGTACATTTTTCATATAAACTTTCACCCCTTTAGAGGTTGATTTTTGAAACACTAAGTAGTCTATGTTAGACTCAGTCATTTTTACTATTTTCGTTACAGATAGAAAACAATATATAATTACATATCATATTGCACATTGCAACAAGCCGCATTAATTTGGTATAATTTATTTCCGGGAGAATATTTGTAATTGGTAATATTAATAAACGCTTGGCGGGTCGCATAGCATTTCCCCACTGATCTTTTAGCCCTGGACAGGACTCGCCCTGAGCAGGACATAATTTAGTGTTCTCCCTGGTTAAGTCATTATTTTTGTTCATCTATCTCATTTCATCATATATCCAAACAAATGTATAATTATTATTCACTTATGCATTTATATGACAAAGGCATTTTTAGAAATTTTGAACGCAGCGGAATTCAAACCCGCACCTATTAGAAACCGTTCAATTGCCCTCACCTAAGCCATACGTTTTACTACCCGCGGCGTCGAAATTTTTATACGCTTATTTACAGGTTAAAAGTATTTGATAAATAGCATTCTTTCTTGTCAAACGACTGTTCACAGAATAATCTATGAGTAGCAGAGTTTGTGAAAATTTCTGCAGGGGTGCTAAGAACAAAAATAAGTTGCGCGTGGCTTAACTGTTAGGACGCTTCAATAAACGCGGGCTCGAATCCCACCGAATTCAGATTTTAATACGATTTCTAAAAATGTGTTTTCTAGTTTGCTAAGTTAAAAAAATAAACAATTTAAAATGTTAAAAGTATTTATATTCGTTATTTAAATGCTTTAAATTACATACATTTAATGAGAAAGCTATAGGTAATACTAATTAGGAATTAATATTATTCAGATTTTAAATAAAGTGAGTTAGTTTTTATCATTACATAATTATGTCAAAGAATACCCGTTATATAGGGAACGCCTAAAATCGAGGTACTGCGTGTTAAGTAGCGGAACCTAACGCCGCGGTTTGTCTTAGTAATCACAGCAGAGGTATGAAAATAGTATACAATCGCTCCCCGGAATGAGAATCGAACCTATAACAATCGTGCCAAACGCTGTCCGATTGCACCACGACATATATAAAAAATCGTAAATTTAAAAGTCAATAGTATCTTGTAACATTTCCTTGTTAACATTGAACAACGCATACCTATAACACTTCTTTTATACACCGATAGACCTCCTACACATTTTATTTATATAATGTTTTGGTATTTTATGATTTACAAACAGTGTTGAGCAAAATTCAATTGCAATTAATATTAACAATTAACTGTTAATATTACTAAAATTGTGAAAATAGCTGATAAAAGTCGCAAATCACTGATAATTAATTAGTTCCTAATTATTCCACTACAATCAATAATGAATAAATTGCTAATTGTAATTTTCGCACAAACAAATGATTAATTGCTTATATTTAATAGTTCATTACAATTAAATATTGCCCAACACTACGTACAAATACTGCCTCGCTAAATAAAATATTATACCCCACGCATTCATAGGGACTTGTCTCCTTTTAGATTGACATTTGCATTAGATACGTCAGTTATCATTCTCATAGAAAACTATTTTCTAATTAAACTGAACTAAAAGGCCATTCAAACTTCAATTTCTATTCAAGTAACCACTGCTTGACATTAAAGAAATACACAGAGTAAATATTCTCATGACCGATGGCGTGCAGTAGACGTATTTGATTTTTTAAATTTATTTCAATTAATTATTGAAGTAAAAGGAAGCTTTAAGTGTAATCATGCTTACTGAAGCATGAACCGGTACTGACTAACCATAATGAAATAAAAGAAATGTTAAAATTATGAAAATAAATAAAATTAAATTACTAATTATTCTCAATAACAAACCGCTTAGAGAGTTTTGTAATATCGACCCACATTTCATAGTATATAATAAACTGTTTGTTCAAATGGTTTCGATAAAGAAAGCGATACCATTTTATCGCTCCATTTTCATTAGACATCTTGTAATTCTTAGGTTCAAATTTATCTTTCCTTTTCACAAAAAAAATTGTCTTGCATAAAAGAAATATGCGTTTAAAAATAATATTAGCTAGTCAAGCTTTAGAGCTGTAGGGAATAATCTCAAAGCCCCGTGGCTTTACGATAAAACTAGAGATTACATTGCAAGTCGTCAATAATCGATCTTACGCAATTAAACAAATGACCATATGAGCGAAACGACTCATCCTGCTATAAAATATCTTGTTCCGCGTGAGATTGTAACATCCTTGCTTTTTATAGAAACCAGTCATGTTAGAATTTCTTTAACGTCTACCGACATAGTGTAAAGGGATGGCAAGACTAACAAGTATAGAAAACTAGATTTCCACAGCTGTAGGAGTTAGAACGATTAGCGAGGATGGTTTTGTTGATACGCTATCAGCTGTTCCGGCGCAGTCCGCCATGGTAGCGCGATCCGAGCGCATGCGCACAGCGCTAAGGAATCCCTGCGACGTCGCCGCAGCAACCCCTAATCCTAATATAAAAGAATTAAGTTTAACCTAATAATATGAATATTAAATAGTTATAATCATGTCACGCAAGCTTGTTCGTGTGACTAAATTCTTACTGGCTGTTATAACTGTGTTCTGTGTGAGCTGGATTGTTTGTGTCAACGAGTGGCGCTCCGGGGTGCGTTGGAGAGGACGTCGCGTTGTGCCAGAGAACCCATCGACTTTGCGCACCATAGTAGCCTACTCGGAGGAGAAGCAAGCTGAACTCGACAGACCCTCGCTGGTTACTTGTAATAGACTTCCAGCTTTTCCAAATGTGCCATACTTAGTAAGAAATTTAAAATTCCAACCAATTTTATAATAATAAAAATCTCTTTTTTAACATATGTTATTCCTTATACCGAGATATAATATTTGATGTTAATAAGAAAACATAAAAGAACATCATTAAAATCAACATTCAATCATAGTAACTTAGTAACCAGGCTACAACAGTGTAATTTAAATATAATGGTTCATAAAGTAGTTTCTAATAAACTGTGCCTATTTATCATATAAATTCACAGCTCGTCGTTAAATAATAATCGCGCTAATAATAAGAAAATGCGTCGCATCCGTTGAATATCGTAAATAAACTTTATGTTACTAATTTTATGACATTTATATTAAGATCTTCGATTTTCGTGATTTTTATACGTTGAAAATAAAACTATTTTAACCGTTTTGTTACATATGACATCAGACTACTTTAAGTGTTCAAGATATCCGGTTTTCTAAAATGCATTTTCTAATTCCTGCCGTTTTCTAATTTGTCTAAAAGGGTAAGGATAATATTTATATTTTAATATAAAATTATCCTTAATTTATAATAATTTATTTAATGTCTTAAGTTAAATTAAAAAATTTAAAACTAAAAGAAGCAATTTCAACTTTATGCATTTTACACTGCACTCAAATATTTGTAAAAAAAGCGTTTCTTTGAACTTACGTTAACAACTTATTTTAATATAGGATGTTAACCTCTAACAATGTGTAGTTAGCACATATTTATGATGCCGCAATTAACGATACTTAACGCTCTAGCCATTCCCATATTGTCTATGCAAATAACTCAGACAATAATAAGTGAGAATGCATGAAAAACATTATTATTCAAATTCACTTCCTTGTTTTTATCATAAAATGTTAATGCATATATAAATTACCTTATAAGTCCTAAAATATAAAACCAACCAATGAGTAGGGTCTGACCTTTGACAGAGAATATATATATCATCTAAAAAATAGTATGCTTTACCTACTTTAAATGTAAAGTTATTTAAATATCTTAAGCATTTTTTAGGGATATCTGACAGTGAAACACTTCAGGCAATATATAAATGATACATACAGAATTGACCACGTTCAAGCATATGGATCAAATAAATCATAGAATGTGAAACTTGTAATAGCACGTATGGAGTTCTCGGTATAAGTTAAAACTTGTTTTATAATACCAATACTGATAATCTATTCGATAGCAGAAGCAAAATAAATCGGAATCAATATCGGATATTTCTAATGGAAAGACGCTGCCGCCGTGCGTGCCCGCATCTCCATTACGTGGGGCAACCATGCCCATTAAATTACGAGTAAAATGTATGCGACAGTAAAATTATATAATCTCATATTTCTGTACAGTTACAACTTTGTCTCCGTTAAATAAACAACCGACAAATGAACACATTGTATTGTTGACATTTCTATTATTCACCAACAAGTAGTACCTATAATATGATTTTCTTTTTATTTGAATTGATTTAATTCACAGATAAATTGACACCTTACGCCGTTAAAAAGACTAAAATCGACTTTGAGTAACATAATACAGACTTTTTTTAAATATAAAATTTAAACATTCAACAAAAATAAAATAGCAATGTATTTTCTCATAATATATAAATAGAATATTATCAGAAAGAAAGCATAGATATAAACGGGTAGGCGGAGGATCAGAGGTCGGACGGGACAATAAATCGATTATCTTTTCCCGGTATGGTCAAAGTCCCTAGTTCTAACCAAGAAACGTGCCTGACTCCTGACTCCTATCCTTAACGAAAGAACTCCCGCCGCAGTGATAAATGATTTGTTATTTTCTATTTGCAATATAAACCTTTTCTTCACAAAGGTATTAATCACTATTTGTTGTTTGAATAGGAACATTGGTATGAGTATTGGCAGTCTATAAAAACGTATAAGTATATAAAATAATAGAATCGTCAGAGTAAATCAATGATTAAAAAATAATTCAACATACTGTTCTTACTAAATAAATTATAGTACAAGGAATCTTTCAATAGCTATGAGTACCTTACTTTTCTAAATTTAGTTTTATTAATATGATGAACGTCGAAGCACAACAAAATATGGTAACTATTAAATTAATATAATTTTATTGTGCTTCGACGACGAATTAGAATTATTTATCATAAAAAAATGTTATGGAAAATCAAAATGCATGTGTGAAATTCTCATTTAAGACAATAACCACAAAGACCTTTTTATTAAAAAAAGAAATGATTTTATAGATAAAATGACTGCCATACGTTGAAAATAATTGACTAAATTTATTTATAAGAACGTTACCCTTTAAGTAATTATGCCGATGAAATCCATCAATTTTTTACATTGTAACTACTATAACATAATTGACCAAGATCCAGTTGGAAAAAGATTATATGGTATTAAAGTCGAATAGAATTATATATTACATGTTGATATTTGGTTCGTGTGAAATCAGTCCACGTACTTTGCGCTCACGTATTATTAAGCCTTATTACCTTCATTATTTTTTTACGAATGTAATAATCCATTAATCAATGAAAATCAAAACGTGTAAAAACAAGAAGTGGGCACGTAAATATTAAATTACATTATAAATGGGTTCATGGAACTAACAAATAACAACTAACAAAGTACTGGTTTGCTTTAATTATTTTTTTAATAATGTTTTAAACAATTATATGTTTTTATTTTTGCTACTAATTTAGCAGTCATTTTAAATTTATATATTTTTTTAATTAGCATATGTAATAACAATATCAGATCAGACAATTTGATGTGTAATTTATTAGTTTACCAACAATAACTACAATTTTTTTTTGTGCCTAAAAGAGTTTTTATTATTATTAAAAAAATACATTATAATTGAATGTCGGTCAAAAGGTAAAATAACTGTCAATAAACCATCACAAAGAAAGAATGTCAAAAGCATTTCGTTATGAGCTTAACGTGACCAGCTCTTAGTCACGTCCATGTCCTTTGACATCAATGTAATAGAAGTTATGACTTTTATGTTATCAAAATTTTATTTTACATTCCAGGATAATTACGTTCATAAAAAATTAAAGATTAAAAATAATATTCGATATTTGGCATAATTTGTTTTGAAAAACAACGTTTCATATACAAAATTGTAAATAATGCAAGACAATAAACTTAATAAATTTTCATTACTATTTTTAAAGTGCATTTGGAGAATTTTAATGCAAAATTATTGTAATTTAAATAGAAATATTCTGCGCAAAAAACAAGTTTAAAGATCTTATGAGATAACGTGGACCATAAAATTGAATGAACGCGAAAAAACGAAAGTCGAAACAAATGTACAGAAATAACATAAAAAGATCATATGGTGCGCGTAATAAGGCATATGGGCACAATTCAATCCTGCATACAAGTTACTCAAAGTTGGTGTTTATACTCCATGCCAATTAGTATGAAGCTCTCGCGAGGATATAAAGAATTTATTGCTTAATTATCACAAATATACAAGTAACAACGTCTGTAATAAAATGTTACTTACAAAATTCATTTCAATTATCATTCTTGAAGTTCTTGTAAATACAAAGAATCCATTACAAAAAGAATAAAACGACATGTGGTCCATTTGAAAGCACAATAGCTAATCACGCTAAACTTGCCCACGGTTTATTTAGCGAAATAAATTATTGTGCCTTATACCCAGGTACTTCGAATTTAGACCATATTGCAACAAATCAAGAGTGATTTTGTCAAATCAATATGTGATACAGACAGTATTCTTTTAATGTGTCAATTTACATAAGTATGTGTTCCTAAGTAAAAGTAAACGAAGGCTTTAAATTCAAATGAAGAGATTGAATCTATGTTAGAATATGTAAAAAGGCACATTTCATAGTTATTTGACGCTTTTAGTAATATTACCACAAGAGTTATAAGTATGTAATATTAATTGTAGCTCTATAAATTACTCACATTTTAAAGACGTACAATTATAATACTAGATTTTAACCAACCAACAATAAACAAAATTATACTCTCAGTATGTCATAATTGCCTCATTTCTTTTCTTTTTGATAGTAGCGTATATACCAAATTGCTTGTTATATCATTATAATAATTCGCTCCTAATTTGCAACTATATTTATTTTGTAAAACTTGAGTAATAAATGTGGATTTAATGTTTTAATAACAGAAGAAGTGTTTCTCAAAACGCATGAGTAGGTAAATGGACTGACTTAAAGTAATACAAGCCATTTTAGTAAAGTATTTTACTATGATATATTCCATACAAATGCACATAAATTGTGAAGACAATGTGTCCAGTGAAATAAGCAATAATCTATGGGTATATCATTTATCATCTCATATTAAATCAAGATGATGCCCCATTCTTTCTAAAGACAGGTGTGAAAATAATAGTCTAAGCCTGAATGTGAGCAAAACTAAAAATCTGATATTTGAAAAAGACGAAGAAAAACTGGAATGCAAGATCAGGATAATTAGAAAGAAATTAGAACAAGTGAATAAAGTGGTATATTCGGGAAGTAAGGTGTTGTGTGCACGTATATTATTTTAACAACTTATTTATATCAAAATATATAAATTAGACATATTGACCCTTATTCAGAAAAGAACGGAGAGTTTTGATCCTATCTTTCTTAAGCCCACTCTGCTATCCGGTAAAAAGTATGAAGCTAATAAAAAACCTAATTAAAATAAAGACTTTAAAACTTTTGACTTTAAAAAATAACACTTAGCAAACATTTCCAGAATCATACCTGGTACCGTGGAGTGAATAATGCAACATGGCAAAAAGTGAGAGCAACATCAGTGTCACTTTATTCTGCCTATTACGATGAGAGAACACCACAGCGTTATATTCGCATTCTTGCCATATTTCACGGTGAGTATTGCATGGCATGGCATTGCCAAATGACTGCCAATGCATTAGAAGTGCATCAATATAATAAAACAAATGACCCAATATTTTGTTTTAATTTTTTTTATAACTATGTGGTTACTAGTAAAAGTCGTTAACTGACTATAAATTAAATTTATTAGCTATTAGCTATTGGATATTGGCTTACTAACATTAAAGAAGCCTAAGAAGGATAACAAATGTTTTGTTTCTCATAAGATATTTAAGGAAAAATATTCAATACACTATTTTAAGAATTAGTTAACTTAATGTATTAAGAAAATAATCACACCAGTAGGTACTAAAATAAAAATTATAATCTGATAATTTGTACCACTCTTCATGACATTTTATTGAACATGATAATCAAGTTCTTACAACAGCCAATAAGAAACCTATAGAATCGATTTTTATCTAACTTGAGGTGCACATTAAGTAAATAAATAAAAGATACGAATTAATTGACGCCCTTGTTATATCGATGTACCTTGTTTATAAAGTTATCTTTTAAATAAACGATCTTATTGATATTTGACTAGTGCATTTTTACCACAATATACAAAAAAATCACACTTGCCAACATAGAGCTGCTAGTTACTTATTAAATAATACTAATTAAAAATATTTAAAAAATACGACTTATCTTCTAAGTAACTCCCTTTTAGTTATACAAAAGCGTAAAAAGATGTATTTCAAATTAGACGTCCCAAGTGAACTTATAATATTCTAAATTAAATGAACCAGATATTACGTCCTGTGCCGAAATAACCATAAAATAATGACTATACGTTAAATTAAAATCCAATTTTTCATTAATTAGTTATAAGTAGGGTATTAAATTTAAAATAATATGAAATTAAAATATAAATAGAAATGAAAATGTTAATTCTGGTAATAACATATTTTACAAATAGTGAGATTCAACTCTTTCAGATAAAGTAATCTTGTTTGAATTGTTGTTATGGTTGAATAATAAAATGCTACGTTTTATTACTTAAGGTGAACACATTGTAAACTCAAGACAATTGTAAGGAGATGACATGTATATTTGAAAGCGTTTTATCCTTACTAATATTATAAATGCGAAAAGTTGTATGCCTGTCTATTTGTTACGCTTTTATGGCTCATAAACCGGTCCGATTTGGATAGAATTAGGAAATAGTAAATGACCCACACACAAAGGCTATTTACTTTTCAAAAACCAATCCCTATAAGATGTAGGGTTGATTAAAGAAAAACAAGGCCTCAAAAATACGAAGCACCTATAGTTGCGTAGTTCACGCGGGCAAAGTCGCGAGCGGATCGCTAGTATTAAATAATTTATTCACATTAAATAACAAAGAAAAAAAAGATAAATTACATATTCAATTTCTTATTAGCTCTTTGGTGTACTAGGTGGCGCAGTTGACAAGCTTTATTAATTCGCTTTAAGGCTCGCGAATCTTGATGTACTGTCGGTTAATTAAAATAAGACATCCCATCATACATTATGCGCATGACGTTATTATCGCCGTCACAGTTTTATCACCAGCCAGGCGGCGGAGACAAAAATATTTTATAATTGCGTCCCATAATTAGTAGCTGTCCGATTAAAAATTTCAAATTGATCACATAATTATTGGAATCTTTTTATTAAAAATACCTTAAACTTTTGCAGACTTGAAAAACAAATAAATGTAGAAATGTCATTCTTTTAACAATTTCGTATTCTCAACATTATTTGTTAAATGTTAAAGTTGCGTGGTAAACAATAGTATAATGATAATGTTATAATAAGGCAACCATAATATTTTGGACTCTTTTGTGTGTTGTGTTAAAAATACTTACGTTTCAGTTCTTAGTCTAATTTAGTAATAATCTCTTCTCTATCTCTATATATAATAAAAGAGTAGAAAAGTCAATTCTGTACATGAAAAATTTCAGAAAAATTTTAATTGGGTGCGTTAATATATCAATAACAGAGCCCAAAAATCCACTCAGTAGAATTTTTGTCTGTCTGTCTGTCTGTTAATTTGTTCGCCAATCACGCAAAAAGTACTGGATGGAAATGAATGAAATTTAGCATGGTGGTAGCTTATAGTCCAAAGGTACATATAGGATAGTTTTTATCCCGGTATTACATGTAGTTTTTTTGGAAAAAATAAAAAACCTATATAAGTATTTTCTTCATACACTGATATTTACTGAATAGAAATAAATTATTTTTTGCATGGAATTAGCTTAGAGGCTAGGACATTATATGGGATAGTTTTTATCCTGGTATTCAATACAGTTTCGACAAAAAATAAAAAAAGCTGACATAGTCAAATTGTGTTAATTATTTTACAAGTGAAGATAAAATACTTCTAATTTAATTTACTAATATAATAATTATAAAACTAAGAAGTACAAAATAAATATGCATATATTTCATATCCATATAACTTTTTATTTTTTTATAATGGCAGCATTGTCATGTCACTATACGTCATTTTAACTTCTCCCTTAACGCTAAATTGAAATTAATACTTTTATATCGTTAAAAATAGTAATATTTGTGAAAAAAAGTTTCCTTATATAGACATTTTACTTTTAATATTATGCTCAGTACATCATACTTCCTGAAGAACTTTAAAGTGTCGCTTTATAGGATTATCAGCTGTCATTAGGTCATGGTCTATCTTGCTTTGAATAAGTCATGAAAAATTATTTATTAATTAAAGGTTATGTATTACCTTTAATGATTACAAAATTACAATACACCTCAAGCATGAAATCTTCTATTGAGTCTCTTCAAATGTGCCATAGAATTTTTTTTTTTTTGATGTGTAAATTCATTAGAAAAGATGAGATTCTTCTTAGGCTCAAAAGTAAAGTTTGTTATTTAAACGTGAACACGGGTAGCTGTAGATACGTAATAGATATAGTAGTGTAGTTTATGCAGGCGAAGCCGCGGCTGGGTCGCTAGTAGAAAATAAAACAATAATAACAACAATTATTTGTATACTATGGATACGTGTCATAAATTAACAAAAGGTATGACACGTGTCTATAGTACCCATACAGATAAGAACATTAAAATATATGTTGGTAGTTTAGTTACAAGTATGTACATGACTTCTACCGGATACAAGTAAATAATAAACATTATAATATATGCATTGCCTTTACTCATCATCACAAAATTAACTAATATTTTTATCAGTATTTTATTATACTTACCTTACTTATAAGTTATAGTTAACACAAATAAAGTTAAATAACTAAATTAAAATTAAATATGAGCATATACATATTTCTCTAAGCTTACAACATCATAAAGTTTTCTGATATTACAATATCGCAATAAAACGTATAAATCTAAATACAAAAGGATATAAGCAATAGAATTATTTTAGCGCTCCGCGACATAAGAATGCCAGTTTAAAGCGATTAAATAATTGTCAAGACCGCATACACTAGCAATATATTAACACCTTACAGGAGATTCGCTTTAAGAACTACCAGGACTATAATTTAAAGTCCAGTATTCATGACAAGTATTCTTACTTTAGTGCACGTTAGGAAGAAATAATCTTTAAATTGAGTATATAAGGTATCAAATGATATATAAGCATCTACGTTAATTTTCATAATGAAATCTTTGGATAATATATTTTATAAATTATTATGTATAACACGAAGAAAACATATATATTTTTTTATAGCTTCACGCTGTATCCCGCACACAGCAGGGTAGGCAGAGGGAACCTAGTGTTAAGACACTCCGTTCCCCACTTTCCGCCGAATTCGGAGGCTTGCGTGTTAAGTGGCGGAACTTAACGCCGCGCTTTATCTCGACACCAGAGCGAAGAAAATGGAAATATAATTTCCACTCCTCGAGTGGGAATCGAACCCACAACCAGTCGTTTACAGTCACACTCTTGTGCCACTGGGCCACGACTGGCCTACATATTAATTTATTTATGATACGGTGGCAGAAAAAACAAAAGGTGAGCGGTCGTGCAGTATCACAATATGAGAGAGTGCAGATAAGTTCACTCTCATTTGTCACCTGAGTCGGGCGCTTGCGTCGTGTAAATTCCATCACAAAGATAAACTTCTATATTGTAGTTATGCAGGATTAAAACACAAGATTCTTGTTAGCCATAGTCTTAGTTGTTTTTTGTTTACGATTTTAAATATACAATACTTACTAGTAAATATTTTTTTTTGATTTTAATTATAAAATGATTTCCATAATCGATAAATAAAAATGGTAAGAATACGAGTATAAGTACAAAAAATACAATTAATTCAAAACAAAGTCAAATCAACTATTGTGTAACTAATAAAATTGTCGACATTTTTACAATGAGCGATGGTAATACCAATTTTATCCTTTTACTACCATACAAAAGTATAACGTAAAAATTATAAACTATTCATTCCATTCAATTAAACCTTATATAACAGGAACTTTGCAATCATGTAGGAAAAGTTATCCTGCCCGATAAAGACAAGCTGCAATCGAAGCACCGTTGTAATAACAGTCCCAGGCAACCGCCTATCACTAGGAAACAACTCTAGCAAATAACTATTATATTACCGCAACTCGTTGCTTATATATTATTATATTTTTATTTTTTTGTACTAAGCAAATTAAGTAAAACCAATGAATTATTCGTCTTTCCCGTAATAAGCTAAAATAATTTATTTTCAACCATACAATACGATCTGCTTTTTCGTCCAATTAAAGACTTGTTTAGCTTAGGTTGCTAGACTTCGGAAACATATACGTACGTTTTAAATATTCTGACTTTACTGCAAGTTACCAAGAAGCAATGTTTATGCTACATATATATATAATGAATTAAATGCAATGACATAATAATATATACCTGCAATAACTTTCATAAAGAAATCCTTGAATAATGTAGAAAAACATACATATAGCATATAAATATTCACCGAAGTGAGACTTAAATTTACATCTTCATCGTCATTTCACATATACACGACACAATTGCACAGCGGAGGCAACATTACAATGTTATCTTTAAATTTATATGTATTTTTTTATTATTATACTCGATTGTACGTAGACTATTTAAATAATTATACACGTTTTTGATCACAGGTCACAAGATATCAACGGAAGACCAATTATATTGCCAAACGCGCCCAATAAATGCAAATGAGAATACTATAGAAGTTGTAGCCGCTAAACCACTTGAAATATGGTGGCAAGAGTGGGACAAAGATTCTTTGAATGTGGAAACCCCGATTCTTCTTTCCTGTCCCTTAACCGTGCCTTTGAATGGTCCATCAGTGGTATCTGTTGTTACTCAACCATGTGATGATCCTTCAAACGGATTTCATCTGATAAATTCAAATTTAAATAAAAAATACAACAGAATGTTCACAATTTGTGTTAAAAATTTAAAATTCGAGAAAGATATTACTACGAATTTGATTGAATGGATTGAAACAAATAAGTTGCTTGGTGCAAATATGATAGACATCTACATTGATAACTTAAGCAAGGAAAGTGAAGATATCTTGCTTTACTATCGCTCTCAAGGTAATGTCAGATTATTTCAAGTTCCTATTAGTAGTAAAACCGAAAGAACGTTATGGCAAAGGAGAAGAGATCATATGATAACATATAATGACTGTCTGTACAGAAACATTGCAGAGTCAAAATATATTGTGCCACTAGATATAGATGAGATTCTAGTCCCCAAATTATCTTACACTTGGCCACAGTTATTAAAACGGTTAACACGTCAAGGTTGGAATCCAGAACTTTATTCGGCAATCCTAGTTCGCAATGTATTTTTCTTTGAATTTATGCAAGGTATCCATAATTATAAATACAATAACCACACAAGAAAAAGTAAAATTTATATAAAACGTGATGATGTTCGAATTGACATTAGCGAAAATTTGATTTATAAAAGAATAGAATTAATAGATGGTAAGGATAGTGTTAAGAATAACTTAAAAAAGGAGTACGATGATGATAAAGTTCAGTATTACAAGTCTGAATGTGGCGAACGGCTGCGTGTGCCTAAATTAGCAAGTCATATAATTAGCTCAGCAGTTATTAGTCCCATAGGACATTACAGCAAAAGTTTTATGCTTACAAAACGAGTGCTGACAGCTTTTAATCATTACCCATTGGCTAGTCTTGGAACAGCGGGAATCTCAGGATGGTCTGCGCCCTTTAGCGAAGTGCAAGTCAACCATTACAAGGTAAAACCATTTTATGCGTATATTTTAAATAACTTAACAAAATGAAACTATCCTATTACCTACTTATTAACTAGTGTACGATTAATGTTATACTTTTATTTTAAATCTGTATTCAATAGCCTTAAAATAAATATATGATGTCATAATAAAATAGAAATAGCATTTTATTTTATTACAAATATAAAATGTTGATTCTCATTCTTAGAACTCATGGTATTCCGATAATTCAAAAACTGTGCTTAAGTAAGAAATCTAAATTCATACAACACGAAGTCGTGAGGAAACACGCCAGAGCTATTTAAATACAAAGCCCTGACAGGAGGATTACAATAATTTAATAAATTCGTGGAGATACCGGCATACTTAAGTATAACTTTCACGGCGTATCGTGCATATTGTGTTTGTACGTAAGGCAAATGCACATTTTTACGTAAATTAGTGGTAACTTAATCAAATGTTGTTTGTTTTAGGAAACTTGTAACTTCACTGTAATGGACGATTGCGAAATATACGCGAGACAGGCACGCATCGACCGCTCAGCTCTACACCTGACGAAGCCACTCAAGCATGCCATAGCAGTCGCTCTTTGCTCAAAAATAAATAAAAATTAATTAAAAATCTTTTATTTCATCCTTTGTCTTGAAAAATAAAAATGGGGTTAATACAATATTAAGTAATAAACTTATTTTTGTAGGGATAAAATACAACTACAAAAATTATAAGGCATAAGCCGCTTAATTGGTTTATGTCTCACTTACAAAAAGAACAGAAACACAATGCTATAGAACGATGATGAATGATCGAAAGCAGCCTATGCTTATATGAGAAATTAAGCGAAAGTGAGTATATTGAAATTTACATCGAATAAATAATTATTTGATTTATAACAAACTGACAAGGTGTACTTGAAAATAATAGCTTTAAAATGAAAATGGGATTTTCTACTAGATATATGTACCTATTTAATATTAAAAAATTTATTCCACGCAATACTTTTATTAATTAAAATGTACGTATAAATTATTCTACATTTTCATTATTTCGCAGTACATTTGTAAATAATTAAATAAACTTACCGACTTTCAACATTTAAATAAGTAAACACAAAACTTCGTAATAAAAAGAGCAAATAGTATAACGTGTAGTGTACTGATTTAACAAAATTTAAAATTGACACCTTTAATTTTATTAACACAAAAGTCACTACTATCTTTATCGTAATCCATATTCTATTACTTGAATAAGTCCATAATGGTGACATAAAACTATAAATAGTAAGTTTACGAGTAGAAATTCAAATTATAGTCCCAATGCCAGTCATAAACAACTCTTATTCTGCCTCCAGCTATCGCATTTTACAAGCTTTTAGATAGGAAACTTCGTCGGAATGATTTCTAAAGCGTCATTTAAAAATGTATTTGCATTAAACAGTATTGTAGTAAAAGTTTACTTTACATACCAACTAGTTGTTTTGTTTGTTTGTATGATACTAGCGGGTCTTCACCAAACGGTCAGGGTAAATTTTATTTAAGAGTGCAACGTTAAATGTTATAATAGAATTAATAACATGCTATGGTGAAGTAATATATAGGAACAATTTAGGTTAATATACATATATTACATATACCTATTACATATTTTTAATTTGGCATGCCTGACATACTTGGAGTGCTGCCTAATAGCTTTTGGACCGGGATAGAGATAATTGTTTCACTAAAAACGTTGTTTGATGGGAGAGGGACCTATGTATACTTGTCCAGACAAAATCTGAGAGAAGATTTTTAGGCAGCATTTTATTAAATTTGTCGCAAAATAACACGCACTACATTAAAATGCTTCACTGACGTGTAGAAAAGCGGTTCCTTTAATATTTTTGTTGGTATCATAGTATCCCTGTTTTTTAATTGATATACTTACAGAACTTAGTCAAATGAACATAAGTCCACCTTTAAGCTAAATACATGTATGTTTGGAACTCCATTATAAATTTTATAAATTACATTTGTAAAAATCTTATTAAATCCATATTAATTAAAAATATTTAGAGACAAAGGTCATAAATATGGGTTTATATACATTTTTTATATTTTGAGTAAATGGTAAACTTTATCATAAAAATGGTTAAATATTATAAAAACATTATTAATATTTTTTTCTAAAGCTATAAAACTAACGCCATTTCGATATATACTTAATACACATTCGACTCCTTTATAATGTTACAGTCTGTAAGTAGACACGTACCACAAATCCAATATTTTTGTAATACTATAATACTAAAAATATTTATGACACATATCTACTAAATGTCATTTACATACACTTATAAATAGTTTATTTCTGGTAACTTTTATTAATAACGCTCTTTATTTTTAAAATACGCAATTCAAATCAATTTGTCATTTATTGTAATCTGATCTAAAGTGTAAACGTAATATGTTGTCTTGATCGTCCTGATAAAGACATCCAATTCTCCAAATGCTCTTAATTTTAAGGACGGCAACAACTCAAGGGCAAAACAGCATTGCAAAATTGTATTACATAGCATGACAAATAGATGAATTGATTTAGCTGATGGTAAGAAGGGCTTATTAAACCTGAAAACCTGATTTCAAATTAATAAAAATAAATTGACAATACAAATCATATCAGTATTAATAAAAACCTATATTAATATCAACTTATGTATTACCATAATATATAGAAAAGAAATGAAAAAAAAAACAAAATGAAATGTGGATACCAAGATTTTATACATAAATAAATGTTCGCTGCAAAACGACATGTCAGGCTTTTAAATGGGCGCTACATTTTAAAATTCGCCTCCTCCAATACGCAAATGTAGCACATAAATAAACCACGTCTTAAGTTCGAGATGTATTCTCAGCTGCACTGATTCATTTACAGCATCTGATAACATCGCCTACTTTATTGGACATTGTGCGTACTCCGATCCACGATAACGCCGTATAGATCCTACATTAATCAATTACCTGGTAACCCATACAATGCGACGATTTTATTGCAATGCACGCGAAAATGAAACATTCGTTGAAGATAAACGATAAAATTGTAATTGGACCTCAATTGCTACTCGCATTCAATTTGCGGCGTTTGTTTAGAGCGTGAATTGACTGTTCAAAAGCACAATTATATGGCTGACCGCTGAATCGATACTGTTTTATGTAGTAAAACTGCAATTAGGTATTGTTGATGATTAAAGACATTTGTTATTTAGTTCCGCTTCGTTTGCTGAGTTGATTTTTATATTTTATTATTCCCTCTAATCGTTTTTCTTACGTTCGATTTTATAATTTTGATTCACTACAAATGCAAAGCTTATACTTTTTCTTAACGAAAGACGGTTATAATTAGTTAGTACATATACATTTTTATTGTTACTTTTGATATTAATTAGAACTATATGGCCACTGACCTAGTCCTAGACCGGACCTAGACATTGTCTTCCTTAAGAAAGTATTATATAAAATTAAAGTAACCTTCTTATTTAATTTAATATAAATAAATCAGTCTTATATAATCTTTATGAAGACCATGATATTTTAAAAATGGAAAAATGGCGAGTTTGGAACGTGGAACCGTAATCGCTTTTATTGGGTATGCATTGACAACCTAGTGGCATATCACGTCTCCTCCACCCTACTTTCTGCAAGAGTATACGTGCACATCAGATGGTATACCCCAATGCCCTTTACTACTTACAATAGAGAGACTTATGTTAAATATAAAAAATTTTCCTCTAAATAGATCCAATGCAAAATCCTTTAGACGGTAGAGTCAGACAGGCCTTAGCTTACACGAAGGAAAGTAGACATAAATATATCTATAATCTATATTAAAGTAAATGTACAGTGTAGATGTAAATTGTAACCCAAATTTCTATGTATAATGTAAGTGCTTATACTTGGAGTTGGGGCGCGATCGGTTGGACTGATAAATAAAACAAAACACTACGCTTGTGTATTCAAGGAAAAATATGCATACAACTTCACACATTCACTGTTTTCCGCATAACAAAGTAGTAATAGAAAAAATAGTGACAAGACACTCGATTCTTTTCCACCCGGGATCAAGACAGAGTGTGTTGACTAGGGTAGACCAACGCCGCGCTTAATCTTAAGTATCAGACCGGTGAAATTTATATAATACCATTATTTCTCCGAGTCGAAATCGAACTGAGTACCATCGTGTTTATACACAGTTGCTGTTCCACTGCGCCACGATGGCTACAAGTTATAAATATTCACACATTGCGCCCCTAACCTTTGAATTTGAAATGAGGTAGAATAATATTTGAGTTGTACTTAAATGTTAAGTAGATATGTACCTAAGATATCAGTAAACTTAACCAAAATTGTTAAATTAAAAATATAATATATTCGCATTATAGAATACATGGTGAAAGTATTGTATGTGGGTAAGTATTTGTTTAATTCGTTTATTCTATTGCATAAGTACTAATTATATAGGTACATATAATTAGTACTTATGCACATATAATTAGTATTATATTCAAAGACGTCATTACATAGTCAAGTTTTATACTGTTATTTATATAGGAATTCAGCACAAAAAATAAAATAGCTATTGAAATAAAGCAGCTGGTCACACTCAGCTGAGTGTGACCATAATTAAAGATCTATTGCTAATACTCTATGTTCTCCACTTTTTACCGGAAACATAAAACGTTTAATGGCGAAATTTACCTGTGTCGAATAATGGCGAAATTTGCCGGGTGTGTCTTACCATAAAAGGGAAATGAAAATAATTTAAATATAGTCATGTCGCTGAGTTAGCGACTCAAATCCAAAACTAATCGTGTTTGCAGTAAACTCTAACTAGTAATAAGACCCTCTGCTCTCCACTTTCCGTCCGAAATTCAGACATCGCATCTTAAGTGGCGAAACTTAACAACACGCTTTGCCTTAGATACCAAAATGGATAAATGAAAATAATATATTTATCATTACCTCAAGTGAAAATCGAATCCACAGGCCTCGCGGTTAAATTCAGATGTTGTCAAATCAGACGATGCCCAACGACGGCCTTACGAAGCGAGTAACACACGCATGGCAAAAATTGAATTCTCTTAAATGATTTGCTAGGCGCTGGTAGTGCGAAAAAGATTGCTTATTACTCAGATATGCAGTAACTCAGTAACCGCACTTAGCATAATGGGTTCACATTTATGTCATTTGCGTCTATTTCTTACTTTTATTATAAAAGCATTTAAATGTAATAACTGTGTGACTAACGACCATTATTCTTATGAAGCATGACTGTGTTGTACTTCTTGCGTATCTGTAATTAGATGAAGAAAATTAGATACACTCTAATGCTAATAAAAAATGTGTTATTTTTTTACGAAATATAACAAAAACGTTCTAAAATTTGTACTAAAATAAAAAATGTAAGTGAGGCTACATTTTTCTACATGAATTTTTAGTTTTCAACTCTAGCTATGTAGAGCACACGTCCTAAGGTGTTTCCCTTTTTACATTAATAAAAGATTTTTTTTATTTTTACCATTTGTTTCTGTGATATGATAAATTTAATATTAATAAAAACTATTTATGATATTATTAAATTAAATATTTTGGTTTCAAATTGAAAAATAATATTATGTTACAGATAAAAATATTGAATTTAGCTATACCAAAAAAGCATATGATAATACAAAACGTGCAGTCAATGCACTATTGAAATTTATCGTATCCTGTGAATCTACTGCTCCGAGGCTCGAGGCGGTCGTCGACCTAGGAACAACGTTAGGATACCTAGGCTTCTACCTACTATTGCTTAAGGTGCACACCGTACAAGCTGGAACGACGAACCCGGATGCTTTCATGATTTATGGGACAGATAGTGGGTGCCTTTAGAATTGTAATAAGCAAGAAAATCTTGTTAATATAATATGAAAATATCATCTTTGCATATCGAGCATACTTATTTTTTTGTTATAGGGAGTACAAGTTACCATCATTATGTTGTGTTGTTTGCTTATTATAATATTGTATCATATCATTTGTTTTCTCTCTTCTTCTCTCTCTCTCTATCTCCCTATGACATAAATTACAGTTTATCATCATTCATCACAACAAGTTAAGTGTTGTTATTTACTCAAGGAAGTGTTAGCTCCATGATAGAAATATTAAAATAATAGGTAAATAGTTGAATTATATATATAGCTATATATATATATATATATATATATATATATATATATATATATATATAGCTATACCTTTGCTTAAAAAATTAATATGTGTATTAAGATTAATATATATTAAACAGTGACAAATTATAACATAGGTACATTTACAGTTCCACACTTTTTCCCACATAGCAGCATAATCAAATAATACTTAGTGTCAAAATATTCTGTACTTAACTAAAAATTAATACGTATAATGACATACAGAACAAGGAATAAGTTTAAAATTATGGTAACATTATACTCAGTTTTTACATTTAAGCTCTAATTATAAAGAGAAGAATATCTTAAGTGCATTCTAAACAACAGCTTCGCAAACTATTGGTAGGTACATTTCTCAAAGTGAGTGTGGGCGGCCAGGGAAGTAAAATAGGACTTGACGCCTGCAAACAACCAAGAATTAATAAGCGTTTTGCTTTTATTTCATTCATGTCACGTTTATAAGAACAAGGTTCAAACAGAGATTAGTTTTATAAAACCCTAACTATGTAATACACTAGGACTAATAAAACTGCTATGAAATGACTATAATAATATTATTTAGTAATGTTAGCCATCATAAAGCTGATAATTCGAAAGCTATGTTTTTTAATGCATTATCATAATATAAATGTTATTTGAGTAGATTAAATTAGCAGGATAATCAGTCAGGGCGGAAAGTAGAGAAAGGTCTCTACTTTCCGCCCAAATCGAAAAATTTCACATTGAGTGACGCATAGCAGGGTAGTCAGAATGAATCTAGTGTCAAAACACTCCGTTCTCCTCTGTCCGCCAGAAGTCAAGATATTGTGTGTTGAGTGATGAAACTCAGCCAGCGCTCTATCTTTATCTTAGATGACAGAGCAAAGAAATAAAAATAATTTAAATATCATTCCTCTGAAATTTCTCCGAATCCCAAAACTATTGCGTTTCAAATCACAGCCAGACGCTATTCTACTGCGCCAAAAGGACCTCATCTGCAAAATGAGTCTAGAAATTACATTTTATATATTTATTTTCCGTCGTCGGTTAACATTGACAAATTGTGTAGCTGAGTCCCACCTCATATACAATATCTCTTAAAACAAACTATTTTTATTGCTAGATTCCCTGTATTGCTCCTGCAATTGTACTAATTAACAATGTTTGAATTTGTTTTCTTCTCTTACAAATAAAATTGGAGAATTTCAAGATGACAAGATATGTAAAGGAGATCAAAACCTATATTCACTCATAAGTACCTTGAAGGTACTTTGGAAACACAAAACATACATAATTGTATAACTTGTATAATGTAGAGGCCATCGTGACGCAGTCCCATTTCCCACATGGCGAGATGTTGTAATTATTTTTTTTTATTTCTCCACCCTAGTACCTAAGTACCACTCAATATGCAATATCTCCTGTCTGGCGGAAAGCGGAGAACGGAGTGTCTTGACTAGGCTGTCTCTATACAAGCTTGAAGTTGCATTTTTGTACCAATGTGATAAAATCTTTACTAAATATTAAAATATAAACTAGAGGACTATTTCATAATATTTATCTAAAATACCTTAGAGGATTGCGAGGTATAAACTACGAACGACACATCCAGTTCTGGACCAGTCTGGCAACAGTTATTTCCCCATTACACTCGAGATACACTATACTTCCGGGGCAACATAATAATGTACCTACAACTTTTTTAATATTATTATTAATATTTTTTATAAATATTTCAAATTATATTCATATATTAATTATGTAAGTTATTTTATATAAATAATTCTTATTATGTTTATTGTTATTGTTATTTTTATAGTCGTAAGTACGCATCAAGTAGATGTAATAAAATTTAATGACTAAGAATACTTTGGGGGCCAGTCGTGGCGCAGAAACACAAAGTGTGACTGTAAAGCTACTGGTTGTGGGTTCAATACCCACTCGAGAAGTGGAAATATTTAACACTTCCATTTTTTTCGCTCTGGTGTCAAAGAAAAGCGCGGGGTTAAGTGCCCGCCACATAACAGGCAACGCTTCCAGAATTCGGGGGAAATTGGGGAACGGACTGTTCTAACACTGAGTGCCCTATGCCTACCCTGCTATGTGCGGGATACAGCGTGAAGCCAAAAAAAATATTTTAACATTCAAATAAAAGTGCCAATAACATACTGACAGAATATTTTTCTTGTGTTTTATTGAATGCCTTGTACTTTTTTCGTACAAAAAAAATCATGCTCAGATCATGCTCTCATGTTTGTTATTTTTTCGAGTTTTAGGTGTTTTAAACCACATTTTACTTTGCCAATGTCACTAAATGGCACGATGGGGATAAGTAATTTAAATATCAACATAATAATACTTAAGAACGTAGTGCTGTGAAAGACGCTGACTACCCTGCTGTGCAGGTTAAAGTGTGAAGCGGCTTTTTATTTACTTTCTTCAATAGTTAAAAGGCAAAACAAACGCTTTATTAGTCTAGTAGCTCCATCTGTTGACAGATTGTATAAATTATTGTCCACTCATCTTGTTTAATTAAATATTATATTTAGAAGATAAAATATAAGTCTATGAATACATAGTTTTGTTTTAACTACTGTCATGTGTCATGTACAAGGCATTCTATCGCCGTGACCAAAACGTCACAAAGTGTGTCGTCTATATATAAACGAAATGAAATAAATGCTGCAGGAACTTTTGTAAGCTTGCAGGATTAGCCTTTTTATTTTATCCATTAGTTCTAAATTTAAGTATTTCTTTTTAATTAAAAAAAATATTATAACAGCAAAGTTTATCAAATGCAACACTCACTTGTCTTTTTGTTTTTTTTATTATTAAACATAAAGAATCATTTCTTAAATGAAATTGATGCAAAGAGGCCATCGAGACGCCATTAAAACAACGTCTAAGTGTAGTGATTAAATAAGATAAGATAACATTTAAATCAAATCATTTAATTTGTTCACTCTGTAGCTACGACAAAGCGCGGCGTTTAATTCCGCCACTCAACACGTAGAGTTTAGATTTTAAGCGGAAAGTAAAGAACGGAGTGTCGTTATGCTGGTTCTCTCTGACTTCTCTGCTATAAGGGAAAAGGCATGAATCTGGAAAAAAATTAAAGAAATAAAATGAAGCTTTAAGGGCCTGAAGCTTATCTAAAACGTGAAATCTTCACTCATCATTTATTATTAGGTACCTACTGTATCCACAATGTTAACAATACATTAGTGCAGCATCGAACATAAACTTGGATAATAACTTACATGTCAAGTTCTGATGATGACGGATGACTAACTTTGGTGAATATAAACGAGCTGTTTATGGGCTTACTTTTATTTATATGCTAGCGACCCGCCTGCGGCTTCGAATGCTTAAACGAAAGTTTCAATCAATTTAATAAGACATTATTTTATTGCAATTTTGTCTTACAAAAATTTAATTCTCTTGTAACTTTTACGTAATTTACGAACTATAAGAAAGTGAACTATAAATGTTAAGGAAGAATTATCAAAGTACAATCGTCAAAACTGCATTTACAGCGTACAAACCGGCTTTCTGTGATTGGCGTGCGAAATAAAAAAAAAAAAAATAATTGTTTTGATTTCTATGACATTGATAATTGCCCCCAATAATTATATTTCTCATTTATCTTCCATGTACAGACAGCGATCAGTTCAATTTTTATTATGTATAGAGATTTCTCAGAGTTAGACAGGTCGGTCAGTAACACTTGTGATGCAGAGATTACTGTAAGAAACAGGTTGTCATACACTTAGAATATTAAGTTTATTTTATTTACGTGGTTATATAAGTAACCTGGGTTGAATTATTCTTAGTGCTTTAAATAAAACTAAATAAATTGTTTATAGTCATTATTAACTAGTGTAGTTAACTATTGAAAGACCACACAAGGTATTAATGATTCAGTCTTACGCAATTATCACTATTTATAACTAATTAATTAAGTAGAAAAACATTTTAATTTTGTAATAATATTAGAATGTTGAAACGGACGAACGTCGAACATCGAAATGATCGTCTCTATGTTTTTATTATAGGTACATCTGTTCTGGTAATACTGATTAATATTACTTCAGGTATCTACATATTAAATTTTGAGGTGAATATTTGAAATAACAGGCAAAATAAAAAAAAATGAAAATGGTAAGCGTAACAATTATCATCTTGAATAAAGCCAAAGACGAAGAAAAATAAACGAGGAATTATATGTTGGCGCTATCCGCATAAAATCCCATGAACGGTCTACACTGCATGAGATGAGGAAAGCGTCCGACCCACTCTTTGGACAACTCCTACCGTCCTCTACTACATAAGTTTTTATAAAATTACGTATATAACTATATTCAATAGTTAAATAACAAAAAAATCACAGCAAACAAAAAATAAAAAAGCAGAAAAGAACACGGAACAAAAACTCCGTGGCGTGTTAAAATTCGATAATAAGAGATTTTTTTTTAAAAAAGTCCAAAATGATAAAAATACAAGAAATACAAGTGTTAGAAATAGATATTATAAGGATTGACTTGTTTTTTTTGTTAATATTGCTAAATATATATGCATAAAAAATGTTTTTTTTTTTAAAAGTACCACTACCATTTTCTTACCAAATATGTAACATTATTTTATTTAATAGTAAATAACCATATATACAAGGGTACTTTTAATTTCTGAAAAAATTAAACTCCAATAGAGGGTTAAAACTACATAAAATGAAAAAGAATAAAATATCAGTAAAAGCTTATATTTTTACACAACATCTGAGATTTAGAATCTAATATGATTTTGAAAAACGCCCAAGATCGACCACTCTACTGTAGCATGGAAAATAAATGAGAAGAATATTATTAGAAGCACTTATCAATATAATAGAACCTAAAACAGTGATGTTTAAATTTATTTTCTGTTTGTATGTGCGTTTGGGCACGGTAAAATCTTAAACATCTTAGCTGATTTAAATGCAGTTTTGACTATTGTATTGTTTGTGAGCAAAGTTACAGTCGTGTAGTTTACGCAGGCGAAGACGCGATCGTGTCACTAGTATACTAATACAAATTTTGTGTTTGACGTTTATTGGAGAAAACAGTGAAGGCTAATTTGATGAAACTTAGGAACGGTCCCATGGTGTAATGGTTAGCACTCTGGACTCTGAATCCAGCGATCCGAGTTCAAATCTCGGTGGGACCTTTCTTTTTCTAATTTCTAACAATATGTGTATTTTTAACTAGTAGGATAGACTTGTATAAATTCGAATTTAATAAAGCTAAAAACATTTTATAAACAATATCATCTTTTAAAGTATATCAATTTTTTTATCATAAATATTAATTTATGAAATATAATTTTATCAAAATCACTTAATTGATTTTTATAATATTTTTCTTGTTAATCAAATTATTTTTATGTTTTTTAAAATCGATAAGTTAGTTGCCAAGGTGATGAATTGGTATACAAAGCCATATCAATGTCAAACAGACACTCGCAATTGCATTAAAAAGCTACTAACTAGAGCTTTTATTTTGTACGAGTGCTGATTATAATTATTCAAGAAACATTACAAGAATGCGGCTCGAGAAGCTAAAAATTTTAATGATTGGTCCTTCTGATGTATGTATGCGTGTGTATTTTAAAATATACTTTCTTATTTACAACTACATTTACCTTGATGTGTGATGTATCTTTTGGATAATATTATATACCTATTTATAAAAACCTATACCTATATAAACATATACCTAACTATAACAACTCTTTTATTCATAATTTTATAAAATGTTAAAATGATTTAATTGTATTAATTTTAAACTTACGGTATTCCAGAGTGGCAAAACAATGATAGCAAATTATTTATCAGAATCCGTTAACATTGAGGAAGCCATCATCCCACGTGCAACGCAAGGAGTTCGAATTGTCGAATTTGAGCTTTCTCATCTTAATGTGAATGACACACAATGTAAGGTCGACATCGAATTATGGGACTGCAGTGGTGATCACAAGTAATATTCATTCTATTCAACTTTCATTAATTATAGTAATAAGTTTAGGTATATAAAAATATAGTATAGTACCAATTGCCCTTTAATTATGATTATTTTTAATTATTATAAATAAAAAATATTTTTTTCATTAAAAGACTCCATTTCCTCTTACAATTCATTGATCAATGAATTGCATATTAATATTTATTAATGTCAATGGTCTTGTCATGATTACATTTTAATTGTACAAGTTTTATGATTCATTCTATATAAGTTTTTACTTCTAGCAACTAATATCTTTATCTTAATAGAAATGAAATATACTTACGATTTTGTAAAATATTTGTTTTATGTGTAATAAATAACTATGTTATATTTTAAAAGCCTAGGAGATACGTGATGTAGATAACAAATAATATTTCATTAACAATAACAAAATGTCTACTAGATTCGAATCTTGTTGGCCTGCACTTCGACTTGATTTGAAAGGTGTTATACTGGTATGCTCATCAAACAATCTGAACACAGCACCAAAGGAAATGGAATTATTGTATAATTATTTTGTCAGCCAGGCGAAGCTTTCTGCAAAACAATGTGTTGTATTTTATAATTGCTCAGAGGATCAAGAAGATATGGACTCATTGAATCTATGTATGTAAATAATTGTAATATTATCTTTAGAAATGTTCATATACTGAATAATATACTCATATTATTATTGTCCTTACAGCGTCTACGTTTTCGAAAGTATCCCAAGTGGCTGTGAACATAAAATCGGGAGGTAATCGCTTGAAAATAGATTTTTCTAACTTGGTAACGTCGATTTTACAGACATTAAATAAATGATAAGATGTGAATCACGTTTCATTCATGTTATAATCCACTGGGCTTTTGGCACGACATACTTACCTTAGTATCTGCCAAACATACGTGATTACTGAAAAACATCCATTCATATTGTTCGTAGTTTTACCGTCATTTTTTGTCTGTAAAAAAACGTTTTAAGATACAGTAAGTTCGTCGTGACAAAATCTATATTAATAGTTTATATTTATAAAGGTGCTAAATTAAGACATTTAGATATTAAACATAAATTTATTTTAAGTCCAGTAGCTTTTACCTTTACAAGTCTTTATTACAGATAAACATAAACAAAAGTTTTTTTCTCTACATTACTTTTTATACAAATAATATGTTAAATTCTTATATGTTATGGATCATATTGCTTTCAGTCAGTTATACATTACTGGACATACTTGAATTACCTTAATTGCGATAATGATGATTTGACGCTTGTTTTTCTATTTGAGATCTAAGGCAACTATCTCAAAATTAGCTAAATATACTTGTATTAAATCAAGTACTAATTACACCACATGTTTGTTGATCATAATATTATCATAAAAACATAAAAACTCAATCATATACCTGCACTCAGTCTTAAAACATTTGGCTCGTATAATGAGTACTTTGAAAATGAACATAATTCATTCTTTACATAATTTTACATTAATGATTAATCTTAAGATGAAAATTTTTATTGAACTGATTTACTTCTTAGAATATATACACTAGCAAAGAGCATGTACACAAAAATCTTACTCTATTACAATAAAATAAATTATAAAAAGAGCTATCTTATCGAGTCTAAATCTTCTAATATAATTATCACCTTGATCACATCTTGTATATGTGGAAGGGTATGTGTTACTAAGAATAATTTATTTACACTTACAACAGTTAATGCCTTTCATTTTTCCAATTCCCCCTTTCATTAAAATTCTTCCGATCTCTGTGCCCTCTACCGGAAGACCCTCGATTCCACCTATCGTTGCCGCGGCCTCGATGCCCGCCCCTATTAAGAAACCGCTGAAAGTTTTGATCACCGTCCATATTATAATTGTAATCGTTCCCAGGAGGTCCATTAAATCCCATATTTCCAAAATTGTGTGGACCTCCAAACTTATTATTGTTAAAATTATGAGGTATATTTGGTGCGATACCTAAGAGGCCTGGAGTCGGGCCGCCTCTCGGGTCCGACATGTTTTGGTTGAAGCCGTGCATATGGTTCATATTATTCATACCTCCCATCCCCATCGGCGGCATGTTCATCATACCCATGTTGCCGTCCATTGGTCCAGGTCCGCCCGGCATGTTGTTGAATGGATTTGTATTTTGATTAAAATTAATAGGTGTCTTTAATAAAGCCTCCTTAGGCTTAGGTAAATAAGCAAATTCTCCATTTTCTCCTAATGTTACTCCTAAATTAGTAAATATACCACATAGAGCTGTATTATTTTGTATAGAAGATAAATCTAATTTTTTACCTGACAGTTTTTCTTGCTGATATTGCTTAATCATCAGAGTCACAGGTGCTAAGTTTTGATTGACGAAAATTTTATTTGTGGAACTTAAATCTTTGTACCAAAGAGAGTTTTGTAAAATAGTTTGTAAATCTAATGTATTTGATTTTGGTTCCTGGTTTAATATATCCACAGAATCTTTAGGTTTTCTTCGAGGATCTACTCGCGGTGCCGTACTCACAACTTTAGCAGGAGGTTTTTCACTATCACTATTGGATTCATCTACTGATAATCTAAATACTTTTCTTAATCTAGGATCAGTCAAAGCTTGCGATTTTGCTGTACTATTTCTTATATCAGTGTAATCTGGCCTAGGTATGTGAATCGGCACTAATTTATACGGTATAGGCGGATGATTATTTATTGATCCATTAATTTCTGATGCGGGAGTATAATTAGGAATTGGTTTGAAAGGTAAACCTAAACGCAAGTCAATGTCACCGCTTGTATTTTGTCTCAAATCTGTATCACCAAAACTTGGAACTTTATAATCTGACTGCCGTAAATCTACGTCAGTTCTTCTTCTTCCGTCCGTCGGTTCACCGTCTATACATTCGTAAATAGATACGCGGGATGTCTTCTTAACTTGAGGTTTATTAACTTCTGATACTTTAACAGGTGAACGTCGTGATCGCGGGTCTCTTGATATATTTTGATCTGTTGCGTCAACTGTTACGTTGTCCTGCAAATTATTTTTCATCGTGTTAAGTAATTTTGTTACTTCTTCACTTATGTCAATTTTTGATAGATCACCAAGTTTACTTAAAACAGAAGAAGGTTCTATTGCTGAGGGCGTAGACGATGGTGGTGACATAAATGCCTTTGAAGGTGACAAGTTTGGTGATGATTTCTTTTTTATCCCCTTTTCTTCATCACTTGAATACCATTTTTCATCTATTAATAAATTATTATCTTCATCGTCGTCAGTTGTAGAGCGACGATTTCGCTTTTCTGGGTTTTTAAAAATTGGTTCCGGTTGTAAAAATCGAATATCTGTATCCCCATCAATATGTAACGAATTAGTTTCTACGTTAGATCTATGTGAACTAGTATCGCCTTCTGAAAATGGTAAAATTCTGTGATCAACATCCTTTATTTCATTTATTTGATTACCTTTCTCAGGGGCATCTAATGATTCATTTGATATATCAATATTTTCCTTATCTTTTGAGGCAAATTTTAAAGCATCTTTTGTATATTGGTCTATGTCTATCATATCCTTGACATTTGCATCTTTTTTAGTGGCTTTATTAGAGGACTCGTCATTAATTACAGTAGTACTTGGTTGGAACCGCATATCTACGTCTTGCCCGGGTAATTCAGATGACACAACAACATTGTTAGATACAGGCGCCGCGGGTGGTATACGTAAATCTAAATCTTTTGGTACTATACTTGAACCTAAAGTCGTATTTGGTTGTTCCAAATTATTAATTAGTCCTAGCTTTTGTATGCTCATTGTATTAAGTTGTATTTCTGTAATTTGTTTTAAAGATATGCCGATACTGTTAAGCTGTAATACTGTCAATTGACCCAATTGGTCTAAATTTTCTATACCCATTTTGGTTAAATTCGAAATTTGTCGAGGTGCCAGCACACCTGTTAAATTTTTAATACTTAAAACGTTAGAATTATTCGCGTTACTATTATTTGGTGATGAACTTAAATTTTGATTTGAGTCATTTTGCCAACGCGATTGTCGTACTTTAGGAGATACTTTTGTTTGCCTTTCGCTATTATATTGGTTACCAGAGTTGGGTGTTTCAGAAATATTTTGCGGGTTCGGTATATTTAAATCAAAAAGAGAAGGTATATTATTTCTTGGCTGAGTGTCAGTATTTTCTGAGAATTGTTGCATTAACTTTAACTGTGTAGTTTGTATCATTTTAAGTGCTCCTTCTCGATTTAATCTTGGAAAATCACCCAGAATTTCTTTCGGAGCTGATTCAATATGCTTTAGCAATATGTTTTTCAAGCCATCATTCAATGGTTTGCCATGTGCAAATTTACATTCATCTTTATATATACAAGGAAGTCCAGTATGGTAATATTTACAAGGAAAATCTGCATGCATGTATAAGCACTTATCTCTTTTCGCACAGCAGTCCATAAGATAAAACTTACACAGTTCCATTTTTCTAGGAGGTTGAGCATCATGGGAATATATGCAATCATCGCCCTTATGACATTTTCCTTGCATATAGTATAAACAGACACCGTCGGGATCCTGCATAGGATGAGAACCAACCCCTCTTCTCCTGTCATTCTTATTTTTATTACGATCGCGCTGAGATTGTCTATGTCTTTGTTGACGGTGAGATTGATGACCCCTAGAGTCCTGGCTACTATCCGATTCATAGGATTCCCTATCATCATCCTGATACATTTCTTTAGGAGACTGCTTTTGAACGGGCGAGGCCCCCCTAACGCACATCATTTCGCTTTCATCCATTTCGTCTGAATAGTCTTGCTTTTTGCGCTTTTTGCTTGGACCGTCTTTGCTATCATATTTCTTACGTTTCTTATGTTTACGACGTTCCTCTACATCTTCATCAGCTTGTTCTTCGTTTCCGTCACCTTTGTTCATAGCTTTTCTAATGGCCTTTTCAATATTACCAGCAAAATCATCTTCAATTGAATCTGCGTATTTTCGACTCTTTTTACTTTTATCTTTAAATTTTTGTTCGCCTTTGCTTGACTTTGACTTCTTTTTCTTACCTGATTTAGAATGGTAATAATTTTGTGTATCTGTTTTATCTTGATCTCTAGTGTCTTCATTTTCTGTTACGGTTTCTTCTTTCTTTTCTTCTTTTTTTACTTCGTTTGTTTCTTCACCATCGCTCTCGATTTCACCATCTTCTAAATCATCTGTATTTGTAGCTGGATCTGCCATTCTGATGTTTTCGCTGAAATTGATATAAGAAAAATATTAGCATTTATATTTAAAAAAATAATAGATTATGGATTGGTAAATAATTTTATTAGTAATCTTTAATGTGATTATTTCATTGTCTTATCACACAATGATACTTGATATCATTAATAGTTGCGATTAATTTAATAGTTATACTAATAAATATTATTTTTATAATAATTATTAAAATAACTATTAAACCCCTTTATTATGTATTATTTACAAAAATTCATTCCTCTTAGAAAAAGTATTTGCCACTATGTGCGTAAATGGGGCCGTCTAGTTACTCATCTTTTATATACGAAAAAACTGCATTAAATAATTAAAATAAATTTGATAAGTTAAATTTAAATCAGTAGCATTAATTTAACCAAACAATTTATAGAACTATTTCTCAACACAGTAAAAAAATAGTCAACAGTAAAAAGAAATTACGAAAATCTCGCGTCAAATAACCTTAATCTACACTCATGACCTAAATCAACAGAAAATGAGTTGTACAGGAAAATGTACTGCGTTAGGCGGTTAAATAAATTCTTAAATGGTAATTTGTTTTATTAAAACAGATATGAACTTCAGATTATCTTCCATTTAGTAATAATATTGACAAATCCCTACAACTATTTTAAGTTACGTATTTTCTTTTATCTCAACAAATACAAAGTAATTTTAATACTAACTACAATTTAAAGTCTAAAAGGTAATAAACTATTATTCTTTGTAACTTTTAAACTAATAATTACGTCATTCAATTGGTGACTGGCACAATATAAATCGGCCGCCATGTTCGTATAACCCGACCAAATCAAACAGGTCGATTTAATTAAGTTATATATTTTTAACTATAACACAAATGTGATATATACTTGATTATTATAAACATTGTTTATCCAAATAAAATCTAGTGTTCATTAAGTAAAAATTATTGATCTCTGTACGAATGCACACTTAATCATATACTCACACATACATATATGCCAATTCTATAACGAGACTGACGTCCCTACTAATGGTATTTTACAAAGTATTTAGATAATACAATTGTAAACAATATAATTTAATTAAAATTGCGATATTACGCATTTAAAATATGTCTATTGTGTTCAAGCGAGAGCAATTTTCGATATTCTCTATACTATACCTAATAATCGTTGAAACAATTGTCATTGGAATGAATCTCCAGAATCACAAATTAGAAATAATTGCGCAAGAATGAATTTAACATGTATGGCAGAAGTCAGTAGACTAACTGTTCATAGCCACAACTTTCAAGTAAATTAGTAGTAATACAAGTAGATATGCAAGCAGTGGGTGGCCGTTCACATTTCACAATGTCTTGCTAGTTGGTCTACGCTGCGCTCTCGCTCGCCACGATATAAATGACGTCAGCCTTCTAGAACGGCAAGATATTTGTCCTTCCTTTTTCGAGGTCACGCGTACAACGCTCACTCACACATTAACACAGACTTACATTATTGGCGTATAGCTATCGCGACTTTATCCTACCGTTTTAAATAGGTGGCATTAAAGTCAATATTGTTAAGAAAAAATGTTATTTGGGACAATGTTCAATAACACATTATATGCCTTGTAATTTTTAACATTAAAGCATTTACCCATCACCATGTTTCTTATAAAACAATAATTAACAAGTATTATTTATGATAATACGTTACATTAATAAAGAGTATGTCCTAGTAATAACTCATGCAAAAACTATACAAATTTTTCATAGAAGCAGTATTATTTTTAAAGACTAATTACAAAATGGTGTACTAAAAATATGACGCCATTTTGACAAATTTTGTCAATGAAGTGTTTACTATACTTAAAGAAACTATTAAATAGACTTATTATGAAAAATATGTGTAGCAATAAATTTGCACGTGTGTGACAAATTGAGCAGACCAAGCACTTTATGCGATTAAAATATAGGGGACACGCATCTGATTAATATGTCCTAACAAGTAAATACATAATATTAAGTGTTACCAATCTTACATTAAATCAACAATTCACTATGTGCGACTACTATACGCCATGTAATAGAATTCTTTCATAGCATTGCTGCATAAAGACGTAGACGTAACAAATCGAATACGGAATATTATTGATTTCGAATTCAGACGACGACTGCAGCGAAACAAAAGCAAGTTTTGTGTTAATTTAGTTCCCAGTTTAAACACGGATATTGAAGGCGTTAATGTAGATACAGTGGTGCCATAGCTGGCGCACTAATGTAAAATTGATTTAAAAATTACTGATTTATCTAAGTTATATTAAATTTCACTTTTTATTTCGTGGTAAATGATATTTATATATAAATACCCCTTCGATGCAATCATTATTTTTTTAATATAGTTATTAATTACCTGTAACAAATATTAATATTCAATAAAAAGTGCGATAACGATGACTTCCTAACAATGTTGTATAAGGTGGCTGACTTGGTTACTAAAATAGATAATATATTAAATACAGATAAAAAATAATATACATTTTAAATACAAATGCTGTGATTTTTTGTTTTTAAATATAAATATCTTATGTTTCCTTTTAAAAAAAAAACTCTATTTTATATATATGATATTTAACTAATTTCGATTAATTTAACGAACATTATTGAAAAATAAATGAAACTATTTAAAAAAATCAGTTTTAGCTAATTTATAGGACGAACAAAATTATAGAACACATATTAAAAAGTTTTACAAAAACAAAATATAATATATTTTAATATAAAATACTTACTTAACTGTCATCATCAATTTTTCATCGTCAGTCTGACAGTGTCAATTTTTATCAAGTTTCTGATAACGAAATTAAATTTTTACAGTCAGCATATTTGTGAATGCTTAATAAAGTGTTATTATCCTAATGAGATATTCCTAGAATAAGCTACATTAACCTATTATAATTTCGTTAACCATGTGAAATTATTATTTTGCGTGTAGCATTGTTATTATTTGATTTCTTCGTTAGTAAAATTTTAAATTACAATGTCTGAACCAACTAATCCGTTTGCTGGGCTATTAGGACTCCCAGAAGTTAAGTCAACAAACGACAAGGAATGTAGTGAAAACCCACAGCCGTTAGATATAAATTTAAAACAATCACAGGAAAATGAGAAAGTCAAAACAATTAATAGTATTGTTGAGGATGTGTTTCATTTTACTATAAATTCTGATGCAGTTAAAGGTGAGACAGATAAACAATTGGTATATTTGGAAGAATTAGCACAAGCCATGAATCCAAGAATATATATTGATTTAGAAGCTCTAGAACAAGCACTCTTTGAGAGATTACTTCTACAAGATATTGAAAAAAGTGTTATACCAAAGAACACTACTGTATTTAAAGATCATGTAATACAAAAGAAAGTCTTTCCATATTTATTCAGTTCTATGGAGAATATTCAGAGTTACAGCCTTGCAGATAAACCATATATTAAGAATGCACTAGATAAAATGACAGAACTCATATTCAGAAATGCAGTTACAGCATTAAAACAGCCGGCTCTTTTTGAAGGGCAAGACTTTTCATTCCAATTAGTAGCTATCTTACAACATGTGGGACCCCAAAGCCACATATTTTTTAATGATCTGATTAAAGCATTTGTGTCTGAAGGTATGTATATTAGTGAATATTATTTGTGTACATATAGAACAGTTAATAAATAAAATAATATTGAATTTTTCAGGTGATAATGAATGTCGATCACAATTAAAAGATACAATGATACCTGTACTCCAAAGAATTCATACAGATATCATTAATTCTAATGTAGTTAATTTACCTATTTATATATTACCATCTATACAACTTTTCGCAAGTGAGTATTTCAAACTTCTAAAAAATTATTATATTTGAGTAAAATATATGTGTCTTGTTCACTGTTATATCTAATTCCTTCCTCAAGGCAATCCAAATTTGGCACCTATTTTAATGGATGCTTGTGAACCAAAGATGGAAAGCAATGGGAGGCAGTATCAAGAATCTGTAATTGGAGCTTTGTTAAACCTTTCTGTATTGCCACGGACTGGAACATCGATACATGAGTTTTTTGACAATCCTTTGGATCAGGTAATAGTTGCTCTACCTGATACTACAATATCAAATGACATCTTTTCAAATCGTTTCTACATGTTAAAATTCTTATTACACTACTACTATTTTTTGCATGTAGTGATCTACTGAATAATATTTCATAAATCAATATGTTACTTTCAGGCAGCTACAGTTTTAATAGAAAGTTCAGTTTGGAATGCAACATCACATCTTACAAATAACTTGCACAAAATATTCTTGGCTCTTTTAAAAGGTGGTTCCCAGTTAAAAAATAGACTACTATCATGGATAGGAAAATGCTTGAAAGCCAATGTTGCAAGAGGAAAGTTATGGAATGTTCAGGTAATTATGAAAGAAAAATTATATTTTTTGGGAATTTTAATTTATTCTGTCAGATTTCTAAATGTATGTAATTTTTTTTTGGAAATATATTTTCAAATTTATTTTGTATTATAATACAAAATAAATTTATTCCAATTTTAATACATGATAAAAAGTACACTTTAAATTAATGGTACATTTTGGTACTGGACATTGTGTTGCAGTTTTCAATGTTAATTCATGCAATATTTGTAAGTTTAATCTCTACTGGGATACACCAAAAAAATCTTTTAGATCTGGTTACTATTTTTGGAATAAATTCATAACATAACTTTAGTAGAGTAAAATGCTAACAAACATTGAAACTTGACTATTAAAAATAAAGTTTTACACATCTAACATCAAAAATGATAGATTTCCATATAAAATTTTCAAACCTTATTTGGCTACTTTAGGAGTAAAATTTTCGCATTTGCTGTAATAGGTATTTTCTTTTTTTTTTTTAAATATATAAAAAATCTATAAGTTTGGGTTTGAATTTTCAAAAATCCTTATATTATCTCAAAAATAGCAAATCTTTTGCAGGCTGGTGAAATGAGTGTTGCTTCAATGAATTGTGTGTCCGATGGATTTATGGTAAATCTTGGTGCAGTCCTTTTACATCTGTGCCAGCCTTTCTGTACTAAGTCAGATGATCCAAAATCATTAAAAATTGATCCAACATATGGTGCAGTTACAGTAAGTAAAATAGTTGTGTACCTAATTCTACTTAATTAGATGTTATATATAGTTGTGTACCTAATTCTACTTAATTAGATGTTATATATAAGAGAATATGTAAGAAGGCAGTAAGAAGTATTTGGATTGGAATATAAAGGCACTTCAATTTATGTGCCTACTTTGTATAAACATAGTAAATAGGCAAAGTTAAAAAAAAGATAGTATGTAATAAAAAAATTCAAAACACATGTTTGAAAAAAAGTTTTACATAAATGAAGATTGTACTACAGCTAAACAATTATTAAAACTTAAAACTAATATTAAAAAAAAATAATAGCAATGAAATTTAAATATAAGGAACCTCTATTCCATCTTCTATGTAATAAACTACTAAAGATACATTGTGTTAATTTGATTTGTTTTTAAATATATAACAATTTCCATTTGTTATTTATTAAGTAGTTAATTATTAACCTTGCCTTAGAGTGTTTTTAATTTTGTCATTGAAGTGTTGGCCTCATTTTTTTGTCTTTAACCATTCATGCAGTTTTTGAATATTGAATTAATTAATTAAACCAAACTAATTTTACTTGATTAATCGCTCACATTTTAGGTTTCCTAAAATATATTTTCGTATACCAAAAAAACGCGGTAAAAGGTAAAAAATTGCTAATTTCAAAATCGCGAAAACAAAATATGTAATTATATTTTCAATTATTATCTCTATTTGTTAACAGCCAGAGGAATGTGCGGCAAAATCAGTACATTTGGATTGCTTGTACAATGAAACCTGCTTGTTACCACCACGAGAGACGGATGACGGGCAAACTATTAAACGGCCTACTGCTGAAACTTACACGTTTGTGACGGAGTGCTTCTTCATGACACACAAGTGCATTGATTTAGGTACATGTTATATTAATTTTGCACAATTTTTTGTAGGTTTGTCGTTTTTCTGCATAGTGGAGTACTCAGAGAGAACTTAGTTAAAATTTTCGTTGTTCAATATCAGTCCGAAAATAATACATTAAAAAGCTCAAGCTTTTGTTTAGCAAAGTAGGGATATGAAAAAAATAAAAAATAACTGATTCGCCGAGTATCAATAGCTATTGCACCACTATGAATTAGACTTATTATTTTTAATTTGGTATATTATTATATTTATATTTATTTTTATCTTTGGAGAGAAAAATATGTACCATTCAGTTAAAATAGTTTCATTTAAACTGTGTTCTTCACGACTTTTTCCGCGTAGCTGTCAGAGAAACATAGTGTCAAGACACTCCTTTCTCTACTTTTCGTTTTAAAATTGCGTGTTAAGTGGCAGAGCTTACAGACGGGCTTTGCCTTGATTACGAGCTTGGAGAAATGAAAACAATATATCCTTTCCCCCAAATGAGGATCGAATCCTTAACTACAGTTTACAATCAGACGCTACAACTGCGCAACGACGACTTCTAACCTAACTATATATGTTATAAAATAATTCTATTTTAGGTGTAAGAGTGTGTGCAGAGAAATTATACCGCTGTGGGCAGGACCTGGGGCGCGCACAGCGAGCGCTCGCGGACGTCGCCGCCGCGCACCACGTGCTCGAGCCGCTGAGACAGCGCGCGCGCTTCCTTATGACCAAGTAAGCCTTAAAAATAGAATCTTTTAATTTGTTGTGTAAGTCTAAAATGGTGTTTATTTGTATTATGTGTTTGTTTAAAATTGTGATTGATTTTAAATATAGGAGAACAAACAACTTTTTATATCAAATAAATAAACTTTATTTAAAACTTTATTGGATAAATTATCCAAAAAAAAAAAAACATACACCAATGATGTTTTCTTCATAAAAAAATAAATAATTCTATCTATACTTCTATACTAATATAATAAAGAGGTAAAGTTTGTAACTTTGTTTGTAAGGGCTAATCTACAGAAATACTGAGCCGATCATGAAAATTCCTTTACAATAAAGAAAGCTACTCACACACTACTCAGGAGCTATAGGCTATATTTTATTATGATTTAGGCTATGTTTTTTTCGCGGGTAGGCGGTCAACGAGTAAACAACGGTTTTTTTTTTTTTATCCAATATTCGATTATAAAATTTGTTACGAAATAATAGTTTATTAAGTGAATATCCGTAAAAAAATGATTTGCTAAATTGCGTTACTCACCGGCCAGTGTTATCTCACTCTAAAAGTCTCATTTTTACGTATACTGAGGAACACAATTTTCACTGCTGCTGTATAACATGGAAACAATAAAAGAATCACTTACCTCTATGAATGAGATGTTTCATATGAAGATGAACGAATTTCAGCAAGAATTACACAAAGCTTCGCCACTCACTACCTCTTCATTGGCGGCTGATTTCAATAATTTTAAGAGTTTCACTCTCGCGGCGTTGAACACACTACAGAGGCAGGTGGAACTTATAAGCAGAGAAATCGATCGTCAAGAGATGAATAGGCGAAGAAAAATATTGCTATTCCATGGCATTACAGAGGAGAAATCGGAAGATCTTCTGGCAAGAGTTGTGTCTGTAATAGGCGATAATTTAGATCTATCAGATTTTTCAAGCTCGAGTATAAAGTCGTCGTATAGGCTAGGACATCCCTCTGAAAAGTCTCGCCCAGTTGTCGTCAAGTTTTCAGAAGTTTCCACTCGAGATAAAGTCTGGTATGCCAAAACCAAACTGAAAGGTACTGGGATTACGCAGTCAGAATTTCTAACGAAACCCCGTCATGCAGTCTTCCTTCAGGCGAGACAGCTTTTTGGTGTCAGTAAGTGTTGGACGAGAAACGGCAACATCCATATAATAGTTCCTGACGGCACCAGGCATCGAATTGAGTGTTCTTCAGAATTGGACAAATTAAAAATCTCTAAATCACCACAAAACACTAATCTCGTTAATAAAACTACACAAAAGGTAACAGGTGCACGTCCTAAACGACTTACAAAAAGATAATTGTGATTTGTTTACTTTCTGCTTGTCAAGTTCACAGTATATGTAAAAATTGTTATTTTTTTTTCTTACTACCTACATTTACGTTTTTATTTCAAAAGTAATATTATTCTATACAACAGATTAAAAACTAAAATAGACGTGTAGCTTTTTGCATATTATGTCATAATTGTATTTTGACAATGCTTTTTTTTTTCTGTTCATATATTTTTATTACTATTTCTTTATTTTTTTTCATAATTAATTTACTTTTTATTTTCTTTTTTTTTTTTTTTTTTTTTTTTTTTTTTTTACGATTAATATAAGTTTTGTACTATTTTACAATATTAATATGTTTTTTGTAGTAATAAGATAATTTGTAAATTTTTGTAGTGATAAGATTTTACTTCCGACATTGTATCACGTAAGTTTTTACATATGTATTTGTTGTAAGATTTTTCTATGGCAACCGGCAGGTGGGTGAAAAATTTAGTAAATTTTTAGGTTTATATTAATATTCATATTGAATGAAATTAGTATTAATAAGTGCTTATATTTATTATTATTATTATTTATTTATTTATTTATTTTTTTACTTTTTATTTTTAATTGTTTTTTTTTTTATTATTATTTATTATTTATTTATTATTATTATTTTTTGTATACATCTTCATATTTAAATTTACATATCATATTAATTATTAATACACACTTGGTGTATTTATTACTTATATATTTATTAAACATATATACTGTATTGTTACTATCTGTTTATTTCACAAAACTGTGAAAAAAATGACTGACACTTCCTCCATGGACTCTTTTTATTCTTCTTCTTCTGATTCAGAAGATCTTAGTGATAATAGCTGCCAGAGTATTACTCCTCTAAGAGACTGTTTAAATTCTTATTTTACTCCCTATCCTAAAAATTTCAACGTGGTTCACATAAATGCTCAGAGTATTCCGGCTCACTATCCAGATCTTCTATCCTCTTTTGATAACACCAAAGTACACGCCATATTAGTATCCGAGTCATGGTTCAAACCATGCTTGCCCTCAACAGCATATTCACTACCAGGATTTCAACTGATTCGAAACGACCGCACTGGTCGGGTTGGTGGAGGAGTGGCTATTTATCTTCGCTCTCACATACCATTCACTATTCTTGATTACTCCCGATACAATATAAATGACACAAGTCCAGAACATCTTTTTATTGAACTTACATTTGCACTCACTAAAGTCCTACTTGGGGTGTATGTACTACAGTCCGTCACTTACAGTAGATTACTTTGAGATTTTTGAAATTCTCCTTGAAAAATTGACACTTTCATTTGAACACACAATTATTATGGGTTATTTCAATACCTGCCTGTTGAAAAATGATAATCGAGCAGTTCGTTTAAGCTCTGTTGTAAATGGAGCTAACATGCATATTCTCCCTTCATCCTCTACTCATACATTTCCCAACTGCACTCCGTCTCTTTTGGATTTAATTTTAGTTTCTTCCACTGACCATGTTGAAACTCACGGTCAATGTAATGCTACTGCTTTCTCCTATCACGATCGTATTTTCCTTTCCTACTAAGCTAAGCCTCCAAAAGCTAAATCAAGAATTCTTCTCCAGCGTAACTTTTGAGGTATGGATTTAGAGCGTTTACGTGAGGATGCTGAGAAAATTAACCGGAATATGATCTGTAAAGAAAATATTGTAGTCAACAAAATATCTGTATTTAACTCTCTTATCATACAACTGTACGACACTCATGCTCCTATCAGAGCTGTACGTATTAAGCATCTACCAGCGCCATGGCTCACCGAAGATGTTAAAAAATTACAAGATAGAAAAAATAATGCAAAATGTAAATATAAAAACAATCCATGTGAGAGTACCCGACAAACATATATTAAAGCCCGAAATCGATGTAACAGGGTGTGTAGGGATAAACAACGACGCCATATTCATAAGTCTATTGTTGAAGAAGATAACATAGAAAATGTCTGGAAATTTCTTAGATCAATTGGGGTTGGGAAAGCAAAACAAAACGTTAATCCATGTAATATAGATACAAACAAACTTAACAAGCATTTTTCTCCTTCTGTTACAATTGATGTAACTACTAAATTAAAAGCTCAAAATCAAATTCGTGCTTTACCTACCCCTGCAAATCCCATTTTTAACTTCGTTCAATTCACTGAAAGTGATGTTAAAGAGAATATATTATCGATTGCTTCTGACGCAGTTGGTTCTGATTGCATTAGTCGTAAGATGATCATACCTATCCTTGATATCCTGCTTCCTGTTTTAACGTCAATCCTAAATTTCTCCATTACTAGTGATACATTTCCATCATCTTGGAAAGAGGCTCAAATAACGCCAATTCCTAAAAATCGCAATCCCTCTTCCATGTCCGATTACAGACCTATATCCATCTTACCATTCCTATCAAAAGTCCTTGAACGTCTTGTAAATCAACAACTTAGTAAATACTTAACTAGTAACAACCTTCTGAATCCTTTACAATCCGGTTTTAGACCCGGTCATAGTACGACTACTGCACTAGTCAACATATCAGATGACATTCGACTAGGCATGGAAAACCATAAAGTTACTGTAATGATTCTGCTCGACTTTAGTAACGCCTTTAACACCGTGGATTTTGATATTTTATTGACGATTATGTATTCTCTTAACATATCTCCTAAAGTGATTGATTGGTTTCATTCTTACTTGCGTGGACGCAAGCAACGTATCCGGATTCAGGATTCATTTTCTGAATGGTCCGCGGTACATGCTGGAGTTCCGCAAGGTGGCGTGTTGCCCCCTCTCTTATTCTCGTTATTTATTAATTATTTTTGCCTTAAGATTTCTTCTCCCTACCACCTTTATGCGGACGATCTTCAAATATATCGTCAATGTTCGTTACACGATCTTCCGGGTTGTATATTAGCGCTGAATGAACAACTTAAACATATTTCAATGCAAAGTAAATTGCTGGGTCTTAATATAAATCCCAAAAAGACTCAAGCAATTATTATAGGTAGTTCAAGACTCCTTCCTCAAGTTACTTTACAACAATTACCATTCATACTGCTTGATGGAACAATAGTCCCTTTTACTGAGAAGGTGAAAAATCTGGGAATCATTTTTGATCAGTATCTGTCGTGGAAACCGTTAATTAGTGAGGTAAGTCGTAAAGTATTTGCAGCTGTTGCTTCATTACGTCGACTGCGTAACTTTCTACCCATTCCTACTAAGGTTGCGCTGGCACAATCACTCCTACTACCAATTCTTGATTATGCTGACTGCTGCTATCTTGATTTAAAAGAGGAACAACTGAACAAACTTGAGCGCCTCCAAAACATCTGTATAAGGTTCATTTTTGGACTTCGCAAGTACGACCACGTCTCCGAATTTCGTAAAAAACTCAAGTGGCTCCCGATACGACTTCGCCGGAATACTCACGTTCTCTGTCTCCTTTATAATGTTCTCTTCAATTCGTCTTCCCCCGCATATCTCAAAGAACGATTTAAGTTTTTATGTGAATCACATGATTTCCCGCTACGCTCCACTTTCAACTTAACTCTTAGTATTCCCTGCCATTCTTCTTCCTTCTTCGCAAATTCCTTCTCTATCAAATCCGTGCGCTTGTGGAACTCCTTACCGCAAACAGTCAAACAAGCTAAAACCCTACAAACTTTTAAGAAAAAGCTAAAAGAATATTATCTGTCCCTTTAAGAATTCCAACTGGTCTTTTTAATCCTCTTTAAATATAGTATGTATAATTATGTGTATGTATGTATGTATAAGTATATGTATGTAAATATGTATATGTATGGATATGTATGTATGTATGTATGTATGTATGTATGTATATAAAATATATGTTGTATATAATAATAATATATAGATATCTATATAGCCTGTACACCCCTTCCCATTTCATTTATAATCTCCTCTACCCGAAGGTTACCTGGAAGAGATCGCTCGCTTAGCGATAAGGTCGCCTGTTGTACTGTTTTAGATATTAAGATTGTGTGTAACAAATCTTTCTGGTGTACAATAAAGAGTATTTAATTATATTTTATTATGATTGAACAGAACATTCAGAGAATCCTAAGGGGCTCAAATATGGGATAAAACTTGCAGATCACGTGTCGATAAAATTATAAATTTCGACAAATCTATAATCCTATAGTAGTTCATACATATAACAAAACAATCTAACATCAACAGATTCGTAAGCCTCAGATGCGCGCTACTAGAAAACGAAATGCTAACCAACCTGCACCGCTTGCAAGCGACCACGTGCACGTGGCTGGTGCAGGTGTCGGCGCGCGCGCCCCCCGCGGACGACCCCCCGCCCACCTACGCGCCGATCACGCTGGTGCATCTGCACATGCCGGTGGTCACACCACCGCCTGATACCCTGAGGTTGTATTGTGATTGTTTTTTGTTTTTGCTAATAATTATCGGTTTAGATCAGTGATTCTCAACCACTGTGCCGAATTTTGAAATCATTAAATATGCCGCAGCAAAAAAAGGTTGAGAATCACTGGGTAGGCCGGGGGTAGACGACCTTTAATTTAATTTTCCGCTGTTCTCGGTTCTTACCAAACAACAATATATTTATACAAATAATATAACCAAATCTTCCATAATTCCAGATGCATTCCGGAATTCGTGCTAGAAAATATAGTGGTGCTGATAACGATGGCGCGTCGCACTGTAGGCGCTATAACGGACGAGGCGGACACTGCGGGGTTACTGCAACCCGCACTCACCCTGGTGCTTATGTTCATGGGCGATTCTAGTAGGACTTATAATCCGCATTTAAGGTATGCTTTGTATTGTGTAGGTTTTAATTTTAATATTTGTATAAAATAATTATGTAGAAAATTTATAAACCTGATTGGATGTAGGTGGAAGCGGAAGATATATCGTAATTTGAAGTAAATTCATATTATGTCATGATCTTTTAAACTTGTTTGTTTTATTTTTTGTTTTAATAATATTTATTTTCAAAATTTTGCTGTTTACATTTTTGCTTTAGAAGCTATTGATTTTTTTATAATAAGGTACTAAAAATATATTACCGTTATTTAGCTCCCATTATGACAATATCCGACAATTATTTTTTTAATATTTTGATGCAAAAATTAAACTATTCATGTTTTCAATTATAAAATACTTAAATAATTTACATAATTTTTTTATTGGGATATTAGTTTGTTATTATGAAAATGGGAACGTTGTTGGTATATACATCTATAATTTGTTATTATATATCTTTAGGGCTCGATTAGCAGAATGCCTAGAAGCCATGTTGCCCAATCACCCTGATGATCAACAGCCACTAAGCAATATGGCGTCATTTTATAGAGAGCAATTATTCAAAGAACATCCACATAGGCTACAGGTAAATTCATTACTATTTTTAATGTTTAATAATCATTTTACAGAATATATATAGAAGGCAAATACAGCTCTTTTTTGTCTTCTATACATATCAGCGATTTTCTTCTCGTTTAAACCGTGAAGAAATGGAACTATTTATACAAGACAAAACTTAGCATTCAGTTCAGACTGGATAGCGTAGAACGGAATGTCTTTTAGGTTCACTCTGCCTATCTACTTAGCGGAAAAAAAATATTGAAAAACTTTGATTCGTTGTTATACAAGAACCTGTATACTTACTTTTTTTATTATTGTTTATTATTATACATTTTTTCAGCTCGTGCCATGCCTTCTGGATGTGTTTGTGGGTATAGAAATGACAGGACAAAGTGTTCAGTTTGAACAGAAGTTTAACTATCGTCGTCCCATGTACCTGGTTATGGACTTCTTGTGGAACAATGAGGAACACAGGGAAGCTTTCACGTGAGACTATTTTTTTATTAATGTCTGCAAAGTAATGGTATTCTTTTTCTTATTAAAAAAATAACTTCATGTTTTTTTCTGGTAACAGAAGGAAGGCAGGAATATGAGATATTTCGTGAAAAGTGGCGTAAATTAATACCGTGCTTTGTTTTACCAATCGGCTCACACCACTACCGTCAGAGCTTGGAATCAAACCCACAACCAAACGAACAGTCGAACGCTGTTAAACTGCGTGCGACATTTATAATAAAACAAAACCGTTTAAAATAAATATATTTAGATTTTTTTATTGCGACTTATATATTCTAAGCTAGTATCCTCTTTCTTTATTACTATAAGTGTAAGTGTAAAAACTTATATACATAATGATTTTTTTACGGTGTCTGAGTAAAAAGGAATATGTGAATCAATATTAATTATGTATGAAAGGCTTAACCGCATCTAAGTTAAAGTTTTGCAATACTTCATGGTTATGAAGAACATCATGATCATGTAATCGTAGTCGTTATAATTAATATAAAAATACACAAATTAAATATTTTAATTTACGTTTAAAATTCCAGTAACTGAATTGAAAATAAAGCCATATTATTTGCAGTCGTCTTGCGAAAGAGGCGGAAGCTAATATGGAAGCAGTTCATCCACCGCTCTTCCTGCGTTTTGTGAATCTTTTGATGAACGACGCCATTTTCCTGTTGGACGAAGCGCTCGGCAACATGGCGCAGATACGCACCATGCAGACCGCGCAGTATGTATTGTTGTTCTACTTATTTTAATTGATATTTAATAAGAATAATATTAGACTAAATGTTTCACTCATTTAATATAATAAATAACATTTTTATTAAAGTATTCTCTTTTCATTTATTTTATTTGTTTTTTTGAATTTATAAACATTTCTAAGTACTTAGTAAACATTTAGATGCAATGCATTTGTGGTTTCGCGAAGAATCTAAAGATCTATTTTATTGTGATTTAAAACAAAATGCATTTTTTTTGAGTTAGGTTACTTTAATTCTGGAAGTGTGGATATGTATAAATAATTAAAATTTATTTAAAATACATAAGTTAAAGATATTTTATACGAATCCTTAAGAATCAAATCAAAAATGATAAATTGTAAATTTCGCCAACACACATTCCTACATACAATGAAAACAAAGTATACTTAGAAAAAATATGAATGAATGTTTAAATATATAATATGTATAAAAAAAATATAACTAATCACCAGGGAATCAGGCGCATGGGCGTCCCTACCGGCAGCGGAACGCGAACAGAACATAGCGAACCTCTCGCACACGGGCATGTTGGCGCGCTTCGACAACATCCTCGGGCGCGACACGGTGCGCGCGCTCGTGCGCCTCACCGCGCACGCGCCGTACGTCTTCTGCCACCCCACGCTCGTTGAGCGCATCGCTTCTATGCTTAACTACTTCCTGTTGCACCTTGTGGGGCCCAACAAGAAGAACTTTAAGGTGGGATAGCTGTTTGTGTGCGTGTGTGTGTGTGTGTGTGTGTGCGTGCGTGTGTGTGTGTGCGTGCGTGAGTGCGCCTGAAGTCATCTTTGTATGAAGTGTGAATGAATCGGAAAAGAGATGTGCATGCATGCACCTGCGTCCGGAATTCTTCAATAATTTGCTTATATATTTGGTTTATATTTATATTGGATTAACGTCAAAGTTTAATTTATACTTAATAAATAGATTAAGTAAATGTAAGATCTTTTTCCACAAAGCATATGCTCTTTAACTAAGCAGCTTAATGCTTAATTCCACTTTAAGCAGGTTAGTCAAATACAATCTAGTGTCACGTCCTTCTATTTTTCAAGAAATTGGAGTTATAGAATACTTATGCTTTTACAAATAAATGATATATTTTTAAATTATTATTATTTGAAATAATTACACTATGTATGACACTATGTATGTAATAATTAATATTATGTTTTTAATAATAACATTACAATATTATTTTTATTTTCAGGTGAAAGATATGAAAGAGTTCGAATTCGAACCCGCGAACACCGTGCTGGACATCTGTCGCATGTACGTGGAGTTGGGCAATAATCAGCGTTTCTGTGCCGCCGTTTCGGATGACGGACGATCGTATTCACCGCAATTGTTTACTTTGGCAGAGGCTGTTTTGGGTAACTTTTATTGAAGTCTATTGTAATTTACGACTAGTCTTATTTTAACTGTCCACTGTATCCTGCACTCAGCAGGGTAGGCAGAGGGAACCTAGTGTTAAGACACTCCGTCCACCACTTTTCGTCAAATTCAGAGGCATTGCGTGTTAAGTAGCGGAACTTAACGCCGCGCTTTACCTCGACACCAGAGCGAAGAAAATGGAAATATATTAAATATTTCCACTCTTCGACTGGGAAACGAACCCACAACCAGTCGCGCTTAGCGTTTACAGTCATACTTTGTCCCCTGCGTCGCGCCAGCCTGGGTATTCTTACACTTTAGTAGAGAGAACTTAAGAAGTCAAGAGTTCATTCAACCTTTATAAAAAGGAATTTAAAAAAGAAGAAATGAAGTAATGAAACAAATTTGTTAATTAAAACATTATTTTATAATGTAGTATACATTGTGGCGCAGTGTGACAGCGTTTGACTTAACCGATGGTTTTGGGTTAGATTCCTCTGATACCTAAGAAAATGATAAGTTTCGTCATTTACGCCTTAGCGCAGTTGAACTTATTCAACACGTGTCTTGATTTTGGGCGGAAAGTGAGAACCAGGTTTGTTGACGCTATGTTTTTTTTCTAATTTCACGTCTTTTTATTAACTCTAATCTTTTTTTTGTTTTTTATGATTTCGTTACTTTCGGTTGCAGTACGTAGTTTATAATTTATATTAACATTAGGTTTACTCGACTCACTTTTCCATGCAGGAAAAATTGTGAAGCAAATTTTTAATTATACTAAAGAGAAAATCTAGAGAGATAAGATTTGTTCACTACTTTCCGCCTGAAATGCAGAAATTTCTTAATAATAATATATCTAATTCTGTATGTATCTGTGTCTGTGTGTATTTAGTGCGCATCGGCGGCGGCGGTCTAATCACATCGCTGCAGGACGTGTCGTCGCGCGTGGCGCGCCTCGCCGAGCAGCGCCAGCGCGACGAGGAGATCCTCGCCAACGCGCCGGAGGACTTCCTGGACCCCATCATGAGCACCCTCATGCTGGACCCCGTAGTGCTGCCCAGCTCGCGGACTACTGTCGATAGGACTACTATTGCTAGGTATTGTTGTGTATAAGTGTTAGGGACGTTTGTGTGTGTGTGTGTTGTGGTTTTATAGATTTCTTTTTTCTTTGGTTAAAATAATATGATATATGAATTTTATTTGATTTTTGTAAAAATTTGATAAAATGATTAATATAAAAAGATTTTGATTAATAGACAGGTTCGTATACAATCGTAAGAAAATGCACTTTTTTTTAAAATTGCTACAAGCGTATGATATTTTTATAGAGTTGAATAGAAAGTGTGACTTGATGTTCTTGACCTTGATTGAACAATTTCCAAGGCGTAAGTTTGATTCTCGCTACGTTCAATTTTTTTATATGTTTTCTAAGAATATTTTATCTTAAATATCTAAATACTAAATATAAATGACATATTAAAAATATTAGAAAAAGATTTCATAATTATTATACTTAATTATAAATTTAAATTATAACTTTATAATACCTTAATATACGTTTTTATATTTGTATGAGACAAAACCAATCTAAAACAATATTTTTTTTAATATTTCAGACATCTACTAAGCGACCAATCAGATCCGTTCAACCGCTCGCCCTTATCCATGGATCAAGTAAAATCTAACACGGAGCTAAAAGAAAGGATACACGCGTGGATTGCCGAACAAAAACAAAAAATGGGGCAGAATACATCCAGTTCGACATAAATTTTTTAACTTATTTGTCAAAATGACCATTGCAGGGAGTTGCATTTTAAAATAATAACTTTATTAGTAAATGTACTGATTGTTCGTAACATCTAATATAGGTGTATATGTATATAATATGTTATATACGTAATATTACGTGCATTTCAATATAAACTGTAGAAGTTACCAGAAATGTATGAAAAAGTTTTTTTTTATTATTCTTAGAATAAACTATCTCGAAAATATAGTGAATTATTTTCTTGTGAAGATTTTAATCGTATATTCAAGTGGTGTAATAAAAATTAAATTCTTAACATATCAGGTTTGCACATAATTGTCTATATACGAGTATACACAATAGATATATCGTTGTAGATTCAATATAATAGTCGTTTTAAATACATATGAATATATGTATCTCAATGTTAGTTGACAATTACGATGCGGAGAATATAAGAAAGAATTATAGGCGAAATATGATATTTATAAACTCATATTAAAAAGGAACATACCGATTATAAACACAATTAGTTGTGAGTTCTCATTTCCCTCTCGGGAAAATCAGTTTATTTAAATTATTTTCATCTCCCGTCTGATAAGAAGACTACACTAAGTTCTTTCTGGCTGCTATATTTATTTCTGGTAAACATTGTTAATTAAAAGCATTCTATTATTGATAATGTAGAATTCCTTTCATTATATCTGAATATAACATGCATTTCTGGTAACATATATTTGTTAAGTATGTCGTCGTGGCACAGTAGGATTCTACTTTTAACGTGATTACAGCTCCGAGTTTTGTTTTCTATGTAGATGTCTATCTTAGTTTCCTTTCTTGCAATAGGATATGGGTTCCCGTCAAAAAGTATGAACTGTATTAATATATAAGTTTTAAACCTCAAATCCGTAAAATATATATTGAATGAATGATTTTGATGCGTTAAACATTAAATTTAAAACTAAAAACCTATGTAAGTTCGTGCCAAAAAGATTGTTTGTAAAGTGTATTAGAAGTGCAACAACTATAAATATTTGCAATAACAATAATAATCGAAATTGATGTTAATGTAGTAATTGTATGTATTACACAAAAGTAATACTACCATTTTCAAATTCAACTATTTTTACCGAATTAATCGCATGGATTGTTGGTATACATTTCAGCTAAACCAAGTTTTCGAACACTCTACAGCTGTCCGAGTCACGGTTAGAGTTCTGAAATATGTTTCATTTCAAAATGTAGAAAAATCGCGAAAATAAATATATGCATACTTACTTCGGCCTCATCCCCCGGCCTTAACCTCATCATACACGCTCTCCGAGAGTCCTCATGCTTTTTGTGGCCTTCCTCCAGTAACATCCATACTGTGTTCTTGAAGGTCAACCGAAAACTCCCCCTGATTCTCTTATCGCTCATCTTTGCCGTGCTAGGGCGTTTCCCCAAAGAAAAAAGTCTTGAAAAATAGTTGAATGACCTTCACCATATCTACTATCATCAATTTCTAATGCCAGTTTTTGCCGTGAAAATGAAGTGACAGTAAACAATATTGACATACGTTCATAACTTTAATTATAACACTTATTTTTAAGGGATTAATGCTTTTTATGCTTCGAAATAAACAATCTTTTTGTGCACGACCTTGTAATTTCATATTTCAATTTAAGGTGAGGAGACGGTGGTTCTGGATTCGATTCCCACTCGGGAAAATGATTATATTTAATTTATTTTCATATCTTCGCACTGATGACAAGACAAAGGACGACATTATCTGTCGCCACGCAACACGTAATGTCTGGATTTTGGCGGAAAGTAGAAAACGGAATGTCTTAACACTAGGTTTTATCCGTCGAGCGGGAAAAATTGTGAAGTTGTTTTTTTATTATAATTACATAAATATAGAAAAAATATTTGTTTTGTTGCTATACAAAGATATATAAAATTATTTTTTATGTAAAATTAAATAACTTTGTGAAGACTATTCTTCACGTTAATATGCGTTTAGGTGAAATGTAAAATATTTTATAATTAATAAACGATTATTTATAATGAGGTTGTCAGTGCAAACGTGGCTCTGTTAATCTGTTATGTACTTTCTTAATTGGGCGGGGTTCTAAAATAACTTTTCATTCTAAGTTGGACAAGTAAATGCATTTTTATAATAAGGAACTACTACTAATATTATATTCGACTTGAAGTATTTTCTATAAACTCATTTTTTAAAATAATAAACTTAATTCATATCAGTCACTCGGGTTATCATACTCGCATAAAATTGTCCACTTTATACTTCTACTGAATTAAGATTTTTTAACGATGTTCATACAACTGGAGCCCTTTAGTTAAATCAAGTCCAAACGTAGAAAAATATGTAGTTTAGAAAAAGCCAATTTCGATCTTTATAGAAGGAATGAATACATTCATTAATAATTGTTGTAACATGTTCATAAACATGAAATAGTAGTGACTCTTGTGTATTATCTTCTGTGGTTCCCAATATTGTTGTTAAAGCATTTATTATTAAATGCTGATTACTAAATGATGAATTCATTGGAATATATAGTATGTATGTATATAATGGGATTAATTTAAGACATAAAATTTGAGCTTCTTATACACATCTCTTTGTAAGGACAATGTGACTCATTATCTCAATATTACTTAATTATAATAATTGACTTATAATCGCGGTTGTGAATTTTACCTTCTTCAAAAACGAAGTATTTTTAAGCCAACGATTAAAAAAAACGTTTTTGTAGAAAACAAAAGTCAATACTACGGTAATTGTAATGTCAAAAACTCAAAAACTTCTTTATCAAGATGTCAGTCACATTGTCATCGTTATAAGGTGGCGTGTACTCATTATTTATTTTTTCGTTTTCTGATTTGTAAAATTTTGTTGAGTACATCTGTACTATTAATAATAGTTTCATCAAATTGATTTAGTACTTGTAATATAATGGAATTAGGTTATACTTAATAATAAAGACATTTATTTGCTATACCTTTGTGATAAATGATTTAAGATTTATTGTGATTGTTAGTATCTATATAACATTGTATATTATTTTGCACCAAGAATTCCTTTATTTTATTTTGATTGTAAACTGCATAATTAAATAGATATTGATATGGTATTCTCTTTTTATTTACTAATCAATCAATCAGGATGTTAGTTAACTATGTATATGAAGTAATAATGAGCTTCCGCTTTTTCCCGCATACCGGGGTAGTCGGAGATAATCTAGTGTCAAGTCGGAAAGTGGAGAATGGAGTGATCCATTCTCCACTTTTCGCCAAAAATATACTCATTTACTCGAATGGGAATCTAATCCACAACCATCACGTTTACAGTCAAACGCTGTCTAACTGCGACACGATGACCAAAGTGATAAGAGTGCGTTAAATAGTAGGTATCAATTATTAATATAAATAAAAAAGCCTTCCTTAAATCAGTCTGTATATTGGATATGTCTGCAATACAGCAAGATACATTACAATGAAAACAGGTAAAAGTGATAAAATATTGGAAACAAAAATAGTAATTAGAATTTCTTCTCTGAAACAAAACTATAATAAAACCATTCTTATCATTACTTAAAATCGATACTATTATTATTGATGTTAATTAATGCCTCTAACAACGAGCCTTTTGTCGAACATTGCGTGTAAAAAAAAATATTTTTTTTTTCAATAAACCTCAACAATTTTAGAAAACTAAAACTCAACAATCCTTCCATAATTTCCTTATTCACTAATTTTGTCGCCTAAACATTATTTTTAACAAAATGCCGGACAAAAGGCTCGCTCGAATTATAAACTTATCTCAATGGGCACTTTTGGTTTAGTTTTAATGTTAGTATTTAATCTAATATCATAGTAATAAAAATTACAAACTTATCAATCGTCTAAAAGCAAACTTTAAAATAATATTAACCATCTATAAAAGAACTATCAAATCTAAGGTCCTAGCAAAATTACTTTTATGGTACATCTTGCACAACTCCTACCCTGAACATACAAAAATATCTTTATGTACTTTAAAAAACATTCATATTTCTACATAAAGTTGTTTCAATGGTATATGCAGCGGAGGACCTCAACCTTGGACTGGATGGGAACGAGAATCAAGTATAAGACAATATTCTGGTATTTAGGTAATTTCGTTATTTATTCGCAACACAAATATGATGAGTTGAATACGATCATGATATAAACGATGGATCAGTCCCCAGTCACAATTATATACAATATTTTGAATATCGTAGTGGAATGTGCCAACAACTTTATATAGAAATCTTTCCCACGTCCCAGTGGATTACATAAAATTAATCGGTAAGGGTACCTTTGTATAGCACACATTTATTAACAGCTAATATTTTCGGGTCACCTAAACTTACTAAACCTTAAATTAGGTAACGACATTGGAAAAGATAAATCCTAAAGTACAACCTGGACCTGTGACATAAATCTAAGTATTGTAAGTATTATGTTAGTAAAGCATAATATTGTTTTGGGTTTCACGTGTGGGTACCTACGGGCGCGCCTCGGTCCGCCCGCGCTACTATTAACATCACGGAAGCTAACAGGAAGCGATGCAATGAAGCTTACAATAATTACGGAAACTGTACATGCTTTGTTATAAATGTGCAACTAAGTAAAGGATCTGAGAGGATACCGAACAAAATCGCCCGTTACGAAGGGCACACTCGCAGTCTCACGACGTACACGGCTCGCTAGTATATTTGTCAACATTACAGCTAGATATTGCACTTATCAGAGAAAATCTACACAGTAATCCGGATTTTAAATACTGGCTCGGCTTTGTCTTCCATATTTTAATGTTATTTTCATCTTGCGCAGCGTACATTATTATCATTACATATTTACTAATAATGAATGTGAAATCATAGATGAATTTTCGGCTCTGTAATACTACTACTGAATAATTTTTAAATCTACATACATGTACTTATAGAACAAAGATGAAATTTGTACATATTATCGAAACCGCGTGAGTTCCGACCGTTTGTCACATTCACTGAGAACAAAAGAGAACACTGGCATCGAGTTACCGCAAGTCCCGCCCCTGTAATGTCACTACACTAAGGATCCCCAGCAACCCCAGCAGCTCAGCACCTCGGGTAACGCTTCACAACTCGTACTGTACTTTGTGCAGCCATCAGTACCGAACCTTGTCAACTAACAATCAATATTCACTTACATATCACATTCATTTGTTAAATAATACTCGATACACATATATAAAATTATAATATATATAGATATAAGCGACTTGAAATTTACAATCACAATGTTTACTTTCGAAATTCGGCATATATCATAAGTATGGCTCTTAATAAAAATTTCGATTTGAGCAATGACAAGATTTAAAATACTCTATATTCCAAAGGTGAGCCGTCAAAAATATATACGAGTATATTCGCCGTCGAAATTTACAAAACTTTAAAAAATAATAAAGCAGATCTAACTATGTTTTCAACATTCTACATTATCAGTCTCGATCATAGAAATGCGTTTTGGCCAAAATGAGAGATCCAATTGGCATGGTCCATTCTTTCCTATCCGAATGATATAAAAACGAATACCGTGTCTATCCATTGTACCCAGTACAGATACCCGACGTCCACGCATTTCTCCTTACGGAAACAACCAAGTATACATACTCTTATATACAATCGTATTCATTATTACCTATGTGTGATGTTTGTGTACTATGTGGCCACCGCTCACCGCTCTCCGCTCACCGGTCGGCAGTCACGTGTCGAATGTACTACTACGAATATATTGATTTAGGCGCTAAAGGAACAACTGGTATTCAAAATGACTGTAAACAAGTATTCCAAAAACAGTCGATGCAGTGCTAACAAATAAGATTTTATATCGTAACGTTTTTATTTTTATATCTGAACGAGTACATTCGATGGACGATATTAAATCCGTTTCAATCGCGAGGGAGGTTGAGGGCAAATGGCGCACGTGCTATTCGAGTATATACGTTTTATATATTAACTTTACTATAATCATTGTCAAGATACCTGTACCAAAGCATGAGTAAAGATTTAAAAAATCAGTCTATCATCTTCCCCTTTCTTGTCAAATCCCATTATTTTAAAGCTATCTTCTTTAGAAAAACAGCCTGCTTCGAACCACGAGGCCACGCGTCGCGTCTCGGATACTCCGGCCCTTCAGAAATTTTGGTCCAAGTTAATTTATTACCAAGACAAAAATGTTGCGATTTCATCAGTGAAAACTAATTCGTAAAGACGTAATACATACACATGAGTTTATATACACGTTGTAAACAATATTTTGAGATCATTATTTAATTTCCCGTCACTCTGCGCGTCCGCATTCCTACACTCGACTCGTGTCACGAAATAAAAGACATTATAAAGAACAAAACAAAGCGCACAAACAATATGGCGCCACTCGACCGTAGTACAAATACGGATACGGAAATGCAAACAAAACGCTATAGCGGTGACATCGCTTTGGTTGCTTCGTATCTTATAAACAAACAATCGGTATAGTGTAACAAACGTCCATTCACACAACTAGATTATTAATTAATAATGGACACAACACAACGCCATTATTTAAGTATCCCAATAGAAAATATTAACTTATATACAATTATTGTCACTACTGATTGAAGTGTAACATTTGTTAGAAACGACGAACATGAACCAGTAACTACTACAAACGCGTAACGGAAATCAATTCGATGAATCAATGTTATTCATTTATATTATGTACTCTTAATTTAAAAAAACGAAGCACAAATTATAATATTGTGATTATTTAAACATGTATGTACCTTTTATATTATTATGAAATTTATTTAAGTAACTTCACTTGTGTTAGCGATTCACGACATCTCTGATATCGGAACGAACATAAATAAATACTTAGAATAATTTTCAAAAACCACCAATCACGCTAAGAAAAAGCTCTATTACTTCCTGCGTTATATATTTGTCTTATCTACACTACACAAAAGTGGATGTGAAATTCAAATATGGCGGATGGTGTGACACTTATTTCAATGGGTAAACATCATCGAATGTGTAATGAATAAGTCGACTATTTGATGTCTCTGTACACAGACGTCACGGGTTTGAATAATAAAACGTATTACGTCATAAACATCGTTAAGCACCTACTCGACACTTACATGTTAACATGCAATCAATTGCGTTTATTAGTCCAAGTAACTAATATTAATCATTTTTTTAATATACCACTTCATAAGTTTCTATTATATCACGAAAATATATTTTAAAAATTTCGACTGGAGCCAGGTACTAGCACAATACTATTCTAAGCCGGAGCTCAAGGAGCGGGTCGCATATTTCCTCAATAGATTATTGTAATATAGCGGTAAAAAAGTTCAATTTTAATCCTATGTCTTGAGGTTTTCTATTTAGTTAAATGTAGTAGTTTAGTTCACTTATAAACTATGCCGTTTATATAGGGTAGATGCCGTAACACGTAGCTCCGTAATGATATAAAACGTTCTATAATATATTCAGTATAAAAATTATTTTAAATATCGAACCCGCTCCTATCGCCACAATCTGTCAAATGATCACTTAACGCATAAACGAATATAGTCCGCACAAAGGCCAACCGTGCGGACCGTACAAATTGACAACTATAAACAAGTCTCAAAAGGTCTTTCCGGTGTCTATTACAAATTGGATGGATTTACCGATTCAAAACGTTAAATCGAATTCGTCGTATCAAGAGTTAGGGGGCGTAGTGATGTTGCTATAAGCATTGTCGGTGATGTGTTCACGTCACGCCACGTAACGTCACGTCACGTCACGTCACGCCACGTAACGTCACGTCACGTAACGTAACGTCACGTCACGTCACGTCACGTCACGTCACGTCGGCCCCGCGCGTGTGACACCAACTTCCGGAAACAGAATTATATTTGTTTATATTGGAAGAATAAATGCCATACCAAAACTTGACACATTTAAATTTGGAATTGATATAAAATTAAAACTAATATTAATTTTGAAAATTGTCACAACATTATTAAAAATACTTATCAAGGAGTATTAGTAATGTTTAACGACACTCAATCTCGATCCACATTAGAATGCTACTGTAAAATAGGATGCCATTTAACAAGTATCAAAATATAAAGTTTCTGTGAATACACACTTCTTCTATGTCTAAATAACTTAGCTGGATCGAAACGACCAATCCTACAGCTTTCCTATTTCGATGTGACATACCACGATGTTTATTTAGAATTAGCTCAAACTCAAATAGCAAACAACTTGCCAAGTGAATGAAGCTGACACACACAAATGTGGATCGAGTAACCCTTAAATTGTACACTAACATAATGCATTAAAATAAAAAAAAAACTGTCACCTATATTAAAACAGAAGATCAATCAATTAAAAAAATACACATGATAACCTCCTTTGAATTTGACATTGACAAATAAAGAGAAACGTCAATTTAAGGGTTAATATAAAAAAAAGGAACAAATTCCAAATTCAAATTTTCCGGTATAGTCGGTCACTATGTGTGGGCAGTCGGGAGTCAGTGCTCGGAGGGGGTGGGGGAGGTGGGGGACGCGGGCTGCAGCGGCTGGAACGCGGAGCCCAGCGACGGCCGCAGCGTGAAGCCCGGCACGCTGGGCTTCATCACCGATATGGACTCGGTGTACGAGCCTTCCCCTGCTTTCAGGTTAACCTGGTGAACGATTTTGTGATTAGTTTACGTTTACATAAGTTAGTTAAACTTAAATTACATTTAACGTTTACTGCTGTATAAATGATTAAAGAACTTTTAGTTAGTGTATTGCAGATCTAAAAGGAACAGATCATCTTGTAATGCAAGGAAAATTGAGAAATGTATAAACTACAGTAAGTAAGGGACCTAAGTCACCTTTTATTTTAATTTTTACACCTTTCAATTCTTTAGTATTCATAAGAAGCGTGTATTTATCTGATTCATACACAAACAACTTTAGAAGTTAGGGCATCCCATGTAAAAACTTGATTCTACTTGCTGCACAATGCGAAAGACCTGCAAGAGATCTTATAGACCTCCTAACGCACCGAACGTGTTACTCATCAACGCTCACATAAATGAAAATAATTATAATCATTCCTAAGATGGGAATCGAACCCATAACCGTGACATTAACAGTCATACACCGTCCATTCACCATCAATGCACTAAAATAGCCTTAATATATGCTTACGTATATCTAAAAATAACATGTATTGATAAAATTAGTAAGAAATTTTTATATTACCTTTTCACAACCATCTGGAGGTTCACGTGCTAAAAATCGATTTATTTGCGGGGAAGTCCCGAGTTTTGATCCGTCGAGATCTGGGGACGAGCAAACACTCCCACCTGTAAGATAAGTCGAAATACATAAATATTTAAAAAATATATTAAAACATAAAACTTCTCTAAGAAGCAAAAATTCCGTATTAAATCTACAAAAAACAAAAGTTGCAATCAGTTGCTTGCAAAAATATCTATGATTTGGTTGCATGGATGTGCTTCTCATTTAAAGACTTTACACATGGTTGTATATTAAAAAATAAAGAGTAAATTATGAACATAAAACAAAAAATAATCAATCATCAATATTATTATTAGGAGCTTGTTACACCACTATATGATATATAATATAATATTTTATATTGTATAATAAAATAAAAAAGGATAAGCACATAAATTTGTTTAGTTAACAAAGGTGGGAGATTGTTAAGTCATGATGGATGAATGAATGAACTCGCAGGGGGGAATTAAAAAAGAGGGCAAGATAAAACAATAAACCACAAGCCCAAAAAAAATATAATGCATACGTATAAAATAAATATAGATTAGTAAAAGAATATATACATATAAGTTATTACCTAATATTATTAACAACTTTTATAACTTGCAGGTAGATTGTCTGTTTAGGTAGGATTTAAAAGAAATTATTGATGTTCTTCTCTGGCTATATTAAGGGAGTTAGTTCGAAAAGAAAGAATTTCTACAGGTGTGAAAAATAAGTAACAAATGCGAAATTACGGAAATTAATATAAACTTTTTAGTCAGATATTTATCATCCAATTCTGCTAATTAAAAATTATCATAAAGTAGTGACACAAGGCCTTAATTGGTTGAACAATATTTCTTTACCACTATATCTATACTAATTACTAATTATAATATAATCTAAAAAATGTCATGCTTGGATACTCATAATGGTGATTAGTGCAAAACTATTCATTTGCAAGGGATTCTCTATGTCACTGAACACACTGTGACTTCATAAAAATTAGTACAAAACATAGATACACATACTTATTATTATCATTTGATATGTCATCAAATATCTACAATACACATTTAATACATTTCTAAATCATTATTTTTAATATATTTTTTGTTGAAGTCTTTATATCATGGTACAACCTATGAGTATATGGTACAACCTTCTTAAGAAAACAGATAAAAAGTAGCAATGTGTTCAGGGCAAAAGCGTAGATATTTATAAGACCTGTCGCTAGAAGCTCGGCAGAGCCCGCGCTGGAGAGGGAACCCCGTGATGGTGGATCTATGCCCACAATCACATTTATTTATATATGGTACATACATTGTAAAATCGTATATTTCTTTTAAAATATCTTTAATTTTTGCTCTAAATAGAGTAGTAGTATAAAAATTAATTCGTTCAGCAGTTATCAATGAAATAATAATTTCACAACAATGATATTGAACATTTAAAGCACACATTTATAGGACTTAAACATACAAAGCTTATATAAAGGAAGCAAACAAATTAGCACTTAATATTTATATGTATTAGAAAATAGATCAATAAAAGTACACCGAGACAGTAATGTATGCAATAATATATTAAAAAAATCTGATCTTGGTATACCTGACGAGTGTGCAGTATGACATAGGTCATGAGGTGTTTGAGTGTTGACAGAACGCCTTAATAGCTCTGCCAGCGGTGCGCGATGCCCTTCTGGAGTCACCTGGAAATTGGAAATGAATTATTACAGGATATGCTAAATTAATATTAATTATATTGGGGCCAGTCGTGGCGCAGTGTAACAAGCGTGTGACTGTAAATAACTGGTTGTAGGTTCGCTTCCCATTCGAACAGTGGAAATATTTAATATTTACATTTTCTTCGCTCTGGTGCCGAGATAAAAGTGCGGCGTTAAGTTTCGCCACTTAACACGCATTGCCTTCGAATTCGGCGGAAAGTGGGGAACGGAGTGTCATAATACTAGGTTCCCTCTGCCTACCCTGCTGTGTGCGGGATACAGTGTGTAACTAAAACAAAATTACAACAATAAAAATTACTTCAATTATTCACATTCAAGACCTCCTCCTCCTCTGTGTCAAGGCCAGAAATCACGTATTAAGTAACGAAAGTTAACGGCGCTCTTAGTCTTAGATAAAAGAGTGGATATAAGAACATGGTATATAATTATTGCCCCGAATAGAAATCAAATCCGCAACCATAGCATTTACAGCCAGACGGCGTCTAACTGCGCCATGATGACCTCTAGTAATACAAATACCACACCTAAAAACTTATCATTTTTACAAAAAATATATGCATACATGGTGAAGTAGTGTGTAACGTACTGTACTGTATACGCGTAACAAGTAACACACTGTATGTGCGATGGTTGCAGGTTCGGTTCCCACTCAAAAGAATGTTTTCATTTCTCAAATATTCAAATACTCAATATCTTCAAATATTTTCATTTCTCCACTCTAGTGAAGTGAGTAAGAAATACCACCCAAAATCTCTGGATCGGATAAAAAGTGAAGAACGGAGTGTCTTTATGAGGTTAAATATAAACAAAAATAAGGAAGTAAGGAATGTAATGAGGCCAAAGAAAAAATCGATTTTGATTTAGTTATTATAAAATACTGAAATTTCTGTCATATACTGACAGTCCCGACTAGCTGTACTTTCTGACTGTACACTATATCAGCTTCATACAATAATGTGTCTACCAAAATTAAAAAATATTTTAAGCTCACAATTTCAAAAAATCTTAATATTTAAATCATATTCTAACAAAATTTATGACTTTTTTAATTATACGATTTTACCTATTCAACTTGAGTACAACCAATTCAGAATTTTTAGCATTTTTGTAATCATAAGCATGTGAATAACATTTTAAAAAATGTGTTAAATAAACATTATAACGTTTTTCTATAATAACACTATTTAATAAGATATCCTTAACAAAATCAAAATATATATTCATTTAGAACAGGGATAGACATCTCTCTGACATCTTGGCGCAGTGACCGTGTCTGACAATAAACCCGGTTTGATTCCAGCTTGGGGGACGATTATAATAGTAATTACATTTCTCTGCCCTGGTACTGGTTGTTGACTTCCTTAACATATTTCCAGCGGTAAGTGAAAACTAAAAACTGATTTGTTTACTATATTCATCTAAGTTTACCTTATCTCGTATCCGATCAATATGTGGTGTCTGAGTTCCACTGGCTGGACAGAGAACAATTCTTTCTATCTCTTGATTTAGACCTTCAACTGAGGAACGAGCTGCTCTAAGAGGTACACCACCACTGCCAAATCGGGACCCTGAGTATAAAAAAAACATAAATTATTATAATTTAGAAAATATTAATTTTCCAACATAACATATACTAGCATTATAAGTGCGTCTAATATTATAAATGCTGTCTGTCTGATACGTTGTCACGGCTAAAGTACCGGCCCGATTTAGATCGAGTATTAAATAAAAATAGTTAAAGATCTAGAGTCAAACATAGGACGCCTTTTTTTAAACATGGTTGATATTTGAAAAAAAAAGCGTTAAAAAAGCGGGCCGGTACTTCAGCCATCGTATCAGACAGACAGCATTTATAATATTAGATGCACTTATGATCCATACTTATATTATAAAGGCGAAAGTCTGTGTGTTTGCCCGTAACCCTTTCACGGCTAATCTACCCAATTGTAGTGAATTTTAGTATAAATATAGTTGATAATCTAAGCTTAAACATAGGCTACTTTATTTTTTAAAAATGCGCCCCCGAGGGTTGCAATAAAACTAAATAGTTCACGCGGCGAATCCGCGAACGGGCCGCTAATGTTAGTATATGAGAGAGACCTTGAAATAAGGGATGAATTTGCATGAAAGTTTTGTAGTTACGCAGACCAAGCCGCGAGCGATCACTATTGTACAGTACAAATAAAGATTCAAAATTTAATACTATTTTAAATTATTATTCAGAACATACATAATCTATGTCTCTTGAAATTAAACTATTTTTAACCAGGTTCATCGCGTATATTTTTGGTATTCGAAAATATACGCGATTAATCCGGTTAAAAATAGTTTAATTTCAAAATGTGTAGTAATCGCGATAACAAAAGATCTTATATTCTTTGTTTCTTGTTGCGTAAACAACATGTTCTTTTTTTAATTTGGTGTTTCTTAACTACAGTGTTATATGTTATATTCTATACTTTAAGGACTTTATTACAGGATATTGAGTAAAGTATTGTAAACAATTGATAACAACTATCTAGAAATCTTATCGATAACTGAAATTGATAACAAGATAAAAAATATATGGCTAAACAACTAAGCTATGTAATAGAAAAAAAATAAAAAAAAAATCTGTCAAGTTTAAGTACTAAAGCACAAAGCCATCTGTGTAAACAGGAAGTGTCAAAATCACTCACAAGTACAAGTCAACAACAAAATAAATAAATAATAGTAATAACTTACAAACAATTTAATTGTTGCAATTTTAAGTTAGAATTTTTCTGAATTTCACAAAACAATATCAGTCCCAGGTGCAAAAGTTAGTAAAAAATTTATAACACAAAAGTTCTATTTAAAACATCACCTTTGTTTATTCTATTAATTTTAAAAAATATATGAAGATAAATAAAAGGTAAAATATTTCAATGCAGTAATTAATTTCGATGCAGCACTTACAAAATCCAGGACTCATAGAATGTGATGAATAATCGCCGGATGCGGTGTTTTTGTGTGGTCTTTGAAGGCGGCTTCGCCGAAAACGATCCAGCTTGTCATCATCCGAGCCTCGAGACGACCGCCCAGACACTCCGCCACCATCGTCAGTCTAAAAAGCATAGACAATAAAACGTAAATAAAGATATAAAATTTAATATTTTAAAAATAAAGTACATGATTCATTTGATTGTTCTCTTGGAACACAAAAATACCTATTCTCTCATATTGTGAAGCTAAAACACTTATGAAAATGAATAATGTTATGTCAATCAAAAATACTACTTTATTTAACTTAGTTTAGTGGCTACTCATACTAAATTATAAATCAAACTCTTTTATTTTTTTAAATATCTGAGTTCAGATACAAGGAGCAGATTTTTATGCTACACTCTGTTATACCAAAGTGTGGATATGACAATAATTTAAATATCATTTCTCTGAGTAGAATTTGAACCCATAGCCAATTGCACATACAGTAAGAAACTGTCCCATTATGCCACCATGGCCACATATCTAAATAAACATTGTTGCTTAATAGTCAATCTGTATCGTGGATATTTATATGATTTTATAAAAACAAAGCAAAAAATCAAGTTAACATTTTATTTATTCTAATAATTGACATTATTATTTATTTATTCACTCTATATTGTATACCACAAAGTTTAAGTGAATCAGCATTGGTACAGTCACTAGTTTTATACTATTCCAGAATACCTTAATTTTATATGTTATATATATACATATAATATTAAACTTGAATACATAAACTCTTTATATGAAAACATGTAATATACATTTACAAATGTTATACTGTAGGTCACAGAAAGCTTCTTCTAAGTCTTAGCTTTATTAACAATCAATACTATTTATGATTGATGTAATATTTAATTAAAATTAATAAAAAATATTATTGTAATATATGGCACTATTTAAACACCTGCTTTAACAAATTTTATTTTATAATTTCCTTACTTTTGTTCGACTGGCTTATCAATTCATTGACAATTTTATAACCAAGTCTAATTTAGCAGCCACAAGCATTTTCCCGTACAACAAGATAATGTATGTCTGAACTCAACATAGTGCTTTGTCTTAGCTATCAGAATGGAGAGATGAAATCATGTTATCACTGGCACATGTGAGACACTGTCCTACTGGCCTCTAAATCATTTCAATATCAAAGTTTTTACTCAAGTTATTTGCCACTCTTCTTGACCATACTAATAAAAACGAAAAAAGTATCATAGCAAAGGTTTAATAAATGAATCTATTTTATATATTTCAAACGGTCATTAGTATGTCCATTGAATCAGTCTATTGTATGTATAAAAGAATAGTATTTTTTTATGTTTCACCTTATCAGTTATTCTTTTAATGAATCATCAAGTAATTGCATCTAATTGTAAATAGTCTGTTGTATTCAAATGAATATATCTAATTATTTTTTTACTACATATGTATACCAGGCTAAACAATACACTGTAATATAACAAATTTGTCATGCAATGTGATTAAGTACAACATTCTACAATTATTAAAAAAAAAACATTTTTACACAGCTATAGTATGGACTGACTACATAGCTTTTGGTAAATTCTTATAGTCATTAATTGAGCAAAAATGGAAAATGGAGATACTGGACACTAAAAGTCTTTAGAGGTGTGATTAATCTCATATACCCTATTAATTTCATCATTTGTTATTGTTATTTAAGACAATTTATATCAAAATTGCTTGAAATCCAAATTTCTTTTTTACTTTTCATTTGCAGAATTGTAAATTTTATATTGCAAATTTATGAAACAAAATCTAATTTATATATTTATATCAGTATTACTTAATATTTGTAATGTTTTACAATCTATTATTTTTTTTATAAATAAGAATGCATATTTTACCCTAAAATTAAATATAAAAGGGACATCCTTTCTTGCCCATGTTATTTGTTTCAACAAATTAAAGTCAATGTATAACCAAAGATTCATAATATCTATAACAAAAAATTGTTAGGCAAAATTATACATCTAAAAACATCTCTCATCATTAAAACCAAAAAGCAATACTTACTTGTGTAGATTTATCAACTTGTAGTTGGCCTGCATGGAGATAGTAATCCCTAGGCCATTGTCCTTTGTGATAAAGAGTATCTAGGGAGGCTGTGCGTCTGATAACATTAGAACCAAATCTTCCTTTGCCTAAAAATAAATAAGTATAATATAAAATGTCTACATAACAATTGTAAAAAAATGTTTTTTTAGAGTTTCCCATATAGTGTTAAGATACCCCATTTTCTCAACTTAGTGCCCAAATTTTAAATAATGTTGTTGAGTACTTAATGCTACATTGTCTTATCAGAATGAAAAGATGAAAGTGATTTAAGTATAGTTGTCACAAGTTAAGATTAAAAACTACAAAAGAAACTGACTATTAATTTAATAATACAGTCAAATTCTGTTTCAAAGTACTACAGTGGCTTCATACACTCATAAGCAATTGTAAAATTTGTGATAATATAAAAGTTAATAATATTATGTGTTAAATTTTGTGTATTAATTTTTTTTTTCTTGAAATTAGTTAATATATCGAAAATATTTTGTATAAATATATGTATGGTTGTATATTACTTATCAGTATTTACGCAATTGTATATCTTTATTGTAAGTTTATTAAAATAATGTTTATTTATACATTTTTGTATAGTAAAGCAATTATACCTTTATAGTTGACAGCTCCTGGACTCCTTTGACCTGAAAGTGCGTGATCTGGAGATATTCGTCGCCACACGTTTGTAGGTGACAACGTTGGGCTGTTAGCAGCATTTTTTTTAAATCCTTTCATTACTGATGACACCGGCAGCGTCGCCCTCATAGGGCCCTGCTTACCCACGGGACAATCCGATTGTTTTCGAACACGACCCGACATTTTTCGCTTCGTCACCTTTCACTCACTTAAAAAAACTATTTTTTCTACCAATTAACACAAACAAATTAAAACATCACTTTAATGTCCAATAAAATAAACGAAACCGCCGACGCCGCACAGATTCTTTGTAGAGGGAATTTGTTAGGCCTTGTAAAAAACTGCGCTACGTACTTATATAAATGATTACACTATACAATATTGTTACCGGCAAGTTCTTAAAACAATAAGTAAACATGGAAACACTGTACTTAATCTTCATCTAGCACTTATTAGATAAAACCAAATTTATCAAACAAGTCACATTTTTTTCTGCACTACAATGGATGAATGAATAAAATTGACAGATGACACAGGACATCGCGCCATTCTATGTTTTTTTTTATTAATATGCTTGTAAGTAAACGTATCGCTTTATTGTTATAAATAAAAGCAATAGTAACAAGAAAGTTATGCATTAATGACCAAAACGAAACAATTTATTTCTACTCGTCGGCATTGCAATTAACAGCTGATTACTCCGCCATGACAGATTGTCTGTGGTCGCATAAGCTGCGAAATGTTGCTAGGTAAGGCTACTATAATTTTACTAAAAAAAGAATAATACCAAAAATGTTAAGTAATTTTTTGGGTACAAAATATTGTTATATGAAAAAATATTAAAATATTTTGCAAAGCTAATTTATATAGACAGACAAAAAGAAAAAGCTTATAAAGACAGACAAAATGCTTTTATATCCAATATGTAACAATTTGTATTTAATTTTCTCCCTTCTCTTCGTCAAATTCATTGGTTTTGAATTTAATTATGCTAACCAATTTGAGTCAGTTACTTGTTTCAATTGTTATCATTTTTGCAAAATACATTATTCGGCAAAAATTACGACAACTGATTTTCTCTAGGAAACATATGACTTTAAATAATATCGATAAAAAATATATATGGTTACTTAAGTAATATTACCTAATTGTTTACAATTTGATAAGATGTATTAGTGAAAAGACCATTTTATGAAATTCGTTAAATAGGTGTTTTAAATATAGATAGTTTATTTATATAGTTTTATTAGTACTGAATGCTGCGTTTAGTTTGTATATCATCCAAAAGTATTCTAAGTTCTTCATCTTCAAATCTTCCTTCTAAAGATGGAATGAGAGCTTTTGCTTCCTCTGGTGTTTCTGGACATAAATTGGCCAAACTAGCAACCTCAAATTTGTGCAGCTTTTTGGATTGCAGGAGGCTAAAATGAATAGTAATAACTTGTTATACACAATATAGGGATGATGTATAAGAACTAATAAATAATGGTTATTTATATGTAAGGTACTTTATCTTACTTTCTGACAGCAGTTATAGTTTCCTTATTCTTAAATTTCTTAAACATATTAGTATAGGTCAAAGTCTTCATAAAAACCTCAGAAAATTCTTGTTCTTCTTCTGCTGACTCATTTTGAGCTTTTCTGTGTTCTAACAGCATATCAACTTCTGATATAAGCAGAGTTTCAGCATTTTCAAATTCTGTAAGTATAAAAACGAATAATTATTTCACTGTTAATTAATTTTAAAGTTAGATTATATTGTTTTCTATCATGTATTTAGCTACCTTTGGGAAATTGTAGATCAGCAGCATCTTCTTCTACAACATCTTGCATAGGTCCAGACATGATTTTTAATTATTTATGAATGAGGACAACTTGCTACAATTTAATATTATGGAATATGATAATTTTAAGCTATTTCTATGGCATATTACTATTTGCATGCTCTATTTCAAAATTCTAAACAATAACATGTCTATCATGAAGCATCTGTCAAAGCTAACATCATAGAGATTGTGACCACAGACTATTAATGAATTTACAGACTGTATGGTTGCATAAAAAACCTAAGTATGCAAGCAGCATTGTCTTATGTATACTGTATCCATGTGATAAGTTTAATTGCAACTAGTAAGCGTTAACCATTAATAGGAAGCAATATCTTAGTTTTTATAAGCAATTATAAAAAAGTACGAACTCACTAAAAACATACAAAAATATCATTATTTTTTTTTACCAAAAACAATGTAAATATTTGAATACGACATTATATGTTATCCATGCACCTATGAGTAGGATTAGAAAAATATTCCTAGAACATGTACAAAAATTTGAACGTAGCAAAAAAACACAACTGAAATTGCTCTTATAGTTGCATAAGAACGTGAAGTCGCGTATTTAAATTTACCTTAGAGATTACAGGGTCAAAACTTAGTTTTTATTTAAATATCATTTTATTGTTCCTTTATTAATTATATGTATTTTTGTTTATTTCTCTATTTACTAGTGACTTGACTATTTTCCAATTCCATAATTTTATTTTGTGCTGTGTCTATGATCCGCAGATGACAGATTAGAGCATATATGAAAATTCAAAATATGTGTACATTTTATGTACTAATAATTTTAATTTAACTGTAGTTAAATATAATTTGTATATTTTTATAGTTTATATTTCTTGGTCTTTATTTATTACTTCAATATGTCAAAAACGCCTTCAAAGGAAACACAAGATTTCAGTATATTTAAACCCAAAGGTACATTTAACCTGAATTTCAATAAATGTTAATAATTACTGTCATGTTATAAGGGTTATAACATAGTTTATTTCAAGTAGTACATCAATATAGTACATATATTAGTATTAAGCACACCGATCAGTATATTTACTTTAAATTGTCAAAAGCCTTGACACAACAAATTTATTATTTCAGAAATCACTAGTCCAGTAAAGGATAATAGTCCTGGAATATCAAAAACAGCTTATACACATATATCAAATCTACATTCATTACTTAACGATTGGACTTCTGTAAGGGATAAAGGAATCAAGATTTGTAAAGCATTATCATCTTTGAAGTTGCATGAATATGAGAATAACTATTATCCACACCAAACAAAACAACTTGTAGATGGTCTATTAGAAGCTCTTGAAACCTTAGAAAATATTGTGGATGGTAAAAAATGAACATTATTATTATAAAACAAAATACAATAAATTTATTAATTTAAGAAAAAAATTATGTGTTGTTAGAGAGCAAAAAGAAAATGAAATTGATACCCAGAAGGGTTGTTATATTTGTATTCTCATTTCTTTTCAGTGTTAAAAATAAGAAAGGAAATTGATTGATTGAGAATTTATCAGTAATAATGTTGATCTTCTGGGCACTTTAGATTTTAATTTGCTTCTATGATAACTTGTAGGAGTTTCCAGAATATGTGCTCAAATGCAAGCTCTAGCTAAGTTACAACCAACCAATGAACCTATTATAAACACATGGTCAACCAGTGATATTTCAGATAGTATTCTTAAAATAAGTGAATCCTTAAAGAAGGAATTACAGTTAAAAAAAATAATAACAGGTAACATTGAACATATATTTTCATATATTTTTTAATAATACAATCTATGCATTTTATTAAGTCAAATAATTTTCCATTATGAAATGAAAAATGATTATAATTCAGTGTAGATATTTCATTGTACTCCTTAACTGAAATAAAAAACTATATTTTTCTTTTGTTTCAGAGAACATAGCACATTGTAGAGATGAAAGTTTGATAGAAATTTATGTAAGTGCATGGGAGTTCGAGATTTACTTGAAAATGGAATCAAACTCTTATTTGTTCGCAGAGGTTGGATTACAGGGAATTACATAATGTTTATTGAACATATATTTGTATTATTTCTACCTTCTTCTAAATAGTTCATATTTACATATTGAATTAAGATTGACTAATCTAAATTGCTTAACTAGTTTTCGTAATTTTTGTGAGGAAGATAGTTGACGACAAAAGATTAAACATACACTACTTGCTTTTTGTTTAACTACCCTACCCATAAAGGTGTGTGATGAAACTTTGTATTCTATACAAAGTTTCATCTTTGTATAAAAAAATAAAAAAAATGTACATGTAGCTCTATAATCCATGTGGGCGAAGTCGCGAGTGGGTTGTTAGTATTTAATATTTCAGTCATTTCTCTCGCATATTCTTTTTTTGTGAATCCCGACTGCATACTTACGACTCCCTACAAACTTTAGTGGTTCATAAGCTATACTGTGACGTCAACGCCCAATCCTAAGTATATCAGACAGGTTCATAGTAAGCGAGGTTGACTTCGTATTTGAATTGTTTATTAATACTGTTTCAAAAATGGCAATCATATGTATTGAAAATTGATATTTTAAGTATTCTATATTTTGAAATTATAAATCGGAGGAAGTAGCGTAAGCTCGGACGAAAGCCGGACAGGGTATGCATTGGGCTGGGGATTCGCTTTGTTTTGTCTCTTGTATAACGGTGAGAAAGTTAAATGTAAGTGAAGTATAAGACGCGAAGCCTGCCAGCCTGTGATGACTTCTTAAAGTTAGTATTTTATTTTAGCTTCACACTGTATCCCGCACAAAGCAAAGTAGGCAGAGGGAACCTAGTGTTAAGACACTCCGTTCCCCACTTTCCGACGAATTCGGAGGCATTGCGTGTTAAGTGGCGGAATTTAACGCCGCGCTTTGCCTCGATGTCAGACCGAAGAAAATGGAAATAATAAATATTTCCACACCACGCCACTGGCGCCAAAAAATTTTGTTCTACGTAATATTTTATGGTCTGTGAATACTACAATAACTATGATACCCTATTAATAAAAACTATTATGCTTAGTAAATTTATTCTAAATAAGTAAAGTTTAAGTTTAAATACAGAAGTAAAATTCAGTGTCCGATATAAACAGCCCTTTTCAAATGTCTTTACAATATGTGTTGTTCGATTAATATTCTCACATTTATAGTCATTTTTGAACCTGGTGATACATCTGCGATGATTAAATATATCATTCAGAGTTATTTAAACATAAATAACAAATTATATTTGCTAAAGATTTGTAGCATTTTAATTAGTCCTAAAGTGTCCGATACTTTGTCCCTAATTGGTTACGACAATACGAAATGATATCTTATTGATATCATGAATTTTTCATTCTTATTGATATCATGAAATCTTAAAAAAGTAAATTAAAGGAAACAGCATTATGTAAGTATTGTAATAACTACCTACCTCCTGCCTATATGGGACCAGAATAGATATTTTGTTTCAAAGTTAGAAGTTCCGGAAAGAATTTTTAACTTAAATATTAGTGAAAAATTCAGTTTTATGAATCACTCTTAAATGGTTCGCCCTTCAAAATAATAAAACATTTTTTTAATAACAATTAATAATTGCAAGGGATGAAATGTCATGTTACTTATAGAATTATGAGAAAAAAATCATAGTTAAAGCAAAGGGAAGCTTAGACGACCAGAAAGCTTGGCTTCACATAAAAGAATTAATGATTAGCGCGATTTATATAGACACAGTAATAGATACCTACTGTTTAAACTGACCATTCAAGAAAAACGGCTAAAGTTTCGTTTTATGATCTAATATTATGTATATAGGTATAGTACCCGGCAATAAATAATGCACATCGATGCTAAGAATGAAACAGTCGGTTAGCTTCGACTTCGTAGAGCGTTGTCTCGGTCGCTTAAAATAATATCAATGAGAAACGTTACATATCAACTGAGTGATAAAGACAGCGCTCTACGAAACCGAAACTGACCGACTGTTTCGTTCTAAGCACGATGTGCATTATTTATTGCCGGGTACTATATATTAGATCGTAAAGCTAAACTTGAAGATCTGTACAAAAATCCACTGTATAATTTCTAGCAAATTTTCAATTTTGATATTATCATTTGTCACGTGGAACGAATTGTTAACACTAGATGCGGAATACAGCTTGAAGCTAAAAAAAACGAATCTAAGAGGCCGTCGTGGCACAGTGGGGCGGCTTCCGTCTGTAAACGCGATAGTCGTGGGTTTGATTCCTCGGGAGAAGACATGAGTTGGTTCGAGTGATTATATGTTATTTTCATATCTTCGCTCTGGTACCTAACGCAAAGCAAAGTTGTGTTAAGTTTTGCCACTAAACACGCAATATCTCGATATCCGGTGAAAGGTAGAGCATAAAAAGTCTTGATACTAGATTCTCTTTGACTAAGTTAATTTACTCTTGTATGGCCAAAACTGTCTTCCCTTTTTAACGAATAGCGTATATATAACACATTAACATATAATTATCCGGTATTATAGGTAGGAACTACTTGCCAGCCTTATATAACTGTAATTATTATTTATGTTCTACCTATTTTTTATGCTATCAGTAAAGTGTTGAGCTATTATTTCTATTATCAAATATTTTTTCCTAATTAATAAGTATAAATTTTTATATATTTATTTATCTAAGCTTTATTTTTTTCCGTAAAAGCTTTAATGAAACAGCCGTTGAATCTACGGTTTAGTTTTAATAAGTCTGAAAGAATCCACTAGTAGGTAGGTACATCGATCACAGCAATTTTAGGTAAGGCCTAAATTTGAATAAATAGAAATGCATTATATAAAATATATTTATAAAAAAATATTTTTATTATTGCACATCGGTGAAACATCGTCACTCTATGAAAGAACTCTAAAGATTTTTGTGGAAGCAATCTCCAACAATAGTAGGTAGGTACTATTTACTTTAGTAGTTATAGATACTATTTACTTACATTTACTTGAGGCTTCAGAGCTTAAAATAGACCTACTAATATTTCATCGGTTATAGCATTCTATGTCTATGGACCCTACAAGATTTGAAGACATGAAAAAGTTGCCAACGCTATTCCTAGTGTCAAACGGCATAAGTCGGTATACTCGGTGTATGGAAAGTGGGTCACCGTACATATTTAATACGCCCTTCAAAACGATGTATAATAACAAAATGCGACATACAGCTACATGATAATGTAAAAATAAACATTAGTGATTTATGCAATGAGATTAATTTCCTTAAAACATATTTAACGAAAGGAATATAATATACTAATAAAATTTTGTAAGAAAAAGAATATAATTTTATAACAAAATTTAACTCGTTACTTTCTCCTTTTGTTATAAAGAGTTTGATAATAGTACGTATATAATAATTAATTAATTTAAGTAATTCTATTCTTCTTGGAAAAAAGGCGAAAGCAAAAAAGTATCTTTTTCTTTATTTAATTAATTAATACTACAAATAATAAATTACTTATTTTATATGTATTTAACAAATTGTAAATGTTACGTTACTAGATCCATGCGAGAAAGATCCGATAAGTCACGACTAGCTACCGGTCAGCAAGGTTGTCTCCATGACAACGTATGCAAAACACCATTAACTCCAATTACTATTTTAGGTACAGTAACCTATTGATGTTTCGGTTAATATACCCCACAAGTATATGGTAAAAGTCTAGTTATATTTCATTTCATTCATCGCAATCAGTCGAATTATTCCTTTAAGGTATACTTAAACCAGCTAGTCGTAGCGCAGTGTGCACAAACGTGTGACTGTAAACGACTGGTAGTGGGTTCAACTCCCACTTGAGCAGTGGAAATACATAATATTTCCATTTTCTTCGCTCTGCGGTCGAGGCAAAGCGATAAGTTCTGTCACTTAACACCTAATGCCTCCAAATTTAGCGGCAAGTTCCCTACTGTACGGAGTGTCTTAACACTAGATTCCCTCTGACGTCCCTGCTATATGCGCGATATAGCGTGAAGCTAAAAAAGAAGAAAAAATCATACTTTCTATATATTTTTTGTTAAAGTAGGTTTACTTAATACTATAGGTACCATGTGTATTATTCTCCCTATTATGATTATTTCTTTACATAAATTTACATTTTTATTACATTCTATGTGTTCTTATTTCTTTAGCCTTTTTATTTCTCGTTTTTTTCTATATTGAAAGGTCAGGTCTCCGTCGGAAAGCGGAGTGTCTTGACACTATTGAGTGGTAAGTCGCGGACCTCAACGCTACGCTTTGCCTTCTTCACCAGAGTGGAGAAATTAAAGTAATTAAATTATAATCACATCTTCATCGGAATTGAACCAAAAACCAATCATAATTCCCGCTCTCTTATACACATAAAACCAGATTTTACCCTTAGGAATAGCATATTAACCTAAATTCGGGAAGGAAACTGGTAGGTACATCGACATCTGATAAGATGTCAGCTATCACAATTTCATGCCCTATTAACATTAGGGCGCAAAATACATTTTGATTGCATAAAAGTTGTTGGCGTGTTTACAAATGTGTACCGAAGGAAAACACATTTTTTACACTCCAATCTTGGATATATATTTATTGTTAACTTTTAATATATTATCTCAGGGCCTACAAATTCTCCCCTTTATTTATCTCAAACTTAAATAAAATCATTAGGACATTATACCATTGTACAAATATTAGTATAAACTTTGCCTGCTAGCTTTACCCGACAGCTAATATTCAGGCTACAGATGTTAGTAGGTTACCCTACGTATGTAGGGTCTTAGGGTTTTCTTACATTCGTACAATGTTGACTTTTTACTTTATTTTAGAAAACGTTTTTTGGAAGTAAATAAAAATATACAGCTAAGCATTTTCCATGTGTAGTTAATTTTACGCAACATTTTAAAGTTCAAAAACAATGTAAGTCCTTTCATATTTTCAGTATTGAATTCCAAAATTTTAAATGCATTTTTATCACCTTGTCCAATTGGATGAACCAATATTCTTCAGACACACATGTTAAGGGTGTTCGAATGCAAGCGGATTTTTTTAACGCTTAGTAGTAACGATCATTAGGTATACATTATTTTTGTCGCTTTTATTTTAGTCAGAGAGAACCAAGGGTCAAGACACTTGCTTCTCTATTTTACGTCTGAATTTGGGACATTCTTAACTAAGTGACGGAGTTCAACGTCGGGCTATATTTTAATTTCGATATGTACCTTTTCCAACAACAATTGAACATATTTAAAAACATTTTGTTGTAGGGTATGATTATATTGGAATTAGAAAAATCTTAATTAATCTCAAATTTTGGATTCTTACACTAGCATATGCTATCAGCATAATAAGAGCTTAGCAGCATATTTTTTGTAACTTTTGCATATTTTATATTATTCTTACTTCATAGGAAAATTTACGTAGGTAGGTAGTAGGTAGGTATTATGTATATGAAGAGTTCATTTTATTCTTCATTATAATACAGTTAGATAAATAGGGTTTTTATTTATATTTTACAATTACAACTAGCAGCAAGTTCGCGGCTTCACTTCTGTAAATAGAAATTTTAACCAATTTAATAAAAAAATATTTCGTAATTAAATTATTGTAACGTTTTTGTATATGAACCGATGATTAAATTAAAATAATAAATAAACGCGCACAAACGCACTGACAAACAGGAAAAAATAAAAATCATTGTTATAGGGTCTGTTACATTGTAAATGCCTGCTAAAATAATAATTTTGATAATAATGCAATATGAGGGCTTTTCCGAAAAGTGGCGTTTATTTACTTACTAAGGCTGTTCATTGGGGCATACCGAAGGATATTCCAGGGAAACGATATCCAGGCTGACATTTTGTAAAATTTCCCATATATTATGTAATTCAAAGTTTTTACAAATACATTGGAAAATCTGAAATATTTCGACACTTGTCTTCTGACACACAAACAAACGAAACACAACACACATACGCACACGTACACACATTACCAAGTTTAGATTAGGTAAAGATTCTTTTTAACATTTTGTGCATCATAGTTTTATATACTTTTAATCACTTTTTAATTTTACTGAAAACAATACCTAATAGATAATGTATTAGAGTACCTATTAAGCTATTTAGGTTTTCTTATAGATTTAAAACAGATTTAAAATCTGCAAAATGCTTACCTAAGAGCTATGCTAAGAGATCAAGTAGACTTAAGTATTTAAATTCTTTTTTTGCTAATGCTTTTCTATTTTTTTGTACCTGATCTATCCCGCGTGCGGATGATACCATGGGATGCCGGCTAGCCCAATACTTTACACTAAAACCCAGCACAAACCCTCGCCACTCCCATGAGAAATGGTAGGCTACGACGAATACGTCCAACGAGACATTCGTTGGACGTATTACGACGATAGAGTACGATTTCTTCCAGAGTACTGAAACATTCGATTACTAGCAGGAGTTATTACCTCACTCCTCCCAAAGTCGCTGCAACCCCTGTCTTATGACGGATCTGCATTCGCGCAGAACTTTTGCACTCGCTAATCACATGTTCCTCCACTGCGATAACTGAGTCGCAGAAAAAGAACATTGCAGACCAGATCCTCTCACTATCCACGAAATACTGAGAGATCCCTACCAATATTGGCTATATTTAAGGCGAAACGTTGTGCATACCAAGTGGGAACCACCCCAAAAATGACGATGCACTATTTGTAACATCTCAAAGTTGCAAATTTTCATTATTACCATTTCCTATAATTTAATACGTAAGCCAACTCGACAGAATAGTAAAGAAAGATTTGTAAACTAATTATTTTACTTTTACTAATACCATATAAAAATGAAAATCTAATAGATAGAAATAAAAATAATCATTGCAAATATCGTGCATAGGTAATAAAGGGTTTAAATTATAGTAAAAGAAATATACACAATTTTCTTATATAGAATATTCACTGCGCATTTATATATTATTTACTAACTTGCACGTCTTGAACATCATCACAACTACTAGTTTCTTTACTTTAGAATTGAGAAAGCCATAGAGCAGATTTATTTAAGAATAATATTTCACAAATTTCGAATGAAGACAGTATGTATAAAGTGAAATTAGGTACATATTTGTACATGTAATATGTACAGAAGATAGTATAGAATAAATTGTACATATGCCTAAACGTACCAGTACTAAAATTATTATTTTCCCTAATAGTTCATTATACTGTAAAATTACTTTAATGAAATTATACACTACAGCGAGCTATTTCTTGTAATGTTTACATTAAAGGTGTTTACTTACATGAATATTGCAAATAAGATAACCAAGACAGTTTTATTGCCGTTAACCTTGTTAGAACTAGAACATATATAAAGTAGTGTATGGTAGATAAAGCAGAAATTGTCAAAAATATTACAATAAAAAAAATAAAGCGCTAGCGTTTTGTTTCGTATTTATTTATCTTTATCACTATTAAATATTTTCTACTAATGCTGTATGAGTATATATGGTTCTGACATGCTTATATCTTTCTTAAATATTAGACAAGCTTAAATAGCCTATCGGGTTTAAAGGTTATCTAATATTTTGTATATAGAACCTATTATCTATAATAATAATTAACTTTGTAGTACCATAATGTTAACAACTGAAAATATAATAAAATTACTACTGATAATGACTCTAAATATTTTCTTATTCCTCTTTCAAAGCAGCCTATAATTTCGGTTAGCGCTCACTTAAGATCACTTGTACTCCTGTAACGATACAAAGTACATTCGAGGCTTTCTTCCACAAATTTGTACATCAAAATATTATCGGCAGCAGAGATGTAGCCAATTATTGTTTTAACCGACTTGTGCGGTAGTTTTAACTTAATTATCAAGATTAAGATTTGTTTTTTTGTAGTTTTTTGTTGTAGCCGATTATTGTAGCTTAGAAGCAATTTATATTTCGCAACATCTATGTAATTTTTATGACATCATATTGTACACTTAAAATTTACGCAAACTCAGCATCGTAAACCTATCGATACTATGGCCCATCTTCTTCGAAGTGCATACGTTCTTGGAACAGGGAAGGATTGCGAAGGTAAGGTTTCATATATTTACTATTTTAATCACGTTTCCTTCAAAATGTTTATTATATACTAATTTTAGTTATATATTCGTTCTAATATATATCTTTTAACAAACATTTGGTGAATTTCATGTTTCGTGTATATGTGGAAACTTAATTGGTTAATGATTATGCTCTTGTGTATGTATTGTAATTGCTATGATTCTCCCTATTTAAATAAAATTAAAACTATATCAATACAAATAAAACGATTGTAGTGTTTTTTGGAATATTAATCGCTTTTTACTAAATGCATAATATGTACATATGTATACACGGTACATCCTATACTAAAATGACGTTTTTACTAATATTGCCAATCTGTTTGCCTGTTTATTCCGGCTAATCACTGGAATGGCTGGACCGATTTTGATAGGACTCTCACCGGTAGACAGCTGATATAATAAGAAGTTGGTGACACTATTTTTAATTTATTTTTGATAATTACTGTTTTCTTAAACGCGGATGAAATAGCATTCACCGCCAGTAAGAAATAAAATATTTTTTTTTATTTTAGAGTGGCGTTTATTCTAGGTTTAACTTGGAAATTTATACTATTTTTAAATGTAGTATTAGGAAACTCTGACGAGACACCGAAGAGCTATGGGTTATAAACCTTGTTGATGAGTTTTTTTTTTTTTTTTTTATGGAATAAAGGAGGCAAACGAGCTGAAGGCCCACCTGGTGTTAAGTGGTTACCTTCGCCCATAGAGATCCACAACACTCAAGTTATGGATGCGTTGCCAGCCTTGGGAATGTAGGACAGAAGGAGAGAGGAAGGATGGGAATGGTGGGAATAGGGAGAGCTGGCTTACATGCCATCGAACCGGAACACATCATAAGATATTTGGCGGTTCGTCTTTGACATGATAGTGGTCGTGAGCCAGTCGGAGAACGAATCTCCTACCACCAAACTACTGGGTTACCCGCCTTTTACGAGACGCTACCCAGCGGCGGGGGGGAATCGTATTCTTTAACCCGTCCCCCCACAGGAAAAAACGGGAAAAAAATGAGTATATAAGAACGAAAAAAGTACTATCAAAAAAAAGTTTTTGTTCAATATTTGTCGGCATTAAGTTGTAAGCACATATTTTTCATGAATTTATTTATTTTTCTTGTTTTGTTGCTTGATTGTTGACATTTATTATGCTGCACAATGAAGAATAAATAAATAAATAAATATACTTGCACCTGAAAAAACAAATATTTTTTGTAATGCTAAGTTTTGCTTTCGAGTTCTAATATAATTAAAGTTTACATGTTTTATACATGTATGTTCTGAAAGCATCTTTATATTTTGGAAAATTTCTTATATTTTCCTTGAATATTTATAAACGTGTGTATATTCCATATATACACACGCATCTAACATCGTTGATGATGAGAAGCAAGTAAAAGTATAAAACTAAAAAATAATAGCATCAAAGTCAAATAACAAAGTAGGTAGTGATGACGTTAAATATTTGATAATAAAATCCATACGATTTTTACGTCCATCTTGTATTTTTATTCCCGCCTTTCAAATAGTCTAGAAATAATCTGATATATTTCTTTGCTTATATCTGTATTAAGAAAGTAATAAGATTAGGCTTTGTAGTAGAAACTTTTAATTAAAGCTGTCCATTATCCATATCCATTTGCCATACACAGTGACGTGATTTCGGAGCCACTAACTTCTACGATACATTCGAGTTCAATCACCCCCTGGGGTAATGATTAGCTAAGTTAAACAATTTTATTGTTAATTTAAATCATTAATTATGAAAATTAACTCCTTCGCGACTGAAGTGATCAAACTTTGACCCCCCACTTAAAGGGATGTTTATATATGTTTAAAAACATTTCGATCTGTTATTGTTACGTCGCCAAGTTAGTGTATTTATTGGTTGTATTCGCCATACAGGACACAATGTCTCTTTCACAAGGAATTTTCCGCTCATTTTACTCAATGTAAAATCATAATCAATCTATATGTTTAAAAACATTTCGATCTGTTATTGTTACGTCGCCAAGTTAGTGTATTTATTGGTTGTATTCGCCATACAGGACACAATGTCTCTTTCACAAGGAATTTTCCGCTCATTTTACTCAATGTAAATCGCCCAAAAAAAATATAAGCATAAATTATGTATAACGTGGACGAAAATTGTGTGAACGATCATCCACCTGCAAACACTTAGTTGCCGACAAATATAGTTCAATAAAATAGATTTAATAGAAAAATGTGTTAAATAAATACCTTGCAGATTTAATCCATCTACATTTGTAGTACAAATTTCTGTACGTGAATGACTACATTTTTTTCGATTTCTGCATAGCACAGTCAAGATTCCGTTCTCTCCTATTCAGTTCGGCGGGACTCAGCAATGAAACAACCAATTGACTTTATCTTGTTACTCAGTGCGTAGAAATGAAAAAAAAACTATGTAAATCCAGTTTTCTGAGTACGAATCGTACCCACAACTAATGACGATTATAATCAGACACTGACCCACTGTGCCACGATAGCTTCTATACGTATGTTATTTTAATAAAATCAATTTTGTTTTTTATCTTAATAGTTCTGTATATTTATGTTAATATCAAAATACATTTGTAGTATTAATGGCCTTTGGGAATATTCTGGTATGCTATATTGTATATGGAACATTAATCTAACTGCTAATAATGAAATATCTACTAACGAATTTTAACAATTATTAAGTCTTATTAATCTGTTATTTGCTGTTTATTAGATTATGTATCTACTTTGCTTTCTGTCTTAGTATATTGTTTGATATGCTAACTTAGAGAAGACTTTTTTCAAGTGAAATTTTAATTTATTGGTTGTGTTTTACGCCGGATCTATGTTCGTGTACAGAAACTAAGTACATATTTAGATTGTCCTTTTATATATATATAATTTACTATAATTATCTGTTACTAAGATAAAAAATGTCTTTGTGGCGTGTATTCAGATAACTTACAAATTTTCCATTTTACGTTGCGTACGTATCTTGATCATATTTAATTAACAAACAAGTAGAAGTTACATTTTATCTTGAGCATTAATAAGCAAATAATATATTTGTAAGAAAGATATTACTATTGATTAGAGAGGCTCTAAGGGGTTTCCAGGAAGAATGTTACAGTAGACTTAATGATATTATTTTTTTTTAAATTTTACAGTAATCGTTTTCTTTGTCCAACTTTACCCTTATCAAGCATAGTCAGTTAAGCAGAGAAAACTTAGTGTTAGGGAACTCCGTTTTCCGCTTTCTGTTCGAATACTAGTAATTGCGTGTCGAGTGGCGGATCTCAACACCGCGTTTTTTAACAAGAGCAATAATATGAAAATATTATAAATATGATCAATTATTATAATGATGATTCATCATGGCACATGATCATGATGATCATGATCATTCGCCAAGAGGGCCTCATGAAATTGATACGTGGAAATCTTTTTCTTAGTTAACAATTTTAATTTCTGCTGAAATTTTTATATCCAAGCATAATTTATACTTTTCAATTATTCATGCATAGACATGTATATCTATAAACGACAAAATTACTAAAATTAGCTACATGTTATGAGCACGCCAACGCTTCTAATTCAAGTTATATTTAAGAGATGATTTAGTGTCAGCGATAGATACTGTTAAAAATATGATGACATCGAAGAAGCTCTCAATATAGTATATATTCAGAATATTATAATTAATTAATTTGTAAGTATTAAATAAGGCTGTTTAAATACGTAGTGCATAGAATTAGATGCTAGCAGCCTTTTTGATACAAATTTCATTAATAAAATTTATCTATCTATCTATCTATAAATAAGACTGTAAACAATGTCAACTCTATACATTCTTAATAATATTATATTATAAATGCGATAGTCTGTTTGTCTTTTACAATTTCACTGCTAATTTACCGGCCCTATTTGAATGGCATTCAGAGTGAAAATAGTTTAAGTATTAGGGTCAAATGTAGGCTCCTTTTTAAAAAATCCACTCTTAAAGGTGACGAAACTTTATATGTAAAATCTAAACCATCTGACGGATTTCGATAAATTTTCTCAGCAAGATAGTGGATGACTCAAAGTCCAACATAGGCTACCTGTTCTTTCAAAAATGTCTACACGTTCTGATGTTGGAATCCCTGCAACCCAGCTAAACCTTAAGATATATGAATGTGAAGGCTTGACTTGAGAAAAGTTATTCACCTTGATAAGAAGCACTTTCTAATAACATAAGAGAATTTGAATTTCTCCTTGATCATTTTGTGTTCCACATTAGATGTTCTAGATCTTAGACCTCGAAGGAATCTAGAGAGGATGATTCAGGAGGTCGCTCTCTATAATTTTACTGCTGATTAATAAAAATAATAACTTGGAAAAGTTTATATGACAGGAAAGAAGTTTTTGCATATATTACTTATTTTATTGTTTTCTTCAGAACCTTTAGGAAAAATATTAATTGAATAAGTCGATACATTAACTCAAGCGAAAAAACACGTCGTCGAGTTTATACGTTCATCAATTTTTTAGTTTGTGCGAGAAATAATGAATATTATATTTGTATACATGTATATTTCGACTTTGTATATTTTTAGGCTGGAACTTCTAATAAGAAAGTTTTATTTTGACGTTCAATGTAGTTCTCATAAACAGTTAAGTACAATCAATATACACTAGATTTAACCGACTCGTAAAGTAAGACGTGTTTGAAACGTTTTTTCTATTTTTTTTTCTAAAATTTAAACGAATTTTCTAAAGCATATTTTTGAATACAAAAATATACGTTAAAAAACTGGTTAAAATATTTTCATTTAAAAAAACGAACGTTACGTTGTGCACAACATTAAAATTAAAAATAAATAAACTTTTTGTTTTAATAAAGGCTATTAATTTTAAGATATACAAAAAAAGAACATCTTTAAGGAAATAATGTCATGGAATATTATAAGCCTGAAGAGTTTGGTATGGTTGATCCCGCTAAAGTCAGTAACTACTGAGTCGAATTAAAAAATATTTTATTGTTAGACAGGCGATTTATTACAGAAGATTTATTAGAAAGTACAGAATAAAATGTTTCAAAAAAATTGGATAATGTAGGTATTCCTCTTATAACGCAGACAAAGTAGCGCGGGACCTCCAGTTTTGAATATAATATTTTAATTCAATGGTTTGGTTGTTTATCAAAAATTAAGACTTTCAATGTAATAAAAATAATGCAATTCTGATTTTCTAGATTTTAAACATGCCTAAATTCCTAAATTCAGCATTCCTAAATTCAGCATTCTATGCCTAATACATAGCTATACGTAGTGAAATAAAAAAAACAACTATTTTAGTTCATTTGAGTAAGTATAAATAATAGGTCTACCCTAAAATATGTATAAGTACCCATGGCAAGTTACTGAGATTCAAAAGAATCTCGATTAATTGATTTAAATAGAAAATGTGAATTAATTTCGTTTGCTAATGATTTATCTAAGCAGTTATTTGTGACAATACGTTTCTTTATAATATATATTGCACCTTGAAAATATCTAAGATGTTTACTCGTATGTTATTTGCTCGAGCTGTAAATGACGCAAAAATAATAATTTGCAATCCTTACGTACCTACATAGGTAGGTACATGCATTCTTAAAGACACGTGCAAATAAAACATTACTTCTAATGTAAATTTTAATTATCTTGTCTTAAAATTCAAGACTGTTATTGTCTCATTAAGTCATTTAGAAGAGTGAACATTTAAGTATAATTTGAACAAATATTCACACACGTTATCTGTTACTATTTGCTGTTAAAATATACATATATGTACCTACCTATACACGTATTTGTTGTATCCTTGTCCCATTTGAATTTAAAATAAATAACTGTTCATTTAATTTCAAACTGGAAATTGATAAATTATGTGAAACAATTTTTGCTTAAAAACGTTTTTCGATATTACCTGAAGTTAGCACAATTAGCATATCTCAAGTTCGAGCATACGTTGCAGTTAACTAAATTACCTATTGTCGTATTTACACAAATCACTTGGTCATATAATGAAAAATATTTATTTAATAGATACTATGTGACTTATCATTTAGAATATGAGAGTTTATATATACTTAAGTTTATATAAAAAATTATCACTGCGGTGTGTTTAACGAAGGCTTATAGTCTATAGAGTTGTTTAGTGCAGCGATCACGTTTTAAATTAGTTGAACAGTTAGTGTTTCGGAAACATTCACGCGATAGAGCTTGCTTCGAACAACTAAATATATAATTTTATGTATGTTATATTCTGTGTTTTATAGTGATATGGTTTATTCAATAAATAAATATGTACGGATGGTTTAATAATACAGGTGTGAGTATTTATTTCCAGTACATATTTCTTAGTAGGGTAGTTATTTTAACTTAAGACTTGATCCAACGTTTTTGTTAAACTTATACATGCTTTTATTAATTTAGTAATATTATTTTTACAATACTTTTAATTATTTTCATTTAAATTTATTAAATTTTTATGAAATTAGAGATTTTTGTATTGCCTAACTATAAAAAATGTTATTATGAAATAACATAAGATATTTAATTATGTTTTTCATATACCTACGATGCGTTTCAAATTGTGCTAACGTTTACACGTTCTAGTTTGTTATTTCCAAATAGGTAACTGTCCTTTTTATGTGGAGTGATTATTAAATAAAAATATAGTTTATGTTATATGACGTATTCTCCGTAACTTCATCTTTTTCGGGGTTATGTACATAAATGATTGCAAATATTTTAAAAATTTATTTAGATAACAAAAGATCATATTAAGATCATATTATTTTAAGAAACGTTATTTATAAAATTTTGAGCCATTTAGGTACATATCGATTATTTATTATTATCAGTTTAACGTTTGTAGGTAGGCTAAATAAATGGTAAACACATGATATCATGCTTATATAAAACTTGTGAGGATATATCTATATATACATGTAGGTAATACATTCATAGATCTGGGTATCACACTTCATTAAAAATAACAGAATATTATTCAATGAAGAACACTAGAATAAATTAAAACGATGATGGTAAAAATGTAGGAAGGTATTCATATATTTTCATTTTATCCGTATGGATCTAGGGCCTGTACCTTTTGTTATATAGAAGCTTTACGCTTTGTCCCGCATAGCGAGTCATAGAGAACCTAGTGTCAAGACACTTCGTTCTCCACTTTTCGTCAAGTCATCGCGTGTTTAGCAGCGAACTTAACACTGCACTTCTATCTTTTATATATAAGCATTCTCTCGAGTCGGATCGAATTCACACCATACGTTTACAGTCAGACGCTCTCGATACTCGACCACTGCGTTATAGCGGCCTCCATATGACTTCAAAAGATGACGAAATTTTGCTGTGTAGCAGTTTCTTTATATTAAATATTTTACATTTTCTTTGACATTAGGCCTTATTACCTCACCTTATTGTAAGGAAGTAGCAGTTTTGAATAACAGCTTATTACACGAGACCTAGTCAAAAAAAATAATGTATCGAAATTGTGAATCTGGTCTAATATTTGAAAAGAATATCTTAGTATAATAAGATAGTAATGTATATTTACAAACTGAGTAAAGCGATGCTCTTACTGATCAAATACCTACGTCAAATTGTGTGACAATACTAGGTATGTACTTAAAGGTTATAGAATTGTATGTATATAGCATGAATTGAGGTATGAGTCCATTATAAACTTCTTTATTACAACGTATCAATATTTAATACACCGTTGTTATAATGTTTGAATTATTGCAAAAAAATCCCCTGTTCTGTGTCGGTATTATGTAAAACACTCAATATCAAGGTGGTACTTAGTGACCAAGCAGGCATCTTCGTTACAGTTCTCCTCGTAAAATATAGTGTGCTTAAATTTTTTTTTAGAAAAAAATATAGTTTTCTATAAACTTAAACCTAAACTTCTATGAAAAAAATATAGTTTTGTATAGTTGCTTCACGCATTTCCCACAGGGCAGGGTAGTTAGAAAAAACCTAAAGTTAAGACCGCTCTCCATATAGTTTTTTTATTAGTACAAATAGTTATAACGCAAGCTGATTAGGTACGTTAATAAATTAGTATTCTGAACTGTTTATACCTAATATACTTATCTGAAATATATTATTCCGTAATTCAGGTGAGTGAACTGGTTTCGATAAATATAAAAGGTTAATGAAAATATATTTTTATTTCAAAATTTTACGAACGAAGTAATAGCTCTACAATTTATAAAATTTTATTGACTAGCTTCATTCTTCGTGTTTTATTGAATAATAACATAAAGATTTCAAATTAAATTAATTGTTATATGAAATCAGATTTCGATGAACTATATAATAGTTGAAACTGTTCAAGTTCTCCAATAATTGAAAAACATCCTCAATACTGAAAAACTTTTGTTAGAGGCCGATTGTTTATTTCTTATAATTGTATTGATCTGTATTCTTTATCAGAGTTACCAAACTATTTAATTTGTATATGAAAATAGAAAACGTCCATTACGTTAAAAAAACATTTACAAAGATGAAATTTCCTTGTTTCTTTTAGGTTAACTGGTCGTTATGGTTGGTCTTCAGATTTTCTATGAACTGTACTGACCAACTTTTGTCATTTACTTATATATTAGGTACATTATATCCGGAACTTTGTACTTTTTATAATTCATTATTATTCGACCAGAAATACTGTATGTACGATATTTGAATCAAAAACATTATTGCAAGAAACAGTGCCTGTTAAAATATGACAGCAATAACGTTACAACTAAATTATTATTAAAATCTCTTTAGCAGTTTAAAATATAGAGTACCTGATGAACTGAAATATTTCAGTATATCTCTATGTATGTATATATAATTAAATATTCAACATATGCACATATCTATCATGATTTCAAGATTTTGGATTGAGTATTTCAAGCATAGATTTCAGTATTATTCGTTAATCTAGATAATTCTTTAAATACAGCTCTCCTCTTTTGACTAGATCACCTGACTGTAAATGCCTTCGTAGTGTTTTCGATCCTCACTAGATTAATCCTTTCTACTTGAGAGAAGGTGTAAATAAAAAAAATACTATTCTAACGTAAACAGTATGAATAAAAGCTCATTTCCTTTCATTTTTTTCTTCAGAGCTCCGAAGGAAATGGATTTTTGTGGAAGGATTAGTTGTCTATAATAATATACAAAAAAAAAAATAATATAGGATACGCGGATGTATCACTAGTTTCATATATAAATTAAAACAAGTACCTAAAACTAAATGTCAAATCTGATTTCATTGAAATACTTCACGTCGTGTTATTTTTTTTAAGTATTCTTTATAATTACTTATAACTTATTAAGTAAATACACTTCTGAAAACTCGAAAATGCTTAGGTATAGTAAGATGCATGTAATGCAATAAAAGATTGTTTTAGGATATTAAATAACATTGTATGTTATTAAATACCCTAAAATAATATTTTATTGTATTAATAATATGTTGTTGTGCCATGACCGAATTATTCCTTCTATAAAAGACGCATTTTTCCTATTGAAACGCCTTATGCTATTTGCGAGCAGTTAGTCAAACAACATTGATAAACATTTGTGCAATACCGGGCGCAGATCCGCAGGGTATAAAAGGTAATATTCTCTGTCTCCGTCGACAATATATTTTACTTACATATGTCCATGTATCAGTAGACGTGATGACTTATATACAAAGTTATTATTAAGAAAGTGTTAGTGGAGTCAGTTTTATCTCATATACACTTAGTCGTATTCAAAACATCAGTATCGCGTAGACGCTAATTGAGTAGTGGTGTGTCTTTATCTTGTGCAAGAATTAAAAACGAGTGCAAGTTTATTATGTATCAGTGATGGAGTTTCAGTATTATGGAAACTTTGATCGGCAACCGCGAAGGTTGCACGACCAACCGTGGTGGGATGAGGAGGATAACCTTACAGACAGGCGGATCAATGGTAAGGCTTGTCCTTCATTTTATGGATTTATTGTTTACATTTTGGATTTCTGAGGGTGATAGAGTAAATTACAAAAACAAATTGGTAAATGTAAATTTTTATATTGTGTAACTCCTTTAAATGTTTTTTATTCTTTAAAAAAACCATTTTGTATTAAAGGAACTAAATTATTTATAAAAAATATATTACAAACTAATCACGGCGACTAAAGTTGAAATCTACATCACTAGTTTGTAATATAATTGGAATAATTCATGAAAAACCTTGACATAAATTTAAATCTGTAGAATAATATCGAACTATCACATACCCATACAGATAGATAATTATTAAAACGGGAGACACACATAAGAAGTATGTATATAACCGTCTAGACTCTAGACAGAGACCACGATGTATTGATTAGAAAGGGGTTAATTTTAGAAAATATCCTGGAGGTATGAAAGTAATTACAAGAAAACAGCTATATAATATTTATTAGGGCTTAGTCCTTGTCCTTGAATGATCTAACATACTGAATATATTCTAATAGTCAAGTTACATTGAAAAAGTCGGTCGAATGAATGTCATGTACAATGTATAATGTATATGCTCATTGAGAATTTACATCTAATTATTATATATTGTTATCAATCCTATGTATAGATAAATTATTATAGAAATATTATTTCTAAAATAACTTTAACTACAGCTGTATAATTTAAAACAAATAAATTTGACATGGCGAATATAGTATCGATTCCATTCGCTACCGAAAAACATGTTTTTGATTTTAAATAAAATTACAGTTTTACAATATTAAGATATAAGTATCACTTAAATCTCAATATGAGAAATTTGTATAATGCCATATGTACATTTTTTAGTCCACCTTGAGGCTTTACACTTTCGAGCATAGTAGAGTAAGGTAGTTAATGAAATAGGGTAGCCTAAAAAAACTATTACCTTAAAATATAGCACCCAAACTTACTAAATTACATTTCGTGGCAACTGACGGAACTCTTTGCCACGCATCGTCTTGCCAGTGTGGAGAAATGGAAACAACCTAAATGCTGTCCCCAGTTGCGTTCGAACCCACAATCAGTCATGTTTACAGTAAGATTCTGTTCTCACTCTGTTACACTGCATCTCCAATGGCCTTCACATTAACAACAACAAGATAACGATTTTTATTAAAATGAAACTTTTTTTCATTGCTCCGTCAATCAGGATATTGCTTTTTAACAGGGTTTTTTATGTACATATACATTTAGAACTTGACTTACATATAATCGACGAACCGTAACAAAAAAAATATAGGATACTAATTTAATATATATTAAATCAAAATACAAATATTAAATATTTTTGACAATATTATGTGTACCTACACTAAGATATGTGCCTGAATCACATTTTGATTTACATGTAGGTATGTTAAACATGAAATGTTTACTTCAATACTTTTTGCGTGATAAAACAAAAATACATAATTTTGTCGAAAAATCAATCAAGATACTATTCTCAGGTGAAAATAGATTAACTTTTAGGTCATTCACATACGTTTGAGGGCACTAACCTTGCGGACAAATTCAGAAATACTAACCTAAATAAGAGGTGCATAATTGAAGTAGGAAACGAAAAATATATTAATATTACTTAAAAATACATGATAGCATTTAAAAAAAAACACGCTTTATTCATAGAAGGATTTGTAGGGGAATTCAGAGGAAATTTAGTGTTAGAACACTCCGTTCTCTGCTTCCTATCACACATTGTGACGTTGTTGGTGGTGGTGGTGGTAGTGGCGGAACTTTACGCTTTTTCTTAAATACCAAAGCGGAGATGTGAACTAAACGAACCCATTCGTTTACAGTTAGACGTTATCTACTGCGCCACGATGGTCTCTATATTATTTAAAAATATATACCTAATAGCATCTAAAAACATTACAATTTAATATTTGATATCCCTGTTCGAAATTTTAATATTGTGTTAAACCTTTGTTTGATTTTAAGCATTGAACACTGCAGATTTAATTGAATCCTTTGGTCAAACAAAATCCAATTTCAATCTGAAAGGCTGCGACAGATTCATATATAGGTTTTATTCTAATAATGAAAATGTCGGATTGAGGTTACTCTTGTATTCTTTCTATTTTGTTTACTATAGGACATAACCACTGCGGTTAGATTTGTGTTACAAAGCCATTGTATTTGTTTCATAAGATGATATTATTTTGTAACAGGTATTAATTTTCATTTTTTTCATTTTTGTAAAGACTTTTTACATTTTTAAAACATTACTTTACACACTGAAGAAAATGAAAACATTTTTGGAAATCGTATAAAAATTTCATCGCATCGAGACTGAACCCACGCGTCTGGGAAACGAAACAATGGGTATAGGTTGTAATAAGGGTATAACAATTTCGATGCGATGCATCTTGCAAGAGCCGAGGCGCGATATCGAGTGCTACTCCGTTGAAGTTTAACACGCTTTGTAAAAATGTTTCAAGAAAAAATACTTCTAACATCTAAAAATTGAATTCATGTACATATTACAATTTATATTCTCCTTTGTTTCAGGTAAGTGCCACGACACCATCTTCTTGTAGATGTGATCCTACGAGCGACAGTACAATGCACGGTATGACTACTCCCCACCATCAAATGTGCCATTTGGGTATGTTAACATCTACTACAAACAATTTACATATATTACATGTTAGCAACAGAAAATTCTTTTGCTAATATTTTCAATAGATATATTATTTTCAGGCTATAAAAATAGAAAAAATCAGTAAATACAAGACATACATAATATATTTTGTCATTAAAATTCTCATTTACAATTGTGTGCACAGTTAGTACATAGATTACTGATACAATGGTAGCTATTGAGAATAGGCTAATAATTAACATATTTCATTTAAAAGTTTTGAGGATATATAACATAATTTCCTCGTGGTTTGTGAACGTGAACGATCACGAGATCTCAATGTTATTGAAATGGAGATAAGGTTATTTCCCGCTTTCTAGAGTGCTAATTAATTACTATCTGTAGATTGTATATAATAATTACGACGAAATATTCCTATAATTCATTAGAAAAAATATTATTTTTATACTAACCAGATTAAATTATAATAATCTAGTTTAAAGCAATCCGTCACTATAACATTGAACAGTATAATTAAATGAGAGGACGTAATTATACGATAAAGGTTCTTTAATAGGATATAGGATAGGAGATGTTTTTACCTCTCCAATTTTTAGCAATTTTTATTGTACCTGTAGTTTTGTCTTAAAATTCATTAAGTTTAGAAACATTAGTATGTAAAGTTTGTTTAAATAAATATGTATATTATACTAGCAGCTGCCCCGCAACTTCATTTGCGTGGGCGATATGACTATGATACAAATGTATCTGATACTTTTAATGTTTGCTACCTTACAAGGAAAATTGAGTCAAAAATATAATAGTTTGGCAAATCATTTTAGAACAGAATTCGCGGTTAAAAATTGTTCCATTACATAGAAATCGAACCTACAATAGTAGTTTACAGTCTACACTTGCCAACTTTTACTAATGCGGCATTTATAATTTTTTGCTTTAGCTAGTCTAGCTCTGGTCTACCAGCCGGTCTGGTTATTCATTAGATTTTCCCGATGTTTAATTGTTATGTACCTATTGCAATAAAAAACGCCTATCACGTTGCACATTCTTTTTTCAGCGGCCAATTACGTATTTCCTAGTTTATAGTCCTATTATGCTTCTTAAACCGATTTTGCAAATCTTTAATTTTTATGCGTCTTATTTTTTTGTTAAGAAGTCTTCTCCATATTTGTTGTATTTAGCTGAGCAGTTATGGTTCTTCATTTTCCTTGATTCCACGTTCTAATTTTATTATCTAATTTTTAGTTTTTTTTCATAAGGACCTTCTTTGTGCCTTAACAAAAACGTTAAATAAATTAGTCGAATTGGCAAAGCCGTACTCAAGTTTTCCGCTTAGCAACACATTTGGCGATTCATTTTCATTTATATAAATTAACTTGTAGGTTTCTTATAGAGATCAGCACCGTATAATATTTATACACAAATAATTGTTTCTTTTATTAAAACTGTAACTATAGTATATTATTTATTTTAATAATTTTTAAAACAAATAGGCTACTTCCACACCGTGGGGATCTTTTCTATAAGTAGAAATAATAAGCACCATTGTATTATAGGCTTAATTATAGATTTGTCTATCTTTTTAGGTTATTAAGAAATAATCGCCTTACAAAGTATATTTTATCATTGTTTTGTATTATCTCTATTACGTATAAATATTTCTGCTCCCATTCGTAACTGTTAGAATACTGTTTTATTATTATTTTTAGATTAGGTACAAGGTGTATGTATGAAAGGGAAGTAGGATATAACAAATTTAATTATCGATATATTTGGTAGCTAAGTTGTGGAGATTTAGACTTCTTGTGCGTTTAAACTATATCAAGAAATCTTATTTTATGGAATTATTAACTTTCCTCGATTCGTGTACTTTATACTGAACAGATTTATTCGTTAATAAAATGATTCCAATTATAAACACAGTAGTAAATGACGACAATGAACTTTGGTATCTTAGGTTATCTGGACTTTAGTGGAGGTGTACTGCAATATCTTGAATTTCTGCTTTCATAAATAGTAATAAATGTTATCTTTAAATCTATTAAAAGCAAAAAAATACCATATTACCTTAACATCACATTTGAGTGTATTATAGACCTAGGTCTAGAAAGAAACAAATACCGACTTCAAGGTCTTCTTGTACTTTTATATACTTCACGAAATAAGCCGATATGCATGTAGTATGTATGTATGCTTATGCATACTTATGCATGCAGTCTAATTGAGAACTCTTCCTTTTTTGTAATCCGTTAATAAGGAACGAAATTAATAGCAATCAAACACAAAACTTTTAAAGCAGATAAATAAACATATTCATTTTTTTTATAGTTGAACAATATAAAAAACAGCTTCATGCTTTATCCTGCACACATCAAGAGAGGCAGCGGATCCTACTGTAGAAAATACTTCGTTCTTTCTCTACTTTCGTACTACGTTTTGTTTCCTTACCAAAGCGGCGCAATGAAAATAATTTCATCAATCGATCAATCAATCAATCCCCCGAGTGGGAATCGAACCCACAACAATCAGTCTCGTTTGTAGTCAGACGCTGTCCCACCGTCGGATGGCGTCGAGTTTTAATTGACAAAAATAAAAAAAATCGATGGCGATGGGTTTCGCTATCAAACATGAAATAAGATATTTCAATTTTTTTTCCATAAAGTGACAAATCGAGTGTTTTGGCACCAGATTCTCTCTAATTACCCAGTAAAATGGAAAAAATTGTTAAAAATCTTTTTTTACTAATTAATAACTCCCTAGTTATTTCTTTTTAAGGTTGACGTCGCATAAATATTACTAAATTAGAACTGGTTAAAGAGAGATAAATTTTTCAATGTTAAGTTATTTTATTCCAGACGAAACCTTGCAAAACTTATCTGCATGTGACTTTTAATACAACGAGTGTATAAAACACATCAATATGTTATTTATATTTTAGTCCATAAATAAATTGGTTTTTAATTTTTTTTTTTTTAATAATAATACAAAAATACAGAAACATAAAATATTATTATACTCTTCATAGTCAATTAAAACATATTGTTAAAACATATTGTAATAAAATTATAATGAACGCGTCAGCAAATAGTAGTTTTTGAAAATTTTAATTAAGGTCATAATTTTTTTATTCACCTTGAAAACTAATTAATACAATGTCGTAAGTCGCACAATATTTTCAAACATTCGAAAATAACACTAGGGTAAGTTTTTAGAAACGCTTATGAAAATGTCATTTTTCCTACTTATAATAAATAAACAAACAAAAAAAAGGAATCTTTTCGACTAAACTTTACTTTAAAATAACGTGTACTATAAAATATGCGTAAACTATTTCTAGCGAAAAATTCCAAATGGACAGAAAGCTATCCACACAGAATATATTATCTGTATTAAAAAGTATAAATAAAAATAATTTAGCGCCCACTTAGTCTGCGTTTGGACGGGTATTACTAATTAATAAACATATATATTTACTATTTAGTATTTACCTATTTAAGTATACAGATATGAGATCATAATATGCGCATCGCAGTGTCAATATATAATGGAACACAAATAATTTGATAAATGCAAAGCTAAATACTTAAGGAAACGTAATGGTAGGCGTTTATCATATAACACGTCACAAACAAGTTAAACGCTTCCCGATTTCTATAAGCGAACGTATTATAATTGTAAACTATGCCAAACGACCTTGTGTTACATACGTAGTTACTACTCGTAGCACTGTTTACCATAAGTTTTTTTTATGATCAACGATTTCAATCTATTTTTATTTGTAAAGCCTTCAATATTTCCGCAAGTGCTGTTTAGTTAGCAGTTATAATACGCATAAATTTATATTTTATTAAATCAATCATATTTTTTTAGAGCTGCCGTTTAGTATTATATTCTTTCATTATTTTAATAAATAAGATTTATTAGTCAAGTCATTATGACACCTAGAAAACTTATAGAAGTATTTCAGCAAGTATCGAATGTAAGTAGGCACATATTTACTATTAAGTTTCAGGTGAAATAAAAATCGCGAAGTAAAAACTAGATAATTACAAATACCACGACTCTCTCACTGAAATTTTATTCATTAATTAAAAAAAAAACTTAAGGAAAGGAGATCTCTTTTCCTAGAGTAGATTTCCGCTAGGCTCAATATTTATATTTAGAATTATTTTACTTTTGCGATCCGCCAAGACAAAGCATTACGTTACGCGAGATGTTACGTATAAAGATATATAAATGCCTGGAACATTAACAATTAATCAAAGTTTCCTTTTTTTTCATCCCTCATTGCATAATACGAGATAGACAGACCTACCACATAATTAAATATGTAGGAGAGTAATTTAGGAGAAGGCATTGAATGTACAACCATCGCCCGTAGTCTGACACTACGTGCTGCGCCTTAGGGGTGCTTCAATTTTTTAATAAACATTACTTAGTATATAGCCAATGTTACTGTAAAATAACTTGATTACATCATTTAAACTCGTATTGTGAACGGCTTGCTCCAAAGCTCCAATACGTATCAAATTACACTGGTTTTTAGTATTTAACCATATGGTTTAAACCAGTCTTCATTTGTAGGATTTCTTCCTGCATATCCTATAAACTCTACAGACAGTGAATGACTTTACGACAGTAAAAGTAATATTGCATTATATTTTTAGCTCGCTTAGTCGCTTAGCATTTTTATTTAAGTAAGCAGTTAAGTAGAAGTTTAAAATTTTAAAACCTTTACTTTAACTATTCTACAAAAAGCGAAATAATCCATACAAATAATCTAAATGTAAAAAAAAATGTGTCTGTCTGTTAGCTGGACGATATGGAATTCCGAAATGTAAAAAGTTAAAGTCTCAGGGTCTAAGATAGGACTTTTTCACAAAAACCAAAACCCTAAAGAAATGAAATAGAGGTTGAAAGCTTATATGAAAAATCCTAACCGCTTGACCGATTTCGATTTGTAATTTACGTGGGTGAAGCCGCGAGGGTCGCTAGTATAGTATAGAAAACAATTCTAAATACAATCAAAAAAGGTTTTAGGCAATATGAAAGTATTCACATTTACTGGTAAGGGAAAAGATAACGTTAGTGAATAAATTAACCACAAAATTATAATCAGTTGAAATATGAATCTCAAAATCGTAGCTATTAAAATTCCTTCAACTCAGGGTATCGATAAAAAGTCAACAGCAACGCACTTGTCTGCTTTTACTTCTATGGTTTCCTTGTACTAATTGTATAATACTAAGTATTACCTATACAAGACGTTTATAGTACCTACAAACTCATACCTATCCGATATAATTGTTCAGTATGTTATAAAAATCGATTGCCAAAACACTCAACTTTGCGGAACCAGTTCCAGTTAAGTTTTAAAAGTTCTGTTACAAAAAGGTAAATTAATGATAACAATTTTGTCGCGACAAAATTATAGTCAATGTCATGTAGTAAAAAGTCGTTGAACTCTTTTATATGAGAATAAACTACAATAAACAACTAAAGTAATGAATATTCTAAGTTTTTCACAGTATAATTGAGTATTAACCCTCTTCTGCAATCACAGACATCATGTATTTATCAATTTGTACAGAACTGAATCTGAAATTTTAATTTTACGCGTATTAAATATTCGATTAAATGTCTCTCCGTCGGTTTCGTCGACGGTAACAATCTCATCACGAAGCGAAATTTGTCTATTTCCCCTTAGTTGAGTATAGTATAGGTATCTGATTGAATCGCCGCGCCGTGGAAGTTGGCGGGCTGGCGAGTTCGCGAGTGGTCCGCGCGGCAGTCGCAGGAGGGCGCCCGCATCGGCTGCACGTCGCGCCGCGCTTTTCCGAGCCCGAGCACGCGCGAACATTGCCGCCGATTGCTACCGTCCGGATCGACGTACCGCTACCGGTACGATGACTGTCCAGAAACGCGGGTACGCACTCCCAGCTTTCTACTCTCCAACGGTACCGAGGCGACCGCGATCTCAGCCTTTACATTGACTTGTTTACATCGACACTGTTTACGAGACGTACGAAGTTTTTCCGGTAGTCGCCATCGACTGAATCGCATCATCTGAAACATTACGAAACTTTAGAAGTGAAGTTTAAAAATAAATTTGTCTAAGTGACTTTCGATTAAAATGTGTTCTTGTAGCAAGTTCTACGATTTTTGGAAAAATTCATGCGGCGCAGGTGAGGAAATAATATTATCTGGTAGACAGTTAAATGTCAAATAACACAAAAAATCTTTCAACTCAATTAATGCCTAAAATATCTTCTACAAATATTTCATTTTATGTTTTACACGCTTTAGTGACCCCCTAACTTGTACATCATAAGTAATGCTTAAATTGCAAAAAATTAAATTACGACACTTATGTTAAGTAATGATAAAATAATATAGAACCTCGAATTATTATATTAATTTTAAACAATGCAGGAGAACGTTGTCGTATTCGTAATATACTTAAGCTTATCTAAACTATCTTATATGATCAAAACACATATTAAACTAATCGTACACTTAGTACAAATCATTGAAAATATAACGTTTCAAAGATTCAGTTGAGAAGAGTGATTGTAGTTCCGCGTCACTAACACCCAGGGTCACCAGCATCATGAATGGGTGCGTTTCTCGAGTCCGGTTCTTAGTAAGTCATATTAAGATCATGAAACTAAAACGGTGAATAGACGTATGATCGTTTAACTTCTAAGATTGACGACGATTTCATTTATTCTATATTTTCTCTTAAAATTGACACCTTATTTATTTTAAAATTTAACTATTATTTATTTGCAAGTTATATGTCATGTTAAGTTATTTTTGAAACAAAATCCTTAAAAATGAAAGAAGACATTCTAAATTAACAATTCGCTCATTATTCGCTGTTACTTGTACTCATGTACCTTGACACTCTTACTACACAGGGACTGTAATCTTATATGAATTGCAATATCTACTTCTCACAAAGACTTGAGACATGTATGAACCTTTCACAATATGAGCCACACAATGGAGTAAAGCTAAACGCTAAGGGTCATGAGCTAGGGTTTTATATTTTTTCACTGAACCATTCAATTCGAAAAGAAGTATCTAATATAAAGCAGTTGGAACCAGTTAGTTCTGGTCATTTATTCAGTTGTTTTCGATTTCTCGCTCTGACGAATGCTAACTTGCTGGCCTCGGTCTCAGGCGGCGTGTCCTTCATTATTTTGCGATTCGTTTAAACTCAATGAAACCAGCTGATTATCTTAATCACTAAGATGAAGAGTACCTTGATTTATGTAGAGTTGAAAAAAACGTCTAAAGTAATGACACGTTTTTACGCCGATAGTAACGGCTATAGCAGTGTGACGGTAAAATGTTTGGTTTTTATAGCGTGTGTCTGCTGCATTTACGTATTTTAAATTCTTATACTTGTAGAGATATACAGAGTTTATAATGAAGAAAATGTAAGTATATGTAAATCAAAAATTTTTGTGAATTAAATAAATTAAATTAGTTTATAATAAGAGACTTAACCACACGTGACCTTCTTTTTATTCTTCCAAGTATTGCGCTTATATAACGTTTGTTTACGGTACAGCCCTTACGCTACTATGAGAAACAAAATGCGAATAAAATTAAATGAGCACATAGAATCTGAAGAACTTTTAAATATTACAGTGACACATAATTGAATGTATATTTAGTAAGCTGTTCAATTTTTCATATTTTATATAGACTAATATCAATAAATAAGCCTCTTTAATAACAGCATTTGTATGGTTTAAGCTATAACCACATGAAGTTCGAAATTATATGAATAATTATTGAACTATACTAGCAAATTGAAACAAACACTAAAGACAAATTGTCTACTTAATTACTTAATTTATTTTTGAATGGATCTTTCCAACAATAATAAGTACAAATGATTATGTTGCTTCGGCAGTAAATCACCTCATTGGCTGCTTGTTACGAGGTAAGTGACAATCTAGCCGGTTTAATTATTCATGAACAGCGTCTGGGAGGCATCAAAGAAATTGTCGCTCTGGCTGTTACAGCTTACACTTCAGTTATTAGATGTTCTACTCAGCTCAGTGTCAGCTAGAAAATGCCACGCTTATTTAAATCTATTGATATTAAAATTATTTCAGTACATTCAACGTAATATTTTAGGTAAATAATTATTTCCTACGACATTATTATATTATATAAGAAATTATAAATTTATGAAATGTTTTATTAACGAAGCATAAAGAGTTCTTATATAATTCTCTTACGGTAATTAATCTATGTTACATTTAATACAATATATTAAATATGAAAAAAAGGGGTGACTTACTATATTTTATTTAACCTACATCTCATAGTGTTAACCATCCCTTTGCAAACAGGTGATTCTAGTGTAGGTACAAATCTCTTTAGTAATTTATGACGCAAGTGAATCCCTGCAATTTCCTCAATGATCTATGCAAACAATGGGATTTAGTTGTTTATTTCTAGAATACGTAATGTTATTCGGGTTTTACGTATTATTATGCTATCGTCTTTTTGTACATACACTTTATAGGTCTATTAAGTCGTAAAAGTATCACAAATGCCTACAATTTGTAATGACTTTGTAAATTATTGTTACTGATATCCAATCATATCTTTATTGGAGTATATTAATGACGAAATGTTGATAAAAAATAAGACGTCGAGAATCATGACGTCGTGACGACAGAATTTTACAATACGACTCGTTCTAGAATCATTTTCTACAAAACTCGATTATTTTTATATATGACATATGAAATTTTAAAAACTTTGATAAACCATCACCGTCCAATACTATTGGTTTCACTTTGGAAATTCTAATACTTTTAGGTATAAATTATGAAAAGCTAGCCGAATCTATCATCTGAACACTTATTGGCTCTAAACCTTATTTACCTATATATACATTATACCTTCAAAATTATGACTACTTAACTATATTAACTGTATTATATTAATATTTTACATAAGAATAAGAATTTATATAACCTGATTACGTTACTAATAATGAGAAGAGAAAACACTGAAATTGGAAGCGTTCTTGTACAATTTAAACGTTGTAAACTATCTATATTCACTACTTCTTTATTCTTTATTTTTCCCCGACCATTAATATAACGTAATGTATAATGTTACTCTAATACAATTACCTAATAAACACTAATAAATATTTGTTATGATATTAGAAATTTAGTTTAGATATTTTTATTAAATTGATCAATTCGTTACCAACACACAAATCTTCGTATCTAATTTTAAATTATAATATCGTCTGTTTTATGTTATTACGTATAAAGCTGAATATATTGCAGGCAAGAAAACAAGGTGTGCAACATATTTCTATACAAGGTCATTACCGTCATTATAAAAAAATGAATAATATTTAAATATATATGATTATATAATGCTAATAAATAAAAATCCGATAAAAAACACTTCATTGGACAAAAATCGTTGAATAATATTGTGATAACATAGCGTAAATAAATTTGTAATAAATAACATTTTTTTTGTATTTTTTCTTAGCAAATATGTATATTTGAAACAATATTAATACTGTAAACATATACAATCATAGCTATCATAGAATCTAACACATAAAGATTTAAAAACGTATTTCAATTCAATCTGCCAAACATTATGACGATTTTCTTTAACGTTGTATATTCATTTTATAAATTGCTCAATTATAAGGAATATTTAGTTTTTATAATATTTTTTTAAAAATATTGTCAGAAAACGATGGCTTCTGTAGTAGGTTTCTCTATTTATGTAGAGCACGCGCTTTCAAAATGCTCCTCGGTTGCTGCTACAACTCAGGCAAATTTCGTGACACTTTGTTCAAGAAACACTGAGTCCATCAGCTATACCGGCTGGTGCTGTCCTTTTTATTCATATATATTGACTTAACCTATCGAAGGACGTCAAGTGTTTAACGATAACATTACAAATGAAGGAATCATTATATGAATATGTAAAGTGAAGGAAAAGCTTTGGACTGTCTTTAAGAAAATTATGCAGACGGACTTGTTGGTAAATAATAATGTATTAAAACGTATTAAAAATATTTAAGTTTTTTAATTGAACAATTAATACACTTTACACACACTTATCTGTATTTTTACACACACTTATCTGTATTTTAACTGTTAAAGTAACAAAGTAGTACACTTTTTTGATAATAGAAAAAATTATAATCCTCCTTCAATTGATGTCGATATCTCTCTTAATTTATGCCAAAGGCTAAAGACATATAACTGATTGGTATAGAACTCACACGCCATTAATAAATGAAAACGATATGTAATGGACATTCTTTGTTGACGGTGCCTACAGTTTAAATAGAAGTTTGATAATAATAAGAATTTATTATATTATATTTTGTATTCAATGAAACGTTTTTTGTATGTTTCGTTGTAGTTCTTTTCATTATTTCATAGATTTTTAATAAGATAAGGAAAATCTCTCCATTATCCATTTTTAAAACTTTACTCTACACTCTTCGAATACAGACTAGGTGTGAGTATGGTAAATGTACTCTCTACCTAAATTTCAACATAATTCTTTCGCGTTCAGTTCAGTCAGAAATCATTTTATGGCGCTTAGGCAATATTGTAAGTTTCTGTAAATATTCTAAGTTTTTTGTGATTTATTGTGTATAATTATGTAAAATTTAGTAATTCAGCTCAAATGAGGGAGGCTCACACCAGAAATATTTGTAATATAGTGCACTAATATTTGAAACACGTCCTAAATCAATGAAATGGCTATCATAGTCGTAGAATTAATAGAGAAATCAATCATGTAATTATAAAGAGAGATTTACTTTTAAAAGAGTTATTTTAATTTACCAAAAAAATATATGCGTTACTCTAAAGATCTTTAATGATTAATTCATTTAAACGCCTACTGGTTCTTACAAAGACTACCATCATAATGTCACATATGACTTATGACCTAATTAGGCCAATAATTTTAAATTGCGGCAAATAGTCTTAATAGATGAAGTGTCTTAAACAATTGAAATTGTAGTTCCAAATACTATATAATATATATATTTCCAATACGTTTAAATTTTAAAAAGGAAATATCATTTAATGTAAGATTCTTGCATAGTTAGTCTTCATTCATAAATTACGATGACAGACATAACTGTGATTTATGGTTTATGTATTGATTTGTATGAACCGCGAGTTATAACAACAATCCAGGCAGAGACTTTAAATATATCATAAAAAATAGCAAATATAATTTTCAATACAGTATTCTTAAAACATTGTATAGTCAAAAGCACCTGTATTGTTGCTTTAATGTAATCTTTCAAAACTTTAGAAAAATCTCATAAATAATGTAGTAAGTTAAGACGTATGTATTTCACTTTTTCGTTGACCCTTGTATAAATACCTAAATATATTATTTTTTATGCTAAACTAACATAGCTTTGGTACTATATTACTTTACTAGCGGCCCGCTCGCGGCTTCGCCGCGTGGGCTGCCTAATTGTTTCATTATGTTGCGACCCTCGGGGGTGGATATTTGAAAAATAAAGTAGCCTATGATTGACCTTAGATTATCAACTATATTTATTCCAAAATTCATTACAATCGGTCGGCGGTTTAGTTTTTTCATATAAACTTTCATCCCCTATTTCGACCCTTTAGCGGTTAATTTTTGAAAAAATACATAGTCTATTTTAGATCCATGGTTATTTACTATTTTCATTCTAAATTTCATCCAAATCGGACCGGTAGATTAGCCGTGAAAGCGTGACAGACAAACAAACAGGCTTTCTCATTTATAATATAAGTATGGATATGGGTATATGTAATAAGTATGTACTAACTCAATAATCTCTATGATTATGTTGATCATTTTAATTACATACGAGTCTAGTCTGAAATAATGATATTGGTGAATAATGACAGTCAATATGTGATAAAACAATAAATACAGAATGTTGTACGCGCACATCTTCAGAACTTTACCGATAGGACCTACGATATAGATGATTTTGTAGAGTGAGGTACCTGATGTAGGATCATAATAGATCACCTATACTATAAGATATACAAAAATGCGCTATAACACAAGTTGTTTAGCGTGATGGGTGTTGTGGTAGAGAGGGTCATTTCGTGTTCACGTAAACGAAGTTGCGGGCAGCGGTTAGCTTAAGTTAGTCACTAAACACGAAAAATAACAAATTTAAATTCTGACACAAGTAATTGAGTAATTAAAATTTCAATCTACAATATTTACAGTTGCGTAACCTAGTTAATCAGTACACATTTCGTGTAAGTAAAAAGATTTATAAAAACAACAAAATTCACATGTAATGATTTTACTATAACATGGCAGGAATAGGTGTGCTGGTTTGAATGGCAAGGTAATTGACGTTGTAAACTCTCAGGGCGTAACTGAGGGAAGTAAAAATACTGTTGAACCCTATTACTATTCTTAAATTGAGATATTTTAATAAATTGATAAACATTTATAGAAAGTATGTAAAAAATAGAACGAAGAAGGAGAAAAAAAATACATACGTCTTCAATTTAGTAAGTGTGTAAAAAACACTTTTAAAATGTTTAAAAAATTGATAACTTGTTAAAAAAGCGTGCCTTTAGAAATTTTCACTATTCTAACGACTTCATTATCAGATAATTTATTTCCGCGACGTGAAGAGAATCGATTTATATTTTTCTTATCACAAACTAAAATTTTACTGTATCGATTTAACTTTTACCTATTCATGTATATTACATACCAGTAAAAGAGTATACTAATAATTAAATTTTGTTGAGATTTATAACCGTACTTTAGTGTGTTTCAACTAGAAAAAAAAACCTTCTTTTATGTTAAGGAATTAGAGCGCGACGTATGACGCTATTTTGCTGTGAATTAGTGCGTTTTATACACAATAAAGGCAATGAAGTCTTCTTTTACGTCTAATTATTTATAATAATTAACTATATTCCTTAGAAAATAAAATAATCTCAAATCATTAAAAATAAAGCAGTCAAAAATATTTTTAATAAAGACGAATATATTAAAATGTACTATAAACTGGTTACCGGCAACTTTATTTGTGTAAACTTAATGACCCTTTTCACCAAAACACCCATCACGCTGAACAACTTTTGTAGCAAACGCTATTTCCTTAAATTCTATAGTATAGCTGATCTACTTTTCTACATTAGGTGTTCCACTTTTCAAAATCAATCATAGCCTACGCCCTCCCTAAGTTTAAAAGCAAGAAAGCACAAAAAGTTTCATTTGAATCCATCCAGTAGTATCAAAATACAAAAACATCTTTATTTATTATTTCATACTACATACTAGTACAGATATCTTTCAATCGATTTTGACAACCACATCCGTGTTATACTTTCTTTAATACCTCAATTTCGCAGTTAAATATAAATAAGCGGATTTAGTATACAGCTTATATTTTCTACACTTAATAATAATTGAGGTCAAAAGACAACGCACGGTCATCTCGTAAGCTGAATCAGAAACGGAACTCGCGAGTTGTATGGTCTCGCCTCTAAATCACAGCCCACATTTTTGATGTGGCATAAAATGTGTTTGTTAACAGTTTCAATGAAAAACAAGCGGTGATCGGGGCATAGACCTGGCGGCAAGTGGCCGTTGGTGCCAAATCGTAAATAGGTAGGTACTATATATAACAAATATCAGTTGGTAAAAGATAGATAATTTTTATCTGTACATATGTATACTAAAAATGTAAGTGATCTTTCCCTGTACATGAAAGATATATGAGAAATATAATTACTTTTCATTTATAAATGGAATAAAATCCAAAAATGAATTTTAAATTGTATTTTCTGTTTGTTTGTGAAATGGCTTAACCGACTTAATTGCAGTTTTTACTACTGTGCTTTGGTAATATTTCCTAAACGTTAAGTGCTTATGGTATTTAAATGGGCTTATAAATAAAAAAAACTTGCAAGAATTTAAATTTGAAAAAAAAAAATATGGGGAGATAACTGTTTTAGTAAACTGGCTTAGATTTCAATTTAAAGCATTTAAAGGCTTGCAAAGCCAGCAAAAAAACTAGTTTATGTGCAATTTAGACGTAGATAATATAATATTGCTATGATATGAATGCTTCTATAATTTTCTACACCTTTAAACAAAAATTTGTTGTTAGTAATAGCGAATAATAAACATGGGTTAATTCTGTTGTTTAGCGAGTCTGTGTAATGGAAACTATTTTTGCTTTACGTGAAGGTCGAATTCGAGATTTAGCATTAATTTGTTTAGTTTGTATCTACTCCCTTTAGTATAGTACGAGTATAGTGAAAAATACTAAAATTGATTATAATGTCATCAATTTATTATTGTAAGCCTGTGAGATTATCTTTGCATTCTCATCTAATTTACCTAGGAATATTTTCAGTTCCTTTTAAATTCAAAATTTAAGTGAAACATTATAAATTTAATAAAGTCCTAACAATATGACGAATATTTACAATTTTCTTACAAAAGGTATACACGACGTTAATAACAAATACTGTTTTTCATTTCTAGTAATAAAAGAAATAGAATGCTTTGTTTATGGTTTCTTTTATATGTACGAGAATATATGTATATATTAAAAATATATATTTCTACTGATTCTAAGAATCGAAATTCAACAATCGGAATCATAAAACACGCAAACAAATAAAATATGATGAATGAGTATGGCTAACTATTACTAACTAACATAAATTAATTTAGGTGATTTACCTGCAGCGGCGAACAATTACTTGTAAATTATATTCAATTGTATTTAAACAATTCATACTTCAAGAAAAATTGCGTCACCTTAGCTTATGGGTATTCCTTACTAGTAGAATAGCTCATCGACAATTCAAAATATTTAGGTCAAGTCTCATATCCTTCGTTCAAAACTTTTTATAAGTAGAAAGATAAAATGTATTTTAAAAGTAAATATTTCGGGAAAAGAAAATATGCATAAAAAGGTAAAATAATCTTAAACTTCATTTAAAACTGAAAAGTGTATAAAGAACTTAAAGAGCAAAGTAAACTAAAAAAGTAAATCGATATTTAAAATTCAGTAAAAAGTACAAATCAAGGCTTTTTGTTATGCTTCACTTAGTTACTGAATAATTGATCATAATTGGATTAGTCCACTTAGTTTATCCATTTCTATACAACACGTTATTGATTGACCTGATATTTCCATGCGACGAACTTATAACCTTTTGTTAAAGAAATTGTTAAATTAAACTCTTGTTTTTAATATACTAGTATAGGTATTATAAAACAACAGCTTTACGCTTTTTGCCACATAGCATTTTACTCAGACAGAAATCTACTGTCAAAGCACTCCGTTCTCCACTTATGTTACGTGGAGTTCTCCGCGTACTTAAAACCATATGTTTTTATTTTACACGAGATAGATTTTAAACAGATTATTTATATGTATGTATTTACTGTGTATTTTCCTTATATTAGAGGTGCTTCAATATCAAAATGAATCTTAAAAACATTTATATTTATATAAAAATAGTATTGAAGTATTAATATAATTATTTTTTTAAACAATCGTCGCTGAATAATGTATTTACAAACAAACAAACAAACGTTTAAAATTAGCGCCCGAGCTGGCGTGATCATTCCTGAGCGTTCCCAAATTGATTTTACCACCAATCTGATTACTATAAGCTCGGCCCCTAAATAAAACGGCGAAACGTCACAAACCATAATAGAATGACCTAAATGTCAAGTAACGTTATTAATATATCTGAGTGAAGTCATTAACACCGGGCGTAAATAGACTTCAGCTAGAATCTTAAGATTTGTTTCGGTTATTAGTATTTCTCACACTCTTGTTGTTTCTACAGACCGTCGTGGCGCATTTGGACAGAGTCTGTAAACGCAATGTTTGTGAATTCAATTCCCCTTAGGGAAATGTTTATGTGTTATTTTCATTACACCGTTCTGTTAGCTAAAACTAAATGCGGTGTTAAGTTCCATCACTTAACACTCAATGTCTCGATTTCAGGAATTGCTGAACGGAGTGTCCTTATACTGCTTTGCGGGAAAAGTCGTGAATCTTGTTATTTCTATCCATACGGAAGTGTGCTAGTAATAATGAACGAAACCCATGTAATAATTGAGCTACAAGAGTGACTTTTGTTTACTTTATCAACATCAATATAAAAGCTATGGGCTCTAGTTTTACGAATAAATCAATATATTAAGGCAAAGGCAATAATGGGCGGAATAACTCTCGGGGGCAAAAGAAGTGAGTTACTATGTAGAGCAGGGCTTTCCGGACGTTAATGGAAATTACAAAGTCATTATATAAAGCAATTTAACATGTTTGATTCTATTTAGTACTAAAACATTAGAAACTTAATTATGGTGGAAAACAACAAAATAATTAAGATTTTTAAAATAAAAATATTTTAATTGTACTAAAAGTCTCTATATTATTTAATCAATATAAAATTGCCATACTTTGTTAAAATATCTACATAGCTTTCTAATCTATTCAGAATGTTTATTATGTGCTATTTATTTATTTTACGAGTGTTCTAATTGTTTATGTGACTTATACTTGACTTAAGGGCCATAATTCGTTAGTCGTTATATAGTTTTATCAGAACAAACTAGACATTGCAACTTGGCGACTATAGAGCTTATTTATATATTTAATATTAAATTGATACGAAATTATCTGAATTATGTTTTAAATATAATTAATAACTAATATTACAAGACGAAAAGATGTCATCATGGGGCAGTTTGGTTAATCTGACTGTGTTCTCTATATACATATGTATGTGTGCTCGTTCTCCACTCGGGAGCATAATTATATTTAAATTATTTTATTTTCCAGCTTGGCTATATCAAACTCAATGTTGGATACTGCCTCTTAACACGCAATTTCTCTGAAATGAATGTGTTAACAGTAGATTTTGTTAGCCTACTCTGTAAGTGAAAGATACGTCATATTTTTTTAATTGAAGAAAATGTTAATTTTTTTTTTTTTTAACATTATAATGTAACATTATAATGATTATAAATTATACAAGATAAGTATGTAGAATTGTTCGACAATTTTAGCATTACACTTTCGTTTAATATTGACTAATAGTGAAACAATCAATTATTTTTTCAGAAAAGTAATATTTCGATTACCTTATCTATGTAAATTGGTATCTGTTTATAAAGTAATTAAGAGAAATTTATGATAATTGCCTTATCAACTTTATATAAAAGTGTACGTCAAAAACATGAATTCTATGCAATATAATATATTAACATTTTTTATAAAACCTTTAAATTGGACAAATTTTCACTCTTTCGTCTGCACCATTTTTTTAAATAGGGTTTTAAACCTTTTTTTAAGGTGTTTATAAAATTCCCTTGCTTCCAACGCTAATAAAATAAAGCTAAGTTATTTGTCATAATAATCAATGACAATGAATTTATTATTACAATAACTGTGAAAATATGACGTCAAGACTACGACGATGATGACTATCCGCTAGGAAGATTTTGGTCTACCAATAAGTATATTCAAATCATCATTTACTGAAATTTATCCTTATGTGTCAATATGGAATACTACCTGAAAAATATTTTAAGTTATAATTATTGAATTGGACTCTCGTTAATTGGATAATCGTTGTATTGGACTCTCTTGCACCAATATGAATACAAACATTAAATATTAATTGAAGTACATACCTACAGTAAATCTGTAATGATTCGCAATCTGATACACAAATAGGTATTAGGTTCTAAAATATCCTCGTCCGTGTACAACTCATACGTGACCATGCACACGATATTCTGCACTACCAAGAAACTGAGCCTTCCGATAATTTACTCAAGAAAAACCTTAAACTGTCATAGCCATATTGCATAATGTTACGGAACAACTGCTCTATTTATAAGGCCAGTCTTAGAAAAACTTTAATACTTTTTATTATTCAATGTCTTTCTATCAATCCTATTGCTTACTCGACATAATATAAAACATTTTTTAAATGTTACAAGTAGTCAGATTTATTTTGATAAATCGTTGAGTAATATTGACTTTAAAAGGCACGCTCAATGCGTCATTTTCGGATAAGACAATTTGTGGACTAATTAGGTTTTCTTGGATTAATCTAATGATTTACAGACATTTCTTTATATTGGAGCTGCTTATTGCTGCTTTGCTTATTATAGGACACCCTCGGGCCATCTTGGTCAAACAGAGATTCGAGTCCCGGAACGTCCTTGCGAGAGACGACACATACTCTACCGACCACATAGCGCATTTCGCAGGGACTGTGTGTCCTCTTTCCTATCCCAAAAGGGTCAACAGCATTAACCTCAGGTTCTAAAAAAAGGATCAGATAATCAAATAACATTTATTATTTATTAATACACAGGTAGATCGTAAGTTATTACACACAAGGAGGTATATCTTAGGCAGTATGACGTGGGATCGTACATACAATTGCACACATTTGGTATTCCTTTATGAGGAAATGGGGGGAAAAACATTGTCAGTCACGAGTTCCTTCTAGTAGATGCCAGCCACACGCAGCTGTGCTGCTTTGACACAACTGAGTTTCTAAAAAACTAATTAGGGAGAGTAAAAAATGTTTAAAGAACTTCTGACACAAAATTCAGCTATCTGAAACTTAATTAGGATTATCTGGAGTAATTTATATATACGTATGTGTATCAACTAAAATATCATGTTGCGATTATTTACTTAGGTAATATACCTATATAAGTAACTTTATAGATTTTTAAGGAAAACAAAACTACCAATAAATAATAATGTTATTATATTCGGGTGTTTCCCGTTATATCATAAAGCAGATGCTGAGATATGGAAAGCAAACTTCTTCTTAGAAATATATGAATAATCTTACATGGAAGTCACAGTAACGTAGTGTCGCGTACGCCAGCACAGCCTACGTCACGACTGGAGTCGCGGCTTTTTACCGAATAATTATAAGCCGGTGGCCGAGCCTTTACCGCCATACGTATAATACTCAGCGTCGAGGTCGGACGTTGTGTGAACTTATCAATACAATTAAGTGATAACAGACATTTTAAGTGCTTGTACATACAAACTTGACGTCATCATAAAAACAATTATACTCATTACCTGTGATATAGTCAATCGAGTGCGATATAAACTTAATAAACTAGCGAAGTGTGTTTGTGATTCTGCCAACACTAATTTGGATTTTCTGCATTTAGACACACCAGGTGGGTACGATAATATTGTTTTATAATATTATTATGATTTCAACGTGTTGTATTTTATAAATCTTGCAGTATTATAAAAGTACAAACGTGGATTAATGTAAAAAAGTTTAAAATATATTAAGCAAAAAAGTTTTTAAAAATCGGTAACTTAATAAGTAAATTTTATTTAGCGTATAGTGGATGAATATGTGTGTAAATGAAGTTACAAATTCTTTACACTATTACCGACATATATCGTAAAAATAAAATTTTATCGAATGACAAATTAATATCGTAAAAATATAATAAGTTGTTTTTGCAATTATCTTGTGTGTAGTTTGTGTGCTGTAAAGGTATTTTTATAGTATTAATTACGTTATAAAGTTATGGACATGACTGGTTTTGCAAAGAACTGTCTAGATCTAAACTTACTATACTATAATCTCGAATAACAAAACAGAACATTTTCTTTTTTACATTTTAATTTACTAACAACAAAAAACGTGTCAATTACTATGAGGTAGATACTTACAAAAAAAGCAAAATTAAAAATTTTGAAAAAACCCACGACGGTTTAATTGTAATTGAAAAAGGATAAAATAACTGTAAATCCCCCGCCTAAATGAATATATGTAACGAGATGATGGGGACGACTCCGTCGGGGGCTGTCATTACTTTAAGTTTGCACAAATCTTCTCATAGGTTTTCTTGCTGTTAAACAGGTTCCCAAAAAATTAAAATATTAATATGAATTTACAGTTTTGATAACTGGTATTTTAAAAACTTTAAAACGAAATCTATACTGTTAGCTACTATATTTAAAATAGGGATTGCAACTGGCAGCCCCCGACGAAGTCGTCCCCATCATCTCGTTACATATATTCTTTTAGGCGGGGGATTTACAGTTATTTTATCCTTTTTCAATTACAATTAAACCGTCGTGGGTTTTTTCAAAATTTTTAATTTTGCTTTTTATTTTAAACTTTTTAAAGTGAATAGATACACATTATATATTATTACATAATATCGAAATACTTTATGTAAATCTTCATGCAAATCCAAAAGAAATTATAAACCCAATGCTTTCTGGTTATCAAATGCTTATTGCAGCGCCTGGCAGATTGTCACCGTAACATTTCCACGAAACTTAAGTCTAACCAAATCTGTGAAAATCACAAAACCCAGTAGTAGTTTTGATTTTGAACAAACTAATTTATACTGGAGCGCCCCGTGGTAGTTCGTGATATGGCATATAAAAACACGCAGCAATTAAACCAGAACCTATCACAGAAAACTGCATCTAAATAGGTTTCACACAAAAAATAAAAGCAAATGCTTACTGCAGCGCCCCCTGGTGAGGTGTCACCATGACACATATACGAGAACACGCACTAATTAAGCCTGATCCTATCTTTGATAACTGCATCCAAATTGGACTTGTAGTTTTAGCTTTGCATAATTGAATGTTTAATGCAGCACCCACGGGCGTGTTCATAACGTAAAAAAATACCTATAAACTTACACCAAGTAAAGGTAACTCTAATACTAAAAACTCTGCGCAATCGGACTAGTAGTTGTAGCTTTGCATTAAATATTACAAACAAATGTTTACTGCAGCGCCCCCTGGTGAGTTAACACGATAAAACATATCCAAGAACATGCAGTAATTAAAGTTGAACTTATCATTGACACTGCATCCAAATCAAATTCGTCATTTTATCTTTGCACAAACAATATTTTACTGCAGCGCCCCCTGGTGACTTGTCACTGTAATATAAATTTAAAAACATGCTATAAGCAAAGCGGAATCTAATACTGAAAACTCTTTTCAATCGTACTAGTCGTTTTGGTTTTACACAAAAAAATAGAAGCAGCTACTTACTGCAGCGCCCCCTAAAGAGTTAACACATACATGAAAATATGCACTAAGTAAACATACATGACACATATATGAAAATATGCACTAAGTAAACTTGAATCTATCATTGAAAACTGCATTCAAATCGGACTCGTAGTTTTAGTTTCGCACAAACAAGTGTACTTACTGCAGCGCCCCCTGGTGAGTGGTCACCGTAACGCATATATGAAAAAAAACACCAATTAAACCTAAACCTATCGTTGGAAGTTTCATCTAAATCGGACTAGTAGTTTTTGCTCTGCATAAACAAATGTTTACTGCAGCGCCCCCTGGTGAATTTTCACCGTAACCAAAAAACAAAAATCTTAAAATATGCACAAAGCAAAGCTAAATCTAGTTCTGAAAACTCTATCTAATCGAATTAGTAATTTCGGTTTTAGACAAACAAATACAAGAAAAATTTTGGTTTTACACAAAAAAGTACAAACAAATGCTTACTGCAGCGCCCCCTGATGAGTGGTCACTGTAGCACATATATAAAAAGATGCACCAATTAAGCCTGAACCTATCCTTGAAAGTTACATGTAAATCGGACCAGTAGTTTTTGATTTGCATAAACAAATGTTTACTGCTGCGCCCCCTGGTGAGTTTTCCCCGTAACAAAAAAAGAAAAATCTTAAAATATGCATCAAGCATAGATGAATCTTTTTATGAAAACTCTTTTCAATCGGAGCAGTAGTTTCGGTTTTAGACAAATAAATACAAAAAAAGTACAAACAAATGCTTACTGCAGCGCCCCCTGGTGGTTTGACACGATAAAACATATCCAAGAACATCTACCAATTAAACCTGAATCTATCACTGAAAATCTATTGAAATCAGACTATTATTTTTTGAGATAATTGAAAACATTCGTTTTCACGTAAAATGCTTACTGCAGCGCCCCCTGGTGAGTTAAGGCAATAAGACATATCTAAGAACATACGCCAATTGAACCTTAACCTATCATAGAAAACCGTATCAAAATCGGACTTATAGTTTTGGAAATAATTGACATAGTAATTTGCACAAACACACAAACAAACAAACAAACAAACAAACAAACAAACAAACAACCTCTCACCCCAAACACATATACAGTCGCCGTTCCGTCGCGGGTAAAAAATAGTAATTTCATTTATTAAACGAATATATTTTCAGTCTGTAGATCATGTTTTATGCAGTGTCAAGTCAATCTTATATTATAATGTTTTTAAGTTGACACTGTATAAAAAATATACAGAGGATTATACTAATATTATATGATCTAAAAGACAGTACAATTTCGCCTATTCCACCTTGTGACTAACATAGGTAATGAGGCTTTATCTGACTCATAATTGCCCGGATTGCATTAAATGTCATGTGATGTACATCATCATTATATACATATCATATTATATCACTAAATATAAATATAATCCAAAGGAAAACATAAGACCGTTTGTTACGCCATGTGTAGAATACCCATAATTGCTGTACGGAAGCCTACTAAAGCCCTATCTCTAACATAGCACATCTACTCATGATAATGAGACTTAGAAGATATTATTCTAGAATTTTACATTTTATAAAATAGCTTTAAGTACACTAACATAATGACCTTAAGTAGAAAACAATCAATAATATCTTTTTAATTGTACAGCTGGAAATTTAAAGATAACAAATGGCGTTCTACATATTTTTAATATAAGAACGGAGTAAATATTTAAAATGAATGTAGGTATATTATTTTTTCATTGATAGTGTTTACAATTTACTTTGGTGTTAGGTATGAGAGGCGATATTTTAATGTTATTTAAATGCAATACTTGAATTTGCCTTATATCTAAAAGCAAGCGATGCAACACAACAAGACATTACGCAATTTTCATGGTAGCTATTGTGCAACAGTTGGTACGAGTCGATAAAGCACGGTATAGTGAACCGATCTGAGAAATAGCACCTGTAAGTCATCGAACTTTACTTAGGATAGCTGAAAACTCATGGCAGAAAATTAAAAAATCGTTCATTTTTATTAATAAAAAATACCTTGGTACATCTACAAATATTATCTTTGCATAATATAGTCATTTATATTCTTAAAGTACTATTCACAATGTCAATTATATAATTGGAGCATTAAGTTTTATGATGGTTAAAAAGTTGTCCTTCAAATAAACATTTAAAGTAAATACATTATAGGTATACTGTGTATATTTTTATCGGTCATGAATATACCCTTGAGTACTTTGAAATAAACACTTGAAAAGCAGACAATGCCCGCTGCATTCATGGTAACGTTTGACGACGCACAAGCCAAAGCCAGTCTGGCACTATTTCCGGCATCACGATATTGACTTTCAGTGGTTCAGTGTTAAGGGAATTTGTCACACTACTACTCATTTACACATCTATTTTTACCCACAAGCTCGTGAAAATAGTTCCTCGTGTTTATCTGCTTCATTTACCTTAGTAGAAACGTGATCGTTACTTTAACAAGAAGGTATAAATAGAGTGTAAATTTCTTTTTTGGCTGTTTCCTACTTATGATACAATCACCTTCGTTTAATTTGAAAATTCATGAACTGATAATGTGAATGCGATGAATGCCATTTCAAATACAGTAGTTTTATATTGTAATATGTTTATATAACCATTAATATTATATGTATATTAATATTATGTGTATATTTTAATATGATATGTTTTAAAGTTCATGATGTTTTTTGTATTTCAAATTCAAGTTACTGAATAACTTCTTAGTTATTAAGTTTAGTACTGTTTTCTGTTTTTAATTTTTCTTAATTTATATTTTCCTACAAATGTTGGCTGTATATAAATTTTGATACAACGATTTATAAGTATGAATTAATTACAACAACATGAAGCTATTTTATCCATACCGTATACAGTTATAAAACTCTTCCGTTGCTCACTAGGAGACTTACAAATAACCCACGGCCAACACCACTGGGTAACATGCAGCATATTGCACGTAGATTAGCTTGTTGATTTATATCCATGTTAGCTTAGACGAATACCCTAAAATTCCTATTGGGCTCAGAAAAAAAGAAATTTTACGTTTCGCTGCCGTAGAAACGTGAGATAGAAATGGACATAGTATGAGTGTCATAAAGTCCACGCAGACGTAGTCGCGGACAACAACTCGACAACAGCAAATTCATAAAAAGGCGGCTCAATATGTACTATATTAACAGATTATATGTATATTTTAATATAAAAACATATTTAATTTGTCCTATAGTCACGCCATAACCATTAATACCTCCAATAAAAAAATATACCATGGGATAAAAACTTTAGGTTTTTCCACATAACAATATCTATTTTTCTTTAATTTTACCTTATATATAAGCGGCCTGTCTTGGATATGAAATATGATTTTTCTAAAATGAATTCTTAACTAAGTAAATATATACAAAGATTTTGCTTTACAAAAGCGTTGTATTAGTTACAGACAACCAGTTTTATGTCGTAGATTGTTATTCAAAACTCCGCTAGACTTTCATCTAAAATATATCTTTAGACAATGTATGTATATTTATATATTTATACACACAAAACGTAGATTATATAATTATATATTTTACATTTTATAGCCAGGAAATCAAGGCATAATAAGAATTAGAAAAAGTCTTTTCATTGATAATCATATTTTCTAACTAAAAAAGTAATAATTTCAAATATACACATTTAAAAGATATTTTATTTTACTAACCTAGAAAACCTGTAGGTAGACACATAGTCAAGTGAAAGTTTTTTCTTATAAGGTAGGCCAATACGAGCGGACGGGAACTATTAAGCTATTGATATTCACCTCTGAGAATGAAAGTGAAAACTTTGCTCCTCTTATTACATATTGTATTAAACTTATAAATATAATACTAGACGCAGTATAGGTAGTTATAATTACCAATCTACAATATTACAAGGAAAACCGAGTTAATAATAAAGAATAAATAATATACTGACATCTAGCAACAAAATCTGTAAATGATGAAATAAGATAAAATAAAATTGCATTTTGACGAACACAATGTACATATATAACGTAACTTGTTCTTTACAAAATAAATGATATATATAGGACAAACAAAATTGTTTTATAATTAGAAGATTAGTATACTACAAATCTATTTAAAAACCCCTAAAACAACTATTGCTGTACTTTTATTGATAATTCAACATATGCGTTATAACTTACACATAAGCATAACATGTATGCTGTTGAAGGTTATTAACGTTCAGGCTACGGTTTCCGTATCAAAAGGTCACTTGTTTAATTCCACCGTAAAGAGAATGTCACGTTTGCGAAAAATAATTTATTTATAATATCCATTTTATTTTAATAGTATTCAACTGGATAACATTTTCATGCAAATATCTTTGGCAAACATCACGAACGAACACATCATTAAAAATGTTTAAGAACGCCATGTGAATAATGAATATTCTTATTATGAATATTCACATGTAAAATAAAAGAAGCTTAAATTTGATATAATATGTTAATTAAAAAGTATTGTTCAGATGGCCTTGTATATTAAGAGATCTTTTAAGATAATTTTAGGATTTACGCTTAAGTAAATGAAAAGGTTACTATGCTACTAAAAGTTAACATTTAGAAAATGTTCTTGTAAATTAATGTACAGGTATATTAATTATATTATAGAATTAATTGTATCCTTAGTAATACTCAAAGAACGAAAACTAACAACCATTTACTATAAAGCTGTATAGCTTTTGCGTGAAAGCTCCCCCTTCGTTCGTCACGGAGTGCGCTCGCGCTGTACAAAACCGGTACATTTTCCCGGTTTTCAAATTTATTGTATTGTCGGTCTACTTATTTTACCTAATTGGCATAACGTCCATTGTTCTAAAGAAGTGATACTTTCTATATATCGTAATAAGTATCAAAATGTATCCACAAATCGCAAATTCTTATTAAATTCGTGGCAATACATATGTATATATAAAAGTGTTCACTCATCAGTTTGGACTTCGTATTTTCTTACGCTTTATTCATTCTGTAGTCTGTAGTAAATTAAATATATTTGTTTAAAATTATCTTTATCAATCTTCCTCCAGTAAAATGTACAGTGCAATCATATATTAATTAATATTAGCCAACAAAATATAAAAAAATGTTAATTACACTCATTCTATATTAAAGCCATATTTATTAAAATATGAAGTACATTTTCTATTTAAAACGTTTGTTTACTTCTATTTAAAATATCTTCTATAAATTTAAATGTAATATCTTGTATAATGAAGTGAGTATCAGGTCTCAGGTAAAAACGCTGAGCACGTTATATAAAAATATTATAGTATCATATTTACACCTATATACGTACGTACTTATAAAGTAGATCGTCACCTCACTGGTTACTGTGAAATAATTTCCAACTTCTTTTACTTATCAAACTATACATGCATAGCCATTATGTTATTGTTATATTTAAATAGAGAATTGATATAATATATTGCAAACCTTATTTTTCAGTAGACTTCTTCAAAGACAGCATTTTCCAAATGCAACTTAAGATGCACTTAAGATTTATTTTCGTTTTCTATCTCCTTTGCGGATGACGTATGTATTTTTGTACGCTTCATTTTGTTAGTGTATGCAGTCACAATAGATTATTTTAAGTGTGATCTGCAAATACAAAGTACACACATTATTGACACTGGTTATTTAATGGTAACAAGTTCGTCAAAAATACAGTTTAAATTAAATTTGGTAAACATTGCAAACTTCAATTAGCTAAGTTTATTGTCATTTAACCACTATTATAAAACGTGTCAATATAGTCTAAAGAACCAAGATTCGTAAAAATTTTATGAAATAATGTGTGTAACTTGTAAAATTTATTATTCCCTATATTATTTATCGAAATATGTATTGTTATAAGTCTCGTGATGTTTTTGAATTACTATAATGTAGTGTTTAAACACGTTAATTTAAATTTAAAAAAAAAAACAGATAAAACAAACGTATTTGGTCTGAGAAAAACACTTAAATGTAAATTTATCACAAACCTGTTTGTACAACTCATTTATAATGATATTTTATTTTGTTCATTTATATAGGTATTTATTAATGTTTTGACTTTAATGATATATTAAGCAAATATTATAATCATTATTATTCTATTGCTTTACTTAAAAGTAATATGATAAGCAACTGCGGAAAATAACATAGATTAACTTTAACTTTTTCTTTTTTTTTAGCTTCACGCTCTGTCCCGCTCCTAGCAGGGTAGGCAGCTTTTAGAGCGAAGAATAAAGAATGAAATATTAAATATTCCAATTCATCGAGTGAAGAACGAACCCACAACCAGTCGCGTTTATAATCAAACTTTGGTTCCCTGCTTCACGACTGACCTCTAGTCTTTTACTTATTAATATCTATTTTAATTTTAAGTGTAAAAATTACACTTTAAATAGGCCGCTGTGATTTAAATAGCGTCAACTTTAATCCCATTACCGAATGCTATCGCGTTAGCTGCTAGTGGAAGCCTTCTCAGTGCATACGTGGGTAGATCCTTACGTGGGTCACCTGACTCGCATACATTATTTAAACGAATGTTCTGTAACTATTAGATAATGATTACCTTTACTCTTTCTAATGCTCTCATTTATTTATAAACAGTGAGTGTGTTTTGGTAGCCAGTAGTTAGAGCAGTAGATATGACTAATCTCCCTGTCATTGTGATGAATGAATGCTAAAATATATATATTAATATTAACGTGCATTATATACGAAAAAATACAATTTCACCAGCTTTCACGTTTTTCTAGGCCATTTGTACTCTAGTAAATATTGCGAAATTGAAACTGTTCTACATTATGTATGTATTATAAGTTATATATGTATTTATTGATCAATACATTAAATAAATGATAGACAGTGGGTATCTTTAAAATATGTACATAAATGTCCCTTAAAATATATTGTCAAAACTAAAATACGGTTTTTAAACTTTTTCCTATAATAAATATTTTTGTTACTTATCATCACAATGATATAATAAAAAAAATGTAAACAATAATCTATATACCTATCCCACAAAAATAATGATAAGATAACAATGGTAGATCTCGTTATTTTCAACATTCATAATATTCTACACAGTTCTACAAAGACAAAGATTTTTAAATATTACTTAAAACATAAGTATAGTTAACTTTATTTTAAATATTTAAGAAACACGCCGTTGCCATGGCCTGGCATACCTATGCGGTAGCATTTAATTACGACTTACGAGGACATACGGGAACATGTAAGTTATCGGTTCTATTGTATTTTTCATATTGATTTTGTAATTACAATATATATTGCATTATATAAAAAAGAATAACTTTAAAAATTATTTTCTGTCGTGCTTCAAATTCGTCTTAACAAAGGCCTGGCTAGATTGGTAGATTGTAGGATTTATTTTGTCCTTTTAAACTGTTTGCATGTTTTACCAATGCGTGATCAAGTCACAGTCATTCGATCGCACGTTCCGAACTTGACCCACATCTCCTGAGAACCTATTGTGTTTGCTTGACCTCGATTCATGTTAACCCAAAGTCTTCACTTTAAAATACTTGCATTTCCTTAAGCGTCCTTCCTAAGAGAGGGTATGGGCACAATGGTTCTTGTCTTCACAATTTGAGCCTCAATATTTATAATTTTGACGTACCTAAAATGAAAGAGGGTTTATTTATAAATTTATTCTCATGAAATATTATTGGCCATAGTACACAATAATGAGGTATTTTATGTAACTCACAGGCTGTTGTAATACTTATAGTATTTATGTTTAGTTATTGTTCTTTATGGATGTATGTTTAATTAAGTTAAAATTAAGAAAGGAATAAGTGGTTAGTGTATTTATTTATATACACAAATAAAAAATGACACTGAATTTACTTAAATTATAGTTCAACGTAAAAGCAAAACTTTCCCAACTTTCATTTCGGACTTACTATTAAATGGAATGCCGTTATAATATGGCTTTGCCCCAGTCACTGCATGACAACGCTTATCCACGCCTATGATGAGTTCATATACTTTATGTTCTAGTTAGTGCCGACTGCCGAGTCATGTCACAGATTCTTTTTCTTCTCAAAAAGCAAGTCTTATGAAGGCTTAAAAATAATTGATAACAAGGTTCTTTGTTAATAGAGGAAACCAATTCTTGTTAGTCATTAAGCAACTAGTTTTGTAACAGAAAAATATAGGAAGTTTAAATAAAGTTTTATGGGAGATTTATATTTATTAGTAATTAATATAAAATATATTGAAACAGTAAAAAAAATATTTTAATGTGTTTTTACCATATATGATGTACCTAATTGACAATAAGTAACAGATGAAAATATATAAATTAGAAATTTTGAATTCGATTTCTCTACAAAGTAGTTGTTGTTTTGTTTCTTTGTTGATCAGGAACTTATTGCATATAGGTAAAAGAGTCCCAATGTATAAGGCATAATTTCTTATTACTGTGTTATATTGTTTTCTTTCTCTATGCAACAAAAACATCTGTAGAGACGTAATTAAAAAGGCTGCAGAATGGACGTTAAAAACTTACAGGGCTTCTTCTATTGACCGAACGGTGCATAATAACATTACGCGGCATATACTTATATATAATCGTATTTGGTTACAGGCATGTCTCTAGACGAGGGTAGACAGTCGCAGCGGCCATACCGCTATGGCATGGTTCTGCTTTGCGCAGGCGCTCTTATCAACTGGCTGGGGCTGGCTGAGGACTACGCGGAGCCCGTGCGCTACGTGGGCGTGGCTTGCATCGTCGCCGGCGCGCTACTCATCTGCGCGGCAATGTGCTGCTGGTTGCAATCGCCCGCCAGGCAGCCGCAAAATGACCGCAATTCGCCAGACACCCACCAAGTGAGTTCAATTACATTTCTATTACTTTCTACTTCAATTTTCGATTGCTTGCTATTTTAACCAATTACCAAATAATTTTCATAAATAATATGTTCACCAGTAGTATTCATGTTATATTATGCAATTTCAGATTGACGATCCTATCCACGTTATATCAATGCCAGACGAGGAGACGATGCAGCAGAAGCCTCCCGATTACGACACGGTAGCGGGTGCGCCGCCTACGTACGACGACGCCATCAAGCTGAACCCGGCGCGCCTGTTGCCGGCCAGCAGCAGCGCCGCACCGCCCGCGCTGCCGCCACACGCCGACGCCAGCGTGATCCCGGGCCAGCTGGACGAGGCGCACGCGCCCGTGCCGCAGCCCATCGTGCCCGTGCACGCGCCGCCCGGACACGCGCCCTCGCCCGTGCCCAAGACGCCGCCCCCGCCCTACCGCCCGCCGCAAGCCATCAGATGAAAGGTCGCCGCCCTCAGCTCGACCTTTGTGTTACTTTAAATCGACTGCTGTTTCATGTGATGTGACTATGACTTGTAAATACACCTTGCATCGTGAGCGGTTGATCCCCGGAGCTCCACGGATGCCCCGTCCCTTTGCGGTATTATTTCATTGTATCATGATATGCATCCACTGTCCACACATGGAACGACTTTATTTTATTTAATTTTAGTAGAACGTCGACTGTAGAGACGAAGCGTACTTATGTGATATTAAAGAGTGAATATTAATAGTTACTTAATTAACCTACGAGCTGTATATATTTATTTTAAAAACGTTGTAAATTAAACATACTAAGAAAAACCTCTTCCAAATAACAGGAATATCTTCAGTTATAGAAAACTAAGGAGTGATCTATTTACATTTAAAAAATACAAAAACTGATTGAAAAAAATAAAAAAAAATGTTAAATAGTGTAGAGCTGTGCCATTAATAATAATTAATTAATTTTTGTAGTTATGTGTAATCATCACATTTGGTACAGTATTATATAGACTCCCGTGACTGGTCTGGTTGTTGATTTTGTAACAATAACGATTCCATTGCTCAATAGATTGAACTCGATTAGTAAAAGAGACTACTTAAAAGAATTTAAAATTATTTTTATAAGAGTAAGATGAAATAACATTGTACTAACGCGCTAGACAATCCTGCGCATTTGACTGCTACGCCGATATAACGAAAATATTTCATTACCAATAATATAACCTACTCTTTGTACATACACTTTGTACATAGATTGTACTGCATATGTAATTTATTGGCACGACGATCAGTATCTGTGTATAAGGTAAATACTTCGTAGCTAGTGACTTGTGATACTTCATTGTTAGCTGTAGACACTTGATGGCAGGAATGGTGCGTTGTTTTCATATTCGTACTATACGTATAGGTACGATAGCATTTTACAGCTCACATTTTACCTGATTCCTGTTGTCAATTAACCTTAATGTTAGGTAATAATAAAGTTGAGAATCAATCAGTTTGTTTCTATTCTAGTCTTAAATTAACGACTATAATAAATAAACTTTTTGTTAATCACCAAGGCATATAAATTTGTATGTGTACAAGTTTTTATTGCACAACTCGATGGTGATTTTTTCATAATATTTTACAGTATTTGTTATTTTTTAATTCTACGCAAAATTAGTTAACCTTATACATAATTTATGTTAATCATTATTTTTTCAGGCAGCTGCTTTATTATTGTAACGTCCTTGTATACATATCATTTGTAAATAAGTATTAGCATATCGAAACAATCATATCAACCATGAGATTGCTGATTTGGAGCTGACATGTTACTGCAGTTGGTTTCTAGTGAGACGCGTTGAAAATGCTATTTGAACAACAAACATGTGTGTTGTACTCTCTTGGTTTTGAATAATGTCTAAACAATAAAATCATTAACTTTGCAATATTTTTGAATAACACATATAAAATAAAAATCTATACATTTCTTTAATTAGTTACTTAAGTTCATTTGGCCTAATATATTAATAAACCGTAAACACGTATGTCAATTGTCAACGCTTAGACACCAATCGAATTATCTTCTAATTGATCTGTGAGATTGCAATGAATTGGGACCAATATCTTATTATTGTTACGTACGTGACCTTCTGGTTATAATTATCTGTTTGTTTTAAGGTTAACAATGCTGAAGTTGTGCATTTATTATTTGTACATTTTACAAACTTACAAAATTTGAGTGTACATACAAAATAAATGTTGTTGCGAAAAACAATTGTTTTTGTTTATTACCCTTAACACATGGAACTTTATTTGTTAGAAATTCAAAATAGTACTAGATTTATGAATATTATGATAACAAACCCAATTAGTCAATTTATTGCTTTTTAACGACGTTATAAGTATATCCGTATTATATGACTTCAATATGATAAAACCTGTATATATTATTAAAACGACCTTGGTTACACTGATGCATGCTTTAAATAACTTTAAATAATAGGATTCTTTTAACAGGCTTATCTAACTAATGTAATGATGCATGTAACAGGTTTCTTGTATCACTTAAATGCTCAGAAAAAAGGAAAATTATTATTACCTTATTACAGACTAGTGCAAGTCACATCTGCCAAGCTAGTCATTCATAGCTGGATTTTCCTTATCATTTGTCGTAGGGAGTAACATTGAGTGAATAATATTATATTATTTCTTTACTATGACCAGCAATTTCAAAGTTGTATGCATGAAAACAACAAGATAAATAGAAAGTAAATTATATTTAATTGCACAATAAATTACAAGTAAGCATCAAATACTTGTAAAAATAGATAATACTTGACTAATGAAAACAAAAATCATTATAAATAGTAATTACAGTAACCATTAGCATTATATTGTAATAATACGTACTAACTCAATAACAACTCAACGATAACAATAGTTTTTATTTAAAATGGAATTAAAGAGCAAAATCAATAACTAATAAAACTATACCCAAATAAAAGTTAGAGACATATAGGACATACATACATACATACTATTAGATACAACAAATTATACAAAAATAATAAAAAAAATATACACTACTCAATATTATTTGTTCAACATTAATTCATAATTAATTTGTTTTAGAGAATTAATTTAATGTTAATGATTACAATTTTATTAGGTATATATTTTCTTAGTCATAAGTAAAAAATCAGCATCATTAAGCATTCCTTTCTCCACTTTCATTTGCGTGCGTGTTGAGTATCGGAGAACCACACCACGCGTTGTCGTGTTCAACAGAGCGTAATAATAAAAAATGTTAGAAATGATGGTTCCACCGAGTGGGACTCGAACCCAAGACCATGCGTTGTTTGCAGCTAGACGTTGTCCCGTTGCTAAAGCATGAAGGCACTCTCTCCTGAACATTATAAAGGCTAGTTTATATTTGCATGCATTTTTTTCGAGGCCCTCGTTGCGCCGTTGGAAAGTGTCTAACTAAATCTATAATATTTCCATTTCGCTAAAATATTGTATTATATTGCTTTTATTGGGTAATACAAAGCGCGGTGTTACCTTAGTTCCACCACGACTCGATCTGATTCGTGAATGTTTCAATTTCGGACGGAATGTAGAGAACGGTGTCTTGACATTGGGTTATCACTGACTACATTGTTAAGCTGTATTTTTTCTTACATAATAAAATAAACAGAGAGATTCTTATTAAGACACTCCGCTCTCCACAGATATCCAAATTCGAGACATTGCAAGCTGATCGGCTGAAGTTAAAAAGTAACGTCAAACTTTGTCTTACTAGAATGTGAATATGAGAATAATTTAAATTTAGTCGGCATTCTTACAAAGGGGAATTGAACACGCAAGTATCGTGTTAACCGTCAGGTTCAGGTGTCTGAATGCACCGCGGCCTACGATTCGGATTTCATAATGTTTCTTGTATTTGATATTTTTTATTTATTATAATTATTATTCTAGCGCGTCGCGAACCGTGTAGTTGTTCAAAATTTAAAATGATTCTGCTGCTTAGTATTTATTATATAGTAACGCTTTGAGTAGGTAGGTAGGTACATATAAAGTGCAATTAATGCACTACCCAAATCATAGTTCAGGAAAATGATTTTTAAATAAAATTTATTTTTAAATTAAGTATACTATTGTAAACCAGATACCTAAACCAAAAATTAAAAAAGGCAAAAATTCAAAAAGACATGCACAATGTCCCATGTGGTGCATTGCGACAGCGTATTAGTGTAGATAGTTGTGGGTTTAATGCCCACTCAAAAGATTACAATATTTTCCCCCATTCTAGTATAAGACAAACAGTGACGATGTGTTCCGCCACTTCAATATGCAATCTTATTGTGGACGGAAAACGGGGAAGAGAGTTGCTTAGTACTAGGTTCTCTCTATTTTCCTATTCGGGATAAGGGTCAAAAAAAAGAAACCCAATTATAAAACTTCCATTATCAAACGAACTATCAAAATCTATATATCAGAACTCAGAAGGTTCCATATTTTTACAATAATATTATACATATATGTATAATGTATAATTTACTCTTTATCTAAACACTTGTTTAGAATATTATAATTATAATCAATATTATATAAAAAAAATTAAGTATCCAACAGTCAAAACTATTATCTTATAAGTGAACTATCAGAATTTTAAATATGTGAAATGAAAATTCACATATATTTATGCCTAGGTCCATAGACAAATAAAAAAAGTTAAATGTCAATTGTCAACTGTCGTGTGTTATTGTTTATACTTTATTTTTCTTGTTACTTGTTTCATGTTTGCAAAATGCGATAATATAAGAAAATTATTAACTTAAAAATATCGCTAATCGTTTTTAAAAATTACATAGATGAAAATAATGCCGGTTGAATTGAACAGTCTTACAGAAGGGTGGTTAGAATTAGAAAGTGATCCGGGCTTATTTACTCTTCTATTAGAAGATTTCGGTGTAAAAGGAGTTCAAGTGGAAGAAATATATGATTTACATAAACCTCTCGAAAGTCCAGTATATGGATTTATTTTCTTGTTTCGATGGATAGAGGAGAGACGTTCTAGGCGTAAATTCGTCGATCAAACTGAAAGTTTTGTACGAGACGAAGAAACAATTAATAATATATTCTTCGCTCAGCAAATGGTTCCAAATAGCTGTGCTACACATGCTTTGCTGTCAATCTTACTGAACTGTCCTAACCTTCATTTAGGTGAAACTTTAAGCAGACTAAAGGTGGTATTTTCATATTTTAAAATAATTGTTTTTATGAGGTTTCGAAATTTATAAAATAATATTTTTACAGCATCATACTCTTGGTATGAATCCTGAGAATAAAGGGTGGGCCATAGGTAACACCCCTGAGCTAGCATGTGCACATAATTCTCACGCTATACCACAAGCTCGTAAAAAGACTGACAAAAATGCAGGAGTTTCTACTGGACGATTCACAGGCATGGACATGAATAGATTTCATTTATACATAAAATTGTCGACTACAGTGTATATATTTAACAAAATAGTGTTTATTTCTGTTGAAAAATAATGAGTGTATAATTTAAATATAAAACATTTGTAACAGTCAGTTTGAGTTACAATATAGTTTATACATTATTTTATTGCCACTTTTTTCATAAACTATTTTTTATAATATATATGCATATAACAAAATCTACATAATTATTTTTGTCATCTTAGGTGAAGCTTACCACTTTGTTAGCTTTGTACCAATCAATGGACATCTGTTTGAATTAGATGGCTTAAAACCATATCCTACAGATCACGGTCCTTGGGCTGTAGATGAAGATTGGACAGATAAGTTTCGAAGAGTTATGGCTGAAAGACTTGGTAGAGATGCAGGAGAACAAGTTCATGACATCAGGTTAAGTACAATTTTTAATATTATTTTATATTAACATTACTCTTATATATTAAATTATACAGAACATATGATTACTTTTGAAAAAATTGATTATTAAATTTATATAATATTTAATTTCAGATTTAACCTGATGGCTGTTGTACCTGATAGAAGAATAGCTTTAACACAGAGATTAAATATATTGGAAATTAATCAGAAACGAGTAAAAGAAGCTATATCTAAAATTGGCAAACACTTACGACATTTACTTAATAAAAATAAAGATTTTAATGGTACAGTTTATTGGATATATTTAGAAATTTTGGCAAATTAAATTATTAGACATAATGGATTTAATAGAATTTGCATATTTGTTTATTTCCAGATGATACAATTACATTAAACAATAGTAGTATTAATGATAATGCTATTCAAATATCTGAAGATGCTATCCTTAATGGTTTAGATGCCTCTGAAGTGTCTTCACTTGATATAGACTTTACTCACTCTATAACTATTGAGATAGGTTCCATGGAAAGAGCCCAATTTGACAACACTTTAAGTTTAGGTAAGTTTATAATATTATTAATTACTGTGCTCTAATATAATATTATGATAGTTAACATTTTATATGTCCACATATTATTACAATAATAAATTATTACACCAAATAATATATATTTTACAAATTGTATAATAGTAAAATTGATAACTTTCTAAAAATATTTATTTTACTTCTGAATTCTGGATATGCTTTCATTATTAAAGTATAATTGGCTATGAATAAGCTGTCATATTTTATTCATTTTTTGTTATTTTTTTACAGCTGATCCAGTAGAACCTTCTGCAGTAGTGAAATTTGTTACTATTAATGGAGAAAATGAAATATTATCTGATGTATGTTATTATTACACTTTCATTTTATAATTATACATATAGAAATATTCAAACATAATATTAATAATATGAAATCTCTCTGTTACAGATATACCCAACATCCACTACTGCTCTTGTAAAAAGCAATGACTTACCAATAGTATTATGTACTGAAGTATTACCAGAACAACCATACAGAATGAGAAAATTACTCTTCACACATTCTGAATTGAATTCTCTAATGAGTAGCATTATAAGCGAGGTTCAGTCGTGTCAGCAGGCTCTGAACGACGAAAATGATAAGAGGGATATGTATAAGGTATTCTTAAAAATAATATTACTATGAAAATAATTCTAAATTTGTATTTATTATTAACAAAGCAAAATAGAATCCTTTGAAATTTAATTAACTCATGTAACACTATGTGAGAGGATGGCCTTATAAATTATTCAAGATAGTATAAAAACATATACATACATAAGACATATACGTTTTCACATCATGATACAAATATGATATCATTTGTAGGTGTAACACATTTATTCAATATCAAACTTTTCAACAACAGATTTGTAAAGTATTTCAATAGGCAATATGTGGTAATTTATATTAAAATAATGTGGGCAAGGTGGACGACTGTCGACGCACTCACAACTACGACGAGTTCATCTGCACGTTCCTGTCGATGCTGGCGGAGCGCGGCGTGCTGGCGGAGCTGGTGGCGGCGCAGCTGGAGCGCGGCCGCAGTGCGCGCGTGCGCCGCCGTCGCCCGCGCCCGCGCCCTCGCGCGCGCCCCCGTCCCCGCCCCCGCGCTCGCAAGTGATTAGCGAAACTTGTGCTTATGTGCCAATGTTCTATATATACTAATATGTTGATAAGTAGAATTGCGTTATTTTTATTTTTGTAAATAATAATGAGCATTAATTTAGATTTATTGTATTCATAGTGAATAAATGAATAATCAAAATAAAATAGTCTCGTGTAAATAGTCTTTAATTAACTAACGTAAAACATAATCTAGTAAATTAGAATTAAGAATGTTTGGCCTAAAACAGTATGCATTTTCAATTTTCAACTTATTTCAAGCCTGGTACAGATATATGTCATATCACGTTGAGATTTCACTTATATAGTATTGTACTATCTTTAGCTTTTTAAAAAATGTTGTACTGCTATACTATTACCGCATAGGTAACACTTTTATGTTATTATTCACTTTAACGTGTTATTTACACAAGATATGAAAAACATGTTTAGAAAACGTATAAAAATTTGAACGCAGCGAGATTCTAGGGACTCCTGTTGGAATCTGTCCCAGCGCTCTGACCTCTAAGCCATGCGTTGTTCATCTGCCTACGTTGTAATTCTTATACGCTTATTACAATTTAATTTTTTAGTTAGCATTGTTATTTTTAACACTTCTTGCAAACAACTAATGCAACTTAGAATAATGCATGATGGATATAAAATGGTTAAATATATTATAGCATTTTGTGCAGTTACTTTTTTATTGAAAATAATATAAGCCTTGTACAGATGAGTCTCAATTTTTTTCGTATCCTTTACCGTCACATTATAATTAATGGCCCTATGTCATAATAATTTGTTAGTAGATAATATTTTTAAAGTCCACTCAAATAATATTATTTAATTTTCGTAAATATGTATTCTACAAATACATAATCGTTATTGAAAATTTTTCATATAAATCCATTATATTAATTCGGCGGAAAGTGGGGAACGGAGTGTTTTAATACTGGGTTCCCTCTGCCTACCCTGCTGTGTGCGAGATTCAGCGTGAAGCAAAAAAATATATATATATTATATATATAATTTTGTAGTATAGGTTAGGGCAAAGTTAGGACACTTAATAAAACAAATTTTATTTAAAAACGAATTATATTATACTACGAGCAGCGCCGTATTTACATGATCGTCATATTGTTAGAGAAATGTAACAATAACATTATTATATGTTTTAGGCACGTACTTCATCGAACAATTCCTTACAATTTAATTAATATTAGGAATAATGATGCCCGAATCAACGCACACTCGAGAAAAACATTGGCATACGGGTCGCTATAACTACGCAATCATTATTTCTACCGACTACGAATTGTATTTAGAACCCAAACCATTAACAGACTGCTTAAGTATTGTTTTGAACTAAAAATATCATAATATCTAAGGACACCCAGAGACTTAAGTAGAATTAAGTTGTTGTAAACTAGAATATATATATTGTGTTCAAGATAGTCAATTTATTTTATATATGATATTTTTTTTATATATATAGATTTATATATGATATTAATTTTATAAATATACTGGTGCCTATAAATTAAAATGAATAAAAAACATTTGTATGTGTATAATTAAGCTAATTTATTGTTGGTTGAAATAACATCTTTTCTCGTTTTGTTTCTCAAAAGTTTAAAATTTGTTTAAGGTCTGTTAATGTATTGAGTGTCTAAAATGTATAAAAACATACTTTTGTGATGTTCTGTTCTGTGTAAATAAATAGTTTACAGATATCAATTTTCACAGTGACAAGCAACTTCTAGAATAAAAAACTCACACACCACTCAATAATTTTATATTGATTCGATTACATACCCTATAGTACATCTAGTATATAACTAACATATCAGCGTCCTGCTTGCGTACAGATTATATAATCTTTTACATGATTTGTTATTGTCACAAGACATAAAAGCTATTTACAGTAACACTTGAACATTTAAATAGTGACTATTTGTTCGTAATCTTTAAATTTTATTAAAGCGTCTGTATTCATTCATCACAAGAGTAGCGTTGTGGGCGACAAAGCAGGCAGCTCGGTGGCAATCACTGTATCACAGACTAACAGAAGATTGATATAAAACAACCTAACTTGACTACATATATGGCACTAACAATACTAATTTCTGAAATAATAAAATTGTTAAGGCAGTTTTTTTCAGTGATTTACGCTCGAGCCCTCGCTTGCCGTAATAATGAAAATATACATTTATTAATTGAATTGACTTGAACTCTCTGTTATATTTCAATTATAATATAAAGGAATACAGGTTACATATTATACAATAATATAACCACAGTATGAAAAAAGCTTAAAATCAAAAGACAACAATATCTAACGCGTACTGATTATATATTCTCGAACAGCGAAACGCTTAAGCTGGTGTTAAACATATTTTTGTGATTGAGTCGCGGGTTTAATATCGATATTTTTGAATGACAACAATGTAACATAAAAAGGACACATACGAGTGTACTGTAATCGGGCCGTACAACAATAACAATAGAAGGAATACATATAATGAAAGTATCAATCGGCAGTAGCACCAGTACAATTTTTAAGCGACCCGCGTCGCGGGCTCACAACCAAAACTTATTGCTATATCACTACAAGAGATTGCACTACTCTGGGTGTCCGTCGAACTGTGGACCGAATTGCATGCACGCAACTATTTCACATCGTGGTTTGTGAAATAAAACTTAAATATAAAATATTTGATCGAAATAATATCCTCAAAATTTGACTAATAAAAAAATCTACATCAAACCTTAGCACACTATTCACTACGGCATACCTCGACGATAAGGAACAATTATTATATGATCGACCGATTATAATCGTAAACACTGGCGTTCATGTGTTATGTAAGCTGATTTGGAGAGCGAATATTTCATCTTCCCGTCAAATAAACACAAAATAATGAATGAATATACAAAGAAACTAGTAGATAACATTAATATAACAAAAAAAATATATAATAGAATCTGATTCCTAGTACATAACAATATGTATATAATTTTAATAGTATTTGGAATTTTTAGCAATAATAAAAAATATAAAAAAAAATACAATTATATAATTTCTTGGAGCTTTTCATATGAAAAGTCATATATTTGGAAGCAGTGTTAAGAAAATCGGTCACGTAAAACATGAACAGGCGCCACGAACAAAAACGTAAAGGATCAACTAGCGCGAGTTTCAACTGTCGGCGCCGTTGAGTGCCTCCTTGGGCTTGGCCGCCTCCGCGTCGGCCTTCTCGCCGGCGTCGGCGAGTCCCGGGATCGGCAAGTCTTTGAGCTGTCTTTTCTCTATCTCCGCTTTGAACTGCTCTATGTCTTGTGGACTGTACACGTAATCAACTATTACAATATAAGCAAATAAATAAATGTTTCTCTATATAATGTGTAAGTAGACAGATTTTATTTAAATAAAAAAGGTATAGAAATCTGAAAGATAAAGATGTAGCAAAGTAAGACCGCGTATAACTGTATACGCTATGGTTATTGGTTCGATATTCACTCGGAGAAAATGATTATGCATTATTTTCATTTTCTTCTCTTTGGTACTTAGACAAGACTTCCAATTCTAAGGTCACTCCACACGCAATTCCTAGATTTTTAGTGGAAAGTGAAGAGCGGAGTGTCTATATTCTCTATAACCACTCTTTTACATGAGAATAATCAAAAAAGAAAGAATGACAATTCTATTACACCTCAAAAAAAAACAAACAAACACTTCACCTGATCTGCACAAACAGTATCCCGTTGATAAGGTTGAGCATATCAATGACGGAGGCCATGGCGGGCGGCTGTATGTGCAGCGGCGCGGGCTGGTGCAGGCCGCGCGCGCTCGCCTCCGCCAGCCGCTTCTGCAGCACCACCGCCTGCTGCGTGAGGTGGCGCAGGCACTCTGACGACTCGCGGGTCTTCTCGTGTTTCTCGCCCAGCTGGTTCATGTGTTACATTTTATTTTTACAAATAATAAAGCATTTTATTGTACTTTTTTTTAATTTATGTGTGTCTCTTTTTGCCAATTCAATGAAAATATAAGATAATAGAAACACGAAAATCTACTATTTACTATTATAGCAGGGAAACTATTTTTTATTGACGTAATTTTATTTTTGATGGGAATTCTTTTATTGTTATGTTTTGAAACTTTGAAACTCTGATATAAAATTATACTGTTCTTTTTAGAAGTAATTTAATATATGACAAATAAAATATTTTAGTAAGATAATCGTCTCTAAATGTTTTAACAATATTACATAACTTTTTTAACAATATACTCTTCATATACACAAATACACAATAATAGATAAATTCCAAGGCCAAGCATGGATGCCCAAACCAAAGTGATTTGTGACAAGTTAATAAAATGAATATGTAATATTTGTTTCCCATTTGTAGTTATATTCTTGTTCATATTTTGACCCCCACTTGACTAATTTTGAGTTCCCTACGACCACAAACTATCCTAACCTAGTAGTAAAACAAACCTGCTGCTTATAAATAGAATAAGTCTCCTTCTCATGCTGCAGCGCGGCGCGGAAGTCGCCCAGACAGGACAAGGTGCGCGCGAGCAGGTGTCGCGCCACCGCCGCCTTGAGCGAGCGCGCGCCGTGCGTGGCGCCCGTCACGCGCAGCGCGCGCTCCGCGAACCGCAGCGACAGCTCGTACTCGCCCACTGCGTGGAGGATCAGCGCTATGTTGCTCTGTATGGTTAAATATGTATCATTTTCTATAGGAAAGAGTGTTTGTTTGTAAAGATCTTTATAAACACGAAAAAAAATACTACACATAATAAAAATGTTTATCCAAGAAAATTAATATATAAAATAATGTTTAATGTAATTGCCACAAGTTAATGATAAGTCAATAATTATTTTAAATAAAAACAGTACATAAATTTATACATAATTTAACTGATAGAATCTAGAGCGTCATGTTGGGCTGATGGCACAGCTTTTTGTAAAAAATCTATTCTAAAACTTACATAATAAAATAACTTCAAGAATATTACAAAAAAATTTTTCAGCATTTTTTATATTTTTCTTAAGTGTTATTACCCCACTTGTTACTAAAACGTATAAAAAAATATTTTTCAATAAAATTTCTAAACTGGTTTCAAAATTCTAAACTGGTTTTCTTTTAACTAAATTCTTTTATACATCTATTTTTTTTTTCATAAATATGAAATGTTATTAACAATTAAAACACTTAATTGAATACTTACATCTAGCAGTGCCATTTCAGGATGATTCTCGCCGCAAACAAGCAGAGCAAGGTAACGCGCTCTATACAGCAACTTGAGTGCTGTGCTGACTTGTCCGTTGGCAAAACAGTACAACGCCAGATGAGACTGTGAATATTTTGGTTATTTAGGATTTATTCTTGAACATAATATGTAAATGCAATATGTGTCATATACACCATAAACATAGTATGTGTCTATTAGAAGTGGCAAAAAAAGGGCAATGATTGTTTAATATATTCATGATTTTTATCATTAGTAAAATAAAAATATAAGGGCCTCAAGGAAACCAACAAAAGAGAAAACTGTAAACATTTATACCAAAAACCTAAACATTTGTAGCCTACATCTATTTCGTCTAAAAAAGTCATTAATAAACATGGCATGGGTGGCACTTAAATAATGTACCATAACTGTAATTTAATAATTTTTAATGTAAGGTTAGAAAAAGACCGTTTTTGCAAATTTTAAATTAAATTAATCGCTTAAACAGATAAATATATCAAATATTATTTATTAATTGCTAAAACGGAGAAACATAACAAGTGGTCCTCTTTTTAAGCAATTAATTAATTTTCTTTATTGGCATACATATCTTTTTCCAGCTTCACTACAAGTTTCGTAAAATGCAGTTTAGATACCTTACTTAGGGGCCATCAAAACTGTTTAATGTAAGCAATATAATATACATTATTATATATAATACTCACATATTCAGTAATAGTATACGGATGATCAATCCCATTGACGCGCTCCGACATGAGTACCGCCTTCTGCTGGTATGCCATCGCATTAAAATGGTCCCCAGTAACGTAGCAGAGGCGCGCCACCATACGCAGGCACTGTGCAATCTCGCCGTGCATCGCGCCGTACACATTGTTCAGTAGATTGAGGGCCTCCGCGATTAATTCATGCCCGTCGGATACTGCGCCCGCTTGGATCTTGTTCTGACCGGTTGTATAAAAATTGTATGCGTCTGATGCCTGAAATTTTATTAGAGCATGTGATTATATATATTACTAGTATTCTTTGGCTTAATTATATTGTTTCAAATGTGGGTATTTACCCGCGGGTTGATATGTTTAACAACAGGGAAAATATTCATAATGTCAGATCCAGAGAATGTGGTTTTGTTCTTGTTATCAAAGTCGTATTCTCTCAACATAACTTGCAAGCCAACTTTTAGTGCAAAAGACCTAAAAACAAAACAAATAAATTAGATGATAATCATAAATAAAAGACATTTGACTTATTTAATAATTTTAAATAATTTACATACCTAAGCAACGATATTTTTTGTAGAGCGTGTTTTTCTATGAAAGTGTCCATGTTTTCGGCATTAAGTTCATAACCCCAGTAAGCCTGCAATTAGGCAATTAGCAAAATGATACATTTTCAAAAAGTAGTAACAGACCAAACTATTAGGTTATTTATTTTATTTACACAGACAGATTTATTTATATATCGAGAAATAAATCTGTTTAATCATGAAATTATAATGTTTTATATCATATTTTATCATATGTTATCGTTATACAAATTTAAAAGATCTTAATCGCAGGTAGTTAGTTTATCTATGAATTTGAATATCAAGACGACGACACGCTATTAAACCATTTAAAATAGTTTCATTTAGCACAGGTTTTTCTTTATCTATACTAATATAATAAAGAAGTAACGTTTTAACTTTACTTGTCTTTGGAAATACTGAACCAATTATAAAAAATCATTGACAATCAAAATGCTACACTATTCAGGAACGTTACAGGCTATATTTAGTTATTATTGAACGAAAAGTTCAGAAAATCCCAAAGGGGCTCCAATAATGGATAAAAGTCACAAATCACAATCACTATCGGATTACTAGTATTCTATAAATACTTAAAAATCATCTAAACAGTACATACCTTGAGTTCCTGTTTAATCTGTGTAAACAGCGCCTTAGGCGTGAGGTTCTGCCAGTCGGGGGAGGGCGGGGGCGAGGCGGGCGACGCGTGGTGCGTCTTCTTGGAGCGGCGGCCGCGGGAGCGCGGGGCGCGCGCGGGCGCCTCCGACGCGCCCAGCGCCGGGCTCGGGCACGCGCCTAGGAAGCAGTTCAGGAAGTGCGCTACGGCCGCGCCAGTGCACATTGCTTCGCAGCCCTGTTGTGTTAATAAAACATATTATTAAAATAATCATTTGTGTATTGTTTTTGTTTGTACTATAATTCATTTCATAGTAAATTTAAAAACGTAAGAGTTATGTACAAAACACACAAAATGTTTATATTGATATAATCAAATAGCAACCTACTCATGGCTTCACCTTTGTAATCTGTACGACTATTTTTACCTTATTTTTGGTTCTCTTTTTTATTTATTCTCACTTACAAGCTTTGCTTAAATTCAGAAGCTAGTTTAAGATGTTGTAACTTTTTTACTCAGGTACTGATTATGATAAAACATTAAATGTTAAAAGGAAACTTACGAAAATACAATAATGCAAACTGCATGAAGTATATTTGTACTTTTAGTCTGTACAAATACACAGACAAACAGACATACATATTTATAAATACCCTCAATAATAATTTATCCCATATTATATGTTCCATATACTTAAAACAATCAGTAGCATTTTTATAACAATGACCTGCAAATAGGGCGTGTAGACATGCTTAGCGGCGCGCAGCAGCAGCTCGGCGACGGCGATGCTGTGCAGGTAGGCGAGCGGCGCGTGCGGGCGCAGCGCGGCGCACACGCGGCCCAGGTAGCGCACGTTGATGCCGCGCGCGTGCAGCGCCTCCGTCAGCCCCGCGCCGTCCATCGGCGCTGACGTGTGCTCCAGGCATTCGCGGACCTGCGCAACAGATATGTCATTACCACTAAAGACTCACGCATTTTTTAACTTAAATAAAACTAGAGAGAAATTATTTTTAAACGAGACGTATTTTTTTGCATAGCAAGGTAGTCACAGAAAACTTAAATTAAAAACTCTTCATTTTCCAGTTTCCGTCTGATATCCAAACATTGCGAGATAATTGGCGGAACTTAACGCCGCAATTTTCAAATTCAAAATATATTTATTCAAATAGGGTTTTGCAAGCACTTTTGAATTTGTTCAGAGTAGAAAAATGAAAACAACACATGATCGTTCCCTTATGTGGAAATCAAACCAACAGCCATCGCATATTAAGTTAAACTTTGTTGATCAACTCGACTGCAATGGTCTCGAAAATATTTTTAAGTTTAATTTTAATTTTAAACCTTAAATTAAGTCGATGTTTATAAAACTTCAAATAAAAAAAAATGTTACAAAAATATTCAACTACAAAAACATCCACACAACTCACAAAAGCAGGTATCTGCGTAGTAAGCAGGAAGGCGGCGGCCTCCTTGACGAGGTGTCGCTGTCGCGCGAGCTGCTCGGGCGCGGCGGCGTGCTTGATGCCGGCCGAGTACACGTCGGGGTTGAACCGGATGTCGAACTCCGACTCCTTGAGGGACGCCACGGCGCTCGCCGCCGCCGCCACCACTGCGCGGGAACGCTCGCCCGCTACAGTTATGGGTGTTATTGTTATTGTGTTTGTACTATTAATATGTTGAAGCAGAAATATTTATTTAGATTCGTCCATTTTATAAAAGAATAAATGTCGCTACTGTGTAGAATGAGAAGGAAAAGCATATACCACATTATTTTTTTATCATGTTATTTTGCTAACTATTTTGCTAATATGTAAAATTTATAAAGTAATTTGCAAGTCATATATAAAAGCATTTAATTAGGTATTAGATAAGTACTACCACTTATAAAACCATTATAATTCACTGCAAAACGTGTAACATAATGTTAGCATATAATATACTCACAATCATTCTCTTGTTTATCTCCACTGCAAATGGAATCTGTTATGCTCTCTACAATTTTCTTGGCTACATCTGTATCGATTTCAGAGTAATTCTCGTTGAGTAAAATTTCATCTTCTTTTTCCTTTACCTCTACATTCTCGACTGTTTCCTTTTCTTTGACCTTCTCTTTAACTTCGACCTTTTTGGCAGTGTCTAGCTTATCTTTTTTCTCATCCTTCTTTTGTTTCTTATCCTTCGTCTCTTTCTCTTGGCTCTTGTTCTCCCTCTTTACTTCCTTCTCAGTCTCTTTAGCAGCCTCTTTCTTAACATTTTCTTTGTTAGCTTCAATAGATTTTTGTTCAGAAGTTTTACGTTGGCGCTTCGCACTTAGCTGTTGTAAGTGGAAGGCAGCGTACCGTATGAACATGAAGTAACGCGCTCTAAAATATTAGTTTATATGAGAAAAATATTATTCGAATTTCAAATTTTTATAAATTTAGGTACAATAAATATACTTACTCAACAAAACTATCAACTAATTCTTGTCTAAGGCAACACAATTTGTGCTTATGTATAATGGGGAAGCCCATTGATTTTATATCTTCTCTCAATTCATCGTCTTCCACTGAAAGTTGTACAATGTTATTACTTCATGAAATCTCATAATAATAAAGTGCACAACACTAAAAACAATAATAGATAATACTTCTTTTGAGTACATACATTGTAAAAAGTTAACATCTGGAGGGAAAGTACGGAGCAGGTCCAATATGTAGTGACGGCCGTCGTTTCCGATGATGCCTTTGCACTCTACGCTGGAACACAGCTCTACAGTTTCGCCATTAGCGCTGATCACAGAATGTGGCATTATCTTCAATTGTTGACCGGCTTTGCTCAACTAAAATTAAATTAATACATTATATACAAAAAGAACAAAATAGTACTCAAAGCTTATTAAAACATTTTTTTTTTGTTTCTATTATCAAACAGCATTTTCAAATACACACGGTATTTCACTTTTCTGCCTTTTTCTTTAATTTGTTTGTGATTTTTTAAAAAAATATTTAACAAGTGAAAGTTTAACAAGTGAAAGAATACTTTTTATAGATTAAAGTGTTATTTACCAGCTTAGGAAATGCATAAACATTTTAGAAAACATATAAAATTTTAAACTCAGCGGGATTCGAACTCATGCCTTGGAAGCCGTCTAAGCGCTGACCCCTAAAGCCTTGCATTATATAATACTTTTAGGATTTTTTGCATATAGGAAATGTCACATTATCGTATTATTGATGTAAATCGATTTTAAGTGCATATAAATTATAATTTACACGGTAGGTCACGTTTGTACGTTATTTTATTAAGAAATTTTCTTGTTAAAATTTTCAATAAATATTGATTTACATTGTTTATTAACTATTTCCATTGCTATAGTTCTGTATTTTAATATTATTCGCTAAGTAACCATTTCGAAATATTAAAGCAAAATTTTATTTTTATTATTTACAGTTTCATTTTTTCTCATAGCAAGAGAGTTAGAGAATAATTTAGTTTCAAGACACTCCGTTCGCCACATTCCACCCGAAATCAAGACATTGTATGTTAAGTGGTGAAACTCAACGACGCGCGCTTTATGTTAGCTGTCAGATCGGAGAAATGAAAGCTATATATAAACATTTCCACCAGTTAGATTCGAACCCACAGCCGTTGGGTTTTTAATTCCAATGCCGTACAACGGAATTTCATATCATCATAGCTTCATCAATATACATCTTCAATTATAACCGCCATGTAACATTCATTATATAAAAGCGCAATTAAAAGTATTCATCATTTAAACAACTAAATGAATTATAAAAATATTAAAATTAATCACACAAACTGTAATTAAAACGAAATAAAATTGTAAATATGATAAAAACTCAAGTAAAAGAATATTTTAATAGAAAGAGCTTCAACAATGAATTTATTACTTTTAGCGATGACCAGCTAAAAGTAGTTATTTAATATTGAAATTATTTTATAAACTCTGTATTTTAAAATTCTGTTAAGGTAATCATTATTCGATGTATCGAGTGTATTGAAATACATAAATATTCTGGTCTGATTAGATAAAATATAATCACACTAGAATATTTATAAAATTTTATTAAAAACTAATAAAAATTAAGAATATTAAGACAAGTTGACAATTAAATACCTTTAACCTTATCTCCTACAACTTATCTCAAGTTTTAGATAGAAAATTTTAAATCGTAAAGAATCAATAATCGAAGGCATACTAATTCAATACTAGAAACTTCCTTGACCTATAAAATACGCATAGCAACGTCACTTCTTACATAAGTATATAACAAACATATTATGGTCGTGTATGAGTAATATAAAATTTAATGTACTTTTAATAGAGTATATTAGAAATACATAAATTTAGAAATTAAATATTGCTACCTACTAAATTCACTTTCAATGTGTACTTTCTGCATTTTTTCTGCATATAGACTTTAAACATGCCAAGCTTTACACTATCTACATAATTTTCATAAAAAAGGTTTTAAAAATTCCAAATTGTGGAAAAAGTAAATATGTACTGTACCAAGTTTTATGCCCATAATTTCTAAGAAAGAGGTTTCAAAGATCTAAACTGTGTAGATATATGAAATAAATATATGATTGTATTACAAATTATATAAAAAAAACACTCACCAGCTCCATATACTTGGGGTGGGAAAGCACAGTGGTGCCAAAGTCGATGCTACCATAGACCACACTTTGCTCCTGCTCCTTCTCCAGTATGCCCGGTATGATGGACTGCGCTGTGACGCGGTACCCGCGGTAGTCTACCACCACCGTGCCCAAGGTATGTAGCCCTGCTGTATCCACCGCGCTGTATACTCGCACGCCTTGTAGGTCGTTACGCTGAAATATAATGCGTATGTATTATATAATCAGCGGTCAATCCATTACTATGGCATATAGCAAGATTCGAAGAAACTTTTGAAAGCATATTTGTTTATAGAAATAGAATGCACTCTTTCACAATTCACGAAAGAAAGAATATAAAAGATACTACACATATTAAAAAGCTTTCTACACAAATTAACTAAAATAACCAGTATAATTTTTGTTATCTCTTGTCGCTATATATTTTTAAAATTCCATATAAATATTTTCAATTTTTTCCATTTATATAAATAGCATAAAAAATTGAACGCAACCGGATTCCAAGCCGCGCCATTTGGAAACCGTCCAAGCACTCTCTGCTAAGCCATGTGTTCTACTACTAAGTCAAAATTATATTACGCTTTATTACAATTTCTTTTCGTTTCTTTTCAATTTCCTACGTGTGTTTCACACACACGTACCCTACTAATACTTTAAAATGAAAAAAATAGTTCTATAAACCCTGTTAAACTTATTCAGTCTCTCATTCGTAAAACGGTCTTGACTTCAACTTTTCCTTTTATCTGAGTCGCTTAACTAACGAACACTCAACTAACATTAATATTTAATGGCATTCACTTCATAAAATCAACAATAAGCGCATTTATAGAATCTAATAACTATTTGCGTTTTTATATTGTATTGTATATTTTTTGTTTTCCCTTTATATAATTTTTATGAAGTAGCCATTGTTTAAGCTTGTAATAATAATTGTAACTATCATATTTTTTTTATATTTTTTTTTCGCACAAATGTTTTGCATGTGTTTGTATTTATCCTAATATACATGAGAATGGTTACTATATTTACTGTTAATATACTTATATCCATCCAACAAACAAATAAATACAACATAATACAATCAGCAGTGCCTCATAAATTACTTTTCAAGAATTTCCTATAAAAATTTTACACTGGAATACTCATAACTGGAAATACTCATAATTTATTGCAAAATTTATAACAAACCATGGCAAGAAATTTAAATAAGACAAGCATATTAATCAATTTTCTATTAATTTATAGTACTATAAAATAACTATAAAACTAAAGCAGTTTTGTTGTTATAAATAAGTGAATATTTAAAATAATATAACTCAAATTGTAGTCACTATTAAATTCAGTAATTATTATTTAAATAATATAAAAATACTCACCGGTGCTACAAAAGCCGCAGCGTCTCCGCCAAGGTCCTTGTAATGGTCACGAACATCAAAACCAAGGGAGAAGAATATATTGTTCCATATGAACATCTGCATTTTGGGCTCTTCGCCTGGGTTGATGGCCATCACGTTGCCGTCTACTACCGCCATAGCACCGCGCGTGGCAGCAGCTACAAAATCGCTGTGCACCTATAGTAGAAGTATATGTATGGAAATATATTTTTATTGGTGTTCCATAACTAATTAAACTAATATTGTAAGAAACGAAGTTAATTTTAAATATTGACAGAATAGAACCATCAAAAGGAAGTTTTAGAAGAAGATAAAAGAACTAGCATAGTTTTAATATTTCTTTTAAAAACAAACTTTCGTCTGCAAATTAATAAAATAATAATAAAAATTTTCTTTATTATTGTAATATCCGTATCTTCAAATTTAGACCGATTAAAGTTTTTTTACATGAGGAAACTACTGACTCACTCGCGACGTCGCCTGCGTAAATTTAAGTTTAAGCCAACTTAATAAAATTGATATTTTTTATAGTAATTTTGTCAAACAAATTTGAAATAAAATAAACAAGAACGATTTAAAAAACATATAAAAACGAATAAAAAAAGCACAAAATATTAAGAAAAGATACCGAAATACTATTATAAATCTGCATATAAATCGGTTAAGCCGTTTCCAACAAACAGATTATTTAAACCTTATATTTAATATTTTTTCTTATATATCCTCCACGTACAGTCATTAACAAGGGAGGGATTAGGATTATTTACCTTGAAGATAGCGCGTTCCCGCAGCAGGCGCTCGGGCAGCGTGGCGCGCGGCAGCTCGCGCGTGGTCTGCAGCTCCTCGTTCCAGTCGCGCGTCTGTCCCGGGATGTGCTCCTCGTAGCCCAGCTTCGACGAGAAGGCTGCACACACACACACACCAAGTACACGTTAAATAACACTCTCTATTCATATACAGATGCCGTCATCGAATAAATTATGAAATACATCTCTCACGCATTATTCTTATTTCTTAAAGAACATTGCACTAGGATTCACTTTGGTATAACCATATTTTATGTATTCAAAACGAAAAAAAGACCAATTGTAAATTATTTTCTAATTTTCATTTCCTTACACATAATATAATTTGACTATTTCATTTAAAAAAATAACCTTTGCCTCTTGGAAACAGTCTTAACGCTGTGACGCCCTAACCTCCTAAGCATTATATTACATACTTTTAGGATTTTTTGCATGTATATATAGGACATGTCACATTATCGTATTATTGACGTAAATGACAATTTTAAGTGCATTAACAAGAAACTATAATTTACATCGACAGGCACGTTTGTACGCTATTTTATTAAGAATTTTTCTTGTTAATTTTTTTATTTAAATAACATAGGATCTTACTATCTTCCGCTCTTATAGCGTCCACAGTATGATCCAGCATTGGTGAAGCCCACTGGTAGACCTGATAAGGTGTAGCGACCCTTTCGAACGGATGTTTCTGCATGCGTCTCTTCTGCACCAGTGCGAAGTTCCTCTTAAACGCTGGAGATACAATACTAAGAAGCTCTATGAGGGAATGGCACAGTACGGACGGGTTGAACGGACGAGGATTGAACACTTCTTCGGTGGATCTGAAATAAGAAATGTATGAAAATACAAAACGAAAATATATATTCTTTATATCTTTATAAACGACGAGAAAAGCTATGCAAAGTGATACTAGGAGCAGCCTAAAGAACATAACACTGTACACTTTTATATTACTTATTAAATTTTGTTGAAATTAAAATTTATAGGTGCCTGTCATTAATAATTAAATCTTAAAAATGGCACAGTTCCATACTTTTTATGGATATGTATGCATTATAAATACAAAATAAATATTTAACTAATTACGAGTATATGATTAAATAAACGAAAAGCTTCACATTATTACACTATAATACAAATAACCATTATGTATCTATGAGCGAAAAAAGTAAGCAATACTCACTGGTTGAGGTAGAAACCGCGAGGACACGCCGTAATATGGAAATGGCGATCTTCCAAAGTAACAACGTGCAAGTAGAGTAAGTCACCGCACATTTTACGAGGTCCTGGAGGTGGGTTCCAGCCCGACGTCGTAAGAACCTATTAAAACAAATATCAAATTTAAATGTAAACCAACGTATATGTAAACTTAAATAAAATTATATTTTTATAATTATTTTTAACTACTGATCAGCTCTCTGTTCTTCACTCCGCCATTGTGGTTTATATCTTTTAATCAAATTGACCTCCCCAATAGCTACTTAGGGATTGGTTTTTAAAAAAAGTTGCCTATGTTTTACACCGTCCAAGCGTTTTATATTTTTTATACTTACTTCATCAACTATTTCAACAGTTTAAAAGTTGTTTATTATATTAAAAAACTAGCTATATTTGACGCTGGGTGATGTGGTCGGTGGTTTAGCCATGAAAGCCAAACAGATAGACTAGCGACATTTATAATATTTATATGAAAATATAGATTTGGAGATATCTGTTAAATGAATTTAATATAGAATGCAAAATTTATTTAACAATTCATATATGCAATACCTTTAAACATTGTGGAGCTTTGTTTTCCTTTGTAAGACCGGGATGTAGTGGCAATAGAGGTCGTTCTGTGCTACCAGGCATTATGTAGTCAGGTGGAGTGCAGTCGACACTCTCCGGCCTTGATTTTTTCTTTTCTGTAAGCAAACACACTTATAATATCCCTACCAAATAAAAAACACTGAATGTAAACATTTATATCTTAGAAGAATGTACCTAGTATATCGCCTTGAGTGATTACATTAAGAAAAGCAAGAGAACTACATTCCTGGCCGGCGTATGCGTCTACGTAGTCAATTGATTTGAGAAGATCTCGGACGTGACGTACGTGGATGCGAGCCTCGCGCATTGTGTATGGTTCCTCTACAACCTGCAATAAAAATTATCATTTAATGCATTCTTCATCAAACTAAATCAAATTAAAAAAAAACATAACAAGTATAAATTAATATTTTTTTAAACAAATACCTTTATAACAGAACCCTCTTTAAGTCCTTCGATGTTCTTTAACTCTGCAAAATTATCTAACGTGACACCATCGAGCTGAAGTGAAAAGCATGTTCTGTGGCACGTGTCTTCGCGATCCATTAAGACTTGGTGTATTTCTTGTACAAGTTCCATGCTGGACACCTGCATATAAAATATTTCAAATGCTGCATATTATATTTTTAAAAGTAAAATGATTAATGTATTTTGTCTATCAGACTAGAGTCTGACTGTAAACGCGTTGGTTGTGGGTTCGAATTCCATTGGGGTAGAAATTAATGTTTTGTCTGACTACTACACTATGTGGGAATAATTGTGAAGTTAAAAAAGATATACCTGTATATCTAAAGGCTCAGCTCGAGGACTAACAATCTTCACTATAAATCCCATATCTTGTATAAACACAACCTCAGCGTCACGTTTTTTTTCTTCTCCATCTTCACTGGGTGACGACTCCCTTTCTTTGTCTCCATTAACAATGTTACTAACTGCATCATCAGTTTTATCTTTGTCCAATTTCTTCGAACTATCTTCATCCTTTTTTTCTTCCAAGCTATTGTCTAGTTTAGAATTCTTTACATCAACTTCAGTTTTTTCTTTAGTTTTTTCTGACAAAATATTCTTTTTATTTTCTTTCTTTTTACTATTTACTGATTTAGTATCAAAAACAGTTAAATTTAACTCGGGATTTAAAACTATATCGTTGTTCTCATCTGATTTACTAGATTTTGTGTCATCTGAATCACTGTTAATTCCATTAGAAACTATTTTAGCATTACTAATACTAATATCACAATCTAAAATATTTTTTGGGTCACCATTAACAACCTTTATATTTTTATCTTCAGCTCCATTTACAATTGGTTCTTTGGTACTTGATTTATCTTTACTATTTTCATTATTATCATCTATCGTAGATTTTTCACCATTTTGTTTTAAGGCCGAAGTGCCGGATATAGCCACTGATGCTTTGTCGCAAAGTTTTTCCTTAGGGCACTCTAAAAATGTATAAAAAAATGATTACAAAATGCTGCTCTACAAAATGACATATAGTAAAAGTACTGATATTAACTAAAGCTTGCCATTAAATAATCCAATCTTTACATAGATTTGAAAAAACAAAACTGAAAATATTGAATACAATGGCTTAGAGTTAGTGAAAAAATAGAAAAGGAAGAGGTCACTCTCTATTTCTTTATAGGTAGAATATTCGGAAAATAAGTAAAAATAAATTATATATTAAAATAAACCATATTTATTTATTGATATTTACAAAACAAAGTCAAAAATTACAGGTTTAAGCCATTCGTTTAAGCCAATGACACACCTGTACTCTGAGGAAATTGTGGACATGTGTTGTTAGCTTGTGGTGAGGGTGCCTTGCGGGCAGCTGCTGCGTAAGACACACGTGGTGATGTGACGCTGCCACCACCTCCTTCGTCATCGGCGCGTCCATTTGGTGTACTGACATGACCATTACTACAATTAACTGCTTTTAAGTTTTTGTTTGGTTCTTTTTTCATTTTAGGCACTTTCTCGTTTTTAGGGGCTGTAAAAAATCAAAAAGCATGTTTCATTACAAAAATGTACGTATCTATAAAAAAACAATAAGAAAAAATAAATAGCCATAATTATAATTTTAAGCAGTAGAAATGGACCATCATAATGCGGGTAAAGCAGAAGAACAAAGTATAAGATATCGAGCACGCATGTCTCGTCTTGTGACTAGCAAACACGTGGTCAAAGCTGGCGCAACGCCAAATATCTCCAGCGACGAGTCAATAATAGATAGCTACGGGATACCGCCAACAATAGACGCCATCGACGCGGTTCTTTGTGAAGACTATTCTATTTTGTTTTGTCAATTAAACAAATTACTTTCATTTGTTTAGATAATCCCACTGCAGAAGTGTATAAATGTAAAATTTCATGAATATCATGAAAACCAGGATACTTTTTATTAATTATTTTTCAAGAAATACATAACACAAATAGTAGTTATTTTTGTACTAATAAAACGATTTACAACGACCCATATTTCGGTCATTAATGTAGCTGCGTGAACGAACAAGTAGGTGTGTTTGATAAGAGAACACAAACAACAATCCCAAGAGATAATGAAAAACAATAAGGCTCATTTTATTAAAGCATCATAAAAAGAATGTGACTGTTAACAGTTAAGACGTACAAGAATTAGGGAATGATATCTACTGAACGTTGATTTTATCTTCGTTGTCGTTCTCCAAACAAGATAACAGAAACGAAGCGTACATGAAGCCAGATACTAAATCAGAATTCTTGATAAACAGACGTTGACACGATTTCTTTGCCTCGCGTGTGAACTCTATCGTTCGACGAACGCAAATAGTAGTGGAGCGATGGTTAAATATATTATAAAAGATCGCAATTTGTCTTAATATTTACTTTTCCTAAATAAAATATTATTTTATTCGTAGAAAGAAGAAACAGATTGACTAATATGATCAGTCAGTCTGTAGAGATGTTTTTCTACAGAACATTTTTCTTACCTGTGCAAAATATTATTACTATAAAATATCCTCAAAATAAGACAAGTCTGTAGTTTTTATGCGTAACATGTGACGTCAAACTGCATAATCAGAAATGTTGATTTCGATTCAGATAAACAGCATTATTTTGTGCCGACGGTCTAAACGGCACCGATCAATGAATTATGCAAAGAGAAGCCCACGTTGCGCTCCAACAATCTCTGAATATTTAACCTTTAACTGCTGGAATATAATGCTATTTGTTTTCTTGGCTTTACTTTATTTATTAGACTTTTCCCGATATCCAATTGAATAAAAGAAGGAATAATATTAAAAATTTGACATATTTACAAACCACGATGACAAATTTATGATATTTGAAAATAGTATGTAATACAATACGAGTTTAAGTGATTTTAAATTGTCAGTTTTAGTCAGATAACATTATAAATTATTTTACATGATATTAGTTGGGTATTAATAAATTACTTTCAACTACACAGAAATAGATGTAGATATTAAATATCAAGTTCGCTTCACTGTTTGCAGCGTGCGTAAGTTGAGCCAAACCGACATACCTACATAAAGACAATCTAGATTACTGATATAGTATGAAAAAAATATATATACCTAACGTTAAAAACTGAATGTATTGTGATTATGTGACTTTGAACTTATAACATGTAAATGAAAACTATATTGAGGGTCATTGCTGCAATAAAATATGTTTTTACTAAGTGCATGGCAACTATACTAAATGACGTTGCGTAAGGCGAGCCAGAATTCTGTCTGTTGGCCACGCGCCGACTCTAGCACTTGGTTTAGATTGACATTAGGAGAGAAGTAGATATTTATTTTACCCAAACTACAGTCTTATTAACATTTTATCTTTTTTATCGGATCACACGTATGCTACCGGGTAAATAGGATATAGGCATATATAGATATTAACTCTGTTATAACGAACACACTTAATACTTTTAAATTTACCTTTTTAATAAACACATAAAAAAGGCATCACAAAGATAACATTATTCTTTTTTAAATTAAAATATAACCGGTCAAAATTAATTTTAATGTGTCATTTTTTTAATTGTATGTGTCCTAGTAACGTTAACAGATGCAATGTCATAATAATTAAGCAAAAATGTGTTACAGTGAATTTTGTAATCCAAAATAAGCAAGTTCTTAACGGTCCCTTTGTACTGTAAATTACTGTGTCACGACTGGTACCGCTTTGTATATTAGTAGCGTTATGTGACTGACTAGCTCAAATATTATTTACTTGTAATGTCTTATACATATTTTATTTAAGTTTTATATATGTTTAGTTAGTTATTTTTACCTCCTGGAAGACGGTAAAAATATTTTTTATATAAATCTCAAACAAGCAAAAGGTTTACTGATAAAACTTCTATTTCAAAGTAAAAGAAAATCTCATCACATAAAATCTTATCAATCCTTATCACTAGCAGCACTACCACGACTATCAATCTAAAACCTGTCAACGTGCGAACTAATACGTTTTTATAAGTAAATTTTAAATAAAGTTTAAACTTTAGAATAAGCATGAAATTAAGAATATTGTTTGAGTTTGTAAAAAAGGAAGCATTAATATTCTTAAATCAACATAAACCTTTTATTACTGTTGTTTCAATCACCATAGGTGGCTATGTATTAATTGATGTGACCTTTACATAAGATTAAATATATTCATGAAATGAGACTTCTTCCCAATGAGTGATTATAATTTTTTCAAAAGTATATCGTACGTACAACTGATATATCGCATAAACGCAAAGTAGTTTTTTAATTATCCTATTTAACTTATTGAGGACAACTAGCTTTGGTGGTCGTCCCCACTATAGAGTACTAGGCTTCGCTCAAAATACATGTTAACAGAGAACATTGTGACCTAGTAATAATAACACTGCTTTTTTATATTGATGGCTTCAGTAAAGAGACGCTTGACATGATATATAGAAATGACCTTGTATAACACCTTGTTTTAGCAATTTAAATAAAAATCATTTATTCTTCTAATGATTTACGTATACGAATACGTCTGTGTAAAAATTTTCTGTTTCTACAAAAACCATTCGTATAATACAGTTTACATTAAAAATTCTAAATCACCTCTAAACTTCGCTTTAAAGGATGTGGTTATGATACATTATAATAATAGTAGTTGTTAAATATCTTATGGACTTTAATACGCCGTAAAATCCAATAAATAAACGACTTCATGACCTGGATCGATATGTGCATATATTTGTTTAATTTCGATGGTCTGGTGATAATGGCATTGGGTTCCGGCACCCACGACCAATATCTCTGAAATGAAAACAAACGTAACAACTTAACAATACCTTGCTAAATAGGGAAATGCTCAAAGTATATTATAAAAAATAATTATATTACAAAATCCCCCGTGGGGGGGACGGGTTAAGAATACAATTCCCCCCCGCCGCTGGGTAGCGTCCCGTAAAAGGCGGGTAACCCAGCTAGCTTGGTGGTAGGAGATTCGTTCTCCGACTGGCTCGCGACCACTATCGTGTCAAAGACGAACCGCCAAACATCTGGTGATGTGTTCCGGTTCGATGGCATGTAAGCCAGCTCTCCCTATTCCCACCATTCCCATCCTCCCTCCCCCACCCTTCTTTTGTCCCACATCCCTGAGGCTGGCAACGCATCCATAACTCTAATGTTGTGGATGTCTATGGGCGAAGGTAACCACTTAACACCAGGTGGGCCTTCTGCTCGTTTGCCTCCTTAATTCCATAAAAAAAAAAAAAAAAATACGTTGATTGACGGGTTGATTTGTTGGTAAGGTGAACGGTACTCCTATATATCAGTCAAAACTCGTGTTGTCACAATGTTGACAATGTGTTAGGAATCATACGCACCGCTATTAGTCTTTCAGTAGCAAGAACGAATCAAACCAATCTGAAACGAATTTGTGAACAAAGCTCGTCTGAAAAATCTACATAAAAGCCTTGTTTAATTTTAGAATCGACTTCTGATTGCACTCTTAGAATGAGCACGTATAACAAACACTATAACATCCCTGAAGATGATGGTATCTCGTTATCCAGACCAGATAATTCCTTTATTCTAGAGGTCTAAAACGCGTAATTCTGGTAAAATTTACGGTTCCGTGGGAACCTGATATTCCAAAAGACCATAATTTTCAACCTAACCAACAAATAATTTCGTACGAGTTTGTACACGGTAGAAGTAGGCGTAAGAGAAATATAACAGCGAAATCTCTCTATAATCTATTAAGATATATCGGCCTATCTGAACCGATCATCAGTTTACGTCTGGGATGTATTTCGTATGCAGTATAAGTAGGCCTTCCTTCAAATATGGTTAGATAAAAAGAGAAGCTCTGACAGCGGAGGCGAGTTTTACTACGCATATTAAATAAATATATTTGTATCGCAAGCCCATGCCTGTCCTACGCTCCTCTCTCTACAATACAATGGACCTGACACCCACAAGGCTAAACCATGGAATATCAAGAACTAAAATATGCACTAAATAATAGTTTTGTAAAAAAGATTATCATGGGCACACATCATTTTTTCACATCCAATAGGCACTATAAATTTATTTTGTCTTATGGCATTAGAACTCTCCCAAGTAGTACAACTATTGTCAATTTGATTGATGACATATGTGGCTTGCATATGATGAACACATGTACACTAATTTATTAAGAAACTATAAAGATCATTTGTTGAAGTGGTCTGTACATTGCATATTGTTTATCATTAATGTATTTGTAATTGACCTACCAGTATACCTAAAAATAAATAAATAATTTAAATGGCTAATAAGTATAGAAAATCTGCAATCTGTTTGTTTGTCTAAGGTTTAAAGAGTATAACTAATTTCTTTACATGAAGAAATAGAACTGATAATTCAATTGATTTGCAAGTAACTTCTAAATAACATCTAATAAAACTTTAAAAAATGTTTTAACATAATTAATAATAATTTTTGAAAGCAGAATACATTTTACACGACAATGTGAATTATTATAATTTTTACATTTATATTTTATAATAGCCAAACAATGTTATCTGGTTATATGTTTAAAAAGAATGAAATTATATTTTCAAACATACAAGTAATTAAGTAATTGTTTCATTTAATTATCATATTCATTGTTAATTTACGTATTTGTCAAGTCTTTTGTAAATGACAACAAAATGTATATAGCTGTTATATTCCATTTATAGTGGTTATTTTAACAGCACTTATGTTTGTAAAAGAATGAAAATTAATAATATAAGTTACAGTTATATTTTTATTAGAATGATAACTTCACCTATAATTTTTATATAACTTAAAGCATAAATAAGTTTGAATCTAAATGTATTTTAAACAATACATTATTTAAATGTAACATTCAATACATTTGTTCATCTTATTTTATGGGTTAAAATTGTTTTTGGGCAATTCATCAAATTGAAAGAGTTTAATAGTGAAGAGAGTTAAAGAACCATAAGTTAAAAAAAAACAACATTTAACAATTTTATTAAACAAAATTTACTAAAATTCTAGCTAAAACAATATAACATTTTAAACAATTTAACAATTTATTCCAAAATATTACACAAAAGAGGTAGAGGTTTTTCTTATTATTCATATTTAATTTATTCCATTGTAACTATAGTAACATTTAAAATATACTACTCTATGAGAAATAGGTCAGGTGACTACTGCAAGACACTAGTAATCATAGCCATCTTAATATTGCATGTCCTTACTGCTAACATAACATTTTTTTATGGTTTAGTTTAATATAACTATATGTCTTTACACACTACTTAAAAATGTACTCAAATATATTTCATTATTATGCTATGTTAATATATTGACTTTAGTAATACTATTAAAATGTTGTGTAATGATGTAATGCTATGTGAAGCTCAAGTAATTTAATACAAAAATAATATTATTAAGAGTATTTTAAAAATTGAGTAAAATCCAAAGTTCAACTGAATAAAATCTAGCATTTATTCAGTAAGATTGAATCCATGTAAATATTTTTTGACAAATGAATAAATACTTGATCACATGTTTATCAGTCACATGACTGCAGCCAGCAATTGTTCTTAGTCCTAAATAAAATTAAACGTTATTTTTAATAGATTTACTTCATACTAAAAGTTACATAACTGAGAGCATGATAGATGAAACCTTACCTTTGTTACCATTCTCGCTTCCACTTTTGTCGCTTAAATGAGTGGACACTGGACATTTTTTCACTTTCTGTGATGTTTGTTTCGTAGCATTATCGTCATTCACTTCACCACCGAGAGCCATAACAACACGAGGAATGAATCCGGCACCGACTGACCGCGACTAGCACGGTCCACACTCAGCTGAAAGAGCACATGCGGTCTAGATAGAGTTCAATTTCGTATAACGCAGGTTGAAGTTCGCCTATTACACGACCAAAGAAGCGAATTATGAAATCCGTATTGACTTTTCGATCTTGCCTACCTACAAAATCTTATTGGTTAATATTACCGTACTGAGTTAAAAACTGTTTGCGTTCCTATATATATATATATTGTATATTTAGTAAATCTTATTTATAGTTTTAATAAACTTAAGAAGCAATGTTATCTTAAAAATAGGAAATTATGAAAAATCGTTATTGTTGGTAAAGTGACATCTAGGTGTTTTAATGGAACTTTAAAAACTTTCTTAATAAAAATTATGATTTTTATTAACGATTATATTTTAGTTACAAAATTAAACATCAAAAATTTGAGCTACATTATAACATTAGTTGTTTGTAACAGAAATTAAAATCTCTAAAAGCATCTAAATTATTGTAAAATATAATAAGAGTAAAACTAAATAGGTAAATAAGAATTGAAAAGCTTTTATATTGAAATTGTTGATATAATAAAATTAAAATCAATGCGTATAAGAAACGGGTAAAAAGAACCATAGACAAATTAACATACAATAAGGGAAAGTAGGCTGTGTAGGGCGCGATTTTTAATTCTAGAATACTGAAAGCTCAAAACATTCACTTTTTTAAATGTATAACATTAATGCATATACAAATTTTATGTGCTTTTGTTTCATATATTTTTTTTAATATATGTATATACATATCTGATTATATCAGTTGTAACTTTTAACTGATGGTTCATCTGTCGGATTATTTATCTTGATGTACGTCTCGTGTTGTTAACAGCTCAGTTAATGTCAATTGTCAAAATCAAATTGATATTTTTGTTATTTCTTCGTTTATTACAAATTACCATTTTATTTAAATATTTATTTTGTCTTGTTTCCTTCTGTTTCTCAATAAACTTTTTTTTTAAAACTAAACTGGCGTCCGAAAACTATCCAAAGGTTTAAATAACCACAAATTTAAATACCAATATTTATAATTATTGAATAACTCCCTAACAGGTTGTATATATTTGTTTGTACATACGATTTTAGAAGATGCTCGATGGGTGGTATTGTCGCTCTATAGCGAATATGCAGGCAAATGAAGCAGCCAGTGCCAGTAACAGTGTAAGCGCCGAGGCGCCAAACAGTCGAGATTCGAGAAAAGATTACTCTAGTGATAGTAGCAGCGATCCAGAACCAGAACCTAATTATAAAGCACAGTACTTAAATTTAAAAAAGAAATTAAAATATCTTATTTATGTAAGTATAAATTGTTATATGTAATTTTATTGAATTCCTTAATTTATATGTACATATATGTAAAATTAATTCATCAAAATAATGACGTTCGGTAAAATAAAAACATTTTTTTTTAAGGAGAATGAATGTTTCCAAGATGCTCTTAGGTGCAGTCAGAAAAGACTATTAAAAGTTTCCAGAGATCGCAGTTTCTTGCTTGATAGACTTCTGCAGTATGAGAAACATGAAAGCACAACTTCAGACAGTGAAGATACAGAATCCTCTGATGATGCTGCATATAATCAGGCAGATGTTATGAAAAGGTAATAATAAATTATTCTGGTAGCTATAACTTTGTATATTGGCATAATTATTATATATATCTTCTACCTTTGTCTAATTTTCAACTATATTATGCAATATTTAAATAATATTGTTTTTTCTTTTCAGGAAAAAGGTGGACATCAGTACTGGACAGCAAGCCATATCTACACCATCTTCAATCAATAAAGGTCTTAATAATACTATGAAAAGGAAAAGAGCTGTTGTCCCTAAAAAAACACCAAATACTAATATTCCTGTAAGACAAAACATGATCTGCACATAAATAAAGATATCAAGATTTTTTCAAGTTACTTTTATAAATAGGAATTTACTTTCAATATTTTTTTAAAACATATTGATGTATCATCTAATTTGCATAAATGGGGACCCTCATCCTCCTGAAAAAATTGTATAAAGATGCGAACTACTGCAAATGTGTTTGTTCCCAGCATCAAGCTAGTGGTGCAATGATGGCGAAATCGTCGCCAGCACTTGGATTTGGTTTGTCTGCCAGCGATGGTCACATGACACCAGAAGAAGTAGAGCGCCATCTGCAATCAAGACAGTCATATTTGGAGCTGTTGCCTGAGCGTGCTCCACCTACTGTTCCCACAGAGATGTTTAGCAATGATCCTTCATTAGACAGGTTTATATATTTTTATTCCAAATAGATTATTGAACATTTAAGATTAAATATTATACTATTTCACCTTTTTTGAATATAAAGTCCTATTATTCAACTGTATATCTGACAGTAAAATTTAGTCAACCCACATATGTGAATAAATTCTATCATCAGATATGATTAAAAGTGGCAGAGGGAACCTAATGTTAAGACTCCCTGTTTCCAACTTTCCGCCGAATACTGGACACATTGTCTATTAAGTGGCGAACCACACTTTGCCTCGTCACCAGAGGGAAGAAAAATAATATTTTCACTCCTCAATTGGGAGTCAAATCCACAATCAGTCGCTTCACAGTCACACTCTGCCTCTGCGCTACAACTGGCCCCAAATATTGAATAAAAATTACTAATCTAAAATTTATTGACAAAAGGCCAATCATAAGGAGTGTATGATGTGAATGATATTCATCACGTATACATTTTAATGTAGGTACATATAGAATAGAAATCAAAACTGAATAATAAAAAAAAGCTTTTTGATTGTTACAAATTTTTTTTTTTTCTTTACAGTGAATCTAATGACGTTTTGGAGAACTCACCTAACGTTGAAGAATGGTTTGATTAACAGTACCTATTATTCACTTCGGTGACTAGTATTCAGAATGAAAATTTATGTCGTAGATACTCAATTGACTCTAAGTGTCGTTGTAGAAAGTATGCTTTAGAAAAAATATTCAAATATGTGGCTAAAACTTGTGTATGTAGTTACGTTCCCAATACAAATTTATTAAAAGGATATTTATAGCATTCAGTAAATAAGTAATGTTATACTTGTAGCAAATATGTTGCTCAAATAGAACAAAATAATCCTATTTCAAAGTAAAACATGTATCATGAATCTAGTAAATTGTTGATAAGTATAAATGGCTAATAAGAATATGATACTAAAAGAAATAAAAGAAAGTGTTAAATATGTACTGGTTAAATATTTATTTTAGACAAATATTAATAAGGTACAATATGATTTGAAAGCGCAAAGGCAAATTATATTGTTTTATAATAGTGAATCACGCTCGAATTTATCATGCTATATTTTACATCGATAACCATATATTATATGATGTTAGCATATTCAATAAACATTTATACTCGTATCTTATATTCATAATATACATATAACATGTAATATTTTCCAATTTTTGTAAATACATAAATGTTTAAATATAGGTACTTATTTTATTACATCTACTCCTCAAACAAGTCTACCATGCAAACAAAGCTTCTTCAAGCTACTGATACAATTGTTATAACGTTAATATTCAGTACCAATATGCTACACTGCCTAAACTATAGCTAACTTGCAATTTCTTGATACCAAAATAAAAAAAATTAAAACAAGTTTTGTGAGATTCCTATATAAATAAACTCATGAGTACACAATAACGAATATTTTTAATATACCTAATAATAATCATATCAACTAGAAAAGATCCATGTATCTCTGTAACTCGGTGTACATGTTACTATATCACATTTATATAAATGATGAGAGAAATTCTGATACTCCCAAAAATTTTGAGCATCATATACTTTTTAAACGATGATGGATAAAAAATATAGAAAGTTGTTGGGCAACTAATGTAAGATAGTAACATGGTACTACTTTAAGTCTGCATTTTATGCTAATTCTACACAGGAAAATCCTACAATTTTATATTCCCAATAATGCACACAAAAGATTTAAAGCTTGGTGGTTCTATGACATACCTAGTGTTAACATCATAAAGGAGATTTTAATGATTACTCCAATTTACAATGTATTAAAAGTTAACGAATGGTATGAAAGAGAATCACCATATTTATCAACAACAGTAAACCTTTAACATTTTACAGAGTATAATTACAACAGATATCTTAAACTTATTTTATAATAATAGAATGTTTAATTAGGATCTTACTACAGCAAAACACTGACAATTCTGAAGATGATGAAAGCTTATTCTTATGAAACATAAGATACAGTGTTCATGAAAAACAGAATGTGTAGAATACTAAAACTTAGACATTATAAAAGTTGTTAATGATAAAACAAATTTTTGAAAGTAATATGTTGGTACACTTGATAGTATTGGGTTAGTAATAAAATATACACAGATCAATTCTTTTTCACTAAAAAAGCTGTTTTCATAGCTGTATCATTTCACAAAAATAATAAAACACTGTACAATAAAACGAAACTATCAAACTTATATACAAATAAAATATTTTTGGTATAATTTTATACCTTGATATATATAACTAAATAATTTGCACTGAGTTCACCTTTTGAAACTTAAATTGGTAATAAAAAACCATCAAATATATGGAATTTCATATGTTTCTATTTGTGAAAATAAAAGAATTTTTAATGGAATTACTATTTGTGGAATTATATAGCATAAACATATGATTAAAAAAAGATGATAATAAAAAATTGTTATGAAAAACGTCATAGTATAATAGAAATAATCTAACAAAATATATTATTCTTGTCTTTTACTTGATGATTAACATTTGTATATAATTTCATTAAGAATTTTATGCTTAGAAATTTCTTAATGCCAAAAAAATATTCACATAAGAAATAACAAACAGTGTCTTGGATTATATATATTAAATACTAATTTACTATAAACACTGAGAGCAACTCTAATAATAAAATGTTTCCATAAATCTTAAGCCCATTCACAAAGTGAATTAGAAAATTAAAATTGATCTGCCAGCAGATTGCAAACTTCTTGTGAAACTGACTCTTTACTTGATCTTACAGTAAGTCTGAACATTTGAGCTTGTTTGTTGGGCTCCAATCTCATAAGACATCCTACCTGCTGCATCCTAGTGTGAACTATTCCAGCACAAACAAAATTATCAGGATTAGGATCAATACCATCCAAGAGTTGCATTCCAAATCCAGCCAGTTTTGTACGAGTTCCAGTTAAATCAATAGATCCTTGAGCTTTAAATATTTTTTGAGCGCGTTGTTGTTCACCTCCTAAATTTTTCCACCTTGCAAAGAAAGATTCTCCATTCATTTCAGTTGGTTCAAAGAACTTATTGAGTGTTAGTGGCAGCTTCATAGAGATTTTTTGTGGTACATTATTGTATAAGAAAGAAACAGACATACTAGGAGCATCAATGAAATCTTCAATACATTCTGCAGTCAACATTTGTTGAATTTGAGCGCCTGCCTCTAAGACAGGTTCCATTGGCTTCATTTGCACATTAAGCTTGTGCAAATCAGTCCATTGTAATTCTGGACGGACATTTTGTATAGCTGATTGTGTTTTATTACCATAAAATAAGCCAATTCTCCCAAGATTTTGTCTAAATTCACTCTTCACCCCTATTTGAATTAGATCATTTTCAAATAGAACTCCATTGTTCTTAAATAAAAACTTTTTGATGTTGTTTTGCTGTACAGTTGTAGGACTTATTTTTGGAGTTGTATACAAGTCACCTAAAACATCTAGTAAACCATTTCCAGTAGTAGTGTTATTAGTGCCTGGAGGTGTAGACAAGCCCAACAAATCAGCACTGGAATTATTTGAATTAACAGTGTTGTTTATAATTGGGGCTGGTGTCACATTAGGTTGTGGGCTTTTTGATTCTCTTACATCATCAGGAATACGTCCTGGCTTTTTCTTTTTTAAGACTGCCAATATAGAAGATTCTCTTTCTGGAAATGCAGGCATTTCTTCCAACACAGTTGCTAAGACATCTGAACTGGCAACAATACTTAATTGCAAATATTCAGATGCTCTCTGTTGCAACTCAACATCTGCTGAGCGGAGGTTTGAGTCCGCACGGAATACTTCTTGTACCCTATTTTTAATCTCAGGAAACAAATTAACAAGTTTTATGTATGTTGATAATAAAAGAGCTCTTGTAGCAGCAGAACATAGATGATATTTGGAATGTAAAAGTTCAAATTGGACTTGAGGTGAAGATCTTGTGTCACCTGCTATCAAATTTCCAAATTCACCTAAAATATATCCTCCCACTTTAACCATATTTTCATGACATGTGGGTGCTTGTAAAGCTTCAAAAACAGTTTTAGCAGCATAGCCTTGGACTTCTTCTCTATTTATTACAATTTGAATTACTCTATACCATACTTCTTCTGAAACATAATCTCCTGCAATTCTTATGAGATTTAATATAACATCTACATACCAAGTAAAATCAGTAGCATACTTTTCTGCTAATATAGCAACTTTTAAAACCATTTCTTCTCTGATGGAGTAGTCGGCTGTTTCTAAATATGCTAACATTTCTTGAACGATTTCTTCAGCATTAGTTTTGTCACACATAGCATAAAGTAAATCCACAGCTTGTTGTCTTACTGACACATCTTTCTCCATTTTCATTGAGAGGATAACCACTTCTTGGTGCTTTTTCACTGCTTCATGAGAAAATTCTGATGTTGCAAGATGGCACATAGACTCCAGAGCTAAATATCTCAAGTTGGTTTCACGATTGCTTAAGAATTGTCCTAACTGGTTACATGCACGAACAAGCAAATTAGGTTCACTGTCATTGTGAATTATAAGACTTATTGCTTCAAATAAAACAGCATTTTTGGCATTAGAATGTTGAACTTTTTTAGACTTCGGTGGCTCTTGAGCTTTGTTAAAAATTGTTTCTAAGCATTCAGATAAGCGACCTCTTACACCAGGCTCTTCAGAGGGTGGTGTGTAATTTTGAAGTAAGCGCAATAGTTTTACTGATAACCAGGGTGCAGGTACAAAGTAATAAGTATAATCTTGCAGATCAGTATAACTAGCTGTTACTATTCTGCTTAATCTGGCAACTGCTAAAGTAACACATCCCTTATATTCATCAGGATTTTTTTTCACTAGAGCATCTATAAGAGATGTTGCTGCTGTTACAACACCCATATGAGGATCATTTAGTAAATGAATTATTCTTGAGGTCCATTCTCCTCCAGGAATAATTTCAGGAGATTTGCGAAATAGTCTTAATAAACATAATGCAGCTGATTGTTTGACTACATCCATAGTATCTCCAGACACAAGCAATTTAGGTATTTCAGTACCAAAAGCCTCAGCCATATCCTTGCTACCAATATTAGCAATACATTGTAGAGCTAGGTTGACATGGATTGGATTTCTCGATTGTAAATCATTCTTAATACTCTGAATAATAAGTTTAATGAGATCACTGTTGGTGTTCACTAGAACTGATATGAACAGATAGCCTATTTGTTTCTCAGAGTATTTATTCGATGAGAGCAAATTCACAGCTTCCATGTGACCAAAATCAATATCGTGACCCAACAAGAAGATAAACAAGAGCTTACAGACATACTTCTTTTTTTGATATCCATCCAGAGTTTTGTCACCTTTAAACTTGCTTCTTATATTAGCCAACTCCTTATTAATTCTTTTGATTTCAGCTTCTTTACTTTTACAGTTTCGTATATCTGATATAAAAACTGCAAGTCCTCGCATACCATCTCCCCTGACGGCAGGCATATTGCCAAGAGACTTATCGAACACCAGTTTTATGCCTTTTCTTTAACTTGCAGAATTAATACAGTGACAAAAATTGAGAAGATATTGTAAAAAGCTAAATAACTTAAAAATCGGCTTCAATTTCGGCTTAATATCTTTTCAGCCGTCATTAAAAACTATTTCCGATTCGGCCACTGATCTTTCTTCTACAACGCCTTCCTAATTCCGATATTATCTATGAAATGGAAACGTCAGAAAGTCTAAATTAGTTGTTTATGGATCAATATCCAAATAAATAGGTTACTAGTCAAATAAAAATACACTTTATTTTGTGTTGATCCCAATATCAATCCAAAAAGTTATAAGTTATTGTATTAATTACAAAATTTATTATAAAATACACCTAATTAAAACATTTCAAAATTACTATTTATTATTTAGTAAAATTATGCTAATAGATTTTTTTATTTATTTATTTTAATGTTGTTTTTATTAATACTATATTTGTCAAATATAATATTTATAAGTACAAAAAACTGGCGATCATTATGTATATTAACATTGATAATTGTTTAACAAACCTAAATATATTATGTAGTTAGTATAGTACTTTTGTATAGTAGTAGTTATCTTAGACAATTTCATAAAGTATAGAAGCAAAACACATTATAAATATAAATTTATGATGATTTTTTATTATAATTAATGACATATAGCTCTAAAAGCTTTCCTCATTTTTTAAACTAAAATATAAAATATTAATAAAAATATCTATATACCATAGGAATTAAATGACAATTATTGTTTATGGTTAAAATATATTTCGTTCAGTTTGGAAGTCACAAGATTAATCAAAATACATATAGGTAGTTCATTAATACATCTATTCCGCGATCAAAGATCGTAGATAGATTATGGTGTAATCACGTAATATATGTGTAGTAATTGTGTGATTTTTAAAATGGGACCATTGCAGTTAGTTTTATGTTTGTGAATGGGGCCTGTTATGAAAGGTTGAAACAATTTGTGAATGATGCAGTCAATATATTGGACAGGCAGAGTACTATCACGTGCTTTAAGAAATGGACTTTCAAGTTTTTCTAGTGCTGCCGAATTAAATATTTGCAATAAAAAACATCCTTATTTAGTATCTGTTGTTTGCGGGTTTCCCAAAGACATTGCTAATGGAAGATCTCATAAGGGTCAATTTGGAGACGACGCATGGTTTTCGACAAATTTTAACAATGCAGACGTTATTGGTGAGTATATATACATAAAAATATCGCAAAATTTACAAACTATCATAATGTGACGTCAAAATTTGTAAGAATACTTTTATTAAATTGTTCAAGTAAAAATTTCTCATTGTAGGAAATTGCTTTATAGTTATTTTTAATTTTTATTTAGTATTTTGAGTGGCAGTCTTTCACATATATTTTCGCAATTTCTTTTAAAATCACTTATATTTTTATTACCTTTGAACTTTTTTTATCATAGTCAACTGTAATCATCAAAGTTAACTGTAATAGATAACATGTAATATTTTTTATATGTCAAAAATTATAAATACGAATCAGGTGTTGCTGATGGTGTGGGAGGCTGGCGTGCATATGGAATTGATCCCGGGGAGTTCTCATCATATCTTATGAGAACTTGTGAAAGGTTGGTTCGAATGGGCCATTTCAAGATGTCTGAACCAGGAGACCTGTTAGCCAAGTCTTATTATGAACTTTTGGAACATAAAAAACCTATATTAGGTAAAGTGTAATTAATGTTTATTAAGCTAAAAATATTGAATGTATTCAACTAACTTATTCCAAAGCTTTTTACTGTGTTCTTTTTAAGAATTTTTGTTGTGTTGGAATATCAAAATTCAACCATTTCATTGAAATTATCTATTTTTTTGTCTTTGACATTTGTTAAACTTTTATATTATTTAAGTTGAATAATGCTTGCCTACACTAGCTAATGCTAGCTTGATATTATGTAAAAATAAATATATATTGCAGTTATCACATAAATGTTTTTTTTGTTTTAATAGGCAGCAGTACAGCATGTGTTATGATCTTAGATCGAAATGAGAGTATAATGCGAGCTGCAAACATAGGTGACAGTGGTTTTATGGTTGTGCGTGGTGGTCGTGTGGTACATCGTTCTCATGAGCAGCAACATTACTTCAATACACCATACCAGCTAAGCTTACCACCACCTGGACATGATAGGAATGTTCTTAGTGATAGGTAAGTTTTTAAATTTGCTTGATGTCCTTAATTTATATTAATTTTGAAGATTTTAAGGATATAAACACTTTTATTTTCACTACAATTTGGTATATCTGCAGTATTCTCATTGTTAATAATTTACTATACTGTAACACCCTCAGTCACTTCACTCCATCCTCATAGCCACTATATTGACAAATAGGATGATTAGAATATGATATGCAAATTAGTCATTTAGTCAATAATACAACAATGTTACATAAGTAAACAACTCAGCAAATATCTTAGTACTCAACTCAATGTGAATAATCCACATGAGATTAAAGTTGATTTCTATTTATTATGCATATAAGTTGTATCATTCATTAGTATTTGTTATTTGAAATTAATTTATCAGTAACATGTTATTATATATAAACTAAAAGGTTATTTAAATATAGATAGTAATATAAATAATTACTTTTTATTATTTATTGAATTACTGACACTTATAAGTTTGCATATCCACAAAGAATAAAACTAATTTAAATCAATGAACTAATTTTTAATGTGTAATATAAACATTAAAAATTAGTACAAACATTTTTCTTTGGTCATAAATATTTCAAATATGTATAAATAAACATGTTTTATACAAAAAAACATTTTAAATGTTAGCAAATTTTGTTTATACACAAATTTCCAAACCTTATCATTGAGAGATAAGATTAGAATAGATCAACTGGCACATGTAGCCATAACAAAACAGTCATTAATGTATGATCAATAATTATAACTAATTATTTGTTTTTTTTTTAATTACTTGTACTACTAAAAACTATCTGCATTAAATTTTTATATAAATTTGGAAAATATTATTTATTTGGTGACATTTTTAACACAATTTGAAGTATAGTTTCTGAAAATATGATAATTATTATTGAATAAAAAATCGAATATGTTTCTAAAACATGTGTACTTACATATAATGATAAAGCATATAATTACTAAATAAACAATATTTTTTTTGAATTTGCACACACATAAAATCTTTTTGTTGACAGAACATAGAAAAGATAAATGTGTAAATTTTTATTTATATTTCTTAAATACAATTCAAGGATGATTTTATTGAACACACATGCACCAACACCTAGTATATGATATTTTATGAAATCTTCAAGGATATCAGGAAGTCGTCACATTTCATGAAATAGTCAAATCAATTATCAATTGATCTGATCGCAAAATGTGTTGACCATATCAATGATAACTTATTGTTTTACAATATTATCACCTACACACTTGGCTATTTCAAGAAATCTTCGACGTTATTTAGCCAAACTGGAGAATAATTACTTTAATTACCGATAGAGATGCTAGGAGCGTTTGTTTTGCATATCAACATGACAGCTGTTAGGAACAAAGTCCAAATCTTAGTTTTAATATAAAGTTTATTACTAAAAGAGGAAGAAATTCCTAATCTGCCTCTTTCCTAATCTCTTCTCCTCTTTTACCTTTCCCTTCCTCGGTTTTACCCATTACTGGGATTTTGGAGGTCAGACGGCAGTCGCTCCGTTAAAACCACTCCTCGCCACTCAAATGGTTGTCAAAGATAAAGGATTAGGTATGGCTAGGGCGTCGCCGTTAAACGACGCGCAGGCACATCGCCCTACACCTGTGACAAGTGGGCAAGGGCTACCGTGTCGAGTACGGGCACGGCTAAAGACGCCAGTACCTAAACGGAAACTCCGCTTTGCAACGTGGAATATTGGCTCTCTTACCGGACGATGCAGAGAACTCGCAGATGTACTCATGAGACGTCGTGTCCAGTGTGCGTTCCTCCAGGAAACTCGCTGGAAGGGCAATAAGTCTCGGAACATCGGACAGGGTTACCGGCTGATATACACTGGGTCGCCTTCAGGTAAAGCTGGTGTAGCTGTAGTGCTATCTGAAGAGCTTCGGAATGGTCTCCTTGAAGTCGACCGTTACTGCGATCGCTTGATGCGGGTGCGGGTACTGATTGAGGGTGTAATTACTAACTTAATCAGCGCCTATGCCCCTCAGGTGGGCTGCAGTGGGTCCGAAAAGGAATCATTCTGGGAGCAGTTTGAAGAGGTCCTGCGTGCTATCCCAGCTACCGAAGTAATCATAGTTGGGGGGGATTTAAATGGCCACGTAGGTAAGGCTGCGGATACGTTTGAACGTGTCCACGGAGGTTTTGGTTATGGTCGTCGCAATACAGAGGGAGAAAATATTCTCAGAACCTGTATTGTGTCTGACTTGGCCGTCGTGAATACGTTCTTCCAAAAGACTCCGCAGCACCTTATCACGTATAAGAGCGCGTCCCACTCAACTCAAATAGATTATCTGCTGACCAGACGGTGTCATATCGGCAAGGTGACTAACTGTAAAGTCATTCCTGGTGAAAGCCTGACGGCCCAACATCGTTTTCTTGTCATGGACTATGTCGTCACCCCGAAAAAGAAAGTAGCCGAGAAACGTAAGCCTCGGATCAAGTGGTGGTTGCTGAACGGACCGATGCAGACCGACTTCCTGGCAGAGGTTGAGAGTCAAAATATATCGACTAATACCGAAACTGCACAGGAAGTTTGGGATCGAGCCGAATCAGCAATTATTACGGCAGGTAAGCGAGTTCTTGGCCTTTCTAGGGGAGGACGGGTCATCGACAAGGAGACATGGTGGTGGAATGACAGAGTGCAGGAGGCGATTCGCGAAAAGAAGGCTGCCTTTAAGGAGTGGCAGCAATCCGACTCTCCTGAAGACAGACTAGAGTACATAGCAGCGAAACGTGCATGTAAAAGGGTTGTTGCCAGAGCCCGCAGTGACAGGCTATCACCTCTGTATGATACGCTTGAAACTGCGGAGGGGCAGAAGCTCATTTACAAATTGGCACGAGCTCGGGATAAAGCGACGCAGGATATCTCCAAATGTCTTTGCGTCAAAGATTCCCGGGGCACGCTGCTATGTAATCATGCCTCTGTGAAGGAGAGATGGAGATGCTACTTTGAGGAGTTGCTGAATACTCAGCACCCGTGCAGCCTTCCGACCGAACCACCTCCTAATCTTGGACTTATTGCCCCGATAACACCTGACGAAACTCGGAATTGTCTTCGTCGCATGAAGAATCGGAAAGCGGTGGGACCTGACGACATTCCGATCGAAGCGTGGAAATCATTGGGCTCTCATGGTGTGCTCATACTGACGGACCTTTTCAACCGCATCTTGAACACTGGGGCGATGCCACGTCAGTGGCGTTACAGCTATATCACCCCTATTTACAAAGGCAGGGGCAGTGTTCAGGATTGTGGTAGTTATAGGGGCGTTAAGATCATGAGTCACACCATGAAGCTCTTTGAGCGCATGATCGACCTCAGGCTCCGCCGAGAGTGTACTGTCTCTGAATGTCAATATGGGTTTCAGCCAGGATCGGGCACCTTGGATGCCATTTTTGCCCTCAGAACTCTGATGGAGGCATACAGGGAAAAAAGGAGAGCTCTGCATATCGCATTCCTAGATCTGCAGAAGGCCTTTGACTGTGTGCCTCGTCAATGTATCTGGTGGGCATTGCGATCCAAAGGGATCCCTGAGGCCTATATTGACATCATCAGAGACATGTACCGCGATTCCGTTTCAATGGTTAGGACCGCTGTTGGCGATACGAAACCCTTTCCGATCTCTGTTGGGGTTCACCAAGGCTCGGCTCTTAGCCCGTTCTTGTTCAATGTAGTGCTGGATACTGTCTCGGCTTACATCCAGGACCAGCCCCCATGGCTGATGATGTATGCCGATGACATAGCGCTCATTGACGAGAGCCGGCTGACGCTGGAGCGAAGAGTGAACCTCTGGAAGGGTACGCTTGAGAACGGTGGTCTTAAACTAAATGCGACGAAGACCGAGTACATGGCTTGCGGGAGCCCAGACTCGGGCACTATCCATATAGGTCCTGAACCAGCCGTTAAGTCGGAAAAGTTCAGGTACCTTGGATCTATTCTGCACGAGTCTGGAGGCATCGATCACGACGTCCAAGCCCGGATCAGCGCTGCTTGGGCGAAGTGGCGTGAGGTCACAGGTGTGGTCTGCGACCGCAGAATACCGCCCAAGCTCAAGGGATTAGTATACAAGAGCGTAATCCGACCGGCCCTCTTATATGGCAGCGAATGTTAGCCAGCACTGTACAGGCACACTCAGGAGCGCATTCTCGTCACGGAGATGAAGATGCTGAGGTGGATGTGTGGCGTTACGCGGGCTGACCGCGTACGTAACACATTCATCCGAGGTAGTCTTAGAGTCCGTGACGTAGCGGATAAGCTCCAAGAGCGTCGCCTGAGATGGTATGGTCACGTCGCACGCCGGCCTGAGAGCTATGTCGGAAGGATATGCCTTAGTATATCTGTCCCTGGAGCAAGACCCCCCGGACGCCCAAGGAAGCGATGGCTGGATGTCGTGAAACAGGACATGAGAGCCAATGGACTAACCACCAACGACGTAGAAGATCGTGCAAAGTGGAGTAGTTTAAGCCGGAAGGCAGACCCTGGCTAGGCCGGGATAAATGCCAAGATGAAGATGAAGAAGACTAAAAGAGGAAGAAATTATTCGTTTATTTTACGTAAAAAATGTATTCCTGCTTACAGTATACTGTTTCTTTCGTTTATAATTTATTTTACTTTTTGTTTCAAGTAATAAAAATAGAATTGAAGAACCTTTATTGCCTGTTAAATATAAATAAAACAATATATAATTCATTGATAGAGTTGAAAGCGTCTTAAGCTAAAAATATTGTCATTATGTATATCTGGGCCAGTCGTGGCCCAGTGGCACAAGAGTGTGACTGTAAACGACTGGTTGTGGGTTCGATTCCCACTCGAGGAGTGGAAGTTATATTTCCATTTTCTTCGCTCTGGTGTCGAGGTAAAGCGCGGCGTTAAGTTCCGCCACTTAACACGCAAGCCTCCGAATACGGCGGAAAGTGGGGAACGGAGTGTCTTAACACTAGGTTCCCTCTGCCTACCCTGCTGTGTGCGGGATATAGCGTGAAGCTATTTATTTTTTTTTTATAAATATGAAATATATTATAACACATTTTATTTTACGACATAGCCAAACTTCGGCGATGAAATCGTTATACGTTGACAATTAAAGATACAGTCAAATTCAGTTGGTCATTTTGTGAAATCGTCTACGTATAGCATAACGATCGTACATTGTTCTATAGTTTATTTCACTTTACTGTCTATTTTACTAAAAAACTTAAATATTACTCAGTGGTTGAGTGTGCAATTCCTATATGGAGCAATTTTTATTTTTATATTATGTTTGCCTTAGGCTCTTAATATAAAACGCGAATAGTAATATCATATTGTCAGCTTCAAGAAGATCCAACAAGATGCCTTAAAATTTTTAAAAATATTTCCCTAGTCATGAGACTCCTTACGTGTAGTGTTTTTAACTCTCAGCGGTGGTCATGTGGTCTCATTTCACATGCGGCGTTGTTGTATTTCTACTTGGACTAATATTAGAATTTTTAGGTTGCTGGATATTTGCCAGTTCTTCAGCGGTCACGTGCATCGTTTAATTTGTAAAATGAAAATATGTTTATTTACACTCTTATAGTATAAAAACAGGCCAAATCGTATGTAGCTTTCTTCATACTTGACGTATGAAAACAACTTTGTGGCTGAATTATAATAGACAGATATTTCCAGCTATGCTTGTGCCAACAATATTATACAATAAAAATGTACGACGTCTTGTAAGATATATTTTCATTTTTTTTTACTTTTATATTTTTTAAAATTAATACATAACTGATGTGGCAAATCGAATATTCCTGTACCCAAATAAAATAAGTTTTATTACATTAAATAACTGTTGCTCGTTATATAGTTAATGTCATGGCATTTTTTTTAAAGAATTGTCGCTGCATACATGATACTACATAATACACCATCCCTCAATAATATCGATATTACCGTGGTGTTATGTAATAGGTACGCTTTGCTGTGTTCCGTTTTAAAGGATAATTAAAGTTATTATATAAATTGTTTACCATTCAGAGATGCTAACAACAAAAATAAATTGTAATGAAAAGCGTATAAGAATTTCAACGCAGCTGATAATAGAACGCATGGCTTAGGTCAGAGCTCCTGGACGGTTTTCAGGAGGCGCGGGTTCGAATCCCGCTGCGTTAAATTTTTTATACGTTTTCTAAATGTCTTTAATTTTTCTAAGTATGTGAATAACACTTTAAAAAAGGTTAAAAAGTAAATTGAATACCATTTTACTATGCCATTGACATTCCAACAAACGATTCCAGACCTGAATCAGCGGACACGGCGGAATTTAAAGTGGAATGCGGCGACGTAATCCTAGTGGCGACGGACGGCGTGTTCGACAACGTGCCGGAGACGGTCCTGCTGGCGGAGATGCGGCGCGCGCACTCTTCCGCCGGCGACGCCCAGCGGCTGCAAGCGGTCGCCAACTCTATAGCGTGGATGGCCCGCAATCTGTCTTTCGACGGGTGTTATATGTCGCCGTTCGCGAAGAGTGCGCGCCAGAACGGCATTGATGCTATTGGTATGTATGTTTAGATTATTTTGATAATATGATAAGAATACGACTTCTATAAGCACAAAAACATATTTTAGAGGAGACCGATTTGAAGGTTTTTAAGATTGTAAGGAAATTATTCAGATTATATTATATGTACAGTATAAAGGATTCAAAGTCCATGTAGGAAGTGTCGATGATATGTTAAACATTATTATTTTACATTGCATTTATTATAGCATAATAGATGTATTTGAAATGAATGAAAATATTGTATTGCGTTTCTTAATCTAAAATGAATGTCGAGCACTAATTACGTATTTGTTATAATTTTATTTTCTTGATTATCTTAATAAATGCCATCTGTAAAATTGTATTTAGCTCATACTAAAACCAAAACGTATTTAATTCTTCCCTAGGTAAAAAGTAACTTATTTTCACCAGATTGATAATAGCTGGTAACTAAAAATTGTATTATTACGTAATTATACTTTTACGTATAATTATCCACTGACATAATTATATACCCAACAACATGCATGTATGTTTATTGTATACATTTAATATATTTTTCTCACTATATGTTTTCTTTGCAGGCGGCAAACCCGATGACATAACGGTGCTACTTGCGATCGTAGCGCTATGAAAATGTCTACTTGTGATTTTTTAGATTATTTAGATACAGGTTTTGTCCAAAACCATTCGCAACTTAGTATAAAAACAACGACACCAAAAATGACAATATCGGTCTTTTTAGTTACTATTTGTTTATTACTTCATTAAATTACAAAATTATAAAAAACACTAGAAATTTTGGTAAGATCTGACGCGAATTTTATTTTCGACGGGGCTGTACTAGTCACAGAGTGATATTTTATCTAATATGGCTGTTTTGTATTACTGTTCGCTTCAAATCTTCTGTTTGTCAGTTTATCTAACAAAAAAACTTTCTATTGATTTTAATATGTGTCCGTAATCCCTAATAGTCAATATTAATATGAAGATTAGGTGAAATCGTAACATTTGTAAATAGTAAATACTTATATAAAAAAATAACAATATACCGATTCATTGTTCTGTATGATACTGCAAAACGTAACGTTGGTTATTTACAGTTGCATCTAACATTTTCATGAAATACTTTACTACAGTACATTCAAGTAAAATCCTCTCAGTTTTCATCAGTTAAATTCAATAATTAAAATGTTTGCTGATTCTTACCTCCTCTAGCTAACATTGTATAATTTTATACATCTAGAGGCAGCCACACTTACAAGGCGAAGGTACAGATGACAAATGAATATTATAAAGCAACTGGAGTATCGATTTATAATCTGTATGTATATTGACTTATTGAATGATTGTTGTTTGAATGAAGACTGATACTAATTTAGTTGTTTGTTGTAATTGTTGTTGGGCAAGCGTCACGTGAGATGCAACCGTTGAGCCGTAACAAAACTGAGCAACGCTTTTGTAATTTTTTTATTTGTTTATGTAAATCGAGTTAAAGCGTCTCAGATGTACATTAGTTTACATTTTATATTCATCTTTTTTTCATTAAATGATAATTAAATTGTGTTGGTCATTTGCGGTAGTAGCTGTTGGAGGTTGCGGCTACGACCTTTGTTGATGATTTTAATTTATCAACGAATCTAATGTGATTTATTTCATAGTTTATTTGTAATTTTACTTAACTGTCTTGTATTTGATTTCTTATTTATACATTGTTGCGACTAATGGACATAAATACATATTTTTGCGGTTATATAAATTCTAAATACATATACAAAATGCTGCATATTGTAACTTCATTAAACACAAATTACATGTTATCATTACAATTTTGAATGTTTATTGTTATTGTCTTTTTTGAGTATGATGATGCAATACCAAAATTAATTATTTACAACTTTTGATGGATCCTTATTTGATATTGCCAATAAAATATATATTGATGAATCTAGTAGAATGAAACAGTCTTACATGACTTTTTTATTATTGTTGCACTGTCAAACTAGACTTTACTTATTTGTGGCATAATGTCTATTGGTACCGAAGATTTCCTATCACGAAAAAATACTGTAATACTAAATAAATGTTTTTATATTTAAATGTTTTTAATAGCAATAATGATAAATAATTAACGTAATTTGGTGCATTTGCTATGCTACGGCTATACTAGTAATTTAGTGTGTTATTTTGGTTGCTTTGACCACCTACATGAGCTTAGGCTCCAAATAAAATGTTCAACTACATGTTCAATTTCAATTGTTAATTCGCGTTATAAGTAAATTACAAATGTAGAAAATTATAAATAAAATTAATAAGACAAAATCAGTTTATTGTTATTTACGATCCTAATTCTTGGCAGAATAAATATTATGTAGGTATGCTAATGACAATTTATTACGATTTAGATATTTCTCATAATTTACAGGTCCTTATAAGTTAAACAATGTTTTTTTTACAAAAAAGAATAGAAACCTACAACCCTTACTTCATTTAAGACACATTATTTAAACATTTTTAAATGTCTAATTTGCCTAATGAAAACTACAAATTTTCAATTTTGTTTGTTGGTTAATTATTCGTCCTCGTAAAAATATTTGTCATATGAGTTTGGAGGTTCTGTACAAATTGACAAGAATAATATATAGAAATTAAAAAAAATTAAAATAGCTTCACGCTATTCTTATAATTTCCACTCCTCGAGTGGGAATCGAACCCACAACCAGTCGTTTACAGTCGCACTCTTGTGCCACTGGGCCACGACTGGCCACATATATAGGTAATATAGGTATATTAATAACAATATATAGGTATAATGATCTTGTCAATACCATAAGTGGTTAAGTAAATTCTACAACATGTGTTCTTTTTGCATATAAATTACGCACTTATGTAATACGTTATATACTTTCAAAAAAGTATACGAAAGCAGAGGATTACTGTGATATGCTAAGTAGGCCTCTGTAAGCCTCTTAGTTTTGCATCCAATATGAAAAAAAAATGATGTTATTATTTTCTAGCAATGTTTTTCAGAAAATATACACCGAAATCTGAAATATTACTAGATAGGATGTTAATTTTACATTTAATAATTACAAAAATGGGGGCTTTGCTTATTTTTGATGACATGGGGGTAGGTTAGTCTAGATGATGTTTACGTCATCTGAAACTCTTGTAATATTATAATTACAATATAAAAAACAATACATTCATCGAAAAATGATAACATGGAGAAGTGGGTAAGCGCTTTGTTTCTTTTTGACAAGGGGGATGGGGGGGTAAATAATTGTAATAAATCTGCTTACGTAATACTTGAATGGCCCCTGATTCGAAGAAAGCTATTATGTATCATTGAAGTACCGCAAGTGGTACATCTATTTGTCCCTTGTGTTATCTATTTTTAGAAACGCTTATAAAAAATCAACAATTACAAGATATAAAAATTTAAATAGGTTTTTGTAATTATCTGATGTGTCAAAAATCACTAAATGGGCTTCTGTATATCTTCCTGTACTTTACGCAAATATTTCTAATATTTTGTTTTTTCTTCATTAAAATATTTAATAAAGAAAAAACTCAGTATTATTTATAACAGCTACAGATAAAAACGATGTTTTGCATATATACATGTTAGTATCATAAATGACTCAAGGTCACTAGAGTTAATTTTCATAAACAAAGTCATTCTTTTTTATTAGTACCTATTTGTTAACTTTCTTTTAATAATTGGAAATTGTGAGTTGTAAGTCTTAAAATATTCTGTCAGTAATAAAACTATTTGCACAAGCTATTAGGCAACTGCACCGACACCCTCAAATGACCTTTGCCCGGATTACTCAATATATATTTTTGTTATATTTGGATAGTTGGTAAATTTGTGTCACAGTTTGCTAGTTTTGCACTAAAGAAATGAAACAAACACTACATACTAGTATTAATATGTAATGTGATCACAAGTAACATATACCATAATATACATACATTAATATACACATACCTTAAATTACATAACAAACAGCATAAAAATTACTACTTCTCCAGTTATTATCACTTTTTTGTGCTACACAAAAAAAAACAAAAAAAGATGTATACTTCATTTGATTTTAATATTTATTTTCAATGTTACCTATTTACATTTTATATGTATAGTGAAATCAAAAATTTTGTTAAACAAAAATATTTTGGCATTATGCTTAAATCCTCTAAGTAAAATATTTTATCTGTAGACTTCATCATCCTCCTCATTGGGAACATTTGGATTTCGCCAATTAAAGCCTCTGGGCCTTTGAGCTAATTCTGGTAATGGCTCATAGTCTTGGTGTTCTGCTGGTGGATCAAATAACTTTTTTCTGAAAATATAGAAGTTATTGTGCATAGAGAAATATCCTTGTTGTCCCTTTTAATAATTTTCATGTAATAATTTCATGTAACAATTCACACTGTATCCTGCACACAGCAGGCAGAGGGAACCTAGTATTAAGATACTCCGTTCCCCACCATTCCGTTCTATATATCTTCCATATTTTGAAAAGCAAGTAAACATGACAAACTATATGCAACTAGCTGACCAGTGTATTTAAATATGTAGTTGAAAAGTTTATACACTTGAAACTATACAAGGTAAAAAATTGTTTAATTACTAATTTAAAAGGCGCTTACAAAAACTTCGGGGTCTTCAATATTTTTTGTCCACCTCTGCGTCGTGGGAGTACATCTTCTATAAAAAAATAAATATGGCCAATAGCCATTCCCACCAAATCGACTGATATTGCATTTCCAAGTAATACAGAAAAGCCTAGCAGGACCCAAGGCAAATATGGTGCCTGAAACAATATGTATATTAATGTTTGTCTTTGCTAAATAATTATTGTATATAATTTTTTTCCTAATGTACTATGGAACATGTTATATTGACATTTATGAGTTAAATATGATAATGTAGATTATTTACAATACAGGCAGGGTTCTTAAACAAGAGCATATATTTTACATTTATCACAGTATATTACAATATAGAAATTAGTAGAAATCCATACTTATATTATAAATGCGAAAGTCTTTCTGTTTGTCTGTCATGCTTCCACAGTCAATCTACTGATCTGATTTGGACGAAATTTAGAATAAAGCAGTAATAGTTACTGGATCAAACATAGGCTACTTATTTTTTTTCAAAAATCAACCTGTAAAGGGTTTTAACAGGGGATGAAAGTTTATGCGAAGAAATGCGGCGATGCCGCAAGCGGGCCGCTAGTAACATATAATTCGATATAATAAGTACTTTTAGTAAAGAATAATTACCGTTAATTTCTAATAACTATACCACTTTATTTATTTCATCAGATTTTGCAACTTCTAATTGGCTCAAACTTTGTCATCCCTGACTTTATTGTCATAAAATTGATAAAAATATTTGTTTAAGTAATTATAACAAAATATATTTAAAATAGTTGTTACCTGAAAGTTCATTAATCCAAAGAAATTCATTCTTACGTATATATTACGCCTGGACCATACATATACTATCATTATAGTGAAAGCTTGTCCTAAAAATAGTAAATTCACAAAGAAAGCACATATCTGAATAGTAAGTTTAGGAAAATCCATATATTATGAAATGAAAAAAAGATTATTGTAATGCGGTAGGAGAGCATCTGACTTTAAAGAAAATATCTATTAGTGGAAGCATTATATTTGTACTACATTGAATTCCCCCTCTGATGAGATAAAGTGCAACATTGAGATCTGTAATTTAACATCCAATGTCTCAAATTCAGACAGAACGTTTGATACATTGCAAAAACTGAAATAAAATCTAAATAAATAAATACATTAAATATAGCTATTCTGTACACTACTCTAATATTTATAAAGGATACAATCATTAGTACTCCTCCAAATATAAACATGACAATAAAATCGGCTGTCCTTCCTCTAAATGATCCCTCCTCCAACATTCTACAATATCTATATGTAAAGATCATATTAAAGAAGAAATTAAATCCTAAATTCCCAAAGAAAAGGAATGTTGTTATTAGTCTCCATAATTGATACTTCCTTAAAATGACTATGGGATTGAAATATAGTTGAAATGGTGACACTAGATCTAATTGCTGAAATATAAAATATAATGTTAAAAGCAATAATATACCTTAATCTATACTTTAGTAGAACTATTTTTCATTACTTACAACAGCCAAAGTTGTTATCACACAAGCTGTTGTATAGACTCTCGTTACCGGTGGAACAAGCATATATTCTTGAAGAAGAGTTTGATATGCCATATCTATTCACGTTCTTCGAAGTTTACAGAAATTACATTAATCTATAATAGTCAATTGTATAAACGAATAACCAAGGTATTATTTAAGTGAACATGATTGGGCCACATCAGAATTATTTTCATACGAAAGACTATTATCAGTTGTAAGTATGGACACTTTTATCAAGAGTATTATATTATATATATCGCTATGCAATAGTGTTTAAGTAATAACTGCATTTCTAATTAACATAAATAATGTGATTATTTTGTTTTATATAGTCGACAAATTACAAAACACATAAAAATTAAATGTAAAATTGTCAATTTCCAATAGAGGGCGACAACGCGTATATAAAACTACAGATAAAGAATATGAAACCTAGATTAAAATATATACAATATTCATACTTCAATCAATTTGAAATTTTCATGCACCATTCAAGTTATCAATATTACAATGTAGTCATATTATTTCATAATATGTCCAAATTATATATGCTATAATGTAAAAAAAAAATATTGATTTTTTTTAAGAATGATGCGAGTTATGTGCGTGGCTTTAATTTGATGGCCTCGATTGCCTCCACTGCCCGAAAGAATCCACGGCCGTAAAAGGTAAACTTAAAATTTTGAATTATGATCAGTTAGTAATTACTTTTTTCCATTGAACATAATAAAAACTAGAGAAATACTTAGATTTTTTTATATATCGTTTTTTAAACGGTTAGCGAATAATTGGCGAAATTTGCAGAATAAATACTATCTGAAGAAAAAATTACGTTCTTATTTATAAAAAATATATTTTTAAAGTCTAGTCAAAATTTGAAGTGGATAGATTAAAGATTGATAGAATTATGGCGGCGGTCAGCTTGAATATACAGTTCTATTTAAATTAACTTTAAAAACGTGCGAAATTCAATGTAATCAATACTTCCTGATTTCAAAATTTCGCTTTATCTTCAATAGCTGCGTCCTGATTTGAAAAATCCTGATTTGAAAAATTTCGCTTTATCTTCAATAGCTGCGTCAGGCAAGTACTTTACTGTATGAAACTCACTGAAGCCACCCTGACCGGCTAAGCATATGATACCTTCAACATAAGCTTTGTTGATGTTTACTCCTGTTACCCAAAAATACTCGTCAAAACAGACTCGCTGCCTATGTGGCAGATTGTGACGTTTTGGAAAGTGAATTTCGAGGTCTTAAATTAAGTAACCATAAAAACAAAACAAAACCTAGAGTTGCGAGATAAGGTCTTTTAAGAAATAACAGCGGATGAGCCTTGACCTGATCCAGAGTACTCCTCCATTCTGCCGTATTCCTGGGCTTCTCCTTCCAATTCATAAAGCCCAGAGTTCTCAGGTCTTGTTCAAGTTCATCCAACCATCTGAGTTTTCGTCTGCCTCGATTTCTCCGTCCCGGTGTACCATTCAATTTTAAGAGATATACACAATTCATTTTCATTTGATTTTCATTTTGCGGTCCAGTCCAGCTCCGCGACTTTGAACAAAATATTTATAAATCTGAAATAAAAGAATCCTAAGGTAGTCCTTATTACATTAGATTTGCCAGTGAAAGTCCAGTTAAAATCAGTCCAGCCGTTCCAGAGATTAACCGGAACAATTTTTGTCTGTCTGGGAGACAGGCAGACAAAAATTGTAATACATGTTATTTTGATATAAGTATGGTAAGGAATGAAACAGGGGCTCGGATATTTTCAGATGTTCAAATTATGAAGAAAACCTCAAAGTATCCAGCTGAAATTTGCACACAACAAACTTTGGTTACTAATCTTTCTCGCATCTGCATTTATCATTTTTCAATGAAAACAATATTAAAGTTGTCTTAATATGTTTTAACAAAAATAGGAAATGGGCTGCTGTGTACCGGTACTGGTATTTTTTTTCTTTTGTTTTTTAGACGCCACAGACTCGAGGTCCGTGTACTTTCTAGCTTTTTTTCCTTTTTTTGTTTGACCTTTGTTTCTTGAATTTATTTTAGCGAGTAAGTACACTGGGTCACACGTTTTATAATTTATTTGTTTATGTAATAGAGAGTCTGTAGTAGTCCCTCTAAGAGTCAGGTCCGTGGTTGGTGGGGTCGACGGTGTGCCTGGTGATTGCGACGATAGCATGTGATACGCTATCTTGCATGGCTTTTACCGGTTCATCATTCAGACAAAGTCTACCAAGAGTGGTAGACTTTGTCTGAATGATGAACCGGTACTGGTTTACTATGACTTGACCCCGTAGTACACAGTGACTCTTATTGTACACAGTAGTTTAGCGGTATAAAGTTGTATAATGTTAGGTTATATGTATTTATTTATATTACAATCCTTTTCATTATTTTCCAAAACTAATAGGTTTTTCACATTTTTGATGCTTGACATAAAAACAGTCCTTTTCTAATTAATGTGATTTTATGTCGTATGTCTTCTACGGAGCTATTTCCAATTTTCCGCCCAGAGTCGATCTTGCGACGCGGCGTAATGATTTGCTTGACTATTTCATAACATCTTGGAAATTTGTGTCGTCTAATGATGGAGGTGGGTGGGTAATGCACACGGCGCGTTATTATGAAGATTGCATGAGTTAATTATACATCAACTGGGTTCCTGGGTATTATTTCTTAAGAGAGAGAGAAGGAGAGAGAGAGATAGACAAATCAGAACAAAGTACACAGTGACTATTGAGCCACTGTGAACCTTTTAAATTTGAGCCACTTTTCACGTTGTAGCCATTTTGAATTTTTCAGAAAGGTAAGCGAATCTATGCCACTGTTTATTGCATTAACATCACTTTTCTTCAAAATAATAACAATCAATTCAAACTCCAAATATTAAAGAGTAAAAACTAATTTACCTATTATCATACTATAAAAGTATTTTTTCAATTGGAAATATAAGCATGAGTTTATTTATAAAATTTGTGTAATAATTTTTTTTCACGCTGTATCCCGCACACAGCAGGGTAGGCAGAGGAAACCTAGTGTTTAGACACTCCGTTCCCCACTTTCTGCCGAATTCGGAGGCTTGCGTGTTAAGTGCCGGAACTTAACGCCGCACTTTACCTCGACAACAGAGCGAAGAAAATATTAAATATTTTCACTCCTCGAGTGGGAATCGAACCCACAACCAGTCGTTTACAGTCACACGCTTGTGCCACTGCGCCACGACTGGCCACAACACAAATTTGTATAATGAAATAATAAAACTTAGTGTTACTGTAATTAGACGCTGAGTATATCGATTACATTATTATCACATTAGGCGTCAGAAGTTAGAACTTATACTAAATAAATAATTTGAAATATATATTACTGTATTTACTGTATATGACCTGAAAGACTATATAAGTACTGGAGCGTCTGAAGCTTCACGCTTGACTTCGAAGAAAATTGAAATAATAAATATTTCCGTTCTTTGAGGGGGAAATGGACTCTCCAACCAGTCGTGTTCACAGTCACATTTTGCGCCACTGCGCCAGCCACGATTGTAGAAAAGTATATATTTTATACTCTACATTAATTTTATGTACTTACTGTATTTTAACCTCCACCTGTGGTAGCCATTTGGTTAATGTGTTCTGTGGTAGCTACTATTTGACAGTGACACTTACGAAACCGAAAGTATTGATTTTTAATACTTAGGCAGTAAATACACGTCTATAGAAACGTAATGATATAAATAAATATGTTTTAAAAGTCTCCTTCTGTTCCAAGCTTGCTGATATATTGATGCTCTCAAGCTCAAGCTCTTGTTAAAGTAACACGTATAAGAATAGTGAAAAAGTAATCATGGATAATAAAGAAATTGTAGATCATTTAGTAGCTTTGAAAGTCATGAGGTTGACAAAACCAGCATTGATTAGCCCAAAAATAGTTACCTGTGATTTTAAAGATTTGCCTGGAAATATATTGAATAACTTTTTAAAAGACGATGCAACATCTGTTGTTCAAATGGAAACATTGGCCGCAGGACAGTTTCTCTTGTTACCTCAAAGTTTTGGTAATATTTACCTTGGAGAAACATTTTCTTGCTATATTTGTGTTCACAATGAAACAAGTCAACCAGTTCAAAGTGTCTCTATTAAGGCCGATTTACAAACAAGTTCTCAAAGAATTCCATTACCTACCCAGCAAAATCAATCACCTATCATGTTAGACATAGATGAAACTCTGAGTGATGTAATACATCATGAAATTAAAGATTTAGGTACACATATTTTAGTTTGCGAAGTTACTTATATGTCAAATTACAACACATTGGCTTCCTTTAGGAAATTTTTTAAATTTGAAGTATTGAAGCCTCTTGATGTAAAAACTAAGTTTTATAATGCTGAATCTGATGATGTATTTGTTGAAGCACAAGTTCAAAATATCACATCAGGCCCAATGATACTTGAACAAGTTTCTTTAGAAAGTTCCCATCAATTTACAGTAAAATCTCTTAATGAGGACAGCAGTGGAACATCAGTATTTGGGGATGTAACATTATTACAACCACAAGAGAGCTGCCAATATTTATACTGCCTGACACCAAAAGAAAATATTTCAAAAGATATTAAATTAATTGCTGCTGCTAAAAATATAGGTAAATTAGATATAGTTTGGAGGTCTAACCTGGGTGAAAAAGGTAGACTACAAACCAGTCAGTTGCAGAGAATGACTCCTGATTATGGAGATATAAGAGTAACATATGAAAATTTACCTAGTAAAATTCCAGTAGATGAACCATTCAACTTTAAATGCAAAATAGTCAATGCAAGTGATAGAACACTGGACTTAATACTGAAACTTAGATCTCTTCAAGATTCATGTCTACTGTGGTGTGGGGTTTCAAATAGAAAACTAGGACCTTTAGAACCTGGCAATTCAACTTATATAAATTTGACTGCTGTGCCTATTAATTCTGGCTTACATAATATAACAGGTGTTTCATTAGTGGACTTATTTTTAAAGAGAACATATGATTATGATGATCTAGCATCTGTATATGTTTTCTGAACACTACTCAAAGGATCATAGCTTAAGAAAAATATATCTGAAAAACCTATTATTTATCATAATATCCTAAAAATATTTATTAAATTGGTCATGTATTATATATTAAATATTTCTTAATTGTTTGTCATTTGTTTTAATATTTAAACAAAATTTCATTTCTACTAAATATAATTTAAACTCCTATACTGTAATTAGTAACTTTTTTATGCAGTTTATTATTAAAATATCATCATCGAATAAGGTGAAATTCAATAAATCCATATAATCCGTAAATAATAATAATAATCAATTAATATAAATCAAATTGGTGATTAAGTTTTTACCTGTATGCAAATATATAAATTATAGTTTAATCATTAAAAATAGAAAGTCTTCTTAAATCCAAATTCCAGTGCATACAGTAATGCACTGGATTAGGCTTTTGGATTCATATTCTCTTTCATAAAATAACGATATATCTTCGTTGTACATTCAATACCACAGAAGAGCAGTTTGGAAATACAGCCTAACAGTACTACTTCTAACACATTTTGATTTAGCCAATGATATTTCATTAAAATAAATTAAAAAGCCTGATATTTCATTGAAAATAATACTGCTGAACAGTACTTGCCTTTAAAGTTGACTAAAAGCCCGCGAATTAATGCAATGCAGTTAAAAGTTGCAACAAAATTAGTGCGCTCTCCCGAATATAATTATTTTGGAGTAAATAATATATTGAGCGAAGCGAGCGGAGCGCTCTAGTGGAGAAATATATGATATTTTGCACGTACACTAAGGCAAATATAGAGCTAATTCTAAAAAAAAAAAATGGTTCCCTTGAGAAATTTGATAATTTCTCAAATTTTTGGTGATAGATAAGTATCCAGACTTCCATCCAGACACAGCCTAATTGTGTAATAAGATAACGGCCGCGAATATAACACACGGCCTGATTTTAATACTTAATATACGGGCTCGATAAAAAGCAATTCTAGACTACTACTTGACTAGAGAGTAGCTTATGAAACTCGAAAGTCCAAACTATTGCTTTAATTTTACCTTAATTTAATTTAGTTATTGGTTGCATGCAATAATATTAAAAGAAGACTAATAGTGGACGAGGCCTTGAACCATTTTGGGACTATCGTACCCTTAAACTAGTAGAGGCCTGCACGCTCACACTGATCGAGGGCACTAATTAAATACCCTATTCACATTCAAAAAACGATAACGGATGCACGACGAATGTATTGGATTTAAAAAATAAGGATGGCAATAAAATAATTCAAAACGATCCTACATTCGCCAGAATTACTACGGCCCAGTTACTACCTATACTCCCTTACAAAGTGGGGGTATATTCTTGGTTTTAAAATTTAACGGCATGTTACTTTCAAATATTCTTAATAAAATTGCATTAACAGTTAATTTTGAAACAAGAAAATAGTTTTGAGGTTTGACATTTTCGCGAATACGGAGTTTTAGATTATAATTTATTATTATAACTTTATAAATTACGAACGTTATCTGTGAGCTTCATTACTTGTGACCTGTCATTCATTTTATGTCAAGTGCACAGTGACTTTTCATTGGTTTTTCCATTCTACGTGATATTGGTGTAGTAAATTCTACTCATTTGACACGCCTAAAAGCTCAAAAACAAAAACAGAGCAGACTTCTTTTGTCATTTACTTGTGGTTTGTCAGTTTATAATTGTTGTTTCTTAAAAGGAAAACATTACAGTGTAAGTTTAACAGGCAGACGTTAATTTTAATAAATATTCATAAATCAAAATGGTTTTAACCAAAGAATATAGAATATGCATGCCAATGACTGTGGAAGAGGTATAATTTTCCTATATTATAATTCTTATTTCAGGTTATGTTTATGTACTTGAATTATGTATAATGATTTTTGTAAATATTACAGTACCGTATTGGTCAGTTATATATGATAGCCCGACATAGTTTTGAGCAATCTAGCGGTGGTGAGGGTGTGGAGGTAATAGCTAACGAACAAGTAAATGATGAAGTTAATGGGATTGGGCAGTTTACTGAAAAAAGGATACATCTTTCTAGGTACTGAAATTAGATCTTTAACATATGAAAAAATCTGGTATTGTACAACCTCGTAAATAATTATTTCAAGTCTTTATATATTAAAAAAAGCAAATAAATTTGTGGTAATAAACATATAACAATTAGCATATTCAGTGCAGTTTTTGGATACACATATGTACCATTCCATATTACATATATTGTATTTTAAAGAAACATAAGCAGGCTATGCATAATAATAAATAGGTATTGTAATTAAAAGATTTTTTTTTTCATTTTAAATATATAGGTTTTATAATAAATAAAAAAAATGATTCATTTTCAGCTTAAAAAGTTTTTGTAGATTGGCCACCTCTAGCTTTATTTAAAGATTTTAATAACTTACTTTCATTTTCAGCCATTTACCATATTGGATCCAAAGTCTTATACCAAAGATTTTTTATGTGACTGAAAAAGCATGGAATTACTACCCATATACAATAACTGGTAAATACATTAAAGTAATGTTTTATGAACATTATGTATTGTAATTTATTATTGAAAAATTAATTACATATATTTTCTTTTTCATATTAACTGCAACACCATAGAGTATACGGTAAGAAGTTATTATCATTTAAACTTTTACTCATTTAGTGAAAAATATTACTTAACTTATAATTTGTAACAAGAATATAACAATTTCAATGCAGCTAGATAAAATGTATGGCTTAATGGTCAGAGCGCTTTTATGGTTCCACTTGCTTGTTTTTTATTTAAAAAAATATATTAATCATTTAATAGTATTACAAAATGTATTTTAGGATCTTTATATAGATTTAATATCTGTTCAGTAATTTATTAGTTATTTGTGCTCTTTTTATTAAACATTTTATTTACCTTTATTTAATTTTAAATCATAAAAATTAAATTTTTTCAGTGTTCCTTCATACCAAAGTTTTCGATATCAATTCAAACACGATATGAAAATAATAATGGGACAACTGAAAATGTGAGTAATTAGTTAAATATCTTAAATCTTTTATTATATTGTTATATGTTACAAGTAATTCTTTGTGATTTTTTTATTTTTAAATAGTTTTTACCTGTCAGTATGCATTTATGGTATAGTTATGCGTTTCCTCCCTATTCAAGGATAAGTTTATAATTACATAGATCATGTGACTTATTTTGCTCACTCCATTCATTCTGTAAATGTTACATGCATTATTTGTACAGCAATAAAATGTTGCCTTGACTCCGATTAAGTTCCTATTTTCTTCTTGGCTAATTTTTAAATAAAATATTTTCAGTGTTTAGCACTAACCCAAGAAGAGCTAGACCAGCGTGATGTGGATTTTTTGGATATAGCTTTTGATGAGATAAAACCACATCATTATAAAGAGGCAGAAGATCCTAAACTGTTTAAATCAGAAAAATCTGGCCGAGGACCACTTACTGAGGGATGGAGAGACACTCATGATCCCATAATGTGTTGTTACAAAGTAGTTCATGCTAAATTTGAAGTTTGGGGATTGCAAACCAAAGTAGAGGATTATGTCCAAGCAGTATGTATTATGAAAATCTCTTTTTTTACCTTCACACTTACCCATTTTCTGTTGAGTTCTGGAGGCATTGCATGTTAAGTGGTAGAACCAAACGCCACGCTTATATATTTCCATTCCTCAAGTGGAAGTCTAACCCACAACTTTGTATCCCTGCATCATGATTACCGCACAACCTTACTATTGTCTTCATCATCATTCATATATACTTTTACTAAATAGAATACATCTATCTACGTTATTGAGTGACGCTTTGGTGAATTAGCTATTTTCGTCGCCTCGCGTCCTCGCTCATATTAAGTTGTTTATAGTTTTACTGCTTCTTAGGGGTTTGTTGGTTAGTTTATGTTTATTAAAAATCTTATGTTCTGAGCTTTGATCCTGAGTCTTTTACTATTTTCGTAATAATAATCTAAGGGTGGTTTATAGGTTATATTGGAGCTAATAATCTAAGGGGGATAAAGAAACTGACAGCTGACTGACAACTGTCGCTTTTATAATATTAATATGGCATACATCTGTAGATCTGGATTATAACAAATGTATGTGCAAAAGTTTTCCAAATCACGATTTTAATTTGATCTTTATGTTATGTATCCTATTATATAATTGAAGTCAACCATAACTCAACCCGTCGTGTGCTTTAGCCCAGATCTGTCCACCATGCCCGGATGCCATAGGATATATATACCCGTAATCGACACAGGTTGTATTATATCGAAAATCTTTTTAAATACAGTACAAAATACTCTGTATTTTAATCTGGACGTACTTCAGACCATAAACAACAAATTTTGCTTTTGGCACACGACAGGTTAATCATTTTCCCTGATTCATAATAATTTCGGACGATTTTGGGCGTACAGTAGAAAACGGAATGTCTTATCAAGTTCTCTGTGACTACCCTGCAGAACGGGGAAAGCATGAGATTTGATTAATACAGGCACTATTTATATAATTCTTTCTCACAGGCAATAAGAGAAATACTTCTCCTTGGACACCGGCAAGCTTTTACGTGGATGGATGAGTGGTTCAACATGACTATAGAGGATGTTAGGACATATGAAAAAGAAATGCAGGACAAGACTAATATGAAGGTATAGAAATAAAAATGCATTAAATATGTGCTTGAAAAAATGTGTTACATTCATGTTCTTCCACTTATTTTTTTTACAAACTTCTAACGTTAATGTATAATGTATTTATTTAAATTTTTAGAAATTTAAAATTGTTACTAAATTACTCATTTCACTTTTTTCTCACTATAAATTAAGTGTAAATTTTATATTTAATGGTAATACCATTCGGGCAATGTCGGGCCGTGTTGTTAAGTTGGTGTTTTAAGTTCGATTCCCACTAGGTCTAATAACTATAACTGATTAGACCAAAGGCTGCATGTCACGATGTGTATGTCACCAAATCTATAAGAACGAGAAGACGGAGTGTCTTTATAATAGGTTCTATCGCCAACCTGCTATAAGTAAAAGAGGTGTGAAGGCATGAAATATTAGTTGCGTAGGTATTTTTTAGGTAGGTAGGTATGTATTTAAAAAATATAGCAGCTTCCTTTTTCTGCATACAAGGTTATCAAAGGGAACCTAGTATTAAGATAATCTGTTCTCCCCTTTCCGCCCTAAATTGAGGCATTAAATAACAAAAATAACGGTTATAGGATATTTTCGTAAATTTTGTCCATATGCTAGTCTTTAATTGGAGTCTTAAGGCTATAGCTATTAAAAAAATATTATTTCAGATAAAAACTGCGTTAGAAGAATCAGAAGCCAATCAAGACGGACAAGACAGTAAGAAATCATCACAACCAACAACTCCCAAGACACCAAAAAGCCCGACTACTCCATCTGAATCTAAATCATGGTTTTCATGGTCATAATCAACTAATAAGTCTACTATATTAATGTGTGTCCACTAGTTTCTTTAAATTGTAGGGTTTATCCCAGAGAAAAACTCTCGCTCAAAAGTATTTGGCAAAGGGAAATTCGTTTTGTAAACTTGAATGAGTCCAAGGAGAAGTAGTGGTTGGTAAAATATTATAAAAAATGCTTACGTCCAATATCAATAGTACCCTCGCCCACGGCGACTTTTTGTAGCGATGCAGTCGCGCGTTTCATAAAAGCTACTGCATCGCTACAAAAAGTCGCCGTGGGCGAGGGCCCTAAAGATTGAATATGCAAACTTTTTTTGGTTATAGGCAATAACGGCGTCAATAATGAATTGTTGAGTTCTCTGGCGAGAGGAAGTCTAAAGGAGCAACATATTTCTTTCTTCAATAATGTTTATTATATAATCTATGGTAAACATTTTTTAATCGCCTAAAACATACCATTGATATTTCAATAACAACAGGTAGATTTTACATTTAAAAGAATTACCCATGTCAGACGTAAATTAATCGAAAATGAATAGTTTTCAGTGCAGGCATTTTTTAATTATTTTTACATGATAACAATTTTGTTTTATATTATTTAATTATTTTAACGCTCTATAAATTAAATGAATCTTAATACCTGCTATTTAAAAAATGATATGTGGTTTGTTATGTTTTAGTGAAATGTTGGTGAACAAATACTTTTGCGCGAAAGACTATGCAATAGCAGATGATTAATTAAAATAATTTATGAGTATACCATTATATAATTACAAGTAAAAATCATGTCTTGTCATTTTGTGTTCGTTTTGGTAAGATTTATGTGGAATATTTGAATAAAATTGTTATTGATTTACTCTTAATATAAGCTGGTGGTAAAGCTTTTCTACTGTTTTCAATAGAATGTCAACATTATAACACAATAGTATTTTATTGTTATCTCAAGGTATCATATCTGTAGATTTCAAATCCCACATTGTTTTTTTTGCCAATTTGGATCAGATCTAATAATATTGGATTTGAATACATTATATAAAGTCTCTCTTTTCACAGCACAAAATATTTTTTTAAAATAAGAATTGTTACATTTTGTCTTACTTTTGAGTTTCATCACTCAACACTCAATATCGTAAATACGAGGTGGAAAGTAGAGAAGAGAGTATCTTTACACTACATTTTCTCTGATGGTAGTCAGTCACAATTTACAGTGGGAAACGGCGTGAAGCTGTTATCTTATTTTTACAGTTACCAATACGATAAGTAGCTCGTATTCATTGAACTACTTTTACATTAGTTTAATTTTTAAATAGATATAGAGTCAGAAAAAAATGTTGGAACAATTTGTGTTAATAGTACAATTATAAACACAGTTCGTTGACACAGTGTGTTCATCTATTGCCTTCTTATATATTAGTAGAATTTTATATACCTACTTAGATTTCTTTTGTTTAGTTTTTTAATTCTACGTTTATCAGGAAATAGTTTTAGTTTAATTATTTAATTTTTGATGATACGACACGTGTTTTGGGTATATGATATACGTAAAACACATATGACCATGAACGGCGTTGAATTCCGCCAAATAACAGGCAATTTTCGATCTAATACGATTTCTGGCGGAGAGTGGAGAACAGAGTGTCTTGAGACTAGACTCTTACCGAATACCCTTAAGATGTATTTAAAATGTTTATTTGTTTTGTTAACTGATAGTCTAAAATTCAAACATGTCATAACGAAAAGTTTGTATATATGTATGTTTTTCTGGATATTTTTTGGAAATCATAGAGCTATTATGGTTTTATTTATCTATCATAAGGTTATTGGGTGTCCCTATTTAACACGTTGCCTCGAATTTAGATAGACAATGGAGAAGGAGTGTCTCGACACTAGGTTTTCTTACTTGCGACCGAATGGTACAAAAAAGATAAAGTATTTATTTAAAAAGTTATTAATATAATGATGGTAATGTAACATCCGTAACATATCGTAAAAAATTTACATAGAATTCATTAATGACATTGTTTTTTATTTTTTATGGATATACCAAAGGAGTAACTTAAAATTGGACTTACCCTAATATGTTAGTTACTTGTGACTCGTTTATTATTACTATTATCATTTTTTTCTGGAACACTGTCGTACCTTAAGACCTATTGAAATTATATTACTATTTCAAATTTGTCAGTTGATGTTGAACATTTGTAAAAAAGGAATTTATTGTGTATTTATAATATTTAACATAAATTAATATATTGTTATTTGATTAAGGTTGTTAGCTTTATTGTTATGAATATACTCGTATTGTAATAAATATTAGATAAATAAATTACTATGAATTCAAATAGTAGAAGTTTAAGATTGATGTATTAATATAATATTTAGAGACCATTTTGCTATCCTGGCGTAGTGGGACAGCGTCTGACTGTAAACGTTATTGGTTATGGGTTCGGATTCAATTTGGGGTAATAACTAAATTAAAATTATTATGTTTGAAAATGTATATGATCGACATGTTATATCATCGAACTAATGAAGGTACTGACCATTGATAGTGAGCTAGTTTCTCAGGCTTGGAGCTCAGAATTATCTCGCCATCAGTGAAGAACGGAGTATCATGACTTTACGTCAGCTCGTGACTACCCTGCTATGTGGGAAAAAGCGTGAATCTTTTTTTCTTTAATGGTTTTATGTACACACTACAACACGTGGTCCATACCTTTTGTAAAAAAATGATTAATTATTATTATAAATTACGAATTGTTACTTAACTAGGCTAAGAACTAAAACATAACTGTTTATAGAAGTATGAAGCTGCAGACGGTGACGCTTGTACGTTGCGGGCATTAACTAACTACTACTTTAACGCTTCTATTTGTTTGATTAATTGATATCTTGTAAATCAAAGCTACGAATTTCTTTTGCATATTTAAACGAATAGTACAAAAGACAATACAAGCCACAAATCATTATTCTAAATTCTATTTGCATTTGTTTCGTTAACTCTATTATTATATTTATATAACGGTACAACGAGTATTCAATCACAGTAATAGCAAATATTATAAATATTGTTCCTATAAATAATTTAATGTTAATTTATAACATTAAGCATCCAATAATGGCACATCGTCGTTGTGCGTGAAATACCGTGGAAGAGTAACTTGCAAATACCGCGCCTTTATATAAGACGAAGCAAAAATTAATGATGTATTAAAGTAAATACTTTTCAGCGGTATTAAATATGCCCTCATATCTGATTGACTAATTTATATAGAGTATCAGTAACATAAGCGAATCAGAGCTTAGAATTCGTAGGTCTAAAATTTGAACATTGAACTTTTTATATTACGCAGTATTTATAAATTGCTCCTCCAGTTATTTAAGTATACATACGTAGTACATAAATTAAAATAATGTTGAAGATTACTAACTCAGTGAATGTTTGATAAGAAATTATTGTTTAATTTTGCTTAGAACATGAATAACGTTTACAAATAAATAAATGTTTGGATTTCAAATATGATTTATTTTATAATAATCATTGACATGTAGTATTATAATACTTCAGTAAAGCTTGTTTTAGATTGTATGTGTTTAAATATAATTGTTTGTAGCTGATATTTTGCCTAATACCAAAGTCAAAAATATATCCGCAGAAGGTTTAAATATTATTTATTTTAGTTAACGGCCTAATAATGTTATGACAGTAGGTACTCACTACTAATGTTTAGAAATAGCGTATTTTGAACAAAAATTAATAAAAAGTCATCGTATAAGCTTTTGCTTCAATATTTGTACATATTGATATTTATTTATGTATTATAATAAAGGTCCAATATAAAGAACAGAAACTAACATTCCTATCAATTTAAGTATAATTTGTTATTTATCGCTTCGCGTAATTATTATTTGTGCAATAATTTTCGTATAATTGATAAATTGGTGTAATAAATAAATGTGTTGAGTATACCGATTTTTTCATTTGTTAAATACCTACTTTAAATGTCCTATATCAATCAGACCTATCCGATATTTTGGACTTTTCGAAAGCTTTCAAATATGTCAAATCACTGCGGGACTTTAATAATTTAGTTAAAATTGTATTTTTTAAAAATCGCAAAGAACATTAAATTAAATCGCAGTATTAACATTAAATTATAAAATTACTTGTAAACATAAATAACTACTTGGTAATATTTTAAATAAAACTATTTTAACTGGTTTAAATCATGCATATTTTTAGTATTGGAATTTGTGATGTGTATGGTTGTCTGTCTACTTTAGTCGAAAGTCGGATTTTCTGAAATATGTTTTCGAATACATCATTAAAATAATTTTATTTAAAAATGTGCAAAAATTGAGAAAACAAAAGATCTTAGAATTTATTTTAGCGGGTTGCTAGTAAAGTATATAATTTGAGCAATCTATGTATGTTATCAAACCAACATAGTATGTTGAACTAGTGTTTCTACTTCTTGATTTTGATTGAGCTTTTTTCATGATACAACATGTATATTTCTACAGGTAAAAGGATGCGAATTGTTTTGAAACACAGTGATTAATTGCTTCTAAGTTTACTATTTTGTATCAATGATATCTGCAGGCGGGACGTGACACTTGATTTTGAGTAATTTGATTATTTACAATTGCATCGATGTCTTTCATAACATTCCTTATCCAATTCAAGTGGGCGCCAATACTGACGTAGACTCCAGGTAATCCAGGCACACCACAACTTAGTCCATAAGCGCAGACGCCTTCAATTTTCCCATCACATACCAATGGTCCTCCAGAATCACCCTAAAAATAAAAATAAAAAAATTACAATATTTATAAATAAGTCGAGGTCAGTAGTTGCAGGATACAGCGCGAAGCAAAAAAAGTAAGTCATAACTACGACTATGAGTGTGACTAAATATTGTGTAGTATCAGGATGACTGAGCTCCGCTCCGCATTTCTTATTGATCGTGTTTTTTTAATAAATTATTATAAGAAAATCTATTCCAACGTTGTCAATAATAGGTAAATTCATAAATTGTTATTCGTATGCTAATGATATTGTAGCAGTTGTTTTATTTTTTGAAAAGATGAAGGAAGGGACAATTCATAAAAACCAAACCTAGCTAGAATTATTGATCTCTCCTGACACCCCCTATACTAAATTTTATGAAAATCATTGGATCCGTTTCCAAGATTCAGCCTATATAGGTAATTCTATATTTATATATATGTTTAATAAGAGTTGCTCGATTAAAAGATATTTAATTGTTTTTGTGCATTAACCATTAAAATATAAAAATGTTTTAATTAACACGCCACTTAACACGCAAGCCGAACGCCACTTAACACGAATTCGGCGGAAAGTAAGGAACGGAGTGTCTTAACACTAGGTTCCCTCTGCCTACCCTGCAGTGTGCAGAATACGGCGTGAAGCTAAAAAAAATATGTTTTAACTTTAAATTGAAAATATTAAAAACGTATAAAAATAAAGTCAACTACACAATATGTATATCTCGGTTGGTAGGTGCAAAGTTATTTAGAGAGATACTTAAAGAAAATTTGTGGATAAACATAAATTAGATTAATTTAATTTTTATTCACTAAAATATGCTCATTAGTTCACCTCCTCTCATTAGGTAATACCTAGACCAATAAGACCATAGACCAATATTCGAGTGGTAGTTGCCAAAAAAAGAGAGCCAATCCTATAATTCTGACACACCTTAAAATTTCTAAATTTTTGCGGTTAAATTATTGCGGTAAAAAATTGCCTACCACTGGTCTAGTGTGCAGACTTACGCCGGAATTTAGTATCACCAGATCACCTTAATGATGAAAAAAATATCAGTGCGAATTTCTCAATTGTAATAATTCCGTGTTCACATTTCGGTTCGCACTTGGACGATTTTAAGGTGCCTGTACCCTTTTTTTTTTTTTTTTTTTTTTATCGTCAGGAAAATCCGTTACGGATACCCGCCCGGGGTGGGGACCCGGACGCGGTTATGTGGGACTCCGGATCGTTCCTCCGTTTACCCACTAAAAACCTGACGGTGCTCCTTACCCGCCACTAGCCCAGGTCTCGGGCACTGCCCCAATCGTCCGCGGACCTGGGCGGGTTACGTGCCTGGGCTTATTACATGACTGAAGGAGTAAGGCATATTTATAACTTCAGCCATTATGAAAATTCTACCACTAAGTTGACGAAAAAGGGTTAAGAAATTGTAAAAAAAATAGTCATTTTCTGCGTTAGAAATAGCGCTAGAAATAGAAGCCGTAGCGCTGTGAGACAGTGTCTGACTGTAACGCGACGGTTGTGGATGTGATTCCCTCTCGGGGGTATAATTGTTTTTATATTTTCATTTCTTCGCTTTGGTACCAAAGACAAAACGCGGCGTTGTGTTCCGTTCCAAAATCTCGATTTCGATTGGAGACTGGAGGACGAAATGGTATGACCCCTCTATGCGACATTACCTCGCTTTGCGGGAAAACCATGAAGCGAAAAGAAAAAGGAAAAACTACTCTACTATAGTAAAATAGTGAACAATTCCGTCTATACATACACATACACAAATTTACAAAAACAAATATAGCCAGGAACGTGAAAACCCTGCCTACGTGCCTTACGTGCCTGTACCCACAACCTTTTTTGAGGGCTAGATGTAGGCATGTGCAAAGTACTCTAAAAGTACACACATTTTTGAAAAAACGGTTTGCAATTTGTTAATGCCCAAAACTAATTAAATGGCACTGACTACATTTTACACTTACATTTTTTTTTGTCAACGTAAACTATTAATGTTAAGATGGCATTTCTTTATAAGTAGCTTAGTCAGTTTACTACGGTTACATAATAGGTTTCAAACCCATTCAGAAATTCAAGAAATTAGCGTACAAAAAGATAAAACGACAAACATATTAAAACTAACGGATAGTATAAAGATGCGCTTTTACATTTTTTTTTTATTTTTTTTAGCTTCACGTTGTATCCTGCACATAGCAGGGTAGGTAGAGGGAACCTAGTGTTAAGACACTCCGTTCCCCAGTTTCCGCTGAATTCGGAGGCTTTGCGTGTTAAGTGGCGGAATTTAAGGCCGCGCTTTATCTCGGCACCAGAGCGAAGAAAATGGAAATATTAAATATTTCCACTCCTCGAGTGGGAATCGAACCCACATCCAGTCGTTTACAGTCACTCGCTCGTACCACTGGGCCACGACTGGCCACTAACTAATATTATAATGTACCTATAGATTGTGTTACTTCTACTTTCCTTGAACAATTGCTAGTAGGTTATTTAATTATCGTGTATTTATGATAACGTAGAAGTGCATTGAGCATTTCATCTCTTCCGGGTTGTCTGAATACCTAATGAAATAGTTTATAAAGCTCAAAACGGGGCTTTATGTTACTATACCCACAATGCTTTCAAAGGGTTCTTCGAAGACATGATTATATTTGATTTAAGATAGACTGCGTTTGGTACCTACTTGCGCTCAGCACCAATGCGATATCTCAAAATACCGCAATGTGCGATATTTAAGAATAAAAAAAAAATGTTAACATTAATTGGCTTTTCGAAGTTCTAATTTCGAAAGTGCCTATTTATACCGTTTTACATATATAACGGCCATTGGCAAAGAGTCTCAATTTATTTATAAACAAGTGCAAGCGGTGCGTAGGTACAACAACAAAAGGACTAAAATATACCAACCTGGCAAGCATCGACAGATTCACCAACAGCGCATAGCATTCCACTGTTGTAATCGGGGGCTACGTATGGTCCTAGTAAGCGTGTGCACTGGTCAAGTGATATCAGATGTAGGTCTGCAGCGGCCAACTTGTCTGACGTTTCACTTGTCGACGGATCTTTTACCCCGTAACCGTATATAGTGCACCTTCCTAATGTTATTAAATTATTGAAAAGAATAATACATTTTATCTACACATTTATGTATATGCGTAATGTTAGAATATGTTAATATAATATAACATATTAGATTTATTTTTAGGTATAATGACAGTTTGATAGGTCATCATATATTGTTATTTATATGTAGGTTAGTAGTTTGGTAGGTTAAGTTTGGTAGTTATTGGATTTACTACTTCAAAATGTTATTAATAGATATACTTTCTTACGTATTCTAGTTATTAGTAAATAATGTGAATAACGTCACGTGAGATGTCTCAATGATAAGGCATTAACAGCACCACAATTTTGTTGTATTCGTGAACAAGATCACGATTGTAAATTGAAATATAAAAAAGAAATCTTGTTTTGATTTTGATCTATACATACTAAAACCATTGACCCGAGTATTTAATTAAAAATCGCAAAGTGAACAATCTTTATTTGTAAGTCTAACGTATACATAATTACACAAATTTTGGCGTATATGTAAATAAACAACTTTTCAATATAGATATCCTTGTGTAACATCTTATTTTAATTGAAATGCTTGGCAGACACACAAACAACACAGTAATAATAGCTCATTGGCTGTGACAGCGCTGATAGCTGAAGGCGAGCTCGTTAGCAGTTCATTCACAGTTACCTGATATTCCGAACGAAGACTTGGGTAACGTTATATCGTTAAGCCACGTTATGTCACCAACCTCAAGTTGCAATCGTAACACTGCAATGTCATGTGCTCTAGAGTATCTGAAACCGTACAAGTTATTTGGCGACACTTCTATATTAGTTTCTAGGTAAGCTGTTTTCATTCCCTCTTCGTGATAAACAGATTTGTTTTTGATAAGAAAGATTTCGGAATATATTTCTGAATATTGAAAATAATAAGCTCGGCGGGTGGTGGTTAGGCGACCCTTTGGACGTATCCTTAGTAACATTCATGAGAATAAATACAAAGAGATGTCAGATTTCATGTTATTTTGAAAATGTATCTCTATAGAAACAAGATTAAGAATAAGTAAGTAATCTACTGTCAACACTATATATAGATATACTTAAATCAAATTTAAAAATGTATACAAAATCATAACTTACTTGTCATAAAGAGGGTGGGTGATTATATCTAAAACTTTAGCAAGAGGTTTCGTTTGTTTATCGCTGGTGCAAAAATTGTTCAGAAGGAGAACATAATTTTCCGGTTTCTGTCTAACACAGTGCGCTGATGTTATCGTAGTCCGTGATGACAAAATTGTACCGCCACATAAATGTTTGTTATTCGTCGCATTTCGTATCGATACTATTTGTCTTTGAGTACCTGAAATGCAATATTTATTTATTTTCAATGTATTTAAAATTAATCTATGTCTAATTTTAAAATATTCAGGATAATATTTGATGACTGTGACTGTAGAGACTGCAATTATTTATTTATATTATGAAACAGTTTGGTTTCGTTACTAACACCTCTATATTGAGTACTGATTTGAAATCAATTATTTACTTACTGATTATTAAAAACATTATTTTTATTATTTAATTATTTAAATTATGGAAATTATCTTATTATTTATAACCGCATGATTTATAATATGATTTATTGATAACTCTGAATGACCACAAAAGCGAAATATTTACATAACTTCAGAACATAAACGTTATCATGTAAAAAAATGGTATGTCTTGATAATAGTTTAAATGTATAACACTGAATGTTTTTAATGGTGAAATATAATAAAGTAATAATAATAAACTAAATACCACAAGGTACCTCCATTCCGCCAACCACTCTTTTAACTCTCCTACATTGTACAAAATTATTAACGAGTGCAATGAGAGCTATAGTTGTATACAACAAAAAATAACATCGTTTAAAGACTAGCATGTCGTTACAGAGCCACAGGTCTGATAGTTACTCCAGTTCTTGAACAATAATTGTTTTAAATATAATATGTAGCTGTTAACGTTTCTTTGAAATTATTGTACAAAATCGTGACAAATTATAATTGTGTATTCAGGTGTTTATTACTTCATATCATATATTAAGTATATTTATGTATGTATATACTTAATTTAATACTGTTTTAGTATAAACGCGTTTCTACCCGCAATTTCCTTTGTGCTAGCTTCCTATTCCTTATGTTCCCGAGTTTGAAGTGTGAAAGGTAAAAATCTATCCTTTCCAGAAAAATCTCTCTAAACTTTCCGTAGGAGTTTGTAAAAATTCACCTGTAGTGCCCCAAGCAAGCTTTACGTTATATTTCAGCATTATGTGCCCGGCTACTTCGTGTACGCGTAGTGGGTCAATGATTCAGTGACTAAGGGAAGAGATGAAGCAATTATTATTTGCATTTTGATATGACTTAAATATTAATTTAAGTGTAGTTAACGCTTCTAGTGACACACATACACACTACCATTACTAATACATATATGTAGGGCAATAGAAATCTTCCTTCGTATAATTTATGGAGAGCAGATTGTGGCTCACGCACAGTAACTCTTTAGTATTGAGAAATAATTATTTTTTTATCAAAGTCGATATGCTAATAGCACAAGATATTCAAAATAGCACGAATCTACAATGTTCTATACGTATAAAACTAGGTTATATACATATGTATATATTATGTTTATCTTTCACATTGTTAATACTTTTATATTTAATTTGAGACCTTCGTAGCGCAATGGAACAACGTCTGATTGTAAACACCATGTTTGTGGGTTGTCTGGAAATCTGGAATGGAAATGATCATACTTATTTTTTTTTTATTTCTCCGCTCTAGCACTTAAGATACCGGACCATGCGTTAAGTTCCTTCACTTAATATGTACTCAATGTCGCAAGTTCGGGCGGAAAGTCGAGATAATAGAGATAGGAGCAGTCTTCTCACACTAAAATTATATAGAAACTGGTGTTGGACCCGTAGTCCAATGATTTTCTTGAAATTTATAAGTAGACGGTTTCGTGGCAGAAAATTCGGCCTAGCAAGGTTTTGTTTTTAGAAAATGTCTTTTTCTCTGCACTTTTTGGCAATAAAAAAATTGCTAAAACATTAGTCATTGTTTCAATTAACGCAACTATTGACAATGTTGTAATAGCTCAATTTTTTATATTATGACAAATACGTATTTTAATTTAAGCAACTTAAAAAGAATTTTGTAGATAGTGCTTGACAAATAATTGTGATATAACGTAATACCTGAATATTTTTTTTAAAATTTCCACTTTTACAGTCTATTAATTTTCTTTTAATTTGGACAACGACATTTTCTCTTGAAAAAAGTTCTTCGATCCAGGGTTCAAATTTCGCTGTGTTAATTTTTTTCCAAAATTTTATTCAATGTAAAAAGTACAGTCTTCAGTTATCGCTTATTTCTTTTGGGTCGCTACGCAATAGTATTGAGGGGATTTCCTACATTTGGAAATTTTAAAGTTTCATAATTTTAGTCTTCTCGTTCCCGCGAAGAACAAAATAATAAAGAGAAAGCAAGATTTTAGTGCAGGATATTTCGTTCTGTGCTTTTCGCCAAAAATCAAGACATCTGTGAACTGAATCGCGCAATTTGGCTTATACAGAGCAGGGAAATTAAAATGTCACCTACTTATAACCTAAATGGTTATAAGTCATATTAATTCAATCATAGTTTAAGCTTAAATATTAGGAATAAAGTGCTAAATTATTAATTATCAATGAGTATGGAAGCTTCGAAACGAGTTTATATAAATGTTTACAGTAGGTATGTTATTTTAATAGTGTGCGTCTTAAAAAATCAAATACTTATAAAATTCACATTATGTCATAGTTGCCTTTTTGTATCTAATTTAAGTTTAAAGTGTGACAAACCACCAAAACAGTGAGAATATTTTTGTACTACTAAGGTACTATATATACTACAAATTTAGGCGTTACATAAAGAAACTTAAGGGATTCTCCATAATTAACACAGTGGGGGGACGGGTTAAGAATACAATTCCCTCCCGCCGCTGGGTAGCGTCCCGTAAAAGGCGGGTAACCCAGTAGCTTGGTGGTAGGAGATTCGTTCTCCGACTGGCTCGCGACCACTATCATGTCAAAGACGAACCGCCAAATATCTTATGATGTGTTCCGGTTCGATGGCATGTAAGCCAGCTCTCCCTATTCCCCTCATTCCCATCCTTCCTCCCTCCTTCTGTCCTATATTCCCAATAACTTTAATGTTGTGGATGTCTATAGGCGAAAGTAACCACTTAACACCAGGTGGGCCTTCAGCTCGTTTGCCTCCTTTATTCCATAAAAAAAAAAAAAAATTAACATAGTAATATAGAATTTAATTTTTGGTTTAGTTACACTTAATGAGCGTTTACTGCGTATCTACGTATATTTTAATTTTTAGCCTTATTTGTTCGTATAGATGTTATTATTACCTACTTAAGGTATAAAAATATTATTAGTGTGGCCAGTCGTGGCCCAGTGGCACAAGCGTGTGACTGTAAACGACTGGTTGTGGGTTCGATCCCCACTCGAGGAGTGGAAATCATACTTACAATTTCTTCGCTCTGGTGTCGAGGTAAAGCGCGGCGTTAAGTTCCACCACTTAACACGCAAGCCTCCGGATTCGGCGGAAAATGGGGAACGGAGTGTCTTAACACTAGATTCCCTCTGCCTACCCTGCTGTGTGCGGGATACAGCGTGAAGCTAAAAAAAATATTATTAATGAAACTTATGCAGATATTACTTAACTATAGTCTGGAAATGTCACTTAGAAAATTATCTTTTACTGATATGTGAAGGACTTCCTAATTGATAACTACAATATTGCTTGGGTAATTACAAAATGTATTAGTCTTAAAGTGTTGAATAGATAAATGTGCGGAGTGCGTTGAAATAAATGACCTGTCACTTGTTATGATTTTGAATGGTGTGTTATGCCAAAAGTGAAGTCAGTCGAGCAACGGGCACTCGGGCAGGTGCGTGTAGACGTATAGACGTAGAGTGTAGATGACGGACGACGACGACGACGGTGCTGTAGTAGCGGTGAGTAGCGCGTAGCGTGTAGCGTGCAGCGTGTAGCGTGGTTTATGTAACGCAAGGCGGTGCGGCGCCTCGCGACGGCGGCGGCGGCAGTGCTCCGCCGACCGCCGGGGCACGCCGCGCCATGGACCGCTCGAGCGGCTCTCCTCCGCAAACTCCTCCCGCGCATTCCGGATTCGGCGCCTTCTGCAACGCGATTTCTGAAACGCTCTCGGTACGTACCGTACCTTGTTCAATCAACCACCCCTCCCCCGCCCCCGGCTCTCGCACATTATTCGTTGGCATAGCGTCGGCACGTTTTATGACACTATCGTCGCCAAAAACGGATTTTGGCGCCGATTCATGCTATCTTTTGAATTCCCTAATAGAACTGTACCCTACGCCAATTTACCTAATTGAAACATGTCGTATTCTATTTGGGGACGCACGTGCTCCTCGAGGTCTACAATAGTAATTTTTTTGAGCTGGCTTTGAACGGAATCATAAATATTATCACGAGAATAAAAAAATATAAACAAGTTTATTATTAGAGCTCGTTCGGACCGGGTCGCATGGCCGTGATTTGTTTGATGGCTGTGATATACCGAAATACCCGCGCAATAAACGAACTCAGAAGGCGAGACGTACAAAGACCGGGCGCGACATCAGGCACTCGTGATTATTAGCCACGCCGTTCACCACGGCCACCGCCACTCTTCGTCACCACGAATTGTCTAGCTGCCATCGACGTTGTGAAACTCTCGTCACCTCTCCTGTCATAGGTATCTTCAGTATCCTATTATGTCATTTATTTGTAAACACCTAAAAAACGCTTATACGCTCGAATATGTTCTTATTTGTGTGAAAATAAAAATTATTTAATTAATATAACTAAGAAAACATTTTATAAAACAAGTGGGAAGTGAGTTAGTGTTAAAATAGTGAAGACTTTCGTGTTTGTTTTTGTATGGTAAATTGTTTGTTTGTTTTGATTAAAATTTTATTATAATAATATGTGTCTAAAAGTAAAAATTGGAATTTTAGTTAAAATAAACAGAAGTGTCGCCGGGTATGGCTTTGATGTCCGTGGAGTGTAGTGCCGTTCAGTAGAGGTTTAACTATTTGTCTTAATACCCATCTTCTAACAAAAAGCGCACCGTTTTTGTGGAATAATATTTTTATTACATATGGCGTGTTTAAATATTGAAGACTTTCGTGTAAAACATTTATTTGTTTAACTAAGATCATGAATATTCTGTATATTTTTTGCAATTAAGGGATAAATATGTAAACTTAAGAATGTGCCTTATTATGCAGGTTAAATTTATTTGAAAATATGTCTCACTCGTGTTTATTAAGCATTGTTAATTTGAGAAACATTTAAATCAAACAAGTTATATGCGTTAGTGTTATATGTTAGTGTTAGCACTTCTTGCTTACACATTACATAGTAAGTGTAAGCAAAAAGTGATTCAATACGTGGAATAAGTGGGCGGAGATTGTGCAGATATTTTAGCTTCTTATTATGATTGAAAATAAGCAGATTTTTAAAACTTCAGCACATTCCTTTCTTATCTTTAAACATATATTAAGATCAACTTTGAATCTTTTGCTTCGATATGTCTTAGCCAAACATCTTATAGGTATAGATATTGGATGTTCATAATCTACTAGCCGTGGCTGCCACTTCGTCCACGTGAAATTTAACAAGGAGTTGTAATTCGAAAATAAAAGTAGTAGTAGTACTTATTATATCAGCTAGCTCCCAGTGAGAAGAAACAGATAGACAAAATTGTAAAAAATGTTTTTAGTATATAATTGGTACAGTTTTTGCGTACCAACGCATTAAGTGAAAAGCGATTAGTAGATTATTACCGAATTTACTTGTATTATGTAGATGTAGGATTTGAATGAAGAATCATTTCGCCATTTTCACAACTGCATATACGATTTAACATAATTGTCTACTCACAGACACTCGACAACTCATTGCTACTGGAGGTAATCGAATTCAATACTGATGTAAATACCCACTTCCAAGTTATGTCATTCTATTGGACTGTAATAAATTTAATTAATAAATATGAATGGTAAAGAAAATAACAAGCTTTAATACGCCAATGCAATTTAAAAAAAAATAAAAAATCGTTTAGTAGCTTCAGATTTTTTATTTACTCTGTTTAAATACTTTACTTTTATAGATTTGTTAACCTATTATAAAATTACAACAATAAGCTCCATAATGCCATTTATGTTTATTATACCGTTAGGGTACATTATTAATATCTTATATAGGTACAAGTTGCTGACTGGAACTTCTTTCGTACGTTCGTTCTGCCTGTGATTTTATATTTATACTTTTTGAAGCAAAGAATCACGTTAAGTAAAATTGCTCAAGTCTACACCGATGTATGTTAAAACTTCTCTGGTCTCTTATGGTTTTCAATTAAATATTTTAGTTCTTTAATTCATATGTCTACGGAAAATGCCCGTCCACTCAATAACTTTGGTAACGTTTTTTTTATTTCTCATATATAATAGTTTTGCTCTCCTTTTATGATTTTACATAAGTTGTGTCAATCGTCAAACATTTTAAATCATTTCAACCTTTAAAAGATATCATTAAAACTCATTCTAAAATTGTACGAACGATAAATTTTTATATATCTAATTCTCGGTTTATCGTTCGTACAATTTTAGAAATCTAATTATTAATAGGTCGCCAAGAGAGCACACAGTGTTACATTACTTAGACAAAAAGACAGGCAAAAATTAATGAAAATTTGCAATATTTTCATCTTCAAGCTTTATTTCGCATAGCACGGTAGACTGAGAGAACTCGACATAACATTGTGAGTTCAATGGCAGATTTAAGAAAATGTTTATATATCAATAGACTACATTAACCAACGTTACAATTTCCTTGTATAAAGAATTTGTATAGTGTGGCCATTAGTCAGGTTATACCAATACAAACTAGACACAACAAGGCATTGCAAGGCTGTTTTCATCGTATAAAGGTTTGACCGTATCGATCGGAAACGATTTTCAAAGTCAGTTTTCTTTTCGTTACACTGTACCATTCATATGAATATTGAAAAGCTCTAAGACGTATAGCCATGTAGCTTTTTTAAATGTATCATGCATTAAACTAAAAAATGCCCTGTTCGTTAAATGTATATGGAAATATAACATAACTGCGTATTGCTTTTGTTCATACCATTTATTTGCTCTTGTATCGAAGACAAAGTGAGTCCGCCACTCAACAAGCAAGTTTCAACTTCAGACAGGAAATGGAGAATGGAATGTCTTGACACTATTTCTCTCTGACTACTCCGGTATTCAGTAAACAAATTTTTTTTTAGGCTTTAGAAATAGGATCATATTTAATTTAAAATCTATTTAGATTCTTTACTAGCTTATATATTAAAAAAGTATTTACAGCATATCCATAATGTAAACTTTCTTTTGACCGGGTTCCAAAATTTATGCAAACAACAAAATGTCACAAATGTAAAAGCGCAAAGTGAGTAATTTTAGTCGAAACCGTTTGTTACGCGGGAAATAGCAATTGGACAGTGGCACGCATCGGTTCTGTTTAGCGATTATAAATAAAAGATAGGGAACTCGGCCACTGGTCTTTCTATTTCTGATTGAAACCTACTCCAGAATCAAGAACACGGCCAGGTTAACGCGGGGTTCGTTTAATGGATTCACATTGTCAATGGGCGTATATGTTTAGGAGCATACGATTCCGGTTGCTGTGTTTCAAACGACATGTAAGTGTATCATAATGTGCTTTATTTTTTTTCTTAATAAACAATATATATGTTTTATGTCATTTTTAATGTTATTATCATTTTATTAACATGATAAGCTAAGATGAAAATTCACGTGTCTTGTTATCTTTACTTATAATACTTAAATATAATATTTCCATAGAATAATATACGTAGATAGGTCTAGATAAAACTTTATAAATAATAAGTACTTAAACAAAAAATGTTGCAGCTATCATGACTTTCATAGTTTTTGTAGTAACACCCTGTTAATATAAATAACCTAAAAGTTATACATGGAGATTTTTCAAGGTACTTTCATAATCTCATGATTTAGTTAGGATATCCCTAATAACTACTTCAAACGAAATAAAAATATTTCCCCTGAAATTTGGCAAGTTGCCAGTCCTTGGAGGCGGTCAGTATGTTCAGGCCACAAGTGACAAATTCTTACTGTAATTATTATAGATAATAATTTCGACTTATATTAATCTCTTAGTCATTTTTATATGTATTTTTTTCGAAACGGAAACACGCTTAATATCTTAATTTTCTTACTATCTTTGTTTGCTAATTATCTACTTTGTATCTTTCAGTCTGGCATATTATAATGTTTTTAAAGCTTTATGAAAGGAACATTAACAAGATAGAGTGATTCATATTTTAAATACATGTATTGAAAATGATTACTTTTGAAGGGGTGCAATTCTTTAACAAAATACCCTCAAATATAAAGAGTGTTAGCTCACTTTACCGACATTACTGACAATGCGTTAAGTGAATATTTCAACTTGATTAACTCAACAATTGGTGTCTGTTTATTTGTTTTTTTCTTTACTTAATTCAAATTATGAAACTAAAATAAAAACTAAAGATATTGTAAGCTTTTGGCACTTTAAGTTATTCTTTGCAATGTATAAATTGGCAACGACAATTTAAATTTAAATGTTATAATATTAAGTAATATTGTTCTCAAGTAAGTGGCTTAGGTCTTATTGAGAAAATAAATGTCTATACATTATTTTTTTAAAAGAAAGATTTTTTACTCATTTTGACCTTAATTGTTCTAACTTAGCCTTACTATAAAACACTGACAATTGATACGGTAGTCGTAACCATCTAGGACAATGTATTTTCACACTTTTAAGTGTTATTCACACACTTAGAATAAGAAAAACATAGAAAACGAATAAAAATTTGGACTTCACGGTACTTGAATCTACGCTTTTGGATGGCGTCCAAGCGCTCTACCCGCTGAGCCACACGTACACTTTATCCGGATATGTCAATTTTTTTATATTTACAAACTTCTTTAAACTGTAAATTATTCCTTACTAGCGGCTCGTTCGCGGCTTCGCCGCGTGATCTACGTAGCTGTTTCGGTATATTGCAACCCTCGATGGTGGATTTTTGAAAAATAAATCTCTATGCTTAACCTTGGATTATCAACTATATATATGCCAAAATTCGTTACAATCGGTCAAGCGGTGTAGATTTTTCATGTAAACTTTCATCCCCTATTGCAACCCTTCATCCAAATCGGACCAGTAGATAAGCCATAAAGCGTGATAGACAAACACACAGACATTCGCATTTATAATATAAGTATGGATTATTTGCAATAGAGATTTTTAATTTCCATTCATACACTTTTGATATAGATAGGATATGGGAAAGGTCTTTGGAAATGTATTATTTACTACGTAGCCGAATGTAGAACTGTATGGCGTAGCAGTCAGAGCGCTTGTACGGTTTTCAAGAGGTATGAATTCAAGTCCCGCTCGTGTGCATTTTTTATATCCTAAATATCATGTCAATATTATAAAAATATAATATTGACACGTGTGAATATACGTACCAAAATTATTATGTACTTACATATACTTACCATAAACGTCTAAAGACCTAGGATTCATGCCTTGTGCCGTTTATGGCGTAGGTTGCACATACGTTTTACGGTATTCAACATAATATTTAATACAATATCTATTGCATACAATATCGTTATAATGGTTTAAATTATATTCAAAACTTGATTACATTTTTTGAAACGTTAAGGAAAAGCTAACAAAATATATATATTTTACTGTTGTGCGAGAAAAAGTGGGAAGCTAACAAAACATATATATTTCACTTATTGCTTGTATAAGTTTGCCGTATAAACCACGTTATACTGATTTCACTTTTTGTTTCAGGGTATGGCGACCACTTCTAGAAGTAGAAGAAAGGTAAGGGTTAAACTATTATTGATTAAATTTTATTATTTTTATTACAAAGAACAATTTTACCTATAATGAATGTAAACAATATTCATAGTATAAACGGAATAGTAAAAAGTTACATTTTCTTACCTTATATTTAAACTGAAGCTTCGTTTTAAGTTTTCATATTATAATCTCAAAGATATTTTATATTTTTATAATATAACTCGTACTTTTATTAGCATAACCAAAGTACAGTGGCTATGTTTGGAATCTTTTAAAGCATGCATTCTCTCGTGTGCCAACACAATGTTATTACGCCACGTATGTTTCAAAATATTCGCAACTATGTACCTAATTTGAACATCACTGCCCTTGACTTTGGTCACTTTATCGAGCCAAAACAAAATTACGTCTGTTACAATGACCAAAGCTTCCTTGTATACCTACCTTTGTATTTTCATTACAACAAACTTACAATTTCGAATTCTCAAAGCAACAATGTTTGGTACGTGTGAGTTATTTTACTCATACTCGGCTACGTATTTGTCATTAGTACTGTAGTTCTGAAACGGTTAAACTGTTCATAAAAAAATATTTTTTTCCGGTTTAAAGTATACATATCTCTTAAGATGTAATAACCAATAATATGGATAGAATTTTATAAACAATTTTATGTCGTCTCTCTGTTTACGTATCTAATTGCCTGGTAATTGGAATCAACGTGAGGTAAAGCTTATATCTGAATAAGTTAAGTAAAATTAAACTAAGATATCAATAAAATATTCATTACGCTTTTATGTTTTCATCTTTTAAAAGTTTTTCGTAGAAATCATTTTGTTCATACAAAAAGAAACCAATAGAAGATAAGATTAAATATTTTCTATGAAAAATTGAATGCGAACTATCTACGAGCTAGGTGCGTTGAATTCGTACAAGTGAATCGATTGATTTAATATAGTCTTTGAAGATTGCAGTATAACTTATGGCCGGCCTCACCTTAGCTTTTACTAATAATTCATAAGCGATGTGTTTCACTGCCAAAATTGGATTGTCATATTTTTTCATAAAGTTAAATGTTGTAGCGGCTTTTTACTGGCCAACTCTCGAGTTGATTTTGTGCCAACCGCGACATTAGTTTGGTATTTCAAAGCAAGTTCATCTGTTTAAATGCGTCCACTGAATTATTTTATTCAATTTATATAGCTAATTAAGATTAATTTGGGTCGTAAATATGTGATCTGTTGTTATTTATATGAGACATTGTCTTAGTAATTTTAGTTGATCGCGTGGTTATACGAAACATATCGTTCAGTCAAAAGAATAACGACGTATTACAAAAAAGATTGTGTGTTTTTTAATTTTTATTAGCTTTCTAGTTTTCTAACAAGCTTATTATACTATGTTTTTATTTGTTAAAGTATACATTAATATTATAAGAATTCATTATCATTATTTACAATACAATACATCTTAAGCTTTAAACATTGATTGGATGAATGATATTCTTACACTCTTATCAAATTATATTTTATTCTACAATACTACAATTTCAACTTTTCAATATTTTAATGAACAGTTAACTATTTATGGTAAAACACATAATCTAGGCACACGGCTTTGTACAAAGCCAAGTCCAAGCGAAGAAGCTAGACGAAACCGCCATGTCTTTTAGTCAGTTTCAACAAAACCTTAACCTTAAAGTATGAATATAATCAAATTTATTTTAAAACTATATTTTTAAAAATCCATACCATTTTTTTAAAAAACTTCAAAGATCATGTATGGATACTATTTATATATTTTTTGTATTCTAATGTTAAGAAACTTATTTTGTTATAATAATTGATAACACTTTTAATTTTTTTACGTTACACTTATACTTTAAAGTACTTATTGTAGTAATAAGTATTTTTTGATACCTATACACAATATGTTTAGAATCATATACATATATAGACTGTCACCTATTACCTCCATTCAGAAAGTTCATGTCTCACCATCTCAGATGTCACGGCTTCCAACTATGTGTTATTTTTTTCTTTGTTTCTCTGGCTTTAATTTGAAACTCTCAAGCATCTCTCAAAGAGTGCCAAAGCAACTTCTCAATTTGTTTTTAGGTACAAAAAGTTGAGACTATAATAACATTTTCGTGTTCGCCAAAATTGCTTTATTCTTATCGAAATAACAATTGAGACAGTGATACTTATATAAGTATTCCGTTTTTTTTTAAATTGGGTTATTTCAAGTAAATAAATAGCTTTATAATTATTTATGTCGTTTCCAATACTTTCGAGCAAAGGTATCGAGAATATTTTTAAATTTTAACATTTCCCTCAAGTGAGAACAGACCATACATAATTGGATACAATTGGACCAGGAAATATTATATTAAAAATATGCATATTCCACATTACTACTTCTACATTTCAATTAAAATATATCTTACCAAAAACTAATTATTGTTTAGGTATACAATAAAATATCAATATATTGATCAACCTTTACATGATAACGGATACAAAAGGCTGATAACGTTCAGAAGTTGATAAAGTTGTACTGATACATATTTTACCGACGTTACACAGTAAATATATTATTTTGAAAGAGAGTTATAGTCTACTTCAGATCGATTAATGAAAGTGTTATATGAAAGTAGTGTGTATGTCTAACGTAAACAGTAATTGTATTGATTTGCAGCAAGAAGATGAAAAAAAGAATAAGAAAAAGTCGTCTCCTGTCGACGATCGTCCGTCGGTACCCGCGCCAAGCGAAGCAATGCTCAACAGTGAGTTGAAACCTTTGTATTTTACTAAAAATAATTAGAAATCGAATTATTATTTTTCAATTATGTATCTTAACATTAAAACTGTAAGCTTGTAATAATAATAATATTATTTATTATATACATAGTAGGTAATAGTATTCCATTTTATGTCTCACGGTCAATCGACAAGCGAAATATAGTGTCAAGTCCATTATGGCATCACTTTACAAAAATCGATTAGGTAAAGGTTAATATTTGCATGAGGTAACAGATTTCCTAGAAAATAATAGCAAGCTCATTTTCCGATATAACGCATCTGATTTTCCGAAATATCACATAACGGTATACTGATTTATGCAAATATGATATTCTTTATTGCACTCAAAATAGTAGGAATCTAATAAAAGTTTGCCAAGCGAAAAAAATGAAGTGAAGATTAAATGTTGATAAGGGATAAGATGAGGTAGTCTCTCATTTAAATAGGTTCAAATGTTATTCTGAAAGGTGTCTACAGCAAAAACTTTTAGTACTTAGTCAATTCTAAGACTAGATTATAATGAGGTACTATAAAGATATTTGATTTTATGTTTACCCCAATAGAAAAATATTGCTAAAACATATTAACCAATATTCCTTGACTAAATAAATCTGCTGTCATAACACCAGCCAAAAGAGCCCTTCTCTGCACATACCTAACGTTATAAATTTTCCGGCTGCATACAGCCAAGTCAGTTATCTGCTAATAATATAATTAAATTAATTAATACAGTACGAATAATTCATCAATAAAATAATATAACTAAAGTTATAGCCGTATTCATCTGTAAAATTTAGTTAAAGTAAAAGTTATCTGAATTTGTAATTGTATTCCTTTGTTACCTTTTATTTACGCATCTTATATATAACTTTAACATCTCATAAGAACTCAAGATAAAATATAACATTTCAGATACTCATTGATGACTATATACTTTATTCTATAGTATTACACAGCAAATAATACTTATAAATAAATTTTAAGATCATCTACAAATTTTGGCTTTTCTGTCTTTATTAATTAAGACACTTAATTGGGTGTTTAATAAGCATTCTGCGCGTCTTTTGATACGCGTAAATAATGTCAATATTGCTTTTGATGGTGATGATGAGATCATAGTTCACATGAATTTTATCTCAAAGTTGTTAGAAAAACGAAATCAAAAGAAATAATTTTTTAGTAATACCTGTTCTTCATTGGTGGAAATAGTTTAATATGGCGGACAAAAAGGCTCTGCACTCTACAGTAATTAATTTACTATCTTTATTTACTAAATTGTTATGAGTTTATAGCGGCTTCAAATCACCTCGAGTATGATTAATGATATGGAGGCTTAACAACGTTTAGATAGTGATTAACAAGTATAACGCAGCCTTCAGTACTACCTGGTCCATTATTAGATATTATTTTTTCTGTTTTAGATACTTTTAATTATTACAGATTACTTTCGAATATTTTTAAGTGTTATACCACACTTAGGAAAATTGAAAAGACAATGTTCTAAATATCTATTACAGATTATTTTAATACACCTATAAGCAATCATGCACGTTATACTTAAATAATATATTTTGCGCATTTCATTTCGTTCATTTCAATAAAATAAATGTAGGGTAAATGTAAAGTAAAATACTAATTATCTAAATACCTATTTTAAATTACTTCGTTAAAATTCGTTAAATAACTACATTAAAATTTTAATCGGCCGAAAATGTAGATCATTGACACCGTTTAACATCGAGCCAAGAATGTTCTGATAAGTCAATCTCAGGAATATGAAATGAGTTGAGAAAAAACTGTTACTAAGATCAGCCCACGACACACGGATAAAAGTATTTGTAGGTGATATTTCGGGAACTGTGATAAATTCCACTAAAAAATAATATTGTACAAGCATTTACAAGACATCAGATTACGCTACTACACGATGGAATTTTATAAACCGTAATATTTCAATAACATTTCATTATTATAGAAATAAAGATTTTTTAAACATAAGAGATGTTTTTCCGAGGCTGATTGATTATGCATTGATTTTGATATAAAAAAATAAAACCATGTTTGTAGATAGTCTTAAAATTCAAAGATGAAAGATAAGAGCTGTATAAAATATCTACGTAACGGCTTTTTAATCTTTTGTCAATATTGTGAGCGTTACAAGGCAAAGAAACAGGCAATAATAAGAGAAGGCTCATTTTCGTAAAAGCCATTTCTAGTGCAGAAGACAGGTAGATAACTAATTTTTAAGTATTTTTTTACACAAACCGTACAGGTTTAAAATTCGGACATCATAGTTTTATCATGTGCCATGAGTTATCAAAAAAATAATGAATTTTGTAAGTACCTAATAATAATATTCAACACCCTTAAGTGATAAAAAATGAAATATAATAAGAATGTAGCAGCATCAATTATTATTTATATTAATTTGAAAATAAGTGGGTAGTGTGTTTTAATTTATTATTGAATGTTGTTTTCTATTCAATGGATTCAAGAAATTAGTCCATAGTACTTGCGTAATTACGGGTACGGGATCTGTTATATTTTTGAGATCAACAAAACACTTACACTTGACATCTCGCTAGGGCGTTCATTCCGTGAATTTAAAAGGTAGGAGAAGATAAAAAGTTGAAGAAATATGTAAAACTAGGATGATAACTAAGAAGACCTGAAGGTTTTTAAGGCTTTAGCCTCAAATTGGCCAATTTAGAACAGGTCCAATAACTGAAGATGGTGGACTTATAATTAGAAAAGTATTTTCAGCAATGGAAAAGTAAATCCAATTTTAAGGACAAAATTTAGAAGACAACAAGAAAACGGGATTCACCTGAAAAGGACGTAATTATTTCAATTTAAGGGTTCTTTTATTGTACTCAGTTGATCATTTTCTTAACTGGATAATTCTGATACTGGATTGGAAATTTGAAACAATCACTGAGATTGAAGACAGATGGTTGGATTGGAAGCGCTAGTCCACACCTAGAATAAGTGAGCTTAAAAGTGAAAACAAATGTGATGTTTAAAGTGACATATTTTCATAATTACCTAATTTATATTTTGACATTAAAAATGGTGATAATACTTTAAGTGAATAAAAGTGGATTATAGTAACGTCTTGAAATAAAACTATTTTTAACTGGTTAAATTGCGTAAGTATTTGGCATCCGGAAAGATATTTTTAGACAACCGTTGTTTCGTACACTTTACAATAATTACTTAGATAAGACATCAGATTGAATATAATAATTTTATGCTATAACTTTCTCGGCATAGTATATAAATTATTCAATATTTTGTTTTTTTGGACGAAGCACTGTATGGGTTTCCATCATCTAACATGCAGTTTGTAAAGAAATTATACAAAATCTATTAACATATAACAGTTAGTCCGAGCTTCATTCATGTTCATTTGACGATTCAAAAGTGCTTAGAAAACTCTATTAAAATAAAGAATATATGTAGTTTTTTGAGTAAACTAAATAGATGGATGAAAATGAAACTATATGACAAATCAGAAACCTTTTTTTTAAAGTACAAATTTCTTTCTATAGGTATAAATATAGGTATAGAGAGATATGTAGAAATGTTGTTTCTATTATCTTTAAAACTTCTTTTTTAATATTACACTATTACATGATACCCATTATTTACACAAAACAGTGTAATTAAATTAAATAAGTATATTTACACAAAAGTATAAATTAGAAAATATTGTACAGGGTTATATAAATATTATAGTCAATTAATAAGAGAATAAAATTATATTACGACTGTATTTTACTTTGTACAAGTAATTGAAAGAATATAACTATAATATAAAACATGATGACATTAATGGCATCAATGAATATAGAATATTTAATGGAAAACGTTTGTTTTATTACATTTTCATTCATAAAGAGGTATAATAATCAAGGATACTCATCAAAGTTATAAATAAAAGTTAGCGAATATTACTTCTAATGGCATTAAATAGTATTTTTAGATATTATAATATATCTATGAATATACATAGAAATACAAATCTAAACTAAGTAGGAACTAGTACCTAAGTAGAAAACGAAGTAGGAACGAGGCCTAATCAACCGTATTAATTTTGAGTACTGTCAGAAACGGAAATTCTGTGACGTACAACGCATGTAGGTATAAGTTGTAGTCCAGAACTTCGTTTCGAAAGTTCGAAGACTACACAGTTTTTTTTAAAGTATACTGTTTTCGGGATTCGACGGAAAAATTAAAATTATACTGTATCATCAAAACATCTTCGTGGCCAGTCGTGGCCCAGTGGCACAAGCGTGTGACTGTAGACGACTGTTTGTGGATCCGATTCCCACTCGAGGAGTGGAAATATTTAACATTTCCATTTTCTTCGCTCTAGTGTCGAGGTAAAGCGCGGCGTTAAGTTCCGCCACTTAACACACAATGCCTCCGAATTCGGCGGAAAGTTCGGAACGGAGTATCTTTATACTAGGTTCCCTCTGCCTACCCTGCTGTGTGCGGGAAGCTGAAAAAAAAAAACATTTTCGTCAACTAAAATGTAAATGACATTTTAAGGAGCCTAAACTTTCAAATTATAAATAATACTTAAAAATGGTATGTTAAAATGTCATTTATAATTTTTGAATTTTTACGAATGTAGTAATTTTCTAACATTTTTATAAGTGTAGAAATTAATGACAATATGTAGCATATAGACAATAAATACATAATATATAGCATAATACTATAAAACATTTTATTTCTCATAACCCGCTTAATAAGTCTTCTCGACTAGATACGACTAAAGATTTGCTGTATACAATTTATATAGGTACAGCAAAACAGATTTAGTCGTATTATAGAAGTATTGCGTTATATATTAGGTATATTTTGTGGTTTTTACTTTTTCATTAGCTCTAACTCGACGTTTGATTTTATCACTTCCTTACTTTTTTACATTTAAATAAATTTATTACTTAAACTAACTAAAATTCGTAAATTTTATTATTAAAATTAGTTGATTACTTCCAGATCTACGAACAGCATTCGGTCTTTTGGACAGAGACAGCGACGGTCACGTAACACCGGCAGAGCTTCAGTTCATGCTACGTAACTTGGGCATTGAAGTCAGTGACGAACTCATAGCTGATCTTATAAAGGACGCCAGTAAAACTGGTAAGTAATAAATATACTGACTTAAATTACATTCTTCTAACATTTGTTATCGTAACCATAATCTTTTTATAATAGACATTATGTAGCTACATTGCCATTAATCATTCGCTATGTATACAAAATTCTTTGTATTCTGAGAAAACAGTGAATCTAAATTTACCTTGTAGTTCACACGTACATTGCTTTGAATGTAATGAACTCGCACAAACTTGTGGATCATTCACTATTTAATATCTTTAAATCACAAGCCAAAATGTCATGAGATTTTAAAATATATGTCCTTGCTGAAGTACTTTCAGTTGAGCGTCGCCCACTTTACACTTTGATTTGAATTGTTGCCAAAAACGAACACAATTTTGCGTTGATTTTTATTCATGTTAAGATAAATTAGGTCATTTAGCGATTCTCCTCTATAAAGTAATTTTAGATACAGTATAAAATTTTATTTTTTTATATTTAAAATAAACCAACTGTAGAAGGGTTGAGTTGATATGAAAAAACATAAAAAGTAATTTATCATAAAAGGTCTGTCTAAAGGCAAAGTAAATAAAAGTTAATTTAATCGATTGAGATAATTTATTCGAAGTATTATTGTAATAGCGTGCAGGTGCGGGCTGCCGACTTCCGGTGACCTCGCGCCTTTGCACGACTACCCATGCTCACACCCCCTTCCTCCAAAGTTGCCGCTGAACATTACGTTCACGAATGTCATTAATAATATCCTGAAAGTTCACAATAGTCTTTTTCTTTTAGATAATTATTGGAATATTTAATAATAGCCTCTGTCCTAGTTTACATTGTAATCTACAATCTTTCAGAAATATATATATTACGCGTAAAGCTATTTGTTTAACAAAAAATCTGCGGAAATTATTTTTTAATTACGTTATTTACCGACAATAAGTACCTACATAGTTTAATAAACGTAGATATAGGTATGATATACTGTAAATAGTTTACATACGTACATCTTAGGTATTAATTTTCCTTTCTGCTATTGAAAAAACTCCCGTAAACAACATAATATGAGGAAAATTTGAACATTAAACAGATAACAAACTTTATGGTACTAATACAAATGAGTTATGAAGGAAACATGAAAGAGTCGTTACGTTGTCTTGTGTAAATCTGTGACGTCGTGTAAGCACCTGTACCAAACGAAAATACCCGGTCGGAGCACGCAACGCGCTCTATCTACGATCGCAATATGCTAATCCACGGGTTCTATCAGATTGCTTCGAGTACACACTTTAGCTTTAAATTAGATCTAAAATCTACAGTTTACGGTTACGTTTCAAAGTCACTAATAAATTACTTTAATTTTATTAAAGCTACGTTATTAACTACGATTATTACAAACACTATTGTTTATTGCTGGTCTGCTGTAGGGTAGGCGAAGTTGTCGCTTTTCTTACTGTATCGGATTTTTTTTTATTTCCATACGTCCTTCCTATTTTAAAATCAAGGCAAAAGGAAGTGTTACTACATTCTTTTCTATTCATCTATTTTATTAACATATAGACACCATCGTTGCGCAGTAGGACAGCGGTTCACTGTAAACGTCGATGCGATTTGCACTGGGATCGCATAACATATTAATTATTTTCATTTTGGTACCTGAAATAGAGCGCGGCGTTAAGTTTTGCCATTCATTACCCATTGTCTTGATTTTGGGCGTAAAAGTGGAGAATAATGACACTAGGTTTTCCTGACTACCCTATTATGTAGTAAACATCAAACTGACAAAAAATAAACCTATGTAGGAATATGATGCCTTCTTATCGGACAAATCAATATAAAACCCAAAGATAAATTACTTATTTTTTACGATATAAACTTGTATATTGAATCATTTGGATACATGAAATACCTTTTAATAAATTTTCATATACATATACAATTGTATTTTTAGTGTTACTTATCCTTTATTTTTTTTTGTAAAGTCCTGCATTAAACGGTATAGGCAGAAAGGACTATATTATTAAAAAAATAACTTCAATTGTGAAGTTATTTTCCCACATAGTAGCCTAGTCAGAGAGAACCTAGTGTCATGAAACACCACTTTTCGCCCGAAAACGAGACATTACGTGTCAAGAAGAAGTCATCGCCGCAGTTCTCTCTAGGTACATAGGATCGGAGAAATGAAATTAACATATTACGATTACCAATATTAGGAATCACACCCACAACCATCGCATTTACAGTCTGACGCTTTAAACCTGCGCTACGATGACCTCAGTTACAAATACGTAGGTACATTTACATTGTGTCAAAGACAAAAATAGCTGACAGCGGGCTTTCGACGTCATGACTATAATGACTTCCCTAATACCATTAATTAAGATTTAACGACTCTTACAACCCTTATGTTGACTGGCGCATTAAGGACAAATTAGGTGGGCGCCTTTTTACATGCCTTTAGCATTAGTAATATTTTTATCTCTTAAGTATTTTATCGTGATAATTAACAACAAAAAATAAAAAATGCTACATTCATATACTATACGTAATTATATACATCTAGGTAAGGTACATGCATTGTCAATTAAGTTTAGTTTTTTAATTTTGTTGTGTTCTAGTCTAGAGTCTTATTGACTCTAACATAATATTAATTATATAGTAATAGGTATATGACTTACTATTTTCTTATTAGCTACTTTATATATGTGCAAATGTATATTGACACATTAAGAAAAGATGACTACCACTTAGGCATTTTCAAACAAATATTACACGTTCTTATATTGACCTACCATGTAATAATGACGAAGTGAGAAAATACACATTAAATAAAATATGAGGAGATTATGACTCTCGCTTACGACATAAACTGTTTTGTTACAGGAAACGGTTTAATAGACGAGAATGAGTTTATGCAGTGGGTGACAAAAATACAAGCGTTACAAGGTCTAGACGTTAGTACGAGTGGAGGGGATTCAGAGGAAGAAATTACAAGAGATTTGTTAGCAGCCTTCAAGTATGTAAAAAGATTTTAATATAAGATTTTAATATCAACTAATGATAAAGAAGTTCTGAATTCGCAGTTTTCAGTATACACATTAAATTAATTGATTTTTTTCAAAAATAGGTATCTACTATCTAATTTCGTAAAAGGTTTATTTTTAATCAAAGCAAAAATATGTAGGTACTGTTCATTCGTGACAAAATTTGTTCAATATATGACAACATCGTCATTGTAGATGCCATTGCCATGTATTACGTATGTATGTATGTGACTACGTATTATTCTAGATCGGTACAAAATATATTATTAAGATGTCTTATTTTAAGATATGACCACACTTCAATCATGAATAAATAAACGTTGACGATTGAATAATATAAATAGATAAATTCAATTGAAAAGCGGCCATTTCATGGTATTGTTGACGATTTGATGAAAGCTGCAACAACAAAAACAAACAAACAAAAGTTCATAACTTTACGACATGGCGGCATATAAGTACATGTGTGTGTCCAAGTGTCATGTCAAAAAACACTATTCTTCACTTTCTGACCGAAATCGACACATTGCGTGTTGAGGTCGGAACACAATGTCGCCCTTTGTCTTAGGTACCAGAGCGAACAAACAAAAATAATATTCCACGACGATCGTGTTTACAGTCAGACGCTGTCCCACTGTGCTACGACGTAGCATAATACCTCGTACACATATATCTCCTCGTAACTTATATTAAATACTTATTGTATATTATTGCAGAGTGTTTGACCGCGACGACAACGGCTACATAACGCGGGACGAGTTGCGAGCCGCGCTCGAGATGATCGGCGAGCCCGTCACCGACGCGCAACTCAACCAGGTGCTCGCGCTCGGCGACATCGACCACGACGGCCGCATCGACTATGAAGGTAAACTGAAGTTTCACACTTTTTTGCATTGCAGTAGTGATAGGAAGTAGTGTCTTGACACTCTGTTCTTCACTGTCCGCCCGAAAAAGAGACTGCGTGTTGCGTGTTGGAACTCAACACCGCAGTTTGTTTTAAGTACCAGAACGGAGACATTAAAATAGATTAAAGGAAGGTAAAGCTTAAGCTAAAGTGCTCATTGTTATATCTATATATGTTTATAGTATTATTAGACATAGTGGCGTAGCTGGATGCTGATTGTATAAGTGATGGTTCGATCCTTACTCGGTAGAATATTTTTTTATATATATCTCAAATACATTGTATTCTCGGTTTGGTTTGACAAAAATCATCCACTCTAGAACTGTATTCTCTCTCATTAATTTATTGATCATTACAAATAACCTCCTTTAAAGAAAAAAAAAATAAAATAACAATTATAAAGAACATGTTTTTTACCCTATATTATGTTACCTAGAGGATTTTTTTAGCTTCACGCTGTATCCCGCACACAGCAGGGTAGGCAGAGGGAACCTAGTGTTAAAGCACTGCGTCCCCCACTTTTCGACGAATTCGGAGGCATTGCGTGTTAAGTGGCGGAACTAACGCCGCGTATAACTTCTGATACCAGAGCAAAGGAAATGGAAATATTAAATATTTACTTCACTCCTCGAGTGGGAATCGAACCAGTCGTTTACAATCACATGTTCAAGCCACTGCGTCACGACTGCTCCAGGAGAGTTTATCAATTAATAAATACATTAATTGAAAAAATATCCTTTCACATCACTGAGTACTATATTAATTGTTTTTACATCTACTATACCCTTGTATCTGAAAAATATTAAATAATAAATAACTATTTTTTTAATTTCTTTCATCAATAGGCGCTGTATGTTAAACTATAAAATTTCTAAAATTCCTTTATCTTTTGTTACAGAGTTTGTTAAGATGCTGTTGTAACATACCTCAATGATAAGAAAGACCTCATTAGTTATATTGGTAGGTGATTGACGACTTTTGTCTTCAACGTCTTGAGATGAGGACGTAGGTTTGATAGGAGTGTAGTTATTATGAAATGTCCAAGGAGTGACCTAGGTTAATTTATTTATAGATTTTTACAGATTACTCAGATAATCATAATTATAGACGAGAGTAATGCTTTACGTATCATGCATATTAGAAGTCGAATATAGGCGCATATACAGGGTGGTAAGTTGTTACAAATGGAGGAGCTGAAAATAAACATTGTTGCCGTATACTGTACACACAAAATTTCATTAATTATTTATTTTTATTTATTAATTATACTCATAATTTTCGTGTAATAATAAGTTGTCAGTATTGATTACAGTATTTATTAAAACAATTTGATGTTTTTGTCTCCTTCCTAATAATTTGAACGACTGAACAGCCTGTATTCTTTTTTTACCTTATTTTATTTTTACCGAGTATTAATAATTTCAGTATTTTCTTTCTTTTTGGTATTTAAAACGAATATTTTACAAAAAAACTCTTATCCGACTGAACAAAAATCTTACGAATGCTTAGAGTGTATTTAATGTTCGCGCAGCGTACTTAAAATATTATATTTCCAGTAATATTATTGTTTAGCTACTAACAAACAGCTATGATAAAGTAAAAAGTACATATTATGGTTATCATAAAATATTGTAATTTTATGGTTGTGAAAAATAATTTATATAATATATAAAATTGTACATACATCGTTTCAGTAGTTATTAAATTGTTTATTATGTTCTACATAAACACCAAGTGCCCACGTCTTTATATAATAATAATACTGTGTGTCTTGTTATGTGAAAACAATTGCAAAAGTGAACTAACTAGTCATATTTTCTGTTATTTTTGCTTTTGCTTCACACACTTAGTTGAAAGTTCACATTTGCAATAGTTTAACAGATTTCGCCTTTGTAAGGCATGTGATGTGGAATATACGTGATCAAATAAATCATAATTTGTTATTTTATTATTTTATTTACGAATGTGTTATTAAATTTATATAAACCTTTTTATTCATACTCCTTTATACGTAAAACCTCTTAAGTGGTATTAAGATTATGGTAATTGTTAATTGTTTCGTTTGCTGCACGCTTTTTCCGGCAACGCAGGCTAGTCAGGGAGAGTTTATTGTCAGAGTACTCTATGCTTCACTTTCCGCCCGGATTTGAAACTTTGTTTCTTATGTAGCAGACCTCAGCCGAGCTTTAAAATGTACCAGAACAAAGAATTGAAAATATCTTGCATGATCATTCCTTCGAGAAGCGGATTACCCACAATCATTGCGTTTACAGTCAGATGATGTCACACTGCGCTAGGACGCTCATAAGGGACGAGGGTGCAGAAAAACAAATTTTAAGCTATTGTGTAATCGGTAAACTTTAATTTATAATGCTTACACAGTGAGAAAATAAAAATCCCTAAATCTTGTAACTGTCAACGCTCCATATCAAACAATTAATCTTCGTTAGCCAAAAATTTTCCTATGAAGTCACATGGTTTTTTCTCATTTGGATACCAATGAGCCATTATGTGACCCTTTTGTTGCCATTGGTGGGTTATCTCTTTTAGGTTTATAAAGCCCTGCCAAAATTGATGTTATTATGTATATATACATTATGCTTATCGAAGTTCATTGGTAAGTGCTAAATACGTTTGTGGGTCCACTTTGTGAGAAGCTAGTGTCAAGACATTTTGTTCTCCACTTTCCGCCAGAAATCTAGACATTGTGCGGTAAGTGGCGAAACTTAACGCCACGCTTTGTCTTAGGTTCTCGTGGTTTCAGTCGGATGTCTGTCAAACTTTGTTTCACTGCATCAAAAACTGATTTTGCAAAAAACCTGGGACTATCTGAAACACGTTCTCATAATAAAGAAGTAACGTAAAGAGCATAACGTAGGTAGGTATTACATATAAGTTTTTCATAATATTTATTACAGGCGTCATTGTAGTGGAGATGGTTGCATTCCACTAAACTTCATATCTGAGGTCACCGTCATCAGTAGTGAATTAGCTAAATAATAAAGACCATTTTATCACACCTTTAGTACCAAGACATCAATAACTCGTACGTCGGTAACACATGCATTTTTATAGAAATATTCTCTCAATTTCTTTCGGCAATCAATCTCGCTCTTTTGAATGTCGAAATGCTTTACTGTGAATTAAATAAACAATTTCAAAAACAATTACCTGGCTGTAGTAAACCTTAGTAGGTAAATCATATATACCTACTTACTCCCATCCAAAAATTGGATTTAAATATTGGTTGTGATAATCACTATTAATTAATGTTTTGTGAAAGTATTTGGTATCCCAATTTCTAATATGAAACCAGAAAAATATTGGTTTAAAAAACTACTTCGATAACTTCATCTTAATGTAAATGGAAAACTCACCGATGTAGGGAATATATCGATAATATGCTTTGTATAAGCTCATGACGCGAACGTGAGCCTCAGAACAATTCGTTGAAAATATAGGCTTAGCAATCTTGCATCCTGCAGAAACTTTTGCCATAACTGTGTATATTAATATATTTTAGTACCTCAGCTAATATTAAATTTAAAATAAAATAGGAATAAATATTTTAGTAGTTCAAAAATCCGATAGTGTAATGGCGTAGTGACGTTTTATATTTGTCATAAAGTCCGCGAAGGTTCTAATAAGACTTTGCAAATATGCATTGTCTTAAATTCATATATCCCTACTAGAAAGTCTGCGTCTGTTACACTTTTGGGTGAAATTTGAAATAAAAATTGCTGAATTAATTCTGGAAGACACAAATAGACAACTTTTTTAAAAAAATCAACCCCTAAAGGCCGAAACATGTATTAAGTGCAGATAAACAAAAAAAAAGTAAACATCTAAAGGTTTATTGAGAACAGTAAGACAGTAAAAATTTTAGCAACTTCTCCTATCCCTAAGCAAACCTTCATCCTGGAATTCTGTAAAATCCTATTCAATCTGATATTTATTATAACCATTAAAGCCTTTGTCGAGTTAGCTTTTAAGAGCAATACTTTATTCATCATAGCAAAAGCTTTTGTGTTAATGCATTTTATAGCCCTATTTTTTTAAAAAACCTTTTATGTAAGTATGGTGTTTATTTATGATATTAATAAATTCCTCATCCAATAAAACAGCAACATAATTGCGAAAAACTGTGTGTTGGTTTTCTTCAGTATTTTTTAATTTATCGAAATTTGCTTATAAAGCAATTTTACAATATTTTTTATAGCAAAGTAACATATGTACATACATAGAATAGCGTTTCACACACAATTATTGGAACTCTACATTACACATATTTTTGATATCAAACATCTACAATGCAATTACATTATTGTTTTGTTGGATGAGTGATATACTTCTATATAAACTATGTAAAGTACTGTGAATAGATATTATTTAGACACCTATGCAAAGTAATGCCATATTCATGTTAGCAACCACTAATAATAAAACTTTATAAGGTAACATATTTCTCTATTTCATAATTTCTATACAATGACTGATCTCAATAATTATTAAACACTTATATTTAATCTAGACCAGAGAAGAACTTTGATAAGAAATCTTTGGGCTTAGGTTCTTCAGTAGGCTTGAAATATGTCATAATGTGACCCTTTTGTTTCCAGATGTTCACCACTTCTTTAAGCTCCATTTGTCCCTGAAAACAAATTCGTTTAATTTTATTTAATTGAAGTACACTCTAAGTTGAATGCCAAAACAATATGAACATACAAACTATTAAAATTATCGATAATTATTAAAAACAATGATTTTGATGATGATTGATGGATTGAAATCTATTCTTTTATATAAATATGAATAAAATGTATACTCACTTTAATGACTAACATATCAATGACTCTAATATCAGTCACATCTTTGTTTTTCAAAAAGGTTTCCTTCAGTTTAGCACGACATTGGTTCTCCGACTTTGGAATATCAAAGTCTTTAACTAAAACGAAATTTTAATTAATCTTATTTTAATGCTCACATAATAAACACATTGATCACAGAATATTTAAAAAGTAAATACACTAAAAAAGCAATCACTTTCACTATTTATTCGAAAATTGTTATTGTCGAAAATCAAAATGTAATTGATGACATAACTGGTTACAAACCTATGTAAGGAATTTGACGATACCATGCTTTGTATAAGTTTAACACTCGTAACCTGGCCTCAGCTTGGCTTAATGATAGAACTGGCCTTACATTTTTCGTACCAACTTGAATGGCCTGTTTAGCAGCCATTTTACAAAATTATTTTCAGGTTCTTGTCGCCCAGATCACTCAATATTATTTTGTTAACATTTGACAGAAGACATACGGCGATAATTTGACATCTATCAACAGCTTAAATATAAAAGCACAGATCTACAAATATCCCTCTTAGTATATACAAATTACATATTATACAAAAAACGTTAAACTATGGACATAATAATTTTTAATGAAATTGTAATTCGTATAACGGAAACTCGTCTCAATTTTTATACACATAGCATTAAGTTCAAAAAAACGTTAAGAGCGTTTTTAGATTTCTAGAACAGGAATTATTTAAACGAAGGTAAAATCTATTAAAAATAAAATTCTTGTTTACAAAATAAATAATTATAATTAAGTTATATTTTTTATATTAATATTCGACATATTTCCTTAAACGCCTAAACTTTTAAAACACACAAAGCTTCACCCAAATTCGAATATTGTATTTTATAGTGGACATGTTTTAGATCCGTGTTTCGGTGTAAGTTCTGAGCTGTAGGGGTTAATCAGGAATGTATCTTTCATACGTCCAGGCATGTAGGTGAAATAAATATCTCTGAAAAAGAAGTTTTTTTTTAACAAATCTGTTTTATTAAAAACACAATTCAATATGCTGATTGCACCAGATTCTATTGTATGTTCTTTTCTTTTATTAAAAAATATAAAACATAAGCTACTTACAAAAACGGTTTACTGGGATATGGATCATATTTCATTGTTGACCACCATAGACGAGTCTGATTCAGCTGCTTCAGTCTGTTTCTGGTTACAAAGTCATTTAAAAGAATTTCGAACTGAAAATAAAATATGTCATCCATTATAAAATTGTGTCCATACTATTTTATGCGACAGCGTCACGACACGTTTTTACCCGTGGGGGGACGGGTTAAGAATACAATTCCCCCCTGCCGCTGGGTAGCGTCCCGTAAAAGGCGGGTAACCCAGTAGCTTGGTGGTAGGAGATTCCCTCTCCGACTGGCTCGCGACCACTACCGTGTCAAAGACGAACCGCCAAGTATCTGATGATGTGTTCCGGTTCGATGGCATGTAAGCCAGTTTTCCCTATTCCCACCATTCCCATCCTTCCTCCTTCCTTTTTGTGGTACATCCCCCAGGCTGGCAACACATCCACAACTCTTATGTAGTGGATGCCTATGGGCGAAGGTGACCACTTAACACCCGGAGGACCTTCTGCTCGTTTGCCTCCTTTATTCCATAAAAAAAAAAACTACAGGCCACCTACAGGCTTACAGCTAATTAAGTTTTTGTGGAGTGGAAATAATTAATATTTTCAATTTCTTCGCTCTGGTGTCGACGCAAAGCGCGGCGTCAAGTTCCGCCACTTAACACGCAATGCCTCCAAATTCGGCGGAAAGTGGAGAACGGAATATCTTAATACTTGCTTCCCTCTACCTACCCTGTCCTGTGCGGGATATACAGCGTGAAGCTAAAATAAAGTTATAGTTTTTTTGCTTCAATTATTTCAAGCAAAATAAATTCTAATAAGTCTTGAGTAAACGAAAAGAATCAATTTTCATAATTCAGTGCCTATTAACGCATTATTAATTCGTATATATTATTCGTAATAAGAAATAAATAGTGAAGTGTTTACCAGTTTTTGCACTAAATGGCGATGAGACCAATTCATATGTTTTAGTTGTTTCAGGGTAAAAGGGATTCTAAACGCTCTTGCTCTAAAATCCATATGCTTGAGATCAAGCCATCTACGTTGCGATTGTAGTAACAGTTTTTCTAAAAATATATATATTTATAAACTTTATCGGTATAGAGTCGTATGATAATATTTTCATATTATTTTTTTCTAATATCTTTAATTTAATTTTTTTTTAATTTTTTACAATATTTCACATACACATTTAGAAAAAAATTGTGTCTGTACATTGAGTATTTTTATAAAAAATAATTTTGGGGAGATACTATAACAGTAATATAATATGAATTTTTAATTTTTGTCACTGTCTGCTTGTACGCGCTCACCCTTTGATCCTTTAACTATAGGCAGGATACTTAGGGTATATTTGATTTTGAAGAGTGAAACACGTGATGTAGGAAGACGGAAGAACCGTCTTGATAAAATTTGTTCAGCGTGATGCGCATTTTGAGTTGAGATGTAAAAGTTAAAGATTTGAAACAACTGATGAAGAACCATAACAGTCAAGCTAAACTATAACAAACAAGTAGGCATTTTCCATTGACATAAATAACAATTAAAAACCTAGAAAATCAAATGACATGCACAAGAAGCCTAGAGCTAAGCTCTAAGTAGTAGATAGATACCGCATAAGTAAAATTTGGTAAGAATCGTGGACAATATTTGTTGACAAATAATAATTATTGAAGGTCATTGGCGCAAAGGAACATTCGATTTTCACGCGATGAAATGATGTCTCTCCGATCTGACATAGCAAAGCATTGAGTAGTTTAATAAGCAATATTTCGAATTCCAGTGAAAACGGAAGATAATATCAATTTAAAATTGTTATATTAAACAAAAAGTAATTAATTGTATACATTTAAAATAGATTAACATACTTTCAGTAGATGGCGTTAGCTGTCCTTTTACTCTTTGTCGAACCCATTCTTGTAGATTATTTAATAAATTTGCTTTTGGTAAATGCGGTATTAATAATGGAGTATCCGATAGTTCAGCTAAAAACGCCTGAAAATAATGTTGGCTTAAAACGGTGATAATAAACTTTTAAAAATATTTTGTAGGCTGTGATGAATTCTTTAAAATGTGTTCTACCAAGGTTACAACAAATTATTACCGCAAGCAAATCTTTTTCTTTTAGTCCAGATGGTGAAATAGTTGGCATTGAAGGCTCGGGCTGAGAAAAAAGATATTACAAACTCACATTATTAAACTAAAATCAATGCGTCTTCCTACACAGGTGACATATCAAGTATTTATTTGTTATTATAATAATACATACAGTAGGTTCAGCTGACATCAGTGCCTCTCTAACAGTGTCTTTTATAAAATCTTCGACCGGGTCCATTTGATAGACTTTCGCATTGTCCACCCAATGGGACCCATGCCTTGTTGGCGGGTAGTAATACTTTTCCAAACATTTTCCTTCATTATAAAAATCATAGAGATGACCACATGTGCACTTGGATTTTTTTATATATTCCATTATAGTCTCTTCCCTAAAAACATTTAAGAATTTATCACAATTTTTTCCACTTGTATTTTAATTCTTATGTACTTATTTCTTTTTTTTTAGCTTCACGCTGTATCCCGCACACAGTAGGACAGGCAGAGGGAACCTAGTGTTAAGACACTGAATTAGTATACTATGTGGTTCGAATCTAGAAACACGATGAGTTCACATGCGCTTGAAGCGCATGAAAGCTAAGAAAATAATTAATAATATAATATAAGAAACATTAAGTATTTCCACTCCAGCGGGAATCGAACCTACAACCAGCCGCGTTTACAGTCGCACTTATATGCCCCTACGCCACGACTGACCCCTATGTTCATTATTTAAATATCAATGTTGATTGGAATACACTTTTCATACTACTTCATCTTTATCTTCAATGAGAAAATTTAAATATATTTTAAAACCATATTTACTAGTCTTTGAAGGACTCATACATGAACACGTTAAACAATACTTTACTTTAGCTACCTAGTTACGGACATTGTCTACAAATTTAATAAGTTTTTTCTATGAAAAAAACAATCATTATTGAACTATTACACTAAAGTATGAAAAAATAACAAGTCAAGCGTAACTACCATTGTGCAACACAATCACAGTTCTCATCACAAATTTCATGAACATCGCGCGGAAACTTCCAATATCCTTGTATATTGACGACAAATTCTCCGTTAAAACAGGCTACACCGCCGTTAATCGGAATATATCCGGTTGGGAGAAGAGCAACATCTTAAAATAAAATTATTATTTTTCTTTCGATCAACTTATATAACACTAAGTAATATAAACATAATCTATACATAAATAGCTTCACGCTATATCCCGCACACAGCAGGGTAGGCAGAGGGAACCTAGTGTTAAAGACACTCCGTTCCCCACTTTCCGCCGAATTCGGAGGCTTGCGTGTTAAGTGGCGGAACTTAACACCGCGCTTTACCTCGACACCAGAGCGAAGAAAATGGAAATATAATTTCCACTCCTCGAGTGGGAATCGAAACCACAACCAGTCGTTTACAGTCACACTCTTGTGCCACTGGGCCACGACTGGCCACCAATCTATACATTGGTAAAAATGTAATTGACTGCTGTCCGATGATATATGAGAAAAAATATTATTGGGGGCAATATATTTGAAGGGCGTATTGGGGGCAATATTATCAATATAACGGAGCCCAACGCAATGTGTTTTCTTTTGTTTTGTTTCTTTGTGCTGTATGCTTATTTCTTAAACGGCTTAGTCGTTTTGAATGCAGTATTTATTATTATATATCGCCTAAATGTTTATTATTGTTGAGGAAAAAAATAAAAATTGCTGTAAAATAATCGTTTTATTTACCTACTTCGCTGAAACTTCGAGCGAGTCGCCAGTAAAATAATATACTTACTGTTCAGTAAATAGCGTGGTCTTCCTCCTACAAACGATACTCCTCCTACAAGGTACTGTACATTTTTGTAAGGCGCTTTATATTTAGCTTTTGCTTTCTTTTTAAACATTTTTAACTTATTAACATAGGCAACCATCTTTGGATCGGTGTTACCTATAATAAGAAATCATTTTTGTTTGTTAGCAAAATTAAAACGTAAACTTAATATACCTAAAAGTTCTTACTTTAAAATACTAACGTAAAGTACTTGGTGGTTCCCAAAATTTATATTTACATACCCTCTCAGCATGTTTCTCTTTTTTATTTCTTTCTTTACGTTTTTCAAGCTATAACGAATAAAAGCAAAATGAAACATCTATAAAAATAAATATTTACTAATATAATTATATAGAATAATATCTTACAAATCCGTGGTCTTTACAAAGCCTTTCGTAACTCTGAAAAAATTAAATTGTATTATATTACTAATTACAACGAGTAAAGTCAAGTAAAAAATATCAATTTAAATGTGTTTAAATACCTCTTCACTTCGAAGCCTGACTTTATATCCTAGCGGAAGGGGTTTTTTCTTTTGCTTTACTTTAGAATGAGTACTATAACACGGTATGTAACATTTTTGAAGATATTCACCGTAACGAACATTAGGTTGAGTGTTTTTTGGGGGCTCTAGAAATTTTTGTACATTTAAAAATGTTGGCTTAATAATATTATGAGACAACGTATAAGCATTCAAACGCATCGGCATATGAACCCCCACAATTTCTACGGAACCGGATGTGGAAACCCTGACTTAGCGGTCAGAGCGCTTGGATGGTTAACAAGAGGCAAGGACTCGAGCCCGCTGTGTTCAATTTTTTATTTCTTCTCAAAAAAATATTTACTAATATCCCAGTATGTAAACACAACTTTAAAAGCGTTAAAAATAAATAAGAACCTATTTTTTAGACCAAATTCAGATTCAAATGCCGCGTCCAGAACGATATTTTAACAAATAATATAATTATAGATAATGTCTTCAAATTTATTATTTATTAATTTTTAACAAACGTTTGCCCACTATCATGTATTTAAGTGGATAACAAGTACTTAAATTCTCACCGCGTTATTATGATACTTACTTTTCTCTTCAACTGTTGTTGGAGGTCGGGATCCATATGTTAACTTTTCCAGTCTTTCTATGCACTCTGCCATATCCACAAACACAAGACATGATATCAAAATCATCGCATTCATATCATACTCTAAAATACAAAAATAAAATAAAAATCTGGAATTAAATTAATTTTAAGTCTCTTATGAAATTTATTCGAGGTTGGGTCGTTAAAATCTGCAATCTCTATAACTGACATATCTACTACGGGGTACCTACATCGCGATATTTGTCAATTGTAGTTGAATATAATTATTGAACATAATATATCAAAAATTGAACATGCCGCATAACTTTACTCGATATTTACCTCCTCGCAACTCACTAGGTGGATGTTTATAGTGTGCAGTATACAGGTTCCAAATAAATACTCCAGGATCTTCAACCGAATCTGTCATGGCTTTCATGAGAAGAGGTTTTGGTATTTTTAATGTGACTCCTAAGTCCAACAACGACTGTCGTATCCTAATCGGTAAGTCTTCTAGTAAATCTTGATGAATTTTTGATTTTAATTCACTTAAAATTTCTATTTGGCTACTAGAAAGTTCACAGTACCACGGTGGTCCAACTTCTCGACTCAGCCTTCTTAACTTGCGTCTTTCTACAATTATCGTAAAAAATACTGAGCAAGCTTCAAAAAGATCATTAACTCAAAAACAGCAGATACAAATAATAAATAACGTAAACTATACTATACGAAAAGCAAGCAATAATATTTTTTATTACTTCCGATTTCCTTTCCTACTGCTTACGAGCATTGCGCTCAGAAATAATTGAACCGTCGAAACGGACGTCGGGCTTCGACCGAAGAAATGGTAACAATTTTAGTTTTTTTCGACATAGTAATGTTTCGAGAGATCTGATTTCTTAAATTAATAACGAGCGATAATCATGCCCAAACTGATTTACTAACACAATTAGCATTAATAAATAATATTTATATTGAAATACATTTGCAATACCTTCACAAAAATAATAATACTTCAAATCTTTCAAAAACTTAAGCCAAATTCCAACTTTTTCGTTATATGGCTTCTTATCAATATTTTCCCTCATTTCTTTCTCCAAATAAACCCATACTGGTTCTTTGGGATCATAAATTTTCTACAAAAGAAAAATTACACACGGACATAAAAAGAAGATGGGAAAACATCCAAGTACTACGAAAAATAGTTTTTAATTTATTTACCTTGCGTTTGAGAAAATATTGTACAGTTGGCATTTTATATGGAGACATTTTAATAAACTTTTGTGATTACGAAAGTAAACAATAATTTTGAATAGAAATAATTCAATGAAATTTTGAAATTTAGTAATATGCTCACACTAGCACTAAAAAATTTAAGTGATAAGTAATAAAACAATTGTGTCAAGAATTATTATTTATGTGTTTAATAAATTTATTGCCAGCCAGCAATAGAAACAGCTATTGTGGAGACATGATTTATATTCTAATTATTTATAAGCTTATATATATATTTTCCTCATATAGCTGGGTTGTCATGAGAGAAATCAAGACACTCTGTTCTCCATTTTATATGAATATTTTTAGGTATTATGTTACATTTTCTTAAGAATGTTCATCAGAGCATTTTTGCATATAGTTGAACGTGTACTATAACTGGTAAAACAATCTTGTAGTACACATACTTATACATGACAGTTGTACAAAAGTTGTTAAAAAAAACCACAAGTAAACCCAACATAAATATAATTTTAAATGAACTGAAATTGAAATTAATATATTTTATAAAATTGTTGAAAAAAAGCTCCACTTTTTTTTATAAATGACAAATCTTTCATGACATGACAAGCTTTCAATCATTAGTCAAAAGATTTTTATACTATAAAAATCAATCATTTTTTATTTGTAATGACTTTGTTTTATGTAGTATTTCTTTATATGGGGGATTAATTGGCTCCTGTACTGGTTCTCTATATTCATATGAGTTCTGCCCATCTAATAACAGTGAATATGATGTATCAGAATCATAAGCACTTAGATCTCCACATGCATTAAATGGTACTATAATCCTATTTGATCCAGTAAATTCATTAAAATTACAATATTTGTGATCCAGAAGGGGATTGACCATTGTTGGCACATAACCAGGAGGTGCTTTATAATTTTGACAAATAACAAATGCTTCAATACTAGAGTTTCTTGAGCTCCTCGGCTTTGAGACAGTCACAAAATCAAAAAACAATTTTAACTGAGAATATAATAAGGTAACATCCTTGCCCCTAAATATTTTGGCAACAAATACACCACCTTCCTTCAGAACATGTGTTGTTATATTAAGAGCAGCGAGAAGAAGTTGTGATTGTACATATTCATCAATGTCGTGTAAGCCTGTAACATCTGGTGCTCCATCACAAACAACCAGATCTGCTTTTAAACCTTCAAATTCTTTAATTATTTCATTAGCTGTTGAGATCTTTGTTATATCTCCTTGTATTTGTTTCACTCCAGGCAGTGATGCCATGGCTTGTAAATCAACTGCAACTATTTTCACATCATCGGCATTTGTTGTGTTTTTTCTAAGTTTTTTTGTTAAAACCTGGCTCCAGCTGCCAGGAGCTGCGCAAAGATCTACGGCCCTTAAAACACCCTCAAAAATATTATATTCTTCATTTATTTGTAATAATTTAAAAGCACTTCGGGCTCGCCAGCCTTCTTCTTTTGCTAATCTGTAATATATATCCCTTTTATCTTTCGATGTCTTACCCATGTTTTAAAGTTTTACACTTATTAACTTGCTATTTAACCTATAAAAATAAAAATACGGAATTTCGAACACTTTACAAACGTATTAATTTAAAAATAAATGGTATAAATGTAAACAGCATCAAATTTACTGTTAATTTATTTTACAAATAAAATATATAATTTTTTGCATCAAAACAGTTTCGTTCAGCTGGACTGAACTGAATCTGATAGATTGATAACAAATAACAATGTTACTATATCTAAAACGTTCATATATCACATTTCTTATATGTTGTTATATGACATTTAAATTATATATGTTAATATCGTTTTAATATTGAAATATTATTATCTCTACACATTTTTATTTAACTGAAAGTTTCATGAGCTGCCTATCTTTATATTATGTTGTTCATTCTACGAGACGTTCGCGAAGTAATTTACTGCAAGTTAAATTGGCACGCCTAAAAGCCATAAAATGAAATCCAACAATCATGTACCAAAATTTACATATCTGTGGCACCAGTCGATTTACTGACAATTGACGTAATTTGTATTTTGTAAACATCAAGTTGTCTAATGTGGAATGCATGTATATATGCATGCATTTAAAATTCCTTACTTTTAGCCAATATTTAAAGTGTTCAAGGATTTTTTGTGTAACTGACATAGAAATGTTCTTTTAAGATTTAGCTCTCACTTATACATAGTATTTTAATGTTAATAATGTCGGATACAGAGGATTTACAAGAATTCCAACATTTCTTAGATTTTACTCAAAGAGCTAAGCAACAAGTTTCTAGGCAGTACTTAAGAGATTTTGATGATCCGTTTACGAAATACAGTGTTAAAGACTTTTTTGATCGATATCGATTTACGCCACACGTTGTTAAAAACAATCTAATACCTATGGTAGAGTCGGATCTGAGGAAACCAACTGCGAGAGGTCTTCCTTTTGCTCCAGAAATAATGATATTAATATCACTGCGATATTATGCAACAGGAAGTTTTCAGGTATTCACATTATATAGGATACTCTGTCATACTTTTATCTTACTGTCAACCAAAGATAGGAGTAGTTACTAGTAAAAGTAATGTTTTATTTTTTTAGAAACTTCGAGGAGATGTTATGGGTATTTGTCAACAATCAGTTTCCAGAATTATTGCTACTGTATCAGTTCTATTGGCAAAAAAGATGAAAGATTTGGTTAAGTTTCCACCTAAACTAGAGGGAATTAGTTCAGTTAAGTATGTATATAAATACGTTAGGATGACCTATGCTTTTAATTATTAGGGGCGTCATTGAAATATTTTACTTTTTATGTACAGACAAAGGTTCTATGAAATTGCTGATTTTCCTGGAGTTGTCGGCTGTTTAGGTTGCACCCACATTAAAATAAAAAATCCTGGTGGTAATGCTGCAGAAGTATTTAGAAATAGAGAAGGATGGTTTTCTATCAATGTCCAAGCTGTTGTAGGGCCTGATTTACAATTTTTAAATTTGGTTGCACGGTGGCCAGGAAGCACTCAAGACAATTTTATATTTAACAGTAGTTCATTAAAACAAAGAATTGACAATAGTGAGTTGCAGGGAATTTTACTTGGGGACAGTAGGTAAGTCACATGTATAACCTTGATAATTCTTAACTAATAACATCTATTAAAAATTCTGCAAAAAATAATTTATGTGTATCTACATACAATTTTTCATTTTAGTTACACTATAAATCCAGTAGTAATGACACCGTTTTTGTCACCAAGTAATGCTGCTGAAGAAAGATATAACAAAAGCCTAATGAAAACAAGAAATGTATTAGAACAAGCATTTGAAATCTGGAAAAGACGGTTTCCATGTCTACAGGTTATATATTTATTATCAACTTATAAGTTTCAGAATGTATAATATTTGATGAGCCTTTAAGTTGTCTATTCTCATAACCTATACAATTTGGCATATGCCAATATGAATATAAGTATGTTTACATTCCAACTGTTACTTTAAATGGAAGCATATACTTTCAGTTTGGGATGGGAATCAAGCTTGAGACAGTTGTAGCAGTGATTTGTGCTTGTGCTACATTACACAATATAGCAATTTTATCTGATGATATTATGGACCCACTTTTACATGAAGATGAAGAGGAAACAATGTTAAATCCACAAATGAATGCAGATGGATGTGGCTTCACAGCACGAGATGCAATAGTGCAGAGATATTTCCAATAAAAATATCAGGGGTATGTATAAAAAATACTTAAATAATACATATAAAAAAATTAAATTCCAAATTTAAGTTAACATTAAGAATTTAATATTGTGCTGCTGTATGTAGAACAGTATGATAAATAAATTTTTACAAGATATTAATTTTGTAAAAAATTTTTGATGAAATCTCTTATTAATAATATCTAAATTAATTTAAGTCAGTGTATGTGAGCTTTATGTTTGAATTTTATTTCTACTATATATATATTGTGTTTTCCTTTAAAAATAAATAAATAACAAGTATTTGCCAATGGACAATTGAAATATGTTTGAAGTGAACTAATGCAGTATAATTGATTCTATGAACTCCTGGTCTATTTTATAGTTTTGAATTTATTGTTCATTCTTTTTTTAATGTTTCAATTTTAATTCATTAATTTGAAAGTACTGATTCTAAAAAAAAATAATGTATTGGTAAAAGTTATTTTATAAATCACTTAATAATTTTGTGTAAAAAGTATCAAAAGCTTAAGTTGAAAAATAGATGATATGATAGATTTTTTTATGAAAAATCTAAGCTGCTTGACTGAATTTGATGAATTTTCTCAGAACAGCTTATTTTGGTATATGGTCATTATGATAGATTATGGTCCAACATAGCCTACCAATTTTATAGAAATCAACTCCTAATGGCCTGCAATAGAGTACAAAAATTTGTATGAATAAGAACATACTGTAAAAAAATTATACTACCATAATATATATTTCTCTTTTCAGGACTTACCTGTGATTAATCACTGTGCTCAAAGATAATATCTGCAATTGGGCAGATAGTGGACAGGAAAATTTTGGCCTCCTGCCATGGATGGTCACATGAGAGTTGTATATCTTTCGTTATAGTGATGAGTCAACTACAATTTGCAAAATTGTACGAATTTCATATACTTCAAATAATGATTATACTATTAAAAAACAGTTTATTGTGCTATTATTTTGAGTGAATACATTCTCAATACATAAGGAATATACTAGACATGTCCTTAAAAACAAGGTGAATGTTCATTTCTCAAAAAAAATATATTTTTTCATCAATTTTATGTTATCTTTTTCGAGATCCACCTCAGATATACCCGTCCTAGTATAATTTTTAAATATGTAATTTTCTTGACTTAGACTCCTGCATTGGCACAATTGGGCATAAGTATGGATGCTATAATCATATACATCGTCGGAGCGGACATGAGATTTGTTTTTGTCAGAATCCAGCAATTTTGGAACGAACTTCTCTGCTACATACGCTACAAGCCCTATATTTCCTAAAAATGCCGTATCTTCTCTAATTGAATAACATTCAACAATTCTCCATAAAATTAACTTAATTTTCTCAACATATTGAACATAAATAAAATATAAACAAAAAAATCGACTTTCATGGAATGCTTGAGTCAAAACCCCGCGAAATTTGAAAATTCAACTTATTTTTGTATAGACCTCTTAAATTTGCTATTTATCTGTATACAGTGAATGAAAAAAGTGTTCGCTACACATTCGTTCAATTCCGCCTGATTTGACATAATTTTTTAAAATACTTCATAAATATTCTATATCATTCCGCTAATCGAAATTGAAGACCTCCTCCAAGTTAGTTATCGCAAGTTACGGTGCGCAAGTCTAAAATGAATGTACCACTTTTTGACCTGCTTTGTCTTCGGAGATTAGGGAGTAAAAGAAGGCATTGTGTACATCTTCTTTTCCTCCTATACTAGAGGACCTCTTGCGGGAGGGTCGAAATGATTCTCCTGAAAGTCATCAGAGCTGTGGCTCTCTAGAGTAATCCTGAAGGCAATGTAGCACGCAAAAGACGTCGATTTCTACTAGGTTTTAGTGAGTAGTATCGAGTAGTATCAGGTTCACTGATGAGGCCCACAGTATCCTCCATTCGTATGGCATGCCTTACGCGTGGGTGGTCTGTATGAGTTTTATTGGCTAGTAACACAAAAAAGGTTTTAATGAAAATCTTTCAACGTTGGAGTGAGGAGTTAGCCTATAACATACGTTAATATTAAAAGAAGCGAAATTAGGAACCAAATTTACGTGATTTTATTATTCATTCTCATTGGCCGCGCGAGTGACACCGCGGGTAAACACAGCTAGTATAAATAACGTTTTATAATGTTTTCTACTTTAATTCTGTGTAGCCTCTTGTAGTAGAAAATATCCTCATTGCTTGAATTGTTAATATCTAAATTGATAAAAGTATAACCCTATGATAGTTTTATTTAAAAATAATTACTAGTAAGTAGAATAGGAAGGTCATGGTGGCGCATAGGGACCCAGCTTGACTAAATACGTCGGACATATCGTAGACACATCTCTTAACAAGATCATCTTTAAATTAGACTATAAAACAAGTTATATTACAAAAAAATATTATAATAAATTAGATTACATCCGTATTAAAATATATATAACAAAATATTAAGTTTATGTTTTTTTTGTGATTTGTGTGATATTTGCGAAATTAATTATAGTTAAGTGACACGCCTAAAAGTCATAAAATGTAGAACAGTCAGGCATGTCAAAATAGATGAATATTTGAAGAAAAATTGGGCAGTCATAGTTGTCAGCTGACGGATTGTGGCTGTCACTGTGATAATTTTATATAAGCTTTAGAGCAAAACAAAAGTTTTGTTGTGCCATTATTTGTTTTGTTGATTAATTAATAAAATTATTGGATTTCCCTCAATAGTTTTAAATTACTTTACTACTCCTCACATAGAAAATTTTAATATTTTTCAATTCCCAATCATGGAATTAAGTGATATTACGCAAAAAGCGCTACAATTATTTAGTGAAAATTGGAAGCTTTTGTTGTGTATGAATATAGCATTTTATCTTTATTTTTATTATACACGTTCTTTTGATCATTTCAAAAAACGTAATATTAAATTTAAAAAACCAATTATATTGTTTGGTAATACTTTGTCACGAGTATTGGCCAAAAAGTCGTTTTTTGAGTATCAATTAGAAATTTATAATTCATTTAAAGGACATCGTTTTGGTGGTACGTGATGTTGTTTATATAATTAAATTATTTTTATTATATAAATATTTATATATGTTATTTACTTAATAAATCGCAAGTTAAGTTAATTAATAGTTTTTACTATGTAAGTTTTTTTATACAGGATGTTTTGAAGGACAAAGACCTATTTTGTTTATACTTGATACTGACGTTATTAAAGCAGTGACTATTAGTGACTCTGAACATTTCATTGATAGAAATTCATTAAGATCAAATGAACCAAGATACTTGAGCAGATCACTTCTTAATTTACAGGTAAAATGGTGCTAAGGAGTGTATTCAATGCTATAAATTTACTTAGTCATTAAGGGTAGTTTAATATGAAAACATTACTTTTGAACTAAATTCAAAGTGAAATTTCTAATATTTATATTACTGTTTATAAAGAAAAATAAAATTTTAGGGTTCAGAATGGAAACAAGTACGGAGCTTAATTACACCAACATTCAGTTCAGCTCGCTTAAAAAATATGTTTCCTTTGATGCAGCACTGCTCTAACCAATTAGTTGAACTTTTAACACAATTTGGTAAGTTGTATAACAGTTTTAAAAATATTTTGTAAAGTAAAATTTTTTTAATAAATTATGAAAATATTATTCAGGCAAAATTTTTCAAAATACCAATTTACTTTTGATTAAATACAAAAAAATATGAACAAACAAACAAACAAACTCTAATAAAAATACATGTATAGGCTCCGTACCATACTGGTAAAAAAATTGCTTAGAAGCCATGAAATGGAATTAATAAGAATATTTTGACTTCTTTCTTTATATTCATTTTAAATTTTATTTTAAAACTCTATGTCTAGACAAATCTGATGTTGAACTCAAAGAAATAACTGGTCACTTCACACTTGAAGTTACTGGAGTAACAGCATTTGGTATAAGTACCGATACCTTAAAAGATAAAGATGCTGAATTTTATAAGGTATATATTTTGAAAGTAAATATGTTTACATTTATTTTGCTTAACATTATTCATTTTACACCCTTATTAATTTTATTTTTAGATAGCCGATAAATTCACATACATGTCTGTTCCAAAAAGAATGTTTTTCTTTTTTATTTTATTGTTTATGCCTTCAATGTTTAAATACATTAATATATCATTTATGAATGCCGATTCAACTACGAAATTAGTTAAAATATTACAAAATACTAAAGCTGAAAGGATGACCCAGGAGTCTAAGTAAGTATAATATGTATGTCTGATATTAACATGCATAAACTACTTATAGCATTATATCAATGTTTTTCATATTGCAGAAGGAGTGATTTCTTGCAACTTTTGGTAGACATTGCTTTGAGAGAAAAAGAAGAAGTTAAGAATAATACAGAGTCATCTAAGAGATGTATGTATTATTTTATTTTAATTTTATTTTTTTCTAATAAGATTGGCAGGCAAAGGACAATTTCAGACAAATATGCGGAAAATATCAGCTCAGCTAAATATAGTTAAATGTTGCCCTTTGTCTTCGGTACCAGAGTGGAGAAATTGAAAAAATATATATTGCGTGAGAGTCAAACCTACAATCATCGCGTTTATAGACAGTTTTTGCTAATCTTGCATTCTTTAACACATTTTTGTCTTCAATAAAACTTTCGTAAGGTCAAAAGTTATGGAATCTGTTTTTTTGTTCGTGATTACTTTTGTGATGTAAAATATAAACATTATACTGAAATATTGTATTTCAGCGGTCTACATATTTCTCGAATAGAATATAGTATAGAGTACCCTTAAATATAGTATAATAGCTTCACGCTATATCCCGCACACAGCAGGGTAGGCAGAGGGAACCTAGTGTTAAGACACTCTGTTCCCCACTTTCGACACCAGAGCAAAGAAAATGGAAATATAATTTCCACTCCTCGAGTGGGAATCGAACCCACAACCAGTCGTTTTACAGTCACACTCTTGTGCCACTGGGCCGCGACTGGCCATACACTGGCCTAGTATAATACTATGTATTAATTATAGTATGGTTGGCAACCCTAGATGGTGTGGGATTTTATTAATTGTAATGAATCTCCATCGAAATGATTTAGAGAAAAGTTTAATATAAAATATTTATTTATAGATATGGATGATGATACTTTAGATGCCCAAGCCCTACTATTTCTTTTGGCGGGCTTTGAAACTTCTAGTACTTTACTTTCGTTCTTTTTCTACACAATGGCTGTGCAACCGGAAATTCAGGATAAATTGCGGGCACATGTAGAGGAAGTTACTAATGGCCAAGAGCTGTGCTATGATCATTTCCCTCAGCTCGACTATCTTGATGCTGTTATATTAGGTATGTTTTAGATCATTTTCTAGAATGTTATTATGACGTAAGAAAACCTGGCGTTGTATGAATTTTAAACTATATAAGAACGATTCTTATGGTATCTATATTTTTATTTTATTATTTAAAAAATTACGGTATTATTTAAAAGAACAACAAAAAAATAACAATGTGTTTGAAAAAAAAATATGAGGTAACATTTGAACTATTTGAGTGTCTGTAATGCCACTTAAACTAGTTAAGAAATAGGCCTAAATAAACGATAAGAAATCGTTATCGTTTATTTATTCGGCCGATTACAGCGTCTGACCGTAACCGAGATTGTTGTGGGTTCGATTTCCACATCGGGGAATGATTATATATTATTTTCATTTTACCTACCTAAGACAAAACACGGTAAGTTCTATCAATCAACAAGCTGTTGCAATTTTTGGCGAAAGGTTTAAAACGGAGTGTACTTAACAAGCGGTCAAAAGCGTGAAACGTTATTTTTGATCATTTCAGAAACATTAAGAATGTATCCGCCCGTGAGCAGAATCGACAGAATGTGTACTAAAGCATATAAGGTTCCCGATTCAGATCTTTATGTGAATGTGGGTGAAGTAGTCGCTATCCCAGTGTATGGTATTCACATGGATCCCGATATATACCCCGAGCCAAAAGTGTTCAGACCGGAGAGATTTATGAAGGAGGAGAAAAAAGAAAGACCGTCACATTTGTTTCTCGCGTTTGGGGCTGGACCTCGTAATTGTATTGGTAAGTTAACAAGTTTTCTTAAATTACATATCTACTAGAGGCCCGCTCGCGGCTTCGCTGCGTCAATTACATAACTGTTTCGTTATATTGCAACCCTCTGGGGTGGATTTTTGAAATATAAAGTAGCTGATGTTTAACCTTGGATTATTTACAACTTTCATTCTAAATTTCATCAAAATCGGACCGATAGAGTAGCCGTGAAAGCGTAACAGACAAACAGACAGACTTTCGCATTTATAATATAAGTATGGATGTAACCATTTGAATGGTAGATTAGATCGAAAGCTATCTCGATTTTTGATATCAAAAAGAAACTAAAAGATTTATTTTGGTTTCAAATTATAATTTACTTACAACCTTTCTATAAATCGTATACGCAAGATCATGGATGGTCATGGATGGACCTCGTGCGAGTGGGGCCCATTATATTGTAGTAAGAGGTTCACGACTACTGTCTAAGACTTGCGACCGAAGTGTAGGGCTAGGGGGTCCTCTCTTCACCTAACCAAATTTGAAATGTAGTTTATTTTACCACTATTACATGTTTATATACTTCTAAAGTTAAGAAAAAAAATTGTACTTTTCTTATACCATGTCCATTATGAGAGCCCAAACTGATTTTAATTAAATTGAGTAAGGTTTTTGTTCGATATCTTCAACATTTACTTATGAATTACTTGATAATTATAACAAACAAAATTTCCACAAAAATATGTTTTCCATATTTACCTCACCTAGCTACAAATATAATTTAAGTCAAATAATACAAAGGTGAAAGTAAATAAACCTGCAATGTTTACTTTCGAGTGTGATAAGAAATGTAAAGCTAGCAAAATATTCTAGATTAGAAAGCATATTCATATACCGTTATTAATAAGATTTTTTTTATGTATATTCTATAAAATTAACTCGAAGCGATTAACGCCTAATATCAATATTCGATCCTTTTCCAAAAACTGTAATCTTAGATTGATCTAGTTGTCAATTTATTGAGTAAATCATTTTTTTGAATTAAATTAAAGGTTGAATATGCAATGAATATGATTGTTTATTGCCAATAACCAATTGAAGGATTACGTATTTAACCCTTTCTTTTGCTCAAAAAAATGATTTTACAAATTGACAGTTACATCCAATTCAAGGTTGCAGTTTGTGGTATAGGTGGCAATTATTGACATTAGGCGTAAATTAAAAGGTAATGCATTTAGATATAAGATTAAAGAAATATATAAAAAGTGTATTGTCAAATGTAATTGCCACTGGTGATTCTAATAAATAAACAAATCACTGCAGGACCAAATTTCTTATACATACTAATCGTTTTATTTCTTTCGTATAAGATACTAAAAAAGAAGGATGCCCCCTACATACTATCTTGAAACTGTATTTTATTAATGTTACGAGTAAGGCTGGAAAAAGACTAGTACTTATGTGGATAGTACCATTTAATAACTTTACATTGAAACAAAGAACTTCTTAATTAGCACCTGCTAATATAAAAATGCACAAATTATTATATTTCTGTCTTTTTAAGCAATTAAATTAATTTTAAATCTGCTTACAAATGTTTTTTTTCCAGCCTTTACTACGTAATTGAACTTACAAGACTTATAATTACTAAATTATAAGTTACTGTGTGTAATTATAGTTACGATACGAGGAAAATATCAGATTACTACTACAATCTGTGGTTGTAAATGTGATATTGTGGATTTAGCCTCCACGCAAACGAATTATAACTGAATTCGCTCTGGTCGGGACAAAATCACAGCGCTTAGTTTCTACACTACACACACTTACGAAATTGTAAAACAGTTTTGGTATAAAAATTGTAATGATAATATCAAAAATAAGTGTATAAGGGTTTCGGCGCAACCGGATGTAGATCACATTGGGATAGGCGCGGATTTGAATCACGCTGTTTTTAAATTTTTTTATGTTTTCTGAAAACATTTATTTTGATTGACACTTTTAAAGTCAAAGGCAAATAATTTGGTTTCAAATAATAAATTAATTAGTTAAGTTAATGCCTCAGACCTGAGAAGAACCCGCATAAGAAGTTCAGCGGGATTTATTAGTGACAGCGATAGTTTTAAAATAGGCTGGAGCGAGTATTTCATCTCCAAGGCGTGTTATCATTTATAAAATCTTTAATTGAATAAATTTTAAATGATGAATATTATCTTTACAGGCTCACGCTTCGCAATGGTCGTCGCTAAAACGGCAATTGTTGCTATGTTGAGAAATTTCAAGTTCACTCCGTGCTCCAAAACTGAATATCCCGTGAAATTTCATAAAACTGCAATGTTATTGAAGCCGGCAAATGGATTGTGGGTACATGTAGAAAAAATATAAATTGTTATCAAATATATACGTTAAATTTAATATGTAAGAAAAATGTTATGAACAAATCCAAATTATATTACAAATCTTGGTATACTATAAAAAATTAAAATTTCAAAGATCATTGAGTCATAGCTTTGCTAAAGGCATTATGTATGTTATAACTATATTAATAGAGTTTTTTTTTTTTCTAAGAAATCAGAACACAGAATAGTAAAAAATGTGAGGCAATACAAAAAAAGAACAATAGTGAGATTTTAAGAATAATTAGGTGTATTATTCAAAACTACGCGTACAAAGTATTAAATAACAATTTTTAATTATTTTTTGCATATTCTTATGGAGCATTGAAATATTCAAATGTTGAAAATAAAATATTTTCAATACACATTCTACTTGAAAACTAAATAATTTACTTTAGAATAGTGTTTATTATATCTTATGTTGTATGTTTATACAAAAGGGTATATGGTATTTTATTTACATATATTTTAGCTACGATAAGTGACTTATCAGTTAAATTCACTCAATATACAATGACTTCATAATGTGATAATGTATGCTTATATTATAAGCACTCCTATTTAAGTATATGAAACAGTGAGATTATAGTCTTTATAGTATATTTAACAATCATAAAAGTATAAAAAGACATTACTATTCGTTACCTCGAATTTTTTTGTATTGTATTTGTTATTTAGTGTTAAATTACATTTATGATTGTAAAATGGCATCAAAACTAATATATTTTGTATAATATATTTTATATAGAAACAACTCAATAATTTAAATTCTCAATGTAACATATTTATAATGGACGTATTTATATATGCTTGTTAAAGGATGTGGGAAATTATAAAATGTAGGGGCCATTCATGTTTTTACGTAATAATCGAAATCAACCATGTATAACCAACCATATATAAGTGGTAATTGTAGCGAGGTGGGAAAGCGTCTATAAAAGTATTGGTTGTGGGTTCGATTTTTATTAGGGGGAAGGATTATATTTAAGAAAATAAATTATTTTCATTTCCTCTCTCTTTGGTACCTAAGGCAAAGCGCGATGTTGAATTCCACCATCATTCCATAGATATTGATATATGTTAGGTTTCGAATTCCGGTAGAAAGTGCAGAATAGAGTGTCTTGACACTAGGTTTTCTCCTAATACGCTGTTATGGGGAAAACATCGTGAAGACCATGTATTTGTATTTATTTTCTTGTAATTTTGAAGTTTTAACAGATTTTATGTACAATTACAAAAATTAAATTTTGAATTGTGAATTATGAAACAATAAAAATAAATAAACAATATTTAACGTATACGTAACTAATAATATACAAAATATTCTTAATTGTTTTTATTTAAATGAAGTGGATCTAAACTAGCATTGAATGTATGAGTAATAATTGAATGGTGCCTTGTTTTTTAATTAATTCTTCAATATTAGCTTAAAATTTAAAAGTGTATATGATGGGTTTAACTTTTTTTAACAATGAATTTTCTTCGAATATTTAGTTATTGCTTATTGCCAATTAATTTAATTTTATTCTGTTGAGATCATAAAAATCTTCACTATGATTAAGAACTTATAGTGATACTTAATCGAATAATATTGTTACATACTATTTTATAAATTTGATATATTATTGAAAATATATAGGTGATTATAAACTTTTGCTTACACACGAATTTTAAAATGAAACAATTTTAACCTGATTGATCACATAGTCCGTGATCACAGAAAGTCTACCTGAAGCTGTCCTGTCCTGTCCACAGAAGGACTATTGTAAGGTTTTGGAAACATCGAATTTTCTAAAAATATATTTTTGAAAACCAAAAATATTCCTGATTAATCCGGTTAAAATAGTTTTATTAGACAATATTAGTGTCATGTTTTTCCAAAATAGGTATTTTATTTTTCATCTTCAGATATTTTAATTGATTATATAATTTTATTATTTGACCAGTTTATTGAATACTCATAATCCAGTTATACTTTTAAGATTTTTTTCATACATATCATCATTGCACGTGCAATAATCCGAAGGAAGAGTATGTAAATAGCGAATACCGTAACAGCAAAATCCGCAGATATCAAAACCTTTGTAGCTAGTAATTCTAAGCGTTGTTTAAGATACTGTTTACCCCTATTTGATTAAGTCAATAATAATGTAATAACATTTTTCAATCAAAACATCGCCACTGAATACTACTTGTAAATTGCTGAATTTTTCCTTTTTATTGTAAAATTCTAAATAAATATATATATACGCGGTATTTATAAAGTGCTTTTCCGCGGTAATGCACGCGCAACGACGATATAAATTATTGAAGTGAACTTTGTCTATGAGTGTTTTTGGAACTTACCCAATAGAATAACTACTTGATATAAGTAGATACTTGAAGTGGATCATAATTATTGTTATCAGCAAACCAAGACTAACAACATTGACACATTCATTACTTTTGATTAATAAAGATGCAGAAACACTTTCTTTTCTTTAAACTAATTGAGTAAATTAGTATATCGTTTCCAGTAGGAAAAACAACAACACCGCTTAAGTATAACAACACCGCTTGTGTGATTTTCACTAATTTACTGAAAACAGAATAAAATGCCAATTTAATAAAAATAACAGGTTTTATGGATTATTGCTTGAAGGATCATATTAAGGGCATAAAAAAGAATAACTTATCAAGTAATAATAACACACAAAGCCTAATTATTTTTTGAAATAGACAATTTTTTCTATCTCCTATTAAGTTGGTGAAAATGACATAAGCGGTAGCGTAGTGTAGAATTTCCGTATTCTCATGTATAATAATAATGTTTGTGTTAAATGAATCAGTGAATGAAATTATTAACCAGAAATAATATTGTACACTGACCACAACTTGATCTTGATTACATGAAAGTAAAACATATAAATTAAAAACTCATTTTTTAATTTAGTAATAAAAATGTTGTGTAAAGTTAGTATTGACTTTGTATAATGTTATTTTATTATGAGCTTTTCATTTATGTATCCATGTATAGTAGGTATATGTACAAATAAATATATTACTCAATGTTAAAAAAATATTGTTACATTTTATTCAAGGTTATTCAGTATATTTTTGTTCTACTTTGACGGTTTTTTATAAAATAAAGGGGCTTAAATTTTAAATTGCTTTTTAATTTCAAACAGCACATTTCTAACTTTTTTTTATTGCAACTGTTCTTTATTATTTTTAAGCGATTTCCAAAAGGAGGAGGGATCAGTTCAGCTGTATTTTTTTGTGTCTTACCGTACTTTTAACTGAGTGAATCGATTTTGATGATTCTTTTGCAAATGACTGGAAGTGGTTGCAGTGTGGTCCACTTTTTTTCAGTCAGATCTTAATAAGAAGTTTTTTACCAATTTCATAAAAAGTGGAAATTTACAACTCGACTGCATTGTTATTTTACGTATCATGCCACATCATCATCATCTTTTTACTAAGGGAGAGAATCAATTTTGATAGTTATTTTTTAATATAATGCTAATATTTGCCGTGTAGTAGCATTTAAAATTTATTAAGAATCCGAGTAGTACTTTTTAACTGACATCATAAAAAGTACAAGATTTTTAATGAAATTGTACTTTTTAAGTACTTTACCACATATCTTTTTACTTAGGATATTAATTTATAAGGTTCTTTTATACATGATAGCATATATTTTTTCTATGGTCGCATTTAAATTTAGTTAAGATCTGACCAGTAGTTTTTGAGTTATTACTAATATTATAAATGCGAAAGTGTCTGTTTGTGTTATATTTAATTACGCCTAAACTACTGATCCGATTTAAATGAAATTTTGTTAAAGGATAGTCTAGAGACGAAGAAAGGTCATAGACTACTTTTCAATTCGAAAAACGAACTGTAAAAAGTGAAAAGAGAGGATGAAATTTTGAATGGATTTTGAAAGTTACATTTACACTGAGTACTAATAATAATTATTAGTAATAGAAAATATTTTCAGAAACAATTCGGAATCATTACTAAAACTTGGATAATGTAACATAAGGTGTAAAAAAATGGTAATAAAATGTCTTTTATCGCATGCGATGCGAAAACCATAAATGATAGAACAAAACAACGTAGTACAATATTAAAGAACATATATCAATAACTATAAAAAAGTCCTGGATGGCATATATCTATCTTCGATCGATTTTTTATAATACCTAATGTTATTGTTAAAAGCATAGATTGCAAAGAACGAATTATAACGTGGTTTATTCAAGCCTTATCTAGTATTAATCTATGTCTATAAAAATGTGTTTATTAGACACCTAATACATGTTTTGAAAAGTTATATATATCCAATATAAGTTTATATAACGATATCAAAATCATTAATATGGTAAATGTTTTTTGTTATCCCTATGGCAGACGAGCTCTAAAGACTATTATATTATACATAACTATAAACTATTATATTATTTCTAAATCACGGTAAATGGTATTGATTTATTTGGTTTTGTAAAATATATATTAAAAATTACAAACGGTACTTTATTAGGACAATTAATATTATAAATTTATATTAATAAAAATCTATATATCTATATCTCTTATCTCTATATATAATAAAAGAGTAGAAAAGTCAATTCTGTACATGAAAAATTTCAGAAAAATTTTAATTGGGTGCGTTAATATATCGATAACAGAGGCCAAAAATCCACTCAGTATCATTTTTGTCTGTCTGTCTGTCTGTCTGTCTGTCTGTCTGTTAATTTGTTCGCCAATCACGCAAAAACTACTGGATAGAAATGGATGAATTTTGGTATGGTGATAGCTTATAGTCCAAAGGTACATATAGGATAGTTTTTATCCCGGTATTCCATGTAGTTTTTTTGTTAAAATTAAAAAAGCGATATAAGTAAATCATGTGTATATCGGTATCTACCGGGTAGAAATTAATGAATTTTTGTATGGAGTTAGCTTAGAGGTTAGAGCAACATATGGGATAGTTTTCATCCCGGTATTCAATATAAATCCCGCAGAAAATAAAATAAAAAAAAAAACATTCAAATTATGTCGATAGTTCACGAGTGAAGCTAATTTTGTTTCAATATCACTAATTAAAATAATTATAAAATAAAATAAGCATAACATTTATTAAATATACATTTGACCGATCTATAAAACTTTATATAATCTATATATTTATATAATCTATATGACAACAGATGTCACTACGTTTTCTGCAACGGGTAGCGCCATTTGTTATTATATAGTTGACATTGTATTAGACATATCCGCACTCATTAAAATTATTATTATAAAAATGCAGAAATCAGTATCTCTTCTATTTGTTATGTTTTGAAGGGAATTCGTAAAGAAGATTGTTGAAGATGCAGGGTCATATAGGCTACTTTATAAAAAATCAAACCCTAGGAGGTTGAAACAGTAGATGAAACTTATGTATGTTTAGTATATAGTGAGAATGAAAGATCTAAACTCCTTGACTGAAATGAATGAATTTTCTCAGGAAAGTAGTTAATGAGGCAAGGTCAAACATAGGCTATCTCTCTTTTTTAAAAAATACCCTGGTATTCAAAACAGTTCCCGCAGAAAAGTAAAAAACTGGCAAAGTCAAATTGCATTGATTATTTGCAAGTATATTATTTATTTTTTATTAGCTATTTTTTAATATCAATAAGTAGCACGATTGTAAAATAAAAAGCGTGAAGTTTATTTAAGATATTATGACCGGTTTATAATACTATATACTAGATGGTATATATGTACGAAATCTACTATCATATGATAGCAGATTTCGTACGTTTTCTTACTAGAACACTTATCGCTATATATTATCAAATAATATAGACATTGCACTAAATGTATCAATGATTTTCTCATGAACATAATTAGTGACGAAAGTCAAATATAGACTACCCTCCTTTTATAAAAAAAAGCAATCTCAAATAGGCAATAGAGGATTGACATTTATTTATAAAATTTTTAAGAAATAAAGCACGGATGAAAAAGTTCTCTGATTACGTCAGAGGAACATCGATATATATAAAAAAAAAAAAATAGGCAATAGAGGATGAAAGTGGTAGTTCACGTGGCGAAGCCGCGAGCGGGTCGCTAGTATATAATAAAAGAGTAGAAAAGTCAATTCTGTACATGAAAAATTTCAGAAAAATTTTAATTGGGTGCGTTAATATATCGATAACAGAGGCCAAAAATCCACTCAGTAGAATTTTTGTCTGTCTGTCTGTCTGTTAATTTGTTCGTCAATCATGCAAAAACTACTGGATAGAAATGAATGAATTTTAGTATGGTGATAGCTTATAGTCCAAAGGTACATATAGGATAGTTTTTATCCCGGTTTTCCATGTAGTTTTTTTGGAAAAAATAAAAAACCGATATAAGTAAATTATTTGTATACTGATATCTACCGGGTAGAAATTAATGAATTTTTGTATGGAGTTAGCTAAGAGGTTAGAGCAACATTTGGGATAGTTTTCATCCTGGTATTCAATACAACTCCCGCAAAAAAATAAAATAAAAAAAAAAAACATTCAAATTATGTCGATAGTTCACGAGTGAAGCTAAATTTGTTTCAATGTCACTAATTAAAATAATTATAAAATAAAATAAGCATAACATTTATTAAAGATCTATACACATCTGCTGTCATATAGATTATATAAAACTTTATATAATCTATATGACAGCAGATGTAACTACGTTTTCTGGAACGGGTAGCGCCATCTGTTATTATATAGTTGACATTGTACTAGATATATCCGTACTCATTAATATTATTATTATAAAAATGCAAAAATCTATATCTATATCTTTTATGTTTTTACGGGTAATCTATAGATTTCCTACATATATACCAGATGGTATATATGTACGAAATCTGCTATCATATAGATATACTATGATAGCAGATTTCGTACGTTTTCTTACTATAACAGTTATCGCTATATGTTATCGATATTTTCTCAAGAACATAATTAGTGACGCAAGGTCAAATATAGACTACCCCCTTTTATAAAAAAAAACAATCCCAAAGAGCAATAGAGGATGAAAGTGGCGGTTCACGTGGCGAAGCCGCGAGCGGGTCGCTAGTAATAAATATAAAAGTTTGTCTGGTATTACTGTAATAAAACTATATAACTACTAAACTTTAATAACTTCAACGTTTAAGAAAAATATTTAAGAATAATATGAATTAAGCTGGTAACTGACGTAAAAAAATACTTATTAATGATATTCTTGTGCGCCAACCAACATATTATTTGAAGTCGGTTTTCTTTTTTTTGTAAACATTAATGATAAATTAAATATTTGCTACATGTACAATGCTTAGTTAATTTAAATAGCGTAAATAAAACTGTTATCAGTGAAATATATTTTATATAACTATATGTAGATTGTCATGTCATGAAAAAAATGATAATATTCAAATTCATAAAAATTTACTGCCCCATTAAATATAAACTACATTTAAAATTGCAATATTCCAAGTTTATTTAAATACTACACTTGCCTAAAAGTAAACGTTTCTCAAGAAGCAAATTTGAAATTATATTATATATAATATAAATTTAAAATAAAATAGTTTCCATTGTCTAGGAAAAATAATGGAAAAAATATTACATACAAATAATTTTCTGTCCTTATTGTTCCACAATTTTAAATTGTTGTCTGTGATTACGATTATAATATTAATATATTACTATTATACGAAAAACTTTGATTTTTTCAAAAAACGTAATGTTAAATATATAAAACCTGTAATATTCATTGGCAGCAATGTTTTAGGATTGTTCTCTCTCAAGTCGCAATTCGAAGTGATGAGAGATTTTTATAATGATTTAAGAGGAAATCGGTTTGGAGGTAAGAATATTTCTTTATGTTGTAATATACAATAACTATTAAAAAATTGAATTTTTATACATTTTTTCTAGGTTTCTTTGAAGGAAGAAAACCTGTGTATATTCTTCGTGATCCGGATTTAATAAAAACTATATCAGTCATTGATGCTGATCACTTTATTGACAGAAATCCTATTGTAACTAATGAACCAAGATATAGCAGTAGATCTCTTTTACTATTAAAGGTAAATATTTCAGTCCCTTCGTTCATTATTTCATTCAAATTACTACTATTAAATTTGATTTAACATATTATATTCTTTATGAAACTAAAAAAAGACAAAAAGAACTAAGAAAAAATAATTTAGTAAATAAAATAGAAGTACAGGTCAGTAGCCCCGCCTGTCATGCGGGAGACCGGAGTTCGAGTCCCCGCCATAGAGTTCTTTTTTTATTTTATTATAGAGTTCAGTTAAATAATATATATTATTTTTATTTTAGTTACAAATTATAAATAAATACATTTTTTTAGCTTCACGCAGTATCCCGCACATAGCAGGATATGCAGAGGGAGCCTAGTGTTAAGACACTCCGTTTCCCACTTTCCGCCGAATTCGGAGGCACTGCGTGTTAAGTAGCGGAACTTAACTCCGCGCTTTGCCTCTCTATACCAGAGCGAAGAAATTGGAAATCCATACTTATATTATAAATGCGAAAGTCTGTGTGTTTGTCCGTCACGCTTTCACGGCTAATCTACTGGTCCGATTTGGAGGAAATTTAGAATGAAAGTAGTAAAAATGACTGGGTCTAACATAGGCTACTTAGTTTATCAAAAATCAACCTCTAAAGGGTTGAAATAGGGGATGAAAGTTTATATGAAAAATCTACACCGCTTGACCGATTGTAGTGAAATTTGGCATATATATATATATATATATATATATATATATATATAGATATATATATATATATATATATATATATATATATATATATATATAGATATATATATATATAATATATATATATATATATATATATATATATATATATATATATATATATATATATATATATATATATATATATATATATATATATATATATATATAGTTGATAATCCGAAGTTAAACATAGGCAACTTTATTTTTCAAACATCCACCACCGAGGGTTGGAATATAGCGAAACAGCCACGTAGAGTGGGCTGCTAGTATTAAATATTTCCACTCCTCGAGTGGGAATCGGACCCACAACCAGCTGTTTACTGTCACACGCTTGTGCCACTGCGCCACGACTGGCCCCTAAATATTTTGGGAAAATACTAACATATTTTAAAGAATTAATGGATGCACATACCTATAATTATATCTTACGAACCATCGAATGGAAGTTCAAGTATTTCCATTAATGATGAGATTAAAATATATATTAATGATTTATTAATAAAACATATATTTTTATATTAAGGGAGGAGAGTGGAAGGCAGTCCGAAGTCTAATGACGCCTTCATTTAGCTCGTCGCGGCTAAAACATATGTTCCCATTAATTCAAACGTGCTGTGATCAGTTGGTGGAACTCGTAGCCCGACACGGTGAGCAAGATCGTTTTTTTAGTGCTATTCACATAATCATTTAATACATATATAAAAAGCAAATTATAAAAAAATGAAAATAGCCACGACAGCTAAAATGTATTTGAAAAAGGATAAAATAACTAGTTTTCCACTTTCCCCTGTATAAAATGGCTGCCATCCCTATTGCAATTTCAGTATAAAATTCGTCCTTAATGCTAATGAATTAAAGTTTTTGCAGATAAAGAGGATATTGAGTTGAAAGCTTTTACTGGACATTTAACACTAGAAGTTACTGGTGTATGTGCTTTTGGCATCAGCACTGATGTCCTCAAAGATGAAAACGCAGAGTACTACAAGGTGAAATGTTATCTTTATTATTATCAATAATATAATATAATATAATATAATAATCTTTATTGACTCCAAGAAATATACATTAGTCTTAACCTATAATATTATAATATTTTACATGATTTTACGTTGACATTGAGGTTAGTAAACACTAGCGTTTAAACTAGGCCGAGCCTGTATCTTAAACGCTAGACTCTTCCGATGTCACTATCTTATTCTTAAAAGTAAACTACAAAAGTAATTACTAAATGAGGGTAAAAGTTAAAAAATTATACAAAACAACATCAGTGACATTCTTATTTCTACCTTCAAACTTATAATTTGATAGGTTAGACCACAATAACTTTGAACTAAACATAAGAATAAAATCTAATAAATCATCAATATAGTCCGTAGCTCCGGGAGAGTTTCTCCAATATCGGCAATACTGTGTTTTGGAAGGTCAACCGAGGTCTCCCCCTGCCTCTCTTATCACTCACCTTTGCTTCATATATCTTTCTTATCATTCTTCGATCACTCATCCTCTTAACGTGCCCAAACCACCTCAGCACACCCTTCTTCATTCTTACTATAACGTTCTCGCTAATACCATTCTGTGTATCTCTTCATTGCAGATTCGATTCGCTATGCTGACTCCGCACATCTTTCGAAGAGATCTTATCTCTACAGCATTCATCTTCCTTTCATTCTTGTTCTGCAATACCCACGTTTCGCTGCCGTATAGCAGCGTCCGTACCAGCACTGTATTGTGCACAGCTTAACGTGCGGCTATGCTGACCTTATGCGGCCTGCGGCTATGTTAACCCTGTTACCGCCAGCAATACCCCTTTCAACATCCATATCATATATTCTATCTCTGCGAAACCTAATTCCCAAATATACCACCTCATTCACTTATTCTAATATCTTTCTATTAACCATTATCTTGCATGGTTTCGTATTCAAATATATTATATTTATGGTATGATTTCATATTCATATAAATTTTCAAGTGGTTACAATCTGTTATGCCTTGTACTGCAGCATACAGGATCCAGGAACAGGCTCCGACATAAGGAGCGCCCGAATTGTTTGTAAATAGCTACATACAATGTAATCTGTTATAACTCTAATTACCTAATATTAAAAATTTGCCCGATAGCCCCGATCTACCTTCCGTTGAAGCGACATTTGTTAATATGCATAATTATTTGCAGTTGGCAGCGGGAAACTCATATATGTCTATACCAAAAAGAGTATTCTTCATTTCCTTGGCGTTACTGACGCCTTCTCTGCTTAAATACGTGCCAATATCTGCGATGGACGACAACACTAACAAGAAACTAGTGAAAATAATACAGGCCTCGAAAGCTCAAAGAGTATCTGGCTTATCTAAGTATGTATATATTTATTTTAATTTATTTGTTTGCAATATCGACGGTGAATTAAACTACATATGTTAAAAAATATATTACAGCTATAGATGTTCGCAGTACACTGTTATTTACATACACGAAAATAACTATATCGCAACGTCTTACTGTAAAAGTCTTGGTCGTGGGTTCAATTCTCACTCAAAGAAATGATCATACATTATTTTAATGTCGTCGTTTTGAAACCTAAGATAAAGTGTAATAATAATAATAGCACAATAACACAATAATTACCTAATATCACAATGTCTCGATTTCCCGCGGAAAATGAATTTATGGACGAGGTTTTTGGAAAAAATCGTGAGGTTGTAAAAAAAGCTATAGTTTTCCCCGTATATTTTAGCGCGTTTTCATCATTATCACATCGAGTTTAAAGTATTTTTTTTATTTTTTGTCAAAATTATCGATGTTTCGTGTTTAACCTACTATCTAGGTGTGTAAAATATTTATAGACAAGTAATAAGTAAGTGTATTATTTAATAACCAATATGACGTTTCAGGAGATATGATTTATTGCAATTGTTGGTAGATGCTGCGATGAAAGAGAAAGAAGAGCATATTAAAAGTGGTCAGCAAAACAAAATATGTATGTATAGTTAAATAATAATTATCCATACTTATATTATAAAAGTCTGTCTGTTTGTCTGTCACGCTTTCACGACTGATCTACCGGTCAGATGTGGATGAAATTTAGAATGAAAGTAGTAAAAAACCAAGGGTCAAACATAGGTTATTTATTTTTCCAAAAATCCATCTCTAACGGGTGGATAGGGGATTAAAGTTTGTATAAAAAATCTAAATCGCTGGATCGATTGTAATGAATTTTGTCATAAATATACCAAGATTAAATATAAGCTACTTTATTTTTTAAAAATGCACCTCCGACGGTTGCAATATAACGAAACAGTCATGTAGTTCACGTGACGAAGCCGCTAGTTATCTATAAATGATAATGACTTATAAATTAATATAAAAAAAATCTTTTAAAAAAATGGGAACAATATTATTAATATACATTATAGTCCCTGAAGAGCGAAAGTCACTAATTGCTGATCGAAAATCCTAGTTTTGAGACAAAGTTAGTATAGGAAAATATACGTAAATCGTCGTAACTTTTGATTTCTCTAAGCCTTCAGTTTTTGATATAAACATTATAAGCTATTTATTATCTTTGATTAATAGAAAAAGGTTATGAAGTAATGCACTAATGACAATATTTTTTTTCTATAATAACGTATTATTGTGTACATTTTAGATTTAGATGATGATACTGTAGACGCACAGGCTTTGCTCTTCCTGCAGGCCGGGTTTGCAACTACTTCTGCTTTGTTAACGTGTGCTCTATTCACTTTAACTGTACACCCGGAAATGCAAGAGAAATTAAGAGCTCATATACTAGACGTTACTAAGGGCAAACAAGTTACTTACGATCATCTAATCGAGCTTGATTACTTAGACTCATTTTTAAATGGTATGTTAAATATTTTTAATATTAGGCGAGTAAATTAAATTTAAAATAGAAGTGATTCGGGGACATTTATTTACTTAAGGAGTAAAAAATATATTTTGTGAATAGAAATGTTCCTCATTCTCATAATTACAGAAAATTATAGACGAAATAGGTACTGAATAATATATATTTATGCGTAATCAGCTAATATTTATTTATCAGCTTCACACTTTTTCCACACAGTAGAATAGTCAGAGAGAACCTTCCTTCATGACACTCCATCCTCCACTTTACGCCTGAAATGTGGTGGAACTCAACGCCGCGCCTTATGTAGGTACCTAAAATATACAACAGTAGTACGATGAAAATAATATCTATATTATAACATTCACCCAAGTCGGAATCGCACCCACAACCCATCGCGTTTACAGTCAGACCGTCGTCACCGTCAAACTGCGTCCCGACGGATAACCTCAAAATTAATATTCAAATAATGTATATATTTCAGAGACACTCAGGATGTATCCGCCGGTGACCAGGATAGACCGCGTGTGCTGCAAGCCCTACACCATGCCGGGCACCAACGTCCACTTAAATGTAGGCGACGTCGTGGCCATCCCCATTCCCGGCTTACACATGGATCCGGAATTCTTCCCAGAACCTCACATATTCAAACCCGACAGATTCATGAAGAATGGAAAACTGGATAGAATGCCAGACGCTTTCCAAGCTTTCGGGTCTGGACCGAGATATTGCATTGGTTTGTACTATGTATACCATTATGTCTTAAGTCATTTTGCCATAATTTTATTTAAAAAGGAAACTGACAACAAAAACTAAAACATAATTATAATTCGTCGTCTCAGTTTGGCTAATAAAATATAATGTCCATCATGGTGCAACTGTAGTGCCGAGTGTAAACGCAATAGCTTTTTTTTTTTAGCTTCACGTTGTATCCCGCACACAGCAGGGTAGGCAGAGGAAACCTAGTATTAGGACACTCCGTTCACCATTTCCAGCAAATTTTGAGTCCGTTTCCGCTAATTATTTTTGACCACTTCCAGTTATTTGAAAAAAGAATCATCAAAATCGATCCACTCAGTAAAAGGTCTGGCGGTAACACACAAAAAAAAAATACAGCCAAATTGATAACCTCCTCCTTTTGGAAGTCGCTTAAAAATTGAAAGGTCGTGATTTAGAAGTAATGTTTCTTATTTTATTACTACTAAAACTGAACTTCGAGTCACGCAGTTGTAGTTTTTTTAAAAATTACAATACGTAATAAATAATAATCGTGTAGCTATTAAAATTTGATGTTAAATGTTTATTATGTTAGTTATTATATTTGTCACGAAAAATTGCACGGGTCTCTAGATTATTATTTTAAATTTAGTTTAAATATTCTTGTTTTACGTATATTTGCACTTTTTTAATTTTTCTACTATTACTATTATTATTTCGTTTTTAACTATTCTCTTCGACAGCGGAAGGTCATAATAACTAAGCACGGGCCCAAGCCAAGTGCATAGTTTGGATAATAAGAAAATAAATGAAAATGTAAGAATACATAGAGTAGAAAATGTGATACGTTTAAAGGTGTAGATTTTAAGTTTGAGATAAAAACTTACGTACTATTCGGCATGTATTTAGGATTACCGCTTTCTGTAAAAGAATATGTGTAAAAGGTGGCATGTGGAGTGTGTTAAGACTTTGATGTAATGCATAGGGTATTACACCTGTGGTGGATAGAACGATAGGAATTGTTTTTGTAGTGTTAACTTTCCATTGCGTTTTAACTTCAATAGCGAGGTCCGTGTATTTCGTTATTTTTTCAGTAAATGTTGAATCTAAGTTATGCGTGTTACAAATAGAAATATCAATAAAATAAACAGAATTACAAGTTTTATCGAAAATCGTTATATCCGGTCGATTGTAGCATATCGTTTTATCGGTAACTATTGTTCTATCCCAATATACTCTATATTTGTCATTTTCTAAAACTGGTTGTGGTTTGTATTTATAATATGACACTTTCTCGGTTATTAATTTATACTGGAACGCTAAATTTTGGTGAATTATGGCCGCTACTTGGTCGTGACGATGTTTATAGTCGGTTTGGGCTATAGACTTGCAGGCGCTGGTTATATGCTGTATTGTTTCCGAGCTACTATGACAATGTCTACATGTATATGTCGTGGCCATATCGTAGAATCGACGACTTCATGATATCGTTGACAATATCATGAAATGGTCGCAGTTCATGAAATGACCAATTATCGTTTGGCCCGATCATGATATCGTTTGACGAAATCAATGACAGCCTAACGTTTAACGATATGGTCAACTAAACGCGTGGCTTTTTCATGAATTCGTCGATATTGTTTGACCAAATCGTCAAATATAATTACTTTAACAACCGATAGAGGCGCTAGAAGCGCTTTTTCGTATATCAGCTGTTCGTAATAAAGCTAAAACTTTAGTTTTAAAATTTTTTTTTTATTAAAAGCAGAATTAACTATCCTTTTATAATAAGTAAAAATTAAGTTCCTAAAAAAATATTATCTTTTTATTTTATTGAAAATCATTATAATTTTGATTTTAAGTTGTTTTGTATTTGCGATACTATAATAATAACTTTAAGAAATATATAATAAAAACTACTTTTAAATACTAAAGAATCTGTTAAATATAAAAAGTTTAACCTAACCTAACCTATCTTGATAGGTTTTAAATATATTCACACAAAATAAAAATAATTACGTAAAAGAATTTTTAGGTTAGGTTAGGTTAAACCTTTTTTATTTAATTGATTCTCACAAGATTAAAAGTGTTTTGAGCTAAAAAATATCGCAATTATATATAATGAGTTCGTATTACGCACATACTCTGAATTTATGTTAAATATATTATAAAGACACCTTATTTTACGATATGACCAAACGTCGACGACGAAATCGTTAAACGTTGACGAATCAACGATATCGTCAAATTCAGTTGCTCATTTCATGAACTGCGACCATTTCATGATATCGTCAACGAGATCATGAAATTGTCAATTCTACGATCTGACCACGACATATCTATAATATTTGGTTTGCGGATTATATATTTTAGATAATTTTTTGTCTCTATTACTTGGTCTTGTATGGCAAGAATAAAACCTTCAGTCTCGGGGAAAAGATCACCACGCTTCAGCCAAGCGTTCGACGCAATTAAGTCGACATGTGGTTGCTGCAAGTCCTGGCGATGTCTTCCGTGTAGAGATTTTTGAGTCCATTCTGCTATCTTATCAGCATTTTGCGTTATGTTTTCGTTGATTTGTTTTGTTCTGTCCTGTAGGTTAAGTGGTGTTAAACGTTTGTCGACTGTAACTATAAATTTGTGCAAACTTGATTTCTCTGATTGTTTATAAAAATAATTTCGTAATGATGTAATTTGTGTGTTATGTAAATTAATAATGTCAATAATGCCTCTACCACCTTCTTCCCTGGGCAGTGTAAGACGTTGTACACATGACCGTGGATGATGTTTACGTTGCTTTGTCATAGTAGTATTTATGATTCGTTGTAATTTAATTAAGTCCGTTCGCGACCAAGCTATTATTCCGAAAGAATAAGTGAGTATTGGGATAGCGTATGTGTTAATGGCTCTTATAGTATTCCCAGAGTTCAGATTTGTTTTCAAAATTGAAGTGAGTCTGTGCTTAAATTTACGAGTTAGTTCTATTTTAGTAACTTTTTGGCGAATTTGACGATCTTGTTGAAAGCCTAGATATTTATATGAACTGTTGTGATCTAATGGATCTATCTTTTCTCCCGTATCTAAAATATAATTATTTAATTGTAATTTTCCCTTGCTAAACGAAAACGTTTTACATTTTCCTATGCCAAATTCCATACGAATATCTCTAGAGAACACCTGAACCACATCTGCTAACTTATTTAAAGAATCCGCACTATTGCTATACAGTTTTATATCATCCATGTAAAGGAGATGTGATATTAAGTCCGTTGTTAGCTTCTGGTCTGCAACAATTTTCATTCCATAGTTTATGCTATTTAACATGTGTGAAAGTGGGTTTAATGCCAGGCAAAACCAAAGAGGGCTAAGAGCGTCTCCTTGGAATATGCCTCGTCTAATTGGAATTTCTTCAGTTTCTATAATCTCCGTGCCATTCCCTGCCTTAAGTTTAGTTCGCCAGTATTGCATTAGGTGTCCTAAGAAATTAATTAAAGTTGGGCTTATATTATATAGACGTAAAACTTGAAGTAGCCAGCTGTGGGGTACTGAATCAAAGGCTTTTTGGTAGTCTATGTACATTGTGAATATATCTTGTTTATTGGCATAAGCTTGTTTCATTACAACGGAGTCTATTACAAGTTGTTCCTTACATCCTTGGCTGCCTTTACGACAACCTTTTTGTTCCTGTGCGAGTATGTCATTGTTAGTAATATGTTCGTCTATGAGCTGTGAAATGCATGACGTAAGTATTTTATAAATAGTTTGTAAGCAAGTTATTGGCCGATATTTTGCTGGGTTGTGGGTATCGGTATTGTCTTTTGATATCATAAATGTAATTCCTTGTGTTATATAGTTCGGTATAGAATTAGGGTTTGTGATGAATGTATTTAAATGTTTTATCAATATAGAATGTGCTGTTGTAAACTTTTTATACCAGTAGTTATGAATATGATCCGACCCGGGTGTTTTCCAGTTATGTGCCATTTTGAGAACCTTTGTAAATATTTCTATGGGTATATTGTCAAATTTCATTTGCGGAACATTCCTATTGTTTTCTACTTGAGTTGGTATCCATTCGGCACTTTTATTATGTTCTGTTTTATTACTCCATATACACGACCAATAATTATGCATACATTCTGTAGTAGGTAATTTTTTTGCAGTTGGTTTTTGATGAATATTACCCGTCTGTTGATTTAATTGTCTGTAAAATATCTTTTCATTATTTACAAACTGTTTATTTTGTTTTTTCCTTAAGCTACAATTGTCATATCTTCTGAGTCTACTAGATTTTGCAGAGAGTCTCTGTTTCAAGCTATCAAGAAACTGTTCATTTGTTACGTTTGGTTCTTCATATCGTGAGTGTATTTTGAATTTTTCTTTAATACCTGCTACGTGGGACCTGAGCTTATCGCTTCTACTTCCCTGTATGTACTGAGTTAATCTACCAATATCTCTTCTAAGTTTATCAATCTGTTTCTGCATCCTTAATTTCCATATTGGACTATTTGTTTTATTTTTGCTTGGAAAGTTAGATGGTGCATTATTATTAATTTTGGAGCCGTTACAAATCGCTGCTGAATACGCTGCACAGTATATAATTGTTTGTATTGCTATTACTATTATTATTATTGTTACTCATAATGTTTTTTAATCCAAGAATATTATATGTATTAAAAAGCCATACGAAACTTAAGTTTCACAGGCGTATTGTATTATACTCGTACCTATATATACCTATAAAATACCATTTAGATCTATCTGTACTCCTACTTTAAATAATCTTATATTTAACATATAAGTCGAAGTTGACACTCTCTCTCTCTCTCTCTCTCTCTCTCTGTACAGAGAGAACACACAGGAATAGGAGTGACATCGGCACCTCTGACGTCATTCGTACGGTTACGTTGATGGTGGACTGATGATGATGGCCCTAAAAATAAAACTGATTAATATTATTAATAGCCTAGTTTATTATTTAGGCACCGTTATATTATTACAGTCACACTGTCCGCAGACTAAACCGAGACTCCTTCGTTTGATTTTTTTCTCTCGACTGTGTAGTATGCTGTTGGTCAAAGTTGGTCTCGACAGCGTCACCAGGCTTTGGGGGAGGCCGAGCTATACGAGCTCTGACTTTGGCTTGAAATCCACGAAGTCGTGGCAAGGACGCCTCAGTTGAGATTCGAACCTCGGCTTGCGTCACCGTTTTAGTGGGGGGCTTTCTTTCGCTCGGTCCGAGCTTATAAATTTAGTTGAATATAACAAGAAATTAGTACATGTTAAAATTCCGTAGGTGTATCATGCATTCCCTAATAGGCAACACAAGAAATTAATATATGGCTACTTAAAAAGTAAAACATTTTAAATAAATAACTTTAGATTTTTATTCCTTTCAGGACGCAGATTTACTATGGTGGTTGCAAAAGCAGCTATGGTTGCTTTGCTAACAAATTTCAAATTTTCAATGGGTCCTAAAACTGTTTATCCATTCCAAATATCGAAAAGTGAAGGTTTGCTTAGCCCTGCAAATGGTTCTTGGGTACGAGTGGAGAAAATATAGGTATAATAAATCATACACACTATATAAGAAAAGTCTGTTATATTAATTTATTATTTATAATCTAATTCTTTGACAAATGCAGCTATGAAGAAACCTATAGTGCTTCAGTATAATTCATCGACTGGTTGCAGTGGATCCTCTTCTAGGCCAAAACGTTGTACCATCACTCTGAACAAAATGTTACTTTCTTATTTCAAATATATTTGGATAGGACTTACTAGATAGACATATATCATATAGAAAAGAAAAAGGTATAAATCAGAGAATACTGGTGAAGGGTATTATCATATTAAGCAACTTTAAGGTACTCATATCATAAAATATTAAAAAAAAACGTCATGCTATAAGTCAACAATCATCACTTAAAATCATTTATCATTGTTTGCTTTTCTATATTTAATTCAATAAAGATTGGTGTAGAATTATATATACTATCGTTGTATATTTTTGTTATATTAATTAAATAAATTTTTCAATGAAAAATGCTCCTATTATTTACCTTTGTTCATCCTATATGCCTACTTCTGGAAGCCCGAGACCAGTTCAGCTGGAATAAGTTTTAAGCATGGATATTTATCTAATACCCATAAGATGCCTTTATTTTCGTCTACTGTCACAGTGCAAGTACTATAGACTAATTTAACTATGACATTTAGAACTTTAACAACCTGAATACATTTTTTACTTATTTACATTAAGGCACAAAAAATGTTTCGTTATACAATAAATCTAAAATATGTGATAAAACCAAATAAAGACAAGTCTTCGAATTTGGTATATAATAGGCGAGAATTAATTATTTAAATTTTAAATACATCCACCATGTTACAAAAAATACTGCATCAAATAATGATAAAGCAAGGAAATTATCCTTTGCACATACTTATAACGGTGCTTCTTTTATTTCGTGCACATTTTGCGATATTTTGATATTTTGAATTATTGTCAATAAACAATTGTTTTCTTGGTAATATATTTAATATACATGTTATTCTTCAACTTGTAAATTATACCTTATTCTGTCTTCAACTCGTAAATTATACCTTATATTTATTAAGAATAATAGAGTTATCATTATTTCAAGTGAGATGGTAATGACATTCTCGTTTCCATAATAATTACAATAGAGAAGTATCGAGACGGTAGATTCGAAGGCAATAAAGGCATTAAAGAGAAAAAAATTATCAAAATTATACTTATTGAAAATAAAATATTCTCGTATTATCAATTCAAAATAAATTCCATAAACAAAATAAAAATCGTTAAGTTAAACCTTTTGAAATTACTTCTATCTAATTATTGAAAGAAAATATTCTTGATATTAATCATATATATTCGTCAAAATTGTGATATGTTATTTAAACGGACTTAACACTTAATTTAACAATGTTATTAGCAAAAAAACAATGTTATTGTCTCTATAATGTCATCACAAAACAAAAAACAAAATGCTTTTCACATTTAATAAATGCTAAACTTTTAAGACAAAACTTGTAGGTTACTTAATATGAAAATCTTACTATAAATGATATATACTATGATGAAAAACTTAGCAAACATCAATACAACTATGCAACTACATAAATCTTAGTAGTTATAATTGTAACGGTACTATGTTAAAGTATGTTTAGAATTTGATTTCATTGATTGCTTTCTTCCTATTAGAAGTTATCTATAGACATAATATAAATGTAATGTATTGTAAAATCAGCGGATATCTTCATTTACCTTTCCATATTACTTACTTATCTTGTTCATCACAACAGTCCTTCTTATTTTCTCTCATTATACATTTTCTCATCTTAGTTTTTCGACTATTCTACATAGACAATATTGAAGTCGTCTTCACTCCAAAAACTTGTTACCCTTTTTTGTTTAATATTATTTTGTCTTTTTGGGGGTCCATGATGGAATGCTTGCCCGTAGCGATCCCCGCCAGCCCTACTTGTTAGGGCTGCAGAGTTCCATCCGCCACGTACACCAGGGCACTGTATGCTAGGGCGTCCCCCCGAGGCGACGCGCACCAGCGCGTCCCCGTTGGTGTGAGAAGTGGGGAGGGGGGAGTAGACGAGTGCGGCGTTGGGGACCGCCACCCGACACGCCATGTCCGAGACGGCGGGAAGTGGAGGACGGAGCTACAAATAGCTACGTGGAATGTAAGAGGAGGGATGGAACAGAAGATGAATGAATTACTAGATGTGATGGATGATAGAGATCTGGATGTGATCTGTGTGACTGAGACCAAGAGGAAGGGCAGTAACACTACCGATCTGCCGGGTAGTCGCGTAGCTCTCTGGGCCGGCGTACCAGAGAGTGATCGCGGGTGTCAGGGGGTAGGTGTGTTGCTGTCCTCTCGATTGGTGAGTGCAATGGTGGAATACAAGGCGATCAACCCGAGGCTCCTTTGGGTTCGCTTTAAGCTGGGGATAACAAGATTATTCTTGTTAGCGGCCTACACGCCAGTATCCTCAGCTCTATCAGGCGAGCTAGAGGAGTTCTGGGAGAGTGTCAGGGAAGTTCTAGGTAGCGTAAGAGCGAATGAAAAGTTAATAGTGTGCGGTGACTTGAATGGATGGGTCGGAACCGAGCGGATCGGTTACGAGCTTATATTAGGGAAGTACGGTGATAGGAGAGTGAATGAGGCTGGTAAGCTTATTTTGGAACTTTGTAAGGAGAAGAATTTGTTTGTGGCAAACACGATGTTTGACCACAAACAAATTCATCAGTACACATGGGAGCGAATGGAAGAGAAAAGTATGATTGACTTATTCCTGGTGGATCAGCGTATTCGGAACCAAGTTATGGACGCACGTGTGTTTAGGGGTGCCGACTTGGGAACGGACCATTATCTAGTTGTTACTAGAATAAGGGGTCTGTTCACAGGCTGGCGCGCCCGCACGAGGTGTCCAAACTTGGAGACGAATAACCGCATAAGAAGCTGGAAGCTTCAAGATCCACCTATTAAAGAGGAATATAAAGAAAGGGTTTCCAAGAAGCTAGACAGTTGCGAAATAGGAAATGAGAGTGTAGAAGTATGCTGGCAGAATCTTAGGAATAGTATGACTGAAGCAGCAACAGAGGTGTGTGGTACTGTGAAAAGAGGCTTTAGTAAAAAGCGCGATGAATGGTGGGATGATGAAGTGAAAGATGCCGTAGAAAGAAAGAAGAAAGCATGGCAGGATTATAAAGCCTCTGGTAAGAATAAAAGTATGAGAGAGATCAAGAAGAAAGAATATAAGTTGCAAAAGCACCAAACGAAAGCACTGATTAAGGCGAAGCGTGAAAAGTCGGAGAATGAAAGAGATGAAAGGTTGACGAACAACTTCCGAGAAAACACGAAGCTTTTCTGGAGAGAAGTTAGTGATTCTCGGGGTTCTTCGTCAACCTGCAGAATGAAAGGGGTGCTTTCGAAGGACGGTGAAATACTAACTGAACCAACACCCGTTTTGCAACGATGGGCGGAATTCTATAAGGAGATGTATGAATGTGATGACGCCTCTGTCTCAAGTAACAGCGATATGCTGAATCTTGATGTAGCAGACGGCGAAATCAGTATAAAAGAAGTAGAGAGTGCCATAAGAAGTCTGAAATGTGGTAAGGCAGCGGGAGCAGATGGAGTTACTACTGAGATGATCAAACATGGTGGGCCGCGCGTCTTGGACCTGTTCTTTCATCTGTGCAATTTATGCTGGAAGAAAGGGGAGGTCCCAGATGATTGGCGAGGCGCAGTCATCGTGCCTTTGTATAAAGGCAAAGGTTCACAGATAGACTGTGCAAGCTATAGGGCTATCAGTTTGATTAGCTTAGGTAGTAAAATTTATGCAAAAATTTTAGCGAGAAGAATGCAAGAGAGATCTGAGAGGCTGTTGTGGGAGGCCCAAGGAGGCTTTAGACCTGGAAGAGGGTGTATGGACCAGATCTTCTCCCTCCGCATGATCACAGAGAAATTTTTGGCTGTAAATCAAAAAGTTTTCTGTGCTTTTGTGGATTTGGAGAAGGCATTTGACAGAGTTGTGCGAAAGAAGTTATGGGAGATACTGCCTCGGTACAATGTGAACGGACCCTTGTTGCAGGCTGTAAAGTCTCTTTACCGAGATCACTCAGCCTGTGTACGAGTAGGAGCTGGCATGTCGCCTCGGTTTGATATTCAATCGGGTGTCAAACAGGGTTGTGCCATGTCAGCTTGGCTGTTCAATTTGTACTTGGATAGTTGTCTCCAAGGAGTGAAACAAAGCGATATGGGAGTGAAAGTGGGTGACTTGAAGGTAAACTGCCTGTTGTACGCAGATGATGCAGTGCTTATTGCATCATCAGAATGCGAGTTGCAGGCATTGGTCACCATCCTGAAAGATGGGTGTGAAAATAATGGTCTAAGCCTGAATGCGAGTAAAACTAAGATTCTGGTGTTTGAAAGAGACGAAGAAAGAACGGAATGTAAGCCGCACGTTTAGCTGTGCACAATGCAGTGCTGGTACCGACGCTGCTATACGGCAGCGAAACGTGGGTATTGCAGAAGAAGAATGAAAGAAAGATGAATGCTGTGGAGATGAGATCTCTTCGAAAGATGTGCGGAGTCAGCTTAGCTGACCGAATCCGCAATGAAGAGATACACAGAATGGCAGGTATTAGTAAGAATGAAGAAGGGCGTGCTCAGGTGGTTTGGGCACGTCGAGAGGATGAGTGATGTAAGAATGGTAAGAAAGATTTATGAAACAAAGGTAAGAGAGGCAGGGGGAGACCTCGGTTGACCTTCGAAAACACAGTATCGATGATACTGGAGGAAGGTCACGCAAAAAGCATGAGGACCCCCCGGAGGGCGTGTATGAAGAGGTTGATGGCAGTGGACGAGGCGAAAGAAGTATGCAGGGACCGTAGCGTTTGGCGCTCCGTTCTCTCTGACTACCCCGCAAGGGATACAGCGTGAAGGTAAAAAAAAAAAAAAAAAAAAAAAAAAAAAAAAAAAAAAAAAAAAAACAATATTATTTTGTCTTTATTTTCTTTATTGTCATCTTTACAAGTAATGTTTTCAAAATCACTGATACATGTTATATAGTAACTAATTTTGCTATCGTCCAACGATCTTTTTTCACGCAAAACTTTCTCCCAATTGGTCACATTACTTGGTGAGATTGATTAATTTAAAGTTTAATTTTCAAAGCTAGGGATAAAGACGAGATACGGACTTTTTTCAAATGACCGGAAGTGGTTGCAGTGTAGGACTACACTTTTTTTCAGTCAGATCTTTCTAAGTCGTTTTTTACCAACTTCATAAAAAGTGGAAAATTTGCAACTCGACTGCATTTTTATTTTACGTACCATGCCGCATATCTTTTTACTGAGGGAATCAATTTTGATGATTCTTTTTTTTATATGAAAGATGATACTTTTTGTGTAGTACATTTAAATTTAATTAAGATCTGACTTTAACCAACTTCAGAGAAAGTTGAAGGTTTTCAATTTGAATCTTTTTTTACGTACTTTACAGCATATAATTTTCTAAGTGAATCAATTTTGATAGTTATTTTTTACGAAGGGTTTAAATTTATGTTATTTTTTATTTCAAACAGCACATTTCCAACATTTTCATTGCAACTATTCTTTGTATTTATTAAGTATTTGGTACATGTACTATGCTTAGTTAATTTAAATAGCGTAAATTAAACTGTTATCAGTGAAATATATTTTTATATAACTATATGTAGATTGTCATGTCATGAAAAAAATGATAATATTAAAATTCATAAAAATTTAAAGCCCCATTAAATGTAAACTACATTTAACATTCTAATATTTCAAGTTTATTTAAATACTACACTCGCGTAAAAGTAAACGTTTCTCAAGAACCAAATTAATTTGAAATTATATTTAATATAACATAAATTTAAACTAAAATAATTTCCATTATCTAGGAGAAGTAATGGAAAAAATATTTCATACAAATATTTTTTTTTCGTTATTATTAGATAATTTTAAACTGTTGTCTGTGTTTACGTTTATTATATTAATATATTACCATTATACGAAAAGCTTTGATTTTTTCAAAAAACGTAATGTAAAATATATAAAACCTGTAATATTCTTCGGCAGCAATGTTTCAGGAGCGCTAGCTCTCAAGTCACAATTCGAAGTGATGAGAGATTTTTACGATGATTTAAAGGGAAATCGATTCGGAGGTAAGAATAATTCATTATGTTGAAATATACTATTTTTTTCGAATGTCTAGTATGCTGTTGGCCAGAGTGGCCTTTACGGCATCACCGGGCTTTGGGGGAAGCCGAGCTATATGAACTCTGAGCTTAGCTTGGAATCCTCGTTTATGAGGGAAGCCATCAAATGACAACGACGGCGTGGCAAGGGCGTCTCAGTTGAGACTCGAACCTCGGCTTGGAACACAGTTTCAGTGGGGACCTTGATGCGCTCAGTTAACTGACTTACAGTGAACAGTTTAACTGACACATTTGTAATGGCGTCAGTTTGCGTAAGAATTCCCCTAGGCCTCGGACCACGTTTACTGAGCGTATAATCGCAGGCGTTTACCACCAGTTGGTTCGGATGTGTAGCTGCCTTATCGAAGTAGCTACCTGAGTTTCCGGCAGTGCTATTTAACCAATTCGAGCTTAGTGTCTTTGTGGAGATCGATATTGTGAACGTACCACGGAGCGACTGTGACGATTCGTATCAATATATTTTGCAATGCTTGGAGACTGAGGAGGTCCGTGTGTCCGAAAACAACACAGGCGTACGCGAAAATGGGCCTGACATACGTTGTATACGGTGAATCTTGTTTCGTATATACAATAATTATTAACAATTTGTATATTTATACATTTTTTTCTAGGTTTCTTTGAAGGATCAAAACCTTTGTATATTCTTCGTGATCCGGAATTAATAAAAACTATATCAGTCATTGATGCTGACCACTTTATTGACAGAGATAATCTTGTAACCAATGAACCAAGATACAGCAGTAGATCACTTTTACTATTAAGGGTAAATGTTTCAGTCTCTTCATTCAAATTGCTACTATTAAATTTAATATAACATATTATATTCCTATGGCATTTTAAAAAAAAGAACAATAAGAACTAAGAAAAAAGAATTTACTATTGTAAATAAAATAAAGTGGCTAGTCGTGGCCCAGTGGCACAAGCGTATGACTGTAAAACGACTGGTTGTGGGTTCGATTCCCGATGTGGTTGCGATAAGGCGCGGCGTTAAGTTCCGCCAATTAACACGCAAAGCCTCCGAATTTGGCGGAAAGTGGGGAACGGATTGTCTTAACACTAGGTTCCGGTTCTGTCTGTATAGTGGTCAGTATCTGCGCCTGTCACGCGGGAGACTGGGGTTCGATTCACCGCCGAAGAGTTCTTTTATATTATAGAGTTAGTCAGTTAAATACAAAAACACGTAATTTTTCCCATTTTTTTAGTTATAAACTATAAAGAAATATTTTTTTTTTAGCTTCACGCTGTATCCCGCACACAGCAGGGTAGGCAGAGGGAACCTAGTGTTACTACACTCCGTTCCCCACTTTCCGCCGAATTCGGAGGGATTGCGTGTTGAGTGGCGGAACTTAACGCCGCGCTTTACCTCGGCACCAGCGCGAAGAAAATGGAAATATTAAATATTTCCACTCCTCGAGTGGGAATCGAACCCACAACCAGTCGTTTACAGTCACACGCTTGTGCCCCTGGGCCACGACAGACCACATAATTAATAGTTATTTCTATATTAATAAAACAAATATTTTTTATATTTAGGGAGGAGAATGGAAGGCAGTCCGAAGTCTAATGACGCCTACATTTAGCTCGTCGCGGCTAAAAAATATGTTCCCATTAATTCAAACTTGCTGTGATCAGTTGGTGGAACTCGTAGCCCGACACGGTGAACAACATTGTTTTAATTATTTTTAGTTCTATTCACATTCCTATTTAATTAAAATGAAAAAAATAACAAGTAAAGGATAAAATAACGGGTTTTCCACTTTCCCTTGTATACAAAAATATATAATTAGTCAGCAGAGATGAATCCGTCAGTGGCTGCCATTCGTATTGTAATTTCAGTATAAATTTCGTCCCTAAAGCTAATAAATTAAAGTTTTTGCAGATAAAACGGATATTGATTTGAAAGCTTTTACTGGACATTTAACACTAGAAGTGACTGGTGTATGTGCTTTTGGCATCAGCACTGATGTCCTCAAAGATGAAAACGCAGAGTACTACAAGGTGAAATGTTATCTTTATTATCAATTTAGTCAAAATAACCAAATATCTATCTAGTGTATAGTAAAATGATCGATGTGTAAAGTTGTGCTGGTGAAGTTCACATGATTTCATATTCAAATAATTTTACAACAAGTTACAATCTGCCTTTTACTGTAGCATACAGGATCCAGGGCCTCCGACATTTGGACTTGTAAATAGCTACATACAATGTAATCTGTTATAAATCTAATTACCTAATACCTATTACATATTGCTTTTGAATTCATATGTACCCGATGGCCCTGATCTAACGTCCGCTGACGCGATACTTATTACTATGCAAAATTATTTTCAGTTGGCAGCGGGTTATACGTATATGTCTATACCAAAAAGGATAATTTTACTTTCCATCCTGTTCCTGATGCCTTCTCTACTTAAATACGTGCCAATATCTCCGCTGGACGACAACACTAACAGAAAACTGGTGAAAATAATACAGACCTCAAAAGCTCAAAGAGTATCTGGCTTATCAAAGTATGTTTATATTTATTTATTTGTTTGCGATATCGACGGTAAATTAAACTACATATGTTAGAGCTATAGATGTTCACAGTACACTGTTATTTACATACACGAAAATAACTGTATCGCAGCGTCTTACTGTAAAAGCCTTGGTCGTGGGTTCAATTCTCACTCGCGGAAATGATCATACATTTTTAATTTCGTCGCTATGGTACCTAAGACAAAGCGTCTTACCTAATAACACAATGTCTCGATTTCGGTTGGAAAATGGAGACCGGGGTCTTGACACTAGGTCCTCGTTGACTATCCCGCTTTTCGGGAAAAATCGTGAAGCTGTAAAAAAATCTGTGCTTTTCCCCGTATATTTTAGCGCGTTTTCATCATTATCACATCATTTATCTGTTTGTCTGTTTGAAAGCGCAGATCTTTTCATCGTTGTAAAGCTATTTACCCTGAGCAAGCTTTAGGCTATAATTGATTTCGACGAATGGAACACCTGACGTAGCATCATAATAGACCTGCTAAAATATAGTGAATACAGAGAAACCTTCTTAACAAAATTTGTTTAATTTGATATGCATTTTACGATGATGTATTTTTTTTTTGGATTTAGAACACCTGATAAAGAACTATAATAGTCCAGCTTAAATACAACAAATACGAAGTAGACGTCTTAACAAAATTACTTCAGCGTGATGTGCATTTTGAATTGATATACAAAAATAACGATTTGGGAATCTGATGATGAACTAAAAGAGTCCAACTAAAATACAACAGATACGGAAAAGATTCCTAAGCAAAGTTTGTTCAGCGTGATGCGTATTTTGCGTTGACGTATAAAAATAAAGATTCAGAATCGCTGACGAAGGACTATAGTGGTTCAGCTAGACTACAACAAATACGGGGAAGACTCCTTAACAAAATTTGCTTAGCGTGATGCGCATTTGGCGTTGACGTATAAAAATATATTGATTTCGAACTACTGATGAATCACCATAGTAGTTTAGACTAGATGTAAAAAAATGAGTAATTGCCTCCGTAATAAAATCTGCGAAATGTGATAGGCATTATTCATTGAATTATATAACAATTGACCAGCATAACAATTGAGCTATAAAAAAGGAGTAAATGCTGCATTAACAAAAAAGCTTGTAATTGCTAAATATGAAAGGCAATTTTCGTAGATAAATAAAAATTATCAAATATTGGGCCGTTGTGGCGAAATGATAGGACAGGACAGGATGGGACAGCGTCTATTGTGAATTCGATTTTCACGTAATGAAACAGTTGATGAGTCGATTTAAATTATTATTATATTTTTACTCTGGAAAGACAAATCGGAGCGTTTAGCATCCGCAAACAATACACGTTACCTCAAATTGGGGTAAATCAGAGGATGGAGTGTCACTAAGTTATTTTTTCTGCCGTCAGAAAACGTTAAGTTGGATCATCGTTATATTGTGGGTTATCAGATATAAAGTCTTTAGAAACAAGAAAATTACCACTTTGATTATAATTTTGGGATTAAAGTTTCAATGTGAATATAGTATATAGAAATCATAAGTTCCTCGCTAACGGAGTTCAACTATTTTTAATATTCTTTTCATTATTTTTTTTCGAACTCTATGACAACGAATACTAATAATACTCTGTTCATCCAACAACTATGATTGTTGACTGTAAGCACGATGGTTGTGGGATTGATTCCCACTCGGGGGAAAGATTTTATTTAAATTTTCATTTCTTCGCTGTGGTAATAAAGACGAAGCGCGGTATTGAGTTCCGCCACTCAACACGCAATGTCTCGATTTAGGGTGCAAAGTGGAAGTGGAAATGTCTTAACACTAGGTCCTCTCTGAAAAGGCGATAAGCTGGAAAAAGAAGTTACTGTCCTATAATAAAATATTAAAAAATTGTGTCTTTACTAAGTGTAGCTCTTATAACTTTGGGCTCAAGTTTCAATGTCAACGTAGTATATGGAAGTAGTATGATATATAAAGTCATGAGGTCCACGCAAACAGAGCTTCAACAAAAGTCTTATCAATGTGTAGAAGAATGAATACTTAAAAAAATAACGTTTAAAACGGTAAAGTTACTTACAGTGGCACAGTTGTGTCTGACTATAAAAAAAAGGTTATAAGTTTTATTTTTAGTATTGTTTATATTTTGAGAAATACTTAAATACGTACTTGAGGCTGTCGTGGCGCACTGGATTATTTTTTAATTATTGGGTTTTTTCGATGGTACGGCTATATTTGAATTTTCATTTTCTGCCCAGTAAGACTAAATCGGGCGTTGCGTTGAATTCCGGCATGCAATATGCAGTGTCTCGAATTCAGACTTAAAGGGACTCCCTATTTTGAATCCAACTTAAAGTTAGCAATAGAAGTAGTAGCTGCATTATAGTCATATAGTCCACGCAAACGAAGTTGCGGGTAGTTGCTAGTTATTTAATAACTACTGTGACGTTTCAGGAGATATGATTTATTGCAATTGTTGGTAGATGCTGCGATGAAAGAGAAAGAAGAGTATATTAAAAGTGGTCAGCAAAACAAAATATGTATGTATAGTTAAATAATTACTACGTTGTTACTTATAAATTAAAAATATTCTTCTTAAAAAAATAAAAATAAAAGTTTAGGAAAATATACGTAAATCGTCGTAACTTTTGATTTCTCTAAGCCTTTAGTTGTTGATATAAATATTATAAGCTATTTATTATCTTTGATTAATAGAAAAAGGTTATGAAATAATTCACTAAAGATAATATTTTTTTTTCTATAATAACATATTATTGTGTACATTTTAGATTTAGATGATGATACTGTAGACGCACAAGCTTTGATTTTCCTGCAGGCCGGGTTTGCAACTACTTCTGCTTTGTTAACATGCGCTCTATTCACTTTAACCATATACCCGGAAATGCAAGAGAAATTAAGAGCTCATATACTAGACGTTACTAAGGGCAAACAAGTTACTTACGATCAACTTGTCGAGCTTGATTACTTGGAATCATTTTTAAATGGTATGTTAAATATTTTTAATATTGGGCGAGTAAATTAAATTTGTTCTACAAAAAATAGAAGTGAAGTAGGTGGAGGTGGTGGAGGTGGTTCGGGCACGTCGAGAGGATGAGTGATGTAAGAATGGTAAGAAAGATTTATGAAACAAAGGTAAGAGAGGCAGAGGGAGACCTCGGTTGATCTTCGCAAACACAGTATCGATGATACTGGAGGAAGGTCACGCAAAAAGGATAAGGACCCCCCGGAGGGCGTGTATGAAGAGGTTGATGGCAGTGGACGAGGCGAAAGAAGTATGCAGGGACCGTAGCGTTTGGCGCTCCGTTCTCTCTGACTACCCCGCAAGGGATACAGCGTGAAGGTAAAAAAAAAAAATAAAGAAATATATTTTGTAAATAGAAATGTTCCTCATTCTGACAATTACAGAACATTATAGACGGAATAGGTACTGGATAATCGACAGCAATTAATATTTATCAGCTTCATGCTTTTTCTAATCAGCTCAGGATAAAGAGAACGATTTATCCATTTACATTGCGTGCTCAGTGTGGAACTCAACGCCAATACCTATATTATAACATTCACCCAAGTCGGAATCGTAGCCACAACCCATCACGCTTACAGTCAGACCATCATCACCGTCCTACTGCGTCGCGGCTGATGACCTCTAAATTAATATTAAAGTAATGTATATACTTCAGAGGCACTCAGGATGTATCCACCGGTGCCGAGGATAGACCGCGTGTGCTGCAAGCCCTACACCATGCCAGGCACCAACATCCGCGTAAATGTAGGCGACGTCGTGGCCATCCCCGTTCCCGGATTACACATGGATCCAGAATTATTCCCAGAACCGCAAATATTCAAACCCGACAGATTTATGAAGAATGGAAAACTGGATAGAATGCCAGATGCTTTCCAAGCTTTCGGGTCTGGACCGAGATATTGCATTGGTTTGTACTACGTATTTTTTACATTAACTAACTAAAGGCTAAACTACCTAAAGACTAAAGGCATAATACAAACAGTATTATGCATTTAGTCATTTTGCTATAACATTAGTTAAAAAGGAAACTAAGGACAAAAATGAAAACATAATTATCATTTGTCGTCTCAGTTTGGCTTATAAAATATGATGCACCTGTCTTGTACTGTCCAAGTCTATCATGGTGCACCTGAATAGTGTATAGTCAATAGTTTTTTTTAACTTCATGCTGTATCCCGCACACAGCAGGGTAGGCACCTAGTGTTAAGACACTCCGTTCCCCACTTTCCGCCGAATTCGGAAGTATTACGTGTTAAGTGACGGAACTTAATGCCGCGTTTTTCCTCTATATCAGAGCAAAAAAAAATGGAAATATGAAATATTTCCACTCCTCGATTGGGAATGGGGTCTACAACCAGTCGCTTTACAGTCACACTTTATGCCTCTGCGCCACGACTGTCCCCTGACGCAATAATTGTGGGCTTCATTTATCAATAAGATATATATGCAGCTAATTATTTATATTTCCTGAGTTGGTTGTCGCCACTCTACCTCACGCAATATCCTTAAAATGGTTTAATACAGCTTCACGCTTTTTCCTGCATAGCAGGGTAATGTGAAAGAAATCAGAAATCAGGACATTGCGTGTTGAGTGGCAGAACTTATCGCTGCACTTTGCTTAATTCTCAGTGCAGATAAATAAAAATTATATATATGTAGGTAATAACACTACAAAATTATTAATTATTAACAGAATAACACTATTATATTAAATGGAAAGGTCGTGATTTAAAACTAAGGTTTCTTTTTTTATTACTACTAAAACTGAACTTCGAGTTACGCAATTGTAGTTTCATTATAAATTACAATTGGTTACGGGTAATAAATAATGATCGTGTATCGTGTAGCTATTAAAATTTGATATTAAATGATTATTTTAGTAGTTATTATATTTGTCACGAAATAATTGCACGGGTCTCTAAGTTCTTATTTTAAATTTAGTTTAATAAAATATTCTTGTTTTACGTATATTTGCACTTCTTTAATTTTTCTAGTACTACTATTAATATTATTTTTACTCATAATGTTATTTAACCTTAGAATATGTAACGAATTTTAGCCATACAGGAAACTTAAGTTTCATAGGCTGATTGTATTACAGACCTCAATAAAAAGCATTCTCATCTATGTGTAGGTGTACTAATACATTAAATAATATATTTAACATATATAAAAATATTTAGTAAATAGCATTCTCTCTAGCCAAATGATTGTTCGTAGAATCTTTGAGCAGCAGAAATTTTTACTTTTTTTTTCAGAAACTCTAACAAAAATAAATTGTAATAAGGATAGGTAAAAGGATTTTGACGCAACCAGATGTAGAACACTTAGCGGTCAGAATAAAAAAAATATATAAGAAAAATAAAAATATTTTTTTTATTTTTCTAGGACTTTTTTTTTGTTATTTTTTTTTACTTAATCATTGTTCTTTTTTTATTGCTATTTTATTTTTTAGGTTAGGTTAGGTAATTTTTAAAAAAGAGGAAATCCAGAATTTTTAAATTTAGAATTTTTTTATTTTTTATTTTGGGTGTGTACGTGTGCATGTGTGAACAAATTTAAATAACTAACTTTTCCTCCGTATTCCTTTCAGGACGCAGATTTTCTAAGGTCGTTTCAAAAGCAGCTATGGTTGCTTTGTTAACAAATTTCAAATTTTCAATGTGTCCTAAAACTATTTATCCATTACGAATATCTAAAAGTGAACCTTTGCTAAGCCCTGAAGATGGTGTTTGGGTACGAGTGGAGAAAATATAGGTATAATAAATCACACATTATTAAAAAGTCTGTTATATTAATTCATTATTTATAATCTATTTCTTTAACAAATGCAGCTATGAAGAAACCTATGGTGCTTCTGTATAATTCATCGACTGGTCGCAGTGGATCCTTTTCTGGGCCGAAACGTTGTACCATCACTCTGAAAAAAAATTGTTATTTTTTTATTCCAATATATTCGGATATGTTTGAAAATCTTCGAAATGTACCTTAAAAATAGAATTACTTTACTAGACAGACATTTATTATATAGAAAAGAAAATGTTAATAATCAGAGAATATTGGTGAGGGGTATTACCATATTATGCAACTTTAAGGTATCTTATTTAAGGGTAAAATATTTAAAAAAAAAAAAACATGTTCTAAATCACCAATCACCACTTAAAATTATTTATCATTGTTTGCTTTTTTATATTTAATTCAATAAAGATTGGTGTATTATTATTTATATTATTATTGAATATTTTTGTTTTAGTAATTAAATAAATTTTTCAATTAATAATTCCCCTATTATTTACCTTTGTTCATCAGATAGGCCTACTCCTGGAAGCCCGGGACCCCCATATAAAGGTTCGGCAGGAATAAGTTTTAAACATGGATATTTATCTAATACCCATGAGACCATGCCTTCGTTTTCGTCTACTGTTACAGTGCAAGTACTGTAGACTAATTTACCTCCAACTTTTAGAACTTTAACAGCCTGAAAACATTTATTACTTTTTTAATTTAAGACACAAAAAATGGTTTTGTTATACAATAAAAGTATAATATATGATAAAATTAAATAAACACAATATTTCATTTTTGTATAAAATATGCAAGAATTAATTATTTAAATATAATATACCATGCTTCAAAAATACTATAAGGGGCCATTCAAATATTATGTGAGCACTGTAATATAATAGGTAGGGGGGTTTGAGCTTTGTTTATTTTGTATGACATGGGGGATAAGGGAGTCTAGATGATGAATATGGGTGGGGTGAATAATTGTAATAAATCTGTTTACATAATAGTTGAACAGCTCCTAATTACTTACGGCATCAAATAATTTCCTTTGCACATACTTATAAGACTTAAGCATTTTTGCTGACATCTTATAGTTTAACTGAGGTCTTTGTCCTAACCCACTGCAAGGAGCATCTAATAGAACTTTGTCAAAAGTATTGCAAGGAAATGGTGGCTGTGATTTGCTTTGGCTTTCATCATAATGGCATTTAGTAGAATCATATACATAAGCAGTGACACATGTTACACCTTGAATTTCACATGTTTGTCTAATTTTATCAACTTTTGTCTCTGTTTTATCTATTGCAATTATGATAGCCTGAAAGGATTTACCTTTAGTAAGACGTAATTTTTTTATTAAATGTTTGAATTCCATTTATCTACAAATAAATAAAAACTATTTTTAAATTATACAAAAATCTATAAAATTTAATACCATACTTCATCATTAGACATTTCTGCTAAATGAGTAGTTTTATTTCCAGGAGATGCACACATATCCAGAATATGCTCCAAAGGTTTAGCATTAACAACCCAACCTACTACAATAGATGGTAAATTTTGTAACAAAACTTGTCCTCTTGGATAGATCGATTCATTTATTACTGGCAATTTTGATGTAGGTAACAATGTTTGAACTGCAATACCACTAAAAATATTTAATATTCAATATTGAATATGTAAAGATTGATGGGTTCATATTATGAGTAGATTTATTAAATATATTTACCGTGGTTGTACTCCTTTATCAAATAATTCATGGCGTAGCATCTTTAGATAACCAGTTCCCACAAAGATTTTTTTTCCATTATATTCTATTTTTAGACCTCTTTTACACTGACCTTCTATATCTCCGTATATATTAACTGTTTCATCCATTTTGCAGCCTGAAATGATATGACTAATTCAAAAATATTTACATCATTGCAATGATTTATTCAAAACTTCTTATACAAATAGCTAAGGTTTTTGAACAGGAATGTGACTAAAAATAAAGATACTAACAATATTAATTTAACTTATAAATTTATTTACTAGTGGCTATTAATTATTGATATTAAGCAATACAACTTAACTGTGCCATGACTGGCCTACAAAGGGGCCAGTTGTGGCGCAGAGGCATAAAGTTTTACTGTAAAGTGTCTGGTTGTGAGTTCGATTCCCACTTAAGGAGTGGAAATATTTAATATTTCCATTTCCTTCACTCTGGTATTAGAGGTAAAGCGCGGCGTTAAGTTCTGCCACTTAACATGCAATACCTCCGAGTCTGGCAGAAAGTAGGGAATGGAGTGTCTTAACACTAGGTTCCTTCTGCCTACCCTGACGTGTGCGGGATTCAGCGAGAAGCTAAAAAAAAAAAAAAAAAAGCTCTACAACTTAAATATATATAAAATAATTTAAACTACAAAGCTGACCTTTCAAAAATATTTCAATATTTTTGAATATTACATATCAATGTGTCTTACTTGGAGGTAATCCTAATATACCGGGGGCATATACATGGGCACCTCTCAATACTGCCGCTGCACAAAGTGAATCAACTACAACTTTATTTCTTGATTCATCTTATATAATTTCCTCAGGCCATTGCTCAATGATAATACAGTCCGATTTTAAAAAATAAAATTTAGGAGTAACCATACAGTTTAATTCCTTTTTTTGCTATAAAGTTTTTTTATGTTTATAAATGTACATGTACCATCATTAATTAATATTAGTGTTTTATATACTTTTATATACAAAATACTCACATTTTCTAGGCACATTTGCAGAGTATTAGAATTAAATTTCATTAAGTTATTAATTCTAAAAACTGTACATTTTGGTGACTCTGAGAGCCAGCTTAGCAAATGAGAATAGTCTGACATAATTATGGTAAAAAATATACAGCATCAAGTATAACCAGAATAAATGTTTTGTTTATAAGTTATAACTGGCTGGTATTTGTATTCTACTATCTATTTTGGACAATAAATAAATTACAGTCACAAGTTCCTAAAGTAATATCTCTGTAATAGTGAATACTCTGTGTCCACATGTCACAGACTCACAGTTGACATTTGAAAACATTGACAATTGAACAAACATTGAGAACTGTTAAAATATATAGATTCAACTAGGTTAAAAAAGGAAATGCTAATCTCCAATTATGAGTATTTTTATAAGTATTAAAATACTTATGAAAACTGCATTGAAATCAATTGAGCCCTTTCTTTTTTAGAGATCAATAAACATAACACAACAAACTACAAGCTGACAAAGATAACATAAATAAAAAAAAATTGTTTTGGATCTTATAACATTGCTTAATGCCTAGCTTTTTAGGCTATAAAAAAGAGTATTTACGTAAAAGTTTTAGAGTATAATAGCAAATTACTAAGACGCAATGGTGGGACAAATAGCCAAACGAGTTATCATATAAGAGTGGCTCTTTTTTTCATATAAAATAACGGAAGCCTAAATACAAATGTCTTTTATATAACTTTTGTTACTAATACATAACTATTTATTACTGTTGGACTTAGATAGCATTTTTTTATTATTGTTTGTTTTTATACTCTTGATTCTATTAATACACCATATTTAAAGAAAGAAATAAGATCTTAAATATTGTGTTTATTTACTTATTATATATTGCTATATTGTTGTTGTCGATAAACGCTAATATAAGAATTAGCAATATATATTTAGATTAAAAACCTATATTACTCTCTTGTATTCCAGATAGCATTTAAATTAAAGACATTGTTGTATGCTTTAACATATTTGTATTAACAAAATTTATGAACAATCTGAATAATAAAAAAATATTAAATCCATATTTTATAGCTGGCCACTTTTGCCGATACGTGGCATAGGCACGAACAACTTCCACGTTCGCCGCCATTTTGACATCCAGCGAATAGTAGAGACTTCAGTGGATTGAAACGTTTTTACTACATATTACATATATTTGCTTCAAAAAAAAACGTAAGTTCTCTTTTCTTTTACAAATATTGTTAAATTTAAAAATAGTTGTGATTGTACTTATAATAATTCTGTGAAACAAAGTTTGGGTGGCGACCCTAACAGAATTACCAACAGCGGTGTCGACCAATCTTTGTCTAAGTCGCAATACTGTAACTCGGGGTTCAATAGTAACATTCTTAATACTTATTCCCTCGTTGTATTGTAAGAACTTACTTATTGTTAATTGTGATTCAATATAAAGCTCTATATGTCGAATTCTAACTACGACTTGCCATGTCATTATCATTGATTATAGTAACGTATAGTGACGGATGAGTCAGAGTGAAATGTGAATGGTATTCATTATAATTTAAATTGTCTTTCAGAAAAATCAGAAAAAAGCAAAATGGGGAATATGTTTGCAAATTTATTTAAAGGCCTATTTGGCAAAAAAGAAATGAGAATATTGATGGTCGGTCTTGATGCAGCTGGTAAAACCACAATTTTATACAAACTTAAATTAGGAGAAATCGTAACAACAATTCCCACAATTGGTAAGTTTTTCATTTTTCTTTCTAATCCGAAAATATTAAAATGAAATTACTTTAGAATATTTAAAAAATCGAAATTTGTATATTTTTCATTTTCATTTCTTTTTAAATTATGGTATATATTTCTGAATCACAGAAGGATTAATAGAATAAATATTTTAAATTTATATAGGTATGTTGCCAAAAAATATATTTTAATGGTATCAAAGAGAAAGTGTCCATATTCTAACATATTTAGTGATGATGAAATGATAATGAGATAAGTTTTGTAATGTGTGTCATTGTAAAATATTTTTACATAAATTTAAATATGTATCTACTCCTATGTTATATGAATAATTCAATAATTAATTAACCTGTATAATATAAAAATCTAAAATATAGTTTATAAAAATAGAATACATCGTTATATAAAATGTGTATCATTAATGACTAGTAAATGATTTCAGGATTTAATGTGGAAACTGTAGAATACAAAAACATCAGTTTCACTGTATGGGATGTAGGTGGTCAAGACAAAATTAGACCACTGTGGAGGCATTACTTCCAGAATACACAGGTAAATTTATTTAACATATGTTTTAGTTTTACAACCATTGTTTTCATTCTTTTTTATAAATTGCTACTAGTTTTACAATATTATGTTGTATATTTATGAACATTTTTATGTTGCACATTTTATAAGATAATTTAACAATATACTCATTTTAGTTTTATACTTAAATAGTATTTTCATAAAGTAAGTAGTGTTGTTTTTTTAATTTTTAGAAGTTTTTTTTTTAATTTCAATAGTTTACATCTATCTAATCATATAAAATTTAATATAAATATATGTACAATATGCATTAAAAATAAAAATTATAAACATTCCAAATGCCATAATTAAAGAAGTGAACTTAGTGAAAAAAATACAAAACATTCTATCCTAATTTGATTACTTATATATTTTTTAAACTATTTCCTGTTGTTTCTACTGCTTCATACTTTTTCTTGCTTAAGGCAGACAGAGAGAACTTAACATGAAGACATCTGCCGAATACAAGATATTGTATGTTGCCAGAGCAGAGAAATAAAAAACATAATCATTCCCCTGAGTCCTGAGTGGAAATGCATCCACAACCATTATATATACATAGTCTGGTGCTGTCAAACTGCCCTTCAATAAACTTTATATTATTATTAATTTGATTGAATGCATACATTTGAACATTTTTTCTGAACAAATTCTCACTTGAGAAGACCATGTTTTGTTAATATAGTATACAATTTGTATCAATTTTTTATTGTATATAGAAAAGTCTTCATGTTTCTTCATACATAGCTGTGAAGGCAAAGATAAGTGTCGAGATATGCTGTTCTCTGCTTTCTGGCTAAATTCAAGATATTGAATTTTGAGTGAGAAAACTCGCCAGAATAAAGAAATAAAATAATTTAAAAGAAATTAAATTATTGCTCTCAGCATTGAATTCACAATCATTGCACTTACAGCCAGATTTTGTCTTACTGTGTAATAAATACCAAAATATTTACTATGGCATGAAGTAGATGTCTATGTAAAATAAACCTCTTTGCTAAGGTGTATCCAAAGTGAGAATGGCATATTTGAAATATTTTCAAAAAATATATTGATAGTATGAGAGAACCTACTGTCAAGACACTCCACTCGTCCACTCCAAGATATTGTGACATTGTGTCTTTAGTGACAGAAATCAGCATCACTTCACCTTAGGTACCCAAGAGAAGATTTGATAATAGTATGTGAACATTCCTTCACATGGTAACCGAACCCACAACCGTAGTATTTACAGTCAGATGCTATCCCACAGTGCTATAGTGGTCTCTAAATAAATGGTCTCTAAAATATTTGACGAAAAAACAAAGTGTGGAACTTCGTATTTTGAATAAAATTATTTGACTTAGACATTTATACAAGAAAATTAATTTTTTTCTAGGGTCTCATCTTTGTAGTAGACAGTAATGACCGAGAGCGTATCGGCGAAGCGCGCGAGGAACTCATGAGAATGTTAAGTGAAGACGAGTTACGGGATGCAGTACTCCTGATCTTTGCAAACAAACAGGTAATTATTTACTTTTAATATTTTAAAGTGATATTCACACACTTATTCAATTCTTAAATAAAATAGTAATTTCAAAAAATGTTTTTGATAATAACTTCTTCTATCATAGTGTATTTCTAAGTGGGTCTATAGGTAAGACCTAGTTAAATAAATAAGACTGATAAAGATAAATTAAAATTATGTAAAATTATCATTGGGACGCGTAATCTGCTACATGTTTGCAGGATATCTGTTTAAGTTGTAAATATTGTGTATTTTATATCTCATTGATAAATATTGTCACTAATTGCTTCACTTTTCTACATTTTTTTGCTTTGTAAAACAAATATTGATGAGATATATAAAATATTTTATTTAAATATTTCATTTTTTTTAAAATAAGTTATGAAAATGTTTGGAGAGGAAAAGACCAAAGGATGTCTTTATGAGTCATTTACACTAATCTGTAGGCGTGGGAACTTAATTTACAAATATTATTTATATATTGTTTTAAATTATCTATGTTCTAAATGTTTTACATTTATTTTTGTATGTCATTAAATTGACTGAATATAATTTATCTTTATATAACCATAGTATCATAAAAAGTAATATAAGATATTTTTAACATTTTTAAAGTGTTATTCATAAGCTTTGGTAATTGGTATGGAAATTGAGTACATGGCTTAGTGGTCAGAGTGCTTAGACGATCAGAGCGCTTTCCATGAGGCGCGGGTTCGAATCCCGCTTTGTTATTAAATAAATAAATTTTTATTTTAATTTATTTAAATTTTTATGTCTTTTAGAAATGTTTTCCAAGTATTTATAAGATTTATTTCTAGTTCATGTTTAAGGCTGTATTATATGTGACGTTTGATGTGTGATAGGATCTGCCGAACGCCATGAACGCGGCCGAGATAACGGACAAGCTGGGCCTGCACTCGCTGCGCAACCGCAACTGGTACATCCAGGCGACGTGCGCCACCTCCGGCGACGGCCTCTACGAGGGGCTCGACTGGCTCTCCAACCAGCTCAAAAACGCCAACCGCTAACCTGTGCCCTCACAGACTTATCTGATTACTGAAAGAGACTATGGTTTAAGATATGTTCACTTTATTTGCTATAAATACAATGTATGTGCGAAATTAATGTACTACCGTCACCCGTTGACCGAGCTCGCATCGCATTCTCGTAACCCGCTTGCCGCGCTGAGTACTCGCGACTCTCGTTACCTTCGACTAGTGCGAGGCATTCGTTTCTTATATCCATATCTGTCTATCTATTGATTTGTACAAAATTAGGGGTCACTGTACTGTAGTGCAATGGTATTAGTCAATGGGATTGCGTTGTTTGTTCGATCTCTGATGACGTTGAACAAATATAGTGTGTAAAGTTATTGCAAAATTACATTTTTTTGTGTCTATATTTATCTAAACGAAATATGAAACTGTACATTCGTTTAATCGCATTGTGATGTGGATAGGTACATGTGTAGCTGACTCGTGATAAAGTGGATCACAGCATAACATGTTTTATATGTATACTATAATAATGTGGAATAAGTTGTCGTAATAAAGTATTTAAAGTTAATTCACTTCATGACTTTGATTCACTAGTTTATTAACGATGCCTGTAGTGGGTACGGAACACGTGACTGAACGTGACCTAGTTCAAAGAACGGTTATCGCATCGTAAATCTAAATTTGCGATGGGACTGCTATGAGCTGGATCCGTCTTCCATCGCGTTTTAGTATTAAAATTAAAAACTTTATAGGATGAGTTACTTCTTATTTATCAATTTTCAGTATCTACGTTTCAAGCTTTATTTACAGTATATATGTAGCTTTGATGTATAATCTATTAAGTGCAACATTTTAGCCGAGTACCTTTCAGATACAATAGGTGTTTGTCGTGTTTAAATTAAATGTCACTATTCACATCGCTCTGTGGCTGATTCCAGTTTCGACTGCGACTGCAGTTGAGTGCACATAGCACACAGCATATTCAGTGCATATTCGGTGTATATTCGTTTGATTTGAACGACTTAATGTATTATGATAGTTTATTTTTACTGAAGTTAACTAGATAGAGTAAGCTGTTATGTATTTAACACTCGAACAGTTTGGAGGCGACTTCGTCGGATGCTGTTATGACGACTTGCATTTAAAGTTGACTTCTCATGACGAGCCGAGATTTAATTTAGGTATATGTATTACGGACATGGTGTCATTGAAGTGCTTGCGTGCGTTTGTGCTCAGAAATCTTCGGTGGTACTTTGCTCTTACACAATTAATTATAACTTAGCATTTTTATAATAATTTAGAAGAAATTATTAAACACAATTTAAGGATATGATTATGTGGCGTGTGGTGGAGATTTTTTTTTTAATTAATTTTTATGAAAATCAAGAAGATTCAATGGAAAACGAAATGTGACATTCCGGTTTGTCTTAATGCTGTATTATGGAATAAAATATCCTCACCAAATTTAGTTTTTACTTGAAAATCCTGTGCTTGTTTACCTGTTTTCGGCCATACAATGTGACATTTTCATTTCTATAATAGTTTCACACATGTGTATACTATATCAGTATTTTGTTTTAGTATTAATATTATAAAAGCTATAGCTATAATAAAGATATGACAACATATTTAAAATATAATAATAACTTTTATTAAGATGCTCTAATAGGAGTCAGTTTGAATTTGTTATTAATAAGTTTACTATAAACCTTGGGACACTTTTTTTTACAGATTTTTCTGAACAGCAGGGTAGTTCCGAGCAGCAGGCGGCAGGGTATAGATATGTACTCCGTTCTCTACTTTCCGTCGGAATAGACCGAGACATTGTACATTGAGTAGTCGTGCTTTGTATTACCAGGGGTGAGAAATCAACATGTAAACAATCATTTCTACCAGTTGGAATCGAACCTACGACCTTTGCGTTGGCATTGGGACACTGCCCATCATATTGATGAAAATAAATAATAATAGGATTTACGTCTTCGGAACACGTGCTTCAACATAAAAATATTACGAATTTTAGATGCTGCGGGAACGTAGACATTTTTTTTCCCGACACCAGAGGCGGATCCAGTCCAATAAATATGTTGTGGTCACAGTCACCTTAAAACAGCCAAGTACGAGTCGGAGTATGAACATGAAGATAGTTACAGTTATGAAACTCATGCAGTCGTTTTAACTAAATCACTACCTGACCAGTCTACTTGTGACCACAGACTAAAAGTTCAACTTGTAAAGTGTTCAAAACGTCAGGTTTTCTAACAATATATTTTTGTATACCAACAATATACGCGATAAATCCGGTTAAATAAGGAGTTATTTCAAAATATATCACACAATTTCGTGTGGGGACCAAAAAATGTAATTTCACAATTCAGGTTGGTTTGTGGACATGCTGGACATGGTATATTCGTGCTTGCACGGTTCAACATCGAAGAGAACGAAGTAAGTAAGTCGCTATGTTATCAATACTGGGATTCGTCTGGTGGTGTGTAGCTCAAAACAATTTGAACAAAATTTTCGTTGTTGCATATGCCTTGAATTAATATCATTTAGTTTTCGGCAACACTGTATACTTTTTGATAGGCGAGGAGAAGACGACAAGACGAGCTATTTGAAAGTAATAGGACATAAAATTGAGCAGGATATGGCTGATATTATATATTTACTTATTGCTTATATTCCACTCAAGATGCAGATGCAAAACCTTTCATGTTTGTTTTAAATATTAATAGTTTCATATCGTTCAAAATCAAAATCGTATCAAAATTTGTGATGAACGTGAAGCAAAAAATTTCGAAGTCAAAACTTAAATTAGTTAAATTACACCTGGTGAGGAATTGCAGAAAATAAATTGCATGTTACTATATTTTTGATATACAAAGAATAAATGAGATGTGTATTGCTAAGGCAAAGCGCGATTAACGTGTCAAGGAGGCTTCCAGTGATATATAATTTTAATGTTTATTTTTATTTATTTATTGATGCCATCCAATACTTTAAATAAATATATTATTTTATATACAAAAAATATTAGCAACAGAACCCAAACTTCTGGTGTAGTAACCGAGATTTTGGTAATTTCTGTTGCACCATTGTAAAAAATATTCTTCGGTGACTACTAATGACTAAATGCGGAGCACGTAGTGTTAACCTAGTGTTAAGACACTCCATTTACCATTTTCCACAATATTTATCGCTTCATTGACCGTTTTGCCTCGATACCAGGAATAAAATGAAAATATTAAATATACCTCGAGTGGGAATCGTGTTTACAGTCTAACTTTGTCCTTGCGCCTTGACTGGCCTCAAACTATACCATATATAACTACATTTACTAATCATAAATGTACAATATACATATTCAAATAGGTACATTTTATATTGACTTTTAAAAAAGAATTTATGATGTCGTAAATCTCATTTTTCTTAATAAAAATATAATAAAACTAGGTGAAACTTATTACTTTACATGTGTGGTAAAGACAATATGACTTGACTCTCTCATACTGTAAAGATCAATCAAGGTATTCTGGACTTCAAGGTATTTTTAGTTAAATTACAATTGTACACAGATTACCTATTTTTGCATTAATATTTAAAACTTAGTTAAATTAAATGCTAAATTTAATTTATTTTTTGAAAGCTTTTACGACTACTGTTGGACAGAAGAGTGCTGACATATTATTTTTTAATAAAAAGGATTTGCAATGAAATATCTATATAAATAATACAAATATAACTGATTGTTGTCTGTACGCTAATGATATGTTTCTCACATTATTATTGGGGGAATTTATCAACGTGATAGAGCCGAAAACCATGAATTTTTAATTTCTTTTCTGTTTGCCTCTTAGTTAAGAGTACACTCTTCTCTTAAACGGAGTAATCTGTTTTTGTGCAGTTTTAACTTTCTATTGTATTGTTGTATTTCTTTTTTTAACATACACATACACACAATCCTGGTTGTCCTATCAAAGACTTCAAGTAAGAGCATCATCAAGCATGGGAATATTGTGTTGAACGCATGACTCGGTGGTCGGTATTCGGAAGCGCGGGTTCGAATCCTGTTGCGTTCAAATTTTTATACGTTTTCTTTAAATGTCTTTTTCATATTGTGTTATCATTTGACTCCTATATAAATTTTCTAGCAAATCCGACAAGAATGGGGTGGCTGCAAGATTATTACAACGATAGACAGGTAGGGGAGAATCTAACATGTCATTATTATATTTGTGGGTTTTCATATTCGTAATCAATATTAAATAATAATCAAAAATTTATATTTTTTCTATATATATGTATAATTTGTATTAAATATTTATTTATCATATTCGCGGTACTTTGAAAGAGTCTCGAGCATACATAAATGCCGCAATATGGTGGTATAAAAATACTGAATAATATTTTCTTTTACATGTTATAAAAATTATTACAATTTTGCATTAGAAGAAAAGCTTTACGTAATAGTAGTTAAGCTGTAATAATAGAAATAGTAAGGCTTTTGAGTGATTTTTTCAATAATAAAGTAAAAATATTGCCATAAGACGAGAATAGCTGTATAAATAGTGCTGTCGAGTGTTGTTATGCAAACTGAAGTAAAAACTGGCGAGACTTATTATTAGGTACGTGATCGTCTTCGTGTCACGTATAATCAAATATTTTAAAATTTTAAATGCAGATATTTTTTCGGTTTTGATAGACAAAGCATAGCGCTCGGATGAGTCACCCAACACGCAACGTCTCGAAATGGAGAAAAATAAAGAACGGAAATAATGAAATAACACAAGTCTTGGCTGTGAACCCTCACAAGTGACTTTTGAACGATTTGAACCATACACGATTTCTATATCCGATATATAGAAATCGTGTATGGTTTAAATCGTTATATCTTCGGTAAATTATAACGATATTAATATATCGTTATAATTTACCGAAGATAAAAAGTAATTTTGAATTTGATACGTCGCGGGATTTGAACCCGTCATACCAAATTTCTATATTACTCTGTTCGCATAATTTTCATAAAAAGGGGTTATTACTTTTTTCGCTTTCATTACAATTCTATACGATTGATAATATCTTATGGTTATCACTTTTTAGCTTTATCAAAATATCCAAGGACGATTATTTAATAGATAAGAAACTTACAATCACAAATATTATCATTGAAAGTCAGAGTTGTAGGAAATAGTAACATTTCACCTGCAATATATTTTCAAATTATCAAAACTATATTTTTTATTTGCCTATTTAATGAACTATGTACTTATATACTACACATATTTCTAGTGGACATACATAGCAAAATCGTTAAAATAAATGAGAAGTCTGTATATTGTACGTAGATGTTAGACAATATATTTCAATCATACGTAGTTTTATTAAAAACTTCAGTAAAATGTATACGTCTGGGAGCACTGCGGAGCAAAAAGCGTCATTGGAAACTCAATCTGTCATCAATTTAAGTTGTTTATCTTCATAGAAAAGTACTTAGTGCCAAACGTGAGGAATAAAAATGGCTCGTTTATATGTACGAAGATACATGAAATTAGTAACTACCCATTCATAGTTGTTTAGAGATAAATAAATAAACAGCAAGGGCTTTTTGAAAGATCTGCTATAATGACATTTTTCATATAAATCGCGAGAAAAGAACTTGTATATTAATATGAGTTGTTTTCTATAGATCTTTTTTTTGAACTTTTTATATTTTGTGTTTTCTGAACAATATCTTATGTCTTTTAAAACGAATTATTTTCGTGTTTTTATTGTTTTCACGAGTGTTTGACAAATTTCATTATTTTTTTTTTTGCCCAGTGTGGCCAAGCGTGGTGACTGTAAAGACTGGTTGTGGGTCGTCTCCCACTCGTGAGTGGAAGATATTATAATATTTCCATTTTCTCGCGCTCTGGTGTCAGGTAAGTCGTGGCGGCCGTTAAGTTCCGCCACTTAACACGCAATGCCTCCGCATTCGCCTGACAGGGGGAAACTGAGTGTCTTACACTAGATTCCCTCTGCCTACCCTGCTGTGTGCGGGCTATTTCGTGAATTCTATTTTTTTTATATAGAGCCGAAAACCATGAATTTTAATTTCGTTTCTCTTTGCCTATTATTTAAGAGTGTACCTCTCTCCTTAAACGGATTAATCTACTTTGTGCAGTTTATGACTTTCTATTAGTATTTTTGTTTTTTTTTTAACATACACATACACACATTCCCTGGTTGTCCTATCAAAGACTTCAAGATAAGAGCATCATCAGCATGGGAATATGTGTTTTGTGTTGAACCATGGCTCAGTGGTCATATTCGAAGCGCGGTCCAATCGGTTCGTTTTCAATTTGTATACGTTTCCTTTTTAAATGTCCTATTTTCATATTGTGTTCTCATTTGAACTCTATAGAATTTTCTAAGTCAATCCGACCAGAATGGGGGTGGCTGCAAGATTATTACAACGTAGACAGTAATGAGGAATCTATTGCTTTAAAATTTCGGCTATTGTATACTAACACTGTCATTAATTATATTTGTGGGTTTTCATATTCTGAATCAAAAAATTATATACTTTTTTCTATATAGTATGTATTTTATAAATATTTATTTATCAATTCGCGGTATATGCTTTGAAAGCGTCTCGAGATACCAATGCGCAAATATGGTGTATAAAATATGAATAAGATTTTCTTTTTACACGTTATAACAATTATTACCATTTTTTGCACTTAAGAAAAGCTTCTACGTATATAAGTTAAGCTGTAATAATAGAAATAGTAAGCTTTTTTGAGTGATTTTTTCAATAATAAAGTAAAAAAATTGCCATAAGACGAGATAGCCTGTATAAATAGTGCGTTCGGTTTTTTCTATGCAAACTGAAGTAAAAGCTGGCAGACTTATTATTAGGTACGTGAGCGTCCTTCGTGTCACGTATAATCCAATCTTTTAAAATTTTAATGCAGATATTTTTTCGGTTTTTGCATAGACAAAGCATAGCGCTCGTATAGTACACCCAACTGCCAAGACGATCCTAAATGGGGAGAAAAGAAAGAACGGAAATAATGAAATAACACATTTCTTGGCTGTGAACCCTCACATGCACAAATCGTTATTTCTTCGTAAATTTATCAACGATATTATATATGCGTGTCATAATTACCGAAATACAAATCACTTTTGATTTATACGTCGCGGGATTTTGACCCGTCTTAATACCAAATTTCTATACTACTGCTGTTACCAATAATTTTCATAAAAAGAAGGGGTTATTACATTTTTTCGCTTCATTACAATTCCTATAACGGAATTGATAATATCTTATGGTTATCACTTTTGCTTTATTTCAAAATATTCCAACAGGTTCGATTATTTAATTAGATAAGAGACTTACCAATCACAATATATCAATTGAAAGTCAGAGTTGTCGAATAGTAACATTTCACCTGCAATATATTCAAATTATCAAAAAAGTGATTTTTTTTTTTTATTTGCCTGTTTAATTGGCATGTACTTTATATACTATCACTTATTTCTCTAGTGGTCATACCAGCAAATCGTAAATAATGAAGAACCTGTTATTGTACGTAGATGTTAGACAATATATTTTTCAATCGTACGTATTTTTAATTAAAACTTCAGTAAAAGTATACGTCCTGGGCTGGGGAGCACTGCGGAGTCAAAACGTCCTTGAAACTTTATCTGGTCAATCAATGTTTACTTGTTTAATCTTCATAGAAAAGTACTTAGTGCCAACGTGAGGATAAAAATGGCTCGTTTTATGTATATTAATATGTACGAAGATACATGAATTAGTACTACCCATTCATAGTTTGTTTAGAATAAATTAATATAATAAAAGGGCTTTTTGAAAGATCTCTATAATGACTTTTTCTTATAATCGCGAGAAAAAAACTTGTAATTAATATTGTTTTGTCTATATGATCTTTTTTTTTGAGTGGGTTTTTACATTTTGTTGGTTTTTGAACCTATCTTATGTCCTTTTAAAACGAATTATATTTCGTTCGTGTTTTTTAATGTTTTCACGGTGTTTGACAAATTTCATTATTGAAAATTTTCGAAGCGTGGCAACAATGATGCGAACATATTACCAGAACATATTAGGTCTATATTATAGTAGGCATATTAGATCTAACTATGAAAAAATAAGTTTAAAGCAGTATAGAATT